>OW799218.2:12553666-13803666 GCA_941918905.2 Xestia sexstrigata
GCACCCTTATAATTCAAAGCTTTTAGTTTTTAATGATGAAACAGAATTAGCACTCTGCTCCAGAGTCATAACAAAATGAAAACGACTCACCAAAGTACTTTCATATTCCGGCTCGACGATGCAAAGGTCGACTCGCTGTCACCACTGGCGCGCTTTCGATACATTCGCCCGTCCGTATTCATGACCGGATCCGACAAATACATACATACATACATACATACATACATACTCTCGAAAAACATAACACTCCTTCTGGCGCAGTCGGGTAAAAAGATACCGATCGGCCGAGCGCACTGACGACTCACGCTAAACGAGAGTTATTCTGCGCGCCAAAGTTGACGCTTTCCTAATAGGTTTAAACTTTAAGGGGGCGTGGCTTGGCGCCTTCGCATGATTTAAATGAAAAAAAAATTAACCGATCAGGCGGAATAAACCACGACTGTACATACGTCCAGAACATGAGAAGTCAGCGTTGCGGTGCTAGCACGAAATCATATTGTCCACCTATATTTTTTCGGCTTTGAAACAAGATTTGGATGGAAGGAGTTTTATCCCGTAAGACCTTTGATGATTTTTTGATTGTTTTCGCCTTTTTACGACTCGAATATGCCTTGGTGGCTGAGAGAATGTCATGCTCACTCAAATGTCTCGCTGATGGTGTGTCGGGTCATTTAATTCCCTGCAATATGGTTGAGTTGAATGGCGCCGATGCGCGCGTCATGTTCGTGAGCGGGCGCTGTGAGTTGGGACTGGTCATCTCTTGGCTGCCAGGGTTCATTTTAATTCGTTTGTTGTTAAATTGTTGTCTTTTTCTACTCTGGACGCTTTTAATGTGCACGTCTTTCTACATCGTTCTCACATATATGTATAATTTCAAAATTAATAATGTAACCAAGATTTTGTAACAATATTTTGATTCAAAAGAGTGTCCATGGAGTTTCTTGCCCGTTCTTCTCCATAGAGATCTACGCTAGGGAATGGGCAACTACAGTACTTTCTCAAGTTATTATACCTTGTGACTGGGACTGTAGCTTTGTTTTTATTTGTAATTTTGACATTCAAAAGTGCCGTAATGGTCTAATTGAAATAAATGCTTTGAGTTTGAGTTTGACAATTCGTAATTGTACCGCTTTAATAAGTAATACACGAAAGCATCAGTATTTCTCAAAATGAGACAAGAGAATAAATGTACATAAATGTTCACGTTAATGTTATTACTCGGGCCAAGACGTGTGTTTTTACACATCATAATTAGCTAACGAAAACGATGCATGATGGCGCATAAGGACGCCGGATAATGGTACGGAAATAAGTTAATCGATTGCTATTCATTCAGAACACCCGGGAGCCTGCAACACATTTCCTCCGCTCACAATCCTCAATATAAAACTTTCTTATTTTATTGATTTCAATATGTCACGGAACTCTGCACGAGACAAATTTCTTTTCAAAATCAAATTTCCGAGCAACGAATGGCGCATGAGTTGAACTTGTGCCAATATTTTATTTAAATCACCCAAAGTTTCCACGCTCACCAAGAAACATTGGACGGTTTTATTTAAAATACCGTTTCCTTTTTGTGACCGATTTCGGCAGCGCTGTTTAAACGATGATCCCAATGTCCACCAATGGCATGTCAACTAGTGGTTGACAGCGACACAATCTTTTCAAAGTTTTGCCCTTAGGCACAGTGACATGATTATTTTTTTAATGTTTCCATTGTCCACCAATGGCGGACAGTGACCGAACTTATTAGCTACCCCATACATTTGGGTCGAGTAGGTATTATTGAAGTTTTTCGCGGGATTGCTGATTAATTTTTCGCGATCATGATGTTGGTTCCACAAAAATGTTTTTCAGCTTGATGACCACACCCCTAAATACGAACACACTTTTCTGATTCATGTTGTAGAAAGCCTGTCGGTATGTTTTTGTGTTTTGTTTTGGTTTATTCAATTCGGAAGTACAAATATTGTTTAGAATAACAAATGTTTACACGCGGCAGGACAAACAGCGGCGTAACTGACCGATATAGTGGAGTATCGAAACGAACCACTTCCAGTAGTGGTTCGTTTGTAGCACAGATACCTATGTAGTCTGTTTCTAAATACATACCCACTGTAGATATACTGAGTTTACACAGATCTAAGCTGATATTATGAGCATTCTGGATTCCGAAAGTTCAGGTATTCTTACTACCATTATAACTTCGAAAGTGTGAAGATGTATGGATGTTTGTTCCTCTTTCACACTTATAAACGGATGAATGGATTTGGGTGAACTTTGGCACACAGATACTTTATAACCTTGTTTAACATATAGGATACTTTTTATCTCGGTTGTATGATCCCGTGGGATAATAAGGAATATGCATGTATTTTTTTTTCTTTACTTAAATCAATAAAGTACAGTACTATCAACCCAAGAAAATAATTAAAATTTAAGTTCAACGTCTGCTTGTCGCTCAAAAAAAAAAAAAACTTCTACAATTTTCTACGACAGTTCAAACGTCCTTGACTGTCGCGGCCATTCCTGTTTGACGTCATTTCCCTCTATCTGCCTTGTTTACAACAAATTTTTTAACCTTAACATAATAATTTTACTAAATGTATGTGCTTTATTCAAGCAAACATTGCAATAACAATATCATAATTACATCTTTGTGAAACTTTACGTTACACTACCTAACTTTAGTTTTCAAAATAAAGTGTTTCTTTGACACAGCGTTTGACGTCACTACCGGCGACGATGCGTTTTCAATTTGCGTTCCGTTTCACCAAAAAACACGCTACATAAAATATTAAATTGTGAAATAAGTGTTGTATTAGAAAGTTAAACAAGTGTACCACAATGTTTATATGGGCCAATACAATGCATTTTTAAGGTATAAAAACAGTTCTGAATTTCTTGCATATTCCCTATTAACGAAGACGAAGCGGGCGGAGCCGCGGTCATCTAGCTAGTTGACCATAATAAGAAAATTATATGACTAGAATAGCACCGTTTTACAACAAAGGTAGGCAAGGAGACACTCATACTGTATATGAAGATCAAATTAATACAACTCATCTTTAGGGACCTTTTATTATTAAGTTTCTAAATTAGAGTAACTAGATTGGGGTGTCGACTCAATCTGACCAGGTTTTGCTTAAGCCATGTGAGGATCAGCAGACTAACCTGATGCAGCTGAGTACCGGTACGACTGCCTATCTGACCTCTTCAACCCTGATAGGTACTGAGTAACATACCCACGGTAAGACTGATTGTCAGACTCCGGGTTTCTAACTAGGGTTACGAACGTTGACTCATAATAACACAGATAACAAAATAACTCAATTTCGAACACTGGGACATATTTAATCATAATGTCAATTATGGCCAATCAACTGATAAATTGCATTGAAATATTCCATTTAGGATGAAGTAATTAAATTTCATAATAGTGTATTAATTAGATTGATACAGGTATAATTTCATTATTAGCTTTTGGGATTTATGGTAGCGTGTATTTATTTATTCTTAACATTAATTAAATGAAATACGTATTTACCTAGAATCTAGTTACCCAGTCCCAGTCTAGTTTACCAAGTTTATTAAAAAATAAACCGGCCAAGTGCGAGTCGGACTCGCGCACAGAGTGTTCCGTACCATTATAACAACATTAGACAAAACGGCCAAAAAATCGTTTGTTGTATGGGAGCCCCACTTAAATATTTGTTTTATTCTGTTTTTATTTAATGTTACAGCGGCAACAGAAATACATCATCTGTGAAAATTTCAACTGTCTAGCTATCACGGTTCATGAGATACAGCCTGGTGACAAACAGACAGACAGACGGGCAGATGGACAGATGGACAGATGGACAGATGGACAGACGGACAGTGGAGTCTTAGTAATAGGGTCCCGTTTTTACCTATTAGGTGTTCTTAAAGATGTCATGATAGGTTTGATTCACCTTATCCTAATTACAAATACTCGTAAGCAATTAAAACAAATGTTCATTCTTTTAAATTTAACAAGCTTTTATTAAAAAGAAAAGAAGAAAATTTAGAACAACATTGAACGCGTATACAAAGTTTTGTATCCGTGGTTATCGAGGAGAGGCCTAAAAAGTCTGGCAACCAATCTTATCAAGGGGTATCGTATTACCCGGTACTAACTGGGTTGTGGAGGTCAGATAAGCAGTCGCTCCATATTAAATATTGTATTCAGCTGCATCCGGTAAAACTGGAAGCCGACCTCAACATAGTTGGGAAAAGGCTAGGCAGATGATGGTTATCGAGGAGGTCTCTCATGAGGAAGCGATCCTGGCTGCAAAGCAAAATTTCAGGTCAATCGGTTCGAAGAAACTGGTTTGGAAGTCAGTTGCAAAATAAGTTATAACAGAGATATATATAAAGCTTAAATATTATATAGTGTGTTTCCAAGTCAACAGATTTTTCACAATAATTATTTGTGTTGTGTATTGTACAGTGGCAACCACGGTGTTCGGATTTATGCCCGTCTGATGCCAATAATGGGCCCCTATTACATCGAAATTAAAAATAACACGTAAAAAAAATGTGAGGTATTATACCCCACACCTCTGCATAATACTTTAGGAAAAACAAGAGTGGTGTCTATGTATTTAGGCTTATTCTCATCATCTGCAAATGATCACTAAGTCTTCAATGATTGTAAACGGTCTATTATTATTCTCTCCCCGTGGCTATGTCTCGAAAATTGTTTTGCGATAACAAGTTTTGTGTAAATATACTCGCACGCACGTCTTTTGTTTAGTTGTCGAAATGGGAAAGTTACGAGATGGGCCAGAGCCATCTCTATGTAGATACTGCTTCATTTCAGTCGAAAGACGTCCACTGCTGGACATGGGCAAAATCAAAATCAATCAAAATCAAAGCATTTATTTCAAGTAGGCCAGTTGCAGGCACTTTTGAATTGTCAAAACAAAGATGAAAATTAAATGTAGCTACAGTCCCAGTCACAAGACATAATAACTGTGAAAGTACTGTAGTTGCCCATTCCCTAGCGTAGATCTCTATGGAGAAGAACGGGCAAGAAACTCCATGGACACTCTTTTAAATCTTCTCAAAAATCTTGGTTACATCATTCATGTTGAGATGGTATATTATGTGAGAACAATGCAGCAAGATGTGCACGTTAAAAGTGTCCATAGTAAAATCAAAAAATACAATTCAAAAATAAACACAAAAATAAGCCACGGCAACTAAGAGATGACCAGTCACAACTGACAGCGCCCGTTCACGAACATGACGCATGGATCAGCACCATTCAACTCAACCATTTTGTAGGGAACTAAATGATCCGAATCATTTAGTTCCCTACAAAATGGTTGAGTTGACCTACCCTAACGACCCTAACGACCCAAACGCGCCACCATCAGCGAGACATTAGAGTGAGCATGACATAGTCTCAACTGCCAGGGCACATTCAAGTCAAGAAAAGAAAAGACGTAGGATTCCAGTGAATGATAGCTTTACATAGTACTCACACAATATGGGCTATGCGATTATATAATACTAGAGATTGAATCTATACAACGCTAAGATATTTGTACAATCTTCAGCAGCTCTAACTATTATATATATTATTATATATATTAGTATTATTATATATTATTATATTCAATTTTAATGCTATCTATTTATGCGCCCCTGTCCATGTGGAGCAGGACCAGCATTGAGCCACTCATTTTTATCAGCGATATAATCGCCCAACTTGTAATAAGCTTGCTAACATAGTGTGCGTTTGATGCATGTTTTAAATTTCGTCTCATTCAGTTCAAGAATATTTTGTGGAATTTTATTATAGCATCTCAAACAGTACCCCATGAAAGATGAGTCTACTTTAGAGAGTCTGAAGCCTGGCTGAACTAGTTGGTCCCTATTTCTTGTACTGTAATTATGTCTGTCACCTCTTTTACCAAAAAGATCAGATTTTTTCTGACGTACATTATGTTTTCGTAGATGTACTGACAATGTACTGTCATGATGCCAATATCTTTAAACAGTTTCCTTAGAGAATCGCACCTACGAAGATTATATATGGCTCTGATGGCTCTTTTTTGAAGAATAAATATAGACTTAATATCTGCAGCCCATCCCCATAGCAAAATGCCATAAAACATTATACTATGAAAGTAACTAAAATAGACCAGTCTAGCGGTATCTACATTAATAAATTGACGGATTTTTCTAATAGCGTATGCTGCTGAACTTAGCCGCCCCGCAAGGGATGTTAAATGAGAACCCCATTGTAGCCTTGAATCAAGCGTAATCCCCAGGAAAACCGTTTTATCTACGAATTCAAGTTTCTCTTTATTCAATATTATTACACAATCACTACTTTTAACATTGGGTAAAGCAAATCTTATGCATTTAGTTTTTTTTTCATTTAAACCAAATTGTTTGCTGTGAACCAATTATGGACCTGAAGTAGGGCATTATTCACGTCATCTAGATTTTGGCCCCGTCTATTTATCTTAAAAATTAGGGAAGTGTCATCAGCAAACAACACCATATTTTGAGGTTGGTTTTTCAATAAATAGGGTAGATCATTTATATACACGAGAAAGAGGAAAGGACCCAATATTGAGCCTTGCGGAACCCCCATTTTTACTTTTAAACCCTTTGAATTAACACCATTTATTTGAACATGTTGTTGTCTATCACTCAAATATGATTTTACTAAACTAAGTGCAAGTTGACCAAGTCCGTAATGCTCAAGTTTCAAAAGCAATGTGTCGTGATTTACGCAATCAAATGCTTTGAAAAGGTCATAAAATATTCCTACGGCGTCTTGAGACTCTTCCCACGCAGTAAATATGTGCTCTAATAAGGTTACACCGGCGTCAGTCGTACAACGTCCCTTGGTGAAACCATACTGTTGCTCGTGTAAAATTTTGTTAGTGTTAAAATGAATGAGCATTTGATTAAGCATTACTTTTTCAAACACCTTGCTAAAAACTGGCAACACGGATACAGGTCTATAATTATTAGTAACTTTACTGTCCCCGGATTTGAAAAGAGGTATGACTTTACTGTATTTCATTAGATCAGGGAAAACTCCTTGGACTACACACAAATTAAAAATTAAAGCTAAGTATGGGGCTATAGTCTCAAGTATGGATGTACAAACTTTGATAGACATTCCCCATAGATCTTCGGTCAGTTTGATTTTTATTTGCCGGAAAGCTTTAATAACTATCATAGGGTTTATGTGTTTAAATGCAGCCGTGCAGCCAGATACATTCGCCTTTAATAATACACAATCGCAATAATCAATACTACACTCTACTCATCCATAACAAAATATTTCTGACATAAGTACCAAAATTATCACAAAATCCCGTGTAATCACTTGATATCTAAATACCCAGCTTAGTATTAAACTGATGTACATAATTATATATAGTTCATTGATATGATATATAAGGTATTATTTACTTTTCTCGAAAACGGTCAAAGGTTGCATTAGCCAGATTGCATTGTTGACGAGATAAAAACTAAAATAATGATGATGAAATGTTACACTTAATGAGTATAATCTGTGGAAAAGAATAATTAAGATTAATTTAAGTGGGTAGGTTGATGAGCAAGATTTGGAGATTTTATCAGTTAAGAGGATGGGGATATTATTTGGCTTCTTTAAACTAACCAATCGACTAGGGATACATTAGAACGCTGCAAACACAATCGAACTCATAATTTCAACCAAAAGATGTCCACAGCTGGATATAGGCCTCCCCCAAGTGTCGCCACATTGACCGGTCGCGTGCGACTCGCATCCAGCCGATTCCCGCAACCTTCACCAGGTCATCGGTCCACCTAGTGGGAGGCCTTCCAATCCAACGCAACGTCTTCTGGTTCGCGGTCGCCACTCCAGAACTTTTCGGCCCCATCGGCCCTGCCCACTGGCACTTAAGTTTGCCAATTCTCGGGGCTACGTCGGTAACCTTGGTTCTCTTGCGGATGTCTTCATTTGATTCGATCGCGTAAGGAAACTCCGATCATATCGAACTCAATGGGGGATAATAGGCCCCACCAACACCCAGAGCGAATGCGGTGATCTTGACCAAGCCATGGGTCTGATTCCCAGGGCGGGAAAAGTTTTATGGGTATTTCCATCAGAAATTTTTCAGTAACAGCCACGGAGTCTGGATTTGTGTCCGGTTGATGGATATAGGTTCACCCCTTACTACATGGACTTAAACATAACTGATGAAATGTGGGTGTACTATTATGTATGTACTATCGTGGACACTCCCGCCTGACCACCACTCAGCTAATTTTTGCTTGCACTCGCAACATAGAAACGCTCTCTAGCCCCGCCCCGTTGACTTTGTATAGAAATAATGAATGAAAAGATACCGAATCAGCCGAGCGCACTGACGACGCAAGCCAAACGAGAGTTATTGTTATTTTGCGCGCCAAAGTTGACGCTTTCCTAATAGGCCCAAACTGTAAGGGGGCGTGGCTCGGCGCCGCCGCATGATTTAAGCGAAAAAAAAAAAAATTGGTCAGGCAGAAAAGTCCATTATAGTACACTTCTGCCTACCCCTTTTGGGGTTACAGGTGTGATGTTTTTCTTTTGTGAAAAGAAGCAGATCCAATAACTTGTTTTTTTAACTTCTTATTTTAGCTAACATCTTTCTTTTGCCATGAAATGTAAGTTCCAAAATACAAACACTGTCTTATTTACTTTCGATAAAAGAGTAATGAGCAAAATAACAATAGCACATAGTCCCGTTATATACAGAAACCATTATTTAACCACTAATAGGGTTGTTTCAGAATCGCCGCCAGCAAAATGCATTAATAATACCGAATTGTAAAAAAATAAGGGCTATTTATATGAAAAATACTGTAACAGGCATTTACTGTCTCGTTATTTTTAATTGATTTATTGTTAACTATTTAACATAGGTATAAGTTTTTACAGGTAGTCAGAGGCCTGAAAGTCTGACAACCAGTCTTATCAAGGGGTATCATATTACCAAGTCCTGAGCTTCTTGCATTCAGCAGATTCCAGCCACCATAAAAAAAAAACTAAGTTCAAGATTGGCCAGAGAGGGCAAAACACCGAGAGAGTTGGAAATGAATGGGGGAGGCCCTCCGAGATTCCGTGGCCCCGGAACACAAAGGGCGATGAAGGAACATGGATGGGTTTTAGTCAGTAAAAGTCTGACACTCCCTCCTGCTCCGCCCAGAGCGGGAGAAGTCATCTGATGATTTTCCTTCCGAAAAAAAAAAGAGGTTGCAGGCCCTGCATGGGCCAAATAGGCTAAACAAAAGAAATAAAGAAAAGTTGAACATAAAAGCCGTACATAGTTCCATTCCAATTTGATCACGGAAAGAATCCCCTAGCTACGTAGAACAAACTCAACAATTATTTAATTCGCCCTTGAACTGCACATTTTTCCGAGGCTTCTTGCAAGCGCACTTCTCCCATTGCAGTCACGTAGTCCACTTTAGTAAGTGGACTGTGGAACAAATGAAATTTAATTATTTTCTCTTATTACCGCTTCCTTTTTGTAAGAATTGTGTCGTGTTTTTTATGTAGTAGTTTTATTTCTGTGATATAAATGTATTAGACGTGGTTGCCCGTTTCTCTAATAATCGTGCGACTGCTGAACATTGGTGCTGGGTTCATACCCAGTCCCAATCCCAAGTCAGGCGAAGTGTTATTGGGTTTTTCCATCAGAAATGTATCAGTGGATATATGTCCCGTTGGTGGTAATAGGCTTGCCTTCATTTGCATGGGACTTAAACATAACTGGCGAAATGTGGGTGTACCATAAGGATCACCTCTAACTAGCCCTTCGGGGATTGCAAGCGTGATGGTATGTTATGTATTAGACGTGCTAACTTACTAGAGATAGATTATTGTACTTACTTATCGATACTTAGTTATCCACGTCACCGAATTATAGATGTGCCTCAGCTTAGTACCTCTAGTTCTTTCTAAACTATCCGTAAATTGTTGGTCTGAGAATCCCTAGTCACCCAAGAATCTCTAATTACTTTAGACACATGCCAACGAAACCTAGATCTTGAGTAATTAACTACCTATGTTAGGCTAACATAGATGGCAGGAGCCTGTATGCTTAAATAGTATCTATATCACTCACAATAATGCTTTGTTTATACCTAAAAAAAAAAATCTACCAATCTTACCTTCAACTGTTGACTTAAAAAAAAAATTCTTAAAGTGAATGTGGTTGCCCAATTGTCCAACGGACTTTAATGGGAAAGGCATTCGTCAACTTTCTTCATTCCTGTCTCTCTTTGGCCACTCTTAATCTTGTTGTACCAGCAACTTGTCTGATATCGTCATACCACGTTTTTAGTGGTCTACGTCTCTTCTTTTTTGGGTTATTTTTGAGTACCGCCGTGTTACCATGTTTTTCTATTTGTCTTCCCTGTTATCATGTGTCTCAATCCGGAGCATTTCTATTTTAGATTTCGACCTCCATGGAACTTCTAAACATTGCTGAAAATGTAGGTAAACAGTGTGTATCAGAAATGAGAATATGGTCAGGACAGGTGATAGCTGATTTTTTGTTCTCAGTTATTATGCTGATTGAAGCTGATTTCATAAGAAAGTGGTTCAGTTTGATGTCTGTATTACACGCTTAAATAAGACCACAGTTTTCTGATACATGCATACTGTATTCATGCTGCATGTGTAGTTCTGATTATATCTTAGGTGATATAAAGAGTGACGTATTATTGAAGTAATTATTTTGTAAGTAAGTATTTTGTCTCTGTTTTTTAACCGACGATAAAAAGGAGGTTCTCAATTCGACGCGTATACTTTTTTTGTTTTGTGCGGTCACAGTGACCTTCAATTTCGTTATCATAGGGGTAGTGCCAATCAATTGGCGATAGTTGTTTTCTTTCAAACAGGCGTCATGGTTACAATAATGTGAAATCTATATTAGTAGGTACCTATTTAGATCTGAACTATAATGATACCTAATTATCGAAAGTGAATACAATTCAATAATCTCATTCATCACCATCATCATCATCTCAGCCGAAAGACGTCCACTGCTGGACATGGGCCTCCCCCAAAGGGGGGTTTTGCCATAATCGCCAAGCTTGGCAGGCGGGTTGGCGATCGCAGTGCGGTTGTTACAAAAGCACAGAGAACGCTGCTGCCCATTCTTTGGTAAGTCCCTTAGTCGCCTCTTACGACACCCACAGGAAGATATGGGATGGTGCTATTCTTTGCGTCCGACACCATACAGAACCGTCCGACACCATACAGAACAATCTCATTCATAATAACAATTATCAAATCTAATCACTTGATTATGTTCAAATCACAAAGACATACATAGAACTGATTATTTTTATTGTTTTACGTACTTATGTAATAAAGAAACAAAAGAAAGGTGACGGTCAAGCAGAGGTTGTAGTGATACACTACTAAAATAATACAATAACATAACATCACACCTGAAATCCCCGAAGGATTAAGCAGAGGTTTACCTAATAAGATAAAAAAGATCCTAATAAATATTTTTTATAAAAATAATAATTTCTCAAAAAATAGATAGACGATGAATCGAATCCTGAAGTGTATACCGTTTTTTGGTTTAATTGTATAGTTCTTAGTGTGGATACCTACATAAACCTTAATAATCTGATTATTTGTTATTTTTGAGGAATAGCTTTTGATAGAACCTATAAAGTGAAAAATAATGAACAAGAGAAAATCTAGTATGTTGATATTATCACAATCATCATCATCGTTATCACAATCATAATCGTCACAATCATTAACATCGTTGGTTGAATTCGTCCATCCACCTAAAAAATGAAAAATAATTAACAAGACAAAATCGAGTATGTTTTTGATTTTTTTTTTTGCCCGCGGCTTCGCCCCTGTAAAGTTCAGAAACTGTCCCATGGGATCATACTAAAGGGATAAATGGTACCCTACATGTTAATCCAGGTTATAAAGTATCTATGTGCCAAATTTCATAATCATCACAATTATAATCATCACAATCACCATCGTTAACACAATCACCTTTACAATCACGATCATTATCACATCATTATTTGATTTTCAGACATTGTCACCCCATTTCTCCATAATATGGCTTGAATTCTGAAAAAAAAACCTGAAACACAAATGTTTACTCATTTATCGATAGGAGTACTCCTGTTAAGTTTCGAATAAAATAGTCTAACTAATCTTATTTCCCCATGTAAACTATGGACCCCCGTTTAGAAGAAGGAGGAGTGGGTGAATTTTGAAAAATCCTTTCTTAGTGCATCCCTAAACTATAAGGAACCTATGTGCCAAATTTGGAATCTCTAGACTGCTATCTACGCGCTATTTATAGGCACGCGCCGCCAGTCCCTGCATTTTAAATATGTAATATCTTCAAAAATATTCATTTAAATTACATGCTGTACAGGGCCTTAATGATCTATATTAAATGCACAATGTACACACATCAAAAAAGTCTAAGCAATCTGTTCCGTTTTAATTTTTTGAACGATTTTTACTATTGTATTAATTATATTTATATTTCTTTTATAAATAATAACTAAGCTATTTTTGATGTATTATTGCCTAAAGCAACAAAATGCTTCATTCGATTGTTAATTTAATCACAATAGTTAACAATTGTGTACCAAACATACGTAGTATAAAATAAAGTTAAAACGAAATTATTTTTAGACGTTTTTTTTTTGTTTTTGTAATTCAGTACAAAGTGTGACCGCCTCTTTGTTTAGAACTTGTCGGCAACGATTTTTCATTGAATTTATAAGATTGTTTATTTGATCCTGCGGCAATCGCTCCCAGTGGAATTTTAACAAGTCTTTCAGTTGTTGGGCTGTCGACACTCCGTCCAGATTCTCTAGAACACGTCTCTGGAGCATGTCCCATGCGTGCTCGATCAGATCGAGGTCTGGTGATTATGCAGGCCACGGCAATACCCGGATGTTTTCCATTGCCAAGTACTCTCTGATCCTCCGAGCTGTGAGCGAACGCGCATTGTCATGCATCAGCGTGAGATCTTACCCAAGACTTTGTGCAAATGAGTGAACATAAGGCCCGAGGACATCTTCAACATAACTGCCACAACACAACACTGGAGCCACTGTAAGGGTCGTCTTCCTGGACGCATCTCAGACGTTCAGCATTTCCGGGACGACGATACACTATTACCCTTCTCGTCATCATCTGCCAAGCCTTTTCCCAACTACATATGTTGGGGTTGGCTTCCAGTCTTACCGGATGTAGCTGAATACCAGTATTTTAGATGGAGCGACTGCCTATCTGACCCCCACAACCCAGTTAGTACCGGGTAATACGATACCCCTTGGTAAGACTGGTTGTCAGACTTTTTGAGTTTTTGGGCCACTGACTACCTAACGACTGTCAAAAATCTACAAATGACAGCCGGGACCAACGGCTTAACGTGCTTTCTGAGGCTCGGAGGAAACTCGGTATTTAATGGGTGATCACCCATCCACAGACCAACTCAAGCACGACTTAACCTAAAGATCGACCCGAGCGGCTGTTATTATTTAGCCACGAGGTCCTCTTAACCTTCTCGTATCAGGCCTAAATCCAAACCGGGACTCATCGCAAAATAAAATCTCCCGGGCGGTTAGCATCGGTTAGTTACGTCTTGCAGTCAGTTGTATGTATCGGTCCTGTCGAGCAGTTGTTTCTCCTTCCACGTCCTGGGTGCTGCGCAGCAGGATCCCCTATTTTAACGTACCGCTGCCAAAGACGACAAATCACGCTCCTTTTGACACCAAAAACCGAGATACCTTTGAAATCATCAAATGACTTCTCCCGCTCTGGGCGGAGCAGGGGGGAGTGTCAGACTTTTACTGACTAAAACCCATCCATGTTCCTTCATGGCCCTTTGTGTTCCGGGGCCATGGTATACCGGGGCCACGGTAATGCCGAGATACCTGGGACTGATTTCTTCCCGCTTGTAGCATTCCTACAGCTCTCTTCATTTCATCAGCAGTCAAATGGCGTCGCTCCATGACATAAAAAACTCGCCACTCAATTTTTTAAAAACTGTATGTCTCAAAATGAGTAGATTGTATACCAATCTACTTTGTTATAAAAAAAACATGCAGTTTCTGTAAAATTATGCGTGTTGCTTAGACTATTTTGATGTGTGTGTTTAAGATACTAATTGGATAAGGATTAATGTTGTATTGCTTAAAATCGCTTTGTAAATAAGCCATTATTTATCGTAAAAAGTAAAGGATAAAAATGGTTATTGTGGGTTATCCCTAAGAGATAGACATATAATCATCGCGGACTTTATTGTAGACCTTTTTAAGTTGTACAATACTGTAGTTCATTATTTTGATCTATCTCGTAGCGTTCAGTCAGTGTTTGCAATGTAAGCGCAAAAAAATGTGTTTATCTACAGCATCACATTAGAAACCTCTAAAATTATCAGTATTTCTCTACTATATTATGCATGATATATACATATACACCTTCCTCTTGAATCATTCTATCTATTAAAAAAACTTGCATCAAAATCCGTTGCGGAGTTTCAAAGATCTAAGCATACACAGACAGACAGACAAACAGCGGGAAGCGACTTTGTTTTATACTATGTAGTGATAGTGATTACAAAAATCAGTAGGCAGTTATCAATCTCACTCACGTAGAAAGTACCCGTAAGAATCATCAATTTCGAAATGATCATATTTATTTCCAAATCGAATCAATCAAATTACTTACCGGAAGTACGAAAATATTAAATATGCGCATATCAAAATGACAGGTAATTTAATCGAGTTACTACAACTTTGAGAGTGAATCCGTGGAAGGATTCAATTTGGCTGGGCTTGAAAACTTCCCCAGTCACTTCATCTGCATTGCCGGTAAAACCAGGACAATAATTTGAACAGATACATTTTTGAATAGGAGTCATGTCGCGAGAAAAGTAGTTAGTCTAGAATGTAAAAAGATGGCTATTAGAAAAGAGGAAGACCAAAAAAAGCTATAAGACTGATTCCTGTCCTGGATTCGATGCCCGGGTCAGACAAAGTGATGCTGAGTGAATCCGTCAGGAATTTCACAGTAGCAGCCCCGCAGTTTAGATTTGTGCCCGGTTGATGGCAATATTTTATTTATCACTGAATTTTTTCAGACAACGAAAACAATAAATCGTCTTGCCGCCTTTTACATGTGACTTAAACATCGACATGAAATTTCCACAGGATAAGGGTGTACTATCAGGTACCTCTGCTTATCAACAACAATAACAGGCGTGTTGTTTTGTTATGAAGACACGAATTAAATATATTTGTTAGGAAGACATCGATAAAATTAGAGTGAAAAACACAACTTTCGGCTGAGAGAGATGAATGAAAAAAACCGGCATGCAACCACCATCACAAATACAGGGTGTAAAAGACCTCATCACGAAGCCGTCAACCAAGCATTCTGTACATCAAACTAAGTAACTTTACGCAAAAATTATTGCTGAGAAACAACTTTATTTTATGGGGTGAAAAATGATGTTTTGTGGTAGAACTCAATGTAACGCACTCAAAACATTGTGCTGATGGATGGATTGAATAGTACGGGGGTCGTGGAGGTGCTTAAAAATCGTACATTAAAAACTAGTATTAAAAAAAAAAACTTGTCAAAATGTTGGAACTTTGACCCCCAATATCTCCGTAACTAGAAGGTTCCCAGGTGTGGTGTAGAACAAAAAAATGATCGCAATGACGGGGAGAACAAGTGACTTTCGACTTAGGTGGTTAAGAGGTGTTTTACACCCTTTAGAGCCGCTTGTACCAAAACGTTGAGTTAAATAAATAACTCGAGGTTTACTAACTCAGTGTTAATGTTTTAAATTTTGAACTCACAATGTATATTGCACCAGTAAAAATTAACCCAGAGTCAACTAACCCCAGTCTTGTCATGTTAATTTGTCATATTCATTCATTCTTTTTACATCTGGCAAAATATGGTAGGTCGAATGCTGAATGAATTAAGTATACTGCTCTCTCTCGCTCCACAGTGCTTTGAATAAGTCTATTCCTTTATGTCAGATTAGAAATGACACGTGGTTTTTTGTCGCTTTATATTGACTGTTGTGACGCGTGACGCCGGTGACGCGTGTTGCATTGTCGTTTAAAGTGGTTATTATTTTATGAAAATGAATTAGGCGAACGCAGAAAATCTACAAAATGGAAATGAAATCTCGGTTACGCGGCTCAAATTTCACACATAGCGACAATTTGCTACTGTGCGATGTAGTAGAAAAACATAAACACTTAATAGAGAACAGTTTCTTTTTGTAGACGAAATCTATGAAAATCTTTGTCTCTTTGTAAGTAAAAATGATCAGTCCGTTCTGCAATTCTTCTGTTATAAAAGTCTGAATTAATGTATTCGATGATCTCTTCATCATCATCAGACAACAACCAATCATTTATCATTTTCAGGATAAAATAAAACCGACATCAAACAAACACAAGACACAACCAAAGCATACCTAACCTAAAATATCTCAATTTTGACATTACTAACCCAGAGTTAGTTGACTTAACCCTCCCACATCAGTGGGTTAAAAATTTAAAAAATTAACTCATGGTTAACCCCTAACTCTTGATGGTGCAAGACATAATTAGAATTTAACTCCAAAGTAGCATTTACCTCTGAGTTAACCGTGCTAACCTAGCTTGGCGCAAGTGGGCCTTATATTGGTATAAAAGGAGGACGATGTCAGAGAAATTTAGATATTTTATTAAAATATTGTTTTTGATTTTTCATCAATGACACTCGAAGATCAAAATTATAAACGGGTTGATTGGATGGAAACTGATTAGTTTTTAATACACAAGATGGTAATTAAGATTAATTGTGTAGTGAATACAACGTAAGACCACCTGATTGATTACCAGTACCTAATCTAGTGTTGATAAACGATATATCATTAACGCTATCATTGCCTGCCTGGGTGCTAATTACATTATGCATTACATTAGCAGAAGTTAAGAGTTCAAAACCTGTTTTCCGGAACGAAAGTCACCGACAAGTCTAAATTAAATGCCAATCAAGAAATACATCTGTCTGGCCTTTTCTCAACTATGTTGGGGTCGGCTTCTCACCGTCATCACAGCCCATAACGTCCATTGCTGGACATAAGCCTCTCCCATGATGGGAGAAATTTGCCGTAATCTCCACGCTTAGCAGGCGGATTGGAGATCGCAGTGATGAAAGACTAACAGAAAACGCTGCTGCCCATTCTCAGGTCTACGGAGGCGCAAGGTGTTCTGCCACAGACATTAGTCGCCTTATACGACACCCGTGAGTGTAATGGGTTGGTTCTATTCTACTCTGCCGGATACCACACGGCTTATACGTCGGCTTCTACTCTAACTGAATGCAGCTGAATACCAAAATTTTTCGTGGAGCAACTGCTTAACTGATCTCTACAATCCAACTCATGCTGGGTAATACGATATCTCTTGATAAAATCTTACAGACGTAAGACTTTTGGGCCACTGCAGCACTGACTATCTGTAACGACTGTCAAAGATCAACATATGACAGCCGGGACCAACGGCTTAACGTGCTTTCCGAGGCTCTTATTCGGTTCAGATATGACAGATAATACTTATTTATGATGTTTGCAATTTCTGTAAGCTGTAAATTTTGCTGCTTCTTTTATTGTGACTAGTGGGTCTACGTGCCATTTCATAAGCTTAATTAAGAAAGAAATTCGAGTGTTTTTTAAAGTGCAAAGCTTTTATAGATTGTGTACAAATTGTTCATGACATCGACGATTGTTGCAAATCTGTAATTATCAAAAAATGATATGTTTTTCGCATTTGATCATGTGATGCATGATTAAACAGAATACCTTATTGATCTACTGTTAGGTGTGGCTGCGTGACAATTGTGAAATTTTGATAAGAGGATGATGACGTTCTAAGATGTATCTCTGATAATTTTACTGTCACTTTAATTCACAATTAAGTAATTGTTAGTAATTAACTATTTTTATTGTCTAGTGGTCGAAGTGCAACTGAGGAGCATGAGGTTGTTGCTTTTTCAGATTAGCTGGTTAGGCAAAGTGTTATTGGGTTTTTTCACATCGCACAGAAATTTTTACGACCGGAATGGCGTAGCGGTAGTAAGGCTGTCTTACGTTCTTAAGGTCCTGGGTTCGAATCCCGGTAGGAGCAAATGTTTGTGTGATGAGCATGGATATTTGTTTCCGAGTCATGGGTGTCTATATAAGTACGTATTTACAAACAAAAAGTATCTATGTAGTATATCAGCTATCTGGTGTCCACAACACAAGCCTCGTTGCTTAGTGTGGCACTAGATGGCGCTGTGTGAATTGTCCAGCGATATTTATTTATTCTACATCGCAGCCACAGAAACTGAATTTATACTTGGTCGATGGCAAAGGGTAAATCATCATCTTCCTGCCCTTATCTCATGTTACTTGGGGTCGGCGCAACACGTTTCACGTCCGTTTCGTTTTGTTTCACGGCAATAGACTAAAGTACCTACATATTTATCTTTTCCCAAATAATGTTAGGATCGGCTTCCAATCCAACCAGTTGCAACAGAATACCTGTAGATAGAAGGTTATAGAAAAAGATAAAACTATAAACGTGAATAAATAATGACAACAAGTACCTACTCCGTCACATTAAAAATGTAATCGAATTAACAATTAAATAAATAAAATTGTTTATTACCACAAAGTTCAAGTACTGTTTACAGATTAAAGTTCTTAATTTAGCATTCGAAAAAAAAATACAATAGGTTCAACCCTGTCCCCTGAACTAGGCTAGGCCTGTATCTTAGGGGGCAGTATCCGGCTATGAGGTATGCTTATATAATTCTATCGTGGCAGACGTGCCAGTGGACTGTGTCAAATGGGCGCTTTATAATGATTTTGTGGTAAATTTTATAATATGAGCGTGAGAAAGTGAAGAGTGAATGATGTAGATGTAGTGTTTGATGATTGTTGAATGACAAAAAGTACCTACTCCGTCACATTAAAAATGTAATCGGATTAACAATTGCAGGGGTAATAATACATATACCTTATCTCAGGTACGGATTATTACAAAGCAATTGTAATTTCATATCTGCTAATTTATAATCCGAGGATTGCCAATAATGATGCCTAAAACTGCACCCTAATTTAGTGACATTTATTGATTGCACTTTGTGCAATTTGTCTAAGGTAATCTTGGAGAAGTTAAAAGACGCAAAGTGGAGTTGTCATCCTTAATAATTAAAAGGGGTATCAAACATTTTTCATCGCACTATAAAATTGTCGCTTTTCATTTTTATTTTCATGTAAATTCCACACCACAGGTCGTTTGGACGGGTTCCCTACTTGAAATCGAATGAAGCGAGATCGAATAACACTTGCTCGAAAACGTTTACTCGATAGTACTTCAAATCGATAAATTATGAGCTCGACAGGTCACCTCGATGCATCAAAATCTCGAATAACTATAGGTAAGCTGGAATCATCGGCAGCGCGAAGGCTCATTATTCGATGCATCAAAATCTCGAAACATCATTTCTCGACCATGGTCGGTCGAGAAATGATGTTTCGAGATTTATTCTAATCGATTTATCTAATCGAGTACCTACAATGTAATGAAACAATACATGCTCAGAAATATTAAACAAACTATATTCATGAAAAATAATGATAGTTACAAAAGAACATTACAAATACTTAGTAATTTTACCAAATAGGAAAGAATAAAAGTTATTTAGGTAAGATTTTGATGCATCGAGGTAGTGAACTGTCGAGCTCATAATTTATCGATGGCAAGTACTTTCGAGTAAACGTTTTCGAGCAAGTGTTATTCGATTTCAAGTAGGGAACCCCGTTTGGACATAGGCGACGCCACACCGACCGGTGCTGTGCGAAGCCACTCTTGCGAACCTTCGCCAGGTTATCACAAGCGAGTCTTACCTATGGCACACTACATCACAACATATTATAACATGATTCAATTATCAGTAGCTGGAATGTTGAGGTCCATAGCTGGGGTCGACTCTCCTATTTTTTTGACGCCAGGACAATCTGTCGGGTCGGGCTGATCTATCTCCAATGGGACCTTCGTCATATAAGTCTACAACGTAGTCGGAGGTCATCCTCTACTTCTCTTATATTTAGATAGTTGCAGTACTGTCAAATAATATCCCAATATTGTTTAAATACCTTTTAAATAAACAAGGTCCAAATAACCTCAAAAATAATCGTGTGGCCGGTTGGAAAGTTTGTGTATCCCGCAAGTAATATTTCACATCAGGCAAGGAACAGGTGGGCTTAATATCGGTTAATTGCCCTTTGTTTCAACAAAATAATGATTTTAAGCCCAAGTTTGGAACAACTGTAATAACAGTGCCTTATGACTTGCTCGTTGGTAAGTGTATGGTAATATCTCAAATATTGTAATAGGTGTTTGGGGTATTTAGATTTTTGTTTTTTAGAAGGTACTTTTCTGTTTTTTTTTTCTCGAAGGAGGATTAATAGGAATATGTTACCTTAACATTTTTTGGAACAATTTTATATGAGACTAGCTTTAGCCCGCGACTTCGCTCGTGTTGTGATCAAAAATTATCCCACTTGAACTTTCATAAACCTATTCATTTATTTATCTATTAAAAACTTTTCCTATGACACTCGGGGATAATAAATAACACCCATTAGTGAAAAACTTCCGAATCCAATCAATAGTACCTAAATATACAAAATAAACTCTCCCTCTCCCCCTCTCCTCTCCTTCCTCTCTCTTCTTCTCTCTTACTCTTTGTAATGTTGTAAGTTAAAAAAATAGTCTCTTTTTATTTTTAAAAACAAAGAAAAATTTAATTGGCTGTTTTCTTTTTCATATCGATCCTTAAAACAACAAATGGCGTAAAAGCCATTTTGGCCAAAATGACTTATAAATGCCATTTTGTTCAGTTTTTGAAGCTCTATCGATCTGTATATTTGAAATGTTCAAATTCGCAAAAAAATGGCTCTTACATCCAATATTTTTTAAGAAAAAATTCCAATAAATTTTATGATTTGTGTCGTTATAACCAATATTAAAATCGAAAACTGCAAATTTGGGGCGTAAAAGACTTAATTTCTTAGTGATGTGGTTAATATTACATTTTACGATTATATCGAAGTAAATAATATCAAAGACAACTTGTTTTAAAATGGAAGACTTTTAAAAATAGGCTTTTACTACAATTTAATAGAATTAAGTTTTACAAATATAAAACGTTAATAATGTCGTAAAAGACAATATTTTATAATTAATATTTAACTTACTTGGAAGAATTAAATACCTTTACTTTGCCAAAAGCTTATTCAGAAAAAATACCAATTTCTGCTCTGAAATATAAAGATTTGTAAAAATTATGTCTAGATGGGACAATACCGAAGAGGTTCCATAAAGACTACTCAGACTTACCTTACATCGGTGATAAGAAAGATACTCTGATTGAGACTGGTGAAGAAGATGATAATGATGAAAATAATGATGTCGACTAATTATTAAACTTGTTACCTATTAGGTACCACAATTCTGTTACCTATTATATTTTTAACTACTTTTAAGCAGATAGTTTGGTAGAAAATACTCATTTATTTAAATATTTTATGCAGTAAGTAATTAATACTTAATTTTCTTGTACAACTGCATTCTAAGACTAATTAAAATTCTACCGCAAGGACTGATTATTTAGACTGATTCTAATAATAATGGTATTTTAGTTAGTTTATATAAAATAATAATAATCGCAATTTAGTTATTAAAACTGTAATTGGTAAATTTAAGACTGATTTGTTTGTAAACATCAGTACGAGGTGAAAGTGTTTGATTAAGTTCGATCCAAATTTTAATAGTTGATGTTCAATTTTTTTTTATTTCGTCGTTAAAAAATAGCATTTATAGTACCGATTTAGAAAGTAAATTGATACGAAATTTCAATTTTTTTTATTTCTTTTTATTTTTTTCAAAATTTGTATTATTTTATTACAATATTTAATACTTTCGTTGTTTTTTTTTCAATTTTTTTGATGTTTGTTTAATTGATGTTGATGTTCATGTTGAATTTAATTTCTCAATTCATTCTTCGCTAAAAATAGCGTTCATGGCATAATTTAGATAACTACATTGATCCGAAATGTTAGATTTACTGGTACTTTTTCAAAATTTTGTGTTGTATTTATTGCAATAATTAATACATTCGGTAATTATATTTGTCTTTTATTTCTTCAAAAACCCAAACATAGATGTTCCCTAAGTCTTTTACTCCAAGTGCGCATAACCTGTTTAACTTGCAAAGTATAAAATTCACGGCGTAAAGGCCAGTTAGAGCAAAATTTTTTGTAGTAAAAGACATGCTATCTCGGAAACTAGCATAGGCCCTACAATATTAGGTTTTTATAATTATACACATGAAAATTCTAAGAAAATACAACTTTAATTGGTTATTATAGCTTTACTACTTTGAGAGATATTGAGGAAACAAAGTTACTCATTTTAGTTTTTTGGCTCTCCTGAAAAGTAGCTTTTTGGCTTTTACGCCATTTGTTGTTTTAAGGATCGATATAACATGTCTCATCTTAATTTAATTCTCTTAAGATGAATAGTCTTGGGTAGGTTATTTATTGTTTTTCACCTAAAACGAGTTTTCATAAAAATAAACAAGTTTTTTTTTAAATTAATGTAAACATTACTAAGGTTACCGACGTAGCCCGAAGAATTGCCAAACTGAACTGGCAGTGGGGCTACCCACTACCACACCCACCTGTGCCACTTGTGCCCTGGCACATTGCTCGCAGAACGATTGGCCGATGGGGCCCAAAAGTTCTGGAGTGGCGACCGCGAACTGGAAGACGTTGCGTTGGAAGACCTCCCACTAGGACCGATGACCTGGTGAAGGTTCCGGGAATCCGTTGGATGCGAGTCGCACGGGACCGGTCAATGTGGCGACACTTGGGCCTATGTCCAGCAGTGGACGTCTTTCGGCTGAAATGATGATGATGAAGAAACATGTCATTCATATTCCAATTATTTTTGGTGGACTATATCAAACGGAAGGAGATAAGAAAACCATCGTACCTTTTACCATATTTTTATTCATAATTGTTTTGGCAAAGGAAAATCTAATTAAAACCAAAGATAGACACCTAATCTTTACAAATAGGTACATTTTTATTTCTTAGACGAATCGCAAAAAATTCCTTCGTATCATATCTAACTATCATGTTTACCTATAATCAGAGTCGATCACACTTGTTTGTTTAAGAACTTATCAGTTATTATCGATATAGTTATTACACTGTCTTAACAGGATTTAACTAGATACATATCTATTGCTATCTACTACGGATCATGTAATTGTGCGTTTCTAGAATTCCAAAAACAAAAACAACAGTTACACATTATGGCGCTAGACAGGACATTTGTGCGAAAGATCCTTGCGCGTATCTACTGGCACGAACCAATTTGCGCGAATTCACTCTTGTTAGAATCGACATTTCCGCGAAAGGTAACTTGCGCAAATGGGCATATATAAGCGAATGATAAATGTCTTTTGCACAAGTGTCCTAGATCTTGCCAGACGTAGTTATGCAAACATTTAGTCAGAATGTGAAGTTTCTGGTGGCGTATATACAGTTCGTAGTATAGTGAAGTATGACCACGACGTGCTTATAATCTGAAAAAAAAGACTTAAGTATAATATGTATCTTACATAAAGGAGGAAGTATCATCTTTGTTTTACTTATCTTTTTAGGGCCAAAACACATACAAACGATACGGTTTTGCACCGTGATATGTTGCCACATCGTCTCGTAAAAACCTACGACCCAATCCTGCGCCGCCAATGTAATTAGTTACAGCGACCCACTTTCAAAAATACGTTTTACAGTCGTAGATTTCGGTTAGGTCGTAGATTTCCACAAGGAAATCAAATTTAAATATTTTCTTCCCAAACAAAGAAGAACTGACTAAAGTCAAGTACATAACAACGATACCTTTGTAAAGCTTCCATAACTGATTGTAGAAAACTTGTAAGCAGTCAGTTGTTGAGGTTTCTTAGACCTGAAACATTGTCAACAATGACATGATAAATACTGATTATTTACGTAGATTTAGTACGTACCCAGTATTCTAAGGTACTGGATAAAAATGAAACAATTTTTCTTTGCCTTAGTGACGGCTTTGCGGTAGGCGAACAAAAAGTGACAGAACCTAGGGCCTAGATAAAATTACAATCTATCAGGAAAATATTAATGATGGAAAACTAAAGAAACGGTTAACATTAGCTATTGAAAAGTTAATGTCAATGCTGTTGGAAGTTATTATAGAAAAAGAAAACGATTTGAACACGATTGGCATGCATCTTCACTGGCCGAACTATTTAACGTATTATAATAAAATAATAATTTATTTACATCAGACACAACGATCCTTAAATTAATTAATAAACACACTCAAAATAATGTTACTTGGAAATCAAATAATCAGATACCAATACACACCACACAATACTATTATAAAACAAACTTTCGTTAAAACATACCAACGTTTACCTGATACATAGTTATATGTTACCTGCGCCGCCTGATAAAATTCACTGGACTTGACAAATATGAAACTCTATTAAATTAAGATGTCTGTGCATCCATACATTGCTATATTATAAAAGGTAGGCACCATTCATTTATTTTAAGTGCCGCCTAATGTTAGTGAAAACAGGAATAAGAAATTTTAAAATAATCTCAGGTCTGTAATCCTGTAGTGGTGTATTTACCTAATTTTGGATCCACGTTAAGAAAGATCAGGTCCATTACCACGGGTACAAATCCAGACTCTGCGGCTTGAGAAATTCCTGATAGAAAAACCGAATAACACTTTGCCCGACCTGGGATTTGAACCCAAGACCTCGGACAACACTCCAAGTCTTTTTTGTAAATAAACTTAATAATTCACATTCCTCATTGTTTTTCTCACCTGATCATAATAGTCAAAATGGTTTTCTTAGATTTTTCATCCATTTCGTACCATTTGCATAAAAATGCGGCATCGCCAATCTTTTTGCTCTGAATACAAATACTCGGATTAATTAATTTATTCGTTTTAATTTGCATTTATTAAATAATTTGCGAAAGTACATATATTTACCTCTCTTATCATGTTCTCGCCGAAGACGCTCATCATTAGAATTTGCAGAAGTACAGAAAGAAGAAAAAGAACGCACCCTGGTATTTGTTCCCAGTTTCCTGTCTATGAACACATGAAAGTCAAATGGAATACATTATCATAGAGCTATATAACAAATATTAAGACTAAACAAAAGATTACCTACTATAGAAGAGATCATTTTGATCACAGAATGATTTTAAATAAGTCAGCTTGGTTAGAACTAAAAAATAAAATTACGATCACAAATCCACGAATCCTAGCATTGATTTATGCAACAAATTCCCATACATATTATTATTTTGCACTCGTCTAGGTGATGTACATGGAAAATATATACAAATAAATAAAATTTAAGCGTAGAGCCGGTCCAGCCGTTTCGGAGATTAGACGGTACAAACATCATCATTATCTGCCTAGCCTTTTCCCAACTATGTTGGGGTCGGCTTCCAGTCTAACCAGATGCAGCTGAATACCTGTAATTTACACGGAGCGACCTGATCTCCACAAACAGAAAGAAATAGAAATAGTTTTTTTTTTGTTTTTAAAAGTAACGCATATGTTTTCATACGCATTCAATAAAAAGCTGTTATTTTGAAAATACAAACAATTACTTTTAATCATTTTGATTTATGTATTTCTATAGATTTAAGTAGTATGAATAAATTGCAAACAGGAAACAAGCACGACGTAACGTGACATACATTTCAGAATGAAACAGTATTACAATATACTTCCATTAAAATACCATGATTGTAATTAAATTTACCGTTAAATTAAATCCAAGCGCACATATCTCCAAAGAGCCGACCAGCACATTAAACAGATTGGGCGCCGTAAAAATATCTTCCAAGTCTTCTCCCAGCCTGAAATTGTTTATACAAGTGACGGTGAGTGTTTCTTCTGGTTTTATTGTTATTTAATTAGTTAATTAAGTTTCTATGAATTCGTCATTATTATTTTCCTGTTCTTGTTATTGTAGGGGTCGCCGTTTTATGTTTTCTTATTTTCTTTCTAATTTTCCATGATCTTTTATTCTTTTTTGTTATTATGCCCTTAATATCATCATGGTAATTATAAGGCAGTATTAAATATAAATTAAAAGACTCTTTATTTCGAACTTTTCAATTCCTGAATCAAATTATTACATCACACTTTCTTCCCCAAAGGGTTAGGCAGAGGGAATGCCTATTGTCAACATTGCGCCAGGTGAGTAAGTACATAAGTAGTATATTGCCATCAACCGGGCAATAATCCTGACTCCACGATGCTACTGAGAAGTTTCTGATGCAAAAATCTGACAAAAATAATGCGTAGAGCATGACATTTGAAAATTCTGTGGTATGAAAAGCGAAGTCAGTATTGTCTTTGAATACCAAGATCACATGTACTCTCGAACCAATTAGACAATGACGACTCGACGTGACCAGAGGGCGGGCCTATTTTTTAGCCAAAGAATCAGCATTGCCATCCAACGTGGCAATGCTGCCAGCCTTCTGGGCACTTTTCCTGGTGACAGCGATGTGGACGAATTTAACGACGCCCTGTAACCCTTTTTGATACTTGTAAATATTTTAATATCTATTATAATATAGAGTTAGTGTATAAATAATGTAAATATTATTAGTCTGTGTTTAATAAATAACTCATTAGACAATGAAGAAATAATATTTGTTAGTATAGTAGTTATTGGTTCAAGACTTAAACCTATTTTACAATAATTGTACCTTCAATTGCTGATTCCTATGCTATAGCACCAGAAGCATTAAGACGCATATCACTATCAAAATCGTTGGATATTTAAAGATTTATCGATTCATCATTCAAACGGTAAATTGTCGAGGGTTTTAAAAACCCAATAGTCAAAAGATTGGGTGAAAAGTTTGTAATAAAACGTAATTTACGAGAATAGAAACCCCAAACATTTGCTTTCGGTTGAATCTGAAAAAAGGGCTGCTCCAGATAGGATTCTATTCGAATATTTTGTTTTTTTTTTGCGTGCACGTCATTAATCTCCCGAAATAACAACGAGCTCAACACAGGTTATATTTGACAGGCCAATTTCTGTTTTTTTCTTATTACGACTGTAATAAGCAACTGCAGATGTAATTGGTAACTAATATGACAACAACTAATAACGTAGTCTTACCGGAGATTCCCGGATCTGATAGGACGCGATGATTACCTAATCTTGTTTACTCTAAATACGTGTTATAATATTCATGATGATATTCAAAATAACTACTAATACTATTATTGGTTTAGGTATACGAAAGCAAATAATAGTAAATCAATTACAGATTGCATCATTATGAACTGCCTTGTTGGTTCAGTGGTCGCAAGCGCAACTGCTTAGCATGAGGTCCTTTTTTTTTCGAATGGGAAGTCATCAAACATGACTTGTCCCGCTCTCCTTCATCGCCCTTTGTGTTCCGGGGCCACGGTGTCTCTTTTGAACAGTTATCGGCATCCTTGCCCCTTCCTATTGTTGACTCTCTTTGAGGCGCTTTGAGGCGCGCGTGGAACACGAACGCGCCGTCGACACGGCCTGTCGTCATGAGACGGTCGGCGAGCTAGCCCATAGCCCGCCGTCCACAGGCCCGCGCCTACGGTGGCCGCGGGCCACGTGGTGGTCCCAGACGCCCGGGGTGCCTCCCGCGGCGCCGGGACGCTGTGAGGTTCTCTCCCTCTCACGTTCCAACACCTTCTTGTCTAGCATTACTGCTTCGCAGAAGGAGGTGACGGCGTCCCATTCCGTCTCGCTCCGGACCATGGCTTGAACCAGGGCCGGACGCGAGAGGTCGGCGCCGCCGATCGCCACTAGGGGGACACGGTGGTGCTACGCCCACGCGGGGCACACCTCCACCGTGTGCTCCACCGTGTCCTGCGGTCGATCCTCGCAGTGGAAACACCTGGGCGTTTCCACTGCGAGGTGCAGCGAATCGGTGCAGGAACCTCCCGAAACAACCGTGTCCGGTGAAGACCTGCGTCAGGCGGAAGGTGAGGACGCCGTGGCGTCTCTCAAGCCACTCCTCAAAGAGGGGACTTACCGCCACTATTGTGGCGTGCCCTGCACGGGGTTGCGACAGTCGCTCTCTCCATGTCGCCATGAGATCACGCCGGAAGTCTGACCGCTGCGCGACAATTTACCACGGCAGCGGAGTTTCCCCCCGGCGTAGCACCTCCGCGCGCCATTCGTGCAGGCGCACGAAGACTATCACCTACAGATCCCATGGCGGCAATCCGGCAAGGAGGCACACCGCCTCGCAGGAGATCGTGCGGTACCCACGGGCCAGCCTTACGGCTACCACTTTATGGGCCGCGTTCAGGTAGTGGGCGGCTCGCCGCCTCAAGGAACACACCGGGGCACCGTAAAGGACCATGGACCACACGACTCCCGCGTAGAGCCTCCGGCAGAAGGCGTTTGGCCCTCCCAGGTTGGGCAGGAGCCACCTGAAGGCAGCCCCAGTCCGTTCCAGTTTGGGGGCCAAACGTCGGAAATGCTCCACGAAGTTCCATCGGCTGTCGAGGACGAGTCCCAGGTACTTCAGCGTCGTCTCAACGCCGATGGATACCCCTCCTACCGTCAGTGAGGATCCCGGAGGTGGCGCATTCCGAGGCCCATAAAAGCACATGGCCTCGGACTTGTGCAATGCCACCTCGTGACCCAGTTGCCGGATCCTCTCGACGACTATCGCAACACCGCGTGTCATTATTTCGGCCGCCGCCTCGTGCGACCCCCCTTGTGCTACTATTATGCTATGCATAATAAAACATCGCGCCTGTAGTCCCCGAAGGGATAGGTCATGTGTTTTCATGGATCTTGGAATGCGCTACTACCGGAATCCTCACTGACGGTAGAAGGGGTATCCATCGGCATCGAGTCGACGCTGAAGTACCTGGGACTCGTCCTCGACAGCCGATGGAACTTCGTGGAGCACTTACGACGTTTGGCCCCCAAGCTGGAACGGACCGGGACTGCCTCTCGCGTCCGGCCCTGGTTCAATATATGGTCCGGAGCGAGACGGAATGGGACCCCGTCACTTCCTTCTGCGAAGCAGTCATGCTAGAGAAGGAGGTGGCGGAACATGAGAGGGAGAGAACCTCACGTACCGGCCGCCGCGGGAGACGCCCCGGGCGTCGTTCCGCGCGTCGTTCCGCGCGCGCCTCAAAGAGGAAGGGACCCCTTCCTATTTGAGGAGCGCGCAAGGACGGATGATTTCCCATACAAAAAAAAAAGGAGTGGTATTCCACGGGCAAGTGCCACATACATACGATTTGTATTTTTACGATTACCATCTTTGGCGCAACACGTTTTCTTGTTCCGTTCTCCCCTGTCAAACGACACGGGGTATCATCTACTCCTTTCTTCTCTTTCGTATCATTCCTCACACAACGCATACAGTTTTCTTTTGGCCTTCCTCTCCCTCTTCACCCATCAACATTCATGTCCATCGCACTTTTTGTCTCAAGCGATAAACATATATTTTTGTCTGTAAGGTATATATGTATATAAGCCAAAGTTGTAATGAATATAATATGGGAACGTGGGTACTTACTTCAAAACGTATTGATGTTCCTTTACAATGTTTGCCAAACGATTTACAGTTGTTTTATCTAAACATTCGATCATGTCACTAATGACACTGAAATTGGCACACACATGAGAAGTCAGAACAAAGTAAAGACCATCTACTGTCGTATAAAATAATACACAAATAAAACCTGGAAAGGAAAACCAAACCGTTAACGTATCTAAAATATTGGAAAGACTATAGCAGGGTAGGTATCGGGAAACCAAGACAGTTTTCAATTTTATCTTCATCTTTATGTCTAACCAAATACAATTGAGTTTCCCGTAAAAGAAAATTGACAGATAATTTAAATTTTTAACGATGTTCTTTCGGGTTTGGAAGGCAATCTTTTTAGTAATTTTACTCACCACACATAATGGAATGGACGTAGACAACAGTCCAAGGCAGCCAGGCATCAGTTGAGAATGGCACCAGCACAGCGTACGGTAATTTAAAAATCACCTCATTAGTTGTTAAATAATGATACAATATAATGAAAGGTGTAGCGAAGTTATACACAGAAATAAGCACTACATTTAATATGACATAGTACTTCATCAACAAGTTGAGAAGAATGAGATCTTTTTTCACGAGACTCATTTTCTTGTTATCTTTCAAAATGTTCTGGTAAAGTTTTCCCAGACACTCTGTCAAATCGTAGATTTTCTTTCGCTTCTGTGCAATGGATATGATTTTCAATACACTTAGTACCCCGATTCCTATGCATGGAGCCAGTTGCGTTAGCTCAAGGAAATTCTCAGCGGATATTCTTGACACAAAGAATGATATTTCCAAGACAATCATCAACATAAGTTGGACACAAATGACGAAGAATCTGAAATTAAACTTCGGATCACGGTAAGGGATCCCTGAGAGCCATAAATTGATTTTTATCTGTTTAAGGAATTCTTCGTATTCGGGAATGTTCTCCATTTTTGTGTTAGTTTTCTATGGTGCACTAGTTATCTGAGCGATCGAACTAAAGAGTGTATCGCACTGGGTCTATATACTAGGGGTTTAAATATTCTGATGGCGTGTTAGCGCCAGGGCTGCTAAACGATAGAAAGGCTTTAAAGTTAAATAAATGTGTCTAATATAATTATTTTTGTTTCTAGAAGTTAGACTAATGTCATTGTTTTAATACTTCTACAGCATGTCTGCCTCTGGACACTACTTGCGGAAGCTTGTGCTTGCTCCACAACTCCACATGGGGTGCGTACCATTTGATATACCTAATAACAAAAGCTCTAATGATCACATGACCTAATTTCATATAATATACTTTTTTTTAGTATAACGTGAATATGATATGAATTATTGATTTAATTTCGGTTTACCTAATTTTATATGGCTTAATTAACATTTTCTTTAATGCACATTTGAACTAATATTCAGTTATTATAATATTTAGTTAATATAATATTAAAAAGCCTTAACCTTGAATGTGAAACGTGTTGTTATCCTGATCCTGATTCATTCTGCCAAATCATCGTAAAGTGATTGGTCGACTCTTCACAAGATCAGACGGCTGGCTCATTTGTCAGTATTACCCTCCTACTTGGCAATGCTGCTTTTGCAACCATTCGACGGCCATTTTAAGAATAGACGGAATATGATTGAAGTGTTTGTGGCCCTATCTTTATGCTTCTACCCTGTTTTAATGTAGCGTGGCCATTATTTTGATAGTTTTAAATGGTGTGTGTTTGTGTGTAATAAATATTTGTAGATACAAATTGTAAATACATATTATCCTTTACTTTGTAGATAGGAATTGTTTTCGATGTATTGTTTTATAGTATTTTTGAACTTAGGCAGTTCTAATGGATTTTTTTGTTATGAGAAATGTGATTGTTTCGTTTGTAGCATAAAATAACGGCTACTAGGAACTCAGATCAGATTTAATGTGTTAAAATCAACATTTACACAGAGTTATTCATAAAAATACCAAAACTATCGACAGTCCAATCTTCGGGCTAACCCTAAACCACGAATTGACACCAATATAATATTCACTTTATTGTCCCTTTTAAGTGTCAAACTGACAATAGAAATAAAATCAACACCTATTTCGATAATTTTCCTTATTTTGAATTCCGTTTGAGCACAATCCGTTTCTTCGTAGCCTTGATATCAATCACGTCAATGAAATGTGTGTAGGTTTAAATGTACAAAGAGAAAATTGTATTGATGATGGGTATTGTCATGTCTTTAAAATTGCTTGATGGCAATCATACAATTGTATCAAAATATTTTGAACTAGCTTTTGCCAGCGGCTTCACTAGTGTTATTATTTAAAAAAAAAAAAACGTTGCCCTCCTGCCTCCGTTGTTCTCCTGTATCGTGAGTGCGTTTACAAACATTTAAACTCACATACACAAACAGTCAGACCCGGAACAACTACCTGTAGGCCATACAAATATTTGTTCCATTATTTAGAATTTAGAATTTGACAATCCGTTTAGGTTGTATTCTGCTTGTAATAATATTATTAAATCATGATTTGAGCCAAAAGACACGTGGCGCCATCTATTAACGTATTTGATAAATTTGAGGATGATCGGTTAGTGGTTTAGGCGTGAAAAGGTAAATAGTCAGCATTACGGACTACAATACAACTCATCGTCTGCCTAGCCTTTTCCCAACTATGTTGGGCTCGGCTTCCAGTCTAACCGGATGCAGCTGAATACCAGTATTTTACATGGAGCGACTGCCTATCTGACCTCCACAACCCAGTTAGTACTGGGTAATACGATACCCCTTGGTAAGACTGGTTGTAAGATTTTTTTGGGCCACTGACTACCTGTAACAACTGTCAAAGATCTACAAATGACAGCCGAGAACAACTGCTTAACGTGCTTTTCGAGGCATGGAGGAAACTCGGTTTGTAATGGGTGGTCACCCATCCACAGACCAACCTAGGCAAGCACGGCTTAACCTAAAGATCGACCCGAGCGGCTGTTATGGTTTAGCCATGAGCTCTTCAATACAACTGATACAATACAACTGATTTGTAGTTAAACAATAAACACATTACAACACAGTAAAATAATAAACAAAATTTAGTGTCATAGGAATATAGAAGAGATTACAATAATTGTGTTTTTTATTGTGTGTGCGAAATTCTATAACATAGGAGGAACAAGAACGCAGAAGAGTTTGTAAAAATACAAATTGTTTGAGTCGCGAGGGAAAGCTGTTGATTGATCGACTTGTTTTGTTTCTGTGGGCAAAAGTTTCACAAATTGTGTTTGGGCAAACAGCTAGGCGGCTTTGGGGACAAACATCAATCAGATATTAAAATATTGGAGGCTAGAATTTATGAGAGACATGTGATATTAACTGAGTTGTGCAGTTTAGTTTGTACTGAACTGGTTATCAAATTATAATATAAAACACTGCTTTTCATAAAAAAAATCTGTTACGCTAACTAGATAGTACAGCTAAGTAGGTACAATGGAGACGAACCTCTTTGCTTATGTAAGAATTGACTGGCATAATTTTAATTAAGAACGAGATAAACACTAAATTCGTTGTTAGAAGAAATAGAAAAAGTTAGACAGAGCCAGGACGGCTGACAAAGAGTGACATAATGTTAAAAAATAGATTTTGAAGAAAGGCAATCATTATCCGTATTTATTACGTAAAACGCCTTTTTTGGTATCTCTACAATACCCACATACGCAGGGTGTAAACAGACCCAAGCATTCTGTACATCAAACTAAGCAACCTATGTAAAAATAATTGCTGGGAAATGACTTTTTTTTTTGGGAAGCTTAATTACGTTTTACGGTAAAACTCGATGTAACGCACTCAAAACATTGTGCTGGTGGATGGATTGAATAATGTGGGGGTCGTGGAGGTGTTTAAACTAAAGTTCTTACATTAAAAACATGTATTTAAAAAAAAAAAAACTTGTTGGAAAGTTGGAACTTTGACCCCCAATATCTCCGTAACTAGAAGGTATTTTTGTTCTAGACCATACCTGAATAATGATCGCAATAATGGGGAGAACCTTTCGGCCTTTCGGCTTCGTTAAGAGTCTTTTTACACCCTATAGTTCGATAATTATGTTTACAGCATAACATTATAAGAGGCTTAGCACGGCGTATTTTAAACGCGCAGACGACGCGCGTTTCAGAACGGAACTTTTCTGAAACACGCATCGTCTACGCCGTGGCTGCCGATATTTGCGTTTATAGATTCAAACGCGCGTAAAACGCGATACAAACCGTGAAACGCGTTCGAAACTCGCTTGAAGCCCGTATTAAGGTCAAAGCCAGCAGTGTTGTCTCAACCGACGCCATTGTACAGAAGACGGAGTCTTTGACCAAAACGCGGAAGCTACTACAGCGCGTCTGTATCACTATAACTGCGCGTATACGCGCAGTAGACGCGGGTTTCACGATCGCCCCGAGTGCTTACGTTTGAAGCACGTATACGCGCGTCGTCTGCGTGTTTAAAATACGACGTGTGCCCTAACAAAATATGAAGGAATACGGTTAGTAAATAGGACTAAGATTTAGAATTTAGCTTTTGTATTCAATTCCCTCCACTTCTAACGATTTCCACCAATGGTTACGACAAAAAAACTTGTACTTATTAGGAATAGCATTTTTGCTTGTGATACGTACAAACGTTCATAATAATACCTAATAATAAATAATCATGATTTTTCCCATCCGGTTGTTCAACCCTCTCATATCGTATCGCGATTCACGTGAACATGGCAGCCCAATCAAGTTTTCTTTCATACTGACAGCGCAAATTACCTTATTTTTCTCCCACAATAAATATATTCCCGAAATTTTTGATTTATTTTTGGTATCTCTATTATTTGATTATGTAATAGTAGATACCCATAGTGCGTTTGTTAATCGGCTTGATAATTTTGATAAATAAGTTTAAAAAAAAATTTTTTTTTTAGTCATTGCTTTTTTTTTGTTTTTTCAGGGATGTTTATCAACACTGATTGCTTCAATTCCTACGGAAAGTCCAATTCTTCATTGCGAAATTCAAGAACTCGTAGAACAAAAGTTGTTCAGTTTCATGTTTCAAGACATCACAAGAGAGGTGTTGCGTTTATTGAGTTACACCTTGCAAAAAGGGTGTAAAAAGACATTAATCGAAGCCGTAAGCTACTTAATCTCCCTTTTTTTTTTTCATTGAATCATCAAATGACTTCTCCCGCTCTGGGCGGAGCAGGAGGGAGTGTCAGACTTTTACTGATTAAAACCTATCCATGTTCCTTCATCGCCCTTTATGTTCCGGGGTCACGGTATCTCTTTCGAACAGTCCCGCAACCCCGGCAGGCATCGGCATCCTTGCGGACCCCTTCCTATTGCTGACTCTCTGTGACGAACGCGCCGTCGACACGGCCTGTCGTCATGAGACGGACGGACGGCGAGCTAACCCATAGCCCACCGTCCACCGGCCCGCGCCTACGGTGGCCGGGGGCCACGTGGTGGCCCCCGACGCCCGGGGCGTCTCCCGCGGCGGTACTTAATCTCCCTGTCATGGCAATATTTTTTTTTGTTCTAGCCATACTTTCGGGAACATTCTACATTCTAGTTAGGTACGGAGATATTGGGGGTCAAAGTTCCAACTTTTTCACAAGTTTTTGTTTTGAAAACAATCATGTTTTTAATGTACGATTTTTACTTTAAACACCTCCAGGACCCCCGTACTATTCAATCCATCGATTGGTGGCACAATGTTTGGTGTCGTGGCTTGTGTATTTAAATGGAGGTGTTCATAATAGGACGACGGGTTTACTGTCGTCCACGACTTTTGCCAACTAAAAACCAACGATAAATTAATCGTCACGACATAGTTGGAAAGCGGCCTTACATTGGTGTCGATTCTGTTGTGCATAAACTGAACTTAATTTAGGCTATTGCTATCTTTTACTAAAAGGCAGTGCGAGAAAAGGACGGCTATAGCTGTGAACTAAGTTAGAGATGTCAAACTAGTTTATGCCTTGTGCTTCACCGTGTTTTTAGTCGACATGTTTTTACGTGTAACAAATTTTATTTCCAATTAAATTTGACAGCTTTAAATTACGTCCGCCTCTTTCTCGTTTTATTAGAGAGAAAGAGATAGCAATAGCCTAAATTAAGTTTAGTTTGTGCACAACAGAATCGACACCAATGAGTTTAAAAATAAAAGTCGTTACCCAGCGATAATGATTGCGTAATGTTACTTAGTTTGATGTACAGAATGCTTGGTTGACGGCTTCGTACGAGTACAAGGTTTGGTTAGAACCAATCAGTAATTGCGGCAAGTTTTCTATCAATTATATCAAGATGAGTATTGAATAAAACAACATAACTGGGTAGTGGTAAGTGCAATAAAGATTGTAGGTACGAAATAAAAAAGACTGCATTCCAGAAAAGATTGCCTGGAGTTGGCTCAGGTGGCAAAACCTTCAAGCCTGAGTAATGATACCCATAAAGAACACAGTGTGGACCAACCTTTCGCTTTCTCATTGCTCTTTTTAAATCAGCTCCTTCGTTTTACATATCGATTGAAGGTTCCGTGAAAAATAGAATATAGTTAGATGCAACGACCATTTGTGATACTTACAATTGGTATCTTTTGTGTATTAGTTTAAGGGCTATATATCCCTCAAATGGCTTAGCATGATCCTCCGCTACTCCTAAAATACTGCAGCATTCATTTTGAAATAAATATATGGTAAAGTTGAGGATTAATGCGAAGTTCTGTGTGTGACGAAAACACGATTCCATAAACTTTTTTCGATAGAAAAAAATTCCAAAGTTACCTCCAAATCGAACAATAAACCGCTGGTATTCAAAAAGTAAGTACTTGAAATTAGATCATGAAACTTTGCATACTAACTGAAGTAACTATAAAGCAGGTCTTATGTGTTTTATTTTTTAGTCCAATCAATAGATTTTTTGTTAATCGCAAAAAACCACTCATTTCGCACTATTTCGGCCGCAGTGACTGACGTAACAACCGATTTGTAGTGCAAGCTGATTAGAACTTTATTCTAACAGCATTTCAAACGAAGTTTGAACCACCACAAATTGAGTTGCTAATTTTAGGGTTAGAAGGGCCTTAAGTGAAAAAATCGTTCGGCTTTTATGCTCTAATGGTAGGTACATATTAAATAAAGGTAAATAAAAAAAAAACATGTTGTTTTTAGCATCAGTCTGTTTTATTATTAAAAAAAAACGGCCAAGAGCGAGTCGGACTCGCGCACCGAGGGTTCCGTACAAACTTTTTAAAGGACAAACTTAACTTTGCTGTTCGATCCCATGAAACGGCTATCGCACCAACCGCAAATAATAAGTTTGTAATAGTAAAATCGCTTTTTCTACATATTTACGATTTTCAGATTTTTTCCTTTACATGTGCTGTAAAAAATTGCTTCTCGCCTAATTTCGTGATTCTAGGTCAACGGGAAATACCATATAGGTTTTCGGCCCAAAACCTATAGAATACTTCCGGTTTACCTAGAATTGACAATTTTGGTTAAACGCAAGTTCTCACAGCACAAATAAAGAGTAAATTCCAAAAATTAAAAAACGTTGAAAATTTAATTTTGGTACATTACAAATTTTCGCGAAAATCTAAATTTGCCCATATTTTTTTATCGTGTTGACTCAGGACCTTGATTTTATATACCTAATAGGGACTATAGACCTCAGTATCTGATATAAATCTAGTTTAACTTGCTAGGTCCACCCTTTCCTGCGAAAATCGGTGGTGACAGACGGACACTTTTATTACCTTTTGAGGTACGGAACCCTAAAAACGACAATATTTACACAATGTGTTTAGAATAATCTGCCTATAATGTTCCCACAACTGGGACACACGGCCTCCTCTATGAGAGGGAATGGGCTATAGTCCACCACCCAGTGCGGGTTGGTAGATGTCACGTCGTCGAGTTTTTGGTTCTAGGAAGTGCCAGTTTCCTCACGATGTTTTCCTTCGCCGTTTTGAGAGCAGTGGTGATGAAATAAATTACACCAAGTAATGCGCGCCTGCCTGGGTTCGAACCCACGACTTACTGTTTGTAAGTTGGGGCCACCTTCACTGGGCCACCGCTGTTCTCAATATGTTTACATAGCGTGAATTTTGTCCTCGCATAATGCATCATCATAAACTTTCTGCCCTTGTTGGTCCATGTTACTTGGGGTCGGCGTAACAAGTCTAATTCTTTCATTTTCCCCTGTCTGTTACTCTATAATTCACTCCTTTTTTATTATTTCGCAAACACAATCAATTTTGTTTTTGGTCTTCCTCTCCCTTTCTATCCATAGGTCGTTATAGGTAGTCAGTGACGAAAAAGTCCGACAACCAGTCTTATATAGGTATATATCGTATTACCCAGCACTAACTGGGTTGTTGAGATCAGATAGACAGACGCTACATGTAAAATACCGTTATTCAGCTGTATCCAGTTAGACTGGAAGCCCACCTCAACATAGGAACACATAACATAGGGCAAAAGTCTAGGTAAATTCAGCAGGAATTTGCCTTCCAGCGCAAGACACATAGGTCGGCCAATCACAACTTTCGTTCTCTGGGTTGTACAAAAGACGAGGTGGGCAGTCAACTACAACAGGACGTCCATCATGGCATTCGTAGTACAGATTACAATCTGTATGAGTGAGCAATATACCATCGGAACCTTCAGAAGAGCAGATAGTATTAGCTTGGCGAAGGTCTCCACAATCAACATTACTGGGCCAATCGCAGTAATTCTTGTATGAGTTGTATAAAAGATCTCCTGGACAGCTATAAGCAACTGGTTCTTGCTCTACGCATTTGTAAAAACGGCTGCATACTTTATGAGCAATTGAAATTCCTGCATTGTTTTCAGTTGCACATACGACAACAGCTATACTCAGTCTGGTATCATTGTCTTCCTCTGAGATTACGTTGTTTTCTTCACTATAATCTGTGTCTTCTGTTACAACATTTTCAATAACGGCTCTGCCATCACAGTCCACGTTTCGAGGCCAGTCGCAATGTTCTTTTACAGGATTGTACAAGAGATTAATTGGACATTCCATAGTGTAAGGTACGCCCGAATAGCACATATAGTACTTGTCACAATATTCGTGAGCCGCCACGCCATCAGAGTATCTAGCTGCACAAATAGCGTGGGCATGACCGGGATCAGAGTTACTGCGTTCAATCTCTTCGGGTATGTACTGGAATGCACCATTCCTGTTGGTCTTAGATATCCTGAGCCGACTTTTCACTTTGGCACCTAATCTGTTACCGCAATCAACATTATGTGACCAATCGCATTTTTGTGTCATTGTATTGAACAGAAGATCTCGTGCACATTTGAGAACCACTGGCTTACCATATGTACACTTGAATTCATTGCAATTTTTATGAGCGACTAAGACACCGTTTGAATCTGGGGCTTTACAGATTTGGTACGCGTTTTTAGGGTCATCGTTGTCAAGTTCTTCGGAATCTGCTTCATCCATCTTTGTGTCTGTAACCTGTTCGGAATTTTTTTTTGCTCGTATACTATTGTCTTCACAACTAACTACCTGACTGCATATTTCTAGATCAGCATTGAAATGTAGTCCGTTTGAACATAATTTAGTAATTCGTCCACCGCGATAACACTTGTAATATAGTCTACAATTTTCGTGAGGCAAAAGTTTTTGAATTTTGGGGTTTTTTGGACAACCATTAGAGAAGAAACCATCTTGATTCTTGTTTAAGTTTCCGTGCCGAGCTAAAGCTGTTGCATTGAGAAGAATCAGCGCAGTGCCTGAAACAAATAAATAATTTTAATATTTTTTTACAACAGTCCCACTAATGAAAACAACACACTTATCTCTTTGCATGGTTGTCGCTTTGTTTAATGTATTTTCAAATAACATTAACAAGGGCTCTTTCCACTGACTACTGTTAAATTTTTACAACGCCGTATTACCACTATGGCCAGGCTTTTACCCATTTATGTGTTGTATTGTCTAATTTTTGACTTGGCTATGTATCTCGATGAAACCTTGGTGTATAATTTGGTTATGTATCTAACACAGCTTTTTATATATTGGCCAAAACCCTTCACGAATAAATATTATATAAGGTTAAGTAGTTTCAAAAAGCAGAAAGGTTCGGTAATGACAAAAAAAAATTAAGAACGATTGTCTTTTCAAGGTATGGAACACCTCCTGCCGGGGTTGCGGGACTGTTCGAAAGAGATACCGTGGCCCCGGAACACAAAGGGCGATGAAGGAACATGGATGGGTTTTAGTCAGTAAGTCTGACACTCCCTCCTGCTCCGCCCAGAGCGGGAGAAGTCATTTGATGATTTCCCATCCGAAAAAAAAAAAAAAAAATGTAAGTATGGAACTCCTACGCTTCGGTCTGATCCGTAGTTTGGTATTTTTTAATCAGTTGTTTGTTATGTACGTAGATTTAAGCAAGGTAACAAGGCAAGCAGAGAAGTTTTTTTCAAAATGGTTTGGTGATCTCGTATGTGTTTTGTAATATATATAAATGTGTGTGTGTCTTGTGTGTGGCTCAAGAGCCACACTTTCTTCTTTTCATCTTTCAATCAGTCTTTCAATGTCAGTGAGTGACAGGCCTAGTTTTATTTTTAATTTATTGCTGGAGCTAGTTGTAGGTTTTATAGGTAAATCACATCGACACATTATCTTTTCTTTTTATTATGTTCTAGAAATTCTTTCTAAATTATAAAATGTCAATCATCTGGAGATTATAGGAGCCAGGTGGTGGATTTTGCAGTCTACGTTGGGAGCTCAGATCAGCTACAAGTCAGCAAAATTTTATAAGAGTACGTAGTGAGAAAACGTAGTAGAATAGTAAGAAAACTTAGAGGGCAGTTTCCCTCCTCTGAAGCTTTAAGACGGCCTCTCTCGTTGCCGCATTAAAAAAAAATGAAGTCGATAGCGAGGTGTGACATCGCACCGCGCGTCATCCACAACACCTTGACACCTGAGCTGCACGAGCCTGAGAAGAAGACTAATGACGGATGTCCCTGGGTCCTCCTCTACGGCCTGAAGACTGATGTTCGTCGGCCCTGCGCTGCCTGATGACTGATGTACCTTGGCCCTCCACTACGGCCTGAATGCATTTTCCTTGGCTCTTCATTCCATCCTGTGCTCATCTTCAGTTCCATTCGCTGGTTTCCCTGGCCTGTTTAGTGGATAGGTAGCTCAAGCTCCGTTTAGATAGGCCCTATAAGTTAGGTTAATTAATAATAAATTCTTATAACTTGACTCCTACCGCGAAAATGTAACGTTACAAAACGCAACAAAGTGAAAAATAAATTTTGCTTCAGAAATCGACCGACCCGAATGGCGCAGCGGTATTGAGGCTGCCTTACGTTCTTAGGGTCCCGGGTTCGAATCCCGGTCGGAGCAAATGTTTGTGTGATGAGCATGGGCATTTGTTTCCGAGTCATGGATGTTTATATGTATAATAAGTATGTATTTACAAACAAAAAGTATCTATGTAGTATATCAACTATCGGGTGTCCACGACACAAGCCTCGTTGCTTAGTGTGGCACTGGATGGCGCTGTGTGTAATGTCCAGCGATATTAATTTATTAAGTCGGTGCCAAAAAAACTGAATCAAACACACAGAAGTAACCGACTTCTGAAGCTAAAGTTTATTTTTCACTTTGTTGTGTTTTTGAAGACGGTTCGTTTTTTTCAAAAAAGTTTTTTATCTGTTTTGTTTTTCAAACTGATATCTTAAAAATAAATGAAATTATATTTGTTTTTGACATTTCTTTATTTTAACAATTTTTTATTAGTACTAAAACACTATTGTAATATTTTTATGACACACGAACAAAAACTTTATGTTTAAGGGTTTCATTCACCACACTCAGAACGACGCAAGGCTGCGTTCATACCAAATGTATTGTCAACTTGTGAATTATATATGAAAAAAAAAAGATCAAACACGTGAGGATGACTGCAAGTTAGGTGTAAACGCTGCCTTAGTATCTGTAAATAAAACAAATAACGTAGTTATAGATAACTTTTAAAGTGAATGCTAGAGAAAATATAATAAGTCAACATAATATATTTTGTTTAGCATTCAAAATTATGCTACAGTGAGCGTTGATCATAAGGCAAAAAACTGGATTTTAGCACCAACAAGAACGAATCTTGGAGAACATTATGAGAAGTAGCAAAATGAATAAAAGTAAGGAATCATGCTGGCTGATACTGATCACGGACTTGAGCTTCTGTTAAACGATCCCCGCAATCTACCTTCATTGGCCAGTCACAAACTTTGAGTGTAGTGTCGTAATAGTAACCTGAAGGACATTCCATGGGGAATTTTTGACTCTGAACACATTTATAGAACTGACTGCAATTCTCGTGGGGAAGTATAACACCGTCATCGGTATTCTCGCAATCCTGATCAACATTTTGACTGTCTTCTTCAATAGCACTTATGTTATTTGTAGGGACTGACCTATTGTCACATTCAACCTTTCCTTGCCAATCACAGTTTGCAATTTTGGGGTTGTAAAAATGATTTAACGGGCAGAATTGAGCCATTGCTCTGCCTTTGAAACATTTATAGTACTGGTTACAATTTTCATGAGGAAGCGAAATTCCATCTGAGTTTTGAGCATCACAAACTCTAGCCGCGTCAGCTAAAAAATAATTAGTTTCGCTATATTCACTAGCTAACTTTTCGCTGTGTAAATCATTCAAATCATCCTGTTCATTTTCACTATCTTCATGATCTTTCTCATGAGATCCATTTCCACTATTTACATTGTTTTCATCCTCATTTTCGTTTCCATTTTCAAGCTCGATATTCCTCCCCATGGAATAGGAACGTGGAACTTTAACATTTTCATAATCTACATCATTTTTATCACCCGCTTTCAGAGAAAATCCATTCTCATGAATTGTCCTACCTTTGCAATTAACACTTATTGGCCAATCACACCGTTCTGTCACCGGGTTGTATAAAAGTATACCTGGACATTTTGTTTCAACAGGATTTCCATCTAGGCATTTGTAGAATTTATTACAACTTGCATGAGTGGTTAATATGCCGTCAGAACCTTCAGTGGAGCAGATTGTATAAGGTGAATTTGTGTCATCAGATTCGTTTGCCTTTTCACTGTCAGTGTTTATTTTGTCACCGCAGTCAACATTGTTGGGCCAATCGCAAATATTCTTCTTTGAGTTGAATAGCAGATTTCCTGGACATTTGAAAGCAACTAGTTCTTTTCCCAAGCATTTGTAGAAATAGTCACACTTTTCATGGGCAGCTAAATCCTTTCCAGAGATTTTAGATGCACATATGGCGGCAGAAGAATGGTCTTCAGTAGAGATTTCATTTTCTTCACTATCATTGTTCTTCACTGTAGTTACTGCATTGTTTTTACTATGTCCATCTTCAAGAATGGTTCTGTCGTCACACTGTACACTTTCAGGCCTGTCACAATGTTTCTTAATGGGATCGTACAATAGGTTATTTGCACATTTCACAGAAACTGGTTCGCCCCCGGAGCATTTATAGAAATAGTTACAATATTCGTGAGCGACTAGCACGTCGTCAATGTTTTGAGATGAACAAAGAACGATGGCTTGGCTAGAATAAAAATTTTCAAGTTCATCACTTTTTTCTGGTAAATTCGAATGCCAAGCATATTTTTTTTTTTTTTTTGTAATGAGATTATTTTCGCTAACTCCATTTCTGTCACTACAATCAACATTTTGTGGCAAATCGCATTTGTCATTTAAAGTGTTGAAAAGGAGACCTGGTGCACATTTAAGAGCCACTGCAATGCCACGTGAACACTTATAGAATTCATCGCAGTTTTCATGAGCGACTAAACCATTGTTTAAATCAGATGTTGAGCAAATTTGGCTAGCGTCGCTTGGATTACTGCTGTCTAATTCTTCTACACCTTTTAAGCCTGCGGGAGCCACAGCAGTAGTACAGAGCAGAAACAGCACTGTGCCTGAAACAAATAAAACATTTTAATCGTTTTATTAAAACCGTCGCACTAATGAAAACAACACACTTATCTCTTCGCAGAGTTCTCGTTTTGTTTGATGTGTTTATAATTGAAAACATTGAAAAATGTTTATAACACTGACTACTGTTGAAATATGGCAACGTCACATGACCAGTTATTGACCCATTTTTAAACAAAACAAATTAAAATACCTACCTGTTTTTGAATAGGAGTTGGTTACCCAGTTTTGTTTTTTTTTTGAATTTGTTATTATTTGGTTATGATAATAATTGATTATTTTTCTCTAGTTGTTTTGCGAAAGGTAGTTAAATATTAGGCATATAAGTTCACGGTTTTTAAAGTTGGCTAATGAGGCAAAAGCCAAAGTCACGGTCTGACACCTGTCAGGGCCGACCATCGGTTTCGAATTATAGGCCTTTGTTGTTTAGGGCTGTCTTGTTTTGCTTGTACATTGACGTTTACATTTACACGTTGCAGAGAAGAAATTTAATTTCATAGTATGTTGCTCTAATTCTAGTGTGTTTTTGGCAATATACAGAAGTAACAATTAATTTCTGCAACACGTTTGGAAATCAATAAACTATAATATAAAGATTATTTTAAAACGAAAGACAGAAAAAAAAATGGTTTATTTTTGATAAATTACAACTTTCTTTACAAAACTTAATAAAAAATATAATTACAACAAATATTAAAAAATATGAACAAAAATTTGATTGTTGGAACAACAATGTCACAATAAAGAAACAGCTAACAGTTCTTTTAGTAAAAATGATTTTTAATAAATGATTGTCACTATTACTACATATATTTAAATACCATATTGTGTGTGTGCTATCTACACGGGGTGGCGACGATAATATGATAATAAATGAAAGCACTGGTAGTACTAGAACATAGGAATATTTTAGACTATCAAATCAATTTCAAATATCGAATTAAAAAGAAAATATTTTCAAACAAACTAAATAGCACTTGAACTGTTCACGAAATACAACACTATTTATAAATATTTGTTAGTATAATTTGCACTAATTGGCGTCTGGAAATTAAATTTAAGTAACGAATTTGGCAAAGGTTTTTGAAATAGCGAGTTGGCAAGATGTGTTTAGAGTTTATATACCTATGCGGGAGTCGCTTACCTGTTAGTGCTAGTCTATTAATCAACAATAAGTACAAAATGCTGGAAATGAAAAATAATTTCCTGTGACTAAACTACTGGATATATTCGAATTATTTTTTGTATGCAAACTGGGAATGTCAAGAGGTATACACGGTTTGATGTTTGTTGGCACTACCCTGTATAGGAAAATCAGTCGATAGCAAAATGCCAATAAATAATCACCTAAACTCCCTTTTGAATGGCGTCTTCTGGTCTAAAATATACATACCATCAAGTCTGTGTCGCCCAAAGAATAAGGTAGAAGCATCCGCTAAAACATAGCTGGCGATAATTATGAGTTTTCACATTATCGCCAGTAATGTTTTAGTCCCAAATAGCGGGTGAGCCTAGTCCAATATCCTACTGGGCTTACAATTCAAAGTACAGGCTGTTACTGAGTTTAATCACAGATTAGATTCAATCGGATTTGATTCAAAGTGAAAAAAAAAACAAATATAGAACAAAATAAAAGTCACGAATTTAACATGAAATAATTTTTGCATGACCATAGCGTGTAAGTGTGCTTTAATTCCATAAAAGAGTTTTTGTGTGTGTGTTTTATATTAAATAGTGTTTCGTAAAATGTAGTGTTCGCTTTTAATTTGTATCATCTAATAATATACGTTACCTTTTTGACTTTAAGAAATACAGCTAACTAAGCTGCAGAGTACTGCAGCTTAGTTAGCTGTATTTCTTAATATAGTGAGCAATTAGTAAATTGCTCACTATATTTTATCAGACGAGGAAAATAAAAGAAAAATTGTGTAAAAGTGAAACATTATGTTCTGATGTAGTAGTGCAGCAGGGTGCGTCTCATAATATATAAAGTTATTTGGTATATTTTCATTTCAATAACGTTCACAAGATATAATAAACGTGAGCTAAACCAACTGTTGATATAATTTCTTTGGTTTAACATTTATATACTCTCAAACTTATTTCGTATAACGTTTATGGATATAACGTTTATTTAATCAAAAAGCGTGACAGAAACGAATCGCTGCAAAACCGACACCACGTAGTCTTGTCTGCCCTACCCCTAGAGTGTTATTTAAAATCTCGTAGGCGAGAAGGGGCGAGGCGGCCCGCGAGCTGAGGAGCAGGTGGTTCTAACATTTTGTCACTGGTGAGCGTGAACCACATCTGCGACGATAAGCTCGCATGGGACCGCCAGAGCCCCGCAGCGCCGGAGCCGTGACAGAAACCATGCCTGATGCATGTTGCATACTTGCTGCATGATGCATGCTTGATTGCATGCTGCATGTATGGTGTATGCTTGTCTGCATGCCTGCCGCATGCATGGTGTATGCTTGTTTGCATGTTTTTTAATAATTAGACAATGTTATAATGTGTTTATCTAAAATTTTGCTATGTGTTTTTTACTAGGCATTTAATCATATTAGACCAATTAGCCGTGTGGTATCCGGCAGACTAGAATAGAACCAACCCATTACACTCACGGGTGTCGTATAAGGCGACTAATGTCTGAGGCAGAACACCTTGCGCCTCCGTAGACCAGAGAATGGGCAGCAGCGTTTTCTGTTAGTCTTTCATCACTGCGATCTCCAATCCGCCTGCCAAACGTGGAGATTACGGCAAATTCCTCCCATCACGGGAGAGGCTTATGTCCAGCAGTGGACGTTATGGGCTGTTGTTGTTGTTGTTGTTGTAGACCAAATAATTTAACTTCTTTTGAGTGGTATATCAAACGATTTTATATTCAATGTAAGTTATGCTTATAAAAATTAGTAACTTTAAAATTATACCAATCATTTATTATGTTAACTGATCGTTATATCGAATAAAATTATAGATTCAGTTGTTATGTCTTGTAAATATTAGAGATTTTGTAATTATATCATATATTACTCACCCAGTGCAGCATAATTCTTTTAGCACAGTGCAGTTAATTGATAAGGCAATAACAAGATGGCGCTGTTAGTTTTAGCTATATAAAGAAATAATAATATAATAATAAAAGAATCATGCAGCGCTATAAGTAGGTACTTACATTTTTATTGGCTGGTGATTTTGTATACAGGGTTACTGGTAAGTGGTACTGGTCGTGGCACGTAACTCTAGCGCTGACCGTTATTGCGCAGAAGTAAAAAATAATAATGTCTTGGGGCATGCGTTGCGCCGATTGGCTCTCCAGTCGTAGAACATGCGCAGATATTCCCTCCACGTTTCGTTCAGCGCTAGAGTTACGTGTCGCGACCTATAACTCGTCGTATTCCTTGCAGGACGTCATAGAAGGGTTATAATGCAACAAATGAAGCCACCAAATGTTCTACAGAAAATCATTAGTTTTTGCGTTATTTGGATTTTTTTGGTGGACTCAACCAAGTGAATATGTGCATATTTTGTTTATGATACAAAATTTCGGTGTGAAATGTTCGCTCACATAATCATTTTTAAATTGGCTCCAAATGTTTTAATCTGGGATTAAAAAAAAAAAAAAAACTTTTTAACTCAAAAACTACTGAATTTCGGTAGAACATTTAATGGTTTAATTTGTTGCATTTCAAACCTATTATGGCGTCCTGCAAGGAATACGTCGAGTTACCGTTTATAATTATGTAGACGTTTCATTTTTTTTAGATCTGTTACTTTACAATGTTTTTAACTAAAAAATTAAAAATACGTTATTTTAACGTAACTTTATTTAAATATAATTGATTAACATTAAAACGCGCAGTAATTATTATTTTGACACGGACACATACTAGGGCATTGGTGTACAGTCACGTACACAAATATGTAAACAGTTAGCGACTTATTACAGTAATTTTCTGCTACTGTGCTGTTTGTAAATTGATGCTGTTATTACAGGACTTTCTAAAAGTAACAATCGTTAACTCACGCGAAAATTGCTTTGAATTTTATCAAGTGTTTTCATGACGGTATTGGGACCATACTGCCCCATAATATTATTAATACCCAAACCAATAGTGATGATCAAACTTGTATTAAAAGTTATGTTTTAATCCAAAGCTTTGTTACAGAACTCGTTTGTTAGAGAACTTTTATTACTAGGCAAGGGACTGGCTTTTAAATAAAGTGGTAAAAGAGGTCAACAACAAAAACGTGTCTTTAAGTTTTATAACAAGAGTCTTGGCGAAAACCGAGAAGAAGCAAAATAAATAATTTAATTAAGGAAAAACTGCAACACTTAGCGTTCATGCAGGCTCGCTTTTCAGTTGCGCTTCTGATAAACGATCACCGCAATCTACGTTCATTGGCCAGTCGCAAACTATGAGTAAATCGTTAAAATAAAGCCCTTGTGGGCAGTTCATGGGGAATTTATAACCATTAACACATTTATAGAACAGACTGCAATGCTCGTGAGCAATTATATAACCATCGGCCTTGTCACGGCATTGCAAATAACCATGGTTACTTTCTTCATCAATATTGCTCTTCTTAGGGAGTAACCTATTGCCACAGATAACGTTAGTTGGCCAATCGCAAAACACCTTTTGAATGTTATAAACAAGATTTAACGGGCAGAAAAACGCCATTGCTATGCCTTCAGAGCATTTATAGAACTGGTTACAATTTTCATGAGGAAGCGTTTTTCCATCAAAGCTTTCGTCTGCGCAAGTTTCAGCTACGTTACTGAAGTCAATGTGATAGTTATACCCATTTATATCCTTAACTTGGTTTTGGTTGTTCATAAGGTATTGGTTTCTAATTATTAAATTCTTTTTGTGAACCGTTTCAGTTCTACTATCGCCACTGTTTTCATCCTCCTCTTTCAGGGTTCTCACATTATCGGGAACTATCCGATCTTTACAGTAAACATGGGTTGGCCAGTCACAAATTTCTTCCTTGATGTTGTATAAAAGAATATTTGGACAATGTATTACAACTGGCAGTCCCTCATGGCATTTGTAAAATTTGTTACAACTTTCATGAGCTACTAACACATCATCGGAATCTTCAGCTGAACAGATCTCATAAGCTTTTTTGGGGTTCTCAGTTTTGTGTTCATCAATACTGACCCCATCTTCGATTCTTTCACCACAGTCAACTTTTTTGGGCCAATCGCAGTAAAACTTTATCGAGTTGAATAACAGATCTCCTGGGCAACTGTAAGCAACTGGTTTACCCCTTGAGCATTTGTAGAAATGGTTACACTTTTCATGGGTGATCAAAAGCCCATCAGAATTTTCAGCTGCACATGTTTCGTCAGCAGCATTTGCATAATCATTATAGTCTTCATTGTTGTTATCCACAATTGGTGCGTTGCTATTTTTACTTTCATCGAATTCAGGGAGGAATCTATCGTCACAATCTACATTCCCAGGCCAGTCACAAAGTTCCTTTATAGGATTGTACAAGAGAGTATGAGGACATTTCATAGTGACAGGTACGCCCCCGGAGCACTTATAGAACATATTACAGTTTTCGTGAGCGACTAGCACGCCATCGGAGCGCTTAGATGAACATTGAGCGATGGCTTGGCTGGGATCAGCATTGTTTTGGTCAATATCTTCAATGGAGTACGAATATCCGTAAATCGTGTTTGTTGTTGTCCGAATATTTTGTTTTGTTATTTTTTCTTCATCAACATCTCTTGATCTCCTGCCACACTTAACATTTCGAGGCCAATCGCATGTTTCAGTCACAGTATTGTATAAGAGACCTTTTGCACAATATAAGACCACTTTCCCAGTATCTAAGCACTTATAAAATTTATTGCAGTCTTTGTGTGCGACCAAGACACCGTTCGAATCAGGTGATGAGCAGATTAGTTTAACTTGCCTAAAATCACTCTTGTTTAATTCTTGAGAAGAAGGTGGACGTGTTTTCAAGTGACAATCAGCATTATGAATCCAATCACATTCTCCTAGCCCAGCGTTGAAACGGAGCCCGTTTGGACAGTATCTAGCAACCTTGACTCCGTGAGTACACTGGTAATACTGCTGACAGTCCTCATGAGGCAGAACTTTTTGAATGCTGGTGTCTTTTGGACATCCATTCTTGAAGAATCCATCTAAGTCTGAATCGTCTACGTCTGCGTGAGCAAATGCTGTTGCACAGAGAAGAAACAGCGCTGTGTCTGAAATAAATAAATAATTTTAACGATTTCATTCAAGGTCGACTAATTTCAAAAGGTCTGTTCAATCTGTGTATGACCGAGTTGATCGAGAGACACAGGAGCACACATGTTGGATGTTCCATGGATCATTAAAGAAAATAAGCTTCTCTCAGTAGCGTCAAGTCATTCTCTTCTTCTTAAGGGGACTACAGGAGCTAAACGCGAGTTTTATAATGCAAAAAAGCATAAATGATTCACTGCAATAAACAAAACCAGAAAAATATATGATATTCTTCAGGATATAATTATGCTAGTATGATAGTGTTTTGAAAACATAATACACTACACACACATACACACACTACACACTACTTTTTACTTTTCTTTATATTTAGTGTGTACATAAATTGTTAAATAAATAAATAAATACAACTAATTTTACTAGATAAAAAAAATCACGTAGATCTCTAAAAATTTCTTTTAACGAGTTAAACCCATACTAAAATACATGCGATTATTCTGATTTTTTGGCAAATAATTCTACAAGCAACATATTCGCATGATAGTGTTAGACAATCGGAAAAACAACCACACATGTTGCACTATTCGGCCTGCAGTGACCGACGTAACAACCACTTTGTAGTGAAAGCTGATTAGAACTTTATTCTAACAGTATTTCAAACGAAGTTTGAACCACCACAAATAAAGTTGCTAATTTAGCTCTTGAAATTGCCTTAACATAATGACTTGACTCTACTGACCCCCTCGATCACCGCGCTGAAAAAACACCCTAGAAAAGAACTATGTAACAATAGGCTAGTGTCCAGTGTCAATAAATTGCAAATCTATTTAGTCCGTCAGTTAGAGTATTGGAAAATAATGGACACGTATTTTTTGTTTTTATAAATCAATGAATATTAACAAAGATAAAACGCGTCAAAATTCGGGAGTGGGGTCTCGCGACGTCACAACGCACTAAAAATTATAGCACGGTGTGACGTATTGAGAATTTTAAAAGTGTCGTATCTTCGTCAATTTTGGTTAACGTAACAAAAGAATAAATACGTGTCAAATATTTTTTGATAATCTAACTGACGGACTAATTAGATTTTCTCAGGACACAAGCCTATTCAAGTGTAAACTAAAGTATATTCTATCTATCCATCTAACTAACTAACTACACTGGCCTGCAAAAATAAGTATCACACTTTTAAAATTGCAATTACTTTTTAAATACACAAGATATACTTTCGAAACAAAAAGGACTCGAAAAAGAGTTAAATTTTGTACATAAAAACTAATAAAGCTGATAAAAATTGCTGTGAAACGTTTATTATTTTAAATCCCTAACTTCTATAGTTTAGAAAAAAATATTTTAAAAGTGCAGTACTTCATTTTGCAGGCCAGTGTATATATCTACATGAACTACATGTGGCTGAAACCGGTCACAACTAAAATGTACAAAGAGTGAAGTGCTAATTCTGAAGTCAGGAAAATTTTAACTAAGTGTATGCTTCCGGTTTTTACTTTACGTGGCGGTTCTCAACACTGTGGATAAATTGAAGTAGGTATCTAAGTCATGTACTCACTTAGGATAGACTTTAGTATAGTGAGATCGTAGGATTTAAGTTGCTCGAAGTGATACACTGGCCTGCTGATTGGCTTGTTCTATGGACCTAACTGGTCAAGAGAAATCTTGTAAGGGCTGTTAATTTGTAAGGCGATGTGGTAAACGCTATGGACGTATGAAGTCCTACGTGTATATTTTAATTATGATAACGCCTTTAGAATGTTGTTTGGACTGCTTTCTTGGCAGAATGTATATCACTTATTTTCGGTTTATGATGCGCACTTCAGTCCCGTTTTGTCCCGACCCGAATGGTGCGCGGTAGTGAGGCTGCCTTACGTTCTTAGGGTCCTAGGTTCGAATTCCGGTACTTAGGAGCAAATGTTTGTGTGATGAGCATAGACATTTGTTTCCGAGTCATGGCTGTTTATAAATGTATAATATTTAAATGTATTTACAAACAAAAAGTATCTATGTAGTATATCAACTATCTGGTGTCCACAACACAAGCCTCGTTGCTTATGTGGCACTGTGTGTAATGTCCAGCGATATTGTTATTGTTATTATTGTTGTTATTTCAGTAATATTTTAGACATAATTGCAGTCTGTCACGACTGCTCAGCTTAAAAAAACATTGCATGGACGTAGCGACCGGCCAAATTAAATAATTAATTCTCGTTAAAGTTTTATTTAGTTATTTTATTTGAGTATGTAAAAAACCGCTTGGTACATTTAATATCCGAAATAAATATAATTTAACAATTATGTTTGTGAAAACAGTTATGTTTTCACATGGCTGTGATTTTGTTTAATGTTTTGTAATTTGAACAAGGATCTATAAGTCACCCAACAACGAGTAAAACGAAACGTATAGATATATGTTTAAGGCTTAAATGAATAGATGTTCAGTAGCATTCATAACGAAACACGCATAAAATTACGCCTGTAGTCCCAGTAGGGTTAAACAGAGATGTGCCATAGTACCCACACCTGCATTTTGCAAGTTATGCTCAAGACCCACGTAATAGTGGGCGAGTCTATTGCCAAGAACCGAGAACAAATCCGATCCGATCAGATACTGAGAAATTCCTGTTGTAAAAACCCAACTGCATTGTTTGACCTGGGATTCGAACCCAAGACCTCATCTCAGCAGAGTCGCTTGCAACCATTAGCTGGACCAACGAGGCAGATCAATATTCTCATTTAGCAGTATATTAATAGCAATAATTGTGTTATATTTTTTGTGTGTCCTGAATCCGTCTCACTGGTTCAAGTTAAAAAAATCAAGGTCAAAAAAGCCTAAACTGTCCCAGTGCTGGGCAAAGGCGTCTCACCTTTTATTCCATCGGTTCTATGTGTTGTTTGCATTAGAAAAACACAAAAATAACGTAAGCCTGACATAACATCATCCTTTGGGGACTCTAAAGGGTTAGGTAGGAGTGTACAGTACACCCACATTTCATTTTTAAGTCGAAGCGAGCTTAATACTATCATCCCAGCATAAATCTAGACTCCGTGGCTGCTACTGCAAATTTTTGATGGAACAACCCAATCACACTTTGGCCGATCTGGGAATCGAACCCAGGTGGCCTACCATGACGTCTTAAAGCAGGATCGTTTTGATCTTGTTCCAGTGTGGGTAAGAGACGGAGCTATAGAGGACGTCTAGCGCCATCTCTTTCCCACACTGGAACAAGATTAAAACGATCGTCATGGTAGACCACCTGTACCTTATGCTCAACAGTAGTGTTTACAACCAGTACATGATTAGACCAAGGAGTCAAAAAAAAAATTATATATTAATTTCATGGTCTGTTAAGCCTTACAGTATTTTTGTACAGTCAACTAAAGAGTAAGTAGTAAACACTGAGTTCACTGAAAATGAAAAAAATATATATTTCACAAAACCAAAAAATGCACTAAATGAATGTAATTAAATTACAAAAAAAAACTCTTTTAGAAGTAAAGTTACTACAAATGTCTTTGTTTGGCTGTACATCAACGAATTACATTTCTGTGAACACGTCTGTTTAAAAAAGATTAAAATACTTTTAAAAGAGACGTTGTTAGAAATTAAATTAATAAAATAAAAATAAAAAATGCTTACCTATCATTTTTTTATAGTGACAGTTCACTTTTTTGGCACAAACAGCAATTTCACGAATACTTTATATACTCCAACTAGTTAAAATTGTAACTGCACAAATTGATTATCAGAAAGATAATAAAAACACTGATTTAAAAATCGATTAAAAATACAATAATAGAAAAACCAAATGCCCTGATAACAGTCAGGAGGCAAATGAAAAACTAGATCACTGAAACTCGACGTTCTCTAATTTTCAAGACAGACAAGACAGATAAAGTGATTGTCCTAAAACTACAATAGTATTTTGAATTTCAATGAAAATGACGTAAATTGAAATCCTTTTGTTTTACAATATGATGCAGTAATGAATTGGATTACTATTTGCAGTTTGTGACAAACGAAAATATTTTTGATCGATCATTGTTTTTTTGTATCAAGTGTCGATGACAGTCGTCTTTTAATGTTCTGCTGCTTAATTTTTGGGTCAGTAATATCGCGGTCAATCATTACATTAAAGTTTATATTAGCTTAAGCTGAAGTTATCAGTATGTTCTGCCCAACATGACGTACAGTGCTGAGATGTGGACGTTCACATAGAAGGCTATGATCACTTGATCTGGCACAGAGTTTCACAGAGAGTCTTGGTGCGTTCCAAGCTCAGCATATGTGTTCAGATGTCACTTTCAAGTGGAGTCTCCGCTAAAAGGTGACCAGACCAGGGATGCTGGGGTCGTCGTGTCAGCGGTGCCTGAACGTGTCACAGCAAAACAGGTTGCTCTAATAATAAAAGGCATGACTCGAGGGAAGTCGCCCAGACATGATGGCCTCAGCATCGAACATTTTCAGCATGCGGGGCCACACCTCCCGAGGCTCCTCGGACTGTTGTTTACGCTCTGTATTAGGCATTCGTACCTGCCAAGTGCCCGGTGAAGTAATTAATATTTTTAAATATTGGTATGGCCACCAAACTAACCAGGTCAAATGGCTTGGCGAGCTTTCTGACGAGTACGGGTTGGAGTGTGGAGTGAGGCAGGGGGAGTTAACATCTCCTTCACTCTTCAACTTGTACGTGAACGGGCTTATTGATGAGCTGAGGGACACCGGAGTGGGATGCTCGATTGATGGACACTGTATCAACAGCATTAGTTACGCAGATGATATGGTGTTGCTCAGCCCATCAATGGCCGCGCTCAGAAGGCTGATAGGCGTGTGTGAAGAGTATGCGAGGGCACACGGTCTCCTGTACAATGTTAGCAAAAGTGAGCTTCTGGTTTTTCAAGCCAGGGGTCGTAAACTGGAGGATGTGGCACCCGTGCTGCTAAACGCCTTCGCTCTTCGAATAGTGACGGAGTTTAAATACCTCGGCCATGTGGTCACCGAGCATTTAAAAGATGATGGGGAAATAGAAAGGGAGACGAGGGCGATGGCGGTCCGCTGTAACATGTTGGCACGCAGATTTGCGAGGTGTAGTTTAGAGGTAAAGATAACTCTGTTTAAAGTATTCTACCAAACTCTCTACACCTGCAATTTGTGGGTCAATTACACGCAGCGGGCCATCAACGCTCTCCGAATACAATATAATAACGCGTTCAGGGTGCTGGTGGGGCTCCTCCGCTGGTGTAGTGCGTCTGCGATGTTTGCGCACGCGCACACAGATGGTTTTCATACTGTGCTGCGGCGCCGCATCGCTTCCTTGATGCTCCGTACGCGGGGGAGCGCCAACACCATCCTGAATATGCTCAGCCACAAGCTGGACAGCCCCCTTCTGGGGCACTGGGTTCAAGCACAAGTGCGTGTGCCCGGGGCCCCAGAGGGTGGCAAATACTTAAATGAATTAATTTTTTGTTTAATAATTTAATGTAATTTCTAATGTAATTTGTAATTTTTTATGTAACTTTTAACTTTTTTTTTTCTTTTTTTTAACTTATAAATGTAATCTTTTTTAATTTTTAAATGTTAATTTTATTTTTTATGTATTTGTAATAATTTCTAATGTAATTTATTAATTTTTAAATGTGATATTGTTAAAACTTTATGGACTATAATGTCTGAAATAAAAAGATTTTATTTTTATTTTTATTTATTTATTTTATATACATTGTCATCCGTCAAGATTACACATACATTTTTCCGTTTTATCAATTTTACTATCTTTAATTTGAAAAACTTAATAAAGTCTCTAGTATATTGCAAAGCAGTAAAATAATGCAGAGCTGTGGAGGAGAGGTGACCACTACACACAGGATGGAAAAAACACAGCAGCATCAGTTTAGTTATTCATGTGCTCCATTGGTGTAATTGCTATGTGTGGTGTTCTAGTGAGAGGATAATCGAATAAATAAATAAAACTTATGGACCGATTTTTAAACGTCGAAACCGGAAGATATACGAAGGAATTGCGTTTCGGTATGTCTATATATGTTTTCGGTATGTCTATGGTTTCGGTACTCAAATAGCAAGGCGCGATAATGACAGCTGGAGTAAAGCTGTGACCGAGTGGCGTCCAAGAAATGGAAAGAGAAGTGTTGCTCGTCCAGTAGTGACATTGTTGCCATCGCGAGTAAAACCTTGATGTGGCACAAACAAAGAAACGCGTATACCCAGAAGTGGATAAAGTCGGCTTGTGGATGATTATGATGATAAAGTCGAATCTACTTAGTTTGGAGCTTCGCTTGTGGCCAGGCTAGGTGAGTTTCGCGGTTCAAACATAAGTACTACTTCTTGTCTTACATTGCGTACGGTACCGCTTTCGTATCTCCATTGAGACAGAAGTGGAGTCACCTCTTGTGGCATTATAGGGCAGAATTGTACACGCATCGTTATCTATTAATTTGAGACAGCCAGCGTGACCCGTAGAAAGACAGACAGTCAACCATCAGTTCATCATCTGCCTAGCATTTTCCCAACTATGTTAGAACCTGCTTACCAGTACTTTATATGGAACGACTGCCTATTGACCACCACAACCCAGGTAATACTTATATCCCTCGGTAAGACTGGTTTTCAGATTTTCGAGCCACTGAATACCTGTAACGACTGTCGAAGATCTACAATTATCAGCCGGGACACTGAGGAAACTCGATAATTATTTAGTAAGAGGTCACCCATCCACGGACCCACCTAGGAGAGCGCGTTTAACCTGAAGATAGACCCGAGTGGCTGTTATTATGTAACCACTAGCTCCCCAAAGACAGACAGTCAATATGTCGATAAAATTGCCGTCATTAAATACAAGTATTGCTTATGGACTTGCTATGACTAAAAATACTTATTAGTGTGGTTCCATTAGTGGTGAATTGCCGTGTTTAAAAATATAGCATTGTTTTTTTTTTTCATGGTTAAAGTATTGGGAGGATCTCTTTTAATTATACTGATGAACTTCATCCTTGGCCACGATTATACATAATAGTAGGTGCAGTAGTATCGGTAATCATTAAACCAAAGGTTATGTTTACAGAATCGCGTACAAAACCACTCGTCTAAAACGCACGTTCACAACTGACACGCAATCATTCAGAAATAGTAACGCTATGCTACGAAGGATAAGCACAGAAAGTTTTGCCACGATGGCAGAACGATGCGTGTGATTCCAAGCCAAGCATAAATGCGTAGCGTGGCCGCGACGATACCGCCTAAATTTTCGTATGTGGCGTCAAATATTAATTGACCCACAAAACTTAATAAGTTTATTATTATTACAGCAAAAGTCCTGCTTACCCTTTTACTTCATGTTGGCGTGAAGGCGCGCGCCATCAACGTGCGCGAGCGCAGCCGGCCGCGGAAACCTGTTGGCTTACCTCACCCCGGACGCCGCGCGCCGCACCGCCTTCCGCAGCCCGCTCCAGCCGCAGACAACGTGGACCGCCGACCAGTCAACTTGACGCCTTCAACGCCAACCCACGTCGCTTTGGCTCGCTACCGCGGTTATATTTTTGCCTATCGTAAAATCATTTATTCTTCTCGCTATCACCTACAACTTTGTTTATATTCTTCCTTAATCTAAATCTTCTCTATTCTCGCTATAACTTCGTTTCCATCTCTGTTATACTTTCGCTTGCGCTTTGCTGAATATAATAATTACAAAGTACACCGTCGAGTATTATTCCGCACTCCGGTATACCTCCAAACGTACAAAGCAAAGCTAAGTGCACATGTATAGTTTAGCTGTGGGCCTTAACGAACGTTAGCTGGTCATCTAAAAGGTATTGGAGCAGAAACATACATACAGATGACCGTAAAGGTGTTCTGGTAAAGCTTTTACAAGGTGCGGTCTGGCGTGTGTGCTGACAAGCGAGTTTTCCTCTCAAGTGTGAGTCTGACGTCATCGGCGCCACAGCTAGTTACGTTACCACGTTAGCCAATCAAATTCGTAGACATCAAAGTCCACGAATTTGATTGGCTAACGTCCTGTTCAAAGATGTGTGGCAGTACCATTAGTTCCTATCAACGTAACTTCGCGCTGTTTCATAGACAAAACATAGACCACAATCACCTAAGGGATCAAAGTTCTGATTAGGTACTACAGTGTTTTCATCGTTTTTGCCTCTAATTTTCCAATACAGTGATCTTTATTGGCATGACCAACTTTTTTCTAGCTTTTTAGTAGAGTTGTAATTCTAATTTTATTCCTACTAATCTGCCAAAATTCGAAGACATAGATAGCCAGTACCTACCTATCCATGAACACATTAATAAAACAGAATCGGTAATCTAAAATTCACGTAACATAAAATTGTTTGTTTTCCCTGAAACCTGCCTGCCTAACAAACTGCCTGAAAATATTGGTAAACATCTGATAGAAAAATGAAAGATATTGATATCGCAAGGCAAATGAAATTCTTAATCGTTTTCTCAACTTGTTTTACATTTTTAACTATGATAAGATACGACATCAGATATATTAATCTTACTTCCTATCGTTGCATAGACCAGGTAGGATGTCTACAATAGTTCTCATATAATAGGGATGATGAATGACTAAAAAAATATGATTCTGTTTAGTCCGTCAGTTAGATTATCGAAAAATATTGGACACGTGTTTTTTGTTTTATTAAACTAATAAAAATTGACGAAGATAACGCGTCAAAGATCATGACGACGGGTCCTACGTATACTAGTACAAGTGCAAAAATACAACTATTCAAGAGAGCGGTTTATAGGTTCTAAAGCTTGTAATTTTGTCATAAATCAAGGGAAATACTTGAAATTTTGGTATGTTATATTTTAATATCTAAGAAAAAAGACTGCATTATTGGTTTTTCTTATTTTTTTATACTTTGGAAAATAGCATCACTTGCATTGATGTAGCTTGTTTTCTTTACTATGGTAGAACCTGTAAACTGATACAAGTGGCTACTTATACCAGTATATGGTGTACTTGCTTATATTTACAATTAAGGAAAACTGAAGGATTTTACTCTTTTAACATGCTATTTCCGATTTATTGATCAATATGATGTTATAATATTAACAATAACATCTGCTTTTATGGACTTTTAAACACTTACAACAGTTTACTCAGTACTGGAAAACTACTTGCAACAGTTTTCTATATTGTTATTATCCTTAAATATTTGATTGCGTGTGGCAGGAGATTAAATAAAAACATTGAAAATACAAAATAAAACTTTATTTCAAATAAATGACTTTTCCAGATCTATGCTTAATAGGTGTTTTTTATTTTGATGTAAATATATTATAGCACTCTTAATACTGAAAAATAAAATCAACGGCCTTGCCATCTTAAAAATAATAAAACTAAAAAATGTAATTTTCTTAACTTAAGCAGGAACTTTCGTTATATTAATTGTTTATTTATATTTTCATTAGTACTTCCTAATCAGTCTTACGTAAGTACTACTTAATCAGTCTTTCAGACATTGGCAACATTTTTATTTTTTGTAACAATAATCACAGTAGATAATGGTATAGAAAATCCAATATAAAAGAGAAACAACATGTTGGAAAAGACAACTAGGCTTTTTAAAAATATAACCTAGTCAGAGATATCTTCAATGTTTTCGGTCCGTATCTTCAAATTATTGTAAAATGAATGGTACCGCTCAGGAATCACATTGGACTTGCAAAGATCTTGAAGATCTTTAAATTTTTTCTTGTCAATTGGTAACAAACTCTTGTACGCTACATCTAATCTATAAAGTTTTTTTGAAACACTTTGTATACTGGCACGTGTATTACTTCTCAAACATTGAATAGTTTTGTAAGCCCCTTCTTCAAACGCATACTTATAATTAAGCATAAATAAATCTTTGGCTTGAACATTAACTTCGCAAACCTTACTCCACATAACAAGTTCCCCCATGGAATTCTTTTTCCAGTTGTCAAAAAAGGGCAGGCAAGACTTAAAATCAAAAACGAAAGATTGAGTTACTTCTCGAACAATATACGGTTTTGCATTAGCTGTCGCCATTTTAAAAGCTAGAATCCACTGTTCTGGAGTATAAATTAAAATATTTCTGGTTTTCCTTTCAATTACTGAGTGAATGCTGTCACCCTCATTTTGAGTATGACCAACAACAAGAAATCTATGGGTTATGTTCACGTTAAACTTCCAAGCGCAATACATATACATAAGGAATATGATCCTATTTCGATTTTGGCCTCCACAATTATCCGACCAGAATATAAAAGTTTTGACTCCTTGCTCCACCTTCATACCAATAAAATCGAAAATGCAACTAGCTATTTCATTGGCACCTTTTTTAGCAGTCTGTTCGTCCCAACAATAACAATAACCCTGCAGATCAGCCATATCAAATGGAGTAAAATTGTGAAAATGTAATTTTCTGGAGTGTTTCTTTTACTACACTTATTTTCTAATAAATCTATCATTAATTGACCTCGTGAGCGCTCCATTGTTGTGACTTCTTACCACTACTTACTCAAAACAAACAAAATCGGAATAGTTTTGAACAAATGAATACGTAAACGCAGCGCAGTTATACCAGTGTTTAACGTGCTCCCAACTCCGTCGCCGCGCGCATACTGAAGTGAATGACACTTGTGCTGACGTGTCGCGGCGCACGCGACTACCTACACTGGTGCAAGTGACTTACATCAGTGTAGATGGTCGTGTGGCGGAAAATGTTGTCACTTATATTAGTTTACAAGTTTGTATCTTTGAAATTACTTGATAATTTAATATAATTTTTACAGGATATAAAGTTTAGGTAATTTTAAGACTTTTGGTGCAAAAAAACGTATTTCACTGTTTTGCGGGTTACACCAGTATACGTAGGACCCGTCGATGAGTGGGGGCTTGTGACGTCACTTTCCGGTAAAAAGTGTACTCACATGTGACGTCACACGAGTTTTCGACGCACTGTATCGTCTCCAATATTTTTTGGAATTCTATCTAATTCGATATTTTTTTGTCCTCTACCTACCCTATTTTATTGATGACCTTTAAGATGTCGACAGGAGTAACCTTTAACATTTATAAAATCACTGAAAACTGGGCCCGTATACCTAGTCGATTACGGCCCACTCCCTCTCAATTTATAGATAGGAGGCCTGTGTCCCAGTAGTGGGAACATTACAGTCTGATTATGTTTGTATGTATGCACATTCAAAAAGTCTAGAATTTCTTCCCATAAGCTAGTGTTTGTAGATTTCAATTCCACGCAATATAAATTCCGCGATGACATTTCACTTAAATGTAAACATATTCTATTATAGAAGTAAAGTATTCTGCTGTACAATTTCTCTACGCTACGTTGAAAATAACGAGTGTATAAAGAAACTTTTCAAATTTCCACTCGACGTAACTTTGGCGTCGCGGCATAGCCGTTGAAGAATTACATCTCATATATTGTAACGTTGGTAACAAAAGGCGGGGATCCCCATTCATATGTTTGTTCAGTCGATTAAATTCACGCCATTATTCCATTTAAAGTTTGCATGCAGCATTTTATTAGAATAACGTATATACGTTGAACTTATGGCATTTATTGCGAAGATTTTTATTGGATATTGTGAAATATTTGGACGATTGTTGCGTTTATTTGTGCTACGTATTGCTAGAGCTTTTACTGAAATATTTTTATGTAAGTATTGTATTGAAACTTGTTTTATAAAAATAAAATATTAAAATTAAATAAAAAATGTTTATTTCAGACTGGGTAATGTCCATACTTTGTTAGTAGCATATTAAATATCTTAAGACTAAGTTCCAGATGAATACGAATTAAAAATTAATCAAATCAAACAATTTTTTATAATCAATGTGGTCGCCGTATTGCAAAAAACGTTTGACACAGAATTTCACTGAGTTGACCTTCACAATATTCATGGTTACTCTTTAAAAATATTTGATTTTTATTTGTTTTTTTCTTTTTTTTTTTATGTAGTTCCACATACTCGTAGGAGCTCATTGAACCAAAATATTATAAGAATTATTGAAAGGACGAAGAAGAAGAAGAAGAATTTCACGATGAAAACTTTCCTACTTATCCTTCAATATTTTATGCTATGTTCAGTATATAATAGCACTAACAACAAAGTTTAATTTACAAAGTAAACTTTGGAATTTACAGCAACATAGAATTCGCAATCTAGTTTTTCTTTACCACCGAGTGTATCGGAAAGCAGGTCGTGACCGCAATTGTGAATCGTACAAATATTATACCCACACTATGTATGTTGTATTGTTATCTGAGTACACCCGACAAATCTTTATTTTTGTTTATAAAAACCATTTAAAGTAAAGTTAATAATAATCCTACTTTTTAATACACTTTCATTTTAACTTCACCTGTAATTAACTATGCAAAAAAATCTTATTTGATTGAGCTGTTTTATACACATGTTTATTTTGGACGACGATACTGAAGAACAAGTATCTGATATATCTCATATATCACAGTACCCTTATACATTCATCATCTGCCTAGCCTTTTCCCAACTATGTGGTCGGCTTCCAGTCTAACTGGATGCAGCTGAATATCTGTATTTTACATGGAGCGACTGCCTATCTGACCTCCACAACCCAATTAGTACTGGGTAATACGGTACCCCTTGGTAAGACAGGTTGTTGTCAGACTTTCTGGTCTCTGACTACCTGTAACGACTGTCAAAGATCTACAAATGACAGCCGGGACCAACGGCTTAACGTGCTTTCCAAGGCACGGAGGAAACTCGGTATGTAATGGGTGGTCACCCATTCACAGACCAACCTAGGCAAGCACGGCTTATCCTAAAGATCGACCCGAGCGGCCATTATTATTTAGCCACGAGCTCCTCAGTACCCTTATACATTGTGTTAGAATTGTCAGAATTTACTTACAAATAAGGCTAGATATTAGTTATGGTATGTATTTTCTGTTAAAAGTTAATGACTGTCATCTTCTACCAGGATATGGCGTTACTTATGATTTGTTTACGATTTATGAATTTTGTTAAAATATAATGTAGGGATATTATAAGTTATACTTTAATTATTTCTTGTAATTTTATGTAGATAACGTTAAATCGATTATTTGAAATGAATGAATGTTTATTATTATATTTAAAACTAAGTTATACTGTTTTACCGACTGAGTTGGCGCGCTACATCGAATCCCCACTTTTGTCGGTTGTCGGTGTGGCGCGTTAGCGTTAGGCAGTCTGTTGTTAACCGTGTGGCAAGAAGGTCAGAAAAATAAAAGTACAGTGTGATTTAAAGTGAGTTTAATTGCAGCAGTCAGAAGTTCAGAACATTTCAGAAGTGGGATGTAGTTAGTTGGTTATATCAGCTGATTACATCCAAGCCTACAAAGTGTAGTGTAAAAATAAGTGTGGTCGTTTTGAATTTAAATAAAACCGTTACAACATGAATCCATACGATGAGCGCTGCTTGCGGACGCCGTCTACTGATCAAGAACGACATTCTGTAGTGGTAGAAAGGCAAACGCTGATCCACAATACACAACGCAATAGTGAAGAAAACTGCAGCAGTGGGCCAGGATCACCAGTGTTGCCAAGTGGGCGTGCCAGCCATCGCGGGTGCAATCGAATCAGTCGCAGCCGACGCAGTCGCAGCCGACGCAGATGTAGTCAGCGTACTTGTGGCCGTGCAGGCCGACGCGGGCAGAGTCGCGATCGCAGTCGCAGTGGCAGACGCAGCCGGCACACTAGTGGGCGGGCCAGTTAACGTGGGTGCAGTCGCAGACGTAACAGTCGCAGTCGCAGTCGCAGTCGCAGTCGCAGTCGCAGTCGCAGTCGCAGTCGCAATCGCAGTCGCAGACACAGCTGGCGCAGCTGGAGCCAACGCAATCGCAGGTGCAGCCGAACCAGTCGCGGTCGCAGTCGCAGTCGCAGCTGCAGACTGCGCAGTCGCAGATCGCAGAACTGGAAACCTGAAGAGCGCGGTGAGTCCAATCCAACTTATTTTGTGCCTGCTCCGAATGACGCGGTTTCAGTCTCACAGCTTGTCCAAGCGTTACAGGCCGTGAACAACAAAAATAACAGCTTGGAAAATTTTTCCAATCATAACACCATTCCTGAATTTAATCCGGAACGCAAACAACAGACGATTGATATATGGTTGCATAAAGTAAACGAATGTGCTTTAATATATAATTGGTCAGACCAACAAACAGCTCATTTTGCCCTCCAAAAGCTACAGGGGATTGCTCAAAAATGGTATGAGGGCTTGCCAACCGTTTTATTTAGTTGGAACTAGTGGCAAGAGAAACTTAAGTTAGCGTTCCCTAGTAATGAAAATTATGGTTGCTTACTTCAAACGATGCTATCCAAACGCGCTAAGTTTAACGATCCTCTGGAAGAATATTTTTATGAGAAAGTTGTGTTACTCAACCGCTGTAGTATCGAAGGCAAACGCGCGGTGGATTGCATTGTTCACGGTATTGACGACCGTAGTGTCAGATTAGGAGCTGAAGCCGCTCGTTTTGACACTCCGGATCAGCTTTTACCTTATTTAAAAGCTGTTAAGACTAACATTCACATTGACAAAAAGAAAACAAGGGTTAATAACAATAATACGGACAGTACAGAAAAAGGGGAAAATAAAAACCGTATAATTAAATGTTATAATTGTTTACAAGAAGGACACTATAAGTCACAATGCACGAAACCACAGGTAAAGTGCACACGTTGTCTTAGGTTTGGTCATACCGTCGAGGGATGCAATCTGCCCGTTACGTCTGCTTCAACCAATAGCAAACCAGCAAAATCGGTAATGTGTGTTGTCAGTTCCGCCAGTGATTCCACTAAATATTACAAACAAGGCTTTGTTAACAACCATCTAGTTAATTGTTTCATCGATTTTGGTAGCTCTGCCACTATGATGAGCTTAGCTTGCGCTAAAAACATGTCTGTTGATTGGGTTTTTAGTCAAAATTTGCCCGTGCTTAAAGGTTTTGGTGAGGCTACAGTTCGACCCTTAGGAAAATGTATCGCATCTGTGGCGGTTGATGGGGTAGTCGCAACTGTAGAAATTCTTATTGTCCCTAACGAGGTAATGCGAGTGCCCCTTATTATAGGACAGACGTATACGGAGCAACCTCATATAATTGTAGAAAAAGATAGTACAAATCTACTTTTTTCTAGTAATGATAGTGAGACGGTGTTCAATAAGATCAAACTTTTCGGTACCATAGATACTATGATTGATGGGTTTACTCCAGTGTACATTCATACGGACCCGATTTATAATGGGGATGTGTACATTCCCGGAAATAATCGCTATCAATTAGGCCGCGAACATTGTCTAGTGCAAGGGTTATTCACTTGTGTGGATGGAAAAGGAGTTGTCTTTATTAAAGGCAAGTCCGGCCAACCCTTTCTTTTAAGAAAGAATATGGTGATAGCTAGAGGATTAAAGGCAAAAGAGGAAGGCTTAGCAAACAATATAGCCGAGGTTTCTAATGTAGAGCTTAGTGAGCCTTTACGGCCGATAAACGAAAACGATATAATTAGCGATACAAACCTTGCCAAAGATAAACTTGAACAACTTGTACAATTATTAAATAAGTATAGAGAATGCTTCGCGTTTAGTTTAAAAGAGTTGGGTAAAACTGAACTTACAAAAATGTCCATAAATTTGAAAGACGACGAACCTGTAGTGTACAGACCCTATAGACTTCCAATAGCTGAACGCACCAAAGTGCGAGAAATGATACAAGAGTTACTGGAGTGCGGTATTGTCCGTCCATCTACCTCCTGCTATGCAAGCCCTATTGTACTTGTTAAAAAAAAGTCCGGTGAAACTCGGTTGTGCATTGACTTCAGAGCGTTGAATCGTAAGACCATAAAAGAAAATTACCCACTGCCTAGAATAGATGATCAACTCGATGACCTTGCAGGATACAACTTTTATACTACTCTGGACCTCGCGTCCGGATATTATCAAATTTCCATTTCTGAAAATGATCGTCATAAAACTTCATTTGTCACGCCTGAAGGGCAATACGAATTTAATAGAATGCCCTTCGGGCTGGTTAATGCACCATCGACTTTTATGCGTACAATGCACCTAGTCCTAAATAATAACCGAGGCTTCCCATCGCGAGAAGTACAAAATGTCAATGCTAAGAGAATCGCATCTGCTTATATGGACGATATAATTGTGCCTTCTGTAACGCTTGACGAGGGTTTTGACCGGTTAGAAAGAGTTCTGGGTTTGATAAAACAAGCTAACTTAACCCTTAAACTGTCGAAGTGTTGTTTCTTTAAGACGACAGTAGATTATTTAGGGTTTGAATTAAGTGCAGAGGGTATTAGACCGGGAACGCGAAAAATTGAATCACTTAGAGACTTTCCCCAACCTGTTAACCAGCACACAGTTAGGCAGTTTATCGGATTGTGTAGTTTCTTCCGTCGGTTTGTCAAAAATTTTGCTATGATAGCTAAGCCACTTACCAGTCTTTTAAAGAAAACTGCCGTGTGGGTTTGGGGTCAAGAACAAACCAAAGCTTTTCATGACCTAAAATCCGAATTAATGAAAAAACCAATTTTAGCATTATACGACCCTAATGCATCAACTGAACTTCATACAGACGCGTGTAAAATAGGTATAGCCGGAATGCTTATGCAGCGTGATGACAATAAATTATTGAAACCGGTAGCATACTTCAGCCGACAAACGACGACCGAGGAACAACATATGACTGCATATGAACTCGAAACTCTCGCTGTCGTTGCAGCGCTTCAACGGTTTCGCGTATATCTAATTGGCGTAGAGTTTAAAGTAATAACCGACTGCAATTCGTTAAGAGCAACCTTCCTTAAGCGCGATTTAATACCGCGTGTCGCTAGGTGGTGGATTGCTATGCAAGAGTTTAATTTTACTGTCGATAATAAGCCGGGCGCCTCAATGGCCCACGTAGACGCGTTGAGTCGGAATCCACCACCTACCAACATTCAAGCTGATAGTGACGGTGCTGACTGTTTCGTGATGGTAGTCGGTGAATCAGATTGGTTAGGTACCGTTCAATTGGCAGATTCAGAGATCCAAAGAAAAATTTCGGTCCTAAATGACCCAAAAGCAGATGATGTCATTGAGATTAAAAATAACTATATTGTACGCAATAGTAAATTATATAGAAAAACTTCTGACGGTGATAGATGGGTAGTCCCTAAGGGTGTACGCTGGCAAATTCTCAAACAGTGCCATGATGATTTGGGCCACTTTGGATTTGATAAGACTTTGAGTAAAGTTAGAGAAACTTATTGGTTCGCTAAAATGAGGCGCTTTGTAAAAAAGTATGTAGACTCATGTCTTGAATGTTCTTACTCAAAGTCCTCATCAAAGAAAAGGCCACCATTACATCCTATACCAAAAGATGAGAAACCATTTGTCACAGTTCACATTGACCATGTTGGCCCTTTTGTCAAAAGTTCAAAGGGGAACACACACTTGCTAGTCATTATAGATGCCTACACGAAGTTTATCGTCCTAAAACCGGTTCGAAGTACTAAGTCTTCAATAGTTGTCGAGAAAATGCAAGATTATTTTAGTATTTTTGGGCTACCAAAAAGAATTATATCTGACCGTGGCTCTTGTTTTACAAGCAGTAAATTTACCGTTTTTTGGAAAAGCTAGGCATCAGGCACATCTTAAACGCGGTAGCAACCCCACGCGCCAACGGTCAAGTCGAACGGTACAACCGTACCTTGCTAGAAGCGCTGACCGCTAAGTGCGTGGGTTTGGACGAAAGAAAATGGGATGTTAAGGTACCCGAAATTCAGTTGGGCCTGAATAACACATTTAATAAAGGCATAGGTAAAACACCAGCCCAAGTCCTTTTTGGTACCAGCCTTATCGGAATGACGGAAGGTAGGGTTAAAGCTTCTATTGATAGTAGTGAACCGTATTCAGAAGACAAAATTAGAGAGATACGAGAAGAAACTAATGAATATATTAGCGCTTATCAAGAGAAACAGAAAACACATTATGACAAAAAGTCTGCTAAACCCGTTGAATTCCACGTTGGTGATTTGGTCAGTGTTGAGCGTGAAATTGGTGCTACAGGGCAGAGTAAAAAGCTAATCCCAAAATATCGTGGTCCATACAAAGTAGTTGAGGTTCTAAGTAATGACAGGTATTGCATTGAGGATACTCCGATCACTCAAAGGGGAAATCGGAAATATTCCGCGGTTATTGCCGTAGACAAAATGAAAGCGTGGGCCCATTATAACAGAATGGATTCTAGCTCGTCCTCGGCCAATGAAGAGGGTGATTTAATTGATTAAATAAAACTCCAATGTCATTTATAGGGTTGTGAGACTGAAATTAAGGCGTCCGCGGTAGAGGTATGCAATGCCAACCTCGACCTTCGAGTAAATGTGTCATGGTGGTTTCAAGGTAGTAGCGACTTGTACCGCCCTAGTGGTTTCAAGGTAGTAGCGGCTTGTACCACTAGTAGACTAAAATTTGGTGGTTTCAAGGTAGTAGCGACTTGTATCACCAGTAGATTAAAATGTGGTGGTTTCAAGGTAGTAGCGACTTGTACCGCCCTAGTGATTTCAAGATAGTAGCGACTTGTATCACTAGTATATAATTATATTGTAAAATTACAGTTGTAATATTTAAAGTTAATTAAGATACTCCATTATGCTTCTATAGTTAGTTAAAATTGGTATATGCAGTTGATTTCGATATTACCTGCATACAATTGTGTTTAAAAACCATTCGCATACATGCGCGAGGACGCGTAAGTTACGTGGATGACCGAATGTTAGAGTTGGGTGCAAGAAGTTGTACCATTAGTAAATAAATTATTTTGTATAACTACAGTTGTAATAGTCATGATTGATTAAGATATCCATTAAGGCTTAGATAATTGCATTTGTAACTGTAATAGTTGACTTAGATATGCTATTATGATTGTGTACATAAGATTACTCGTATACATACATACGCGAGGACGCGTAAGTTATGCGGATGGCCGAGTGTTAGAATTGTCAGAATTTACTTACAAATAAGGCTAGATATTAGTTATGGTATGTATTTTCTGTTGACTGTCATCTTCTACCAGGATATGGCGTTACTTATGATTTGTTTACGATTTATGAATTTTGTTAAAATATAATGTAGGGATATTATAAGTTATACTTTAATTATTTCTTGTAATTTTATGTAGATAACGTTAAATCGATTATTTGAAATGAATGAATGTTTATTATTATATTTAAAACTAAGTTATACTGTTTTACCGACTGAGTTGGCGCGCTACATCGAATCCCCACTTTTGTCGGTTGTCGGTGTGGCGCGTTAGCGTTAGGCAGTCTGTTGTTAACCGTGTGGCAAGAAGGTCAGAAAAATAAAAGTACAGTGTGATTTAAAGTGAGTTTAATTGCAGCAGTCTAACAATTGTATGCTGAAAATTATTAACTTTTCACATTTTTCATGATAGTTTTTTTTATTTAGTAGATGTCAGAGACGTTAAAAGTCAAATATTTTTTTAGACATAACCCTTAAATATATCCAAATCCGGGTTAGAACTAGGCAGTGGTGTCGATTCTGTTGTGCACAAACTAAAATTAATTAAAGCTATTGTTATCTTTTACTAAAAGGTAGTGCGAGAAAAGGACGGCTATAGCTATGAACTAAGTTAGAGATGTCAAACTAGTTTATGCCTTGCGCTTCACAGTGGTTTTAGTCGACATGTTTTTACGTGCACTCTTCATTTGTATGAAAACTTTAGTTCCAACTAAATTTGACAGCTCTAAATTGCGTCCGTCTCTTTCTCGTTTTATTAGAGAGAAAAAGATAGCAATGGCCTAAATTAAGCTGGGTAATACGATACCCCTTGGTAAGACTGGTTGTCAGACTTTTTGGGCCACTGACTACCTGTAACGACTGTCAAAGATCACAAATGACAGCCGGGACCAACTGCTTAACGTGCTTTCCGAGGCATGGAGGAAACTCGGTATGTAATGGGTGGTCACCCATCCACAGACCAACCTAGGCAAGCACGGCTTAACCTAAAGATCGACCCATTCTGTAGTCATCATGATACTCATATTCTGTAACCAGACTAACCGTTCATAACAAACATATTTCAACGATGACGATTCTTAGTAACAAAATTAAATTAAGAAACACGTTTGCTTATTACTCATCAACATTATTGTAGGTACAATTGTATTGCCAAACATTTTTCTAGCAAACATCAAACGATATTTACTTTAGCTAGTGCATTATTTGGCTACCCAAAATAACTATGTATAAACCATGGTCGAATATTTTTCGCTGAAATAGATTTCAATCACTTCGTGAAACAAACAATCAACATCCATTCTGTAATATACAATTGTATTTATTGTTTGACTTGAAAAATTTTGTAAACATGAATTCATGCTTATTTTAAGGATTTGCTTGTTTAAATATTTTACAATTACTGACAATCACCTCGCCTGATCATTATTAGTTTAGTATAGTGTAAAGTTTGAATGTAGTGTCTAGTGTGGCGTGAAGTGTGATACTTTTTTTTTTAAATATTTCGTTTAAGATCTTTTTAGTAATTTTACCAGGGTTTGAATTGATAATATAATAATTGATAAACGGGTGATGACTGACTTAAACAAATATGATTCTGTTTAGTCCGTCAGTTAGATTATCAAAAAATACTGGATACGAGTTTTTTTCAAATTAATAAAATTTGACGAAGATAAAACGTGTCAAAGATCATTAGTGGGGGCTTGTGATGTCACACGAGTTTTCGACGCACTGTATCGTCTTCATTTTTTGTTTACATGAAAAAAGAAAAAATATGCGTCCAACATTTTTTCGAAATCTATCTGACTGACTAATTAGATTTTGTTGTCCTCTACCCTATTGTCTTGATAATAACAAAAATTGTTAGCAAAGTCACTCTGCAAAGCTTCCACGCGTATCCAAACGAGCAAATTGCCTATTTAATAAAAGTTGTTTAATAAACTCAATTTTGAATACTTTGTTGTTAGGGTTGTTTGTTGCTGTTTCACTATTTATGACCAGGGTGAATATAGAAAAATAATCTCCCTGTTTGAACTGAATTCGAGTGCAGTAAAACAGTAAAAACGCTTTGAGTCAAAAATCTAAACATCTTAGGAGGTTCTCGCTTGGCATCTGAATCAAGGGCTTGATTCAGAAAGCAGTACTTCTAGACACGGCACGTATTGTTAGGAGGTTCCTCTCTCAAGAGCCCTGACCACCAGCAGCTCGGACCCTGTTCCCAGCGCTGGTGGGCTACTGTTTTTTTTATATTTTTAAATGTTTTTTTATATAGTTTTGTTAAGAAATATTTAAAAATGTTAAAAATATGTGTATATATGAATAAACGAATAACTATTAATTGTCAAAGAAAATAATTATGTTGAAAATTACAAACCCTGAATTTTAACACTGCTGGGTTTTCACTTAAGGTTGTTAGTGATTTGTCGCTTTATTTTTAATTGGAAATTAAAAATAAAGGTTCAAATCACTAAGAAGCCGCCGCTCTTAGTCGTCTATTATTATTTTACGTAATATTTGTGTTACCCAGGAATTGCATTGTGGCGGTTCAATAATATAGGCAGTGCCTTATTGTAACAAATGGGTTTACGGGTATTGAGCCGCATTTGGTTAGGCTGATAGTTGAGTCCAGCAAAATTGGGAAAAGACTAAGTAGATAATCATGATTTTCACTAAATAAATATAATCATTAGTTGCAGGTTATTCAAAGAAATCTTATGTCCGAAAAAGTATTTTAAAACGTACGTGAAAACCAAACGTCGCTCTAAAGATTTTACTGCCAGAACTATGCAGGTTGTTAAACAGAAACACATAAAAGCAATCCTAAACATTAGCATAGAACTTCAAAACTCCATCCCACTTTAAACCAAACTACAATACAGCGCAACAAAACCAATTTAATTTGTAGCGAAAACGTACTGTCCCATAATAATATCCACTAGAAGCGATTATTTCGCCGCGCCGTCCTCGGCGGAATCTCATTGAGTGTTGCAAAGACGGCGGCTTATACCTTGATAATCTGCGGCGCAATATCAAAAGCGTTTGCCGCCGTGTTCGGTATTATGTAAATTTTCTCCGATAAGGGAGCTGTTGGTAGTCCTGGCTATGTATAAAATTAAAATATATAACATCATGATGCGTTTACCCGGCTTGACATCTATGTATGCAGGTGTTGTGGAAACGATGCAGACGGTGAGGAAATTACTGTTAGGATACGGTAATGGCTGCTTGTTGTGAGAGCAAGCTGGTCTAATTACTTTCGTTTGGATTAGTTGGGAAACAGCACGCAGTTAAGATAAGTTCTCTTTTTATTTTTACATCTGTATAATATTACTGGGAAATTACACACATCAAAAATGTCTAGGGATCAAGCATTTTTATGCGGATTTCTTGAGATTGAGATGTGGCTTTGTAATAAATTTATGATTTTATAAATTTATATGGATCCTTTTTGGTGCATTTCATAATTTGAATCAGGAACTCTCAATCAAATTCGAGTAAAAGATGAAAATAAGCTGTCAATATTTTCCCTATAAAAACATACAACGCATTGAAGACATTATTAGTGCTACTGTTTCCCTACTACTGATTAAAACCAACGTTATTATGGAGCGGCGACGTCATTTAAGCAGGGAAGAAATGCTCAGAGCCGTGGGAATGATAGAAGCTGGTTCCCGGCAACGTACTGTAGCTTTAGCTCTGAATACAAGTCAGAGTGTTATCAGTCGACTTTGGACACGTTACCGAAGCACTGGTACCGTGGCTGAGCGCCATGGAGGACGGTATCGCTGCACCACACGGAGACAAGACCGATACATTCAAATCTTAACTCGAAGAGCTCCAACAATAACCGCCATGATGTTAGCCGTGAGGCTTCATCACTCTTCAGGGAACTTAATTAGCGACCAAACAGTCAGAAACCGCTTGCATGAAGTGAACCTTCATTCCCGAAGACCGCTACGGGTACCACCTATAGCAATGCACAATCGTAGGATTCGATATCAATGGGCTCTTGAACACAGAAATTGGGCAGAAGAACAATGGCGTTTCGTGTGCTTTTCTGATGAGTCTCGTTTTGGTATGAGACCGGATACAAGACGTATACGACACTGGAGAACCCCTGGACGCCAACAGCGATTAAAATCCTGCCAGGAAGTCCATCCTTATAGTGGTGGAACCATCATGGTATGGGCGGGTATTTGGATCGGCGGAAGAACTGAGTTGATTTGGATCAGAGGCAACCTCAACGCTCAAATTTATGCTGAGACGATTGTATCAGACGTCATCGTTCCTCTACAAGTGCAAATCGGTCCCTTATTTCAGTTAATGCATGATAATGCACGACCGCACACCGCAAGAGTTGTAAGACAGACTCTCGCCGCAGCTAACATCAATGTCCTGCCCTGGCCTGCTCAGTCGCCAGACTTGAACCCGATTGAGCATGCATGGGATATGCTACAGAGAAGAGCTCTGCCGAATATGGAGGGTATCCAGTCGCAAGAAGACCTTTTTTTGTTGTTGCAACGAACATGGGCGGCCATTCCACAGCGTGATTTGGATGAACTCATTTTGAGTATGCCAAACCGATGTTCTTGTGTTGTTAGTGTTCGCGGTAGAAACACGGATTATTAATTGTTTAAGTTACCCAATAAAATTTTAAAGAAAACTGTTATTTCAGTCTTTTTTTCGAACTTTAATGTTAGTGGTTCAAATGTCAAAAATCCCTTTATTAGGAAAATGGCAAATTTCTTTATTAATGCAAAGGTGACTTGGTTTATCGTTACTGTGACAAACGAAAACACTTTATTTGATGAATCCTTAAAGAAAATTTTAATTAATATCAATCAGGAGAAAAGTTATTGCAAAAATATATGTTGATCCCTAGATACTTTTGATGTGTGTATTAAGAAAGAAAAAAAAACATTTATTAGCCCGCACTGGACAACATACGTAAAATAAAAAAAATTGTGAAGTTATCAGTACACTAATAAAAATTAAACAGAAAAAAAAAAAAAAAAACAAAAAAACCTTGTTTCATTGATTGATGGATAATGTTTCCAATGGCAAACTACTATATCGACTTTGATCACATACTACTAATATTGTGTGATGGATGATAATATGGCTTACCAAGGGCTATCCTATTACCCAGACAGGCAGTCACTCCATGTAAAATACTGGTTCAGCTACTAGCTGGTATTCAGCTGCATCAGCTGGTTGGACAGGAAACCGACCCCAACATAGTTATGAAAAGGCTGGGCAGATGATGTTGATGAAGATTGATAATGATATGGCTGGGATGGAAGTGACTACTGAGACGATTAATAAATAGTATAGGAGAAAAATATACGCTACGCCTACCCCATCTAAATTTGGATAAGGACAGGAGGATGATGATGACTTCTGAGATATACACACATCAAAAGTATCTAGGGATCAACATATATTTTTGCAATAACTTTTCTCCTGATTGATATTAATTAAAATTTTCTTTAAGGATTCATCAAATAAAGTGTTTTCGTTTGTCACAGTAACGATAAACCAAGTCACCTTTGCATTAATAAAGAAATTTGCCATTTTCCTAATAAAGGGATTTTTGACATTTGAACCACTAACATTAAAGTTCGAAAAAAAGACTGAAATAACAGTTTTCTTTAAAATTTTATTGGGTAACTTAAACAATTAATAATCCGTGTTTCTACCGCGAACACTAACAACACAAGAACATCGGTTTGGCATACTCAAAATGAGTTCATCCAAATCACGCTGTGGAATGGCCGCCCATGTTCGTTGCAACAACAAAAAAAGGTCTTCTTGCGACTGGATACCCTCCATATTCGGCAGAGCTCTTCTCTGTAGCATATCCCATGCATGCTCAATCGGGTTCAAGTCTGGCGACTGAGCAGGCCAGGGCAGGACATTGATGTTAGCTGCGGCGAGAGTCTGTCTTACAACTCTTGCGGTGTGCGGTCGTGCATTATCATGCATTAACTGAAATAAGGGACCGATTTGCACTTGTAGAGGAACGATGACGTCTGATACAATCGTCTCAGCATAAATTTGAGCGTTGAGGTTGCCTCTGATCCAAATCAACTCAGTTCTTCCGCCGATCCAAATACCCGCCCATACCATGATGGTTCCACCACTATAAGGATGGACTTCCTGGCAGGATTTTAATCGCTGTTGGCGTCCAGGGGTTCTCCAGTGTCGTATACGTCTTGTATCCGGTCTCATACCAAAACGAGACTCATCAGAAAAGCACACGAAACGCCATTGTTCTTCTGCCCAATTTCTGTGTTCAAGAGCCCATTGATATCGAATCCTACGATTGTGCATTGCTATAGGTGGTACCCGTAGCGGTCTTCGGGAATGAAGGTTCACTTCATGCAAGCGGTTTCTGACTGTTTGGTCGCTAATTAAGTTCCCTGAAGAGTGATGAAGCCTCACGGCTAACATCATGGCGGTTATTGTTGGAGCTCTTCGAGTTAAGATTTGAATGTATCGGTCTTGTCTCCGTGTGGTGCAGCGATACCGTCCTCCATGGCGCTCAGCCACGGTACCAGTGCTTCGGTAACGTGTCCAAAGTCGACTGATAACACTCTGACTTGTATTCAGAGCTAAAGCTACAGTACGTTGCCGGGAACCAGCTTCTATCATTCCCACGGCTCTGAGCATTTCTTCCCTGCTTAAATGACGTCGCCGCTCCATAATAACGTTGGTTTTAATCAGTAGTAGGGAAACAGTAGCACTAATAATGTCTTCAATGCGTTGTATGTTTTTATAGGGAAAATATTGACAGCTTATTTTCATCTTTTACTCGAATTTGATTGAGAGTTCCTGATTCAAATTATGAAATGCACCAAAAAGGATCCATATAAATTTATAAAATCATAAATTTATTACAAAGCCACATCTCAATCTCAAGAAATCCGCATAAAAATGCTTGATCCCTAGACATTTTTGATGTGTGTATATTCAAAATAATATATATTTAATCAAAAATAGAATTAGCACAAAAAATACCTACAATTTAAATCTTAGAAATAATGTTGCTATAACAAACTACGATGCGAAATCTTAGAAATATGTTGGTATAACCAACTACGATACCTGTACTAGGTTAAACCTGTATCACATTTTTCTAATAAATACTATTTGGCCAATAGATTTATAACAATATTTAACATGAAAGTATGAGTTAGTAAGTATGAGTTACCAAATGTACTTAAACGCTACTAGAAGATACGGACAAAAATATAATTAATTTAGGTGGAGAACCAATAACGGAGTGCCACTACCACAATGGAGTGCCAATAACGGCCCCATTACGCTTCCTCCAAGCGAATATCAACCACTGCGCCTGTGCTCAGGATCTGTTGCTCCAGAGCATGGCGCAGTGGTCGATAAACATCGCTGTGGTCGCTGAGCCGTATTTTGTCCTGCCCAGGGAAGACTGGGTGGCGGACCTTAGCGGCTCAGTGACCATTGTGTCGTCGGCCGCCGCCGGCACCCCGACCCTTGAAAGTGTCAGGAGGGGTCGGGGGTGCGTAGCACCACGGTTCGGGGAGATTGTCGTGGTGGGAGTATACTTCTCCCCGAGCCGAACTCTCGCCGAGTTCCACAACTCCCTTGCGGAGTTGAGTGTCGTCGTCGGAAACCAATCCCTCCCCGTACTTGTCCTCGGGGACTTCAACGCTAAGAACTTGGCTTGGGGTTCCCGTTGCACAGACGTGCGGGGAAGAATGGTGGAGGACTGGGCCCTGGAGAAGGGCCTGGCCGTCCTAAATCGGGGTTCTGTCCCCACGTGTGTGCGGATGCGGGGCGAGTCGGTCGTGGACATTTCGTTCGCTAGCCCCGCTCTGTTGCCGCGTGTCATTGACTGGCGTGTCATGGAGGGGGTGGAGACCTATTCCGACCACCGGTACATCCGGTTCGACGTCTCCACCCAGACATCAAGCGCGCCGGTCCAACAGGCCCCGAGTGGTCCGCGTTGGGCGCTAAAGCAGCTGGCCCGGGCGCTCCTCCTGGAAGCCTCGATCGTGCAGGCCTGGGTGACATCACCGGACAGGCCTGCCGACATTAACAATGAGGCAGGGTGGTTCCAGGAGGCCATGTCCGATATATGCGACGTGGCAATGCCCCGAGTCCGGCCAGGAAGCGCCCGACGTTAGGTGTACTGGTGGTCGCGAGAGCTGACGTCTCTGCGCGAGGCGTGCGTGGCTGCGCGACACCTGTACGCCAGGCATCGCAGGCTCCGCATTCGCCCACCGATGGTGCGGGATAAACTCCGCACCTGGGCCCCCCCACTGACGCAGAGTCTCCGGCCTGAGCTCGTGGAGGACGTGGTGAGCACTCTGTTCCCTACGCGGGGAGAACATCCCCCCCCGCCTATGGTTCCGCCACCTGCGGTGCTGGAAACGGACCACCAGGATGACGACGACGACACTCCGGAAGTGACTGGGGTAGACCTGAGAGTGGGGTACGCAGGCTCAGTGCCAAAAATACCGCTCCGGGACCCGACGGCTTGCCTGGCAAAGCCTGGGTCCTGGCCTTGGAGGCTCTCGGGCCCCGACTGGAGGGGCTCTTAAGCGCATGCTTGGAGAGAGGCCAGTTCCCGCTTCGTTGGAAGACGGGGAAGCTGGTCCTCATTCGGAAGCCGAGGCGCCCTGCGGACTCTCCGTCCGCATACCGGCCCATAGTGTTGCTCGACGAGGTGGGCAAGCTCTTTGAAAGAGTAATTGCAAACCGCCTCGCCGAGCACCTTGCGGGGACGGGGCCGGATCTTGCGGAACACCAATTTGGTTTCCGCAAGGGGCGCTCTACGGTGGACGCCATCATGCGCGTGAGAACCCTCACGACGATGGATGCGGTGTGCAGGGGTGGGGTTGTCTTGGCGGTGTCTCTCGACATCGCCAACGCCTTCAACTCCATGCCCTGGAGCTGCATAAGGGAGGCACTCCGGTATCACCGGGTGCCGACCTACCTCCGTCGAGTGGTCGGGGACTACCTGACAGACAGGGCAGTCATTTACCCCGGTCGCAGTGGAGAATGGAACCAGCGAGAGATGTCGTGCGGTGTTCCACAGGGATCGGTTCTAGGGCCTTCCTTGTGGAACATCGGGTACGACTGGGTGCTGCGCGCCGACCTCCCTAGTGGTGTCAGCGTAGTTTGCTACGCTGACGACACGCTGGTGCTGGCACAGGGGGGTCGCACGAGGCGGCGGCCGAAGCTATGACACGCGGGGTTGCGATAGTCGTTGAGAGGATCCGGCAACTGGGTCTCGAGGTGGCATTGCACAAGTCCGAGGCCATGTGCTTTCATGGGCCTCGGAATGCGCCACCTCCGGTCGGTGGAACTTCGTGGAGCACTTCCGACGTTTGGCCCCCAAACTGGAACGGACTGGGGCTGCCTTTAGGCGGCTCCTGCCCAAATTGGGGGGCCGAACGCCTCCTGCCGGAGGCTCTACGCGGGAGTCGTGCGGTCCATGGCCCTTTACGGGGCCCCGGTGTGGGCGCGTTCCTTGAGGCTGCGTGCAGCCCAAACGCGCCCCAAAAGGTGGTAGCCGTAAGGCTGGCCCGTGGGTACCGCAAGATCGCCCGTGAGGCGGCGTGCCTCCTTGCCGGATTGCCGCCATGGGATCTGGAGGCGATAGTCCTCGCGCGCCTGCATGAATGGCGCGCGGAGGCGCTTCGCCGGGGGGAAACTCCGCTGCCGCGACAAATTGTCGCTCAGCAGACAGACTTCCGGCGGGATCTCATGGCGACATGGAGAGAGCGACTGTCGCAACCCCGTGCAGGGCACGCCACGATAGTGGCGATAAGTCCCCTCTTTGAGGAGTGGCTAGAGAGACGCCACGGCGTCCTCACCTTCCGCCTGACGCAGGTCCTCACCGGAGGTTCCTGCACCGAATCGGGCGGGAGGAAACGCCCGGTTGTTTCCATTGCGAGGATCGACCGGAGGACACGGTGGAGCACACGGTGGAGGTGTGCCCCGCGTGGGCGGAGCACCGCCGTGTCCTCGAAGCGGCGATTGGAGCGCCGCCGCGGGAGACGCCCCGGGCGTCGGGGGCCACCACGTGGCCCCCGGTCACCGTAGGCGCGGGCCTGTGGACGGTGGGCTATGGGCTAGCTCGCCGTTCGTCCGTCTCAAGACGACAGGCCGTGTCGACGGCGCGTTCGTGTTACACGCGTGCCTCAAAGAGAGTCAGAAAAAAGGAAGGGGTCCGTAAGGACCGATGCCTGCCGGGGTTGCGGGACTGTTCGAAAGATATACTGTGGCCCCGGAACATAAAGGGCGATGAAGGAACATGGATGGGTTTTAGACAAGTAAAAATCTGACACGCCCTCCTGTTCCGCCTAGAGCGGGAGAAGTCATTTGATGATTTCCCATAGTTAAAAAAAAAGGCATCTTTGTTGCGGGCGACAATTTGCTTAGACAGCGAATAATAAATGATAAGCCTAAGATGAGCCTAGAAAAATATAAAGTTGAAATTATCCACAATAAATACGTGCAGAATATACGAGGACCAATTAAAACTTAATGAAATTTCGCAATGAGTTTTGGAAAATCGCATGCTACCCTGGCGCTTCCGCCTTAAGACGTCATAATAACTCCCCTGATCGACTAAGTAGTTTAGAAGAACAACGCGGTCACACAGACAGAAAACGGATTTATAATACGAAGGTACAGAGTTTCAACGAGCTTCTATGTTTATATTTTCGTGTTGAATAAGCAGTGTTTACAATTTATTTAGTAACTTAAGTAAGAACAACTTCGTCTAAACATAATGAACAAATATTTGCGCTTGAAACACTTTTGCTTATTTACGAAAATACATAAAACAAACTAACCTTAAAATTTTATACTTATTTTATTTTGGAGTAAACTACAAAACAATAATTTCAACAAAATCTGAAACGTTTTGTGTAATGAAATGGGATTCAATGCAAGTCGAGGCCACATTGTAGAGGTTATGAGTCTGACTATCTATGTATATGTTTAGGTAGGTGCACCAGCTGTAGTGAATGGGACAGTTCAGTGCCCATTTGTGTGCTGGTCGACCGTACTATGGCTAATAGTATTGCTTTTGTTGGGAAGCCGCATTGAGGACCCGCACTTTGAGAGCACCTGGTTAAGAGTGAATTTGGTTAATGATGTAACAGTGTCTGGGTTTTTGAGGTAAACCTATTGGTACTCCATAATTTTTTTTTAAGTGGTTTGACCATGGTATTGTTTGTGAAATTAAACTAGGTATTTACTTAATCCACATTATGTAAAGACGGGATTACACAAGCATACTCGTAATAATCTAGACATATCTGATTCCATTAAAAAAACTAAAATATGTCACGTCCTGGGTGGCTCAGATGCGAAGTGTCGGGTCTTCTTCGCGATCTGACATGGTTCTACGTAAATGTGGGCACTGTCGCGGGCACTCGAACGAAAGAAAATTTAAATTAAAATAACTTTATTCAAACTAACGGTTTTACATTACAAGAAACAAACACGTGCCTGAGCGTCTGCCAAGGCTGTCGGAGCTCGACTGTTGCAACACTCCGTGTCGCAACACTTCTCCAGCCCTCACTGCCACTGCATCCCCTCTACCGACGATCGTGTCCAAGCGGTAATGCGCGCTTGCGTTTCCGGTGATTGTTAGCCGTCTCAGGTCTCTTGAAGCAAAAAAAACAAACTGTTGTTGTCTAAACTCAACAAAAGCAAAGGAAAAAACTCAAACAAAACATTGTTAAAAAACACTCAACTTTATAATTTTCACAAGATGACAATAAAAAATACTTTTAAGACTTTCACACTTAGATTAAGAGAGTAAATAAATAATTGGAGAGCCATTAAAATGCAAACAGGAGTCCTTGAACAATCCACTGATTTCCGGGTCACGATCACATCAAAGTCAAGTAGTTACAGAGTCTTATGGTGGCTGTACACTCGACTGAAAGCTCTCTCTATATCTCTCCAGAGACGTCTCGCAAAAAGCCGACACGGGACGGAGAGCAAGTGAGGAACACCGCGGCTAGACGAGCGTTACTATGTACACATGGGTTGTGGGGCTTTTGGGACCGGGACCACGGTCCCAGTTTCCACCTTTAATACTTATATGTTACAGGCCAAAGTAGTTTGTCCTAGGCCAAACCGGTTTACTAGTATTTACTAACTCAAACAAAAGCAATTGCTTTTGTTTGAGTTAGTAAATACTAGTAAACCGGTTTGGCCGCAGTGTAATTACACTGCGACCAACTTGAATGTAGCGTGGTTGATCACCAATCTAACCTTACTGGTTCAGTCAGGGTGCAATATGGTCGTTTTAAAACCAGTTTGACCTAGACAAACTTGTTTGGCCTGAACTCGGGATTGGGCGGTAACATAAAGGGTGTTCATAGACCCTTAGCGAAGCTGAAAGGCACTTTTTCTGTTTGTCATTGCGATATTTTTTTTTGTTCTGGACCTTAGAAATTCTTTTTTTAAACACTAGTTTTTAAGGTAAAAAATTACTATTATTATTATTACTACTTTAATTTAAATATCTCCATAACCCGTTTACTATTCAATACACCCAATAGCACAATGTTTTGAGTGCATTGCATTGAGTTTTATTTATCTTTTTTTTTTTTTTTTCGAATGGGAAATCATCAAATGACTCCTCCCGCTCTGGGCGGAGCAGGAGGGAGTGTCAGACATTTACTGACAAAAACCCATCCATGTTCCTTCATCGCCCTTTGTGTTCCGGGGCCACGGTATCTCTTTCGAACAGTCCCATAGCCCCGGCAGGCATCGGCCCTTGCGGACCTCTTCCTTTTTGCTGACTCTGAACACGAACGCGCCGTCGACACGGCCTGTCGTCATGAGACGGACGGAGTTTTATTTACCTTAAAACATGATTATGATTTTTTTGTATTGAAATTGAAACCCAAAAAAAAACCCAGCAATAATTTTTGAGCAATGAGTTTGATGCACAGAATGCTTGGGTGACGGCTTCGTGAAGGGTCTGCTTACACCTTGTATACACTCTCACACTCGCAATGCCTCCGTGTGTATCTGCGAGAGTGTAAAGCCACCATTGTACTCAAGTGGGTACATCAGTCCTCGGATTGAAGCTTCAAGCCGCAGACACAATAGATATCAAATTTGGAACACGGGAGGCTTTAATTACATAACAGAATACTGTTCCGATATGCAAATTTTACTGCCCTCAGAATTATGGAAATTGTTTTATCCGGTTAAGATAAACTTAAGTGAATTTTAAGGCGTACAGTTAATATTTTCGTTTTAAAAAGACAAATTAGGTAAGACAAGGATTTAAAAAGTCTACGGCTCTGTTTAAAAGAATATTGTTTCTTGAAACTCTCGTCCAATACAGTCTCTCAGGTAATTCTTAGCTTCAAAACACTCACACTTCACTTGTGTTCGATATAAATAATAAAAAAAATAATACATAATAATTTGGTACTCCTGGACACGGCTCGTATTGTTAGGAGGTTCCTCTCTCTGGAGCCCTGACCGGGTAGCTTGGACCCTGTTCCCGATACCGGTGCGCTACAATTTTTTATATTTTTAAATGTTTTTTCATATTTTTTAAAATGAATATTTAAAAATGTAACGAATTTGTTTAAAGATGAATAAAGGAATAATAATAATAATAAAACCAAGGAACCGACTTCAAACATCTTGAATGGTTTTTTAAAACATGAGATATTTTTTGCGTAATGATTATGTCATGTACATGCAACATTGCTTTAGCAACAGTCAAAAATGCTTTTAAAAAAACACTATTGTTTCTAGTAAAAGGTTATCCAGCTGTCCATTCTGGTTTGTCCCACTCACAATGTAAATTTAGCAAGTCTGGCTCCAGCTTGATATTCTCAGAACCCTTGTTGGCAGAGAACGTTACATCCTACTCAATACCTCTATAAGTACCCGCAAACAATAAATTCCCTCTCAATTCCGAGTTTCGTAGTAGGTGAGCTACATGATGTAACCCATATTAGTGTTTAGAGCCAAGTTTCAATGTGTTGAGCTCCCCATATCTAATCTAACTTGGTCGAAAACTGACGCTGGGGCGCACCAACTTATATCAATTTTGCGTTTGTATTTCAAGAAGTTAGTTGGGGTTAATCGATATGCTTTCAATATTTGAGATAATGTTAATAGTTTGATTGAGTTAGGTTTTAGGTACTGTAGTTATAAATGTTTACGTTTGGAAGGTGTATTTAGGTACTGTTAAAATTGTTCTTTGATTGACTTTTAAAGGAGTTGCTTACTCTAATGCAAAGTCTACACGTATTGCTATCGTAATCAAACTATGCGAGTGGTATTTTTAGTAGGGTACTGGCCGTGCCCCGCTATTTCATCAGCTGTTCGTGTTAGGCTCCTAAGAGTCGCGTGATGTTATACTATGGACTAAAACATTTCTTTAGAATTGGGTTATCAAACGCAAAATGTTTTTGTTTTCTTTAAATTAGATATTCATCATCATCTACAGTATAGGCCTCACTTTCCTTGTGCCAATGAATCTCCACGTATATTTGCCTGCCTCATCCAGGTTTTTCCTCAATCAGAGATTACAGAGTATCAAAGCAGTGTCCGAGTACCGTGTCCAAACAAATAACAAACTACTCGCTTTATTTTATGTATTGGTATTTCAATGATATGTCGTTAAGCATTGATTATTTATAAATTTATTTTAATAGATACTTGGTAATTATAGTAGGCCACATCTGCCTCTTTCTTAGTTCGAAAATTAATCAAAATGTATTACTTTAGCTGCTTATAAATAAAGAAATTGGTTCTGGCTTATCGTAAAGAGCAATTTGAGCAATCTGTGCTAAAATATGGACACCTAAAATTTGTTCACAGAATATTTATCACTTGACAAATTGCCTAATTTATAATCTAACTTAGAGCATTTAGCCAATCATAACTAAACTATCCGAAGTTTCTTTTAACTAATGGAATAACTTAAACGTATTAATAAATATTATCTGGTAAACCATTTACTGTTATGATATGTCACAAAGTTCACAACTTACTTAAAAAAATATCGTCAATTTATGGCACTCCTAGCCACTATGTAAAAAAGTTTAAATTGCAGACTCCACTGTGTCTACATACTTTTCAAGTCGCCATTTTACGTTAGCGCTTCACGCCGGCTTATTTCAGCATCTAAAATTAGGTTGCTTTTTGTAGAATTAGCCCACGCAAGCTAACCCGAGTTCCCACAAAAAGGATTGTTTGCATGCATGACAGGCGCACAATTACGTGTGTTACGTGGCCTTACAAAGATTTGAGCTAGCATTTGTCTGCCGTCTGTCTAGATTTTAATGTGAGTAATTTCAGTTTTCATTCGACTGAAGACTGAAGCGGTCTTGACAGGAATATAAGACTTGGAGAAGTTTAATTTCCGAAGCTATCAGCAGCACTTACTTTATGCATGCCCAGACTTTAGTACCTATTTAGAAGTATTCATATTTTTGGCACGATTTTGATGGTATTTTAGGTTCAAAATCTATACTATTCAGCAGTTGAATGAGATAAAATAGACTGAAGTAAGGGTCGTCATTGAATCTAACTGATAAGCCAAATATAATTGATAGTACTGCTTAAAGCATTTACGGTTTATAACTGAACTTATAGGGGAAGGGGGGGCAAGACGGGGTGGCGAGCAAAAAAAAATTTAAGACGGGTATCCCCCGTCTTAAATCAAAAACCAATTGACCAATCACAATCGTTTTTGCACCTGACACAGCGCCGCCATGACAGTTATTAGTTAGCGAAGTCACTGGACGACAACACCACGTTTTTTAGTTGTGAAAAACCCCCCTTCCCCTACTGTCACTTACGGGATATTTTCCATGATTATCCAATATTTTGAGCTCCCGGTATTTTGACGCCATGAAAGCGGGATGACTGTCAGCAGTCATCATGGCGGAAGATATCCCGTAAGTGACAGTATACTTAAGTTTAAAATTCATAAGTTAGTAAAACGTAAAATATGCTTGCTTACTTTTGAAATACATGTGTGGTGTTATGACAAATATTTGAAGCGACGCTTTACTGTACAGTAATTTAATCAACACGTATTCCTGGGATAATGGATCCCAATAGTATCGGAATGCCGGGAATTAACGCCCTTCATTTTCATTTCATTATACACCTACGTCACCCCGCGGGTGTCGTGAGAGGCACTAAAAAAATTCGAGTACTTGTAATGATAATGACATAATTCGACACGGAATTTGGCTTTCCGAATCGAACGTTGTAAAATAAGAATAATAGTCGCTCGTTTGCGAAAGGATGACATAACTCAAAAAAATAAAATAAAACGATTATGTTTGCAGTTGATATAAAATTAACGAAAGCATAGAGTATTTAATTGAGCAATGAAAACGCAAAATAATCCTTTTTCTTTTGATAAAAGTATCAACGCAAAATAATCCTTTTTCTTTTGATAAAAGTCTCAAAAGAAAAAGGATTATTTTGCGTTTTCATTGCTCAATTAAATACTCTATGCTTTCGTTAATTTTATATCAACTGCAAACATAATCGTTTTATTTTATTTTTTTGAGTTATGTCATCCTTTCGCAAACGAGCGACTATTATTCTTATTTTACAACGTTCGATTCGGAAAGCCAAATTCCGTGTCGAATTATGTCATTATCATTACAAGTACTCGAATTTACAGTAATTTAATCAACACGTATTCCTGGGATAATAGATCCCAATAGTATCGGAATGCCGGGAATTAACGCCCTTCATTTTCATTTCATTATACACCTACGTCACCCCGCGGGTGTCGTGAGAGGCAATAAATAAATTCGAGTACTTGTAATGATAATGACATAATTCGACACGGAATTTGGCTTTCCGAATCGAACGTTGTAAAATAAGAATAATAGTCGCTCGTTTGCGAAAGGATGACATAACTCAAAAAAATAAAATAAAACGATTATGTTTGCAGTTGATATAAAATTAACGAAAGCATAGAGTATTTAATTGAGCAATGAAAACGCAAAATAATCCTTTTTCTTTTGATAAAAGGTTTCTATGCAGAAAAATATTGTACATTTATTGAAAATAGTTTTAGACTAATTTAGAAAAACGCTGTGCTGTATTTTCATTTTTCGCGCTATCTCATTATAATTACGAGTATAATGGCCATTGTCCACGAAGTAAAACATCTGGAGTCAAAGCAACAAAATGTCGGTGAATGTAGGAAAAAAATATTACGGAAAGATTGTGTGAAAGGTTTTAACAAGAAAGTCAGTGATGGCTGATAGAGATGTATAGAAGGAAAAAAACGTACTGCGCTGACCCTAAATAAATTGGGGTAAGGGCAGAGGGGTGATTATTACTCCGGTAACTCACCTTGCGGGTTGTTGAGGGTTTCTTATTATTGTCACAATAAGGGTTGCTTGATCAAAAATTGGGGAAGCCTCGAATTGCAAAATGACGGGTTTTTTTTTCAACAGTGTCCTTTTGCCTTTCATAGGGTGGCTCTGAGTCTTTTCACAAAGAAAATATGTCCGTAGAATCAGTGACTAGTTCTCAAAATCTTTCAACCTTAGCAAAGATTGGATTTTTCACGTCTATTAAATTTAAGAAAAATGTAATGCAGAATTTTTAAGTAATTGCTTTCGAATTGAAAAAAGCTGACGTCTAACATAAATTCAATCCAAAATGAAGAGCCACAATATAAAATTAAAGTACCTATAAAGTTTTAAATTTAACAACCACCTAGTCGTCGTTTAATAGATTTTTAAAGAGTTCATGATGAAAAATGAAGATCAAAAGTTTATTAAATGGCGTAGTAAAATTGCTGAGTGGTTCTCTAGAGGAAAATTGTAGATGGGTTTCCTAAGCTGTTCTAGGGAATTAGATCATCAGCTGCCTAGCCTTTTCCCAACTGTGTTGGGGTCGGCTTCCAGTCTAACCGGATGCAGCTGCATACCAATCGCAGTCGCTCCATGTTGGTATAACCCAATTAGTACTGGGTAATACGATATCCCTTGGTAAGAATAGTATAGAAAAGAATAATCATTTATTCGTTAATGGACAGCAGTAACACAATAGAGCAGCACATAAACATACATATAACAACAAACAGCTTAACAATTAATTAAACAGCTCAACTGCGCTGAGCACGCCCATAACGAAAGGGTCACCAACTCAGCATATGGGTGTAAAACACTCCGCGCTGGTTTTCAGTAGGCCCCCCGCAGTGACACACGCGGTATGTAAGACTGGCTGGTAAGTAAGGCCTTTTTGTGGACACACACCTGTAAAAACTGCCAAAGATCTACAAATGACAACCGGGAACAACTGTATAACGTGCTTTCCGAGCCACGGAGGAAACTCGGTATGTAAGGGTGGTCGTGTGTCGGTAGTCACCCATCCATAGACCAACATAGGCAAGCACGTCTTAACCTAAAGATCGACCCTAACGGCTATTATTATTATAGCAACGAGCTCCTCTAGGGAATAAGATACCAGCCATTATCTCCTAAGAACATTAGAGTTGGATCTAAACCAATTTAAGACTACTTGGAACAATAGTTCTTTGAAGCTACTTTAATCAGTTGCAGTTTGTACAGTGGTAGTAAACATTTTCAGAGGTATAAAACTTTAAATCGTGTAATTAAGCCGGCTGTTACGAATCTCGGAGAGCTCAGGGATGATTTAAATTATTTATTTCAGGTGCAGACATTAATATTAATAATTACGTAAGTCATGTGTTTTGGTATATTGCTTTTATGCTTCGCCCCGCGGTTTTGTCCGCGTGATGATTGGAAATTTAATTGTGTTTGACATTGATACTTCTTACCGTGAAAAAAAAATCTGTGTATCAAATCATCAAACTACAAAAATCATCAATAATTTAAAATTTGACTGTCGATTCGGGTTGTACTCTGCTTGTAATAATATTGTGAAGAAGGTTCGAGAAAGTCGTGGAACTTTCTCGAAAGATCGGTTGCCAAAAAATAGCCAACATGTTTGCGGGAGCAGTCAGTTGGATTTTGGCTACACAACGAAGCGAATCGAAGAGAACTAGAAGTGCGATATCTAAGTAAATATGATCAGTAGAGTTTTTTTGATTAAGTTTTAAGTGTTTTGTAATTATTAAAAGTAATTTGTTGTTTAATCGGTAGTATTTAATTTACCCCATACCCAGGTCGTAACAATATCATTCTATCATGAGTCGAAAGACACGTGGCGCTATCTATTATCATATGAACATGATTGTTGTTTTCTTCGGGAAAGAAAGAAGTACTGCTGTACTTCTTTTCGGGATACAAGTACCATAAGTCCGTTTCTGTACACCTGACAACGTATATGCAAAATTTCAGGATGATTGGTTCAGTGGTTTAGGCGTGAAAAGGTAACAAACAAACTTACTTTCACATTTATAACATATAGGAAGGAAGTTAGGATTTCTTTAAATCTATTCAACTCAAAGATGGCATTACCTCATCATCTTCAGCTCAAAAACTACAACTACACGGAGTTACAAACTTGAAGCTCGCGGAGAATTCCGTATTCGGAATACCGTAGTAACACATAAAGTTGAAGTGTGAAAGTGTGAAGCGTAAGTTCTCCACCTAATTAGCGTCTGGGTGTTGCATATTATGTATTTCAATAGCTTTGGAAATTGTAGGGATTACGACAGGCGCTTTTGGAAGTTTTTGTTGTATCTTGTTATTTTGTTAGCCTTTATTTACATTTGTCATGAAAAATTGGTTTTAGTGACACGTTTTTACAGTTGTTGTTCGTGCGTGTTTTGTTAAAATGTTCAGTTTCATTACTTTTCTTTGTAAAATCATTTTATAAAAATAATTTTAAATTAAAATTGAAAGGCAAAAAAATACTATATATTTAAATAAAAATAAACAGCTCTTTAGATTTTTTGTTAACTTTTTGTTAGAATTAAAAACTTATTTAATTGTTTATTATGCACCACAGCATCTACCTTAAGTTTAGAAGACACTCAACACATTTTTGCCCATATTAATGTGTCATGTTTTGTTGGAAATAGCTATGATAAATGAATAAAAACAAATAAGCGACAAGTCGAACACAATTCGGCAGAACGTGGTACCCCTTAAATAATGCCTGTTTCCAAACATAACCTATGTACCTATATACACACGATACCTTCATACCTTACCACATAACTATAACGTTATGATGATGTATGCCAGGGCCCAGGTGTTGTTTCGATACCCCGCAAGTTATAGACGACATAAAGTGGAATTCTGTCCGTAGCATCCCACTCAATGTTACAACAATTTGGTATTGATTTACTAAGAATCTTGTTAGAGATACTGACATTGTTTTACGTTAGGTACCGTACTTAAGTGTGAAAGAATTCGATGTTATTTTATATGGTTCTGATTTTTTATTCAGCATACGACATGATGCAGATTCCATTTCATTGTAAAATGAAATGAAACGATATTAAAATTTTTTTTTTTTTTTTAAATTTGTCAATGTGATTCATAACTTGACCACTTTTTTAGGGTTCCGACTCCTGACAAGGAACCCTTATAGTTTCGTCATGTCCGTCTGTTCGCCCGTCTGTCCGAGGTTTTGCTAAGAGACCGTTAGTACTAGAAAGCTGTAATTTTGCAAGGGTGTTTATATCAAATACGCCAACAAAGTGATAAAATTTTGGAAAATATTTATTTTAGGGTTTCTCCCTTTGTGAAGTGGGGATGAATTTTTTTTCGTCTTCTACCCCATCTTGTGGGGTATCGTTGAATAGCTAGGTGGTAGGTGGTTAAAATGACTTAGGGGTTGCGGATACTATTTTTCGACTTAATACTCCATTTACATTAAACTTTAAAGTGCAAATTTTTGTTCCATTAGTTTTTGTCCCCCCCTCTAAAAATTAAACTGCTGGCTTGAAAAATCTGGAAACATTCATGATGATGGTGCATTTTATGAACTTTAAAGGAAAATTATAGCGGTTAAGATAACTTTATTAGTTTATCAATAATAGTTGTTGAACTTGGGTGTTGGATAATTTTACACCAAATGCAAAATCCTCAGAATAAATCCTTTAAAGTGACTAAGATGAAGTAGTTGCTTGTTTATAACGGGTAAAGACTTGCATTGAAAAACAAAATTTATGGTAAAAAATATAAAAAACCATAATAAATAGATTATCATAACTACTACGGAACCTCACGTGAAGGTTCCGTAGTGGGGTGCGATGTCAGAAGTCCTCCACGTGTGTCTGGCGGTTGCTGGTCCTTCTCGATACGTCTGGAGGGAAGAGCAGCTGCTGGGCCGGTGCACCCTGGGCGCGGCAGTATCCTTCTCCGGGGAATGAGAGGAAATGAGAATTTCCTTTTATCCCTCGGGGAGAGTTACTGCCGCGGCTAATTATTCTGACATGGGTGGGGTCCTGCCAGGACCACAGGTGCGTTCCTCTGCGTGACCCTCTGACCAGCAGAGGGCATAGCAGAGGAGTGAGGGCGGGCTCGGTGTGCACTCACCCTGCCTCCGAGCAGACAAAGTAGGATGCGTCCTTCTTTGTCACCGTCAGTCTCGTAATCCCATTGTCGAAGTGCTGTGGATCACGTCTCGCGGCTTCGATAGGGACCGAGGGTCTTGGCTTAACCGCCCGGACTGCGAGGTAGAAAACCTCTATAAAAAGTTACCCCGAATCCCAAGCGGCGGCGCACCGCGAGGGGATGTATGGCTGACGGGTGTTCCCATGGAACGAATCAGTCGCTAGTGCTCACCCTCGCCAGGGTACCTGCAGACCCTCTGGCGAGTAATAAATGCTAAAATCTGCTTATCTTGGGTACAGGGGTCTCTGCCCAGATTGACTTTTATTTCCCCCATACTCGTGGGTTCAAATATGGATATTTCAAAAAACAAAACCAAAAACACCGCCGGTAACGGCATAGGAGAGGAGAGGAGGGATGCGGAGTCGGAGTCCGACGTCGCATCCAGCGAGATTAGTGCGGGAGGCTCAGAGAGCTCCCACCGCGTGAGGGCCGGGACTGCTGCGGAGAACAGCAAGTTTTTCCGCAAGCGGTCCAGGAAGGATGGCGACCGAGGGTCGTCATCCGAAGAAGAGATGGCCTCGGCCCGAAAGATCCCCACCAGTAAGCGAGGTGGGATCCGAGGCAAAAGGGGGGGGCTTGCTGCCTCCGAGAGGTCGGCCAGACTGGCCGAAGAGGGGCGCCTCCCAGGCATAACTGCTCGCGGGTCTGGCGACGAGGCGGGTGCACCTGGCGGCTTTGAGGTGGAGCGTAAGGCCAGGTTCGCAAAAGAGGTGGAAGCCGCGATAAGGGGCGTGGCCTTGAAGATAAAGGCATCGTCCAAACTCAAGGCCATACCCGCGGCTTCCGCCTCCATCATGGCGGCAGCGGAGGCCAACTTTGCGGGGCCTTCCCCTCCCCCTCCGATACGTGGAGATGAGGTGGCCAAATTGCGGGCGGAGTTGGCCCGCCTGACGGCTGCGATGGAGGCTCTCCAAAGGGAGAACGCCAAGCTCCACGCAGACCTGGCTAGTCTGCGTGAGGCTGGCACCCGCGTGGCGCCTCCAAATGGGGGCCACCAGCAGCAGCGACAAGCCGAGCCGGTGCCGGCTGAAAATCAGGTTTTGAACCTGGTGCGGCGGGAGCTAGCTTCCTTCCAGGCGCGGTTTTCCGTCCTGGAGGGAATTGTCCTGCGCCCCGCCCTGGGTTCAAACAAGTCTGCCGCGGGCCCGAGCACGATGCCGACCACGGTGTCGTACGCGGCTGCTGTGGCTGCCGCGCCCGGACCTGGGCCGTCGAGCCAGTCCTCCGGTAGGGCAATGGCGCCCTCCCCTGGAAAGCCGGCTCCGGCGACACCGGCGCCGGCTAAGAAGGCGTCCAGGAGGAGGAAGGGCAAGGCAGCCCCACAGGCGGTGACTGTGCCGGTGACAGTGCCAGCGGCGAGTGGGCCAGCACCTGCGGCACAGCAGCTGCCGCCGCCGCCACCGCCCCCCCAGCCCCCTACCCCTCCCGCGGCTGAAGCCGGATGGCAGGTGGTCGGGGAGAAGCGGAAGGGGCGAAAGGCGGCCAAAAAGGCCCGAAATGAGGAGCGGCAGCGCCAGCACAGGGCGCGAAAGATCGCGGCTAGGCTCCGCGCCCCGAAGACCGCAGCTGTAGTGATTACACTACAGCCGGACGCGGAAAAGAGGGGCGTGTCCTACCGCGACCTGCTGGCGAAGGCAAAGGAGACGGTGGATCTCGGGGAGCTCGGGATCACCGGGGGCCTCCGGCTTAAAGTAACCGCGACGGGAGCTCGGTTGCTGGAGATCCCCGGTGAAACCAGTGTCTCGTCCGCTGACGCTCTGGCTGAAAAGCTAAGAGCGTCCCTAAACGCGGACGACGCCCGAGTTTCCAGGCCCGTTAGGTGCGCAGACCTGCGCGTCCTGGGTCTGGACGACTCAGTGACCGAGGAGGAGGTGGTGGCCGCCGTTGCCAGGTCCGGAGGGTGCCCTGCCGATCAGGTCAGGGCAGGCGCCCTTCGTCCGGACTCCACGGGCATGCGAACCGTTACGGTAAGCTGCCCTGTGACGGCGGCCAAGGCAATTGTGGAGGGCCGTAGGCTACTGGTGGGCTGGGTATCAGCGCAGGTGAAGCTGCTGGAGCCCAGACCTCTGAGGTGCTACCGCTGCCATGTGGGACACCATGTGTCGGTGCAATGCGCCTCGGAGGTCGACCGCAGCGGCCTCTGCTTCCGTTGCAGTCAGCCCGGTCACACATCCGCGACTTGCTGCGCCACGCCGCACTGCGCTGCATGCGCGGCGTCTGGCAAGCCGGCTGATCACCGGGCTGGCAGCAAGGCCTGCGCTGCACCCGCCAAGGCCAAGGCCAGAGGCAGGGGAGGGCCCTCCACCGCCACCACCACCGTCACCGTCGCCACCGCCGCAGCCGCAACCGCCGCCGCTACCGCTGTTGCCGCCACCGCCGTCGCGACAGTTGCACGTGCAGCGGGGCCCTCACAGGGGGCCCGAGTGGAGGAAGCGGTAATGGAATGCCAATAACGGCTCCATTACGCTTCCTCCAAGCGAATATCAACCACTGCGCCTGCGCTCAGGATCTGTTGCTCCAGAGCATGGCGCAGTGGTCGATAAACATCGCTGTGGTCGCTGAGCCGTATTTTGTCCTGCCCAGGGAAGACTGGGTGGCGGACCTTAGCGGCTCAGTGACCATTGTGTCGTCGGCCGCCGCCGGCACCCCGACCCTTGAAAGTGTCAGGAGGGGTCGGGGGTGCGTAGCAGCACGGTTCGGGGAGATTGTCGTGGTGGGAGTCTACTTCTCCCCGAGCCGAACTCTCGCCGAGTTCCACAACTCCCTTGCGGAGTTGAGTGTCGTCGTCGGAAACCATTCCCTCCCCGTACTTGTCCTCGGGGACTTCAACGCCAAGAACTTGGCTTGGGGTTCCCGTTGCACAGACGTGCGGGGAAGAATGGTGGAGGACTGGGCTCTGGAGAAGGGCCTGGTCGTCCTAAATCGGGGTTCTGTTCCCACGTGTGTGCGGATGCGGGGCGAGTCGGTAGTGGACATTTCGTTCGCTAGCCCCGCTCTGTCGCCGCGTGTCGTTGACTGGTGTGTCATGGAGGGGGTGGAGACCTATTCCGACCACCGGTACATCCGGTTTGACGTCTCCACCCAGACCTCAAGCACGCCGGTCCAACAGGCCCCGAGTGGTCCGCGTTGGGCGCTGAAGCAGCTGGACCGGGAGCTCCTCCTGGAAGCCTCGATCGTGCAGGCCTGGGTGACATCACCAGACAGGCCTGCCGACATTAACAATGAGGCAGGGTGGTTCCAGGAGGCCATGTCCGATATATGCGACGTGGCAATGCCCCGAGTCCGGCCAGGAAGCGCCCGACGTCAGGTGTACTGGTGGTCGCGAGAGCTGACGTCTCTGCGCGAGGCGTGCGTGGCTGCGCGACACCTGTACGCCAGGCATCGCAGGCTCCACATCCGCCCACCGAATGCGGTAGCCATCGAGGCGGAGCTTTATGAGGGGTACAGAGCGGCGAAGACCGCCCTCCGCGAGGCTGTCCTGCGGGCCAGAGATCTGGCCCGCGAGGAGTTGCTGGGGACTCTCGACAGAGATCCGTGGGGACGGCCTTACAAGATGGTGCGGGATAAACTCCGCACCTGGGCCCCCCCACTGACGCAGAGTCTCCGGCCTGAGCTCGTGGAGGACGTGGTGAGCACTCTGTTCCCTACGCGGGGAGAACATCCCCCCCCGACTATGGCTCCGCTACCTGCGGTGCTTGAAGCGGACCACCAGGACGACGACGACGACACTCCGGAAGTGACTGGGGTAGACCTGAGAGTGGCGGTACGCAGGCTCAGTGCCAAAAATACCGCCCCGGGACCTGACGGCTTGCCTGGCAAAGCCTGGGTCCTGGCCTCGGAGGCTCTCGGGCCCCGACTGGAGGGGCTCTTAAGCGCATGTTTGGAGAGAGGCCAGTTCCCGCTTCGTTGGAAGACGGGGAAGCTGGTCCTCATTCGGAAGCCGGGGCGCCCTGCGGACTCTCCGTCCGCATACCGGCCCATAGTGTTGCTCGACGAGGTGGGCAAGCTCTTCGAAAGAGTCATTGCAAACCGCCTCGCCGAGCACCTTGCGGGGACGGGGCCGGATCTTGCGGAACACCAGTTTGGTTTCCGCAAGGGGCGCTCTACGGTGGACGCCATCATGCGCGTGAGAGCCCTCACGACGGGGGATGCAGTGTCCCGGGGTGGGGTTGTCTTGGCGGTGTCTCTAGACATCGCCAATGCCTTCAACTCCATGCCCTGGAGCTGCATTAGGGAGGCACTCCGGTATCACCGGGTGCCGACCTACCTTCGTCGTGTGGTCGGGGACTACCTGACGGATAGAGCCGTCATCTACCCCGGTCGCAGCGGAGAATGGAACCGGCGAGAGATGTCGTGCGGTGTTCCGCAGGGATCGGTCCTAGGGCCGTCCTTGTGGAACATCGGGTACGACTGGGTGCTGCGCGCCGACCTCCCTAGCGGCGTCAGCGTGGTCTGCTATGCAGACGACACGCTGGTGCTGGCACAGGGGGGGTCGCACGAGGCGGCGGCCGAAGCTATGACACGCGGGGTTGCGATAGTCGTTGAGAGGATCCGGCAACTGGGTCTCGAGGTGGCATTGCACAAGTCCGAGGCCATGTGCTTTCATGGGCCTCGGAATGCGCCACCTCCGGGATCCTTACTCACGGTAGGAGGGGTATCCATCGGTGTCGAGTCGACTTTGAAGTACCTAGGACTCGTCCTCGACAGCCGGTGGAACTTCGTGGAGCACTTCCGACGTTTGGCCCCCAAACTGGAACGGACTGGGGCTGCCTTCAGGCGGCTCCTGCCCAACCTGGGGGGGCCGAACGCCTCCTGCCGGAGGCTCTACGCGGGGGTCGTGCGGTCCATGGCCCTTTACGGGGCCCCGGTGTGGGCTCGTTCCTTGAGGCTGCGTGCAGCCCACTACCTGAACGCGCCCCAAAAGGTGGTAGCCGTAAGGCTGGCCCGTGGGTACCGCACGATCGCCCGCGAGGCGGCGTGCCTCCTTGCCGGATTGCCGCCATGGGATCTGGAGGCGATAGTCCTCGCGCGCCTGCATGAATGGCGCGCAGAGGCGCTTCGCCGGGGGGAAACTCCGCTGCCGCGACAAATTGTCGCTCAGCGGACAGACTTCCGGCGGGATCTCATGGCGACATGGAGACAGCGACTGTCGCAACCCCGTGCAGGGCACGCCACGATAGTGGCGATAAGTCCCCTCTTTGAGGAGTGGCTGGAGAGACGCCACGGCGTCCTCACCTTCCGCCTGACGCAGGTCCTCACCGGACACGGTGTTTTCGGGAGGTTCCTGCACCGAATCGGGCGGGAGGAAACGCCCGGGTGTTTCCACTGCGAGGATCGACCGGAGGACACGGTGGAGCACACGGTGGAGGTGTGCCCCGCGTGGGCGGAGCACCGCCGTGTCCTCGAAGCGGCGATTGGCGGCGGCGACCTCTCGCGTCCGGCCCTGGTGCAAGCCATGGTCCGGAGCGAGACGGAATGGGACGCCGTCACCTCCTTCTGCGAAGCAGTAATGCTAGAGAAGGAGGTGGCGGAACGTGAGAGGGAGAGAACCTCACAGCGTCCCGGCCGCCGCGGGAGACGCCCCGGGCGTCGGGGGCCACCACGTGGCTCCCGGCCACCGTAGGCGCGGGCCTGTGGACGGTGGGCTATGGGCTAGCTCGCCGTCCGTCCGTCTCATGACGACAGGCCGTGTCGACGGCGCGTTCGTGTTCCACGCGCGCCTCAAAGAGAGTCAGCAATAGGAAGGGGTCCGCAAGGAGCGATGCCTGCCGGGGTTGCGGGACTGTTCGAAAGAGATACCGTGACCCCGGAACACAAAGGGCGATGAAGGAACATGGATGGGTTTTAGTCAGTAAAAGTCTGACACTCCCTCCTGCTCCGCCCAGAGCGGGAGAAGTCATTTGATGATTTCCCATCCGAAAAAAAAAAAAAAAAAAAAAAGGTTCCGTAGTAGTTATGATAATTTATTTAATAATATTTTTATATATAATTGCCGGAGACGCACTTGGCCGGTTTTTTTTACTTAAAATAATAATTTCGAAAAAATAAACATTGTTATAATTACTAATTTTGTTTTATTCATTATTTTGAACACAAAAATGTACTAAATAAATCTGTGTTTTGATTAGTTGAATAAGTAAACACAATTCTTGTGTCCGTTTTTTTTTTAGTTAACATTTAACGCGTTTGGATACACGCGGAAGCGGCAAATCGCATACGAATACACGAGAAGTGTATAAATTATTGTTTCATGATTTTTGTTTTTATCAAGATAATAATCAAGGTACCTATACTAATTATTACCAAGATTATTATCACTTGGAACCCTAGATCTAATGCTAACAAGATAGATTAACATAATATGTATAAATTCTATTCAAAAATAACTTGATTTTTAAACAACTAATCAATAAGCATTATCGTAATCAATCATCACCCTGAAAAATATTACAGTTGTACACTGTTATTGTTAGAAAAATAAAACAAAAATAAAACACATAAATAAACGTGATCGTTTCTGAGAATATTTATAAAACAAACAAACAAATAAATAGACCTATTCGAGCCATTAACTTTACAGGTACATCAAAGACCGATGGCGACAAAAGAAATCTTTGTTATTTTGTTCAGATTGTTTGAGGAAATTACACAAAGGCAATCGGTTTATTTAGAAGTTGTGAGTTGCTATGGCAACGGACCTGCCATAGATTTACTGAAGTCTGGGTTTTTTTTGTTTTATCGTAATCAACAGTTGTTTTTCGTTTTAGGTGCCTGGAATATTTAAGAAAAATATAATAATCGCTAAGATCACAAGCTGTGATGTGAATAGGATTTAGATTCATTGGTCGGGCATATTGTTATTGGGTTTTTCCGTCAGGAGTTTTTAGTAGCATTCCGCATTCTGGTTTGGTAACCGAATTATGGCAATAGGCTCGCCCCCAATAGGGAATATGAATAATTTATTTTATTTTAATTTCGATACGGAATGTTAAAGAACTATAAAAATAATGACAAAAAGCGAAAACAAGACATAAATCGGCCAAACAACACAAAAGTTATAACCATTTAAACTTTTGTTTCTATCTCTTTCTAGATAAACGGAATTTTGTATGGATTTTGTACGTCGATGCAACGAATGACATCTTTCGCTGTATCGGATCTGTCTAATCAGCAGTTTCAAATACTTATAACTTATTTTTTTTAAAGATGTTAAAAAAAAAACACTTTGCTATTTCTGATGTTATTACGCTTTGTTTCGAGTGATAAAAAAATCATGCATGTACCCTATTTAGACAAGACAAGACAAATATTAAAAAACTTACACGTCACTTAAACAAAACGGTGAAATGCGGGATTTCTCTGCCTAATCCTACGATGTTATGGTTACGTGATATTTATGTAAATTTTTTTTGACAATGGTTTCATAAACTATTGTAACGAAAATAAACTAAGTAACCAATTTTTGCCCAACAATATAACAGTTCACTCACAATGTTTATCCAATAACAAATTGAATAAGCCACCTTATCGCAAAAACATTGTCACACTAAAGCTCGCGAATATTGAATTATTCCTTATTTTTTGGTTCACTGGCTCCAACGAAGGGAGCCGACAAACACTTCTGACAGACCGATATGAAGACATGACTTGAGGATCCTTCCCTAATAAGGATTGAGCGTAAAAATATATTACCCATCAAGCTAAAATTTTCTTAAGTTTACGACTCATTTTCGTGAGAGTAGACACTTGGCGGGGATCCAATTACTGGATTTGCGCCGCGGAGTGATTTTTTTTATTCGGCTTCGCCACGTGTTTTTAGTCTAAAAGGACAATAAAGATGAAATACAGGGTGGGTGAACACGAAACAACACTAATGCTTAACTATGTGGAAATAAAATGTCTGGACATGCCGCAATTTTTTTATGGGCTATGAAAGTAATTTTGGGAGCTTGATGTAATAGATTTCGTTAATATACTAATATTATAATAAAAATAATGATATTATAGCCTCGATCAATCAAATCAAATATACAACAAATTACCAGAAGACTTAAGAAACCAAAATAAAACCAGTATATTTTTAAGTGAATTAAAGAAATACTTAATTAAAAAAAGGTATTACACAGTCCATGAATATCTAACGGATAAATTCAATAATAATATTTAACTACGAATAATTAAATTTACCTAGCAAAATGACAAATACAATTTATACATATTTAAATGACTAGTGGACTATTTATTATTTATTTATATTACGACATTTAACTATATAATTTAATTTTAATATTTAATCTTGACATGAGTAAGTTGACATCGAATAATTTTATTGTACTTTTTAACTTTTTTTTTTTTTTAATGTGATTTTTGGTTTTGATGAGAAATAATAATTATGATGTTAATATTTATGTGTTACATTGTATGATGAATATGTTCTTTTAAGTTTTTATTGATTTCATTTGTTTTTATTATTATTATTATTTTTATTGTCGTTATTACAAACACAATGTGAATTGTGTGTGTTAAATTGATATTGATTTTACGATTCCATAAATAATGATCATTTTTCAAGCGACTAAACATTTAAGCAATTTTAAATACAATTAAATATATAAGAAATTAATGGATTGATAATAATGGATAGTATAATAATAATAGAATAAGTAAATGTATAGGATTATGAAATACTTAATAGGATATGAAATATTTTAAACTGAAAAGTAAAAAAGCGGTCTTCCTCTCTACAGATTTACTAAATTTGCTGTGCCCGACAGGGTCCATAATTGTTTCTATGTTTTTATTTACCACCTGTAATTGTACATTATGGATGAGCAATAAACAATTTTGACTTTGACTTTGACTTTGACTTTACCTGAGGAGGTTCCTGTCTCTGGAGCCCTGACCGGTAGCATGGACCCTGTTCCCGATACCGGTGTGCTACAATTTTTATATTTTTAAATAATTTTTAAATCAAAAAATATATATATTTAAAAATGTAATGAATTTGGACAGAAATGAAAACAGGAAATAATAATAATGTAATATAATTATCTATGGCATCGAGGTGCCAAAATTACTTTGATGTTAGAATATAGCCTCTTCATTCGACTGCTATTTATACTAAAATTATTATATAGCCTATATTTATCTAGCCTTATATAGTTATAGCTAGCAGTCGAAAGAAGATGGCTATATTCTCCAACTTCATCTAAATTTAATTCGATATTATTCTAACATCAAAGTCATTTACTGTAATGCTAACAACAATGCTAAACAAAACTTGTAAAGTTTCTAATGTAGTCATTAGAACCTTTACAACTTTTGTTTCTAGCCTTATATAGTTTTATCTAGCAGTCGAAAGAAGATAGCTATATTCTCCAACTTCATCCAACTTTAACTTCATCCAAATTTAATTCGATATTATTATAACATCAAAGTAATTTACTGTAATGCTAACAACAATGCTAAACAAAACTTGTAAAGTTTCTAATGTAGTCATTAGAACCTTTACAAGTTTTGTTTCTAGCCTTATATAGTAATAACTAGCAGTCGAATGAAGAGACTATATTCTAACATTACAGAGTTCAGAATAATACTGAATTAAATTTGGATGAATAATTATTAATATAACATTAATCCGCTACTAATAAGTGTTAAAATTTCATACCTATCGCCTGTCATAATATCGTTATACATCGATAAACACGAATATAGACATCTATATAATAATAATTCCAATCAAAATATATAATATTTGTGGTCTTCAAACAATAAAAACATCCAGTACATCGTGCTGACAACAAAAGGCAATCGAAATCATCCCAAAGGAGCCATTTTGTCTTAAGTTGGGAGGAAAATAGCTTGAAAGGCGACAGTTTGTTTAATAGCATAGCTTATGTAACAGCTTGCGTACAGTAAGAGGAAGCTGCCGCTAACGTTTGTACCGCAGATTGCAAATCGACTTACTTAATGTTCGCTTGAATAAAAGATGGAATTGCCTTTTTTGTTGGCGTCTTAAAAAATGGCATGGCTTGCAAACATCCATTTTTCTTGTATAAATTGTCTTAGATTGCTACAGAATATGCAGAGATAAGATAAATATTGAAATTATCTATATTCAGCCTATGATGTTCCCACTGCTGGGACACAGGCCCCCTTCACAGACTTCTCTGTGACTGGGGTCATCATCCACAACACGACTCCAAGGTTGATACCACTGGACCACCTTTGCTTCACAATATTATAACAAGCACCCTTCATTTTAATTGTTATTTCTTCAGTACAAATATTTCGGGCATGACATCGAAATGCATAAATAAACTGCATACGACGTTCTGTCGGTACAGGAAATTACTTTATATCGACCAATAAAAGAAAATGAATAATTCCATGTTTGCAGATTTTACTGAGTCGGCTGATGTGTGGGGAGAATTTAAAGACCGCTTCGTATTGTATCGAATTAAATTAATGTTTTCTTTTCGTAATTTAACGACTATTCAGTAAAAGGTAATGTAAATAAAATATAAATAAATATCGCTGGATATTACACACAGTGCATTCTAGTGCCACACTAAGCAACGAGGCTTGTGTCGTGGACACCAGGTAGTTGATATACTACCTACATGGATACTTTTTGTTTGTAAATACATACTTATTATACATTTGAACATCCATGAATCGGAAACAAAGTGTCCATGCTCATCACACAAACATTTGCTAAGAACGTAAGGCAGCCTCACTACCGCTGCGTCATTCGGGTCGTCAAATGTGTGTGAGGTGTCTGACGAGATGACGAGTAATAGAAAAGTATGGGAGGAGAAGACATACCCTGCGCCAACCTCCAAGTAAATTAGGATAATAGCAGGATAATTATGACGATGACCATGTCAGAGATTGAATTGGTATTACTGGACTAACTGATTTTTTCTCGAATCATCTGTGCTAAAGTATAATCTGACTATAATGTTCTCACTTCCTGACTTCAAGCCTTCTGTCTATGAGAGGGAGTAATCTTAAATTCACCACGCGGATCCAGTGTTGGTTGGTAAATGTCACATTTCTTCGAATTTTTAGTTCTAGGACATGACGGTTAGATCGTGATGTATTCCTTCACCATTTAGAGTTTTCTTCGAGCGTAAGGTGTTAAAATATTGTTAAGTTTTAACTAACAAGCACTAATTGTTGTCTGAGTTGTTAGTCTGTATAGGTCTTGTTATTTTCCAAAGCCCCTTCGCATGCTTCAATTAAAGCTTTTTGCGTATTTCCGAAAAGTAGGTAGATATAAATAACTTTCTGGAAAGGGTTCACAAGGCCTTCAAATATTCTTAACGCGCTGTGTCACCGAGCTAACAAGAATATTCTCTTAAAATTCTTGGAGAAACTTTAATAATGTTAGACTCAGTTGGCAAACTGTTTATCATAGAAATAGCACTGTCAATCATTTTATCTGGCAGTTGATAGTTGGTGTTATCTTGGTGAAATTGTTCTGTGTGACTTTGAGGGGAGGTTTTAGTTAAAATTATAATTTTGTGTCTCATCAAACTTGTTATTTACATTTTAAAATATTAAATTGTTTCTTTTATGATAATATTACAGTGGCGCGTTCTGGAACTCGTCTCTGCATCAAACTCACGACTCAGTCGCCCAGTGAGAGCTTTATTTTTTCTACGTAAGGAATCATCTTCTGTCCGTATTGATTGCTTGGGTCCAGCAGGTCACCAAGAGTATTGTGATCGTCAAGGGGTCAGGTGAGTGGACATTTGGGATCCTCCAGCAGATGGTTCATGGATTAATCACGTGACTGGGATATATTATAGCGAGGTTCTCAACCGTCAATTAGTGGCTATCGTCAAACTAAAATTGTTGCACACTTGTCAAAAACAAAATACAGGCCATTTTCGGACTCCATATCGAATGCTTCGGAAACCGATTTCAATTAATTCCCAGTTACTAGTGCACTATACCAGTTACGTATATAAATATGTATGTAGTGGTATAACTTCTATGTTAAAAGCAACAGGTGAGCTTAACAGTATTTAATTATTCAGTCAAGTTTAGTTGGGAAACCAAGCCTATGAAATTCACTAAGCAATGTTCAAACTGTCGTTGATTGAAAAAATACAGGGACGATTGACCGTGATGAAATGAAATGATGTTTATTTTGCAAGTAGGTTTTACAAACACGAATACTAGTATTTCCCGAGTTTACTTGACTGTGCCTTTATAAATAACGCTAGCCCGTTGCTTGCATTTTGTAATTATGAATTTAGCGGTTGTAACTGGTTAACCACGGGTTGCCAGAAAAAGAATACAGAGATTTAAAATAAGCTGTTATAGATATTAATGGTTTTAACATGCGGTGTCGGCATTGCAAGTAATAAAGTACTTACAGACATTGAACATCTGAATCCAACGGTCCCAACGGTAAAGTTCACTATCTGATCACCGTAAAACTTATTCCTGGATGTTTAACACTCCGAACATGCGAATGCACGAATACTTTCCGGCATATTGGAAGTTCAACTTGAATCCCGAAAGCAAATACCGAGTGCCTACAAAAACTTGGACTAACGTACTCTGAATATCAAGTGTCGTGGAGTCGCTGTTACAACAAAGTTTTGATGAAACGTCTTTGTGCACTTTTCGCAAGAAACCCTTCTTTTAGGACCTTTACAGTAACAATGCTTCTGATGCACGCCTGTGGAGGCCCCTGTCTCTAAAATAGACGTTTTTTTGCCGAAATGATGATGATAAAGAAGAAGTATTGGTGTCTACAAATTTTAAAAAATATGTTAATGATAAGCGTAAATCTCTGTCAATGTTGGCGGGACATGGTTTTTTATCGAAAAAGCTGTCTTATTTGAACAAAAAACGTCATTTATTTTATTTTTGTACTAACGAAAAATATTCGATAGGTTTAAAAACCCGTGAAACCGTTGCTATAGAGCCCGGTTTTATCATTGAACAGAAAAGTTTTAACAAAAAATGAATACAATGACATTTCTTTAATTAATACAAAACAGTAAAATCTCACATGAAAAATAAAGTATTTAAATTAAAATGATTACGTTACAAACAATTTCCAGGAACAACACTCTATTCTATTTTTTGTTCCAAACAAGGGATTATTTTCCCGCCTAGAGGGAAAAAGAGTGCGAAAACTTTAATTAAACAAGTTTGGTGAGAATTGAGCTCGGGACTTTTGTAAACGGATAATCGAAGTCGTTGAATACACCTGAGAGCATTTTCGGACTCTAAAAGGAGGTTGACATACCGACAATACTATTGCATGGAAGGAAGGTGTGATCTTGACAACGAGAATACTCCCAGTACCTACAAATCTTTGATAGAATTTTTATGAAATTTTAGAGATCGTGAGATGGCTTCAATACTTTTGAAGTTATGTCGGAAGTTTTGGAATGTAGAACGGGGTATTTTATTTTGCTTGTCGGTCTGCCAATACCATTTTTGGTATCGGAATACTCGATGGATACCTATTACAAGTTTTACATACATACATAAACTCACGCCTTTTCCCATGGGTGTGGGCAGAAACCACAGAGCGCCACCTACTATGATCTTAACCTACTCATTTTGCCTCATCCACGTTCATACATCTGATCATACGCCGGTTGCGAGTACTACGCACCTGACCTTTCTGAAGAACCTCACCAATAAGGTCCATTTTTTTAGTAATAAAAGCCAAGTACGTTGTGTGTGACAGCCTATAAATCACTAGGTTTTTAGCTGAACACTAGCTGTAAGCTTCCCACTACAACACAAAGTATTGATTCCAAACAAAATCAAAGAAACAACGCAGATTCCGTACACTACGTACGTTCTACCCTTTATCGTTAACTAAAAGAAGTTTACAAAACATTGAAATGGCTGGTTAAAAAGCATTTTGAAGTGGAGAACGAGTGAAGTAGCAAGTGCACTTAAATATGAAAGAAGTGTTTATGAAAGTGTTGCGACTACTGAAACTTTTCATATGTTGTACTCAAAACATCATAGTTCTGTTGAATGAGCTTTAACAATATAAGAGCCGTGTACGTGAATAGGTGTAAGATTTCTGACGTAGGAGACAGCTTAGCTTCGAGGTTTTGGATTAAATCTTTCGAGGTTTTCTGATATCAGAACCTTCAGACGTTTTAAGATTAGGGTTCATATCGGCTTCGGTAGATATAATGACTTATTGCTCTTGTGTCGTGATTATTTTTCTTCTCGAAATATTACTTTTTTCATTATTCTCGTTTTTAAACATACTTTACTTGAGGTTGCTCTGGGTTCCACTTGAGTTCTCCTGGGCAAAGGCCTCCCCCCATTTCTTCCAGTTCATTCGTTGGTGTGCTTCTTCTTGCCAATTCGCGTGGAAGTCACTTAAATCGTCCCGCCATCTTCTCCTCGGCTGCCACGACCCCATCTAGCTGTGCCGGTGTCCGGCAGACATGGCCTGCCCAGTCCTATTTCAGTCTCGCAGCTTTATAAGCTACATCAGCAATTTGCGTTCTGGAGCGGGTGGTATTTCTTTTCCGGTCAGTTGTGTGCTGCGCTCCATCCTTCGTTGGCAAACCTTGAATTTGGACTTCTGGATGTTGGTCAAGCCATATTTAAAAAGTATGCCATCAATTATTTGATACGTGCTCATGACACGTTTTTTTCGTACTTTCATGTAACATTTAGAAACATTATTGCATAATTAACTCCTGAACTAGAAGACTTCATTACATCAAATTCGGGTGTTTTCATAGACCCAATTCAGTCAAAGGGTCTTTACCAAAATATACATAGATATGCAGGCAATTTTGGGTTGTAGTGTGGTGGCTGAATCACTATCGTACGTGCCACGAATACAAACTTGGCTAAATTATTTGCTTGTCACATACAACTGTTATCCTAACCCGATTCTCTCAATTATTCTTGAAGCTGACGATGACAGGGTACTGATTATTGTAGATTATCGTTCATTCTTGTTAATGTAACTAGTTTCTTAATGATCGTCTTCGGTTTTGATTTTCTATTGTTTCAATTGTTGGTTTTTAATTTCATTCATTGTCATTCTTCTGCCCTCATCACAATGTATTGTGGGTCGGCGCAGCATGTCTTCTTCTTCTATACTTCACTATAACTTGTCATCTCAACAGTCACCTCCTTTCTGGCCATATCATCCTTTACACAGTCCTTCCATCGTTTCATTGATCTTCCTCTACTCTCAAAATTTTCTCACTAACTACAATTTTTCATTACATTTATTAGTCATAGTATTTTGTATGTATGTAATGTATTCTTAAGACTTTCTCATATCAAAATACTTTTTCTTATTAAGAATCTACTCGATGAACGTGTTGACTGCTATCATTAAAAAGTTTTATATCGTTTTGATCCTGAAGATTGGATGTCATTTCCTGTTTGAAAATTTTGTGAAAAGTTTAGCTATAAACACGCTCAACGGATAAGAAACAAAATACTGAAAAAGAAGTAACATTGAAAACATACGAAATCGGATAAAATGTCGCTTTTTGGAATAACTTATTGCTTAATACTTTAGAAACGAGCCCTATGTGCATATTATTACCAGACCAGTTAGTATCATAAAGCAGGCATTTGAATCTACTGGTGTTTTAGATAATTTGTGTTAGTAAACGTCAAAATTATGTTAATGATGATGTCAATACACGTCAAAATATCAACAACACCGTTAGTCTAACAATACATTATTTATTTCCAGTTATTAAACAAATAAAATAAGTAGCTTCTCCGTTTTTCTGTTCTTATGAATATGGAAACTCATGGGAAATTATTTTATAAGCCCATAACAATTCCTTTCTTTTAGCGTGACGCAACAAATTGCTATATGTTACCCAAATATTAATCACGGTTGATTGTAAGCCGACGGTTATCACGGCCGCCCGAATATCCACAACAATAGTGTCCGGCAGTGGTTCAGACAATGTAACGTTGCTCTTACACACACAAATAAACGGACACACATGTGTGTGTCGGCCGAAATCGCATGCGCGCAGCATCTGTGCTTCTGCCCCTATCTCCGTTTGCTCTGCGGCCGAAACGGGCGTATGAAACGAACGAATTTCAACTTTGGCGCTTGAGTAGAGAGTTCAGTTCTCGATGGGGCTTGGTGTTACACAGCGAAGTTCCCAACGCGCGACTGTACGGCAATAAGCTTCCAGGACTCGGGATTTTTTAGATGTCTCCGGATCGCGTGGAGGCTGGGACGTATCGCTTACGCGCGGACTCTTTGGACATTGTTACGCGGCCCGCACAGAAACTGTCGTTAGCGGCTAGAACATTTGAGTGGTGACAAAAATAATCATATTTACCAAGTGTTTTGTTCAGTGATGGATGGTTCGTTTCTGTGGAACAAAGTATCGGAGTGTCTCTTTTAAAGAAGTGACTGTAAGTCTATTAACTTTTATTCACTTTTGTCGTATATACAGGCTGTTTTATTGCCGATTGTTACTTCTGAAGTTAATGGATATTTTATTGGAGTTTCGGACGTGACCAGATTAAAATTGGTTGTTGGTTTATTTTACGTGGTTAATACGACTGCTTCTGCATTTAATTAATACATACGGAATCGGTAATGAACGTTTGAATGAATAAATTATTTGATACATTGAAATAATTATGAAGGGGCATCATAATTATTATTGCACTATGTCAAAATAAGATATCATACATTTAAATGTATGTATACGGGGTGTAAGTGCAATGCCTCTTGGGTGATTCAGACCGCTAAATTGTATAATTATCACTAAGGAACATGAGTCGAAAAAATAAAATTTTTGAACTTCCCATACAAAATACCGCATCAGACGCAATTAGTATGGATTCCGTATTTGAATGACTTCATGATCTTGCTGTGGCAAAGTTTCCTCAAAAAAAAATGAAAAACCTTAGTGATATAATTATGATTATGATTTGTCTTATCTATCAAACATAAATCCCGCCTAGTTAACGATGAGGTCGTAGAGATCAAACGTGAACAAGATAATTTATGAAGATAGGCCATTAATTTCAAATTTTATGACACCGGAATTTGACGAGAGGACATGAACGGTCTTCTCTAATTTTAATCTATGTTAATAGACAATGGGTTATTGTGAAACTGAAAATAGTATCCGGCATTGGAATCTTGAGAAATATTTAGAGAAAATAATTAATTTTCTCTTTTTTTACGAAAGATGAGATGAATAAATAGAATAAGCTCAGACCTTTGGTGTTGCGTGAAAACATGATATTAAGTAGAAGCCAATTAAATAAAGGAAAACCTTTGACTTTCATCTTTTAATCGTCTCTTCAGCTTAAAGGGATCCATCATTTTTTGTTTGAGGCTATGATACATACATTAATGTTTTTTGGAGAAACACTGTCTCCCAAGTCACAGACGAAAACCTAGTTTGGGATCCAGAGGACATATCTTGTCCTTGAGACAGTGTTGGACATGATGTTTGTATGTTGTACTCTAAGATATCTGTAACAATGTTGTCAATGATTGAAACAAGTTTTTTTTACTTTTTATGACCAGGAATTTGTCTGGTCCGCATGGCATAAAAGCTCGAAATCTTCCACACACTCTTCTACTATGTTAAATGTAAAGTATCGGAAGCTTTTTGGAATATCTGTCAAAAGGAAAAGCTGCGGTTCTTTAGAAGCCTTATTGGGGCTACCAGCGGAAATCCGCAGGGTATCAAGTGCGCACCAACCTGGATTTTCTGCGGCTGTGCTGTAGTAGTGAATTTACAGATAGTGTCGGTGTAGTGATATTCTTTATCAAGTGATCTGTTACGATTTATTCACACTATTATTATTAGTTGCTCACGTATTGCGTGTGGGAGTGTGAATTTTACTGAATAGTACATACGTGATACTAAAGCTGGAGAAGAACTCGTGGCGAAATAATAACATCCGCACGGGTTGTTCTTATAAGTTTAAGTTGCACTTGCCTAGGTCGGTCCGTGGATGGGTGAGCAGCCATCACATAACGTGTTTTTGCTATGCCTCGCCAACCTCGCTCTATGTAAAATACTGGTACCTATTTGGCTGCATCTGGTGAGACTTTAAGCCGACCCCAACATAGTTGGGAATAGGCTAGGCAGATGGTTGAGTTGAATGGTGCTGATCCATGCGTCATGTTCGTGAACGGGCGCTGTCAGTTGTGACTGGTCATCTCTTAGTTGCCGTGGCTTATTTTAATGTTTATTTTTTAATTGTATTTTTTGATTTTACTATGGACACTTTTACGGTCACATCATGCTACATTGTTCTCACATAATATACCATCTCAACATGAATGATGTAACTGAGATTTTGTAACACGAGTTTTTTGATTTAAAAGAGTGTCCATGGAGTTTCTTGCCCGTTCTTCTCCATAGAGATCTACGCTAGGGAATGGGCAACTACAGTACTTTCACAGTTATTATGTCTTGTGACTGGGACTGTAGCTACATTTAATTTTCATCTTTGTTTCGACAATTCAAAAGTGCCTGCAACTGGCCTTCTTCAAATAAATGCTTTGATTTTGATTTTGATGAAGAGTACGAAATACTTAATGGGTGCAAAACTTGTAAAACGTAGAAAATGTAATGAGGTAATTAGACAATGGACGTGGGTGTTTTGCTTACTATCTATCTATCTATCTATCATGGGGTTTTGGTTTCCGCACTTAATCCTTAAAATGGACCATTGTGCGTGAGCCATGGTGGCCGTTTACTCCAACCAGCCCACCTCCCTCCAGAAGCAGATCAAACTTCCCGGTCTTCTCAGGGCATCCGCAAGGGATCTAGGTGTTCCCAGGGTCTCCTCGCGAATCTTGATAACGCCGGTGCACTCAAGGAGCACATGCGCCACCGTTTCCTCCGCCTACATGCATGCTCTGCACAGGGGACTGTCAGTGATTCCTAGGGTATGGAAGTGTTTATTCAGTGAACAGTGTCCAGTGATGGTCCCCGCCACCAGGCGTAGGCTATCTCTGTCCAGGCGCAGAAGGCGCCTGGTCAGCTTTGTGTCCAGGGATGGCATAGCTTTTTGCTTACTATTAAAACTACTGTTAGTATAAAAATCATAAACATTTACTAATCTGCCAAGACGTCTGTGTTATCAAAATATCGTAAGGTTATTTTGATATTTTTCTTGAAACAAATGCTTTACTCCTGTAGCTACTCCGATGACGTGATTGTAGTCAATTTTAGTCTTGAATTCACAATCAATTGACAGCACTCAGCTTTCGTTTTCCTTGTGAACACGAGTTAGAACAATAGTATCATGTTCTTTCATGTTCCTCTACTTAATACATAGATTTTCACCTAGAGGATATCAAACAGGAATGCGAAGTCAGAATTAGTTGCAATTAGTAGTCTACGTAGATACCGTTTGAAACTTGCATTTCAGAATTAGGTGCTCAATTCTACGGCTAACAACGGTGAAGTGAAACTTTGATAGAGATGGAAAGGTAGATAGTACCTATATTATTTTGATACTCCTTCGGACTGTAACAGTTTGAGAACTCAATCTAGCGTGGACAATGTTTTGATATACTATCCTTGTTAATGTGCAAGAACCAAATATAACATCGGTAGATTTTGGCCCACTGTTCTCATAAGGAGGAGGCTTGTGTCCCAGCGGTGGGAATGTTAGTGGACTAATTGTCTTATTGCCTTGATTGTACTGCCTCGTAGGTTTTGTGGTCACAAGCGCGACTGCTGATCATGAGGTCCTGGGTTTCATTCCCAGGTCGGGCAAAATGCTATGGGGTTTTTCCATAAGGAAATTCTCAATAACAGCCACGAAGTCTGGATTTGTGCCCGATTGATGGCACCAGACTCGCTCGGTAATACATGGGACATAAACATAACTGGCGAAATGTGGGTGTACTATTAGGTACTCCTCTGCCTAACCCTTTGAGGATTATAAGCGTGATGTTTTTTTATGTTATGTATTTCTGTTATTTTAAGAAGAAAACGGTGGAAGTAAAAAACTTACTTTGGTAGCATGTTACTCTGGAATCTGAAAACATGTACGGAAGAGGAAGGTCTCTAATTAATCAGTTACTAAATAAATTCAACAAAGTAGGGAGCAGAGAGATAATGGAATGAGAAACAAATAATACTTCTAAGACCCAAATCTAAATATTTAGATTTGCGTTCGATCTCACTCCTCATCAATCATTAGGAATTACGCAACGATGGTCGATCTATCTTCAAAGATAAAAACCAACTGGACTCTTTGGGAATAAATACAAGATTACAAGATGATTTTTTCAAAATTTCTTTTAGTGAATTTGTTCTTTTGTATTTGATGATAGAGTTGTCGTAATTGGTCGTTTGATCCAAATTAATCAGCAAAATCATGTCTTGGAAAAGTGTTTTAAATGGATTTTTTTTAAGTAAGTACCTTCTATCTTCGAATATAAATAGATAGTTACACGTCACACAAAAATAAACGTTTGAAGTTAAAACTGAAAAATTCTGATTTGATTTTTACGAAGTTACGAATCTCTCTGTTCTAGAGTATGTAGTAATTTTTTGTTCGGCAACATTCTAATTGAAGAGGACTTTGGGAAATCTCGCATGAAAACGATTCGTGACCTTATAACTTCTAACCCTACATGCTGATAAAGTTTTGAAAACTATGATATTTTAGGGAAAAAGTGACAAACAATGAGGAGCGGTTTTTGGAAACTATTAACATAAAGATTAAAGTATTCATCTTTCTTATCTATATAAGTAAACATTTAATGTGTTTTCACTAAATTTATTTTAGAATAAATCAGTTTAGAAAAAACGTGTTCCTGTCTAAAAGAGCCTATTTCGGGGAACAAATATCAGTGCGAAACGTGACCTCATCCTGGCATGCCAAATTCAAATCACGTAAAATTTTAAGATGCTCAACAGCCCTTATATTTATTCTAAAGTGGTCATGGCAGGATGTTTTGGAATATACCGGTTTAAATCAGCAAAATTTGGGCTAGAGAAAATAATGCTAGGATTTTGTTGGCGTGCTACTACTTACTAGAGAAGACCTAACTCGGCACAGGCAGCAACAAAATATATAATTGTATTTCCGAATAGGTTGGCCTAAACAATGTTATAGTAGCCCTCGTGTTGATTTCATTTCTCTATCAAGAGACCACTGAGTGACAATATATATGAAAGGCACCTCGTTTGTTCATTAAGCAAAAACACTTCGATACCATTCAAATTTTGAATTAATATTCGAACAATCACACGATTCGAAAAGGTTTTCATTTGTTTTTTAAAGTTAAATCATGTAAACCACCACGGATTCAGGCTTCGATATCTTTCGAATTTCGAAGTGTGACTTGAGAATAGCACTAGGTACTGAATGGATCGATCTTTGTCGGATCTTACGTGTACTTACGCCGCATTCCCATGGGAGTAAACATGAACTACACAACGCCACCGGCTACGATTTTGACATACCTACTCTTTTGTTGAATCTTGTTTGTTACCTATTTTATTCCTTGAACGGAGTTGGTGACCGTTATTTAATCATTGATACGCTTTGTGAACAAGTTTTGCTATTTCTAGTAATTGGGTTACAGCAGGGAATCAGTAACCGTTGGGTAGTGGTCGCTTTGTGTAATAGTTGATTGTCAGCCATATTGGGTTTGACTGGGAACAACTCTAACACGCCATGAATGTGTTGGATAAGATTTAAAGCCCTTTTGAAGTGAAATCAGGAATTGAACTACCTAAATTTGTAAATTGGGCGTGAGTAGAAAAATACTTATTTATCATCTATTGCAAATTTTTAGTGGGTAACTGTAAATTTGTTTTATTTATTGGAATCATAATAATATTATCTAACTAAATATATCTAGTTTAATTCATTTCTTAAAAGCCGGATGCTGTTCATCAGGTGTTTCTAAGATTAATTGTTTCAGGATGTTCCGCCATGTTACCACTTCCTGTAATCTTAATTAAGCCTGAATTACGTGCTACCTTGTATAACAATTACTTAGAGTATTTATTAAAGGAACGTACTTTACAATTTATGAATAAAACAATGAATCACAATCACAATACACAAACATTAAATATAATAAAAATCAGTGTGTCATCAAGTGTTAATCAAGATTATAAACTATCAGTGTACAACATTTTATCTAAATCTGTTCAGCAGTTTTGCGTGAAAGAGAGTAACAAATATCCTCACTCACTTTCGCATTTATTATTAGTAGTAAGATTACACAGAGTAAGAAACTAAGAGAGAACGAACGTAATTGAATGTTAGGTCCACTTATACCACAAGTAATTAGATCATACGTTTAGCTCTAAACGTATTTAAAACATGTTTTTTTTTCTGTCACTCATTTGATTTTGATAAAACAGAATGATTTGTTAAATTAGTTTAGCGTTAAGTGAGTTGTCATAATATGGCTGGTCCATAAATTCAAGGTCGCTCAGCGAGCTATGGAAAGGGCTATGCTTGGAGTCTCTCTGAGGGATCGAATTCGGAACGTGGTGATCTGATGGAGGACCAGAGTCGATGACATAGCGCACAAAAATAAGTGGCAATAGGCCAGCCATATTAGACGTAACACTGATAACTGTTGGCGTAGACGTGTTCTTGAGTGCTGACCGCGAATCGGAAAGTGTAAGGTCGGACGCCTTCAGGCTCGGTAGAGCGACGATCTTCGCTGGGTGGCTGGTAGCAACTGGACGAGAGTTACCGAGAATCGAGTTGAGTGGAGTGCGATTGAAGAGGCCTATGTCTAACAGTGGACTGCTGTAGGCTGAAATGGTGCAGATGAAGTGAGTTGTGGTACAAGCAAGCTTTAGTTCGACATTATATACCTACCAAAATGTATAATGAATCGACTATAGCCACTGAATTTAAATAAAATAAAATAAATAAATATTGCTGGACATTACACACAGCGCCATCTAGTGCCACACTAAGCAACGAGGCTTGTGTCGTGGACACCAGATAGTTGATATACTACATAGAAACTTTTTGTTTGTAAATGCATACTTATTATACATATAAACATCCATGACTCGGAAACAAATGTCTATGCTCATCACAAAAACATTTGCTTAAGGCAGCCTCGGTACCGCTGTGCTATTCGGGTCGAATTTCTTAGTTTATCAATAAATTCTCGATTTTACAACACACATTATGTTGATTGCAGGTAGGGATAAAGAAAAATTAACATTTCTGAATTTTCTGACTATGAATTATCATTAGTACCGTATTAAAACAAATCTCAAAAATACGGATAATACAAAATTTTCTCTTATGTAACTATGTAACACGATTAAATTTTACCAACGTGTCATATTCAGCGCTCATGCAAGTTGTACTCACGCATATAAGCATCGTGAAACAGTATTTCAGGCATAATGCATGTTATGGTACCATAAAAGGAATTTATCGCAAGGTAATTATTGATGAAATTCTGCCATAATTTATATTAATTACTTGGCTACCTACCCTTCATTTTGGTAAAAGGCATAAATAAATGTGTAAATTATTTTTTGGAGCCTGTTAAGCAATTTAAAATGAAAGGCATTTTAATTAACGGCCCGAATGGCGCAGCGGTAGTGAGGCTGCCTTACGTTCTTAGGTTCCCGGGTTCGAATCAAATGTTTGTGTGATGAGCATGGACATTTGTTTCCGAGTCATGGATGTTTATATGTTTAATAAGTATGTATTTACAAACGAAAAAGTATCTATATAGTTTATCACCTGTCTGGTGTCCACGACACAAGCCTCGTTGCTTAGTGTGGCGCTAGATGTTCAGCGATATTTATTGATTTATTATGATTTATTTATTTGTTTTATCATAAATAAATTATTTAAAAATATTTATACATTGAGGCTATAAAAAATACACGCTTTTGTAAACTTTGAATATAAGGTACCTTATATTCAAAGTTTACAAAAGCGTGTATTTTTCGACATTTAATAAACTCACAACAGGTATAATAGAACCCTTTGCTACTGGCCAGTTGCACTACCTATCTCAACACCGGACCTCGGAAGTCAGAGTTTGTTTAATTAAATAGCAATCATTCCCTCCTCAATTCCATTTACAGTCCTCCATTTCCCCATAAGGGGCTACATGTGCCAGTACCAGTTTAACCCCTGCCATAAGTTTTTCAATTATGCCCCCGAGATAACACATACTTAGCCGGCAAAACATATTTATTACAACAAAGTTGATGTGGCTTCCTGGGACGTTAAAACTTGCTGTGTCTTATAAACACGGCAGGAAGTTTTTATCGAGGAGAGTTTCTTGTTCTTCTGCTCTCGTGTCAGCATGAGATTTTAATGTCAGATTCAATCTTGGTGGAACATCTGAGCTTTGTAATAACGTTACAATGTCGTTTGTAGACTAACGAGTCCGGGTTTACAGTCAGTCGTACGTTGGTCATGTTTTTATCAGAATTAGAATTTAGTTTTTTTGTTTCTATTTCACAATACAGCCAGAAGGCGGCGCGGTAAACCTCGCAAAAGATGGCGGGACGACCTGGACCAACGGTCCACATTGGCCATGGATCGAAAGGTTTGGAGGTCATGGAGGAGGCTTTTGCCTAGCAGTTGGACGACAGAGGCTAACAGTAACAGTACTTCACAATACAGGACCAAAGTGATAATTACAAAAATTTCGAAAAATAAAGTTACTGTTTGGACTGAATTCGCGAAATCGAGTTTTGTCCCTTAAATCCATCCAAAGGTTGTCTTTAAAAGATCGCTTTTAGCGATAAGACCGCCCTTTGTGTCATTCCTTGTAAAACATTTTACATTTGTATCTGTAATTTGTATGGTCAATAATAATCTTGATAATTTCGAATTTCGAACCGATGACCTGGTGAAGGTTGCGGGAATCCGTTAGATGCGAGACGCACGGGACAGGTCAATGTGGCGACACTTGGGGGAGGCCTATGTCCAGCAGTGGACGTCTTTCGGCTGAAATGATGATGATGAATTTCGAACTCTGGTTAGCCGTGCGTATACACGGTTCCATTCCGATTACTAAAAACAATTTGGAATTGATGGACGATTATTATTCGTTGTCGTGTGTAGCAAGTACAATATGAACGTCAAAACCATGATTACTTCTAATGTTGTACGTAAAACTAGAACACGTAGGTAACCAGTGCTAATTGTACAATCAGTGTCATATGTTTATGTACGATAAAAATCGTATTCAATGTGTAGCTGGTCTAATAAAAAATTGTAAATTGGCATCCCATATGCAGTCATCATTGTGGGGGGTGGTAAAAAGACTTGAGAATCTCAACCTACCCTTATATGGATATACATCATCTGCCTAGCCTTTTCCCAACTATATTGGGGTCGGCATCCAGTCTAACCGGATGCAGCTGAATACCAGTATTTAACATAGAGCGACTGCCTATCTGACCTCCACAACCCAGTTAGTACTGGGTAATTCAATACTCCTTGGTAAGACTGGTTGTCAGAATTTTTGGGCCACTGACTACCTGTAACGACTGTCAAAGATCTACAAATGACAGCCGGGACCAACAGCTTAACGTGCTTTCCGAGGCACAGAGGAAACTCGGTATGTAAGGGTGGTCACCCATCCACAGACCAACCTAGGCAAGCACGGCTTAACCTAAAGATCGACCCGAGCGACTGTTATTATTTATCCACGAGCTCCTTATATGGATATACGTTAGGTATAATACGCCTTACATTACCGAAATGCGAGTAAATGAGAATCTTGTTTAACATTTACATAATTTCACGTTATTTGCTCACGAATCCTAAGGGAGAAAGACATGAAATTGTCTATGAAAGAATGTAGGAGGAGTTTTAGGGACATAACGTGCTACGAACCATGTCCTATGGCTTTTACATGTATAAGTTCTTTATATTGGTGTAAGTGTGTTCGGTAAATCCGGAGAAAATATTCAGATGTTTATGCTGGTATTTGTTCCTATTCAGGAATTTAATGAGCTTAAACTTTGTATTATCCTGTGATTTTGCAGCACCTAGAATTATTGTGCATGTACAATTTCCCAATGTATTGTTCTCACATAATATACGTAAAATATAAAAGTTGTCGTGCCAGCGATAAAAAGAAAAAGAAGACCAGGATTGGTACGTTGTTAATTTAGAACATAATTTAGGTTAATGCCTTTTTATTTAGCCAATTCAAAAAAAAAAACTTTTGTTCATGATTATCTTTTGGAAAAAAAATACACAATTTCTCATGTATTTTGAGCTCTTAAATAGTAAAATGCATGCACAAATGGACCAACATTGTTTTTGTGAACTCATTGGAGTAGTTTGTAAGCAACATTTTGTTTATTTTACTCAAAATGTTTATGTTTCAATGCTTTTACCATAAATTACTTATATTACACTAATGTCAGACTGTTTAGTTTTGACCCTAGAATATATAACTAGTAGTAAAGACTTAGCTAAACTGAATATAGGTTTTCTTTATTCAAACACATTATTCAGAATCTACATGTTTTTTGTATAAACCTAACTTTAGTTCTTTGCTTGCAATGAAAGAATTTGTTTTTATAAAAACTTTTACTTTGTAGTGTAAAATAGACCAAGCTAGTTTAATTTCAGGAATTATTTCTGAATAACTTTAAGTTTTGTGTGATAATGTTGAGTCTTAAAGGTCTAGACATTATTGTCACTGCTTTAACTCGGACATTTGGAACATGCGGCCCGACCCGGCTTTGCACGGGTGCCTATGTAACTCAAGGATAATGTAGCATTCTAATCATCATCATCATCAGCCTATAATGTTCCCACTGCTGGGACACGGCCTCCTCTCAATGAGAGAGAATGGGCTATAATCCACCACGCGGGCCCAGTGCGGATTGGTAGATGTCACATGGCTTCGATTTTTTGGTTTTAGGACATGCCGGTTTCCTCACAATGTTTTCCTTAACCGTTTTGAGAGCAGTGTTGATGAAATAAATTACACAATGTAATGCGCCTGCCTGGGTTCGAAACCACGACTTACTGTTCGTAAGTTGGGGCCCCCACCACTGGGCCACCGCTGCTCTCATTCTAATTCTGAAAGAATTATTGAAAACGGTCCTGTAGTTTTGAGTTTATTCGTTACAAACATACAAATCTTTCCTCTTTATCAGGTATTAGTATAAAATAATAAGTTATAATAAATATTCGACTACATAACTGTTCAAAGCGATATCATACTAGCAAATCTTAAAATATCTTTACAAAGAAAATCCTAGCTAATGCGCAAAACAGGTCCCAATTCCCACAAGCATGTATAAAGTAGATGCCATCCCCAAGAAAACTATTCCCTCACGATTCTAAAGAGCCATACGGAAACAGATTGGAACTTCAGAATGTCCACTAAGCCCGTCTTTATTATACCTAATATCTTCAAGAATTCCAACCAAAATGGTACACGGTTCAACCGATTTAAAAGTGTCAAGAATCATGTTTCATTCTCGACATAAATTGTGAGCTTAAGTATTTGATACTTTTCAATGGGAACTTCTAACAGCTGCTTTGTACGAGTCTGCTTGCTTTTCAATGGCTAATTTTAGCTTCACTAATAGGCTCTGGTTATATGATCCGGCTACCAATGGGTGACAAGAATTTTGAATGTAGAAGGAGATGCTCTTCTTTGAAGTGCGTGTTTTTTATGTCACGTCATCAGTTATTTTTGTAGATAATAGATAGCCTCAATGATTTTTGGGGAAAAGGATTATTTCAAGACATGGAACAGTTTAACAACGATTTTGAAGATTTATTCTCGTATGCCAGTTGTCGGTAACGCTAGGCGACATGTAAGTGAATGAAATGTGATTGCAGATATTAATTGGGGTGCCTCTTAGTGTTAGGTAAACCCAAATAAGTTCGTGATTCATTCAAAGCGAATTGCTTTGAATGAATCACGAACTTATTTGGGTTAATATAATATAAAAATATGTATTATTAGATATCAAAAAGGGTATAGGTTTACAGGGCGTCAAAAAAAATGTCCACAGCGCTGTCAACGGGAAAAGTGCCGAGAACGCTGGCAGCATTCTCGTTGCATGGCAATGCTGATTTTTGCCAAAAAATTGACCAGCACTCTAGTCATATAAAGAATTGACCAACTGCTTAGCAATATCCCGAAAGACTAGATGGGCACTCAGACCCCATAGCTTTAGTATAAGCGAATTTGTTTAATAGAACAAAAAAACTAACCTGTTATCTGACTATTTCGCTAAATTGCTCACAGCAATCAGGCCAAAAAGCAACTTTCTAGTACAAACAAAAATAAAATTGCCTTTATTACGTTACTATTCTGAAAGTGTAGGTATTTCGTTAAGTTGGACATAAAAACGGAATCCAATTTACCTCGCGGGTAGATAGAAATCAGTTATGTTTCTTATGAATTTATTTGATGTTGTTTATTTGATTTTTAGAGTTCGACTGTACCGATCTATGAAATGAGGTTGGGCAGAAAGCAATATTAAGAAATGGGAAGTTATTTACATTTCTTTTTGTAAGAAATTTATTGGATGAAAAGTAGCTTTTGCGTGTAAATTCATTTGAGTTGATTTCGGATAGGTACAGATCTTCTGATATTTCCACACCAATTTTATTCCCCTTCCCCCACCTCGCTTATGGTTGGATTACCAAAAATGGCTTCTAAATGTAAAATTTATTTTATTTTTCATGTTAATCAATGACTATGTCGATTCCCGTTACGTCGATTCGCGAAACAAATGACGTCTGCTTTATAAAATATAACGCTTGGCCTCATGCGGTTTCATATATCATGCTGTCTGTGTGGTTCTTTCTTCAAAAGACCATCTCAGACACTAATCTGCATGGTCCTCATTTGCAGATTATGTCTGGACTTCAAAATGGACTATCGAAATACTATTAGAGTAGTCAGGTACGAAACACCGGCCCCATCTAGTTTAAAAAAATTAAGTGTAAAAGTGTTTGTAAAAACCTACTTGCAAAATAAACATCATTTATCGTTTGCCTTGAATTAGTCAGTTGTAAATTCATCATCTACCTAGCCTTTTCCCAACTATATTGGGGTCGGCTTCCAGTTTTAGCGGATGCAGCTGAATACCAGTATTTTATATGGAGTGACTACCTATCTGACCTCCACAACCCACTTAGTACCGGGTAATACAATACCCCTTAGGAAGACTGGTTGTCAGACTGTTTTGGGCCTCTGACTACCTAACGACTGTCAAAGATCTACAAACGGCTTAACGTACTTTCCGAGGCACGGAGGAAACTCGGTTTGTAATGGGTGGTCACCCATCCACAGACCAACCTAGGCAAGCGCAGCTTAACCTAACGATCAACCTGAACGGCTGTTATTGTTGCTGCTGTTATTGTTGCCAGTTGTAAATTGCGTGAATGAATTTAGACAATACTGTCTTAATCAATAAGACAATACTGTCTTAATTCATTCAATTTTGTTAAAAAAGCTACCTGAATGCACTACCAATTTCTTCTTTAACACTAATTGAGGTCGAAAAGCCAGTAACACAGTGTATTGCAAGTAACGCTTAGGCATAAAATCCTTTAGAGTGGCTTCGGAAAAACGAGCAAGAATTTACATTTGTGGGGTTTTCCGCACTTGAAAGCAAGCCTGCATGAAACGTAACGACCGTTAAAAGCATTATGTAAATGAACCAAACTCTGCATTGGGTGATTAGATTAGTACAAAGTGTGTCTATTATTCCAAGTGCGGACAGTATCTGTTTAGTAAATTGCTTGTATCCGTTGAAAGTCAGCACCTGGACCGTTTTTGTTTGATAAACATCCTGCAGATGGTGGTTTTACGTCACCACTGCCACTTTGGTGACTGACTAAGATTTTTAACATAGCGTGAGCTTTGAACATTGTCGATACAAGATAAAAAGATGTAACTGTCTAAGTGCGAATTTCACCAAAGAAGCGGAGGAGTGAGGAAAATGTTGAGTATGAATGTAGATCGTGGTTTTAAAAGTAGAGGAAGACCAAAGAAACTATGGATAGATTGTGTGAAGGGTGATATGGCTAGAAAGGAGGTGACTGCTGAGATGAAGAGTAATAGAGAAGTATGGAAGAAGAAAACATGCTGATGCTGCGGCGACCCCAAATAAATTGGCATAAGAGCTGAAAAATTTTAGGATCTAAACGGAGTTCATAGACTGTCAGTGTCAAAAGTCAGAACTCTTGAACGCCGTCTGCATACGCTGATCGCATTCAGTTTCACCGGTGAATTCAACCTTTGTAGATCTTTACTTGTACGCATATAGTTTCATAAATAAAGCAAAATATTCAAAAGCGCCTCAATTGACTAATAAACGAAATGGCAAATCAGAACGTAAATTTAAACAATCAAACGCAATCAAATTTCTGTAATTAACAGAATGATTTCACAATTTAATTACGTGTTTCCAGCAGAAGCTTTGGGCCATATCTGGCGTTCCAAATGTTACGGTTCTTTGTCACTGCCCCGTTCAGTACCCTGAGGGAAAAACAACAAAATTAATTTCGGCCATTAATCAAAATAAATATGACATGGCTTTAGCTACAATTATACCTTAGACACCTAGCACACGGCGTATTTTAAACGCGCGGATGACGCACATATACGCGCTTTAAACGAAATTTGAACGCAACCTTGTAATAAGCACACGGGGTGATCGTAAAACGCGTATCTACTGCGCGTATACGCGCAGATATAGACGCGCTGTGGTCGCTTGTAGCTTCCGCGTTTTGGACAGAGACTCCTCGTCAGTTGTACAATGGCGTTGGTTGAGACAACACTGCTTACGCTGGCTTTGACCCTTTGTACGGGCTTCAAACGAGTCAGTCCGTGCCATCTTCCATGGAAATTCATTGTTCACCCTTTCTATCAAAACACTTGGTAAACTAATTAGCACAATCGTTTCTGATCTGCGAGGAAGACCAATCTCCTTCAAGCAGTACACTTTTCCTGATGGTGCACCTTCCATGAAGACTTCCTCTGAACCACATTTCAATACTCCTTGATCAACGTCGATCTCACAACGATATTTCCGCATAAAATCCAAGCCCAAGATGCAATCGTCCACTATGTCGGCCATGATGACATTGTGCTTGTAAAATCTGCCACGCAATTTTAACTCCACCTCCTTCTTGCCTCGGACGATTATGTGCTGACCGGTAGCTGTTAGTAATCGTAAACGGTCGTGGTTATCGAAGTAGTCCCCAAGAAACCGACTCGCTAGGTAAGAATTGACGACCATGTGAGAAGCTCCAGTATCCAACGTCAGTTTGTAAGGTGTTCCGTTGACCTAGCCTTTGATGGTCAGGTTGTTCCGGTCATGTGCTTGCGAGATCAAGATTCTCGGGGCTCTTTCAATACCAGCCAGCACCCACCCCCCAGTCCTATCATTTACTCGTTTCCCTGCTGTGGCTGGGCAGTCACTTCAGCCACCCTTCCCGGCTGATCTTCTCTCGGGGTGCTGCGCTTAAGACAGTTTGACCGAAGATGACCCCTTTCTTCACAAGTGTAACACCTATGACTGTACCCTTGCGGGCGGTCGCGTACAGGTGATGCTACAACCTCCCTGACGCGGTGCGTTCGGTGGTCCTGCCTCACTGCCCCTACTTCTAAGGCATGGGCCAAGGCGTCTTTTAGCGTCTCATGGTGTCCAAGTCTCACAGCGGCTCTAACTTTCAAGTCACGTATTCCATCAACGAACGCTTGTACCAGATTCCCATCGATAAGTGCAGGGGCAGACTGGTATGCTTTTCGAACCAGTTTTTCAACTTCCAGGGCCCACTGCTGCAGGTTCTCAGCACCACGATGAACACGATCCTTCAACTTAGCACGAAATACGTGCTCCAGGTGCGCGTCGCCGTATCTGGACTCTAACGCCTCCAGCAGCTACTCGTAGGTAACATCCTTGCCGAGCGCCTCAAGAATGTTTAGGGCCTGGTCTCGGACGCCCAAGGTGAGCGCGGTCATGGCTTGCGGTTTTGTCCATCCATTCACCTTCATAACGGCCTCAAATTGAATTTTATAAGCCAACCACGAAGATGTTCCATCGAATGGAGGCACCTTAAACCCCGCGCTGAAGGTGCAGCAACTACTGAAGCCACAGTCACGTCTCCAGTATTCAGTTCTCCCAAAGCCTTCTTCACCTCAGCGATCTGAACATCGGCCTCTGTGATACGGTTCTCGTGCTGGTGAACCTGATCCTTCATTACCTTCAGATCTTTGCCGAAAGTTGCATGAAGATCTTTTATGAGAAGCATCTGTTCTTCTTGGTGGCGGACCTGCTCCTCTTTATCTCGCTGCAACTGCTCTTCCAACCAGCGAGCCTGCTCCTTTTGTCGGCGAGCCTGCTCCTCCTGACTGCGAGCCTGCTCCTCTTGACGGCGATCCTGCTCCTCCTTATCTCGTTGCAACTGCGCCTGTAACTGGCGCCAATGTTCCTGCAGCAGCGCCATTAAAGTAGACAAGTCTGGCGCCACTGATGCTGGAGGATCTCCGGATGGGCCAGCGACTGGCTCTGACGTAGGCTAGATACCACCCTGTGTCTGTGTCGGAGTATCTCCAAACCGCCTTTGGTCCATGTCCTGCTGTCGCTGACTCCTGGTACGGATACCGTCCGTGTCGTCCATAAGTAGAATTGGCATAATTTATCCCTCACTTCTGACACCAAATTGTTACGAGCTGGGTATGGGATAAATTAATTACTACCGATTAAAGACCAAATAACTTTATTAAAAATACAAAACACTTTTAACTCAATCACAAATCACTTCACACACTCACTCACTTCACTTCTGCACTTGTTCACTTCGATTCACTTCGTTGTGTAGCCAAAATCAGACTGCCTGCTCCCGCAAACACGTCGACTATTTATATGGCGACCGAACGTTCGAGAAAGATGAAAGATGATGTTTGACTTCCTCGAATATTCTAGACAATTCCAAAGTGGGTCATTGTCCTTCGAGAAACTTCCACCACAACTTGTACAAAGTAAAGAAGTAGGTACCTTATGCCCTCGCCGTATGGTCGAAATTACAATGACAATTCCTGATGTTCTTTTGTAGGTCGTTTGCGACTTTGTACCTACATCATTCAAACCAAAAATTCGAAGACATGTGACATCTACCAACCCGCACTGGGCCCGCGTGGTGGATTTATAGCCCATTCCCTCTCATTGAGAGGAGGCCATGTCCCAGCAGTGGGAACATTGTAGGCTGATGATGATGATGATGATGACCTACATCATTCGAGACTCGTCCTACATACCTACTACTACGTAATTGTAGGTACGGGTATGACGTAACAGTATTATTGTAAGGAACTTAATGTTAAGGAAAATAAAATAAAACTATAAACATTTTTTTTTTGGATTATAGAAGTCCTTCTTTTGTGCACTTCTGAATCAAAATTAATGAATTTCCCAAAATAAAATGGATTCTAAATGAGATTTTTTTCTGCTATAAGTATTAACCTTGCAATTGCTTTTGCACAAAAATGTCGTTGTGGCTACAGGCACTCTCGCTTTATTAATTTACACGTAAACTAAAAAAAACAGATGGTATCTGTTAATAAAACGTTTACAAGTGTTAGTAGTTTATAGGTATTTAGTAAATTAGCTTAGCGCAATCTAGTGAGAAAAGATGGTTATTTATATGTTACTGTTAAAACCCGTTTTTAGTGAAAACGCGTTTTCCCTAGTTAAAACTAGTTTTCACTAACTGCCTTAGTGAAAACTAGTTTTAACTAAGAAAAACGCTTTTTGTCGAAATGATTCCGTTAAAACGGTTTCATTTCATGTTTTTATGTTACGTTTATTATTAAGCTTTTTTTGACTTTTCATAATTTGATTATTTCCTATCCTATCCTATCCTGTGCATTATCTGGCCATGTTCGCCCCGCAAACAAGATCTGATCTTCACACTACCTTCGCCGCGGTCTACCAGTGACGATCGGTGCCCATCTCGACGAGCGCATTCGTGCTACGCTCCAAATAATAAATTATAAAAATATGACAATTATTTTTGTTTAACATTTACCTAGAATTATTAATAAATATTTAAATAAACAATAACCATATTTTCAATCCCCATTAAGTTTCTCTAATACTAGTTTTAAGTGCGACAGGGCTACAATATTAATTTCAAGTAATTAAAATTATCATAAATAAAAACAAGTCAAAAACAGCTTAATAAGAAATTAAATGAAACAGTTTTAACTGAATCATTTCGAAAAAAATGCGTTTTCCCTAGTTAAAACTAGTTTTCACTAAGACGTAAAAACTAAAGAGAACAGATGGTATCTGTTAATAAAACGTTTACAAAAGTGTTAGTAGTTTTTATGTATATAGTAAGTTGGTCTAGTGAGAAAGGATGGTTATATACACAAAGGTATTTGAATAAATTCAACGACTTAGCTATCTGGTTAACAACAAAGTTAAAAAAAAAAAACTTAAAAACATCTGTGCCTCAGCACAATTATGCGCCAAAACACTTTATAGGACAGGCAAAAATGCGCGGATTGAAACCCAGAGATAACAGTATTTTTTATTATTAATAGGATAAATTGATTTATTTTTAATGAATCAATTTCGTTGAACCATGAAACATAATATTGTCATTCCGAAGTCATTTTCAGAGAATTTAAAACGCTTTACGAAAAAATATATTATTAAACGTTACGTCAATTTATTAAAATGTTCATAATCCTGTTTCGTTAAGAGTCCATTTTGTTTCAAAACTGGATCCGTAAGAGCATTACGAAATTGAGGTTAATCTACCGTTTTCGTGTGCAAACGATTTAGCAGCCCGTTTTGTGGAAACAATGGACCAAGATGGCTCTAATATCTTAACCGGAGCCAAATAAAATATTAGGACTTTGAGCATCAATTGTTTTATGGCATATTGTTCCTATAGTTATACTTATGTATTACACGACAGAGTTCAGAATTCGTTGAAGTGTCTAGTCTCGACACGCAAGGAAGAAGACGAAGAATTGATTTCCATGTTAATGTATTGTGGAAGCTGCAGAAGATTGTAAAAATATACTTGCATTGTATAGATTTCAGTTCTTAGTATTATTATATAATTGTATAGCACATTTGTGTGAGTGCTTTGTACTGTTCAACCATTTACATTTAGTTATCTTTCATTGACTTGAATATGCCTTGGTGGCTGAGAGAATGTCATGCTTACTCCTATGTCTCGCTGATGGTGGCGGGTGTCGGGTCATTTTGTTCCCCTCAATATGGTTGAGTTGAATGGCACCGATACATACGTCATGTTCGTGAACGGGCGCTGTCTGTTGGCACTGGTCATCTCTTAGCTGCCACGGTTCATTTTAGTTACTTTATTTTTAAATCGTTGATCTAATCTTTTACTCTAGACGCTCTTAATGTGCATGTCTTTCTACATCGTTCTCACATATATGTAAAATCTCAAAATTAATGATGTAACTAAGATTTTGTAACAACATTTTGATTTAAAAGAGTGTCCATGGAGTTTCTTGCCAGGACTTTCACAAGTTATAATGCCTTGTGACTGGGACTGTATCTTTGTTTTTTTTTTGTTAATAATTGCCTTACGGTCTAATTGAAATAAATGCTTTGAGTTTTTTTTTAAGTTTTTTGAGTCTGATTTATTACTAACATACAAATAGGTGTCATAAATTGTCACCCCATCGTTTTAAATAATTTGTCCAACGAATACTTAGCTCGTATCAGTTTTGTCAAATGATTTGTTAGTGAATTCCACGGGACACGAGTCTACTTACCTATAGTATGGAGCTTAACAGCGCAACCAAAACATCCTTTATCCGACTTATAACAAGGAAAATGATCAAGAAAAATAAACAAATACCAGAAGTATTATGCTCTCATACATTTATTCTAACCATAAGTCCATTCGGGAGACAAATAAAAACACTGGGCCACGTCAAACTTCGCCGTTCTTGCGAACAAAGATAAAGTTTTCCACATAATCATAGTTATGTGGAGTCCCATGTAATTGTTCCCGAGACCCTCGCTTTGACGTTCAAATAGAATAATCTATGGACTGGAATACGGGCCAAAAATGTAATAAAGTAAACTCAGGCAAGAATATTTCTCCAGTTTCTAAGTCAAACGACACTGAAATCGGATATCGGTCTTTTAATTAAAATCCTTTCGAGGAATAAGTATAAAGTTTTGTAATTTTATGCTTCAAAGAAGAGTGAAAAAAAGGAAAAGTTGTCAACGAAATATTTTAATAAGTTTGAAGTTCAACAACCCTTTTTACGTGCAAAAAAAATATGGCGAGATAGAAACCGACCAAGTGCGAGTCGGACTCGCGCACGAAGGGTTCCGTACCATTATCTATACAACATTAAACATAACGCAAAAAAACAAAAAACATGTTTGTTGTATGGGAGCCCCTCTTAAATATATATTTTATTTAATTTCACTATTTATTTTAAAGTGAATATACAACTAAATATTCTGTGGTTCCGGCCGTCAAATCAACCACCAACGCAATCCAAGCAATCCGTGTGCTGACCGACAAATACAGACTGAACAAGGATAATCTCCACTTCATATTTATAGATCTCGAGAAAGCATTCGACAGAGTACCGCGACGGTTAGTATTGCAAGTACTAAGAGCACAACACCTGCCTGAAACTTATGTGCAATTAATACAAGACATGTACCGAAAGGTCAATACTAAAGTAAAAAGCCCAGCAGGCCTAAGCAAAGCTTTCGAAGTCAAAGTTAGAGTCCACCAGGGCTCGGCACTCAGTCCACTTCTATTAAACTTGGTAATTAACTTAATAAAAAAACATTTCCGGGCTCACTTCCTTGGACTATTCTATACGCAGATGATATCGTTCTTATTGCAAATTTAGCTAACGCACTACAAGCTACATTACCAGTGGGTTCAAGCCCTGGAAGAAGCAGGACTCAAAGTTAGCAGGTCTAAAACAGAACACCTAGAGTGCAAACTAGGCAAAACTTCACATACATCCAATATTTACTACACAGATAATTATGACAATGGTCCTAAAAGTGAATCAGTTTAAATATCTTGGGTCAGTCATCACGGAAAGTGGCATTGTGGAGGAAGACGTGGCGCATATATAATTATGCGCCACGTCAAAAGTGGCAATAGTGGTGTTCGTTAAAGGAGTGCTGTGATAAAAGCATGCCCATCCGTACAAAAGGGAAGGTCTACAAGATGGCAGGTTATATCGCAGGCCAAGTCACTCAACATTAACTATAATAATAAAGAAATCGCAGTAAAGAACCTTAGACTTTGCACTTTGTCTAGATTTCACTACTTTTTAGAGATAATCAAGCAGCTCCATCGAGACTTGGCTAGTTTTTTACAGAATGTTTTTGGTGGGATTTCACTTCTTTTTGTAGAAACGTATTATTATATTGATTTATTTTATTAGATTTTCTATTATTTGACACAGTTTTTTTCTTTTTAGGAGTAGTTTTTTTATTATTACAAATCTTTCTTTTCTTTTTTTCCGGTTCTGATTCTTGTACAGTAACAACAGTTTTTCGTATTTACTTTATTCATTCTCTGTACACGTATGCCCGGGGTATGATCTCAGATTACCAATAACCAATCCATTGGTATGATCTCAGATTAATCAGTAATCCGTCACTAATCATAAAATTCCTAACCTATTCAAATCTTCGAATTGTTTTAATAACAACCTACTAATTAACTTTAGCAAACCTCACGAAATAATAAGCGATATCAACGAAATGCAAATAATCCTTCCTAATCCCTAGCAAACGTTTTCAAGCGCAGTAGAAGAATTTCGTAAACGACTGTAACGCGGCCGGTTGCCACTTCGCCATATAAGGTTATCGGAAAAACAAACGTAAGAGCGTTTTAAAATACAGTCAGCGCTACCTAGCGACGTGTGCGGGTATCACCGCCACTCTTAGGCATTATATTTTGACCAATTTTGAGCGAAATTAATATTTTAGTGTAATTTGTTTATTTGATTTGTGTAATGTTCGAGTAGAATAAAGTTAATTGTTCGACTATTTCTTCTTGTAAACTTGTGAGTATAAGTATAAAAGCCAGTGTAGTCTTATCCAGAGTTTTCCTTTAATTTTATTTATATGCGTATTAAAAGCAGATAGGGAGGCATTCGCCCAGCAGTGGGACGCTATAGGCCAGATTAAATTAGATTAGAAGATGTGTCCCACTACGCTGGATTTTTGCAATGACAGTCGATTTTTTTATGTACCAATAGTAGAAGGGGGCATCACCATATCTCTAATACAGCTGAGACCAGCTGAGGGTTCTTCATCAGATACTTCAGATCTTCGATTTTTGACATCAAATGAAACGGCCCACCAGGTTGAATATTTTTTGTAAAGGCGGTATGTCGATCTCTAATAGTTTGGTTGGGCACTTAATGTTTTCTAATCAGGGTCACCAGGTACTCCAGATTTTCGATTATCCTAGTTTTATAGTTTTCCCTTTATGTGGCCATTAAACCCTAACTCTGTACCAAATTTCAGCTCTCTAAATTAATGGGAAGTACTAGTTCTATTCTGATGATCATGAGTGAGTGAGTCATAAATTCGAAACTTTGCTTTCGCTTAACTTCGGAACTAAATGACCTACAGACCTGAAATTTTGGATTTTAAGTATGTGATTATAGCTTACTGGATGACGAAAATTTCTGCGTTCTGATCTTATCCAGAGGTTTTCAAATAGGGGCCTGAAAATGCGGCGAAATGGTTCCAGTAAAGGATGGTACGGCAGTGTTTACTTCGCGCTCGACTTGGCGGGGGCAATGCCGTGCCCCCCGATACGAAAAGACGGTTGTGTATACAAAGGTGTTAAAATAAATTCAACGAAATTATCTAGTGAACAACTACGTTAAAAAAAGCAATAAAGCAACATGTTTTGTCATCATACGTACACGTGTCAGCTGAAAACAAAATAAACTTAACTGTTTTTTTTTTCTCTTTTATTATATTCCACTCTGAAATTGTTTTCCCCGAACCAAATAATAAACCTGAGAGATGTATTCCACTACTTGTTTGTAAAACACAAAAATAAATACATGTTATGTATTCATAACCGCGTTGAATATTAACCGTAGGTCACCATACCTTTTTTTTGTCGTTCCAACCCTTTGAATTGTTTCTCTGATATCGGTAAATAATAGGAACATTATACCTTTGTTCAATTTTGATCTTCAATTTATGTTTGGTATTCGAATGGAAATTCCCGGTCGGTTACCGGTACGGGTGTGTTTCTGTTTATGTAAGGTTTGTATACATTTTGTTAATAAATGTTTGTTTGTTTTTCTGTTGTACCGGCCGGTTGTTAGGTAGCACAATATAATAAAATACCACATTTTAACTGTTAAATAATCCGTCTGTTTCTAAAATGAAAAACCTTAGGCACGAGTAGGAAACCGAGTAGGAAGTTTAGAATCCGCTACAATGGCTTTTCTGGACGTAATAGTCTATAGATAGCATCGTCATGTCTCGTTCGATTTTCAGGTCAGGCAAATTGCTATTGGGTTTTTCCATCAGAAATTTCCCAAAAACTGCCAAGAAGTCTGGATTTGTGCAACGTTTGATGGCAAAAGACTCGCCCCCTAATACATGGGACTTAAACATGACTGACGAAATGTATAATAGTAAATAGTACACCCATACTATTAGGTACAGCTCTGCCTAACCCTTCAGGGATTACAGGCGTGATGTAATCTAGTTAACGTCGTGTCGTGATACAGTATCTACAATGCAACTTCGTCCGGTTCACAGCACGAGGTTCTAAACTGGTACCAACAGCACCAGCGCATCACAGTGATTTTTATTCTTGTTGGTATAAAGTTGCTGTCAGAGCTAAAATAGCTTTGAATGTTCATACCTTGTATATATTCTTAGAGTTGATTTCTTTCTCCTCGCTCTACCATAGTCAAGTTAAAAGAGACCGACAGATGGCAATCCACGGCCAGGATGTGGTTAGATCCTAATTTGGTTGTGGTGCTATATCCACCTGGAAATTCACTCACCACGTAAAGGAAAACAGACGTAAAATTTATGTACGTGTTGATCTTCATACTATCTATCTATCATGGGGTTTAGTTTTCCGCAATTAGTCCTTGAATTGGACAATTGTGCGTGATCTTCAGGGACTTCAGGCTATTAATAAGATTAGTGACTTGAGAAAATAAGTGTCGTTTCTAAAAGTACACACAGTACAGTACCCAGCTCTAAAGTCTAAACGAGTAGTACACAGGTGGACACCTGTGTACTACTTCGTTTGCAGACTGCAAGCCTCATTGAATGTGGACATCGACCTTTGGTGTTGCGGAAGGCAGTACCTTTCTTGTGCAATTATATGAATGAAAAACTAAGTAGGTATAACAGAAACTTCATCATCATCATCATTAGCCCATAATGTTTCCACTGCTGGGACACGGCCTCCTCTCAATAATAGGGAATGGGCTATAATCTAACCACGCGGGCCCAGTGCTGATTGGTAGATGTTACATGTCGTCGAATTTTTGGTTCTAGGACATGCCGGTTTCCTCACGATGTTTTCCTTCACCGTTTTGAGAGTAGTGGTGATGAAATAAATTACACAAAGTAATGCGCCTGTCTGGGTTCGAACCCATGACTTACTGTTCGTAAGTCGGGGCCGCCACCACTGGGCTACCGCTGCTCTCTAACAGAAACACGAGACAATTTTTGCGTTCGGATTGATCAAAGATACTTATTTTTATATAACACTGAGAGGAAGACCTTGGCTAAATAATAACAGCCGCTCGGGCCGATCTTTAGGTTAAGCCGCGGTTGCCTAGGTTGGTCCGTGCATGGGTGTGGTGACCCATTACATACCAAGTTTCCTCTGTGCCTCAGGAAGTACGTTTAGCCCTTGGCTTTTTATTATTATTTAAAGTTTGTTTACTTCACCAGCCGCAGCTTCTTCTTAGCCGTGTGGTATCCGGCAGAGTAGAATAGAACCAACCCATTACACTCACGAGTGTCGTATAAGGCGACTAATTTCTGAGGCAGAACACCTTGCACCTCCGTAGACCAGAGAATGGGCAGCAGCGTTTTCTGTTAATCTTTCATCACTGCGATCTCCAATCCGCCTGCCAAGCGTGGAGATTACGGCAAATTCCTCCTATCATGGGAGAGGCTTATGTCCAGCAGTGGACGTTATGGGCTGTTGTAGTAGTTGTAGTTACTTCACCAAAGGTCGATGAATTCAAACAAAGAAGAAAAAAATAACTAGTGTTTGCCAATCCAATAAAACAGAATCTTCATTCTTAAATTGCAAATATTATGTTACTAGCATGCAAATTAACCTCTTATTTAAGCTAAACGGGCTAGTATCTATTCTACTAATAGTCGTTTCATCTCAACAGTGCAGCAAGTGAAGGTTGAACTTTTACCCTCTTTTACAACACGTCTGGCTTTTCTTGCTCAAATTAATAAATAATACTGGCAATTCTGTAGGGTTTGCCGATATTTGGAGTTAATTTGGCACTTAACTAACATTTAAAACGTGTTTTAAAAACTGTTTGTAAGTTCACACAATCTATCTGCGATAACAATGATAGAAAACTCAGAAATGGATCATTGACATAAGCTACCAAAAAGTTAATTTTAATTCTGTTGACAGTTTTCGTAGAGAAATAATAAACTTTGAAACGATTGCCAATTCCCAAGTAACCTTTAACGAAAAAAAGTACGACAAAAAAATTAAATCGAAACTGTTAAATTCCGAACATCTACAAACCTTCTTTTGTTTTACCAACCCACATCCTAAATCAGCCAATCCCAATTTAGGACGATCTCTTACCTTGACATATTGTCCGGAATAAAATACCTACCTACGCATACCTATGAATCTTAAAGTGCCTACGCAAAGAAGAACTTTTGTTGCTGGTGAATTAACCTCTGCAATATTTATCAGTTTGGGGACCCTTCGTATCCAACACTAATTACTTTCCTAATAGCATCGCTTTGGGTTCACGCTAAATTCAATACTGTGTCGTTCCTTGGACATGTTCGAGTTTTTCGGGGTTCCTTCGAAGAACCAAGGATCCCTGGTCAACTTTTGACAGTCTCCTCTTGTTTTTGGATGAGATAAGAACATAGCTCATACTGTGAGATAATTATTGTGTATATATATATATACTTAATAAGAATTAAGTGTTTTATTTTTTTTATTTAAGTAGTGATTTTTGTGATTTTTATTTATATTCATTTTAAAAAATACTTGTTATTAATTTTATTTGATTATTGTGAATGTGGGGATCATGTTGTGGGTCTTATTTTTTGCATTGTTTTTTCCCACAACTGATTGGCAGTTTTCTTAAAACAAAAAGTAAATTTCCTTTCTTTGGTATTGTTCGTCGTTTCGTTCAGCTCCTTGAGTTATAAGTCGAACTACACGATAACTGACAAATGCTTGCACTGACTGGACAGGTCCACTCAAAACTGTGTGGTTCTTTCTTCAAAAGACCACCTCAGACACTAATCTGCATAGTCCTCATGTGAATTGAGCAAGATTATGTCTGGACTTCAAAAGAGACTATGACCTCTGAGTTTGTCTCGGCTGTTTTTTCACAGAGTAGTCAGGTACAAAACACCGGCCCCATCTAGTTTTAAAAATGACGTGTAAAAGAGTTTGTAAAAACCTACTTGCAAAATAAACATCATTTATCATTTAATAACTATAGTTATTAGTTGGCCAACTGCCCAAGATGGTACTTGATGGAATTAAGATCACTATTCGTTACAGTCTTGTTTTAATGCACTCAGATTATGCCACTTATTTCAACCACACACCTATCCGTAATCCATTATGGGGTCGTATGTTAGTTCTAACTGGTCTTACATCTGCTATTTTCACTTTTAAAATAGTAGGTCTTATTAAATTTCCTAGAGGTACACCGAACACGGTATTTTTTGCTATTCTATACTAAATAGGCTTGTGTTCAGCCGCAACGCCTGATGTGAAGCGACGACGCGGCCTAGGGTGGAGCTCGCTTGCCTAAAAGAAACCTATCCACTCGAACTTTGAAAAGATCTAGATTATAATAATCGGGAAACAGAGCAGCCAGCAGTGAATACCACAGACTGGTAGTTCACATAGTAAATGTGTTCGTGTACAACACCAACAGCTAATCACGGCCCTGTGTATTACAATCAGTGCATATTCTATACGGGACCACGCAGAAATATTGCGATTTTTATTTATTCACCGATCACAAAGTAACAAAGGCTGGATAATGGATGGTTGCCATTACATAAGTGAATTAGTTAAGACTAGTTAGTTTGGAGGACAAACTTACGGTACGGCTAATGAAGCAGATTTATTATGTATGCTACAAAGCTGCACGGTTTGTAATCCCTCTTCAAACATAAGCCATTTTGCGCTAACGATACAAGAGGCGCTTGCATTTATGAAACGGAGCTTTTAGATTTGAAAGAATTTTAGGAAAAGTATAAAGTACTTTGTATGCAGAGAATGGTTTTAAATTTTCAAATTATGCTGTAACGTCGTTTAAAGGAAATCGTCTGTCTGTTATGATGAGGAGGAACGAAGTGCACGTAACTAAAAGAATGAGGTGTATCCAGTATACGGGTGGATGAATGAAGAGTGAGAGAAAGACCAAAGAAAAGATGGATAGATTGAGGAGGAATGATATGAAAGAAAAATAAGTAAAAGAGTGATTTGAAGGAATGAAGAAAAACAACATGATGGCCCGACCCCAAGTAACTCAGGACCAGGGCAGGAAGGTCATAATAAGGCGTTGCTTAAATAGAAATGTGGGATCTGTTCGATGTGGGCCAAATAAAAGCGCTGATGTCTTTAGTAAACTTGAATTTTATTTTAATCGTCTTTTATCTCACGTCTTCGACCTATTTCCCCTTGTATTCCCTTCCTCTTTACCTTCTTTAACACTCACTTGCTTTCTCTCTCACTCCTAGACTATTTCATACTTTCATCTCTCTCATTCAACATGCTTCACATCTGTCATTCATCGATTCATTCCACTCATCTATCATAACATTCCGTTCCTACAGAAATATAAATTATAAGGGTCTCATTCATGCAAACATTTTGATGAGATTAGTACTCAATCCTTTCCCGTATGATGAAGTTAGATAGTTAGACTTTAACACCGAAGTGGGACAACCACAAAAGCTGGAATGTTATACGAAAACTTTTTAATACAGTTGGCTTTCTCAGCTTAGACACGACTGTGGTCTTATTTGGCACTAATTTTGCCCGCGACTTTGTCTGCGTCAAAGAACCATATCAGATATAGTTCTTCATCAGAATCTTTCACTCATGGAATGCTAAGTGACTTATGATTCTTGAGTCACTTAGCATTTCATTATTGAAAGATTTTTTAATATCGGTTAAGGCCCTTCTAACCCTAACATTAGGAACTCTATTTGTGGTGTTTCAAACTTCGTTTGAAATGCTGTTAGAATAAAGTTCTAATCAGGTTGCACTACAAACCGGTTATTACGTCAAAAAATCTATTGATTGGACTATAAAAATAAAACACATAAGACCTGCTTTATAGTTAGTTCAGCTAGTGTGCAAAGTTTCATGATCTAATTACAAGTACTTTTTGAATACTAGCGGTTTATTGATCGATTTGGAGGTAACTTTGGATTTTTTTTCTATCGAGATATGTTTATAGAATTGTGTTTTCATCACACATAGGTCTTAGCATTAATCCTCAACTTTTACTATATATTTATTTCAAAATTAATGCTGCAGTATTTTAGGAGTAACGGAGGATCATGCTAAGCCATTTGAGGGATATACACTTAAGGAGCTTCGTTGATTACCTCGTTCATCCAAACTTATAAGCTTAACATCTTACTTCCTTGTTATAATCTACATGCGAAAGTTTGTGCGGCGATTTCTGGACGTTTGTCCAGTTTTTGTTCTTTCACGCAAAAACTACAGACCTGGTTTGGATGAAATTTGGCACACAGTTAGTCTATAACCGAGATTAACACATATGATACTTCCTATCCCGGTACGATCCCATGGAACAATAACCGAACTCCACGCAGGCGAAGTGAAATAAGCTAGTATTTTATATATTATGTGTAACATTAGTAGCTATAGATGATACAGCAATTCTCGAAAACACGTTATAACATAATAAAATTCAGCTTGCAGCAATTCTCAACAATAAACAACAGGACATATCCCTCAATGAAGCACGAATCCCTAGTAATGAAAACATAACAAAGTCAAAGACCTATATAAAGATTTCAATTCCACCACATGTGTACTGGCTTCTATCCCACAAATTCTTGTACATTTAATACAGGGTGTTGTACTGTGTCCTCGGATAGTTTATACTGCGCCAGATGGCAGTACCCACTACCCAAGCTCGGGGGACATAGTACTCGCTTAGAATTTATTACAAACGTGTGTTTTTTACCGTTTCAAGCTGGCTAACTTATCTTGACTGTCCCTTGTGAATTTGTGGAGATAACGAATCCCTATTGGTCGAAATTGTGTGATTCTAGACATTTGCTGTGTTTGGCTTCTTTGGGGAGATATGTCGTTGGGAATTTCTGTGAATGGCCGGTTGGTTGATTGTTTGTTTAGTTATGTTTTGTGTGCTCAGCGATTAGTGCTTATAGCTTTGTCTGTTTAAACCGTATTCTTTGTTCTTTGTTTTTTAAGTTCCATTAACCATTAAACGGTTCTTGCTGAAAATTTAAAACATGGATCGGTTTTAGTCAGTAAAAGTCTGACACTCCCTTCCGCTCCGCCCAGAGTGATACTCATACGATGATTACCATCCGAAAAAAAAAAAGGTAAAAGATGATAATTATCTCACTTCTATTTATTTCTCTAAAGTTTTTACAGTTTTCTAGTACGTTAATAATGATAATAAATAATCATAATATCACACCTGTAATCCCCTAAAGGTTAGGCAGGGCTGTTGTACCCATTAGTACACCCACATTTCGCCAGTTATTTTTAAGTCCCATGTAATAGAAAGCGAGCCTACTGTCATCAGCCGGGCACAAATCCAGACTCCATGGCTACTGAGAAATTTCTGATAGAAAAACTCAATAACACTGCCAGGGAATCAAATCTAGGACCTCTTGGTCAACAGTCGTTATTATCATACTTTAAATAAACTAGATACCTAACTTCTTCAGACCCTTAGTATTTTCTAACATCAACACGAACATAACATGACAATAGGCATGACGACAGTATCAAAAAATTGCAAATCTATTTAGTCCGTCAGTTAGAGTTTTGGAAATGAATGGACACGTATTTTTTGTTTTTGTAAATCAATAAATATTGACAAAGATAAAACGCATCAAAACTCGGGAGTGGGGGTTCGTGACGTCAGAGCTAAAAATTATACCAAGGCGTGACGTATTGAGAATTCTAAAAGCGCCATATTTTAGTCAATTTTAGTTTACGTAACAAAAGAAAGAAAACACGCGTCAAATATTTTTTGTTAATCTAACTGACGGACTAATTAGATATTTTTTGTCGTCTCGCCTATTTCCATAAATTACACAAAAATATAATTACCCAAATCGCTCCAATAAAAATTCGAACCTGATACTAAAATATCGCACTGCACCATTTTACAAATCCTCGTCGGCTCCGACTATAAATATTGTACGGCAGCTTCGTAAACAGATGTCTCTACCCATAAAGAGTTAATTATCATCTAAGAATACCGTCCCTTGCCGTCGGCACGGGAATAGATCCCTTGGGAACTCGGCTTCTCTTACTTCTTATTTTGTTACAAAGTTACATTGAAACTTGATATATTAGAAACTGCTGGTTGTGAAGAATATTGTATGCGAGTTGAATTATGATGAGTCAGTTAAATAAGAGTGAGAGTTCCATGAGTTTATTAGTTTAATGGGAGAGATGATTGATTTTAGTTTAGTGGTGAAGATTTTTATAATTGGTTGAAATTGTTTTTTTTATTTAATTAAAAATTATAATCACGGAGTCTGGATCTGTACCCTGTTGATGGCAATAGGCTCGCCCCTATTATATGGGACTTTAACATAACTAGCGAAATGTGGGTGTACTATTAGGTACAACTCTGCATAACCTTTTAAGTAGTCGTAAACGTTACGGCTTGCGCTACGTAAGACGTACGGTCGACCAAGCTATTTGGTTTACATTTTAACATGCAAATTACATGGAAAATGTAAACCAAATAGCTTTGTGCAATACGGCAAAGTGTTATTGGTTTTCTCAATCAGGAATCTCAGGTTGCCTGGAGTCTGGGTTTCTGCCTAGTTGATAGTTGTTCAATTTAGTGAAATTTCAATATCTACTCGCCCAGCTGGCAGCTGATTTCTGTTTCGCGATCACAAATTTGGCGCCATGAAGAAAGTTTTTAAAAGCACTTCCTTATGACGATACTTTTCTTGTTACACTCTGTATAAATTGTGCATAATTTCTACAATAAACTGAACCGGTAAATGATCAAAGATTATCTTATAAGTTATTAGCTTATAAGAGTATGCTTTTTCTCTTAATAATTCTGATAACGGTGCACTTCTTAGACAGATGAGAGCTGGAATTACCGACATAGCTTGCAGAGTAAGCAAGTTAAACCAGCAGGACTGAAGAGTCGAAGGACCAATAGTCGATGGTGTCGTCTGTCGGTCAGCGCAGAGCATGAACTGTCTAACAGAGATCTCCTCTAGATAGGCGATCTCAAAACGGGGGCTGAGACAAACTGAATACAGAAGTCGGAGCACAGGTTGCCGTGAGGCAGTTTGAGAGAGGCTTTTAACAAAAACAGTTTTAATTAGCACATTCTTGCGCTTTATAGATACGCTTGTAGGTTGAATAAACTCACGTCAAGAGTGTAGACTTCTAACTCGTTGCAATAATGTTACCTTCTTAAATCTGTTTCAATTAAATGCCATCTTCTCTATAAACATCTGCAGCAAATTACCAACAGTTGAGTCGCCATGCACCGAAGAAGCAGTAATAAAATAACTCTTCACAGCATATAACCAAGCTTCATTTCCGTGAATAAATGAATGACAAATGTCACACGAAATATATTAAAGCACGTCGTTATTGTCCATTTATCATTCGTCGTAGTAATAATGTCACATTATTACAATATAATCATCTAGTCTCACAGTTGTATGTGTAGACATTTATATCAAGCGACATTTTAGGGTTGGTGAGTAAAAACTAAACAGATAAGAAAGAAATATCAAAGGAAATATTTGGCTGACAATTTTAATCAATCAATCAAAGTATTCATTCGAATAACTGCCTCGTTGGTCTAGTATAGTCACAAGCGCGAGCTGCAAGCTGACCATCAAGTCCTGGCTGCGATTACTAGGTCGGTCAAAGTGCTACTCGATATTTTCACCAGGAATTTCTTTGTAACAGCCACGGAGACTGGATTTGTGCCCGGTTCATGGCAATAGGTACGCCCCCTATTACATGACTGCCGAAATGTGGGTGTACTATTAGGTAGACTTTTGCCTAACCGTTTCCCTACAGGCGTGATGTTATATGATGTCATTCAAACACTATACTTGTTAAAAACGCCATTTAATATTAATCATAAGCTGAAATCTATAAACGTCAATTAACCGGTGCTTTGATTTATACATGTACCCGTTATAATCGTGCACTTTGTTGTTTGTCAATTATTTGATAGAAACAGGAATATCGCTAAGCTACGTACGTGAAGCTGTCACTTGAATATTTAATGTTATAAGCCGAGTGATTTCCGCGAATGCATTTGATTGTGTCGGTGGGTGTACAAACTACGAATAGTTCTCAGAAACCGCTACAATATGAATATTACAGTACGTAATAGTTAAACGTCATATGTATTATGTCACTTTAGCGTTGAATGTTTAATTCATAATTTTCAAAAACCTTTGCTTTTGAAAAACAAAGTTTCGAACATTTTAAACAATAAAAATTGTTGTCAGCGTATCTTGTATAGCTTTTTTATGCTTCCTTAAATTAATTGTACTTATATTGAGCTTGTGATATCCAATTTTAAAGAGTGGCCAGTGTTATTTTATCAATCACAAAGGTGCATAGAAAAATTGTTAAGAGTATGGACACTACAATAGAATTAAGACTTTGTAGTAGTAAGTAATTTATAGGTAAAGATTTGATTTTCTTTAATTTAGGCACTAGGAAAACTTTACGAACTTTCATAGTGACTACACTTAAAAGAAATGGCGTAGACTTAACAATTAATTTAAATCTATCATAGGATTTAATCAAAGTAGTTAATCTAGTTTCTTGTCAAATCTTGAAATTAGGTACTGATACCTTCATCACGATCCCTAATTTTAATTAGATTAAGTTTGTTTTCGCTATTGTTAATAAAAGTTTTAGATCTTTGAAAATCTAAAGTAACTAATTTAATTTAGTTAATAAAGTACTTAATCTGTTGAAGTTATCGGTTAACTATAAAGGAATGAGTAAGAGTGAGGTTCTAAGAATATAAAGTTACAAGAGTTTTGGGTATATACCAAAGTAGTTTTAGAACTACTTATAGGTACTGAAAATTAAATTGATTTAATTTACTTTAATATTCAGAACAATCTAAAATTTTAGCAAAGATTAACTCAAGTAAATACAATGAGTGATTTCGTCGTATTATTGTACGTATCGATATTATCCACCATGTACCAACAATCCATCCGATTTAACAATTTTTTGTTAATCATATTGAAAATTATGGAAGTTTTTGCTACTACAACGTCAAAAATGTTTTTAAAAGATGTCGGAGAAGGCATTACCTAAGAAAGTTTGAAAAGTTACAAGGACGCCTTTGCCCAGCAGTGAGACAGGCTTACACAAAAAAAGAAAAACAGAATATGCAAAAATTGTCTATTAAAATTGTTACACGAGATGTGAAACAATTTACGATTTATTTTACGATATTCTTAAATAAAGGTGTAGGTAGCCAAATAGTAAATACAAAATAAAATAAAAAACAAACATATAAAAACTTAAATTGTATCATTGTAACATTTAGGGCCTGTGCAGACGTCAGACTATCGGTGACGCACTTTTCAGTCTGTGAAAATAGAACCTAAGCAATTATATGCAGTAACGCATACGACGCGCAAAACGTCCGGTGGCCAAAAATTCCGTGTCATTCTGGCAGATTACGCCACGCCGCGCCGCACAAAAGTGCGCGAAAACAAATAGAACGTTTGCTTCAACGCGCGCTAACGCAGACGGCGCACACTTTTAGTATGCAATCTGCACTCGAATAGAATGATCAAAGATGTGCGTTGAGTCTGCGTACGTTTTGTATGCCATGCAGACATTTTGTGCGCCACATACTCATCCGCACAAAAAATCTTTCGTCTGCGCAGGACCTACTTATATGTAGATCGCCTACTTATGTTTTAAAAAAGAACGTTTTGTGCTAATTATACTTTAAAAACCAGTCTTACAAGCCAGTTTTATTTTGTACTCTTTACATCATTTAAGTAAAGGACATTAGCTTCCTCACGATGAGGGCCTCAATGCTCAAGAGGGCTCCAAAGAGTACTCCTGTAACATGTCGAGTTTGCAGCCCTCTACGTTCACTTTGCTTCCACGTTAATATTTTCAAGTAGGTCTCTACTCATTCAAACACCATTCATAAATAAGAAAACTGAAGGAAATCTTTAAGTTTTTAGATTGAAGCTTGAGTTATTGGCTTTTGATGGAAGATAGTCTTCTTCTGCCTAGGCTTTTCTCAATAATAATTATGTTGGGGTCAGCTTCCAGTTTAACCGGTTGCAACTGAATACCAGTATTTTACATGGAGCGACTGCCTTTCTGCTCTCCACAATCTTGTTAGTACTAGGTAATACGATACAAAGATGGTGCAACCGAATATTCAAAACGTAACTAGTTTAGCTTCTTCTGGCTTAGATATTTGAATTTACTGGCGACTTGGGTGCAGCCACGAGCACCAATATGTATACACGATGTAAATGCGATTTTTTATGAAATAACTATAATTTATCTAAGGGAATCCAAACAAGCTTGGCCCAACATTCAGTTTTGAGTTATATGACACCGCAGATCCAGTTAAAATGTCGTCAAATAACAATAATAACTTCGGAATAAGACCTATTTCAAAACAGTTTGAAAAGACTACGTTCATAACACCATGAAATTACAATCAATACAAAAGGATAAACGCACTTTTAAAAGTTTTCAAGTGTCTACTGCGGGGTCGTGACTGTAATAAAACACTCACATGGATAAATCTAAGTTTCTTTTATGAATATTTAAGTACTTATCTACTAAATTTTAAGTCAGAATAAAGTGCCTTTAGATCTATTAGCATAATAAATCTAACTCAATAACTTTAAGATCAAATAGGTAGCTTTCAAACAAGATTACCTAAACATTAAACTCTACTTAGAATTTCCGAAAACTTTCCACTAAGAAACGAGATTAAGACAAATTTGTAAACATTACATTAGTAGGTAAATACGTATTTACCTACTAATGTAATGTTTACAAATTTGTCGGCAATAAACACGAACTTAGTTTGTGCAGTAAAATAAAATAAAATTGTTCACATAATAGCGACATTACCCAAATGGAATTGCAAAAGTTAATGTCTGTGATTTTCCTGATATCTACCTCTGATTTCTGATATCTGCGTCTGTGGATGGGTGACCACTCATAACATACCGAGTTTCCTCCTTGCTTCAGAAAGCACGTTAAGCAGTTGGTCTCGGCTGTCATTTGTAGGTTTTGACAGTCGTTACAGGTAGTCAGTGGCCCAAAAAGTCTGACAACCAGTCTTACTAAGGGGTATCGTATTACCCAGTACTAACTGGGTTGTGCAGGTCAGCTAGGCAGTCGCTCGATGTAAAATACTGGTATTCAGCTGCAAGCGGTTAGACTGGAAGCCGACTCCAACATAGTTGGGGAAATGCTAGGCAGATGATGATGATTTTTAGATAAAGATTTGGAACAGCGCAAAACATGAAGCTCTATTTATACAAGCACTAATTTACTACGCTTTGAAATCATTTTTTTTTTTTTTTTATTTATTTATGTACACACAAAATACTTTACAGGACAATATATTTTTCGTTTCTTGTTTTGAAAATGTTTTTACATAAATAACAGGATAAATGATGTTTTATTTATTTTACCCTTTTGAAGCCTACAGGATTGATAAAATACATAAAACTTTATTTTCCCTTGAATTTAAAACGACCAGTGCTAAAACTTCTGAAATAAATAATGTTTTCTTTTAGGGAATATTCTGCCGAAATTCTGAATTGGAACATTGCCCGAAACGTCATTTCCAATTGACCTGTCATGATTGGGTTAAAATACAATGTAAACCTTTAAACCTTCTCAATTTGCTTCTGCAAAAGTATTGCTATAGCATTTCATGTTCCAGGACCTATACTGGTTGTAACAATACCCTTTTTTTTATTACAATATGGGCCTGCTCTTGACCTCGATCTCGCCTTAACGAAGAATTGTGCTCTCCATCAATGTTTTTTTGTTCTAAATCATATCTGGGAACCTTCCAGTTACTGATAAATATATTGTAGGTTAAAGCTCCAACTTTTTTATTTTTTTTGTGTTAAATCTTTTCCTTAGATGCATCTATCAATATAATCATAAAAATAAAATCATATTATTGAATGCATCCAGCACAATGTTGTGAGTGTATTACATTGAGTCCCATCGTTAAACGTGATTTTTTACCCCAAATAAAATTCGTTTCCCAGCAATTATTTTTGCGTTGAGTTACTTAGTCTGAAGTACAGAATGCTTGGTTGACAGCTTCGTGAAGGATCTGTTTACACCTTGTATTTAATTTTCTTGTAAAACAGTATAGTTATTATGTCATTTAAATACCGGATGACATTTTGATCTTTTTCCAAAAAAACCCTATCACCCTCTTACAGGAAAGTAGTAAAGACACCAGTACCGTTCGTAGAAAATACAAATACAAACCGGCAACATTCCGACCTCGCCGCCGAGGTTCTATTCCATAAAAAATGAAAAATATCGTTTCAATTCATACGCAAAACGCGTACCTATGATTTGAATTTCGTTTTTTTTATTTTTCGAAACAAACGAAACTAAGTATGCCATTTGCTTCTACTCCGTTCACTTATTATACCCATTTTTTTATAAAGTGATAAAAAAGTCAGTGTATACAATAGTGCCAAAGCACAATCACACGACTGCGAGTTCAAAACGTACAAAATTTTCCTGTGTAGCAACATATGGACTATGTAAAATGTACACAGAATTTCAATCCTAGTTTTCCTTAGTAGACATTTTCGTGTATTTTCTTTTTTCTTTTTACCGAGATAAACGTAGAAGAAAGCGGTTTATCGTAAATGTTTTGTTATTACAAGCTACTACAACCTACTTTAGCATTACTAATCCACCACCTGAGTTCAACTTTTCTTCATTTTGAGCACCAACTACGAATATTTTCTCTTCAGTTACCCGCATTATGAACACATGCCAAAGTTTTTGTATCACACTGAAATGTTTGGAAGAAATTTTTTTATATCCGAGCTTCCAAAACAGTGGATACGTCATTCCAACGCAGCCTGGCGCTATGTCAAACGCTATGCTACGTTAACTCTGTGGTGTCGAAACCAATGAATCGTTTTAAACCGTGAAAATTCAATACAAACTGTCCCTAACTCCATTTTCTTTTGTTACAGATAAAACAACAAAGAAATGTAAAACGGAAGGCAGTGTCAATGCATCGTATACTACACAAATTACTTTTGTCGCTCGGTATAAATTCGCTGCAGTAAAAGTGTTCGTCGTAACTGTCGCATAACGTTGAGTGTCGCGACGACTTTTGTTTCGAGCAACAAAGTGGTGCTGTGATGTTTCGACTTTCGCCTATAAAGGGCGGCATTGCCGAAAATTTGGCTGTGTATGAAGATGGGCCATAAAAGTGAATTATTTTGCTCCCGCGGTAGCAAGATGCTACTTACGGTATACGCGGCCCTGCTTCTCTGGAGGATTGACTGCGTCGTGGAGAGCACCAAAGGTAATATCACGTATATTCAATGTAGTGAACATGTCACCCGGTTTATATCGAATCGACGAGAAGTTATTACGGCGCCTCCAATTTAGAAGTCGATAGGTTTCGCGGTGAGGAAAAGTAATAACCAATCATCCGGCTGGTGTTTTCTACATTTTATTTCGATTTGATGGGTTAAGGCTGAAGCGAAGATAATTGGTTTTCGTTCCGTGACGGCTTTGTTTTTCCGCGACGAAAATGCTTTGGATTGACTTTGCTCGACTAATGGACCTATTGATTAGTTCTGAACGCTCAATCAATACTGGCCCTATTAGAACTTGGCTACAAAACTGTCAATTAATTCCGCAGGTTTCATTTTATCTTTGGTTGGTTACTATTAATTAAGATCTGTGCTAGAATAGAATTCAGACTGATTTATTGTGTACTGAATCGCAAGAGCATGGTTGAGCAACGAGTCGTAGAAATCTACTATTTTGTATATAAAATCTTACCTCGTCATGGTAACAATCATAACTTCAAACACTAGCACACCAACATCCCAACATCACATTTTCCTCATTCCTTTCACCGCACCCCCGAGATACCGCACAATATTTTTGCGACTCTCGTAATCTTTTTTTTCATGACTGCAATCTCTAGGAAAAACAAGTTCCTACAAGACCCACAAACATAACAAGACTTCCATAACACGCCACTCACATATGAATACATACATATGTATGTACAGACTGACATAAACCAGTAGAGGTGTCCTTCATTTCACAAATGTTTTAACCCGGACGCCCGCAAAAAATCCCTATCCGTTATTTATACGAATATGCTTTATGTACACCACGGTCAGAATAAAGGGGAAATGTCATATTTTGTATGTATGGCCAGGGACGCAGCCTAGTGCCAGATTTGGAGTAATTTCAGACTCACGTGTCGGCGATATTTATTTTATTTGTTTACTACGGCTGTTAGCCAGATGTAGCCTTTGCAGGGTTATAAGGGATCGCAAAGGTTTTGCTCGTAAAATGGATAGATTCTTGGATGATAGTAAGATAGAATATTCTTTATTGCGCACCAAATAAAGAGTGCAACAACGAAATGCTTTATTGCAAAAACTGTGTGATACAATAGACGGTCTTGTTGTGTAAGTTAAACTTTAAATTCATTTAAAAAAAAAGAAACGTTAAACGAGATAAAACTACAAATGTGATCTCATTAGTGCTAACTCCTACACCTGTTTTATGAAATAAAACAATGTCACCCTAGTTTTATTTTCACAAAATATGACACAGAATTACTCCTGTGTTTTTATTCGGTTGAAAGAGCACCTCATATGTTTAACTTAGTTCGCTTAATTAATATCATGTTTAAACAGAAAACTTATACATGACGAGCGTTTGAGCTTGAGCACTTAAAAATAATATTATGTATTTTTCAACTCTGTGCCTTCATCATCATCATCATTTCAGCCGAAAGACGTCCACTGCTGGACATAGGCCTCCCCCAAGTGTCGCCACATTGACCGGTCCCGTGCGACTCGCATCCAGTGCCTTACACAGTTGAAAAATAGTCGTTTAATCTCAAAGTCTATACTGGTATACTCTTGGCCAAATGAATACCCTAGCACTTACATCTTACATCTAACAGTACGTTAATTTATTTTTATTGTCATCTTGTCATTCGTATAGTATGTGATGAGCAGTACCTAATGAGATAAAAGTCGTGAGGAAAGTTTTGAGTATGAATGTGGATGGCTATATGAGTAGAGGAAGACCAAAGAAACGATGGATGGACTGTGTGACGGATGATACGGATACAGATACGGATAGAGGAAGTGTCTGCTGACATGTCAAGTAATAAAAAAGTATGGAAGCAGAAGACATGTTGCGCTGACCCCTAAATAAATTGGGATAAGGGAGGGAGAATGTTAACGATCTTGTAATAGCATGAATATAGAGCGTGTCAAGCTGGACTTGAGCTAAGTCAGCGATTAAGAATATCAGTATAAGTTTGAATCTCGCTTTTCGGTTGCCTATTTCAATCCAATACATTTTAGATTTGTACTCTATCGTTGTCGCTGATCACTTTGTCTTGCCCCTCAGCCAAAAAGAATTACGAGGTCGACTGTACCCAATTTTACTGCTACTAAAGGTCCAAATACTGTTCTAGAATTGAGCTTCATCGAAAGTTAGAACCCGTCAATGGCAGCTGAAATATCCAAATGCCAACAAGGGTTTTGATTGGTAACTTAGTATTGACACCCGTGTGGGTGTCAATATTAGGTTACCAATCAAAGCCGGGCTTTCAAATTCCTTCAAAGAAAGGTCACGTTAGCAGATTTCTATAATCGTGAAACACTAAATCAATCCGAAATACTAGCTGTATCCCGCGGTTTTACCGGCTGTTACTCTTTATGCGCGGCTTCTTAGGTTCGTCGACGTTTAATAACCTTCTTCAAGAATTGAACTATCAATATGCAATGAATGGAAAAATATATAATTGTACCAAGTGTGAACAATTGTTGGTATACCTTTAATAAATAAATAAATATACTGGTAGACTAGTCATTTGATTATATATAGAACATTAATTAGAACTGTAGAGAATCAAACAACTAATGAAGTGAACTCCATATTGGTACGGTCGAACAAACTATTTGGTTTACAGTTTAACCAACAAATTACATTGTAAAATGTAAACCAAATAGCTTGTTCGACCGTACATATCGTAGAATTATTTGTGTATGATCTTCCATATAACCATTTCATATCGACCCTCTGAAATCTTACTCAATATTAATAAAAGTATGAATTGTTAAATGCTTTATCAGTGTATATTGTCTTAAAGGTTAATTAATTTAAACGACGGTGTATACGCAGCTATTGTAAGAGACAGGTCTTGAAAATTTTCGTGGAGCTAATTAATTTGGCAACAGGTAAAAGGCAAATGGATACCACAATTATTTTTCTTGTGTTAATTTTCTAGGGTAATTAATATTGAGACACAATTTTGGTTTGTTATTCCTGAAATCTTATGATTATAATTAATTATTCAAAAGTGCTCTGTAAATACCAGGATGGGTCTAGAGAATTTTAAACAACAGTTTTTTTTGTTTTTTCAAAGAGCCCTTAGTGATGAAATAGTTAAAACCTTTCTGTTACACAATAGTGTACAAGCAAATATAAAATTAGCCATAAATTGTCAAAGAGAGGAAATTAATGATTATTTTCCTCATACAAGAGTTGACCCGGAAAAACTTGTTTTCTTTTTACATTGTGTCTTTTGAAATTGTTTTCGGCCAGTCTGACATACTTTTATCCTCACTCAATCAAATAAGACAACTAGATTAACGCAAACAAAAACTATGTGTTCCCACTCAAGTACATTTCGAATCGCTTACCTACGTATTTATGTTGGTGTCCTTAATTAGCACAATAAATAAAATCAACGAATATTGCAGACCAAAAGCGCTATACTTAATCATAGCATTACTTTATAGCACAATTTAGGAGTAATAAAATCGCGCCGAAGCGGCCAAGCCTTGAACTCGCAATACGAAAAACAATAAACACGCCCCTTTATTGCCCGACGTGGGACAAGAGCGGGCTATAAACTGACTCCACTAGTGGATACAAATCTGAATTGTGACGCTAGCATAAAACATTCATGTTCCACAATGCTACTCGCCCACCGCGCCAGGCACGCCCCTGGGACCTACAAAACGTAACGAACCGATCTCCACCATCCTTTTATGTTCCAGATACATTTTTCTGCCTGCCACACACGGCTGTCTTCGGATAGATTATTTATGTTGTCACACCTTGTCCTTTCAAAAATGGATAGACGTGGTTACTGGTTTCTGTTCGAACTTTAAAAACAAAATCACTGTTTTTATTTTCATTGTGACACTTTTAAAAGCGAAGTCGAGTTATAAAGTTTTTATAGTATACAAAAGGCCATTAAATCAATCACGTTTTCAATGGGGGCGGTATTAAAGAGAAATCCGAGGAATAGCTTGCTCACCTTCGGCAAAAAGTCGGTCTGCGGCAAGGCTTTCCACTAATTCTGAATTTAAATGCATGAGATCGAATAGGTTCACACAGAGTGGATATCGCGTTGAGTTTTCCGATTGCCAGTGCTTATGTATTTAGGAGAAAAATGGGACTTTAGGTCGTACTTCAGCGTTTTACAAAAGACCGTTATCAAAAGAATCTTTTGAATAGATTTACATACGCGGGGTGCGCGTGTCACCCTCCTTTGTGTCGACTTGAGCAATATTGTTCGAATCAATAGATGTGATTAATACCCCATAGTGTAACTTCGATCACGTTTTTGTATTTTTAGGTATACAGAGTGGAATTTTGAGATGACACACAACTTCCTTTTTTTATGATGGATAGACTTTGCTTATTGCATACTTTCTTGAAAATCTGTGAATTCAGATCGATTTTTCTCGAGCACCTACGGAGTCTTAAGACCGTTTTTCTGTAACTACAACGTGGTAATGGTTCAGCTCTTACTGACCCATTTAAAAACTCCCCCCCTTTTTTTTTTTTTTTTTTTTTTTTTCGGATGGGAAATCATCAAATGACTTCTCCCGCTCTGGGCGGAGCAGGAGTGAGTGTCAGACTTTTACTGACTAAAACCCATCCATGTTCCTTCATCGCCCTTTGTGTTCCGGGGCCACGGTATCTCTTTCGAACAGTCCCGCAACCCCGGCAGGCATCGGCAATGCGGACCCCTTCCTTTTTGCTGACTCTCTTTGAGGCGCGCGTGGAACACGAACGCGCCGTCGACACGGCCTGTCGTCATGAGACGGACGGACGGCGAGCTAGCCCATAGCCCACCGTCCACAGGCCCGCGCCTACGGTGGCCCCCGACGCCCGGGGCGTCTCCCGCGGCGGCCGGGACGCTGTGAGGTTCTCTCCCTCTCACGTTCCGCCACCTCCTTCTCTAGCATTACTGCTTCGCAGAAGGAGGTGACGGCGTCCCATTCCGTCTTGCTCCGGACCATGGCTTGCACCAGGGCCGGACGCGAGAGGTCGCCGCCGCAAATCGCCGCTTCGAGGACACGGCGGTGCTCCGCCCACGCGGGGCACACCGCCACCGTGTCCTCCGGTCGATCCTCACAATGGAAACACCCGGGCGTTTCCTCCCGCCCGATTCGGTGCAGGAACCTCCCGAAACAACCGTGTCCGGTGAGGACCTGCGTCAGGCGGAAGGTGAGGACGCCGTGGCGTCTCTCAAGCCACTCCTCAAAGAGGGGACTTACCGCCACTATTGTGGCGTGCCCTTCAAGACTCCCCCCTAATTTGGATATTCAATGTAAAGTTTCGATTTTGCACGAATTACCATAGCAACGCTTCCTCAAACTGTAATACACAGAATTGGCTTATTTACATAGTTTACGTGATTAGCTCTATAGACTGACTCAATTTACGCAAACAACAGTAACTATAGATTGTTGTCTTAGGTTAAACATCGAGTAACATCATCAAACACAAATTTCTAATCTGGTAAACCTATCTACTAAAATATGTAGATTCGTATTCCTGAATTGCGTATTCACCAACTTTAGCATATCGCGTCCATAAATGCGTCTCTTGAGCTGCGCCGTGCATACATGCGCATCCTTCCCTCTGTCTCTGTCCCCTTTTTCGTACAGTCTGACCCAATGATGTTATTGACCCAGTCATTTGATGATGTTATTGTCAGTCATGACGACCCGAATGGCGTAGTGGTAGTGAGGCTGCCTTACGTTCTAAGGGTCCCGGGTTCGAATCCCGGTTGGAGCAAATGTTTGTGTGATGAGCATGGACATTTGTTTCCGAGTCATGGATGTTTATATGTATAATAAGTATGTATTTACAAACAAAAAGTATCTATGTAGTATGTCAACTATCTGGTGTCCACGACACAAGCCTCGTTGCTTAGTGTGGCACTAGATGGCTTTGTGTGTTAATGTCCAGCGATATTTATTTATTATTATTATTATTATTTGTTTGGTCGTTAGTTTATCTAACTGGGAGGATCCCACACGCTTGCCTATACGCGGTCTCCTCTTCAGGATTGCGTTTTCTTAGATAGTATTTTTCTTTATCGTGTGGTTAGTGCCTAACCTAGTGTCAGAGTTTGATGCCGCCCATGGGTTTCTCACTTGGCTGTACTTGCCATCGAGAAATACCTCTCAGGTATGATGTTTTTCCTTCACCGAAGTAAGTGATTTACACAATACGTACATGTGAATCAGAAAAATCAAACGCGCGTGTCTTGAGTTCGAACTTGAGACCTAAGACTTAGCAGTCCGACGGTCACACCACTAGTCTATCACTACTTATGATCTTATATCGATAAATAGTTTGCAGCGGACATTGAGAATATTTTCATACAAAAAATCTCATCTCGAACACCTTCGATTTTGACACTCGAATGCTATATGACAAGCGAGCGTATGACACTAGACAGAACCGACTTGTTATATAGTAACAAGTATTGAATTACGATTTTCTCCGTCCTATCCCGTCTATCGCTCTTAAATATTTAAATGTCTTTCTGTGAAAATGACACCGAGACATCAAAAATAATACAAAACGATTTCGTCTCTCACAGTCAGATATCAAAAACAAAAATAAATCGGATTCATTTATCATCATCACCAGCATGAAAAAAAAAAACGAAATCCGATTATACTTTTATTCCAAAGCCATTACAATATAATTTACGGTCGGTGTGAAAGTAACAGATGTCTAGTGCAAGATAGGGCCGGCCGCATTTAAATAGAGGCGAGCTGTCGTTGACATAAAGTGCCATTGTGAGCCACCCCTAGAATGGGGCGCAAAAAAGAACTCCTTCCTAATTGTTTGCACATTTCGCTCCCTATGGCCCGCACGCGTTTCTGAGGGGTGTCGATATTGCATTGGAAACTGGCAATTAATATTTATGTGCCCTTTGAGCTGAGTGTGAAACAATTAAAATGTGTTATTAGTTTTTTGGGCTCAGGTTATTAGGGTTATAAGCCCGAAAAACATTTATCAAACTGATATTGTTCACGATTCATAAATAACCTTTCAAATAATTCCTAAAATTGATTTTTTAAAAAAAAACACTTATTAATACAAAGCAATTGAATAATTTCATATTTATCGGTCCTTTTGTTTTCCGGATTTGAAATCATCAAATTACTCCTCCCGCTCTCGGCGGAGCAGGAGGGAGTGTCAGACTTAAACCCATCCATATTCCTTCATCGCCCTTTGTGTTCCGGGGCCACGGTATCTTTTTCGAACAGTCCCGCAGCCCATATTTATCGGTCCTTCGATTCGTTCCAAATTCAAACACTTATCTCGAGCGAATATTTACGAAACAAAAAAAAAGAGCAATTCAGTCGCATCCCATCCCTATTCTAGTACACACTGTCAATCCATCAGTTCCCCCACATCTCTATTGTGTTTTTAAATCACCATTGTTGTTCCAAGTGGCTATTTCTGGATCATTTTTTTTTCACGTCCCTATAGACTTGGGTTTCGCAAGAAAATTGCCTCAGATTACTTTATCAAATGTCCGTCCGAGATTCCTGAAGGCGTTTTAATAAATGGACGTCGTTATGGAAGAAATATGTGTTGAGTTAAAGTAAATTCGTTGGTTATTAGGATTGTTTAAAATAAAAAGCGACTTATGATTTGATGTTTTGTGACGGTGTCGCCTCGTTTGAAGTTTATTGGGATGATTTTCTCATGGATGAACAAAGCTTTTTGTTGTTCTTTCAATTCCATTCTGAGAGTTCCCAAAAACATTGTCTTATTGAAAACGCATTTCTGATTTGAGATATTTTCACATCTGTAAATCGGCCTTCTCAATGTAGTTCCACAGAGATGTTTGTTTCAACTTTCTTTGGTCTCAATCAATTTCAAGTAGCATCATGGAACTATGACAATTTGTGGTAAGTAGTCGTCAAACGTTAACAATTTCCGTGAAATGCCGAACACGTTGAAAATTTAATAAAAGCTGAAATAACAAAAGGCGTGCTTGTATATCTTTTGATAGTCTGGCAGTTTGACTGATGTATAAAACAAAGTGGTCGCTGTGGTTTACAAAATTAAATATTTTAGAAGCAATTATTTTTCCACACTAAGACTTTTACTATTGATTATACCTTTTTAATTTTGATAATAATGTGGGACGAGTTGCAGAATGAAAAAAAAAAAAATATTTTGATTTTCATCAACTCAGTTGATGAATGAGTATTTTAAAAAAAATATAAAAGCCTGAAATTATGATCTTATTTTGTTTTTCCTTGGTTTATATGTAAAAAAAAAATATCTATTTGAGCAGTGAGCTGTTAGCGGCGTACTGTTTTGCACATTTCCGCACAGCTACGGTGGATACTCCCCAGCGTTTACGCATCTCCTCTCTTCTCCGCTTGTACATCTCCGTTCGTCTTCGCCTTGGTTGAGTACGACCTTTAAAATTGCTGAGTTGAGTTGCAGCTGCTAGAGCTTAAATACATTTCCCAGGACCATAAAAACTTGTATCATATCATTGTAGGTCAAGCGTTTCATATCTCACCGACTGCTAAAATAAAAAAGGTGCCATATAGACGGTGATCATCATAATTGAAGAGGTTCTAATTGTAGGACGTAACATTTACCCTTGTGTAACATGTTGTACCGCTCGTTAGGCGCTGGTAATACCATTAACTTTTAGTATTCCAACTTCTACTATTACTTTGTAAAATTGTTGTGTATGTACGATTATATTTTGCCTTTACTTATTGTCACATAACACAACATCACGCTTGGAATCCCCGAAGGGTCGTTCCATGTAAAATACTGGTATTCAGCTGCATCCGGTAAGACTGGAAGCCGACCCCAACATAGTTGGTTAAGGCTAGGCAGATGATGTGACCTATTGCCATCAACCGGGCACAATTCCAGACTGCGTGGCTGCTACTTAGTGATTTATGCCCGGTTGATGGCAATAGGCTCGAACCGTATTGCATGGGACTTAAACATAACTAGCGAAATGTGTGTGTATCCGGAGAAATATGGATGTACTATTACGTAGACCCCCGGCTAACCCCTCGGGCCGAACAGTCGTGATGTTTCGTATGTATGTACGAGTAGTAGACTTGAAAAGCCTTACTACCTAACCTCGCCTAACTAAACTAATAATATTATTTTAGAACAGAAATTGTTATTTGTTGGGTTAATATAGACGGAAGGTACAACGGACCTCTGTTTCGATTTAGACGTATGTGTGCTTAGTTTTAATTACCTACCTACGTTCCTCGAGACTATTTACTTGAGAAAGTTTACCTAGAAATGTTACAGTGACTGTACAGTCTCGCTGTATAGAGTTAGATACTCCAAATCATGGCGGGTACGAGAGTATACAGCTAAGAGAGGAACACTGATGCGAGACGAACTCTACTATAAAGGGTGCCGAAAGGCACTTGTTCTCCACATCATTGCGATCATTTTTTTTTATCTAGACCATACCTGGGAACCATCTACCTAAATCGCCACATGTATTCGTTCTGTACTATAATTACGTTCACATTTAGTGAGTGATCTAGAATAGAACGCAATAGGATGCTGATCTGCATTATCATCCTCTTGACTCAAAACACTACCAATGCCAACAGAACAGCAACAACAACAACAACAACATCAGCCCATAACGTCCACTGCTGGACATAAGCCTCTCCCATGATGGGAGGAATTTGCCGTAAACTCCACGCTTGGCTGGCGGATTGGAGATCGCAGTAATGAAAGACTAACAGAAAACGCTGCTGCCCATTCTCTGGTCTACGGAGGCGCAAGGTGTTCTGCCTCAGACATTAGTCGCCTTATACGACACCCGTGAGTGTAATGAGTTGGTTCTATTCTACTCTGCCGGATACCACACGGCTAACTAGCATCACAATGTAAAAAGAAAGGTTATATTATATTGGGGGGTCACAGTTCTAACTTTTTAACAAGTTTAAAAAAAAACAACATAATTTTAATGTGGTTTTACTTTATACACCATCACGACCTACTATTCAATCTATCCATCAGAACAATGTTTTACGTGCGTTACATTGAGTTCTGCCAAAAAACATGATTTTTCTCCCAAAAAAAAGTCATTTCCCAGCAATAATTTTTGCGTTGTGTTACTTAATTTGATGTACGGAATGATTGGTTGACGGCTTCGTGAAGAGTTTTGTTTACGTCCTGACCGACGCACAAATGCTTACCACGTATTTGCTTTGCACGCTTTGCATCCTGGTCAAATTCAAGTAGGTATCTATGCTAATGATTCTCGACCCGAATCGATATTAAAATAGATAGGTTTTTCTTTCTCATTAACGGAAATCGGTAAGTGTAAACCACCCGTATTAAAACGCAGCCCGTCTGTAATTGGCCGTATAACCGCGCCTTCACACACACAAATAAAAGCACACAGAGACATATCGCGCGATTGGTGATTCTTTCTATGTGAGGCGGTTCGGAATGATGTAGTGAATACATGGTAAGCGTTTGTGTTCTTTCCACTTTCGTATTCGTTCTGGCTTTAGTAAAGTCACCTTTAAGCACCTTTAACCTTAAAGGAAGTGGAGTACGTAAATATAATTAGTAACGTATAATTATTGAAGTTGCAACGATAGATTAATCATTCTAAACTTAAAATAGGCTATTTGTCATGTTGCCTTCTTGATTCTGTTCTCCTAGTGCTTTCTGTCCAAATTCAAAATTGAGTTCTCTCGTAACAAACCTTAGTGTGTCAGAGAGAGACAAAAATAGCAACATCAACAAATGGTTTCCTTGTGACTTTTGGAGCTGACTGTACTGTACAAAAACAGTTGAAATTTATGGTTGTCGAAATGGGATTCAATGTATGAAGATTAAAATAGTTACGAATTGGCACACTTTTTTACTTGTTTCGCACGTCTTTTGTTAAGTTGTCGAAATGGGAAAGTTATGAGATGGGCCGAAGCCTATTTATCATACATCATCATCATTATCCGCCTAGCCTTTTCCCAACTATGTTGGGGTCGGCTTTTAGTCTAACCGGATGCAGCTGAATACCAGTGCTTTACATAGAGCGATTGCCTATCTGACCTCCACAATCCGGTTAGTACCTACTGTGTACTCTTATATCTATCGTACATAAAACATCAATACACATCCTCATACATAATTCAAAGCAAAACCTAATAGACTACATTTGCAATTAAAAAAGATGGGGTAAGGGTAGCCCCTATCCGAGGGTTCCATAGTCCATCGATATAGCAAATCTTCGGCTCAAGAGCCAATCCGTTTAGCGCGTAATAAATCACCCAGGAACACCCCGACACTGTTTCCAAACATAGAATAAGAAATTGGAATGGAAGCGAAACTTATGTAATTTCCTTTGCAAGTGATAAATGATATTTATTTTGCAAGTCGGTTATATTTGGTAATTAACACTTTTTCAAACTTCTTTTTTCTTAGGTGATGTCTTTTCGTCTATTACAGGCAGCAATAGACCGTTTTACAAAGGACTTGAATTCAGCTGGAAAAAATGTGGGTGTAACTAAAGGTACACCTCTCCCTAACCGGGATATACAGATGGTATTATGAAGTAATCACCTACTATTCCCGACCATCACGCTAATAGCCGTGCTCTCAGCTAACACAGGGCTGGAAATTCCAGTCAATGGCTAAGCGCGGATTATAGTTACTATACAAGTTGAAACGAACCCTTTACCGAAGCCCAAGCATTCTGTACATCACAGTAAGTTAGTTATTAACTATTTTTTTTTTGGGTCAAAAATCATCGTTCACCGTAGGACTTAATGTAACACACTCAAAACAATGTGCTGATGGATGCCTTAAAATGAGCGGGATCATTTGACTGAAGAGCCAATAGTGCGGGAGTCGTGAAGGTATTTAAAGTAAAGTACATATTATCATTAAAAACTTGTATTTTAAAAAACTTTGACCCTAAATGTCTCCCTAACTAGAAGGTTCGGCCGGTTCGGAAGGTATGGTCTAAAACATAAAAAATATCATCGCAATAACGGGGATCAAGTCTCTTTTGGCTTCGTTAAGGGTCCTCTTACAACCATTATTATAAAGAGGTAAAGTTTGTAAGATTGGATGTAGGGGATTTTCTTTGGAACTACTGATCCGATCCCGAAAATCTGTCACTAATGGGAAGCTACGTTTTCTCCAACTGTCGTATACTATATTTTAAACGTTCATGTGGGAAATTTCCGATCATAACGCGAGGGAAGCTGCGTGCGGGCAAAAACTACATTATGCATTCGGAGTGTCAATTTCCCCTCTAAACATGCTTACTCTATGTTTCGAACCCATTATCAAGGGTAACCGTGCGTTTACTCCTCTGGGGTACGTCAGATGTGCAGGGTACAATTTGATTACGTCATTACCCCATACTGGGAACCCAATGTCGTATCAACGATATTGTTATTAAACTCGTCACAATATTATTTATTGTTATTAGTCCCTTTTGGTTTAAGGGTAACAGTTTTCCTTAATCATGATTTTTAATTACCTAGCATTTGTTTTTTGTTATGGAAATATTTTGTTTTCTTTTATTGTGAAGGGAAACAAAGCCGACTAATTAGTCGGCAATAATTTAGAAACATAATGCAAGGATTTAATAAACTTTAAACAAATAAAGAATTTCCTTTTTATATTGAACGAGCTGATGGCCGCTTGACAAAATTGAATCATTCTATCTATTAAAAAAACCGTCATCAAAATCCGTTGCATAGTTTTAAAGATCTAATCATATAAGGACACGGCGGCGGGGGAGTTTGTTTTATAATATGTAGTGATGATCATGAATCATTATCGTGATTCCGATAGAAAGAAACAAAACATACACTTGATGATGTGATTTTCCTGCCTCCATCATTGATTATTATCATCATTTATCACATATTTGATAACTACATAATTAACATAATTACCCACGTTAAACTAATGGTCCCGGTTGTTAATTGTAAGCCGCTATCGATAGATAGAAGCCTGAAAGACTGACAACTAGTCTTACCAAAGTATATCCTATTACCCAGCAACTGTATTGTTGAAGTCAGGTAGGTAGTCGCCCCGGGGCTGCGGGACTGTTCGAAAGAGATACTGGCCCCGGAACACAAATGACAAATGGCGAAGAAGAAACATGGATGGGTTTTAGTCAGTAAAAGTCTGACACTCCCTCCTGCTCCGCCCAAAGCGGCAGGAATCATTTGATGATTTCCCATCCGAAAAAAAAAGGGTAGGCAGCCGCTCCATTACAAAATACTGGTATTCAGTTTCAGTCGAAACTGAATCTACTTTGTTTGTTACAACTCTCTTTATAAAAAGAATTAAACTTGATTCCACATAGCAACAGTAATTTATTTATTCAAGCAAAAACGTGAGGTCAGTGTATATTTGTGATTGTATGCATTTATCAAGCCATGCAATTTTCCTGAGACGTGCATCACATTAACGAATCTCATTTTGCTTTAAAACTCGTGACTCCAAACTAATGTATGTTCGTTTCGTGCAAGTATTGTTTCCGCATTTAATGTAATTCATAATATTTCCTTGTTAAGAATATAAATTGTACGGTATATAGTGTAGTATTGCAAAGATCAGAGGGGCTACCATCAACATTTTTTTCATGTGTCCCACGGCTGGGTAAAGGCCTCCACTTATTAATTATTTCACGCACAATGGTCCACTTCAAGGACTGAGTGCGGAAACCTAAACCCTATGATAGATAGGCCTCTTCTTTCTGCTACCAAGTCTCTCTATCTTGTGCGATATCTGGCCACGTTCGCCCAGCAAACAATCAGATCATCACACCACCTTCGCCGCGTAGTACCTCGACAGCGATTTCCTCCGTCAGGCGTCCAGTGAGTGACGAATTTTACTTCAGTGTGAACAAGGGATGGAGCAAGGCGTCCTGTATTGCCCTCTATCCTATACTGAAGTCACATTAATGTAATACTGCTGAGGTCATGGTAAGCCTTATAAGAAGATAAACTCGTGACTTTCGTTTTCTGAGCGTTTCATATATTAACAACGACATAGGGTGGACATTACTTAGCTATTCTGTAATTTTCGCTGTAAGGATGTCACTTCGTCTAGACCTTCAATTCCTCCCCCGGGTAGAAAATGTAATGAGTTTGTGTCAAAGAGACAGATCATGCACACGGAGACATCAAGCAAGAAAGCAATATTCTATGTAATGGCGTAAAAGGCATCTAGCGGGAGACACCGCCTGATATTATAATGATTAAAACGGCAGTCGCTACGAAGTAACAAAAAGATTGATGCCAATTTTGGTCGGTATGATGATTTACGATCGGAGGAGGCTGTATAAAAGAAAACTCCAAACAAACATGATATGATAGGTGCAGTATAAAAAGGCGTGGCCGCACAAAAGTTATAAACATTACCTCTGTGGCGCGACATTAGTGTTAATTCGAAAACAAAAAAAAAACTAAAATACCGAAGTGTTTGTCCCTTCTGGTTTAAGTGCACCGTTTTAATTTGTAAAAAATATTAAAATACTTATATGAACACTAGCGCCAGCGTGGTGGTTAGACATTTCACATTTGCATATCACTTGCCACATGGCAGTCGCCTACATGCAAAGAACGCCACAAAAATATATGCTATCCGACCTCTTTATTAAAATCACATAGGTAGGTACTTACTTACCATTTTTAGATCTTTTGTTAACTCTTACATTTTACGTTTAAAGTCTGTGTTCATGACATCTTAGGACGAGTTATTTAAGCGTAAAAAGGTCTTTTCTTTAATCTTTTTTTTTTTTTGTATTTCAGTTACTCAAATTGTTTTTTTGGCAGCTCATTAACTTTTGACACAGTGCTTAAACATTTTTATGTTCTATCTAAAATTTTTTTCAAGAAGATCTTCGTCAGGTTTGTTTATGATGTTTTTTTAGGATTTTTACTTTTGTTCTTTAATAGATGGAATTAAATGGCTGCCTTAAACTGTTTGACGTTCTTTATCATATTTTCTAAGAAATCATTTAAAGATTTTTCGTGTGTTGACCAAGTTTAACTGAAAATCAGGTGAACAATCAACTAAGTTAAAGGAGAATGGGCGCTTTTGTATGGGATCCGTCCCCAGTGTTGATCAAGTTGTGGTATTCAGCTTAGGGATAAATTTCCCATTCTCTTTTATTATAAGTCACTACGAATCCATAAGAAATAAATTACCTACGCGAAACTCAGCAAACGTAATAGGTATGTTTCGATTAAAGTCTAGTCTAATCGAAATTTAGGAAAATAAACGTATCTACAACTCAACGTTATCAAAAGTTTTAATTGAGATTTGTATTCCTTCTTGAATTGAGTGGTTCTTATGAAAGATGGTCTGTAAAACAATTAATATTGTCAGTACAACATTAAAATATATTTATTTTTATCATATTTGAAGACTGTTTACCAATCAGTATTAAAATAAATTGACCTTGACAAGGAAATCCCTACAACAATTTTGCCTTCATGACTTCGAATTAATAAGGTAATAAAAATAGTCGGTTTCTCTAATATTAGACACCATTTATATCCATTACGGAGGCAAAGTTACGGAGGGTCGTCGGTAGGATGCAAAGGCGGTTGGGATTTTGGTTCTGTCTCTGTTTTTAATCAATCTTCGCACAGTTATAAATAATTGACAGGTGACGAAATCCTGTCGACCGAAGTCCCTATTTTTGTGTTTATTTAAAGCACGGTACGCACGACGACCAATCAAGCTTTACAAAATCAAATTAGGCTAAGCTGATCTCTCATTCTATGGGAAGCTCATACAAAGAGAGGTCAGGCCTTACTGGATATGTCTAGCTTGATGTGTCGCCTTGCGTACGTTGATTTTAGAAGTTGAATGGGTTCAAAATAGTATTGTATTAGAATGTTATCAATAGCAATATAGTGGGTATTACACAATTCTTCTGTCAAACTGCAGGACAGTTTGTCGTACATAACATTATTGCATCATTACAAAGGTTAAGGAACAACATAATTTTATTATGATAATTAGTTACATCATTTTAAAAATTAAACACCAACCCCTTTATTAATAAAAGCGGCGTAAAGTTATGGCCGATCTTGGAGCAGTTTCCTTTCGAAAAATAGGCAAATCTGGAGTTTAGAGTCGTTGTAACTTTTCTCGCGTTTATTATTTAACGAGCTAGGTACATTACACAACTGATCCTCGCTCTTCTTCTTTATAAAGGGTGTAAAACACCTCTTAACGAAGCTGAAAGGTACTTGCTCTCACCGTCATTGTGATCATTTTTTGTTCTACACCATACCTGGGAACCTTCTAGTTACGGAGATATTAGGAGTCAAAGTTCCAAGTTTTTGACAAGTTTTTTCTAAATATACGTTTTTGATGTAAGATTTTTACTTTAAACCGCTCCACGACCCCCGTACTATTCAATCCATCCATCAGCACAATGTTTTGACTGCGTTACATTGAGTTCTACCACAAAACCCAACTACTGTTTTGTCTCTGCATCACCCCAAGGTAGACTTGTAGAAAATGCCCAAGGCATTAAGTCCGCCTTTGTACATTATGTGCATAAAGTTTTAATAAATACATAAATAATAAAACATGATTTTTCACCCCAAAAAAAGAAGTCGTTTCCCAGCAATAATTTTTGCGTAAAGTTACTTAGTTTGATGTACAGAATGCTTAGTTGACGGTTTTGTGATGAGGTCTTTTACACCCTGTACAGAAATGCAGCCGGGGGGAAACTCCGCTGCAGGAAATTGTCGCGCAACGGTCAGACTTCCGGCGTGATCTCATGGCGACATGGAGAGAGCGACTGTCGCAACACCGTGCAGGGCACGCCACAATAGTGGCGATAAGTCCCCTCTTTGAGGAGAGACGCCACGGCGTCCTCACCTTCCGCCTGACGCAGGTCCTCACCTTCCGCCTGACGCAGATCCTCACCGGACACGGATGTTTCGGGAGGTTCCTGCACCGAATCGGGCGGGAGGAAACGCCCGGGTGTTTCCACTGCGAGGATCGACCGGAGGACACTGTGGAGAACACGGTGGAGGTGTGCCCCGCGTGGGCGGAGCACCGCCGTGTCCTCGTAACGGCGATCGGCGGCGGCGACCTCTCGCGTCCGGCCCTGGTTCAAGCCATGGTCCGGAGCGAGACGGAATGGGACGCCGTCACCTCCTTCTGCGAAGCAGTAATGCTAGAGAAGGAGGACGCGGAATGTGAGAGGGAGAGAACCTCACAGCGTCCCGGCCTCCGCGGGAGACACCCCGGGCGTCGGGGGCCACCCGTCCGTCTCATGACGACAGGCCGTGTCGACGGCGCGTTCGTGTTCCAAGCGCGCCTCAAAGAGAGTCAGCAATAGGAAGGGGTCCGCAAGGACCGATGCCTGCCGGGGTTGCGGGACTGTTCGAAAGAGATACCGTGGCACTGGAACACAAAGGGCGATGAAGGATCATGGATGGGTTTTAGTCAGTAAAAGTCTGACACTCTTTCCTGCTCCGCCCAGAGCGGGAGAAGTAATTTTATGATTTCCCATCCGAAAAAAAAAAAAATCGGGGAGCTCGTGGCTAAATAATAACAGCCGCTCGGGTTGATCTTTAGGTTAAGACGTTTTTGCCTAGGTTGGTCTGTGGATGGGTGACCACCCATTACATACCGAGTTTCCTCCGTGCCTCGGAAAGCACGTTAAGCCGTTGGTCCTGGCTGTCTTGTAGATCTTTGACAGTCATTAAGTAGTCAGTGGCCCAAAGAGTCTTACCAAGCAGTATCGTATTACCCAGAACTGGGTTGTGGAGGTCAGATAGGCAGTCGCTCCATGTAAAATACTGGTATTCAGCTGCTTCCGGTAAGACTGGAAGCCGACCCCAACATAGTTGGGAAAAGGCTAGGCAGATGATGATTCTGGAAATACTCATTTTAAGTTGGAACAAGACTTATATTTCTCCAGCATTTCTTATCGTGTTTGCTTTACGCCACGATCTTGTTGTGCATCTGGACTGATGAGGTAATTAGCTAAGTGCCCGTTCAGGGATCGTTTGAGAAAATAAGCTCAGTATTTAAAGGTTTTATTTTCTAGGTGGACTCAGCTATTACATTAATGTACCCTTCTCAGTTATTTTTAGCTTGTGGCTAAATTATAATAGCCGCACTCACTGCCGTTTAATTTAATACGGTTTAAACAGACATTTGGCACCGATTGTAATAATGATGTTAATATCGTTTCTGTTAGTTACTGGCTTAATGAAACTGTTGATTCTCCGTGAGTATATCCATAAGTCTAAAAGTGTTATTGGGTTTTTCTATTAAAAATTTCTCTGTAGCAGCTACGGAGTCTGGATTTGTGGCCACTTGATGGCTCGTCCCTTATTACATGGGACTTAAAACATAACTAGTGAAATGTGGGTGAACGTTAAGGTACACCTCTGCTTAACTCTTTGGGGATTACAGGCATGATGTTATGTATGATTCTCCGTAATGTATGCTTTTGCATTTCTGTGAAATAGTTGTAGTTTCCCCCGATTGTTCGGTCATAGCGGCTAATCTCAGCGGGAACTTACCCTAGATGCAGAAAATGTTTTAATGCTCAAGTCTGTGTGCTAACACAGCTGCACTATCCCTTCTCTCACTCTCACAGTTCGATGGGGCGACGATCCCACATGACCGGAGAAAAATCAGGTTTTTGATTCTATACCACTGTTGTAGTTTATTTGAATCAAAATGACTTTTGTATTCGTCAATGTGACCGCTTGATGGCTGTGCTCATGTATTTTCTAGTAACTGTATTTTACAATATATCTGGTTTACGAGTTATTCAAGTCTTTGATTGCATCCACGGAAAACCCTCTACAAGAAGTTTACAAAATATAATCATCAAGCCTGCAATCTCGAAGTTTTAGGCAGAGGTGTACCTAAATTACCACATATTTTCAGTTATGTTTTAGCTCCGTCTAATAGGGAGCAAGCCTATTATCATCAAAGAGCACACATCCAGACTCCGTGCTGGAGAAATTCCAGATGAAAACATCTAATCACACATTGCCCGACCCGGAACTAGAACTCAGGTGCAGTCGCATGTACTACTCATGTGATTCGACTACTAGACCGCAATGAAGTGGCGATTGAAATATATAGTTATTTACTTATAGAAATGTTTATATATAACCATAACAAACATAGCTATATACAAACACCGTCCATTAGCCTTACCACTTTGGAATAGAAAGGCAACGTATATTACTTTCTTAGTTACAGGGTTGGCCTCTTAAGCTTCCGTTCAGCCACATTTAACACAACATCTTCATAAACCTTTACGAGTGTAGGTCACAACACTACCACTATGTAACTGTTTACCTTTAAGGATAGGCTGCGGTGTAAAGGAATTTATTTTAGATCTGTAATCTAGATTAACTGAAACATCTCTCTCGATTTTGAACTGGAAAAAGTATTGAATTTAGACTCTTGATGCCGCGTTTCTTTTTATAGATTACATCTAGTTTTCTACAACGATTTTTAACAGATACAAAACGATATAAGGTTTTCGGTAGCTTAGGTCAGTTTCACAAATCTATGTCTTTTCCATCATACATAATACCACACTCATACTCACCGACACCCTCTCCCACACACACTTAAATACAAGATTTCAAGGTTAATAACAAAAAATAATTATACTTTAAAAATAATTAAGTCCAACACTGGTGTCGATTCTGTTGTGCACAAACTAAACTTAATTTATGCTATTGCTATCTTTTACTAAAAGGCAGTGCGCGAAAAGGACGGCTGTAGCTATGAACTAAGTTAGAGATGTCAAACTAGTTTATGCCTTGCACTTCACCGTGTTTTTAGTCCACGTTTTTACGTGCACCCTTCATTTGTATAGAAATATTAGTTCCAACTAAATTTGAGAGCTCTAAATTACGTCCGTCTCTTTCTCGTTTTATTAGCGGAAAAAAGATAGCAATATCCTAAATTAAGTTTAGTTGGTGCACAACAGAATCGACACCAATGTATCTGTTGATCAAAAGAAAAAACTATTTTTTCCTACTTTATTCAGTCCCAGGACTAACCCATGAACCGCGCTTGTAAACAATTCATATTAAAAACCACATCCAAACGCATTGTCATAAACCGTCCAATTCATCACAGAATTCCCCTTTAATTTTCTCCTCAACGTTTCACACACACCTTACACCATCAATACCTGATACACAGACAAGGTTGTATCACTTACCAAAGCTCATTTACTTCGTTGATGAGGGAATTAACGGCTGATGGTAGACATTTCATCTGTTTCGCAGTGATCGCTGCGTTCATTACACGAATATAGACCTCGCAGGCTGATATATGGCTCTCATTGTCGCGAACTAACAACAGTCCATTCTGGATAATGGCCCGCTTTACTGACCTCGTACGTCCGGGTGAGTGTGACCAGTATTCATATTGAAAACGGGATTCGACAATATGGCTTCTTTCGGTTATTGACAGCCGATTTTGGAGCCAATAATGTGATTGCTGAGGTTATGAGGTCGAGAGCTAGGATTGGGTTGGTTGAATTGCGTTTCTGGGGTTATAAATGTGGGTAATGGTAGTTTTCTGCATTTACTCTGTAGTGTATCACTCTTCATATAGCCTGATTGACTAGCGTTCAAGTCAATTAGCCTATATGCAGAGTTACAAACTTACGGAAATTTTCTATCAAAAACATTTTATCATCATTTAGAAGTACCTAACCCAAAAGGGCGGTAAATTAAATGCATAACTGGGAAGAATCCATGTGTATAGCATCTGCCTAGTCTTTTCCCAACTATGTTGGGATCGGCTTCCACTCTAACCAGATGCAGCTAAATACCAACATTTTATATGGATCGACTGCCTATCCAACCTCCCGATCCACAACCCAGTTAGTACTGGTTGTTACGAATACCCTTTGGTAATTGTGGTGGTCAGACTTCCAGGCAACTGACTACCGGCTCTTTAGTCAACTGATCCCGCTCATTCGGATCCCGCGGGATCAGTTTACTAAATTATAATTTTTATGTTATTTTCTTTAGTAGATTTGTCCCTAAATTATGGTTAAAAAAAAATGCCATCGAATTTAAAATTTGAGTACCTAACAGCGTGTAGAAAAATTTTAGGAAGAATAAAAATAAGTGTCAAAGATCTACAAATGACAACCGGGACCAACAACTTAACGTGCTTTTCGAGGCATGGAGGTATGTAATGGGTGGTACCTATCCACATACCAATCTAGGCAAGTGCGGCTTAACCTGAAGATTGATCAGAGCGGATGTATTTAACCACGTTTTAGTAATGTAAGTACTTGGAAGGGCTCCCACTAGGTGGACTGATGACCTGGTGAAGGTTGCGGGGATCCGTTGGAAACGCACGGGACCGGTCAATGTGGCGACACTTGGAGAGGCCTATATCCAGCAGTGGAAGTCGTTCGGCTTAAATGATGATGATGATGATGAAGTACTTAGAAATTGAAACCCTCATACACAATAACACTACTACTGACAAAAAAAAAACTAATTAGTCCGTCACAAAGATTTCCAAAAAATATTGAAAACGTATCTTTTCTTTTTTCACGTAAACAAAAAATTAAGACGATACAGTGCGTCGGAAACTCGCGTGATGTCTCATTTGAGTACATTTTTTACTCAAATGTGACGTCACAAGCCCCCACTCATGATCTTTGACACGTTTTATCTTCGTCAATTTTTATTATTTTGATAAAACAAAAAACACCTATCCAATATTTTTCGATAATCTAACTGACGGACTAAACAGAATCATATTTTTTTTTGTCAGTCATCATACCGTTTCTTCTCAAATCATATCTGTATGTTTATATTACATCTGTTTCTTGATTAACCGAAGGAAAATTGTATTTATGTACTTTTTCTATCAAAAAACGCGCAATCCCCTATAAAGATGAAGTTCTCAAAAGTTCAAAGTGCTCAATATAAGCTGCTCAGTTCAGAAGCCACGGCTAAAACATTCAATTTCAAATAATTTGCCTCAAAGCGTTTTAACATTAATGAAGCTAATTGCTTTACTTTGCGCGGCTTAAATATCCGCGGGATCCAAATATTTTGTCGGTGTAATTGGCTTGAAGTGCTAACAAGTGCATTGTTTTTGAATTGCTAATTGTTTGTTTTGCAATAACGAAATTAATATGGCAGGAACTCACAACATTAAAATTAAATACTCGTGGGCACAATTTCAGTTTCAATACCTACCTTTACTAGTTTTAGCTAATTTAACTGAGGAGCTCGTGGATAAATAAAAACAGCTGCGCGGATCGATCATCAATGTTATGCAGTGCTTTCCTAGTTTGGTCCGTGGATGGGTGACCGTGATTACATACCTAGTTTTCTCCGTGTCTTGGAAGGTACGTTAAGCCGTTTATATTTTAAAGTTAGTCCCGTAGCAAAAGTTGCTCAATAATTGCGACAATTTCGCTCTCTTAAAAAAATGTCCACATTTAACTAATCACCATGTATAGGATATTCATTGTACTTAATTTTAGGGTCAACATTCCCCACAAACAGTAAATCAGGAAGTCCCGCAGACACGCGTAGATTTGGAGGCATTAGTCCAAAGTGCAGTTGTAGTGCAACAACAAAGAATTACAAAACAGGGACTATGCCCGACGTTGCCTAATGACGTTCTAAAGAGATTAGTTGAGTTTTGAGTGAAAACATTCCACCTTTTTAGGTCCATAACCAAATGAAAGCATAGTATAATCAGCCTATAATGTTCCTACTGCTGCGACACAGGCCTCCTCTATGAGAGGAAATGGGCAATCCACCACGCTGGCCCAGTGCTGGTTGGAACATGTGACATGAGAATCAGTCAAATGAGAGACTGACAAACATACAAACGAGTAACAACAACATTGCAATCTAAAGACTCAAGTATCAAGCCTACCTGACAAAATGCAGCGTGTAACAAAACGCGTATAGTGTATACAATACCATCAAATTGAACAATTTTCGACGAGAACGAGTTAATATAGAAAATAGAATACGAGTTTCTTTGCGTGATCGAATCAGAAATGAAGACATCCAGCAAGAGAACCAGGGTCACCGACGTAGCCCGAAGAATTGGCAAGCTTAAGTGGCAATGGGCAGGGCACATTGCTCGCAGAACGGATGGCCGATGGGGCCGAAAAGTTCTGGAGTGGCGACCGCGAACCGGAAGACGATACGTTGGAAGACCTCCCACTAGGTGGACCGATGACCTGGTGAAGGTTGCGGGAATCCGTTGGATGCGAGTCGCACGGGACCGGTCAATGTGGTGACACTTTGGGGAGGCCTATGTCCAGCAGTGGACGTCTTTCGGCAGAAATGATGATGAAGATGATTAATACGATGGAACCAAAACCTAATAGAAAAAATCAGCTGTCCCACACAAAATTGAAATACGTATTATTCCATCTCCAGCTGGTGGAGAAAGTTTTTCAGTTTGATAGTCGGTAGCACACCCTTTCATTCGACTGTACCCTTTTTGTTACGCGCTTTGTATAATTAAAATTCAACTAACAACATCGAATACGATAGATCAATAGGGTAGATGACACCATAAAACAATTATTCCAAGATACCAATCTCTAAAAAAAATCGTTATTTTGGGCTTGAAAACCCGTTTATTTTGTAATAATTGACAAATTAGATTATTAGTTGCTTTGAAATCAATAAATAGTTGAGTCATTGAGTTGACCAAACAGTGACGTCACAGCGTGCCATTGCCATACAAAATCTATAAGAAAACCGCGTTCATTTATTTAACGAAAACAAACAGTAGCACAATAAGAATTCGTAACAATAATTTAAATATTAAATTTTAAAACAATTATGCTACCCACAACGTTCTCTACAGATTACATTTAAAGTATTTAAAAACTAGCTAGTAACAACACAAATACATTACATAAACAACGGTCATTGTCCTGGAACTAATTTCTAAGATTTCTAAATGTATGTGATTATACATATAAAAAAAAATAAAAAAATTGTGTGCGTATTTAAAATAACGTTATTAAATATCTAATTATACAGTATTTTGTTTAGTTTATTTTAATAGATTTGTATATTGTAAAAATGTTTATATCTACTAAATTCAAATAAAAAATTACACAGTAATTTGCTGGTCCTTTAGGGCTGCTTGGATTTGCTTCCTAAATGCATTTTAACTTAGAAAAAGAATGTCGATTGAATGGAACTCATTGTTGTATGTCTCAACTAAACGATGAAGTGGTGAACGCGAGCCAGCGTTGGATTTACAGAGGCCAGTAGCAAATAGACGTCGAGTGCGTAGTACATGAACTGTGTTTTGACAGCTCTTAAAAAATATGTCAATTGATTGGTGTGTCATCTACCCTATTTCATCGAGTTACCTACAATTTGCTTTCATTTCACAAAAATACTTCCTACGTATTCCAATTTCCAAATACCTATCAGATAACAAAGTATGTATCTCATCATTCAAAACCACAAGCAAACTGTATTGAAGACACAATACCATTGGAGAATAAACTACCCCATGAAATCCCAAGAGTGTCATATGAAGCAAACAAGGGGCGTTGTATCTTGTGCGATATTATTAACCGATGACCCACCTTCATCCGGCTCCGGCCCATCTCGGAACTTTCCTATTTCGACAAATAAACAAAAGACGTGCGAAACAAGTGAAAAAGTTTGCCAACTCGTAACTATTTTAATCTTCATACATTAAATACCATTTCGTCAACCATAAATTTCGACTGTTTTTTGTACTGCACAGTCAGCTCCCAAAGTTACAAGGAAAACATTTGTTGATTTTGCTATTTTTTGTCTCTCTTTGGCACACTGAGGTTTGTTACGAGAGAACTCAATTTTAAATATAAACAGAATCAAGAAGGAGATGTTGGTGCCGCTAAAATCGTCTTTTTAGTGAATACCCAACAATAAGTACTAGGAGAACAGAATCGTGAAGAAGATGTTAGTCCCGCCGTTTAGAATACTACCAGTCTACTACTACCGACTACCAGACTTACAAAAGGGGATCGGGGGTATCATGGTACCCAGTTACTGGATTATTGTGGAGATCAGTTAAGCCGACTCTCCAAGTAAAAAACTGGTATTCTGTGCAATCTGGTTACACAAAATGATGACGCTACGGTACCTATACTATCAAGTAAATTAGCTTTTAGCAAATCTTCTCTATAAACGAGTTATGGTACAAGTAGTGTAGGCTGTACGAAATAAATATTAATAATGGTCGCTAATATCAGTATATCTAATATCATCATAAAAATAATATATCATATAAAACTTGCACATGGTGTTCATCGACCTCGAAAAAGCATACGACCGGGTACCTCGAGAGGTTTTGTGGTGGGCCCTGAAAGAGAAAGGTAGCCTGTATGCCTGGGAAGTATGTGCAGTTGATCCGAGCGATGTACAGTTGATGTAGTACCCAAGTCTGGTCTAGCGGGCACTAGCAACAAGATTCAATGTGGCTGTTGGTTTGCACCAAGAGTCGGCTCTAAGCCCGTACCTCTTGTTGAGGAGAATGGAAGAAAAAAACATGTGTGGCGCCGACCCCAAGAAACATGGGATAAGGGCAGAAAGATGATGATGCTAATATCAGTATATTTCGAAATTATTTACTGCAAGAAACAAAACTGTCACTACCAGTACTGTGTCACTACATGCTGATATACAATGTGTTTGGCTACCGGTTACCGATACTTTATGGGGCATATTATTTACTTATTTCTATCGATAAATACAGGTTAGGTAATTTTTTTTTTCTAGGTGTATTTTCATGTAAGTACATACATTGCTTTAGTATTTACGATAAGTTAGAAATAAATAAATAATACCGAACAGTAATTGTGATGTTTCTTAGTAGTTCTCCTGAGTGCTAACTGTACTTGCCGAGCAAAAAGTTTACCAAATGGGATTCAATGTATGAAGATCAAAATGGTTACGAAATGGGATTTCATGTATGAAAATTAAAATACACACATCAAAAATGTCTAGGGATCAAGCATTTTTATGCGGATTTCTTGAGATTGAGATGTGGCTTTGTAATAAATTTATGATTTTATAAATTTATATGGATCCTTTTTGGTGCATTTCATAATTTGAATCAGGAACTCTCAATCAAATTCGAGTAAAAGATGAAAATAAGCTGTCAATATTTTCCCTATAAAAACATACAACGCATTGAAGACATTATTAGTGCTACTGTTTCCCTACTACTGATTAAAACCAACGTTATTATGGAGCGGCGACGTCATTTAAGCAGGGAAGAAATGCTCAGAGCCGTGGGAATGATAGAAGCTGGTTCCCGGCAACGTACTGTAGCTTTAGCTCTGAATACAAGTCAGAGTGTTATCAGTCGACTTTGGACACGTTACCGAAGCACTGGTACCGTGGCTGAGCGCCATGGAGGACGGTATCGCTGCACCACACGGAGACAAGACCGATACATTCAAATCTTAACTCGAAGAGCTCCAACAATAACCGCCATGTTAGCCGTGAGGCTTCATCACTCTTCAGGGAACTTAATTAGCGACCAAACAGTCAGAAACCGCTTGCATGAAGTGAACCTTCATTCCCGAAGACCGCTACGGGTACCACCTATAGCAATGCACAATCGTAGGATTCGATATCAATGGGCTCTTGAACACAGAAATTGGGCAGAAGAACAATGGCGTTTCGTGTGCTTTTCTGATGAGTCTCGTTTTGGTATGAGACCGGATACAAGACGTATACGACACTGGAGAACCCCTGGACGCCAACAGCGATTAAAATCCTGCCAGGAAGTCCATCCTTATAGTGGTGGAACCATCATGGTATGGGCGGGTATTTGGATCGGCGGAAGAACTGAGTTGATTTGGATCAGAGGCAACCTCAACGCTCAAATTTATGCTGAGACGATTGTATCAGACGTCATCGTTCCTCTACAAGTGCAAATCGGTCCCTTATTTCAGTTAATGCATGATAATGCACGACCGCACACCGCAAGAGTTGTAAGACAGACTCTCGCCGCAGCTAACATCAATGTCCTGCCCTGGCCTGCTCAGTCGCCAGACTTGAACCCGATTGAGCATGCATGGGATATGCTACAGAGAAGAGCTCTGCCGAATATGGAGGGTATCCAGTCGCAAGAAGACCTTTTTTTGTTGTTGCAACGAACATGGGCGGCCATTCCACAGCGTGATTTGGATGAACTCATTTTGAGTATGCCAAACCGATGTTCTTGTGTTGTTAGTGTTCGCGGTAGAAACACGGATTATTAATTGTTTAAGTTACCCAATAAAATTTTAAAGAAAACTGTTATTTCAGTCTTTTTTTCGAACTTTAATGTTAGTGGTTCAAATGTCAAAAATCCCTTTATTAGGAAAATGGCAAATTTCTTTATTAATGCAAAGGTGACTTGGTTTATCGTTACTGTGACAAACGAAAACACTTTATTTGATGAATCCTTAAAGAAAATTTTAATTAATATCAATCAGGAGAAAAGTTATTGCAAAAATATATGTTGATCCCTAGATACTTTTGATGTGTGTAGTTACAAAATGGGACTTTTGTGATAGTCTTTTGTTTTGTTGTCGAAATGGGAAAGTTACGAGATGGGCCGGAGCCCTTCATCCTTATGTTACTATAGAAAACAAAAACACCATTACGGAACCTTTTTGAGGTGACGGTTCCATTATTTTTGTAAGATTAATATAGTTGTATGACAAACATGTTTTTGTTCACAAATAATACCATCAAAAGAATGAATCAATTTGTTTGAAGCTCCCCATAATACTAGGGTTTACCATAAGCTATTTCAACGAGGGGTCGAATGCGATTTTCTTTTGCCTCGCGGCTTGATGTGTTGTATTGATTTTGTACTGTACCAGAGGTCTTCCGCGAATTTTGTTTTTGTTTCGTAAACATTGTTCAAAATAAAAAATATTCTTTTCCCTTTCTCATCATAATGGAAAACAAACTTTCTATGAACTATGAATTAGGTCGAACTTTTCGTCTGAATGTCTGTTTTTTATTAGATACAATATTTATGTTCTAAATGTATATTTTTTACCCGAGAAACATTTTCGTCGCGGCTTACTACGCCATTTACTTGTTTATATTTTATTTTGTTTACACTATCTGAATTTATCTTTTGATTAAAATCTGGGTTAGGCTTGGCAATTTGAATAAATTTATAGCAAGTAAACGGTATCGAAATAGAGAATCTCATTGAAAATACAAAGGATAAACGTTAGGGTGCCATTATCGATCGAGATCATACGGAAAATAAGTTTTACTACCGTGTGGCGAGCCTTATCGAATTTTCTAAACTCCGTTTTAAATTGGCAATCACAATTACGGTTGGGGCAAACAGATATTTATAGACAAAGTTCGATTTCGAATTTAATCATTAGAGGCTTAAATGGATCAAGTATCTCGAAATACAATTACCTTATATGTTGGTTATATAATGTATTTTTGATACAAATATCCCTTGAGATAATCTTTTGTTGAAAATATAGGTCACGGTATACTAATTCACTGTTGCAAATATCAAGCTTTAGTGGCAGTAATGTCGAAAATAATTCGGCTTCCAAAACTCTCGTTCTCGCGATCAAACGCGCCTGGAATACAGACATACCACAACACATTTATTAAGCTTATTACTACATCCCGACTTTGTTGGTATCACGTTTCATTCAAGTTTTTGTTGTTTACCGCACTCCAGCCTTTAAAGGCTAGGCGGAAGCAAAATCAAATTAACACGAATTATTCATGCTAAGCAATGGATTGGATTTAGAATTCGACTACATTATTTCTCGAAAAAAGCCTGTCATCCTCAACCGAAAAACACTTTTTCATTACAAGTTTTAAGGTCAAAACAAGCTAATGAAATTTCAAATACCTACCTACTTATCGATTTCAAACTTCCTAGTTCCTCCTCCTCCTCCTAAATCCTTCAACTTGTTTTTCGAAAAGTATTTACGCCACGTTGGTTACTGGAGGTCTACGGCTCATTATGGACCGTTGAAAGCCCCCGCTGTGATAGATGACCTGTTCAACACGAATAATGGTCCATTCAAGCTACTTTGGAAACCATTTACCTTTGGTAGTCCACTATACCTAATTACGAAACGGATGGACATGATTTAAGGTTCTGATACGATTGGGGACATCAAAGGGGATTGGGAGGAAGTAGGGCCCATATTGTAGGAAAATTACTGCTGAATTGATATCTGAATTTGCAAAATTTTGATTAAAGGAATTCAATTTGTGGAACAATTAGGTCATATAAGGATAAATGAGCAGTTATAAAGGTATTTGATGTTGATGAATGCTCTTTGAACCATTGTTTCATTCATTACTTTTGGAAAGTCATTACTTTTGAAGAGTTTGATACTGTTAGGCACACCTCAGCTGCCTTACGTCTCGGGGATTACAGACGTGTTACTGTACATGTTATTTTATATGGTATGTGTGAAAGGAACCAATAATATGACCCTGTGAAGACCGTAGCAATACAAAAAACAGAACCGGTCAATATGACAAAGATCTATGTCTAACAGTGGTCGTGATTCGGCAGAAATGACGAGGTTTAAAAATTTTTATTGCTTAAATAGCTATCTTCTTGAAAATAATGTCACGTCACGTAAGTACCTATTATTAGATAAGTCAATATTTTGCATGGTGTAGGGGGCGAGAATATTGCCATCAACCGGGCACAGATTCAGTGGCTACTACTGAAAAAATCCTGATAGAAAAACTCAATATCTAAACTTATAATTATTGTCACTTACGGGGATATCTTCCGTGATTGTTTGTACTTATTATACATATGTATAAACATCCATGACTCGGAAACAAATGTCCATGCTCATCACACAAACATTGGCTCCAACCGGGATTCGAACCCGGGACCCTAAGAAGGTAAGGCAGCCTCACTACCGCTGCGCCATTCGGGTCGTTTTGTTTGTAAGTACCTATGTATTTAAAAACAAAAAGTATCTTTGTAGTATATCAACTATCTGGTGTCCACGACACAAGCGTTGCTTAGTGTGGCACTGGATGGCGCTGTGTGTTAATGTCCAGCGATATATATATATATATATATATACCCAATAACGCTTTGCGCGACCCAGGAACCTCACCCAGTTCATTATGCTCAGCAGTCACGCTTGCAACCACTAGAGCTAGATCAACCATGTTTTTTCATTATTAGCTACAAGTTGCGATGCCAACCAAGCTAAGAAATTATACGTAGGTAGGTAGGCAAGGTACATTCATATTCATTAGTTCATTACGTAACACCTTCGAGTTACATAGGTGTCTCTCGCAATTAGATCGTCTTGTCTAATCTTGTTTTCGTTAATTCGTTTTTATCTGGAGGTTTTCGGGCTATGGTAGGTGCTAATAGAATTTGGCCTACATTGTTTTTTATACGATAGAAATTGACCTCTTTTCTGTCTTGAAAGAGATGGTAAAACATGTAGATGACAGTAATACCAAATCATGCCTTAAAAAGGGGAAAATCTTTGAGGTGAAAATTTGTCTTCGTTATCTTGCTCTTATTCCAATTTATTGCGTCGGCACATCATTTTGGTCTTCCTCTTTAATTTTCTTTTACTCGTCATCTCAGCAGTCACCTCCTTCCCTGCCATATCACTTTTCACACAGTCCAAGCATCTTTTCTTTGGTTTTCCATCCTCTTACAGACATCCACATTCATAATCAAAACATTCCTCACGACATTTCCCTGATTCCTTCGCATCACATGTCAATACCATGACAATCGATTACCACACAACTTTTCAGTCACCAGTAGGGTAAAAATATGTGAAGATGCCAAAAAATCCTTTATAACTTCACCATACAGATCTTTCGAAGCCAGGTCACCTGTAGATTAACCTATATCAATATTGGCAGAGGATGAAAAATGAACACCGGGGTTTTTGGTGCCCCAAAAGGAACTAAAGATAATGCTTTGGCTTTTCGTATTTCGATTAATTTACGCCGTTGTTTTTATCTGTTTAAGTTTTCATTTCGTTTTTTTTTTACATTTAGAATATTGTATGTGTGTGAGTTGACAAAAAGACGTTTCAAAATAACAATCCCAAAATTATAACTGCATGAACTTGTGTTAACTTTAAAACACTGAAAAATAGCAACGTCCGCAAAAAAAATTGTCACACTCATAACATGATTAATCTACACTTTCATTACTAACAAGAGGAAGCTGGGAGGAGGATGGAAGTGAAAAGTGTGGTGGCTGATTGATGACATGTACCTCGACGCGAGCGCCATTGAGGATAGCCATTCATTCCACCGCTGTAAAATATTTCACCAATGTTTTCCGAAGTGTCTCAGCTCCGTAACAAATGATGTGCTAACAGATTTTACACACAAACTGTCACAACATTTTTACAGATATATGAATCAATTTGGAAAACATTTGGCCCCATTTTTGACGAAAACATCGGGTCGTTATGCAGGAATAAATCTGTTATGCTTTCTGGGCGATTTGTGGCAATTCAATTTCTTGAAAAAGAATCAATATATATACCAGGCTTCGTAAGAAAACCTAAAAGGATTTGTTTTAGTCCTCACAAGCCCTATAGTCATCAACATCCCCAACGAAAATCCCAATGTACAAAGACCAAAGCAATGCCGATAAACCAAATTAACCAATCCCGTCCAACGGCGATACGTTCAAAATCGCAGGTAGCTGTACCCTTATAAATTTAATAAAACCCTTTAATTCAAGTAGGTTAGCGAATAATAGCCGAGGTTTAGTGCGACTTCACAATTTAACACGCTCCGATGGGGGAATTGAGTCGTAAAAATACTGAGAAACGGTCAGCAATCAGAGGTGAGAGTAAATGGCGCTTCAGAAACATCGGCCCGGATATTTTCGACACCTACAGCCGCTGCAGCGATTCAAAGCGCTGCCAACGATGCAAAAAGATTTAGAAGAGCCTGTGGTGTGTGGATTTCTAATTTTATTTCGAAGCAAATATATTTTTAGGTAAAGAAATATGTGGTGCTAACTTCTTTTATAGAAATTAGGTTGACTTAATTCACATATTTAATTTATTTTGGACCTGAAACCATTTTTCAGTAAACAAATCGTAATTTGACACGGCAATGTCAATCTCAGCAAACAGATACGTCATTAAGACTTCCACTCACCGTGAAATACTGAAATTAGGATCTAAAATTAAACGTACCCACCCTTAAGAGAATTGGAATTCCGAGTATCCGAAATTAGCTGCGACCTTTACAAGGTCTAAAACGAAATAAGGCTTTAAAACCAAAGCATATGGAGCAATAATATGGAAATATATTTGTTTTCATTTAAACACTAGCTTTTGCTCGTGGCTTCACTCCTGTTATGTACGGAAATTAACCCACGGGAACGTTTTAAATGTAGCACTTGAGGATAATGTAGCTTCCCGTTAGTGAAATAATTTTTCGAATCGGATCAGTAGTTCCGAAGATTATCCCGTACATACAAACCTACAAACAAATTTTACCTCTTTATAATGTTAGCATAGATTATTTATCTGATACCTTGAATACCAAAAGATAATGGAGAGAACACTTCGAAACCACAAATGCGAGGTTAAGAAAATTATCTTTTAATATTAACGAAGATAAGATCGAAACGTTTAATGAATAACATTAAAAAAAAATTATATTAATTCATACATCATTCAAGACCAAAATGTACCGAATACTGATAAAAATCTTTTACAGCTATTAATATCTTAGCTATGTACTTTTAGGTAGGCATTTCTTGGAACCGTTTGCCAGAAATTGGGGCTTATTGTTTTGGCTGTCTAAACGAATTATTTCCGCCGCTCAGTGTTGCCCTTTAATGTTCGGGTTGCCAGCTAAGTTTATTTTCAATCAGATAAATATTTTATTTACGGTTATTTTATTCGTGTTTTCTACTGTTTCTGTCGACATTCAGTATTGGCTTTGCATAATAAACTATTATGTCTAAAGAGCTGACTTACAAGAAAAGCTTAGGTTTTGTTAAATTCTACACAAAGGGGATGGTTGCGTGCGTACCGTAGTAGTACTCGTAACATACTAATTTATGTAGGTACATTGTGAAAGTGTAGAATGAAAAAATTGTTTTCTAGAGACGTGCCCCGTATACATAAGAAAGTCGCACCAGTGCGTGTAAAGTCAAGTCAGAGGCCCATGGGCGGCATAAAAACTCTGACACCAGGTTAAGCGCAGGCCACACCGCCAGCTAGCGAGCGAGCGTGCGATCCGGGCAAGGGATCGTTTCACCTCCTTTCACATTTTGGTTCACACCGCGAACTACCGAAAGAGCCGACACGAAGTACGAAAAGAGCATCGCCCGATTCGCTCGCTCACTCGCTAGCTAGCGGTGTGTGGCCTGCGTTTCAGGTACTAACCACACGATAAAGAAAGAAAGACCTGTGCTTTTTTGTGCATACTGCTAGAATACACAGTTTATTAATTGTTTTGTTAAAAATACCTTCGTCTTTATCTTTGTTTTAAGGTCTAAAATTTCAAATTCCAACTTAAAACAGATTCTTGTATTCTAATTAAAACACTCGATTCAGTAATAAACGTGTTTATTCTAAAATGATTGTTTCAAACATATGTCCCTCATCTCGACAAACCCATATAATAAACCAAGAAACAAAGTTAGGCATATTCAGGAAGTTGATCGTATATAAACAAGTTTAAGAGGCCCGATATAGGCTATTAAAGACAAATTCCCAATTGATAAGTGCTCATATACGCAATAACTTGGAAATTACTTCCTACAGTGAGTTTCTTCAAAGTTTTGTAAGATTACTTTATCTTGCGGGTTTTGGGAATGTTTTGTCGGATTATTGCTTGGTAATTACATAATTCGGTTGGGTTTATGGTGTCGTTAAAGCATTTAAAACATTGTTTTTAACCATAAATCACATACCTCAAAATTCACTTAAAGCCAGATAGATTTTCCAAGTGCCGTTTTCTGTCTACGCAATCTAAAGCCAAATTTTTGGCCAATTCAGGCCTCTAAAAGTAAGCTTTGAGTTAAACGGTTTTCTTAGGGTCCGCCTCCACGGGCGAGAAAACCTCGGCGATTCAACGTATTTCTATACGAAAATATCGCCGCGATTCTCCCGCTCGTGGAGACGGCCCAAAAGAGAGTGTATAGAAAAACGTGGCAAGGACGATAGTACTTTTATGCAAAAATGTTTATTAATTCAAAGTGAACTACAGTTTATAGCTCTTAAAAATTTTGATTGAAATTAAACTTTATTTCAGACAACAGTCCATAGTTCTATTAGTATTTTGGTTTTAGTTAACAATGGCGCTTAAGTAAATAGGTTAGTGTTTACAATTTAATTATTTATTCAGACTTTCATAGGTCGGGGAGAGTCACCTGTCCCCACTGAATGTCTCTTGAAGGGTCTGGTCTTAAATACTCCTACATAATCATTAAAACTGTTTATTAGTTTTCAGTGGATCAGAACCCCTTAAAACAAAACGCACTAAATACTGCATGCTATAATTATTATGGCATCTATTTATACTATTCTAACATTATGTCATTAGTAGAACAGTTACAAAATTGACTCCTTAATGTCTCTAAAAATACATATCAACCCTGTCACAAGCTCCTTTTTTAGATACACTCAGTGGCTCCGTTTTTTTTGCTCGACGTCGTAAAAAGAGGCCATCAATCATTAATGTGACATCGTCACTTAGTGGATATGTAATGTCACTTTGTGTCAGCAAAGTTATAGGGAGATCAGCTGACGGAATAAAGTTAAACTGTAAAGGTGATTGAGGGAATTTTTGAAGTTAAATAAAGTCTTTGCACTGCAAGATACTGTCTGATTGTCTCTTTTTGACAAACAAATAAACTTGAGAAATGAACTTGAGCTTCTCTGTTTGACCGAACTTATCCCTAGAATTAACTGACGCATTTGATATTTTTGTATTTGTTAGCCCAATTCTTGAAGAAGAATGTAGGCTATTAAATATTACTCTGCCAAGCGAGCCAAACGGCGGCGGGTGAAACCGCTCGGCACAGTCATTCGCAATGTAAAAAATATTATCTACTCATTGCAATAATGTTCAGTACAATTTTTTAACTGAAAGTTTCAGCAATCAAACTTGATCTATAATAAACATTAATGTAGCATTTTCTAACCGAGTTACCTTACCTTTATTCAAAAGGTTTTTAAGAGATTTAAATTCGATTTTAAATTATTTCATCTTCCAAAAACTTTAGCGTCTCTATTTTGAAGCGTTGGAGTTATGGAAATCTAACTAAAGAACAAAAACTCACAAACACTTTGTCATGGATCACTAAAAGCCCGTCATAAATTTTCCCGTAATATGGAGGTAGGCGCGTAAAGTACTGCCCTGGCTTACGCGTAGCTGAAGGGACGCTGGAGCCGAGGAGCAGGATGCAGGACCCGCCGAGTTGGCGGTAGTGATGCCGGATGCCCGATGCCCGTAGAGGCGACGGGTGCTCGATGCCAGTAAGGGTGGCTCGTCTGCGGCGTGTGTCGTCAACAGGCGACGCAGCAGCGGTACTCACGAGTCAAACCCGGATGGAAAAAACCCGAACTTTGGTCCCCTAAAAGGGAATGGCACTGTCTCTAACTTAAACATTATAAAAACTTTCAATACTAATTAGTGAGTATTATTAAGTTAGAAAATAATCTAAGTTCTAGAAATCTAAAGTGTGGCTACGCGTGTGTTCCTCAAAGAAAGTCAGCAAAAGGAAGGGGTCCGCAAGAGCCGATGCCTGCCGGGGCTGCGGGACTGTTCGAAAGAGATACCGTGGCCCCGGATCACAAAGGCCGTGAAAGAACATGGATGGGTTTTAGTCAGTAAAAGTCTGACACTCCCTCCTGTTCCGCCCAGAGCGGGAGGAGTCATTTGATGATTTCCCATCCGAAAAAAATAAACTCAAAAAAGGCTACGCGTGTGTTAACGTCCCGCACAAGTAGTGTGTACGGGAACGCGCGCCTCACTGACCTCTGACAGCCCGCTCTTCCATCGGCGGTCGTGGCGCGCTCAGCTGATGTCGAGTGGGAAGTAAAACAGGTTTAAGATCGAGAGCGAGTGAGACAAAACACAGGCGTATCAGGTGATGTGGACGGTTAGAATGAAGTTTTTAAGACTCAACGATTTCGTTTGTTGGATAAAATAGTTTGCAACGTTAAATAATGTGCCAGGAAAACGTTCATTGTTAAAACATTTTTTTTTCCGTCATTTTAAAACTACTAAAACCAACTCACTTGTAATAACAGCAAAAGTAACCTTAATTATAAACAGACAAAGCACAAAATTCTAACTACAAATTAGCGAATAATAAAATAAAAACAAGCTTTAAACCGCTCTCTGCATAAATAAAGCTGAAATCACAGAACCTATTTATATACCTTTTGGTATTCCATGAATAGAATTTAATTCAAATAATAACGTGGTACTAAAGTTCAAAGCGTTATGAATGGCCAGTTTTTAGATACGAAATTTCTGTGAATTCTCTTCTCTATAAGGCTCCATGTTTGCTAAACTGGCTGATTCAAACCATTATTGTCTGTTTATTTTTGTCCGATTAGGGCACATACATAAAACCACTTTTTCACTTAAAAAAAGCTCTTTAAAAGAACGACACAGTGAATTGATCCAGTGAATCTGTTCTAGTTATAACATATTTAATAAAACACACCTGACACCATAAACTATAACAGAGTATTATGCTTACAGTAATGAAATGCACCATTTCAAACCTTGACAGTTGTACTCGTATACGTTGTATGTTGTTCGTGTCGTACCTATCGAACAAATAAAATATCTTTATTGCTGGCAAATATTAAAGGAGACAGTTTTTTTAGGCCCTCTTCGTTGTTGCATAAATATTATTCATAATACACCAAAAAAAACTAATCATTTTATTATAGTATTGTATTGTATTGTATAACGGGCTGGTGTCCGCAACTCCACGTCAAAGCGCGTATTTTGCGTATGGGCTATAATCCACCACGCGGGCCCAGTGCGGATTGGTAGATGTCACATGTCTTCGAATTTTTGGTTCTAAGACATGCCGGTTTCCTCACGATGTTTTCCTTCACCGTATTGAGAGCAGTGGTGATGAAATAAATTACACAAAGTAATGTGCCTGTGAGGGTTCGAACCCACGACTTACTGTTCGTAAGTTGGGGTCGCCACCACTGGGCCACCGCTGCTCTTTATTATAGTAATAAACGAAAGATTACATAGAAATGAAACCGGAATCTTCAATCATAATAGGTAAATAATTTTTACTATGATATTTTTTGCGAGTCAAATTATTCCTGTTGTGGTCAATGTCATTTGACAGAAAATACTTACGTAAATAGGGGCGTTTTTTCCGTTAACAAAACAAAAGTACGGTATCCATTTTTAATATATCTGCTTTAATTAAAATAGAAATAGAATATATTATAAAGAGAAATAATATTTAAACTGTGAGATTTTTAATGCTATTTTTTAAGGTTTCCGCTAAAATCTTTTAGATGGTATAGAAAATCATCATGGCACGGAACGTAGTAAATCCTTATTTTTGGTGGTTGATAGACAACTTCATTTGACATTTACTCTTTCTGTTTATTTCGATTTTCGTGAAACTGTTTCTGCGATTTTTTCGCATACCTATAATAAAAACTATTTTATGAAAATGGCATCTGCTGGTCGTTGTGTCAATTGTGCGGTAAGATTTCAACGCAATGTGCGAATACTAATAAGCCGTGTGGTATCCGGCAGAGTAGAATAGAACCAACCCATTACACTCACGGGTGTCGTATATGGCGACTAATGTCTGAGGCAGAACACCTTGCGCCTCCGTAGACCAGAGAATGGGCAGCAGCGTTTTCTGTTACTCTTTCATCACTGCGATCTCCAATCCGCCTGCCAAGCGTGGAGATTATGGCAAATTCCGCCCATCATGGGAGAGGCTTATGTCCAGCAGTGGACGTTATGGGCTGTTGTTGTTGTTGTTGTTGTTGTTGTTGTGCGAATACAATTACTTTCAGGGACTGCTACAGACGTTCAGCAACTTGTATGGTTATTGTTACATTTTCGAATTTCTCATCATTCCGGTTAGACATGGCTTAGCTAATATTACCACTGTAATCTAGAGATTATAAGGAAGAAATCTATACAGGGCGTCCCACGGATATGCCACATGGAGGGAAAGTACCTTGAATATTGTAGATTTAACATTTTACTGCAAAAAATAATCCTTATGATGAAACCTTTCGATCGGCATGATAAAGCTACAGGGTGATTATTTTTCTCGTGTAACTGGTTCGATTCCCGGTTCAAACATGTAATTATTTAAATATCTATCAATGCAGTTTAAATTGTTTATTAAATTCAAATAATGTCTTCTTTCAGTAAAATGTTCCATCTACAATATTCAAGATACTTTGCCTCCATGTGGCATATCCGTGGGACGCCCTGTATACGTTTCGTTATTATCTGCTACAATTTTTGTGGGTGGCCTGTTCTCCAAACAAAAAAAAATGTCTCCTTTTCAGACTCCATTTAAATGTTCAAATGTGCAGCAGTGATAGTCTAGTGGTGTGACCATTGGACTGCCAAGTCATAGTATAGTTCGAACCCAACGCACGCACTTCTGATTTTTCGGATTCATGTCCGTATTGTAATAATCACTTGCCTTCGGTGAAGGAAAGCATCGTGAAGAAACCTTTATGCCTGAGAGATATTTCTCGACGGCAAGTAAAGCCAAGTCAGAGGCTCATGGGTGGCAAACTCTGACACCAGGTTAGGCACTAACCACACGATAAGCAAGAAGAATGTTCAAAAATATAGATAGAAACAATTTAATTTAAACAACATTTTTCTACTATTATCAAAACTATGTGAGCATTTTAGAATTTTCATAATTGGTACCGTCGCGTCAGCTTAATGGTTTCATTTTCATATCTGCATTTTTACGATCGCCTCTTCGTTATGCTGAGGCAACTCATTTTCATATTTTAGTTCCTAAAATAACACTTTATTTAAGCGTCCTCTTATGCAGCTAAAATATCCAATCATAAAAATGGTGGAATTTATGTGCTGTGTGTGTCAAAATAACTTGTGTTTTCTCTGTATAAAAATGTAAATGTAACACCTTCTAGGTGCAGCCATAACATGTTCAGTTTATTGCATTTGTCAGAATTTCTCTGAAGAAAATGTTTGCCAACAGTTTTAACCAAATCTGAAAGTCCAATGTAAACCAAGTGTATCTTTTATCCGGCCCAAACATTATTCTTGCTAATGATAATGGTGTTTGCCCTAAAAGATAGACATTTGTCACGAGAACACGTTACATCACTAGTCAGGCAGCGTTAGTTTGCGGCGTAGATCCATCCTTCGGTGCTTCTACCCGATTTCCGGAATTAGTAAGTTGGACGATTCGGGTTCGACGTCGTTTATCACACGGCCACTATAATTCGTTTCACGATTAAAAAGCCCGAAGCTTTGTCAGTTTGATAGGTTTACAGGCCTTCAGTGTTTTTAAATTTCTGTACCTACTTCCATAATAGACTGGTAAATCTACACTAATATTATAAAGAGACAAAGATTGGATGTAATCGTAAAAAAATCTACTTATTCGAACTCAAAAGCTCTTTCACCAATATTTAGACAGGCTGAAAATTATTTCCAAAATCTACACGGCTGTAGCAGCGGGGAAAAGCTTACAATAATATTTTTTTATAATTTATTAATACTTTATTAACATTATTTACAAATCTACAATACTAATAAAAATATGTACAAGTATCAAAACGGTTATAGAGCGTCAAAAAAACGAGACAGCTAGAACACGTCGGGTGAGATCATAAAAAAAAACTTTCTTTAAATCCCTACACTTCTTATAGTATGGAGCATAGGCTTTCTACACAAAGGTCAGTCGTAATGAAACGGATATTTCAGTTACAAATCAAATATATCATGCAAATTACTGTTAAAGTAACCATCTTAAAATTGAAATCCTCAAAAACCACACCATACCTACTTTCATAATAATCAAAAACTTCCTAAACGAGGCTTTTAAACAAATGCTGAGGCCAGTAAAACACACATTTTAGTTCAGTATTATTTTAATAAAAAAAAACACCAAATCCTTCGTAAACCGGTTGCTTTGGCACATAGCCAGGATAATACTAAGCGGAAAGAAATGAAATAAGTTGGAAGAATTCTGCAGTAGGTACTTGTAACTGGAGCCGGCTTCTGGGCTATCAAATGTAGCAGATTGTCAAACTGACAGTTCTCTTTTTGAGACACGCCTTTTGTTTTTCAAGCTACTCAAGACTGGCTGATTTTTTAAGAAGCTCCTATGTTATGTTTTGTCGTCAACATCGTCCTACCCTTGTCCCATGTTACTTGGGATCAGCGCAAAACGTATTTTTCTTCCAATGTATCATCATGCTACCATTTATTCCTCACACGATCCATCCATCTTTCATTGGTCTTCCTCTCCGTCTTCATCAATGTACATTAATTTATATTCATCACTTTAATTGTCATCAGCGCTTTCTTTTGTATTCTGAAAGTTTTATAATCTTCTCATTGAAATGACTATTTCTTCTTTTCGGACTGTACTTATTATTTGCCTTCGAATACTTCTCTGTGGTACATCCTCTTTTATCACTTGACTTCACAACATACGGGCTCCCGAATTCGGCATTTACTTCCATTTTTATACGACCATGACAATACCTTCCCAAAAATATTGGTGCGTTTCCTTTTCTTTACACGGTCTTGCTTAATCGTGTGTCCGAAATCACATTGAAGTTATGAAATAGCGTAAGGAAGGGAATCGGAGTGGAAGCACATATCGCTAGTCTAATTTGAATAGGCTGGGAGGGTCAGACCTCTCTCAGTTGACTGAGGGTCGACAATGACACATAAATTACTACTTTATACGTCCGGCCACTCGGTATCTACACGCAGCGATGCCAGAAAGCTTTGAAAATATGTAGGTAAGTGAAATTCTGGGAAAAGGGGTAGCACAATTATTTTGATGAAGCTGAGTTTGTGACTAAAGTGATGACCGATGGCAAAAGGTTGCAAATTAGGGTCTTTATTAACGGGCAGAGAATTTATTTGGGGGTCAGACAAAACATTAAATATTTTAGCAGTTACTCTTTTTAACCAACTGTCAGTAATGCCCGTTCTACTTACATAGGCAAAACCTAAATAAAAGTGTGCTAGACTTTCAGCTTTAGGTCTTAAGTGGAGCGTTGTGAATTTGTAATTCAACAATACGCATCTATTTAGCTATGAATTTAGATGTCAAGAAAGAGGGTAGACCGATTCGTCTGCTCATAAGTACCCACCTGCAATAACTTCAGTTTATCTGTGTTTATGGTGCTTGCGACAGCGCCGAAATATAGGGAACTCTAAACAAAATTAGTAAACATGGTAAATATCCTGTTTTCAAAGTTGATAATAATTTAAATGTCATCTAATGCTATTAAAAACGGGTCGGGTAATTTCATAATCAGCATTAACATTCCATACATAAAACCCTCCACGTCAAGGTACTTGTCGTATACTCTCCTACTATCAAATCCAATTTTGAATATCACTCAATACAAATCTAATAATCCTGCGTTAAGCCGACTCTGCTTTCCGCTCCTCACTCGGAATTTCAACCACGGCCGAATTTAGACGAGAAACAATCCTGGTATAATCGCTTGGCGCTACATCGTTTTCCAATTGATTCAGGAGTTACGCTGTTATCAGTAATAGTGTACTTAGCGTGTATCCGTTTTGATTGACTTGGGCAATGGAGGGTGATATTGTGAATCCTGTGAGATGGGATGCCTGTTTTACAGTTCTACTCATGTTAGGTACTATGGAATGAATTAATTAATATGAAGATGCTTCCTATACTTGTATAGCTGACATTTTTTAATTGCCTTGTTAGTCTAGTGGTCGCAACCACGACTGCTAAACATGAGGTCCTGGGTTCTATTCCTAGGTCGGGCAAAGTTATATATGGGTTTTTCCATCAGGAATTTCTCAGAAGTAGCCACGGAGTCTGGATTTGTGCCCGGTTGATGGCAATATTACATGGGATTTAAACATAACTGGCGAAATGTGGATGTACTATTAGGTACACCTCTGCCTTAGCCTTCGGGGATTACAGGCGTGATGATGGTTTCACAGTATCCAAATTACAGTAAAACCCGTTTAAGACGATTTCACAGGGACCCAACCAAAAGTTTAATAGCTAAAGACTACGAGTATACGTAAGACAATAACTGTGGCAGTGGTCGAGAGAGGATTTTGTCCACCACTTGGTGCATACGCCAATAAATGCATAGAAAATATTTGTATAGGATATTACAACAAAAAATGGAAAAATAAAAAAACTTTTTTGCAAAAAATAAAACCGACTTCAAAAAAGAAAAAAGTGAAAAATAACTTTAGCTTCAGAGGCCCTACTCTCTAACGTATCGTCCGAATATTCGGATCTATCCGTCTCTCTCACTCGCACTCATCTGCAGACGTGCGCGAGAGGGAGGGATAGATCCGAATATTCGGACGAAATGTTAGAGAGTAGGGCCTCAGAAGTCGGTAGCAACACATCAAGCTACTACAATCTGCTTTTTTTATAGGTTTTCAACTTTATCGCTAAAGTATTAGGTTCAATGTTGATTGGGAAAATTTTACAGTTTCGGCTTAGGTTGATGTGCAGTCAGTACCTGACTGCACTGAAAGACTTCTTGTAGCTGATACAATAATTGAGCCATCTTTCGAATACCTAACAAAAAAACGTTTTTAACTATATTATTTTTGTCAACAGTAATAAAAAGCAACATGCGACATCAGACAACATCGCCGATTACCAAGGTGGGCCCCACCGCATCGCTAAGAGATGCCGAGCCCGACTTCATAGGGCCCATCGAAAATGTGACCGTGGCTCTCGGGAGAGAAGCTGTGCTCACCTGTTCTGTGTCAGACCTTGGCGATTATAAGGTAAGTAAATCTTGCAGCTACCTCAGTTTCTTTACTTCTGATTGGGCATTACTGTCAAAATGACAATGATCTTTGTATCGTTCGCTATAAAGTTGCAGTTTAGTTGCCTGCCACGGACAAATCTGTCAAATAATGAACTTTATACTCATTAAAATAAGTATGCTGTTGCTTGCTATTTTCAGACATAAACTAACTGTGAAAGGTAAGAGAATGGCTTGTGGCGACATCTATACCGCTCTATACGAACTACAGTGATGTCACGGAGTTATTCAAATGATTAATATTACGTAGAAAACGGACAGCAACCGTGGGACACTAAAGGCCATTTTCAATTACCTACCAACAGCAATAACGCAATTAAATTGTATGGAACCACCGGTTTATGTTACAAAAAATTTCATCACTAGCATAATTTAAAGAATTCATGGTAAAAGTTAACATCAATAAAAAGTTATTTTATTTTTACCTTTGACATTAACTCTATGACTATCAGAATAAAGGTCAAAAGCAAAGGTCAAAGAACAATTGAAGGCAGCAGACCTACTAAATACGACACATACATCATCCACAGGCAGATACCCTTGAATATACCAACCAACAATTCTCTTAGGAATAATTGTATCAGAGTAGTATTAAGCCAATTTGCCGCCAAGACACAATGGACACTAAGAGCCTGTCAATTGGAATCAGTGTAGCAACGCTATTTCAAGATCACGCTAATGGTTTTGCTCTTAGTATATAAGCACCAAAGATTTATACATACAAAAACAATCTATATAAGAATTGCTGTATTTGTAACAAAAACAAAATGATATTCAAGAAAATTATTCAGCTGGATTTTGTTAATACCTTTTTGGTAGAAAAAAAAAATCATTTCATAAAACATATTTGCGTTTCTTTACTCTTTATGGATGTACAAATTAAGAGTGAAAGAGGTAAATTTCAAACATTTTCGTCTGTTTTGATATCACACACATCGTATACACGTCATATTTATTTCCTAAAATAGTTCATTAGATCTGAGCTACGCCAAAATGGCTTTAGAGTCAGATTATAATAATTCCATACCATTAGTTTGTATTCACTGCCTTAATGTATTCTACGAATGATTCTAAATCCTCATGAGACCACACTGTATTAGGTGTAAACTGATGAAGATATAATAATATATAATGAAAATGATAAGTCGAGCTACACGTTTACTCACAAATGCTTGCACTGACTGGACAGGTCCACTCAAATCTATGTGGTTCTTTCTTCAAAAGACCATCTCAGACACTGATCTGCACAGTCCTCATTTGAATTGAGCAAGATTATGTCTGGACTTCAAATTGGCTATCAAAATACTATTAGAGTAGTCAGGTACGAAACACCGGCCCCATATAGTTTAAAAAATTTACGTGTAAAAAGTGTTTGTAAAAACGTATTTGCAAAATAAACATCATTTATCATTTATGGGTAATAATTCAGCCTTAGTACTTCTACATAAAGTAAGTAAAACATCTTCCCTTCTCAAGCCAACAATCTGAAGTCCAGATTATGACGTAAGCGACTTCAGCATAATAAAATAAGCATCAACAAAATTCCGGAGCCTAAGCGGATAATAAAATCTGATCTCACGCATTTAATATACTTTCCTAGTGATAATAAGATGATAATAAACAGAATACTGCTTCGTTGGTCTAGTGGTCGCTATTGGTAATACTGAGCATGCAATCTTTGATTTGCTACCCAGATCGGGCGAAGTGTTATTGGGTTTTTCCAAACAGGCGGTCCCTCCCCGGAGTGATAATGTAACAATACAAGATTCGATTTTGTACAGTTACAAGTAATTATCACTTACACCAAAAACGGGATAGTTATTAACCATGTTTACTATTTGTTATGAGTTCCCGATATTTCAGCACTGTTTCAAGCGCCATCATGGATAAACTGATATCCCGTTATAGTGTTAGTGACCATGTCAGTTTAAAAACAAGTAATTGTTGCAACAAATTGTATCGTTACGGGTTTCACACTGAAAGGCTCGGTTCTCCCTTAACTAATGTAATGCTTGAATCTGAACTGTTACATTACTGGCTAATAATACCGGTGAAGGAATGCCTTATGGTAGAGGCGCCAGGGTAGTCCGTGAAAAATAAATTTTCTTACATTTTTTGCAATTTGCAGGTCAGATCAGGTTGTATGTTGATAAATATATGATTCGCAACCGTAACAAACATGGTTTTACAAAGTTAAAACAGGGACAACAACAGGGGGGGGGGGGCAGGTTTGTTTTTTTTCATTAAAATCGTCAATGCATGTAACCCTCATTAATTGAATCACAATGGCGTGTAAGACATTTCTCAGTAGCAACCAGGTGTCTTTATTTGTGCCTACTAAATGGCAATATGCTCGCCCTTATAACATGGGACTTAAACATAACTGGTGAAATATGGACGTACTGTAGCTACAGCTCTGCCTAACGCTTCCGGGCACTACAGGTATAATGTTTCGTTACGCAATAAACAGATGATACCTTTTAGGAGCTTACTAAAGTTTGTCTTTCTTAAGAGCGTGCTTCCCTGACGTTATCAGCTCCACTTGGAAAGCAGAGCTTAGCACAGTCAACTTAAAGGTCACTTTCATTGTACTTAAGGTTTATACTAGAGTTGCGCTCTTAAAACTTTAATGAAATATGTTTACTTGAAAATTTAAACGATGAAGGTAGTTTCCCAACTTATGAAATTGAATTCTGCGGTACAAGGCGGTGCTATTTCACTTCTTTAAAGTTCAGCGATGCATAAATGTTGGTAAAAATAATATTATTTAATACAATACCTGAGGAGGCTCTCGTTAGGCAGCTGGATCAAGGGCTGATTCAGAAAGTCTTAGGTACTCCTGGACACGGCTCGTATTGTTAGGAGGTTCCTCTCTCTGGAGCCCTGACCGCCGGTAGCTTGGACCCTGTTCCCGATACCGGTGGGTTACTATATTTTATATTTGAAAAATGTTTTTTACATATTTTTTTTTAAGGAGTACGAGTATTAAAAATGTAAGAATTATGGACTATAAATAATATTATTTCTCTAACATATTTCACAAGTAAGTTATGATGTGTAAGTCAGAACTCAGCATTATAAATGGCCAATCTCCGTTTGTTGAAAAGAAAATTAATGATGTTTCAATCCGAAACACTTAGAAACATTTATCTGCCTGAACTCACCATTCATGATGTGTTTTTGCGGAGCAGTAGTGGTCCGTAAATAACTCTCGTTCATCGAGGATCCATTTAGTGTCCTCGTTCATGAAAAACGAGCTCTTTTCCTTTTAGAGGCGATCGATCAATTGCAATGTCATTTAAACAGAAGCGTACGTTTGATCCCCCTGACTCGTTGGGTAGGGCCTCAACTTTATTTTTAACATGAACTCAAATGGCTTTGAAGAATTTTCTGAACGAGGCACCGTTCGACGAGCAATCAAAATTAAATCTTTACTGTTTCTAGAAAATGTTTTGCAGATATTTTTGAAGCAGTGATAGCCTAGTGGCGTAATCGTCGGACTGTCAAGTCACAGGTCTCGAGTTCGAACCCAAGACCTCTGATTTTTCGGATTCATGTGCGTATTATATAATTATCACTTGCTTCGGTGGAGAAAAACATCGTGAGGAAACCAGCATGCTTGAGATATATTTGTTGACGGCATGTAAAGCCACGTCAGAAGCCCATGGCCAGCATAAAAACTCTGACACCAGGTTAGGCATTAACAACGCAATAAAGAAGAAGATATTTTAAGCCACGTACTAACGAATAACTAAAACATACATAACTCATCAATCTAAATATTGAACACAAAATTGAACCCGCGATATCTTTACACAAAACCTGTATTAGGTTAGTGTACCAAGATGTAATATATTATGTTACACCTATTTTCTTAAGGTAACGAAACATTTTCGCCACACTGAGCATGAAGGAAATATCGAAGACTTCTACCTCGATGTTGGTGCTGTTTTTTTTAATCTTACTTAGTGATCTCGTATTATCCGTATACCTATGCCATGACGTCATTTCCCCCCGATGGCACATACGATGTTGCGGAACCATTCATCCAGATCATTGGTTTTGTGTGAATTATAAGCGAGGGAGGAAATATCTAAGTAAATAAGAGCATTTTCACATTGTTGCGTAATATGTATTTACTATTAGGGATTTAGGCGCTACGAGTTGCGGATACAATTTGGTTTTTATTATTTGCCGGAAAATATAGTTGCGTCTATTTTTATGAGTGGCTGTAGTGTTGATGTTGATATTTTGCGCGAGGAACCGAGGCGTTACTTACTTCTTCATGGTTGAATGTATCCTTCTGTAATTTTGAATTACCATTTAAAGCGAGTTTTAAGATTGAATTTAACACCTAAAAACTCTATGTTGTTGTAATAAAATATAAAATTAAATAATATCGCTGACATTGCACACAGCGCCATCTAGTGCCACACTAAGCAACGAGGCTTGTGTCGTGGACACCAGATAGTTGATATACTACATAGATACTTTTTGTTTGTAAATGCATATTTATTATACATATAATAATGTAATATCCTGAACACAACTGTATCAGCTTATAATGTTCCCACTGCTGGGACATAGGCCTCCCTCCTCCTCCCTCTCTATGAGACAGAATGGGCTTGTAATCCACCACGCGCGCTCAGTGCGGGTTGGTAGATTTTTGTTTCTGGGACATGCCGGTTTCCTCACGATGTTTTCCTTCCCCGTTTTGAGAGCAGTCAAGTGGTGATGAAATAAATTACACAAAGTAATGCGCCTGCTTGGGTTCGAACCCACGACACTGCTCGTAAGTCGGGGCCGTCACCACTGAGCCATCGCTACTCCCAACATAAATTCGAATAAGAAAATAAATTCTGATCTTAATGCACAGCTGCATTATTTTAACTTTCGTACGTGTTTTTCCACTTTTCTCCGCCAATAATTTCCACCTCCGTTCTTCTATTGTTATCATAACATTTTACAGATGTAATAGAACTGAATAAAGGACACTTTAATTTCCGAGGGTCTTTACAAGGACCTTGTAACTTGGTCATAGCAATAACTGTAAGTAAAACGGTAATTGTAAATCAGGAGGGGATGTATACTCGTAAATGAGCGCGCAAATTCTGTCGTCTGCCCCAATTTGTTCCCAATCCCGTTCCCGGGATTCGGCCTGGTCCCGTGCCCATCCAGCCGTCAAATTCATTTGCATTTCACCGAAGCGTTATCTCATTACGATTTGCTTATTCCTCTTTCTACTCATGAACTCTGTAATAATTCATAAGTCGTTCGTAAAACATCGTATTTATAAAATTGATGTGACAGTAGATACATATTTATGGAATTTATTATCGGTTCTTGAGGCTCTCTTGTTGAGGTTTTAAAGCTTTTGTTAATAAATGAGCCGTACTGTTGTGTTGTTTACGCTGGTGAATTCATGAATTATCTTAAGGAGGAGCTTCGTGAAATGTTGTTTCTGTTTGCAAAATAAAACATGGTGTAAACGGAACATTCACAAAGTCATCACCCAAGCATTCTATACATCAGATTAAGTTACTCTACGCTGAATCTATTGCTGGGAAACGACTTTTTTTTGGGGTGAATAATCACGTTTAACGGTAAAACTCAATGTATCACACTCAAAACATTGTGCTGATGGATACTTTAAATAGTAAACGGTAATTTATGTAATTAAAAACTAAAAAATTTGGAACTTTGCACCAATATCTCCGAAATCCATCCATCCGTATACATATGGTATGGTCCAGTACAAAAAAAAATATCGCAATTACGGGGAGAACAAGTGTCTTTCGGCTTACACCCTTTACACCCTTTATACTTGATGTGAAACGTTATAAGCATCGGGTTGGAATGTTAGACAAATGAGGTCTGTTGGTTAAAAAACTTGAATACAATTCTAGCTTCAGTCTAGTTCTTTTGCTTAAATCCTTTAAAACTCTCGTTACTTTGACGGCCTCTGAGTCTGAGAGCTAGTTAAGTCGACGTACCCTAGCCTACATTTTTTATCTTTATGCAGCATTAGACTAACTGCCTCCATTTTAGGCTCTTTGTCTTTTTTCAGAGTTTTAATATATAGCTGAATATTCTTTGTTTTACGTGGCAATTTTGCATATACAGTTTATCATTGCATATTATGTGTTACATTATAAACTAGTGTAGCAAAATAGGTCAGATGGTTGACGTGCAACAAACTTGTAAGTTAAAATCATAATTATGTTAGTATATGTGCTACTTGCAAACGGACACTTCAATTTTATTTCTTTGTTTGTATAGATGTATACTTAAGTTAATCCACAACTTCCTAAGCGGGCGTTAGTCTACATTTCAGTGCAATCAGTCTAAAGGAAATGAATTAATAAGCAAATCGCTAGAGTCTGCCCGAGTCAGTTAAAATTAAAAGTGAAAAGACCCTGGTTGTATGTCTAGAATGTAGATTATGTATGAAATTACATTAGGTTTACTGGTAGTGTCACTAGTTTATGTGAAATCTGTCAGTCTCGGTTTAATAATTCTCAAACTGGCAATGCATGAAGAATTTATTATCAACGTCTCCGAAAAGTCGCTCTTTGCCTAAGCTGTTTAAATTATAATTATTTAGTTTTGTGCCTGATGATTAATTTACCATTTTTGTTGCTTACAAGACAAGTTAACCATTCTTAATACGAAAAATCTCTTAGGCACCAGGACGCCTGACTGATATATTTGATGGCCTCTAAATCCAAGTCATTGGCCCTTAAGCGGCATAAAAACTTTGCCACCAGGTTAGACACTAACCACATGATAAAGAAAAAGAAGAATACGAAAAAAACCATTTTAATTTCCATATTTTTTTATGGGAGCAGATGCAATCAAAATTGTTACATAATTATTAACATATTTATCAATGACTCGCACTGGCTGGTATCTTTTGTTCCTGTTTAAACTACACTCCGAGTTATTTGATTCTGAAACGTGAATACTGAATAATTGATGCTTGCCACAGTAGCAAGTGATTGTCAGTGGCTAAGTCACTGTTTCATGCCTGACTCAACAGACAGTGGGTTACTGCTGTTGTTGACAAACTGGGCCAACCGTAGTCCGCACATGTTTAGAATTAATTACCAGAGGAATGTTTGTCCGATCTCCAGTTTGCACTAGTGTTTGTTTCCACGATATTCTCGCTGTTTGAACCGATAATCTCTTTTCTAAAGGGCGTAAAACACCTCTTAACGAAGCCGAAAGGCACTTGTACTCCTCGTCATTGCGATATTTTTTTTGTTCTAAACCATACCTGGGAACCTTCTGGTTACGAAGATATTGGGGGTCAAAGTTCCAACCTTTTGACAAGTTTTTTTTTAATACAAGTTTTTAATGTAAGATTTTACTTTAAGATGTTACTTTAAACACCTCCACGACCCTCGTACTATTCAATCCACCCATCAGCACAATGTTTTGAGTGCGTTACATTGAGTTCTATCACAAAACATGAATTTTCACCCCAAAATAAAAGTCGTTTCCTAGCAATAATTTTTGCGTAAAGTTACTTAGTTTGATGTACAGAATGCTTGGTTGACGGCTTCGTGATGAGGTATTTTACACCCGGTATACTGTCTGTGAGATTTAGTGTGGTTTGAAAAAGAACAAGCTAAAATACATAAATACAACTGTGCTTGGGGGAGATAGGCAGTCTCTCCATGTAAAATACTGCATCTTGTTAGACTAGAAACCAACCCTAACATAGTTGGGAAAAGGCTAGGAAGAAGACGATGACAAAGAGTGCTTGGTTATTTTGTAACCGAATGCGCGACAGCAAATAGAGGGGTCTGTTTTCAACAAAATTTTACTGAAGAAATTATTTAGATACCATATCAATGGGTGGAATAATTATAACAAGGGTCTGTACAAAAAAGCTTTTTGCGTATCTCCATACAGTATGCAAGTAATAGTCTAGTTTCCACCATCAATAAATTGCAAATCTATTTAGTCCGTCAGTTAGAGTATTGGAAAATAATGGACACGTATTTTTTGTTTTTGTAAATCAATGAATATTGACAAAGATAAAACGCATCAAAACTCGGGAGTGGGGGCTCGTGACGTCACAACGCACTAAAAATTATAGCATGGCGTGGCGGCGTGACGTATTGAGAATTTTAAAAGTGTCGTATCTACGTCAATTATGGTTTACGTAACAAAAGAAAAAAATACGTGTCAAATATTTTTTGATAATCTAACTGACGGACTAATTAGATTTTTTCAGGACACAAGCCTATTTGGCTCAACTGAGCCTGTTTTGAGCAGCCATGAGGCTCACTTTTGTTCTTATTTTGCGGAATAATGTTGTATCATGTCTTTTAATCTGTGCTGATAAAGTCTCTTTTTTCTTTCCAATTATACAGTTCCATTGAATTCTAAGACTATCTTTAGTATAAGTATGCCTTAACAGTAAACAAGCTTAAAACTTAGCTGAAATTTCTCAGAGATAATTCCTTCAAATCTAAGTTCTAAACCGTTAATCGACTTTCCATGTTCCACGTAATCCTCTTGAAAGTTCATAAGTCAACGGGGAATCAATAGGTCCGCATATTCTGAGGTGGTGAGATCAGCCTTTTTCCTTCACAAAGAGATTGGCAGCGTTTGCAATTTCTCCCACAAGCTAGCTAACGGTCGACTCATCTTGATTTAAATCCGTGTCTACGAAGAACCTTTTAGGTACGAAGTTAGTTTGTTTATGTAGTTTTTTGGTGTGTTTTATTTTGGATTTTGTTACTATTGTTACGTAGGCTGTTCAACGAGAACATTCTAGATAACGTTCGAGTTTAGTATGTTCCAATAGGGAAATGTGTCGAGGATTCGAGAATAATCCTAGAATGTTTAACCATATATATTTTGTCATAACCATAGACGAAGTCAGTGCCGAATTCTTCTTGTGGGAGGTCAGATAGAGACTCGCTCAGTCGCTCCATGTAAAATACTGACATTCAGCTGCATCCGATTAAACTGGAGGCTGACCCCAACGTAGTTTGGAAACGGCTTGGGATGTTATGAAATAATGATGAAAGTCATAAGGAATATTTCTAAAGACATTTGGTAAAATAACGTACTTAATTATTTCATTACGTATCTTCGGATAGCAATGGATGGTGGGGGGGAGCAATGTCTTTTTTAGCTTACATTGGTACTCAAATTTATCATCTTTCTCAGGTAACTGAAACATCAAAACATGTATCTGTTTACTTATGTAAATGGTAGTGTATCAGAAAAGAGCTGAAGCAACATATAAATATGATTTATGTGTTTACATAAACATTTCGCGCTAGCTTCAAGTAAATAACTTTACTTCAGTTAAATAATAAATAGACATGTACCTAAGTTGTCATGTTTACAGTAACTAATTTATGATTCTTTGCTCAAAACCATGTACGTAGATAAAAATAGGTACCTTCAAAAGTATTGTAAAGTTTAGGCAAATGAATTGAGTAACTGATTTTGTTTATTACATAAAGTTGCAGTTATTTTGAGTGTTAAATAATATTGGTTATATGCGTAATTACCTTGTAATTTTTAGGGTTCCGTAATCCTGACAAGGAACCCTTATAGTTTTGTCATGTCCGTCTGTCCCAGGTTTTGCTAAGAAACCGTTAGTACCAGAAAGCTGTAATTTTGTAGGGGTGTGTATATACACACCCCTACAATAATTACAAAATACGCCAAAAAGTGGTAAAATAAAATTTTGGAAAATATTTTTTTTAGGGTAGCTCCCCTGCATGTGAAGTGGAGATGCTTTTTTTTATCGTTAAATAGGTCTTTTAAATTGATTTAGGGGTTGCGAATACTATTATTTTTCGATTTAATGCTCCATTTACGAAATATTAAACTTTAAAATGCAAATTTTTGTTCCAGTCCCCACTCCTCCTCTGAAAGCTAAACTGCTGGCTTGAAAAATCTGGCAAAATTCATGATGATAGTGCATTTTATGAACTTTAAAAGGAATTTATAACGGTTAGGATTACTTTATCAGTTCAGCAGTAATAGTCGTTGAACTTGGGTGTTGGATAATTTTGTACATACATTTTGTAATAAAAAATCCTTAGAATAAATCGATCTATATTGTGATAACGGGCTACTACGAAACCCTGCGCGTGGTCCGACACGTACTTGGCCGGTTTGCCGGTTTTTTTTAAATACTAAAATTCGCAAAGGCCCAACTTTTGCGAATCAACAATCTTATTTTAATATTATTTAGTAAAGTGAAAACTACATACATAACTACATAAACTCACGTTTTTTTCCCATCGGGGTAGGCAGAAACTAATCGACTAGAAGAAAACTAATCAACCAGAAATATTTATACACACACACATTTATATATTGCCACAACTTTTTAAGTCATCATTTATAACTTGAACACGGTAGAATTTGGTTGTGGCGCTTCGTGACACGGTCCGTCAGTTCGCTGAGCAGGGGTTCGAATTTCAAACCGAATCAAACCCATAGAGACTTGTTCAGTGTTCAAACCAAGTTAGGTATTTTGTGACGAAATAAATATAAAACACACAACTTTATATTCATACTGAAAGTAAATAGGTACGCTAAATTCCACATAACTTTATTTGTTTTGTAAAATAAATATTTTCTAAAAGTTTTCTGAACAGTAGTCCGAATTTCTATTAAGAGGCCTACATATAGAGTTAACATTTAAAGGGTTTGCTACCAGCCTAGGTACAGTCACGAGAACCAATATATAAACACTTAACAACTTTTGAAAGTGTTTTTTTCCTACTGTTCTGATTAAAATTTCATGTTGTTACGAACATAGCATTTTGAAACTCATATTTTTATATGAAAAAGATCCTATCTCCAAGTTACAATCGTTATTTCTCGCGAAAATTGCTTTCAAATTTAGGAAAGTGTATAGATTACCGTAAAATTGTAAAAACCGTTAGATTTTAATCGATCTAGCGAGATTGTAAACTCTGGAAAAATTTTCAACCGAACATACTATCTCTCTCTCCCTTTGGGGGAGGCCCATGTCCAGCAGCGGACGTCTTTCGACTGAAATGATTTTGATGATAATCTATCGAAGTGAAACCGTAAAATTGTGAAATATATGTACCTACACGATATAATAAGCATGACGACAGTTTCAAAAAATTGCATATCTATTTAGTCCGTCAGTTACAGTTTTGGAAATTAATGGACACGTATTTTTTGTTTTTGTAAATCAATGAATATTGACAAAGATAAAACGCATCAAACTTCGAGAGTGGGGGCTCGTGACGTCAGAACTAGGTAAAAATTATACCTAGGCGTGACGTATTGAAAATTTTAAAGCGTCATATCTTCGTCAATTTTGGTTTACGTAACAAAAGAAAAAACACGGGTCAAATATTTTTTAATAATCTAACTGACTTACTAGTTAGTTTGTTTTTGTCGTCTCGCCTATTGTACTTGGCCTTGATCACTCTAGTGCTCATATCGCAAACTGTTTTTTGAGTAGGCGCAGATGTCGTCTACTTCCATCCATTCTCTCGTCATCTATATAGTGTAGTCATCTTACTCTTAGCAATATCGTCGTTAGCACAGTCCCTCCATTTACTTTATTACTTCGGTATTTCTCTACTCTTATTAACATTCTCCTCTCACTGCCCTAGATCATACCAATAATCAGCTGTTCCATATACAAATGGTTTGAGTAGGTATGGAAGTTTACATGTGGCATAGCCCCGCATAGCTGAAAATTCTTTCACGATTACAATGTTGGTTGATTATAAAGATTTTTAGTTTGATAGTGAGTAAATAATTATGACCACACATTCATTATACATTGCTTTAATCAGCGTCTAAGCCATTGAGATATTACTTCTACGTATAGAGAAGACAGCGCGAACAAAATCCGTGCGCAGTGCGGGGCGCGCGGGGGGCAGCTTACCCCGTAATATAGATGCTGTGGCGAGCAAGCGACTAAGTGGACTGCAGCCAGCCGACAGCAGTTGAACAGAGCATAGATTTTGTTCGCGCTGTCTTCTCTATACGTAGTAGTAATTGCTCAATGGTCTATGCTTGCTAATTTGATCGTGATTCATTTAAAAGCACGAGTGATTGTAGATAGCTACAGCTCAATCCAAACCAATCGCCGATACTTCGTTATCTATCATTATCACTATATTCTTGTGCCAACAATATCCTTGAATGCTGACACTGGCAATTAATTATTAGTAATTAGTAGAACAATGTGTGCTGCAAACTATTAATTAGTCAAGTGACACGATACTATTGTCGATACTAAACAATGACTATTAACAAACTATTATAATATTACTGTGTATAGAACTCGATTATATAATTATATTAACAATGTGGTATAATTAAGTTTGTTAATTTATAAATGCTACCATTTATAAATTAACAAACTTAATTATACCACATTGTAAGTAATTTCATTTTGATGGGTTTATTGAGTGCCATATTGATTTGTATGAAAGAGGAAGGAGTAAATGATGCCGTGACGTCTGACAGGGGAGATTGGAAGAAGAAATTGTGTTGCGCCGACCCCAAGTAATATGGGACAACCACAAAGTAGTTCGGAAATGGTTAAGCAGTTTGATTTTTAGCATCCTTTTCGCAGGGAACCCTAAAAACATAAGTTATTTCATGAGATTTGAAGAATTTATATCTCAAACTTGCTGATATTGTTAATAGCTGTATCGGAAACTTCCTTCTTCGGGCAGAAATAGTTCCAAAACTTAATTTAGGAGTTCTTTACTTAAGATATTGAACACTAATAGCTGTGGCTTCAGCAGTATTGTAATAATAACATTTTCTGAAAGTTAAAATTACTTCAGAGCGGAAATAAGATTTCCAGACAGTTTTGTTCGGATAACTCTTTTAAGAATATTGCGATGGCATATTTACTTACAACAAGAAGAAAAAAAACGGTAAACAACCAGTTCTGGTATTTCAACACGCTATCTCCGAAGGGTTAGGGGTCTAAATATCTCAGTTCCGATGTAGAAGGGAGGAAGCCTAATGCCAACAACTGGACTCATATCTTACCTCCAAACTCATAATCACCAGCCTATTAATGTTCCCACAGCTGGGACACAGGCTTCCTCTCTATGAGAGGGAATGGGCTATAATCTCCCACGCGGGCCCAGTGTGGATTGGTAGATGTCACATGTCTTCGAATGTTTTGGTTCTATGACATGCCGGTTTCCACACGATGTTTTCCTTTACCGTTTTGAAAGCAGTGGTGATGAAATAAATTACACAAAGTAATGCGCCTGTCTGGGTGCGAACCCACGACTTACTGTTCGTAAGTCGGGGCCGCCACCACTGGGCCACCGCTGCTCTCAACACCTCCAAACTAATTCTGAAAAAATCCTGATGGAAAATTAAAAAACCCTTTTTCCGATCTGGAAATACAGACCTCATGCCCAGTAGTACAGTTTACAACTACTAGCTCACCAGTTTGATTGAAAAACTTGTTTTTAAATAATAACATTTCCGAAAATGAAACCTAAACATAGGTATTCCCACATCTACTGATTTAGCTAATAAAAATGACAACCTATAGGAAATAATAAATCATACAGCGAAAAAAGGGATCGCAAGATTATACGAATTTACGTATTGAATATTCAGCCGAAGGCACTTTCGCAATCATGACGGAATCCCGAAAATACAGCGCACATTTGACGAATCGCGGCATGAGGGTACGTATCCCATAAAAAATGCTACGGCAATTTAGTGAAAATCGTCGTCCTAGATTTTGTGACAGACTTAGAAAAAGCAGGTCAGCCTAGTAAAATCAAGTACAATTTATTTATCTATAATTATAATAAATAGTTAGATTATAAAATTTGTTTGTAAGCTTGTGTGTATGGGGAAAGCTCCGGAACTAAAGATATTACTGAAAAAAAAATTCGCGGTTAATAGCTACATTATGTATTCGTAAGTTCTGTAACCCCAGACAGGCGCATTACTTTGTGTAATTAATTTCATCACCACTGCCCTCAAAACGGTGAAGGAAAACATCGTGAGGAAACCGGCATGTCTTAGAACCAAAAATTCAAAGACATGTGACATCTACCAATCCGCACTGGGCCCGCGTGGTGGATTATAGCCCATTCTCTCTCATTGAGAGGAGGCCATGTCCCAGCAGACATTATAGGCTGATGATGATGATGAAGTTCTGTAAGCTATAAATTATATTTATTATATCATGCATATTAGCCGAGCTTTCACAACTTTTGCGGACGAAGCCGAGAGCGGAGTGTTAGTAATATAATAACGAGGTAAAATTATGTAAGTTTCGATGTAGGGAGTAATCTTTGGAACTACAGATTCGACTCCAAAAATTCATTCACTAAAGGGCAGCTACATTATCCCAAAGTGTCATAGGATAATATTTAAAACGTTCCCGTGGAAATTTCTTGCCATAACGCAAGCGAAGCCGCGGGCAAACGCTTCTTTCACATAAATGGACTACTTACGAAACGCCAAAACATATTACATTTTTAATATTTAAGTATGAGAGGACAGTGAAGCCCTGACAACAAGACAAGAGATACCAGGATACTTCACAAAAAACCAATATGTTAAATATTGCATACTTGATCGCTAATTATTAGATCGTTTTCGTATACTGATTAAAGTCCTTTAAAAAGTAAGAAGTACACCTCTGCAAACGAGTCATACGTACTTAGACGAATTTCAACGAAAAGTAGAAGACTTTTTCGTTTTTATTTTTTTTGTTTACCTACAAAAATTAGTTAGCATCTAAAATGCTATCGCCTAAGTAAAGTCTGTACCTAGTGTACCAAAACACTTTAAATCTTCAAATTCAATCTTAAAAGTAAACAAAAGTTATTTTTACTTTTAGAAAATTCCAAGAAGATTATGTTCTCTAAAGATTAGAAAATATTATTAAAATAATGGCTTATCCAGATTTATTAAAATTAATCTTCCCTGTACAGTGTACAGGGCTGTCAAACATTGATCGCAATGTTTTGTTAGATGTGACAGGAGCTGTCGCAAAATCATTTGTTGAGTAAAATTGCACTTGGAATTTTATAAATAGAAACAGTATGTTAATGTTATTCACTAGCCCTAGCTGGAGGCCTTACACTTAAGGCACCCACAGGATTGTCCGGCTAAGCAGACTACAACCTCTCTAGGTTGAACTGCGAGATGCCATTCCGCAAAAAAAAAAAAAAAAATTACTAAAACTAATGTTCCCAATGTTAATACGTGTTACTGATGTTAATTTGTCACTAATGTTAATACGAATTTCAGAAGAAGTTTGTTACTTTAAACAAACAAATAGTAGATTACTCATACTACTACACTACAACAGCCCATAACGTCCACTGCTGGACATATGCCTCTCCCATGATGGGAGGAATTTGCCGTAATCTCCACGCTTAGCAGGCGGATTGGAGATCGCTGTGATGAAAGACTAACAGAAAACGCTGCTGCCCATTCTCTGGTCTACGGAGGCGCATGGTGTTCTGCCTCAGAAATTAGTCGCCTTATACGACACTCGTGAGTGTAATGGGTTGGTTCTATTCTACTCTGCCGGATACCACACGGCTAATTACTCATACTACTTGTAATAAATTGCATGTATGGTTTACTGAACTATGTTTCAACGACTATTTCGATACACAAATCCTACTAATATTATAATAAATGCGAAAGTTTGTGAGGACGTATGGATGTCTGGATGAACAGATATACACGGATGTTTGTTACTCTTTCAAGCAAAAACTACTGAACGGATTTGGATGGAATTTAGCACACGGTAGTACGATTCCGTGGGACAATTATCAACCTTCACGCGGGCGAAGCCGCGTGCGTAAGCTAGTGAATAATAATAAGAAAGCTCAGAAACGAACAAACACATTATACACAAGTTAGGATCTCAATTTCTAAACAAATTTTTATCACAAAAATCTTTTCCTGGTCCTGATCGACCGACATAACTTCCCTTCTTTAAGTCAGATAAGAATATTGAATTAAAATGTGCCGAACAAATACAAAGTGCGGCAGTAAAATGATTTCCCTTTTGGTGCCGTCTTCCCTTCTCTGCCCTGGGTTTGTGTAAAACGTAATTTAATTTGTAATTTCACTTGATTTCTAACCTTTTTTAAAAGAATCTCACTTTATTTTCATCTTGTACCACTTCGGAGTACACGATTTCTTTTGATCATGGGCTTAGCGCCCCTGGCAAAGGCTATTGTTTCACAGTAACATTGTGTGTTTAATTATACTCCCATTTGCTTAATATTTATGTTAGGGTCTTGTCTTACAGAACACACACAATGTAAGGGCCTATTTATATAACGTACACATTGTATAACGATGTTGTGTTTTCAAGTTCTTTGAGAATTGAAGAATACCTATTTTTAGAGTATTCTTGCCAAGTACGAGTGTTTACTTAATAAAATATGTAATTTGACGTAACAGGTACTTAGGTCGTTTCATTTGAAAAGTAGTCGACCTTTTATATCTCGGTTTAGATGGTAATGTTTTATTCATAATTTATGTGTTAAGTGGATTCTACATACACGTGTATTTTTCATAAGAAATGCCAATTCTTATATTATGTAATCCCGGCGACGTTCAAACCCTTGACTTCACTCGTCACGGGTGAATGGACTTGGTTTCACTTCAATAGAGATGTGACTCGTGCAAATTGTTAATAAAATCAGATTCAATTATGGAAGTTATATTTTTATATTAATTCCACGAGGACGGAAGTTCGCGGGAAAAGCAGCTAGTCTATACCAATATTATAAAGAGGTATTTTTTTGTCTAAGTTTGTATAATATAAAAAATTAAATAAATATCGCTGGACATTACACACAGCGCCATCTAGTGCCACACTAAGCAACGAGGCTTGTGTCGTGGACACCAGATAGTTGTTTTATACCATATAGATAGAATCAGTTTTTTTTAGAATTGGAGATCCAATTCGTTCACTGGACTGGCTGAATTGCTAGTCGGCAGTAAAATTGGTCAGTAGCCATTTGACTGCACCTATAAGATGTTATGCTGATCCTGAAAATACTCTAAATGTTGATAAAAAGCCGAATCGTCGGGACTTTATGTACACTATTATATTTACCGGACCCTGCCCGTACTTCAAATAAGAAGTAAGGGTATTTGTTACTTGTACTATAATTGGAGCCAGTTAAGATGAGAAAAGTGGTGCCCTTTCCCTAATATCTCTTAGTACGAACCAAAACAAATAAACCATGTATCGTTTCTCATTACAAAAAATGTTGAAGATCACGATAGATGACGTTTCCAGACTTGAACAGGCTTTTTTTTGGTTTTCAAAGTTAAGAAGTTTAACAAATGTAGCGCTGTAAACGCTATTCTCATCTTAACTGGCATCAAGTATAGTAGAAATATACCTAGACTTCTTACCCAGTATATTTACGTACTTACATAGGTATAGGTAAAAACGGACCTTCTGTCTTCAACAATCTGTGCCACACCGTGAGGCACCCAAATCCCTACATACGTCGAAATTGGAAATTTTAATTGCGTGCGCTACTGTATTTGCAACATTCGCTTCAGCATCAAAACCAGAAAATCAAACAACACACTTAATATTCCTAAGGGCACACCTCCACCATTTATTTATTTCAATTTATGATTTAAAAAATAACCTATAGTTTTCACTCCGCAAGAACTCAAGCCTCTTCCGTCACTCTAAGTCCCTGAAACAAATGAAAATCTACATTTCAATCAACACTATTTTCTCTCTCACCCAGGTGGCGTGGATCCGGGCGGATGACCAGACAATATTAACCCTTCACACACGTCTGGTGACACACAGTTCCCGGTACGCGGTCACCAACGACTCCCCAAGATCGTGGCAGCTCCATATAAGGCCGTTGAAGGTTGAAGACCGAGGGTGCTATATGTGCCAAATTAACACTAGTACCATGAAAAAGCAGATTGGCTGCGTTGATGTTTTAGGTATGTAGACTTTAGATTATACTACTATTTTGGTTTTATGCATTCGAAATACATCATTATTGAAACAATTAGCCAGAACTCCGCCTACCCGAATTTTGGTTAAGTTAGTCAGCCTCAGTGGCGACTATAGCTATCGCACGCAGGAGATAAATAGTACACAAGGTGTAAACGGACCCTTCACGAAGCGGGCAACCAAACATTCTGTACATCAGATGAAGTAATTCTATAGAAAAATTATTGCAGGGAAACGAGTTTTGTTTTGTGGTGAAACATCACCTTTTACGGTAGGACTCAGCGGGATGCGTTAAGGTCATGGAGGAATTTAAAATAAACATATAAAAAAAAATTACAAAAATAAATTGGAATTTTGACCTCCAATATCTCCGTAACTAGAAGGTCCAGACTCTAGAACAAAAAAAATATATCACAATAACCGGTACCGGGGAGAAAAAGTGCCTTTCGAATTCGTTAATAGTATATTCACAATTTCACACCCATTTAACAAGTGTGTGCGCAACACAGGTGCAATCCCTCTTCCCTCCTCTCATGCCCGATGGGACGACAAACCGACATGACCGGAGAGAGTATGGACGTATTCTCATAAACGGTAGAGAGGTAGAATGTTGTTGTTGAAGGAGCTCGTGGCTAAATAATAACAGCCGCTCGGGTCGATCTTTAGGTTAAGCCGTGCTTGCCTAGGTTGGTCTGTGGATGGGTGACCACTCGTTACGTACCGAGTTTCCTCCATGCCTCGGAAAGCACGCTAAGCAGTTGGTCCCGGCTGTCATTGTGATCTTTGACAGTCGTTACAGGTAGTCAGTGGCCCAAAAAGTCTGACATCCAGTCTTACCAAGGGGTATCGTATTACCCAGTACTAACTGGGTTGTGGAGGTCAGATAGGCAGTCGCTCTATGTAAAATACTGGTATTCAGCTGCATCCGGTTAGACTGGAAGCCGACCCCAGTAAAAAACTTGGGAAAAGGCTAGGCAGATGATGAGGTAGAATGTTGTTTCCGTTAACTTACAAGTTTTTGGAATTGCATCAGTAAAAGAAAGGATGTTCTAAAACTTCAACGGAACCAGTGACATAATTAAGAGAAGAACAGACAAAAACAAGTAATTGAAGAAAAACTTTAACGATATAAAACATGTTATTTTAGCGAACAGCTTGAAAAATTAGAGCTATACCACTAAACCAAGCCAATTTCTTAAACTGCACTAAAATGGGAACTTTTCAAATAAAACCGTTGCCACAAAATTATATGACATACTGTTCGTTCGACCACTTGTTTTTTATATGTTTTCTCTGCTCTAGTAGAAAAATTTCGAGTATTTTCCTGAAGGAAAACAACATCGGAGTGGAATGGGAGCTCGGAATGGCGTCTGGTCAGCCATTACGGGCCCGTCCGTTATAATATAACATCAATACGTTTCTCTGAAGTGTTTCCTTCTAAATGAGGCGCCGAAACAAGCGGTAAATGTGAAGGATAATGCTGTAATGCTGTCTTACTGTAATAAATGAGATTGGGACGAAATTCCTCAAAGTATTATTGAGGCAGAAGTACCACTTTTTCTTGCAGGGTATCTAAATGATATAAGTTCTTGTGATAATATTTCCTTGCGTATCTACACATGAGTAAGCATAAAACTTCTCCAAGAATTGAAGACTGTTTTTAGAGGGGATGATTATCTTATTTGTAGAAAAATATCAGTTGTTAAAGATGTCATTATACTTCCCATCCTTGATACTTTAGTCACCCGCAAAACCAATAAGAAAAGTTATTGAATTCATAAGTCGCACCCATTCAGTCGCTGTGCAAACTTTATTTATCAACGCCAGTAATTAAATTTTATGTCACAGAACTTCAATTTGTCAGGAAAATAACGAGCACACTCTCCAGTAAATTTAATTACACACAGGAGAGACAAAAACATGATGATATTTTAACTTTTCACATCAGCAGAACACAAAAGCAACAGTAGGAACTACTCCGAAAATTAAAGATTCTAGATGTAGTATTGCATAAAGTGTGCAGAACAAATTGTGCACTATCGCTGCGCTTTCTTAAATTGTTTTTGTTTTGTTTCGTTTCCTTCCCGGCTGCTCGTTTGTGTTCGCTTTTGTTTCTGCTTTCGTTTTGTGGCCTTCACCCAAAAAGAGATCCCGCAAAACGACTTCATGATAAGATTTCTCTAGAAGCAATAATAATGATCGTTACCATCGTATATCCTCAACTTTTGGATATTTATCGGTCTGTTTTGGGCCCAACGTCTCGCGTCTGTTAAAAGCTGTCTTTTCATTCTGACTTCCCGGTTTTTGTACGAAAACTTTTGAAGTCCTCGGTTCGAGGCATCGTCAAACGAATTGAAATACATGGGCGAGATATTTTGTAAAATAAGGTAAAGATTCTGAACGGAGTATGTTTGGAGTTTGAATTTCCTTCCATGTTAAGAATATTTGTTATTTTCTGATGCCATGTGTGGCAATCATATTTTTGTTGGAAAATTGCAAGTTTAACGAAAGATTGTGGCTCGTGTACTACTGTGATCAATCTTGAACGGTTGGCCGGTGTAATAAGACGAGAATTGTGTTCTGCTACTTGGAGCAGGAGCTCGTGGTTAATTAATAACAGTCGCTTGGGTCGAGCCGTGCTTGGCTAGACTGATCCGTGGATGGGTGACCACCCATTGCATACCGAGATTTCCGATACTGTTGAAGTCTTTATCTATGGAAAACCAAATAACCTTAAACGTGTCAAACAGTTCATAACCCAGGAAATAACCTGCCAAAAAGTTCGCCAGAAGAACAAATAACACACGATAGAACAAAATTCTTTTCACCCACACTCATATTGTTCTTTTTACTTGCCAAGCCAATTCCGTGAAAAAATACCCGGCAAGATTGGAAAAACGCAATTCTTTGGATTTGTGGCCAACGTCTGGATGGGAGACAAGTGGAAAATGTTGGAACTTTGGACACACTGCTAAAGTTTCCGCGGTTTGACGTAGTTTCCCATACGTGATAACAAATCACTTCACCGCTATTGTTTTAGAAATTCAAATAGGGATAGCCTTTGTTTGGTGAATATTTATGTGGGGGATTGTGTGTCTATGTTATGGGTAGAAGTTGAAATAGAGCTTTACCTATATTTAGCCTGAGAGATATACAGCGTAACTGGCTAATGTTAGGTCAGGTTTTCAGAGGGGCGTAAAGCAAGTGACTAAAACAGTGATGAATATAAACGTTGATATATAGAGAGGGAGAGGAAGATCAAGGAAACGGTGGATGAATTGTGTGAGGAATGATATGAAAGAAATGGGAGTAAATGATAGCGTGACGGGTGACAGAGGAGAATTGAAGAAAAAAACGTGTTGCGCCGACCACAAGTAACATGAGACTATAGGTCAGGAAGATGATGTACTGTGCATTATAATGTTTTAATAGAATGAAATCTTATATCAATGCCTATATAGACCTCCTTGCTTGTTATACCCGAATCACTCATTTTTAAGGTATTAACTTTTTAAAATAATTTACTATTTATAATCTTCAAATATAAATAGTAAATTATATAAAAAGCAGAGAAAAAGTTCCGAAGCTTGAAGGTCAGATGCGTAGAACTCGCAACCGACGTGCTTTTATGGCAACAATTATGATGTAAGAATCTTATATAGTAGCACCGGGGCTGCGGGACTGTTCGAAAGAGATACCGTGGCCCCGGAACACAAAGGGCTAAGAAGAAACATGGATGGGTTTTGGTCAGTAAAAGTTTGACACTCCCTTCCGCTCCGGCCAGAGCGGGAGGAGTCATTTGAAGATTTCCCATCCGAAAAAAAAAAAATGAAAGAATGATCTTTGTAGCAAGCATTCAGCAAGTTTCTACGTGAGATTATATTATAAAAAGATTTGTCAGTTTTACCTAAAACCCAATATTAACACCTCTTCTATTAAACTTTTAAATATCGGTTTTCCACCAAATATTTGAATACAAAATTCCCAACGACGAATAGTTAAAATAAAAACGAATAGTAGCAGTTACTAACGCTTCAGTGGCCCCTGAGGGTAGTCAGCGGGTAGCACGTAGGCTAATAGCGCCGTGCCCCCACGTCCCTTGCATCGACAGCGTCGACTATTTTGTTCAGTTGTTACAGGATCAGTGATTTACAGTCCGCGCATTTCGTTCGTGAAGCTATCGGGGTCAATGGCACAAAATTCTGGGACGTTGATCGACAGTTTCCGAGTTTTGTGAGTTTCGGATAGTAGATATTTTAGTGACGCGTTTACGTTTATGTTTCTGTTATTCTGTGTGTTTCGTTAGAATATAAGTCATTTTGTTTCACAGGATTTTTAACTGGCATTATTTTGGTACGCAATAAAGGTTTTTTTTAACTAAATAAAATGACTTTTGTTTGCTTTTTAATTTTAAATTAAGTTTTCATATCTGTGACAAGCAAGCACTTTATTATTATCAGATCTGGTCGTATAAACATATTACGAGGTTATAATATCCCAAACGTTCCGTTTCAAGTAACTCCAGTACCGCTTCCAAGCACAGAAAAACATGTTTTTCTTCAACTTTGTTATTGAAGGATGTTCTGAAAATATTTTCCGTTCACCGCAGACCGCGCAAAACGGGATATTATCAAAACTTATTTATAACGGTCGCTTTAATACACGAACGTCACCCAAAGTTTACCCGTTTGCACAGTGACTTAACACGCAAATTTATGCTCAATAATCCTCCATCAAAGTCACATACTTACTATGTAAGTGCTATGGTATAACGTTAAGTTCATAAAGACGATAGTGGCGTACGTGGTTTGGAGAAGTTTGGTGAGACGTGACTATATTATAATACGTTCCATACACGGGTGCTCCGGAAAGTCTTATATTTGTTTTGTTTATAACTTTTATTATAACAGCAAGTTTTCTTATTCGTTGCTGGTGTATATTTTCGATCTAACATTTTTTTTGTCAAACCACTCTGAATTTTTCCGCAAGCAGGATAGTGGTTCTACAACGGGAAAAATACCGTGGTTTTTGCAGCATTTTCGTGCATGTTTCTTTTATTAAAGTACTACTAATAAAAAATAAAAAAAATATCACCATAAATCTCCTGCCCTGATCCCTTATCCAGTTTTTTGTTATGCTTATGTGTTTGTTTTGTTTGTGTTTTCTTATCTCAGCAGTCACTTTCTTTTTAGCCATATTATCCTTCATACAGTCCATCCATCGTTTCTTTGATGTTCCTTTTTTTTTAAAAAGCTATCCACATTATTTTTTCAATATGCAGTGGAAAACATGCTTCACCGACCCCAAATAAATAGGAATAAGGACATAAAGACGATGAGGAAACAAACGAATACTGTTTAATACCAGTTACCTAACACAAATGCTAATATTTATATGCAAAAGAAATCCTAAAATATGATAACAAGAAGACCCTTGCATATATCATAAAGGCTATTACATGCCAAGAGTATTCTGATCTTAGACTACCTACTTTTCTCAATTTACGAGTTATTCAGGGAGTTTGCGAATAAGTAAATAAGCATCCCTTTCGTATAAACGTTCTATTTACTGTATTGTACTGCAGTCAGGCTCAGCGAAATTTATTGATAACGGATTTTGCGTAACTATTATTCATATCAAATGTTTTATTCGCATGATTTATCAACTATTCTGATACATAATTTAGTGAGTCCAAAAACTTATTATTTAATAAACATTAAATAATTGAGGTGAAAACATTAAAATAGGAATCAAAACTTTTTGCGTTCGATTTTAAGGTCGAACTTTTAAAGTTTTATTGGGGTTTTTTAACAGAAATAGTACGGAACTTGATTTACTTTAAATGTCACTTACGGGATAATCTTCAGTGAAAGCTTAAAACAATGCCTTGATTTATGTCTGATTGATGACAATGGGCTAGACCGATATTACATGGAACTTAAACATCACTGGCAAAATGTCGGTGTATTACAGATCAGCTCAGATCACTTCTTCCTAACCCTTTGGGAAAAATAAGCATGATGATATGTTTTTTTTTTATTTATGTCCTTTTTCTCAATAAAATTATCAGCCATCAGTTCGTTGAGAGAGCTATATGTATTACATTGTAATAACCAAATGCATCGAATTGTAAATGAAAGTTTTTATTCCCGAACAATCTTAACATCGAGCTAATTAATTCAAATGTTTTAATACTAATGATAGGCTAATTGTATTGCAGTAATCTACAACTCATATTTTCTGGGCTTGTACCTACATGAAATACAAAAAGATTGTTTAGTTAAAAATAATAAAACTAAAAAAAAAACACAGATTTCGTGCCTCACACGACTATCGAGCACATTGGAAATTAATCTACGGAATTCGAAAAAATATTGTCGCTGAGCGACGAGAAATCCGGGATAAGGTAAAGGTTACAAAATAAAACTACAACGTTAAATGATAATTATTTTATTCTTAGATTAACACATGTATCCTCGACTCCGATAACGAACTCCACGAAACATGAAGTCATAAATGTCATGTGAAAATTGTCGTTCTGACTTTTTGACTTTTTTCAAAAAGTTAGGCTATAGGGCAAACCTTTAACCCGATCGTCTTTGTTTTAGGCTCAAATTGTAGCTGACTAAATTGTCCATAGGAAAATTTCTCACATTTTTGATATCATTCTTTGTTTCCAAAATATCGAGCGCCAAAGTCAAAAATTCGAAAAAAATGATTTTTTTTTACCACTAATTCGGCCATAACTTTTTCGTTTTTAACTTTCTCGAATAGTTCTTTAAGCACCTTACAGTTCTTGTAAATACGCGTCTTTTGAGCCTTTTTTGAATATCATTTCTTCACAACTCTCCGAGATATATGGGGATCGCACTTATTCGTGAAATCGGAGCCTACACTGGAGCGAACGAAAAGACATTTCCAATGTCAAAACAGATTAGAGGTTTGAGCAGGATATAGTGGGACACGCTGCAACGTATCGCATTGCAAAAATCCATCTACATCAACGCAGCACCACGCACCGGCGGCGGCGGATCACTCGTTAGTCTCTCTCGCTTTTCTGTGGCCGTTTTTATTCATTGCGATGCAGCCCGCCTGTAATGAGCGATTGTTTATATGCTACTACAAAATGTCCAAAAGTAATTTAGGAGGATTTTTCGCGATGCAATCCAATGCGGCGCAGCCCGCCCAAATGTATTTGACAATTACAGCGTTGAGGCGCGGCCTAATGCGATTCCTAATGTGCTTTGGCACAATTTTCAATCGCGGTGTACTGCAGCTGCAATGTGCATTTAGGTACTTAAAAAAACCACGCTGTAGGTATTACAATAAACCAGGCACATGTCTTGCAAAAGGTCTTTATTCGTTTATTTTCTTAAGATTTTCTATGAAAACATCAGATCCTTTGTTTTTTTTCTGAAGCTCATGAAATCGACCCTGTTGAATTAAAACTGAGATTTCAAAGATATATGTTGATTCTATTGTAATTTTACACAGTAAGACACGTTACAAGTTCTACAGGCAGATAGTACCATAGATACAAGAAAAAAGCAAAAGAAGAAAAAGCTTAGTTTTGTCATAGACAGAATGTTAGGTGTCTATAGACGTCAACCAATACAATAAGGCGCCAAATTTAAACTACTTAAAAGACCCACTTCCCTTTCAATCAAGTTTTTATACGTTTTCCATCGAAAGTAAAATTAGCCATTATTTCACGTTAGTAATTTATTCTATATAGTAACCAATTTTTGTATTAAAGTTATTTTCCTAATGAGATTTTCTAAGTAGATATTTACGGTATTACGAAACAGATAACTATCTAATGTTTAATTAAAATTTGCTAAGACGTGTTCATTAAATGTTCAAACTTAAGATAATTACTTACACAATGTAATTTTTGTGGTTTTACAAGCAAAGCGTACTTTATAATTACAAAGAACATGATAGATAAATGTTTTAATTAACTTTTAAACAATATTTCCACAGCAATCTATTTATTACAAACAGAAAGTACCTAAAACGAAACATTTATTTGCGTAAACCTCATCTGTCTTCTTCTTCTAATTGGTGTTTTTCTTCTTCAGTACCTCCAAACATAGTGGACGAAGGCACAAGCGGGGACCTGGTATCCCGAGAAGGTCAAGACGTCAGCTTGTCCTGCAGAGCTGAAGGTAGACCTCTTCCGAGGATCCTCTGGCGAAGAGAGGACGGAGCGAATATACAGTTGAGGAACGAAGCTGGAGAGCTTCGGAAAGGTAAGCCAAAAAGAAAAAAATCACTTTACTCGTAGTCTAAGATCCCGCCTAAGATCGAACTTTACCCATCTGCTTACCGAACGGGAAATATTTGTTAGCAATCATATTACACTAGCGGACGTCACGCGGTTTTACCCGCGCAGTTCCCGTTCCTGTGAGCGTACAGGTATAAAATATAACCTATGTTACTCGCTGATAATGTAGCTATCCATTGCTGAATTTTTCAAATCGGTCCTGTAGTTTTTACGTTTATTCGTTACATATTTAACTTTATAATATTGTATTATTAGTATTAGCATAGATGTAAAAACTACAAACGGGTTGCCTGATGATGAAATATTATCATCACCCGTTTGTAGTTTTTTCGCTTAATAAGGCGAGACCTCAGAAAGTACGAAATCGCCGCTGCCATCAACGTGCAATGACAGACAGTACTTGTAAAATTCATGACGCCAAAAATTGTTGAGCGCTTAATTCGTATTGTTCGACAATGTTAATAATAGTGCTCGGAAACGGTAACACATTCGGTTTGTAAGGCAATTGTTGATAAAACCGCCTCCACAGTGGCTGTCGAGGCGTTTATGTGTACTCTGTATTATATTTTGATAGTTTTATGTGGTGTATCGTTTATAATCATCAACTCCACCCCTTTGTTTGTGCACTGCTGTGCCAGCCTCATCCAGGTTTTACCCTAAGAGTTTATGGTAACAATGTCGTAACTTATACGAAAGTTCTAGACATAAATAAACAACTTCAAATTGAAATTAGAAAATTCCTAAATAGAGCAATAGTACATAATATGCCCAAGTTTTTTATGGTAATAATAAATAAGGAAATAACGTAAATCTCATTCACACCTTATTACCTAACTTAGGTTCAAGTTCACAATATTGTGATAAAAGTAATTTGTGTTGATAAAAAGTATAATGTTACTTAGTTGTTGGATGTTCTATTTTAATCTTTGACCTTTTTGTCTCGTGTTTTGAGTAAATATATCGGAGAGCCGGATGCTCCATTTAATGGAAAGACAATTTGAGTGATGTATTATTTATGGAGATTTAATGCTTTACCTGAGTCAATAAATGTTTTTTTAGGAAGTCCCGGTACGGAAATTTTATGATTCGGATTTTATGGTCCCTTGTGAATAAATGCGCAGGAATTAAACACGAAATATTATTATACACAAAACACTCAGACTACACACGTGCATCACAGATCAATAAAATGCAATCAACTCTGAACATACTTAATTATTTGAAACATCACTTCGTTTCTGCCATCTTTTTTAAAATTCGTTTAGACGATATTTTATAGCGAAGAATTTTCTACTCCTTCATTTAACGTCCCGCTCGATAGGACAGCTAAAAAGAATACAACGTCTCCTAGTTTTTGGGCATCCGTCATATTGATTTCGTTCACATAAAATGTAGCATTTGTAACCCGGAACGTAAAAATAAAAACCGGCCAAGAGAGAGTCGGACTCGCGCACCGAGGGTTCCATGCAAACTTTTTAAAAGACAAACTTAATCTAGGTGTTTGATCCCATGAAACGGCTATTGCACCAACCGCAAATAATAAGTTTGTAATATCGTTTTTTTTTGTTTTTAAACTACATATTTACGGTTTTTAGATTTTTTCCTTTACATGCGCTGTATGACATTGTTTCTCGTCAAATTTCGTGATTCTAGGTCAACGGGAACTACCATATAGGTTTTCAACCCAAAACCTATAGGGTACTTCCGGTTGACCTAAAATTGTCAATTTTGGTCAAAAGTAAGGTCTTGCAGCACAAGAAAAGGAAAAAGTCCGAAAAATAAAAAAAGTTTAAAATTAAGGTGATGTTATGTCACGTGTTGACTACACCTAATAGGGACTATAGGACCTCGGTATTTGGTTTCTGGTATAAATTCAACTAGCTAGGTCTACCCGTTCCTGAGAAAATCGGTGGTGACAGACTGACAGACAGACGGACAAGAGTGATCTTATAAGGGTTCCTTTTATACCTTTTAAGGTACGGAACCCTAAAAACGAATTCGATTCAGAAGTTTAGCGGCTACGGAGGCACTTTAAAATATTACAAACATACCATACGTACGGTCGAACAAGCTATTTACTTTGTTGGTTAATCTGTAAATAGCTTGTTCGACCGTACATACATACACTGCCAAAATCATCACCCTTCCAAAAACCGAAGCATAAAGAATAAAACAAAAACACGGTAATTATCCCACAGAGAAGTTTTAATGCAATCACTATCAATTTCTTACCTACAACAAAACTTTGAAAATATAACACCAACCAGTCTTCTCATCACATACTACGAGTATATGACAAAGTACCTAACACATTGCACTTTATCCTGCAATAAATAATATCATGTCCTTCGCTTAATTCCTCTTAAGCCATGAGCTATATTGCCTTCTTTTTGCAGTTCCTTTTAACTCGGGTTAGTTTCCACCTAACGATGGGTTCTCTTTGTGCAAACGAAGGGATTTAAGATGAGTGATTGCAGCTAGACGTCATATAAAATGTTATCTTTTACTTTTGGTAGAATTTATTACGGGCCTTGGACGCCTGATTCTAATTACTTGTGGTGTAAAAAGGGGTGCTTTTGTTATGGGAAGGTAATTAAGATGGTGGTCAGATTTATGTTTTAGCTCTGCAATCATTGGTGTAGAATGATGTTAATTTAAGGCGACTACCGGAGCTAAAATAGCAACTCTATTAGTGGTGGTTCAAACTTCGTTTGAAATACTGTTAGAATAAAGTTCTAATCAGCTAGCACTACAAAGTGGTTGTTACGTCAATCACTGTGGGCCGAACAGTGTGAAATGGGTGGTTATTGCGAAAAATAAAACACTATCATGCTAATATGTTGCTTCTAGAATTATTTGCCAAAAAATCAAAAAGTATGGCTTTACTCGTTAAAATATTTTTTTAGAGAAAAGTTCGTGATTTTTTTCTATCGAATAAAATTTGTTGTATTATGTTTTCAAAACACTATCATACTAGCATATATCCTAAAGAATATCATATATTTTTCAGGTTTTGTTTATTGCAGTGAATCATATGCTTTATTGCATTATAAAACTCGCGTTTACCTCCTGTAGTCCCCATAAGCGGGAGCAAGACTATGTAATCGCTAAAGTTAGATATTTATTTATACGGTTTAAGACATTTATTTCTCAAAAAGAATACAATTCACTTAATATGAGAAATACAAGGTAATCTTAAAACTAAATATAAGAATTACTTATGAAGAAGGTAGGTACTCGTAAATAAATAAGTTAAGTAGTAGACACTGGACACACAATTTTTACAATGTTGTGGGTAATAGGAAAAAGTGAACTATTACATATCGATTCTTAAAGGCAAGTCAATAGCAATTGCACATTGAACAATTTATATGTACTTTATGTTTCGGAAATACAGAATAGGTATCCTAGTTAGTTTTATACTTAGGATAATGACTTAATGACAATTTGAACCACTTTTTACCACTTTTTATCCATGAATGGAGTAAAGTAAGCGGTGTTAGGCACTAGCCACAGAATAAAAAGAGAGCTGTGTGTGGTGCTTTGCGGTTTGCCTACTTTTTGTATTTATTTTTATGCCCGTACCGATATTTATGTAGTCCTGTAGTCCCCATAAGCGGGAGCAAGACTATGTAATCGCTAAAAATAGATATTTATTTATACGGTTTAAGACATTTATTTCTCAAAAAGAATACAATTCACTTAATATGAGAAATACAAGGTAATCTTAAAACTAAATATAAGAATTACTTATGAAGAAGGTAGGTACTCGTAAATAAATAAGTTAAGTAGTAGACACTGGACACACAATTTTTACAATGTTGTGGGTAATAGGAAAAAGTGAACTATTACATATCGATTCTTAAAGGCAAGTCAATAGCAATTGCACATTGAACAATTTATATGTACTTTATGTTTCGGAAATACAGAATAGGTATCCTAGTTAGTTTTATACTTAGGATAATGACTTAATGACAATTTGAACCACTTTTTACCACTTTTTATCCATGAATGGAGTAAAGTAAGCGGTGTTAGGCACTAGCCACAGAATAAAAAGAGAGCTGTGTGTGGTGCTTTGCGGTTTGCCTACTTTTTGTATTTATTTTTATGCCCGTACCGATATTTATGAGTGTCACTGTCAACATTCGCTTCGTGTAAACTCTGGTCCGATCAGTCCGGTCTGGTCTGCTGTGCAAGTACGTAGGAATCGATTCGATAAATCTGACAGTCATTCTCGACAAAATGAGTTTATAACAAAGATAAAAACTCATTTTGTCGAGAATAACTGTCAGATTTATCGAATCGATTCCTACGTACTTGCACTGCTGATTCGATAACACTATAAGCCGACCCCAACATTGTTGAGAAAAGTCTAGGCAGATGATGATGACTGAAAATCAGTGTATTTAAAAAACCTTCTATTCCTTCCAAAATAACAGAATGATTGTGTACTAGCGGACGTCACGCGGTTTCACTCGCGTAGTTTCCGTTCCCGTGGGAGTACGGGGATAAAATATAGCCTATGTTACTCAAGGTTAATGTAGCTTTCTAATGGTGAATGAATTTTTGAAATCAGCGCAGTAGTTTTTGAGTTTGTTCATTACAAACATATACACAAAAATACAAATCTTTCCTCTTTGTAATATTAGTGTAGACTAGGAAATCCATATTGTAAGATTACAATAACCTTTTTTTTTTCATGGTTTATAAAAATATAATCTGGCAAACATAAATCAAACTTGGCATTGGCTGGTAAACATAATGAAACATTTAAAACCACCAATTTGGAGGCTAGGCGGATGATAATAAACATTTTTAAGACGCCTAGTTATTTCAAGTAGAAAACCATCAGAGTCAGACTAAGTAAGACTGGCGAAAGAACCGATAAACTGCAACACTTTCAAACTGAACACGATTGAAGCAATTAAGCTTGCTCCTTCAAAAAGTTAGTACAAGTTAAAATACTTTCTTTATTACTGCTAAGAGACTTTACTTGCTCGGACGAGGTAGAATAGATACCTACTAAGGAATTCTAATTAGACGACTTTTTAATTGTAAAAAGTGGATTATGACCTAAATCAACAATTTAGAGCTTTTCCCGCTCATAACGATTAGGTCCCTCATTACCCCTTGACCACGAGCTACACGACCAAGTGACACGCGTGTTTCGAAAGAGACTATGGCAGAAACTAATGGAATAAATTGCTTAGACAGTGCTACGAGTCACAGCCACGCGACTTTCGACTGTATAAGTAAAGCACGCGCTTTTTGCATGACACAAGTCGTGTCGCAAGTTGAGTCGGCTGAGGTCGTGTACAGGGACCTCCAGAAGCTTTACTCAAACACACCGTGTTGCGTGTTGCGGCATGCATGTTATTTTTCTTTTGTTGTGATTTACGTATCCGTCCAATTTTGTATCGACACAGAACTCCAAACAAAACAAAATCACCGTGCTGTACCGCACTGAACTCTGGTTAAAGTTCAAAATTCTATGGCAAAACTGACAGAAAACTTGATTTGAAATTATAGTTGAGCTAAGACGACGACTAAAGTTTCATATCCTTACTAATTGCAGCAATTAGGGTAGAAGGCCTAACTGCTTAGACAAGCAGCCATAATGCTTACTCCTAATGAATTAGTACTGTTCTGTGTTCTAACATTATCATAAATCAAATCCCAGCGGGTCTGGCTGGCGAGAATTATTCACCCTTGTCTTAAAGCCACACGGGCTATCTTTGATGTTTAAATAGAAATTATAACTGTCAGGATACACTGTTTAACACCTGTAGTATTTACTTTGCAAGCTTGGTTATTACAACTCGTAATGTATAGATGCTGTACTAGTGAATATCATCAATATTCTTTATGACACTTGGTCCAATTTAATTGGAGTCAGCTATGACATGTTTTCTTTCTACATCTCTGTTAGACGTCATTCACTTCTGTTTCAAGTTTCTCATCGGATACGGGAACCAAATACACATGCCTAAGTCCTTTGTTCGTCGACAAACTGCTGGTGTTTCGAATAGTGTCCAAGGGTAATCCGCACTTTAGTTATAAGTAAAGGATCACCATGGGCTTTTACATAGTAGAAAACCTTTTCGCCGAAGAAGAGGGCGTAGTGATTGATATCCCTTATTTTATTGATATTGATAGATGATCGGAGTTACTACCGGTAATCCAGCTATATTGATTTAAATAAGCAAAGTCGCTCCATCCTCAAAAAAAAACCTTTTTTCGATATACAAAGAACATGAAGTAGTCACGTTCGAAAAATTAGGCAAATACGTTCAGAAAATATTTTGTCATCTAGATATAAGTGGATCAACTTTTTTTCTTCGAGATAAAAATGTTATATTCTTTACGTTCCCATTACATACTTCGTTTACATTATAGTATTTGTAATGTTTTATGCGATAAGATAATATTATCCTTTTTCTTCGGTGGATTCTACAGAAATATATTATCTACTAACTCTTAATTTTTTTCTGTTATTCTTGTGTAATATTTACTTTTCAAAAATGCCTTAAACAGAAACGTTAATTACGTTTCTGTTTAAGGCATTTTTGAAAAGTAAAAAGGTATAAAGATTTTAAAATAATTCTGCTGCCTTTATTCCAATTATTGGGGTCGGCGCAGCATGTCTCTTCTTCCATACTTCTCTTTTACTCGTTATCTCAGCAGTCACCTCCCCTCTAGCCATATCATCCTTCACATTTAGTCTATCCATAGTTTCTTTGGTCTTCATATATAATCAATTATTTTTGGACTGTTAAAGTACCCATTCGCAATATAATAGGCATGACGACAGTTTAAAAAATTTGCATATTTATTTAGTCCGTCAGTTAGAGTATTGGAAATTAATGCACACGTATTAGTTTTGTTTTTGTAAATCAATGAATATTGACAAAGATAAAACGCATCAAAATCAGGAGTAGTGGCTAGTGACGTCAGAACTAGCTAAAAATTATACCTAGGCGTGACGTATTGAAAATTTAAAAAGCGTCATATCTTCGTCAATTTTGATTTACGTAACAAAAGAAAAAACACGGGTCAAATATTTTCTGATAATCTAACTGCCGGACTAATTAGTTTTTTTTTGTCGTCTCGCCTATTTATTGGTGGGTACAAACGAGCTGTGGATCGCAAGTCAATTATAACAAAAACAGTATGGAGAGTCTTGTTAAATATCTTGCAAACTACGCTAGGCTTGCTGCAGGACAATGATCGTGTTGTTACCACCGATTGAACAAGAGAAGAAAACAAAGAATTAATAACCCTGTAAAAAATACCAACGTATCATTGTCCCGCTTCAGGCCAAACGCCTCATCTGAGATGAGTCACACAGAGAAGGCATGGGCATTGGAAGTCAGATTGGCCATTCCAGATTAATATTACCACAAGCTAAACAGCTAAGTTCTGTTAAACAAAGTTTCTTGGAGAAATAGGTAAACTCACAACATGCATTCATGAATTATTCCACAAACGTTTAACTTCTTACTCCCAAAGAAGTTTCAAACATATTTCAGTGCTCACAGTTACGAGTGGCCGGAAGTTTAACTTCCTAAAGTGACCGATTTAAAGTTCACGGACTAAGTTTTCCTTTTACTAATATTTGTCTTCTTCAAATTATATTTTATCTTTACATGGAGTTGAACTTGGCTCTTTTTTTTTACAAAATGAAGGAAATGTATTTTTTTTTTGTAACAGACTCACAACTTTTCGATAGTTTTATTATCTTGTGAGAGAGATTATAAACTAAGCCGTCTCATTATATAACTTCCAATAAGTACCAGGTTTAAACCAGGACAATAAGGTCTATGTTTGTTACGGTACTAAAGTTACTTCTTTCATTCGTATTACAAATCGTAGACCAACAAAGGACTACTTAGTACCAAAGATAGTCCCCGGTCTAAACATTATCCACAGATTATAAGCAACAAAATATTTAAACTATTCATTCCTCCGTTCAGCGTTCTCTGCACCGTTCCTTTTTACAAAATGTTGTTACGTAATTTAAAGAAAAAATATTTTATAAATTGTTATTTGTAGTGGTAAAATATAAAGTTTGGTTATTTAAAGGTATTTAAATATTCCGACTTGTATTTTTATGAATGCATCCAATTGTTCTGTTTTGGAACAACTATCGAGCTAGCGCGTGTAATGGAGTGAACTGTAACGTACGAGTAATGTTATCGAAATGTTTATGTTACATCTTAAAGTAAACTAAATGTCCGGTTTCACGTCAAGAGTAATAATACAAGTAAAGGCACAGTTCTTTGGGCACAGTATTCTTTGTGGTGCATTCAATTAAAAAAAAAATGGAACAAACAAAGAAAAAAAAAAGAGGTGAAAATTGGAGTTCAGAAGAAAAGGTTATTGATAACTGACAAGTTAGATAACGTACACAACTACACAGTATATGATGCAATAAGCTAAACTATGTACCTATGCCACATTACTTACATTAATACAAATTTCATTCTAGGGTTTATACTGCGTCAACTTATTGCCGAGTCGGCTAAAATACTTGAAGATAAGTCGACGAAAACCAATATAAATATGTTAAAAAACGAGTTGACAATTTAATACTATAGTTAAACTAGGGGTCACGATGGTCTAACTTTGGTATCATAGATTGTTCTAGGATTAGCGATAAACTTCGTTTTGTAATAACGTTTCTACAAGTTTATGGTTTAAACCTAGTACTAAAGCCGGTACTTTTTTTTAGACCACGTTTTACAATAAGAGGGACAAAATATGGTTGCAGGTTTATTTATAAAAAAACCATTATACATACTTGCACGGTTGCAAAGAGGGCTTACTTAGACTTACTTCTCATAATGTAATCGCATCACCAGGATCCTAGAAAACATATTTAATTTTGTTCGCATTTATAAACTAAGTAGCGATGTATTTTCTAGAAGGCACTTTAAAATACTTCATACATATTGCATAACATCAAACAATCTTCAAGCCAGAATTAATACATATAATTTAAAATCTACCTCCTCAAAGAACCGTGAAATTTAGCCACACAACGTGGTCACAGAATAGTTTCTCCAGAAGTTCGCCTCCATACAGCAGACGAAAATACGCACGCACACATAGTATGGTATGTTCCAACACCACCGTCTGAAACAAATGCCAGCCGCAAGTGAAAGAAAGAAAGACAAAAACTTTATTCATCGCAGGGACATGACGTGCATACAAAATTTGAAAACAGAAACAATAAACAAAACAAACACTCACTGCACTCACTCTGTACGTACGTGAAGCGTGTCTATGTGTGCGTGAATTCTTGCGCGTTGTATGAAGCCGGCATTCTGTAGGTACTATTCTGTGGCTCGGTTTCGATTTGCGGCGTCAACGAAGCGCATCTCTTTGTGTTCGCCGCTATTACTTTAATTTCTCTTTGTCAGCACAGTCGGTGCCTCATTTCCGAGTGTATTTTGTTGGCCTCACTATTATAGCCATTTATTTTTGTCAAATAGAATGCAGTTTGGAGTTTTGTTTTTATTTTGATCTTATGAAAGTGTTAGGAGTGTGGACATGTATAGCTGATAGAAAACATAAATCTGAGCAGTTAAATTGACGAACCATTTAGGAGTTGAATGTACGGCTCCATCTCCTAATAAATACTCATAGGTACGCCAGATACAATCAGCCTCCAGAAATTAGTAAAAACAAAACCAAAATTTCTATTTGCTTTCCTTCTGACAAAATACATAATTTTTAAAACTATGTATCACTTTTCATTAGCATAATTAATTTTATATTTTAAGTTATCAGAGTGCCGTCTTCCATATTGCCTCAATCAACGTGATAGTAACCGCAGACTACAATGTTTACTAATTATCGTCATCATCTGCCCAATTATGTTGTAGTCAGCTTCCAGTCTAACTGGATGCAGCTTAATACCAGTATTTTACATGAAGCTACAGCCTATCTGACCTCCAATACCTAGTTGCTGGTAAATACGAAACCCCTTGGTTAAGACTGACAATATCTTATTTTAGTTAATGTTGCTTTTTGTTCGCAGTGGACATGTTCATGGGTCCTAGTCTGAACTTGTCGAAGGTGGAGAGGCGGCAGATGGGCGCGTACCTCTGCATCGCGTCCAACGACGTTCCGCCTTCAGTCAGCAAGAGGATAATGCTTAACGTTAATTGTAAGTGTACATTTTATAAGGCTTGTAGATATTTGTACACTGTGTGGCAGTAAATGCGGTTCAAGTTGGAAGCAAATGTAAGATTGATTTGGGACTTATAAATATAAATGGGTGCCAAGTTTCCAGGATAAAGTGAAGTGGAGGAGATTAGTGGAAGGATTCTGTTACTAAAATGGCAGTGGGCAGAGCACATTGCTCGCAGGACGGATGGCTGATGGGTCCGAAAAGTTCTGGAGTGGCGACCGCGAACCGAAAGACGTTGCGTTGGAAGGCTTCCCACTAGGTAGACCGATGGCCTGCTGTAGGAAACGGGACAGCGCATTCCCGTTTGGTCCCGGTTCGGTGCGAAACGCTCGGGATTGGTCAATGTGGCGATACTTGAGGAACGCTTATGTCCAACAGTGGACGTCTTTCGGTTAAAATGGTGGTGGTCTGGTAAAAACTACGCTTTTAGCACTAGAAAAAACAAGCTTATGGCATCCACGAAATTCATCTAATTAACCATTGAGTTACACTTTGCCGTACGTTACATTCCCGTACGCTATAAGTATAAGTAGCCTTTTGGAAATAGTTTTTTTGATGCAACCCAGAAGTTACGCCAGTTTTAATCTGCTGATCGGACTAACCGTCCGTTAAACTCCAGTTAGCCTGTCATGATCAATATTTTATTTACCAGCCTCTACTCGATGCTAAGCGCATTATTCCATAGTTTTAACGATGCAAAAAGTTGTTAACTGGGTTCATACTGCATTGGCCCAATTATTCCGCCAATTAGGTCAACTAAATCCTCCCTCTATACCTACGTGATCGAGTTTATTAAAAAACATTTTTTAGATTGAAAAAATAAATTCGATGCTGACGCTTTACTGCTTTTTGCCAATCGTTTTACATTGGCACCCCTGAATGATCCTAGAAACGTGGAGAAAGTTCCTTTGAACTTACTAAAAGAGTTATAACCAGAACTGCCAAAACAATCATCTTTATCTGCCTAGCTCTCAACATAGTTGGGAAGATGCAGCTGAATACCAGTATTTTACATGGAGCGACTGCCTCTGACCTCCACAACCCAGTTAGTACTGGGTAATACGATACTCCTTCAGTAAGACTGGTTATCAGACTTTCGGGCCACTGACTACCTGTAACAACTGTAAGATCTACAAATGACAGCTCGGACCAACGGCTTAGCGTGCTTTCTGAGGCACGGAGGAAACTCGATATGTAATGGGTTGGGGTCGGTTTAATCATAATATTTTCGTTAACTGTTTTAGTATTGATGCCCTTTTTAAATGTAGTTTAAAATGTTTATCTACACCCATGCTATAAATCCCCTATAAAAGTATCTGAAACTGTTAGCTTATTGCCAACATTAAAACAACCAGTGTCATAGTAACCATAATATCATCCAAACGGGTGTTATAATGTTGTACTAAATTTCATTATGCAACTCGTTTTAAAAAAAGAACATTGTCATACACGCGCCTTTTACTACCACAGCGCCGTAAAAAAAAAACTTATAGGTTAATTCGAATTCACGACGTATCCCGCCATTTTTGTTTGATATTAATATTGCATTATTTATTTATTTATTTATTTAAACTTCATGTACAATAGTGGTACATAGGCGGACTTAATGCCACAAGGCATTCTCTACCAGTCAACCTTTGGGTTAAATAGGAAAACATAGTGATAGGGTACAAAGTAATGTCTAAAAAAAAATCACAAAAATAGTAGATTGTTATACAAGGGTGGAAAGAAATCAATTCCCATACGAGGTATTTAGACACACGAGCGAAGCGAGGGCGGCTATAGTCCGAGTGGGAATTGATGACTTTCACCCGTGTTAAACACTCTACTTTTCATTTCAAATATAAGGAAAGTAAAAAATAGTAGTTTTTCTAAAATATTTATTGATAGTAATAACATGAGTAGTACCTATTTAAAATTAATTGAGAAGTTAGAACATTTTGTGAAATTCAAAGTTAAATTTTTGTTTGGAATATTTACACTGTTTGATATATTATGACAAATTTGGCTGTGTTGGATCTCTGTAAAAGTAGAAGACTCTGGTATTTCATTAGACGGTGGAATCCATGGCGGAGACTCTCTTGAAGTGGTTGGTTGAGGCGAATTGGGGCGTATATTTATAGTCTCAGTTAATTTCTTTGAAATTTTAGATTTATTTTGGATAGAATCCTCAATGTAGCCTTCCGCGACTGTGCTGGATTTCCATCCTCCATGTCTTTTTAACATTGTTAAGTTCGCCCCAGAATCGGCTAACAGTGTCGCTGACGTTCTTCTATAACAATGCCCGGTATACTGCTCACAGTTTGGTAAATTCAAATATGTTGCTATCTGCTTTGGCATAACTGAGATTTTATTTTTACCGATCACTTGTTTATAGCATTTTCCCTTTTGGTAGTTAAGAAAAAAACGATCCGTTTTTATGTCAGTAGGTCTAAGCTTTTGATACTTTTTTACTGTTTGTGTAAACTCTTCTCGTACTACAAATGTGCGCTCAATATTTGTTTTTGTTTTAGTCAATTTTATAACTAATAACTGACCATGATTTTCAACGTCTTTAATTGTTAGATTTGTGAGCTCACTGCTTCTGCAGGCGCCGCTTATACCGAGTATCAATACCACCTGTGAAAACAAAAAGTTTTGTTAGGATTTATCTTTTAGGTATGTAGGTAAAATAAACAGGTTTACTCTAAAAATGCATGCCGTTCCAACGTCTTTACTCTCAATATACGCAATCTGGTCAGTGTCATTGTCTCTTTTTGTACAAACTTATCTATAATACTTATCAGAGTAAAGACGTTGGGAACGATGTTCATTTTTAGAGTAAAAGACTTCTCCTTACTTAGATAAACGTTTAGCTTACCTTCATTGCCAAATATATCTCGTCAGGGGCTTCATTTAAAAATGATTCCACTTCGTAAGAGGTGAAAACCTTAGATTTTTGCTCTTGAACCCCTGAGACTGTCTTTTCAAAAACGCTGTGAGATTATGGAATTTTTTCAAATCCACATTATGTTTTACACTAAGTGTACTCTTGAGCATTGAATACCTGCTCCATAGCGTAGAAGGCTGTATTTTGCTAGATAGTCTATTGAAGTATGTAAGAAACACACTTTCGGAAAACGATTTTATTTTCTTGTCTGTTCGCCACTTCATAAAATCATTGTAAATATTTAAGTATCTTTCCTTTGAAATTTCTGGCAAAAGATTTTCAATAACTGTATTGGCCTCGTCTTTAACGGAATTGGGGGTCGACATTTCAGAATCGCTTGAACTCATTTTTAATCAAATAATTTCGGTACAGAGTTAGTATCCCGCCAAATTATACATAAATAGTCTTTTTTAATTTAAATTTCAAATATGGAACACACCACCCGCGTCACCGCCGCGGGCCATCCCACTTTCATAGGTATTTTTTTAAATTCACATTGGCCGTATACACTCACAAGACCGCAGCATTTTTTTTTTATTCGATATTTTTCTTAATTATGTAAAAAAAATTATAGCCGACTAAATAACCAATTTTAGTTCTATTTTTAAAATTCATTCCCGCCCTAGGGAGGGAAGCAATTACTATGAGTCTTTCCCGCCCAAGGGAGGGAAGCATCGTTTTCGACCCGCTGCTCTGATCAAACAAACACTACTTTCCGAGTATGAGAAATGAAAAAAACTTTATTATGTACTTTGTTGTTTACAAAAATGAGTGATACAACCTTTGTTCATTTTAATAATTGTACGATCCAAAATGTAAATAATTATTACAATTGATAATTCTATTATTACCTATACATAGTTTGTTTGTATTAAATACTTAGCAATTAAAGTTTCCATGAATCTACATAGACTTCTTGCAACACTACAACACCCTATGGTTTCAGAACCTTTTATGGAGGATTCATATCATGGATGTAGATAAAGTCTTTTATGCAACTAATAGTATCACATGAGTGTTTTTATACCTAATTATGTATAATTAGGTATAAAAACACTCATGTGATACTATTATCACACGAGGCGAAGCCGAGTCGACCCCTTATTATACAACAGTTGCATAAATAACTATTATTAATAATCATAAACATTTTATTATCAGGCAACTAAGGCCCATAGTACCAAAAATAATCATTAACTACAATAATATACCACAATATAAACCAATCCAAATATTGACCACAGACTTTGTCCACAGTTCCTCCTTCAACATTAGTGGCCACCAAGGTGATCGGAGTGCCTACAGGGTCGCTAGCGAGGCTGGAGTGCTTCGTAGAGGCCTACCCCCAAGCCATACACTACTGGCTCAAGAGTGGGGAGGAAATGATATTATCTGGGTAAGATCATATTTTGTATACATTTATTATGTAGGTACATATATTTTGTAAACATATGTGATGCAAAAGATTGAGGAAAGTACCGTACGGAAATTTTTGAGTATGCATGTGGATTAGTATAAGAGTAGAGGAAGACCAAAGAAACGATGGGTGTGAAGGATGATATGGCAATTAAGGAGATGTATTTTAAGATGACCAGTAATAGATATGTATGGAAGAAGTAGACATGCTGCAGCGATCCCAAATAAGTTGGAATAAGAGCAGGAGAGGAGGATCGATCCATTTTGGAAAATACCGTAAGTCTCAGTTTAATACGATCTAATAAGCGTTTACCAATTTCACATTGAAATGCATAGGAAATGTCATAATATTCGATGAATAAATCGTTTCTGTTTTAATAGAAATGTGGTTACTCTACAATCTTCTCTGCTTGCCTCTTTAGGTGTATGTCTGAACATTGTACGTACACACGACGACACATCAAGCTAGACATTTCCAGTTTAAAATGATCTCGCTATGTATAGATTTCAAATATATTGAGAAATCCGCATAAATCATGAACTGTCCACCCGACCGATTCGGTCGGGACGCCATTGTGTAACTATTGTGTCTACTTCATGGACAGATCAAGGGTTAAACTGGTTTTGTAGCTTGATTAGTCGCCGTGCGTACACAACCATATCAACACAAAAACTCTTTCAACATTGCTTTTTCTTATTCCATTACAAGCAGAGACCTCCACCACCACAAACAAAGATAAAACACCTAGAAAACTACAAAAGGTATCTACCAATATCAATCGTACCAGTAAAACTCTCGTTAAAAGTATTTACGAATAGTCGACTAGCTTCGAGGAACCTTCGACTGCCATTATCTCGTGCTACTTCGCACATCTGTTCCTGGCTTTGCTCTGAAATGCCGTAAAATTGCCAATATTGGTGTATTTTATTAGCCATTATTGAGTATTAAGATAATTATTGGTTTTTCATTGCATTCATGAAACTAATATACTGACTGTAGATCTGTTTAATCGGTAACCAGACATTGCCCATAATTTCGTTTGGATACAAGCCGTAGCTTCGGGGCTCGATTGCACCATAAATCGAGCCGTTTAACGCTAAACGCAATTTAAACATACTAGGAGACGAGATTGCCTCGTTAGTCGAGTGGTCGCAAGTGCGACTGCTGAGCATGAGGTCTTGAGTTCGATTCCCGGGTCGGGCAAAGTGCTATTGGCTTTTTCCAATTTCTCAGTGGCAGCGAAAAAGCTGGATTTGTGCCCGGATCATGGCAAAAGGCTTGCCCCGATGACATGGGACTTAAATATTTTAATTTTCTTTCTTTCTCACTTTCAAACATAACTGGCAAAATGCTATGCCTAACCCTTGGGGGATTACAGGCGAGCTGTTTGTTATGAGTTATGTAGTTCAAACAAAACTCCGTCTCTGTCATTTTCAAATGGTTATTGAAAATACAACGATGTTTTAAATTCACCAAGCGTTAAATGTTAGCGATATGTGGTGTACGCGGACCTCAAAGCTGAAGTTAAGAAAAATCCAGCCCGCGTCCTTTGGAAACTTAACTATCTTCCAAGTTGTATACTTCTATCTGCAATAGTTTATTTTATTAGTTCAACAGTCACTTATAGTTTGATTCTACTGGTCCAGTGATATCTTCTTCAGATCTATCTGGCATTGGTATCTACCTTCACCATGTACAGCTGAAAACCTAATTATACAAATTAAACGAAATGAAAATTAAATCAAAATATTTCTTATCTTTATCTTTCTCAGCATTCGCGAGATCCTTATTAAATTAGTTAAAACATCCAAGGTAAAGTAATTAGACAAATTAGTTCATTATTTTGTTTAATAATCACTGAGTCGGTCTCACTTTTATGATGTCGTTAATTATCGAAGTCTGCAGACTATCTTTATAATACCTTATAGCTGATGGTAACGCCAACACTGATTAGATAGATTCACTCTTGTAATATGAGGCAGTTTATATTTCCCGCTCCTTTTCCTAACCTGCACATGCAGCGCTTTTAGCATCATTCAAGAGGTGAACATGAGAACGGGGGAACGAGGACTGACAGCTGTCAGTTCGACGAAGAAATTGCACATGGCCGCACGTGTGTAACGATTCTCTCGAACCACCTCCACACCGCATGACGAGCCCTTTCGTCTGATCATCCGCGAAGAGACGAGGATCATCTTGAGCCTTTCTCTGCAACATTCAATACACTTCCGCTCCGCCAAATGCACCCTTGTGTTTGATTACCCAGTGTAATAAGAACTAAAACTATATTCAAATATTGGTCGCGCGACCCGCGTAGTGATACTCTGCTGTGTGATAGTCGAAGGAGATTGGATCCCGCTGGCCTGCCCCAGGTGAGTGCTGCATGTCCCTTCTCTTCTCCTTTTTTCCGCCTCGATTTTCGTCACTGCCGATTCACTTTAGTTAACGTCCGCTAATATCGAAGGTAAGTTCTGATACTTTTCAGAACTTAATTATTGTTGGCGTGACCAGCTGAAATGTTTTCTTATTAGCTATTCTTTAGTTGTCTTTATTTTTTCTGTTTGAGAGATCGTCTTATTAACATAAAATAGTAGCACCCGTGACTTCACCCGCAAAAATTGTGATAGTTCGGCTAATATGCATGATATAAGTATAATTTATAGCATCCACGAATAATGTATCTTTCTATCGGTGAAAAAAATTTAGAATTGGATCATTAGTTCCGTAGATTACCCCTACATACAAACTTACCAACTACCAAACTTACAAACAAATTGTACCTCTTTATAATATTATTAGTATAGATATAGATGAATCAGGTCGTTACCGACTGGCAAAGCAGATAGGCGAAACTTGAAACTGCTTGCTGGTTTAACTTAGAATATTAAGATTTCACTTCTTCATCAATTTTCCTATGAAAAACAAATAAATCTTCGATTGCAATGAAAAACCAAAGACTTTTATAAAACACTGAGTAGGTAACCAGATAGTTCTTCTAAGATAGTTCTGCTAAGATTATTTCTCAACGAAATCGTATTGATTAAAACAGGGCTGCTAGATAAATAAGGAATATATATTGTATCAGCGAAAACGATGTGATGTGATGAGAAGAGACTATCGGCATGTGACTAAAAGAGTGATGAATATAAATATTGATGAATGGAGAGGGAGAGGGAGTCCGAGGAAACGATGAATGGATTGTATGACGAATGATATTAAAGAAAAAGAAGTAAATTATAGCGTGACAGTGGACAGGGGAGAATAAACCCCAAATAACATGGAAAAAACGCAGGAACATGATGATTTTCTGCTTGAAAATCAATATTACTTCATTATTAAACTTCAAAAATGACCTTCTTACAAAACTGTTTTGTTGCAGTGGCAAACATGACATATCTGAAGAACGCATCTCCTCATACCAATTGCGAACGATACTCGAGGTATCCCAGTTTGAACCCGATGATGTTGGTACTTACACCTGTGTAGCAACCAACACTATGGGGAAAGCTGAAGGAACTTTACGACTTTATGGTAAGTTGTTTTAATACTAAAGGGAAATTGAGCCTGTGGTCAGAAATGGATTTCATAAGATGTAATAAACTATATTTAGACTAGGGTAGGTTTACCTGGAAGACAGATAATTATTTTAAGCGCTACTAGTTAGAGTTGTTCTGGTCCATGAGTTGAATGTCGTCAGAGGTGCTGAAATTGGTAAAGATCGGTTTTTTTCACGTTTTTTTTTAGCTGTAGATGTAACTAACTTAGAAAGTTTAATGTAAAAAATCTAAGAAGTTAAATTTAGACCCACTTCTCTGATCTGATTGATCTAAAATTTAGTTTCGATGACAATGCATGGTTAGCTAAGTGACTTAGCAATATGGCGGCCTCCTAAAAGATGGTGGACTAGTTATTTTTTATACATTCCCATGATATGGGTATCAAATGAAAGTGTTTTCTGAGTAAACTACGAGAACTAAAATTACGTCACACTAAATTATAGCAATATTACAACTCAACTGCTGTTAATTAACCACCTTGAAGAGTAGGTATTTTATACAAGTTCTTTTCCAGTTTAATTGTTTGTGATAGGTAATAGGGTATATGCATGATTTTTTTTTATATCTCTAAACAAAGCGTATTAACATCAGAAATAGCAAAGTGAAATATTTTTTTTATATCTATAAAAAATACTAAGTTATAAGCATTTGAAACTGCTGATTAGACAGGGAAATCCGATACAGCGAATGACGTCATTCGCTGCATCGACGTACAAAATCCATACTAAATTCCATTTATATAGAAAGAGATCGAAATAAAAGTTTAAATGGTTAATGATGGAAAACTTTTGTGTTGTTTGGCCGAATTATGTCTTGTTTATAGTACTTACTTACTAGTACTTTTTTCCGTATCGACATAAAAAAAGAAAATGTATGCATATTCCCTATTATCTTACCCTTTGGCCCACTGTAGAACAGCCTCTTAGTATTTATACGGCTATCATATGGTCTGACTCGCCAAAAAAATCAGGTTGCTAATATTGACAACGTCGCGTGTCTCCCGAAAAGTTCTAATGTCCAATAAGCCATGTAAGTACTAAATTAACAGCGCAGTGTAAAATCTATACGTCACGCATCGGTTAATTTAACAGCACTCAATTGAACGTTAAACCGTCGACCGCAGGAGTTTACTGTGCGGTTAACTTTTTAAACGGAATTGTATCGGCAAAACTTTGCCGTGCACGATGCAAACTGGAAAAGACTTTGCTCGTGTAGATTAGAAAACGAGAAATTCTTTTATGCCAACTTTTATTCGTACTTTGCTGTTGACTGACCACGCAAATAAAAAGAAAAAAAAAAACTTAAAAAATATTAAGTATTTATTTATTTTCGCCCCATGTATGTAGCAAATAATAAAAGTGGTAAACATTAAAAATTTATTTTTAAAACTAACTCCTAAGGTTTCTAAGTCGGTAAACTAAACAATATTTGAACATACAGTAACCACAAAAAATACTGTTTTTAAATAATCATTATTATTAGGTTTCTTGTTATTTTCTTTTTAATTTTTGGTATTTGTTAAAATATCTATTAGTTTATTTTATCTGTATATGTGTATTAGTATCAATCTAAATCTGAACTCTCGTTAGCAAAAAGTTTTTTTAGACATTACTTTGTACCCTATCACTATGTTTTCCTATTTAACCCAAAGGTTGACTGGTGGAGAATGTCTTGTGGCATTAAGTCCACCTATGTACCACTATTGTACATGAAGTTTTAATAAAAGTGTGTGGGTACATAGATACTCAAAAGGCTAGACCAATAAAACTGCACTAAATACAAGAAAATATAGAAATACAAGATAGGAACTGTTCCAGTACTATCACACATTGACTTCGCAAACGAAATTTCTATTTAACACCCTCGGCCCAATTCTACAGTGAACTTCAAACGTTGACTGGCTCCACGAAATAGTTTCAACTACAATGCGCCTTATCTTTAAACAGAAATTAAAATAACAACAACGACAACAACAACAACAACGACCACGACTACAACGACAACGACGACAACTCCGGCTCCGACTACAACGGAGCCTCCACCGCGTAAGTAACTAAAGATTTTTATGAAATTAGGGCTGGAACTGCCTCGTTGCCTCACTGGAAGATATCCTGGGTTCAATTTACAGTTCGGGAAAAGCTTTATTGGGTCAGTAGACGACTGAAATTACGTGACGAAGTGTGGATTTGTGCCCGGTATATGGGCTCGTCCTCTGCTAATACTCAAATATATCTGGCGAAATGTTGGTTCACTATGGCTACACATTTGCCTAATCCTTGGGGATCTACAGGCGTGATCGTTTGTGTGTATGATAGTTGGAAAATGGGCCGCGATCCTCTCAGTCTCAAGGGTTTTGTCGTGTCTCGGATAACTATATGTTATGATAAGTCACAACTACCATCAAATAAATCTGTATGAGTCATTCAACAATTTAGTTATCTCACAAACGTAACATAACATCACGCCTGTAATCCCCCAAGGGTTAGGCAGAGGTGTACCTAATAGTACACCCACATTTGGACAGTTATGTTTAAGTCCCATGGAATAGGGGGTGAGCCTATTGCCATCAACCGCGCGCAAATCCGGTCTCCGTGTCTGCTACTGCGATATTCCTAATGTAAAACCCGAATGACATTTCGTCTGACCTGGAAATCTAACCCACGACCTCATGCTTGCAACCACCAGACCAATGAGGCAGTTATCTAACTACTAAGCCAAAATTACCATTAATCAAGATGCACTCTAATTTTCTCTCATAAGAAATATCTTCATAATTTATTATAACAATTGGAATAACATGCCCAAATAATAATGCCATTCACAGAAACGTCACAAAGAAAGAGAAATTATCATAATTCCACTCCGATGTGCATTCTATTTCTGTCACCGCATTCAAATTGACGATTTTTCATAATCTTGCTGACGTCATCGAGATGAATCGTGGAAAAAATTCATTTGTCATAATCCATTCAGTAATTTATGAGTCCGATAAGAAAAAACCGAGCGCTGCATGTACCTACTAAAAGGGCGACGTAGCTAAAGTTTTTTTTTGATCAGCTTCCGAGTCCACTTCGGATATCGAAATTTTTTTTTAGCGTACAGGAATTTTAATCCTCAAGAACTGTAGTAATCACTTGATCCACTGTAATCTTTATGAAGCTGTCTGCAACTGGATTTAAGTTTATTTTAAATGTCAGATACCTTGAATAAACCTCGAGACTGCCTCGTGAGTCTAATGGTTGCAAAAGCTGTACTACTGAATATGAGGTAGGTATTGGGTTTGATTCCTAGTTCGGGCAAAGTGTTACTGGGTTGTTTACCTGTGTACCATAAGTATACTTTAGCCAAACTCGAAGGTGTGACGTAATATCATACCTTTAGTATCTTATCTATCATTAACCTAATCAGGGTGTTAATATCATTACGTAATCTTAGCTAAGGTGATAAAGTATTCTTAAGGACTCTCCACACCAAATCCATGCCAACGGTATGCGAACGAAAATTTGCCGACATGCCACCACGGCTTTGATGTGTTGAGTCCATCAAACAAACAACGATTAGCAAAAGAAAAACATCATCTTAGAAAACTAGTTTATTCCAATTAGCGAGATATGACATAATTGTACCATTTTCTCACAATATTCACCTAAAATAATAATTCGCAGGGTTTGTCGTGCCGCTCCAGCCAGCTGAGCAAAAGTTTTACACCCCAGATGTCACAACATATGGTAAGTAGCAATAACACTCAAAGGACCTATCGACCTAATAATTTCCAAGTCAATGAACAACGAAACGAATCAAAGGAATCGTCTTCATAATATCGTACGTAATATTTTTCTTATATATTGAAAACGACATCCTGTATGTTCTTGAGTTGATTATTGATTACGTTTAAACCTTCGTCTGTGGACCCGACCGATTCGGTCGAGACGCCATTGTTTGACTATTGTGTGATTAAATCTTGGTATTTCCAACCTTTAATCTTCGGGAAATCAAAGTTTTTATTTAGAAAGAGTGTGTAGGTAATTAGTTTTGATACAGCAAGCCACCATAAGAAACTTTGTGGTGCTTTTATAGAGTCTAGTATTTTAATGTATCTGATGCCAGTCATATTCAAACATACGAGTAAATGACGTGTTTAACAGTTGATCGCTCTTGGTAGGGCCTCAGTGATGGCCCTACCACGAGCGTGCGGTGTGAACGTAACGTAAATACTCGTTCACATGTAATATAATTATATTTTCATAATTTTAAGAATTCATTCATATTAATGGATGATACTGATTGTGTTTGTTGCAAATAATGTAGCTTATAATGTTGATCCTAATTGTATTTTCGACTCAAAAATCTACTTATTTATTTTACGTTTACACCGCGCGCTTTTGCAAGGGCCTCTGATTTTAACAGTTATTTAGCCTAAATACACGGTCTTAAGATGAGATGTTTATTTTAGACACCATGCAGAACGTGCTCGAGCAGTCTGTCCTCGACAACAACTGGCTGCCAACTGCCGAATCCGCAGCAACAAGCCGCCATCAAGCCTTCTCTCTCCGCACTCTAGCACTGATCACAGTGTTGCCATATCTAAAATATATTATTTTTAGTAGTTTTTATGCGTTCGTACTATTAAGCCAGAATTTTCAAATTGTAACACAGGGTGCAAGATGATAGGTTATCTTGTTTACACGGAGAATCAGTGTCAATTTAGTATGATAGGTATGCGTTGCTACATTATGCAGTTAGGTACATAGTTTTGCTTGAATTTTAAAATGCGAATCGCTAAACAATAAAATCGTTTAGTGTACCACTGATTTGTGCCACTGAGTTTTTGTACATAGATCTATGTATATTTCTTCCTTATATTATTTAGAAGCTCTGGTGTGTTTTTTACTTTACAATAATGTAAAGTTTTTTTTTTTCTTCTTGTGCACTATACAAACCAGGTGGTATATTAACTGATCTTAAATGGAATAAAACGTTTTACAGAAGTTTCTAAATAACCTAAACATTTTAAGTACCAAAATGATGGCTATGTAATATAAACTAACCTAGTTGAAAACTATGAAAATACTCCGAAGACGTTAATTTTAATAAGTTACATCGTAAGGACATGTAAAAACGTTACAACTGTAAATAATTACCAGGTTACTAGTGTTTTGAAATTATTGTGATGAAATTATAAGTATAATTAAGTATGGCAACCCTACCCGAGGATGAATTTTCCATTTTTCAATGCTGGATTGACGCCATTTTGAATTAAAGACTTTTTTGCTTTTTAACGTAAATACACACTTTAATAAACCGTTTTTTTGCCATTAAATTTATGCAACGGAACCCTAAAAATGAGGTATACTTATGTAGGTACGCCTCAGTTTTTTGTTAACCTTTTATTCTCGACCTACAAAAAAGTTTTGGTATTTCAAAAAGTTACTAATAACAGTTACCCTAACAACGAAAATGGTTTATTACTGTTTTCACAAGTACATTTTCGGGTAGGCTTGCGGTTAGCGTAATGTACAAATACAATAAATTAGTATGAATTTAACGGTGTTTTGAACACAAGAACTGATGGCGAAAGTTTTGAATGATATTTGTTACTAAGTTAGCTTTTACACAAAATGAATTGTGATTTTTGTGCCAGAGACTTATTTAATTAGGTACTTTTCGGTTGATTTTTGTTTGTCATCAAATTGATGCTTTATAAGAAGTGTAACGCTTAATTGCAGTTCATTGTATCCACAAAGTTTGCTACGGAATGACAGTTTTCAAGTGTGGTGTCCCTACGGCGCATAAACACATGAACGCATGAGCTTTGTGGCTTAACTAAGTACATTTCCGATGTATGTTTAACTTATTTAAAATACTAAAGCTGTAGTGTAAAGACTTCTTATTTATTTAAAGATGGCAGACTGATGAATTTTGTATTTTATTACGTAGAATGGAGAGCGTTTAAAAATTGAAGGCCTAACACAATTAAAATGGTTTGTCGACATCTTCCATGTATTACAGAAGTATAATAATTATACTAAAGCATATCAAATAAATGTATAAATAAATAAATTGTACATAGTAATAGTTTAACAATTAGTTAGTGGACGAAGTTTCGTCAAGTTTTGAGAAACAGGATAGCAGTTCGCCGAATTGGTTTTTAAACCTTTTAAATTCTTTGTGAGGAGTTCTGTTATGTCTGCTTTCATTTTTTTTTTGTTTTTATAACGTTGCATACTTTAAACTACTCACTGAAAAGATGCTTGATGTAGCAGCGTGGTGCGGGAGGGGTGTTGACACCCCGCAGTAGTCGAATGTCTAAGCTCACCTCACCCACCACCGTATACTTCAGTCACCAGCACAACCAAACAGTAGGCCTGTAAATAAGAATCTGTTTTTGGCCGCTTATTTACCCCAAATGATATTGAAATAGCGTGTACCTACATTAAAAACAAAAATAGTTCGTCTCGAGTCAACAGGGCTTCGAAACAAATAACTATATGAGACTGTTTTATTGCAAGTATGTTCTCTCTTTGAATGAGAATCTGTCTAAAACATAGTCCTGACTCATCGTAAAACTAGTACTTAAAGGCATAAGAAGGATGCTAATTAGACCTAGGCATATGTCTTAAGTACCGCTTATGTCAACGTAGATTTAAACTTACTGCATAAACACTGAGTTTAAGCTCAGTCAGCTACTGTTTACTTCGCTTATGAGCTCTGAAGCCAAACGTTAAATATAATTTACTTGCGTAATTCCAGTTAATTATGTTACATAAAATAAGTCTGATTTAACTTGAAATGTTTTTTTTTGTTATTTGGTGAAATAAAATACAGACTTACAAATGGTGGTTAAAATATAACAGCCGCTCGGGTCAATCTTCAGGTTAAGCCGCGCTTGCTTGGGTTGGTTGGATGACCACCCGTTACATACCAAGTTTCCTCTGTGCCTCGGAAAGCATGTAAAGCCCTTGGTCTTGGCTGTCTTTTGTTAAAAATTACTTAAAAAACCCTCATAAATATACGAATACAATAGAGAAAACTTTATCAAATAAATAAATAAAAAACTACATGCATTTCTACACCGGGGTACTGGGTAACCTCACGTCAGTCGTAGACACGTCCACACAGCGTGGTTTTCGCCGTTAGCTTGATTAATCAGTAGTGGACAGCCCTATACTAAAATACAGGAATAGCCAAATCCGAAAGCATACCACAAACCCAATCATCATCATCTGCATAGCCTTTTCCCAACTATGTTGGGGTCGGCTTAGCCTTGGGATCGGCTTCCAGTCTAACCGGATGCAGCTGAATACCAGTATTTTACATAGAGCGACTACCTATCTGATCTCCACAACCCCGTTAGTACTGGGTAATATAATCCACCAGTCAGCAGCGGTGGCCCAGTGGTAGCGGCCCCGACTTACGAACAGTAAGTCGTGGGTTCGAACCTAGACAGGCGCATTACTTTGTGTAATTTATTTCATCACCACTGCTCTCAACACGGTGAAGGAAAACATCGTGAGGAAACCGGCATGTCCTAGAACCAAAAATTCGAAGACATGTGACATCTATCAATTCGCACTGGGCCCGCATGGTGGATTATAGCCCATTCCCTCTCATTGAGAGGAGGCCGTGTCCCAGCAGTGGAAACATTATAGGCTGATGATGATGATGATGATGATGATGATGATGATGATGATGATGATGAATATCTTGGTAAGACTGATTGTCAGACTTTTTAGGCCACTGACTACCTGTAACGACTGTCAAAGATCCTCAAATGTCAGCCTGGACCAACGGCTTAACGTGCTTTCCGAGGCACGGGGGAAACCCGGTATGTAATGGGTGGTCACCCATCCACAGACCAACCTAGGCAAGCACAGCTTAACCTAAAGATCGACCCGAGCGGCTGTTATTATTTAGCCACGGGTTACTAATTTAGTTACGGTTAATAATTTAAACATAAACTGCAATTTAAATAATTATGTAGGGTTCTAGGGTAAACCTTACATTTCATGTATCAATCCTGTTGTCCTTGAAAGAGTAGGTATACATATTAATATTTGAAATAACATCTTATAACAAAGTCGGTAATGGGATCTCAATGGGTTACTAGCCTCAAATATTATTTGGGTCAATAGCAGCGGTCAAAAAGGGACAGCAACTTTTATGCATTTAAATATTTATTACACTTTCATGTCTCGTAATATTGGAATATAACCTGTACAGAATCTGGCTGTAAACATGGCACATCGAGTTATATTAAGAAACTATTACACAGGCACAAATGTCCAAGGGTCTATTGGTGGTTGAATGACAACGCAGAGACATGGATTTTAACTCGTGGTTAATTTAAAGTAACTGTTTCTTTCAATACAATTCCAATTTCCAATTAAAAAAATATCAAGTGTTTACGGACTGCCTCGTAGGTCTAGTGGTCACAATCGTTATTGCTCCTGGGTTTGATTCCCGGGTCGGGCAAATTGTTATTGGGTTTTTCCAATCAGTAGTAGCCACTGAGTTTGGATTTGTGCCCGGTTGATGGCAATAGACTCACCTCCTATTACATGGGACTTAAACATAACTGGACGAAATGTGAGTGTACTATTAGGTACACCTCTGCTTATCCCTTCGAGGATTACAGGCGTGATGTTATGTATGAATGTTTACCAACAGTGCCTCCCTATTGTTCAAGTGTTAAATGATCGTTGGACATTTGCAAGTACCTATGTGATAGTTTTTCCTTGGCTCGATTTGATTTTTCATGTTCAACTTTTGTATTTCATTTTCGAAGTGGCTAAATTATGTTAAAATAAGCGTTATTTAGTTCTAGGAAGAATGTTATGTACATATTGCTGGTAAACTAGTCGTAATCGCTACTATTTACTTAGGTAGGTAGTTTTATTGATAGGCACCTGCCGCGGAATAATGTACATAAATAAGTATTAAGAAATATCATTAAACGAACAATTTATAATTACACATTTGTTTCATTTCAAACAATTTTTTTTTTCAGAATCCTAAGGCCACGTTTTTAAACAATGCGATCTTGAATGCGTCGTCTCGCCATCGTCAGTTGGCTGCCGATTCACCGAACAATTATTCCGTATTCGTTTTTTTTTAGGACGCGGGTTGATATCTCGTCTAGCTACAATATTAGGTAATGGTAATGGTAATAAATCTATAGAAGGAAGGGAAGGACAAAAAAATAACAAAAACATGCTTGAAAAAAGTAATTTAATTGGTTGTTATTTTTGGTTACACACCAATTAAGTTCATTAACCTAATTGTTTTCAAGGTAAAAGGTGAGGAAAGTAAAACATTTTCTTCTATTTACTATCACAACATTAAATAACAAGAAGCTTCGTTACTTTAATGTAACAACCATTAAATAAACTAGACTACAGCCCTCAATACCTGCAAATTAAAGATAGTGGAATATGCAAAGGGTTCTACGCCGTAGCGTTTCGTAGACACCTGCTACGAGGAATATCGCTACGAAAACTACGCCGCTGGGATTCCAGTTAATTCCGTTCTTATTTTTAGTTTTATCTCTCTGTGGAAACAGGTTATTAAATATTTATATCCAACTACCTTCATTTTATGTTCAAAATCGCTTGATAAGAAAAACGTAAATCACAACAGCATGTTTTTATTTTTGAAATATTGACGGAAGAGGCATTCATTCGTGCTCTGTTTTAAATGCATACACATATTTTCTAGTATAGTGTGCCAAAACTTTTGAAATAATACTGAAAGAATCAGCTTGTTATAAATCTGTACGTCATGAGCTTTTTTTATAAAAGGTTGGTTGGAACTGACTGGGTTTTGGCATCGCTACAATGTGTGATATATTTCCTTAAAATATAAAAATGAAATATGAATGTATGATGTAGTACATGTAGGCTTTATAGGAAAAAAGAAATGATTTATTAATGTTAACTATAATAGGCTTGTGTCCTGAAAAATTCTAATTAGTCCGTCAGTTAGATTATCAAAAAATATTTGACACGTATTTTTTCTTTTGTAACGGAAACCAAAATTGACGAAGTACAACGCTTTTAAAATTCTCAATACGTCACGCCGTGCTATAATTTTGAGTGCGTTCATTGTGACATTACGAGCCCCCACTCTCGAGTTTTGATGCGTTTTATCTTTGTCAATACTTATTGATTTACAAAAACAAAAATTACGTGTCCATTATTTTCCGATACTATATCTGACGGACTAAATAGATTTGCAATTTATTGATGGTGGGAACTGGCCTATTATTATTATTATAGCGGTGTGGCGGTTTACTGATTTTTTAATCTTCCCTATAATCAGCGGCTGCGGGGCCGGGTCCGTTATTACGTGGTGTGCGTCGAAGGTGGGAGGTGGTGTACCTCCTCGCACACCACCACATCAATGCTCCGGGTACTTCACCACATGACATTTTTCAGAGACTTACTTACAAACTGAGACGGCAATTATGGAGCAGTTGCCGGAGTCAATTCACCATAAGTGTCATCAACTCCACCTGTCTCAGTCCAATGTTGAGTGGTTTCGTCCAAGCACCGCAACACTTCATCCTTCGTCTTCGGCTGCCTGTCTGTTCTAGCGACCTTTTTTTTAATGGCTTAGCATGGGGCGCCCACCACCATGGATGGCTAATCAAGCTGGTTTGGGGGTGTTCCGCAACCGGCACGCAGTCTCATCTCCTACAATTCTATTTCATCAAAGAGCCTAAGTGAGTATAAGTCAAAAAAAAAGGACGAAAACACCAGGAAATGTAAGGTATTAATAATACTCAAGGTAATTAATCATTTTGTTTAATTATTCAAACAACATGATCAAATTCACGTACTATACCAGCCATTTCGCGTTCTTCAACACGAAAATTCACGTAAACAATGCGCCCATTAACATAACTTTCCGTGTGAAATGTAAGCATGGGAAGATAACCCATGTCCCGTTATTTATTGTGACGTCACGGCCATGGCAGCCAACAATCTTTGTAATGCAAATGATAGGACAACAAACAATTTAAATGTTAATTTATTTAGAATGGCGGAAAATCAAGAACTGTTCTATGAAGTAAGAAGTCATTAATGGGAACCAATAGACGTTTAAGTTTTTCTTGTACGTTTACAAGACGGCGTTAGTACGAGCAATAAGATAAGTATAGACTGATTAAGAACGGAAAATAAACAATTATTAAAAAGAAGATTGTGTTTTAAATGAGCAGCAGCTTACATTATAACTTTCAATTCACAGACAGCCAGTCAGTCTGAAACATGAAATATACAACCTGTTTTTTTTTATATCCTATAACTCTAGGGTTATATTCTGTAGGTAAAAATAATACTAAAACTCCTAGAATAGGTGGTCCAAAAATGCATAGTTTCGGAGATATCATCAATCATAATTATAAAATATGTATCTAACATTGATAAATACGAGTAATTCGTTTTAATTCAAACCAATCATGCAATTACAGACACAATTAAAATAACAATGTTCGGGAACGGCTTGGGACATACTGGTATTTAAAGCTAAGAAAATGCGACGTTGTTATATTTCACGTAAGAGTGTTTTACGTTAATAATCGTGACTTTGCCGAATTACTTTGTATGAAAATAAAAAAAAAGGATCATTGAAACATAATTCATATGCCAGTTGATTCTTTGATTTGGTCTCAATCATACTCTAGAGTTATGGGATATAAAAAACAGGTTGTTTAAAAGATATAATAATATACCATGGTGAAGATTTTTTGAAAATTCATCCCCTAACTCCTTGGCGACGAGATACACTCTCAAGTTGTGTAGCTTGAGAGTGTTGCGACAGCAAAAGACTAAAATGAAAGTAAGTCAATAAATCAGTAAGAATATGCCTTGAGTAACTGCGACGGTACTCATACGAAGGAAACAAGTGTCGACACACGGCGCTGCGACAGTTGCATCGCTTGATGTAGTGAACGGGGTTCAAAGAGATTGACTAAGTGATTTAAATTCCTATGAAAGTTTTTCCAAAAAGCTAATTTCATACACCGAGGACTGTTGGTTACTAACAATCTAAAAGGACTGCAGATATACCTAGATAACGCAAGAGCACCTACATCGCGTTTTTTTTTTTCGGATGGAAAATCATCAAATGGCTCATCGCTCTTTGCGGAGCAGGAGGGAGTGTCAGACTTTTACTGACTAAAACCCATCCATGTTCCTTCATCGCCCTTTGTGTTCCGAGGCCACGGTATCTCTTTCGAACAGTACCACAGCCCCGGAGTCCCGTAGCCCCGGGACCCCCAGCTACTTCGCGTGCCTGGCTTAAGCATATTATGCTACTGTCGCAACAAGTTTTTTGTTAGAAATGACAACATTACAACTTAATGACGTAATTCTAGACCATTTTGTTAAGTGACTTGTTTGTATAGTAACTAAATAGTGCGCGTCAAAATATGGCACGCTTTGTTTTTATACGGATCATGATATCTAGGTGTATAATTTATCTATAACTATCTGTGAAAAAGACGTAAGTATGCCAGATTACACATTCTAAGATTGTCTAACCTATACATTCACAACGGAGACAGAAATCTTATAACTTTGCTATCAATTTTCCTAACAAAAGAATTTATTATGAAAATAGTCTTGTTACCAAGAAACATTACCAAGTTTCTTAAACCACTAGAAGCCACACAACTAAGCTAGCATAAAATAGAAAAGAGCTATTACTGTGGCCTATTCAACCGCCACATATTTCCAAACACTTTGATGTAATATAATATTTTCTATATGGAAGACCAAACAATGCTTTCAATATGAAAGAAGTAGACAATGTATTCGTAACTAAAGTTCCTCGTTCTGGGAAAGGTATAATAAAATTCTCGTAATAGGCGTCTTTCAACATCTTAGTTCATCCGTATTTAATACGTGGAACTAGAGTTAAATTATATAAGAGTGTATATTGTGGAATATACCTATTATTAGGTAAATCCATCAGGAATTTCTCAGTAGCAGCCACGGAGTCTGGATTTGTGATTGATGGCAATACGCTCGCTCCCTATTACATAACACTCAAACATAACTATTAATTCATTATTTTAATTCATTGTTATAATTATTTTTTTCTTTAATTTAATTTAATTTTGTATTTTTTTTCTGTTAGAGGAGATCGTGGCTAAATAATAACAGCCGCTCGGGTCGATCTTTAGGTTAAGCCGTGCTTGCCTAGGTTGGTCTGTGGATGGGTGACCACCCATTACATACCGAGTTTCCTCCGTGCCTCGGAAAGCACGTTAAGCTGTTGGTCGTCGTTGGTAGTCGTTACAGGTAGTCAGTGGCTCAAAAAAAAAACTGACAACCAGTCTTACCAAGAGGCATCGTATTACCCAGCACTTACTGGGTTGTGGAGGTCAGATAGGCAGTCGCCCCATGTAAAATACTAGTATTCATCTGCATCCGGTTAGACTGGAAGCCGACCCAATATAGGTAGACCCCAGTATAGGAAAAGGCTAGGCACATGATGATGAATTTAATTTTGTTTTGTGCCTTTAATTGATTTGATGTGACATTTATTTGTTTCAATAATTTTAATTATTTTTGTCATTGAATTAAATGTATTTCTTTATTATTCAATCAGTTGACTAAAATTGACAAAATTGTTGTTAAATGTTTTGTATCTAATATGGGTCAATGACCTGAAATAAATGTTTTTTTTTTTTTTATATAACTGGCGAAATGTGCGTACTAATGTGTACACCCCTGCCAAACTCTTTTGGGATTAATGGCATGATGTAATATTGACAGGCAGGACCCAATATGCTGCGTCCGGCGATACCAACGACGCAGCTCTATGTGTCCCGGCCACATCACACCACGAAGGTTGAGGAGATCGTGGAGTATGTCCGGGCAAAGACCAGCTGGACCTTGAGGGTCGAGAAGTCGGAGTCGCCCACAACACGAATTTTAAGTCGTTCGTGCTGCGAGTTCCGACTCATCATATTGAGACCTTCCTCAAGGAAGAGTTTTGGCCGGAGGGTGTCATGTATCGGCGATTCCACGGAAGGCTACGCGACACCACGCAGCGCAACATGACGCCGTCTCTTCGTATTCAATAGTTTAATTAGGTTTTTGTAGTTTATATAAATATGTATGTTAGTCTGTAAGGTATATATGATATGGGTCTTTTGTTACCTGAATTAAATGATATACTATTATTATTATTATACTGTGAAGTATGAAAATGATTTTATGAATAGACTAGATTTCTGCCCAAGACTTCGCCGACGTGGAGGTTGGAAAATATCCCACGAGAACGTACAACCAGGTTTTCGCAGGAAGGCAGGTGCTGTTTTTTTTTTTAGGTTAACATTGTAAAGACCTGTGAAATGAGTAATAAATAAAAAATATATATAAAAAAAAAGCTTCTACGTCCTAATTCAGGTAATGGTGTATTTGTGTTAGTAATTTAAAATAAATAAATAGCAATTTAGCAATTTCGTCGAATTCCGTTCAGACATTTAGGCGTGAAACTGTAACAAGCAGATGAAGTTATTTTCGCAATATATTAAAAGTATGACTTGGGTTATTTAAAAACAATGGATTCAATTCATTATAAACTAGCCTGAATTAGTTTACGTTGAAGTTGAAGTCATGGTAAATTTTCCGAATAGATTTAAATTTCGTATTAGGATAAAATACAACCAAACCACTAAACTACATGCAAAACAAAGTTCGCCTAAGTCTTGAAAGTCCACGTAAAATGAAACAAGATATGAATAGTAACATAACATCACGCCTGTAATATCCGAAGGGTTAGCCAGAGTTACCTTATAGTACACGCACATTTTGCCAGTAAAGTATGTTTATGTCTCATGTAATAGGGAGCGAGCCTATTGCCATCAACCGGGCACAAATCCAGACTTCGTGGCTCTGAGAAATTCCTGAAGGAAAAACCCAATAACACTTTGCTTGATCTAAAAATCGAACCCAGGGCATCATGTTCAGCAATCGCGCTTGCGACCGCTAGGCCACCGAGACAGTCAATAATATATGTATGTATATACGAAATATCTCAGGTAATCATCTAACGGCTTTAGGAAGCTATTTCAAGGAAAAAAAAATGTCTGAGTAGATTTAAAAAAATAAAAAAAAATACTTGACCCACAAAATAAATACTGCAGGCCTAGCCAAGTTACAAAGGTTTTGTATCGATTCTCTTTCTACAATCGTAAACGCCTCGACGTAAGCGATTGTAGAAAGCGCTAAATTGGTAGCCAAGTTGACACGACTGAGTCGACCACTCGTTCTCTAATGTCTGTAGAAAAAACCTACACTTTAGTCTATGGTGAGCGTTCCTACCAAAGAGTTTAGCGGTCAACATTGTAGAAACGATAACATTCTATTCTATCATTTTGAACGATGTAAACTTGTCTACGAATTTTCTATTCGTTTGTGTTGATCACGTGATTTAACGTTGAGATGATGTCATTCCCATTCATTTGAATAGTTTTCTACTAGCGTTAACGATTGTAGATTGTCAACTTGGCTAGGGGTGCTGGCTTTTTTAGTTTTCATGATCCATTACGCTAGTTTTATGCAAAATGTCTCAAGAAATTTTGAAATTATAATAATTTCGTAAAAACCAAAAAAAAAACTTAGAAGATTTTTTTTTTCGTTTATGTTGCTTCGTTAGCCTTAAGATGATTCTCTGAAAATATTTCGTGTTTGAATAGGTAGACCTTATATTAATAATATCAAGATACACCCTACAAGAATCTAAGTCGTTATTATGCAAATCGTCGTAGAGTATTATTATCTTGCTAATATGATTAACTGAGTAATCTAACACGCGCTGTATCTGACTAATTGTGTAAACAGTTTGTACAATGCTTGAGGAATGACGGAATTGTATGCGTATGTTATGTTTGTAATTTAGGGGAATGTTGGTATGGTTGGTAATTGTGAGTAGGTGTGTAACGGTGATATGTCGTAACAAGCTGTCGGGAGTCAGTCTGAGTTCGAGATTTTTAATTTCTAAAAAGTTGGGTAAATTAAAAATAGCCCGAAAAAAAAAATATTTCTAATACTTATGACATAACAATCAAATGATAGGAAGTACCTGTTGGGCAAAAAAATATTTGTATTACGTACTTCCGCTCTTCCGGTTTACATGAACATTGCAGAAGTGGAAATAATAATATCAGCTTGGAATTGATCCACAGGTCCTTCCATATTCTATCCCCAGGGTCCCAGGTTTCCTTCTCTTGTCAATACCTAGCCACAATCATCTCAAATCTGGAATTGAAGGTAAATTACAGGATCTACAACTACTTATGACATAATTGTGACTGAAATTAGGATTTCGTATTCTTTAAAATTAGGAGTTCTTAAAAATGCGGAAATGTACTTCAGTTTCTTTACGAGTTCAAAAGTTTTTCTTTCACCATGAACATACTTATTCCCAGATTTTGAACCTGCTTATTAACTTATGTACCCAAGTCTCCTACGATAAAATAAATAAAAGCATGATCATAATACACCAACATCAATTCCATCCTAACATAACTTCTCAAATGCGAATACGGCTTCCAAATCTACTTAAGAACTAACTTAGATTAGCTCCTTACAATCCTAAACAGGGTTTCTATTGATTGATCGTGGCTTTGAGGGTTGTTTAAAGTTTTATCTTACGATACCACATCAGTTAGAGCAGTTAACTTAAACACTTTTGACTTAGACGGAAGTGAGGTTTTAAACGGAGCTAAGAACAATGAGTTGGTCTCCATGTATGTCCTATTAACTTTGTATTGCAACCGTTCTGTAAAAGATAACACTGTAGATTCTATCTGTTCAGAAAGAAAGAAAAAGTATTTATTTGTTTCGGACAGAATAAAATGATATAATTAAAATAAAATAAAATAATTGTAGAAAAAGTAAATATAAGAAAAAAAAATAAAGACAAATAATTTTTATTTTTATTGTATGTATTACTACACAACCAACCGGCTAAATTGGTCATGGACGATGCCAAAAAGCTCCTTTTTCAGCATAGTGTCGTAACATTAAAAAAATGTCACAGCGCTGGTACCTATTCTGATCGGACCCAAAAGTGATGTCACGGTCCAATGCGAATTAAAATTGTTAATAAAAAACCAACCAAGTGCGAGTCGGACTATCGCATGAAGGGTTTCGTACCGTCGTAGTAGGGGGGCCACCTTTAAACGGTCTCCCAAATAATTTACATCAAATGATTTGATTGGTCCACAACCAAGGTCATGTCAAATGCCCATGTCACACCCATTCCTATCAAGATCGGAGACTCTACACTCGAAGTTGTAGACGATTATGTGTACCTGGGACAAACGGTCCAGTTAGGTAGGTCTAACTTCGAGAAAGAGGTCAATCGTCGAATCCGACTCGACGATTGACCTCTTCAGCAGCCTCTTCCCGACCGACCGCGCAACTTCCCGAACGCTGCCCGCGTTCGGGAAGTTGCGCGGTATCTTCTCATCCAACTTACCACAGTGTCTCAAGACGAAAGTCTATGACCAGTGTGTGTTGCCAGTGATTACATACGGGACCGAAACGTGGTCGCTCACAATGGGCCTCATCAGAAGGCTTAAAGTCACCCAAAGGGCAATGGAGAGTGCTATGCTCGGAGTTTCCTTGCGCGATTGAATCAGAAATGAAGACATCCGCAAGAGAACCAAGGTTACCGACGTGGCCCGGAGAATTGCCAAACTTAAGTGGCAGTGGGCAGGCCACATTGCTGGCAGAACGGATGGCCGATGGGGCCGAAAAGTTCTGGAGTGGCGACCGCGAACCGGAAGACGTTGCGTTGGAAGGCCTCCCACTAGGTGGACCGATGACCTGGTGAAGGTTGCGGGAATTCGCTGGATGCGAGTCGCACGGGGCCGGTCAATGTGGCGACACTTGGGGGAAGCCTATGTCCAGCAGTGGACGTCTTTCGGCTGAAATTATGATGATGATTTGATTGGGTATTTTCATTACAATCCATACAGAAAAAATATTTCTTACTTACTTATAGAAAGACTCAATAAACCAAAACAAAAATTAAGTCAAACCATAACTTCCAGAATTCAAATCACGATCTCCATACATTTATCCGCAGTCCCAAAACATTTTATCTCGTGACAGGAACAAAGCTGTGATTTTATCACATACATACCAGACTGACGTCATGTGAGTCAAGTTCAATTTACATTGGTTTAGTAAGTAGTTTAGTGCAAGTTCTGAAACTGCTTGGCCTCACTAAGTTTGATGGCGAATGAGAGCTGATTCGGTGGAGTACAATCTTCGAAACCATCTTCAGCATGGTCGCTGTAAATCAATTTTAAAGTATATTTAAAGTAAGTTACTAAAAAGCACAAAGCATGTAGAAAACCCGCAGCTTTTATTGCCAGTTTCGGATTTAGCAGTTTTGGACCTATGTCCAGACTTCAGCCTAGGCGAGGCTGGTAGATATTTGATTGTAACTCTACTCCAGTTTTCTTCACAGTGTACTGTTTACAGGAACATGAACTTCATAGTTAGGTTCTAATAATGTTGGAGGCAAACTAGAGATCTAAAACACTGGTCTAATAACAAGAATTGCCAAACTTAAGTGGCAGAGGGCAGGGCACATTGCTCGCACAACGGATGACCGATGGGTGAAAAGTTTTGCAGTGGCGACCGCGAACAGGAAGGCGTTGCGTTCGAAGGTGGACCGATGACCTGGTTACGGGGATACGGAGATCCGCTGGAAGCGAGACACACGGAACCGGTCAATGTGGATGCACTTGGGGGAGGCCTATGTCCAACAGTGGACGTCTTTCAGCTGAAATGACGGTTACATATGCCAATTACAGACAGTTGCATTAGAATTTTTTTCCCGAATCAATATAAACTAGCCTAATAAGCGATGTCTTCCTACATAACGCCACTCACTCACCTACTGAGTTTACATTATTATTCATATACTTGCTAGTTGTTATTAAATACCTAATGCTTATTGCGTAAGTACTTTAGCTAATCACTCGAGTTTAATTAATTTACCAGCTGTTTTGGTAACGAATCATGCAACCATTTATCGTCAAAATCTATACAGGGTGGATGGGTCACCGATGCTAAAACGTTAACCAAGTATTCAGTACATCATTCTGAAACCTCCCAAATAGAAAATTTTTGTCGGTTACAGAAAAAACAGCTGTTTCTTAGAATACTGCAATAGCTACACGGTCAAAATGTAAGGAACAGCTGTTTTTAGGGTTCCGTACCTAAAAAGGTAAAAAAGGAACCCTTATAAGATCACTTTCTTGTTAGTCTGAGCCTAGCAAGTCGAAATTTATACCAGATACTGAGGTCTATAGTCCCTATTAGGTGTATAATCAAGGTCCTGAGTCAACACGATAAAAAGATATGGCCAAGTTTAGATTTTCGCGAAAACTTGTAAGTACCAAAATTTACATTAATTTTCAACATTTTGTATTTTTCTGAATTTTCCCTTGTGATATAAGACCTTGCTTTTAACCAAAATTGTCAATTCGTTTTAGCGTCACTAGTACAAATAACATTCACGTGAATATAGGGCTACGACAACAGAAACTTATGTCAATAAGTACGAACCAACGAAAAGCTTAAAAGTAGAAACAATTCCAGGTATATAATCCTTATTACCGAAGTAAGCCAGTTTTCAAAATCTCAACAAAATTAAATAAAAGCTTAGCAGAACCAAACAACTTTTGTTGAACGAACTTTTGTAAAGTCACGCAAAGAATTAATCTTATGACTTTGAATGAAACAAGGACCGATTTTTCATCCCAAATTATATTTTTAAAGGCTTTAGAATTTTACCTCCAAATCCTAAGTCATAAATTACGCTAGCCAGACCATTTTTTATGGTTTTTAAATTTATATAATGTCCTCCACGGCTTTAGTAGCTCGATATATTTTACAAGGAACGAGTTTGAGCGCCATTCAAGTTTGTTCTAGTGAAAATTAATTCTCATTGCCTTACGCTTTTGTGGTAGCTCTGTTACGTAATAAAAAACATCTTATTCGACATCAGCCAGAAAGGCAACTTTCCACAGTAATGTGCAGTAATATCTGTGTTATTAAGCCAGCAATAGGTATTCACTGAAATTGGATACTGTATCATAACGCTGGATTAACATTCGGGTATTTTTGCCAGTTTAGACGGAGGTTATACGTAATTCATTGGATTTGGGTTCGGGTTTGAATGACAGGGTTGATGGACAGTGAGGTCTAAAGCCGAGGATTATAGCACAATACAAACGAGCGACAGGGTAGGCCAGCCTTAACCCGTTGATAGAGTCAGGACTTCCTCTGCAACAGCTATTTCCGTATGATTGATTAAATTAGATTAATAAACCCAATAGCTGTCGTAAACGCATAATTTTTGCTTTGAAAATATTTAGTTGAGCTTAGGTATGTTAGTTTTCGCACGCGGCTTCTCTCACGTGGAGATCGAAAATTATCCCACGAGAACATAATACCGGGATAGAAATATCCAAACCCAAGATGAAATCCATTGAGCCGGTAAGCCATAAAAAGGTAACAGAAAGATGGACAGAGTAACTATGGCATGTATACAATCATCTATACAAATAAATAAAACTGAAAAGTCTGTTTTTAATTTAAAAATAACAGCTTTTTACTGAATAAATATTATGAAAGTAAAACGGTACATAAAACATAAAAACAATTTGTTAAATTTTTGTATGTCTGTCTAATCTCTGAAACGGCTGGAGAGATTTTGACGGGACTTTCACTGGCAGATAGCTGATATTTAAAGGAGTAACTAAGCCTTTTAATTATAAAAAGTCAAAATTTAATTAACATAATTCGAAATAATATGTTTCTAATAAAACGTTACTTCAACCGCTAGCTTATAGTATTCAGAGATGTGACTTATCTAAGATACAGGTATCTGAAATACAGATACAAGATACAAAATACGTATTTTCATCTTGTATCTAAAATGCTTTTTTTTATTTCATTTGTATCTTGTCTTTAAATACGTTTTGTTTGGTATCTTAGTATTTTGTAGGTACTATGTTTGCTAAAATACTTTTAGTAATGTAATAGATAACTGATTTGCTAAGTTCTGCTCCTGTGGAGCGACTCTTCTCATTTGGAGGCATGACATTAAATGTTGAAAAACTGGTTTTACTTAAACACTGTTTTAAGCTTTCACGGTACACACACACACACACGCACACACGCATATTTTAAGTATGGTTTTACTTAAGTCTCAATAAAACTTTAAAAATATAATATTATGTTGTGTCACGTTTGCGCGATCAACACGATTTACATGTTAAAAAAGTATTTCATCAATAAAAAGTATTTAAAAGACACGTATTTTACATTTAGTATTTCAGATACCATTCTAGAAAGTTATTTGCATCTGGTATCTTGTATTCCAGACACTTTATTTAAGGTATCTTGTACCTACATCTCTGAATAATAGCATGGATTAATTGAAAGACAGAATAATTTAAAGAAAAGCCTTTCGATATAAACTCTGTTTATTAAGCTCAGCTTCCGGGATAAACCGAACCATCAAGGTTTACGTTAGAAGTCGACTACCTCGTCGAAAGACATTCGATATTTCTCGGAGCCCAATAATTAAAAACCTTAAACGTGGTGCGGTACAAAGATAGTACCTACCTACCTCTACTTTTTCTCTTGAATCTTGATTATTATTCAAGAGAATAACAACATAACTTAATATCCTTTTTCCCTGAAGGGATAGGCAGACATGTGGGCACACAGCTCCATTAAGCGACAATTTCATCGCAATTTCTATGGACTTGCTGACTATAATAACGTTCGGAGATAAGATGGTTTGAATCGAAGTCGAATCATTGAACTCTTTTTCAAGTATTCTTTAGAATATTCGCAACGAATTCAATGTTGAGCAGTGAAACATTTTAAAACTTGTGGGGTTGCACATGTCGGGGCTGCGGGACTATTCGAATGAGATACCGTGGCTCCGGAACACAAAGGGCAAAGTAAGAACATGGATGGGTTTTAGTCAGTAAAAGTCTGACACTCCCTTCTGCTCCGCCCAGAACGGGAGGAGTCATTTGATGATTTCCCATAAAAAAGGGGTTAGCACACATCCTACTGTACATTGTTCTTATTTTCGCAAATAAGACAAATGGAACTTCTCTAATTCCATCCCTACCCACACGTGTCACCGCACGGCACCATAAAGTCACCTCTCCACGAATTCATCGTCAATAATAACACGAATGTCCCACAAAGGGGTTGTTAATTGTTATATTTGTTTCAACCCGGGTTGAAGAGGGTTGGCCATTTGCTATCGTAATTTATTTATTTCGAGGCCATTCTGATACCACTGTGTGATTGACTGTCAACGTGTCTGATGGTGTACTAAAATAAATATTAAAGGTCATGAAAGGGTGGCTATGCGTGTACTTTCCACTGACAATGACGGGGAACTGACATTCGGGAAAATGGTGGATTGGTTACTATGCAACGGAGCGATTTCCACATGAAAAAAATAAATGTTTAGTAAACAAATTATTCCGAAATATGTGATTTTTGTATGTAGGGTTTTGTGTTTGTAAACATACTCACGGTAGAAAAAGTTTTAGTAGAAGTATTTTTTTCTTATTAACAAGAAAAATAAGCAAAATTAGATCCCTCTTTGTCTGACCCAGGAATCGAACCCAGGACGTCAAAGCTCAGTCAGTCGCGGTTGCGATCACTAGACCATTGAGGCAGTAACTTACCCTTACGGCTTACAAATTATAAAAATTACGGTCTCTCCCATTGTATTTACCTGTTACTGGAAACCTAGAACATTCTCGTTTTAAGACTAGATTCGATTGATCACAAGACCAATGCGGTATCTAGATTGTCAGCAAATATAAAGAGAAGGTAGTGCAGTGGTTTGTTTGGCGACGATCGGATAACGGTTGGGAGGATAACACACATGTTTTATCGATAGCGTGGATCTATACCGGGTGCTGTGCTATGAGGTGTGGCATAGCGCGGTTAGTGTGCTTTTGTATAGTTTTTTGTCCTGCTTTTTTTGCACACTGACCAAAATGCCCCGTTGTTGCCGCACTCACAAGCGCGTCTGCTCGGCGTGGCGTATACCCAGGTACTAGTGGGTGTCCATTGTTAGTTACTATTATAAAAATGCGAAGTTTGGGAAGATCGATGGATTAATGCTTGCTACTCTTTCACGCGAAAACTATACTAAATGGATTTAGAAGAAAGGCACACAAAAAGTTTATAATCTGAATCCTATGTGTTAATAAGATATTTTTTACCCCGTGAGACAATTACCAAATGAAGGTGAATCACCTGCCGTAGTTACGGGATAATGACATTAATCATAGATATTTTTCTTACTAACTGTACTTTTGAAACGCAAAATACTGGTGACGAATTGTGAATACAATTCGAAGTTAAAAATTCATTTGTTTTCTTATGATGATGAGTCGGGACTTCTTGCAAGTATGGAATAAAATTTGGTGACCAATCGGAACCGTGACGAATCGGGCATAACTCATTCTGACATCAGTATTTTTTTTAATCAGAATGACAAATTAATGTTAATTTTTTTGGTTAAGTATAGCTTTGTCTGTGTACTTACCTAATAATAATTAAGTTTCATTATATCTTACCTTAATTTAGCTATCCCTGCGTCAAGAGACAGCGTGGGATGTTACCAAACGCAATTAATTTGAGAATTACTTGTGCCTTGTTTAAGTGAGAGAAAAAATGTCCCTTATACGGAAATTCACTGTTCACAGGGTGGGACTTTAACTTAATAATAAATCTGTGTTATTTATAGAGCTTAATTTGGGTTCCGTTAATAGTGTAGGATATTTTTTTTTGGGCCATAGATAAAGATTATCCCACCAAATAATCCAAATAATCCTTACAAAACATTTTTTCTACATAAGATAAGAAAAGAAAAGATAACGAACACAAGCAAATTACAATAGTTTCTGCACACGAAGATTGTTTCTTGAAACAGAAAGAAGGGAAAACCCGAAGAAAGGCAAAATTGTGCTAATTAGTACGGGAACGTTGCGTGCTGAGGTAGATGACACAAAGATGAAAAAAAAGATGCTGGGATAAAATTATTGTTACAAAAACATGTCTGTTGGGTGACACAAAAATGATTATGAAACGGTTATTAAATATTCTTTATTAAGTAACCTAATAAACTATTATATACATTGTTAATTAAAAAACATTAAACTAACATCAAACTATAAAAGAGCATCAAAAATTGTTATTAATAAAATTCAGAGAAAAACATTCAACGATAGATCAGGTGCATAGAATTACAACAGTAATTGAAGAAACTCTTGAAGATAGGATAGTATGTACTACTGTATTTTTAGATGTAGCTCAGGCTTTCGACAAAGTTTGGCACAAGGGATTGATTTATAAACTAAGAACTATGTTGCCAAAACAGTTTGCAGATATATTAGAATTGTGGCGTAAGTAGTGGTCCACCGTTCAGGATTCGATGAACCAGATAATTAACTATAACAATTAAAAATTTAAACCATTTATACCCAAGGGTTCCGAAAATATTTCCTTTTTGTCTTTTATTTACGAAATTTCTACCTTTTATTACAAATTTGGTTGTAGTTTCAACAAAAGTCATTGTTCTTTCATTTTGACTTCTGTTAATTACTGCTGAATACTAGAGCTACCATGACAAATTATGATTTTTTATGTAAATTCAGCTCTTTTGAAGAAAAAGTTGGTTCTTCTCTAATTTTAACCCAAATTTTTAACACACCATCAAGTTCAAGAGCGATTTTTGTAAAAAAAAAACGTACCACATTGTCAGTGCCCATGTATTTAATAATATGCCTACTAAATGCCAATTTCAAAATGATATCATTATAACAGATCCAATAATTTAACAAAAAGATATTCAATTTTAATTGAAGAAAAGAAGATTTTCATTAAACTACTTTTTTAAACTTTATTGCGTTAATACTATTACAAAACGTATTAAAACTTAAAAAACGGATACAATCTAACTTTTTACATTTCTAATGTGATTTGTGTTGAAGCACAAACATGTCAGGTAAAAAAAACCTGACCCTTTTTTTTTACCTGAGACATCGTTTGTTAACAAAAACCCGTTGAAGCTTTCGCAATCGAGTTACGCACAATAGGAGTGATAAGGAAAAGATATGGTAGGGTATTGCTATCTCTTTCATTACTAACGTTGAAATATCCAAAAATCTCGAAATGATTTAGTACGATCTCGTCACCCGTGTCGTGCGTCGTATGCGTTTCGTTTTTATTCTGCCTGTGTTTACCTCCGCCATTTCTTTACCCTTGCCTGACCCCGGAATCTGTTTAATTTGCCTACTGATTGGACTTGTTGTTTTGGTGATCTCTGCGAAATTGGCTACGTGTACTGGTGACTGGCTTGCTCAACGATTTGGACAAACGTGCAGTGCAGTGACAATTAAAAAATGCCTCAGTACACACCGCGCGAATATGCTGACATGCATTTTATTTATGGCGAATGCAGAGGTGTCGGTAGAGAAGCAGCTCGTCTTTATCGGGAGAGATATCCCGATCGAAGACATCCAGACCACCTAGTTTTTGGGAGAGTGCATAACGCATACACCGAGGGAAGGATACCCGGCACAGGCGTATGCGGTGCAGGTGAAGGACGACCGCGACGACACAACGATGAAGAGGTAATGAATTTAGTTACAGAAGATCCTTCAACATCAATCCGTGTCTTAAGTCGCAGAACTGGCATATCAACTAGATCTGTACATCGAATACTCAAAAGACATGAACTGTACCCATACCACTATCAAATGGTACAGTCATTGCTACCAAGAGATTATCACTTGAGAGTAACATTTTGTAGAGTAATGCTACGCAGAATAAGAGAAGAGCCGCAGTTTTTTAATAAAATACTATGGAGCGACGAGTCATCCTGCAAAAAAGATGGATATTTAAATCTACACAATTTGCATAACTGGCAGCTAGAAAACCCGCATCTCATAAGGCAAGACAGATCACAGTATCAATTAAAAATAAACCTTTGGACCGGTATCATTAACGGACAGATAATCGGTCCACACGAGCTGCCAGAAACATTAAATGCAGAAAGATATTTAAGTTTTTTGCAAATTGACTTGCCCTTGCTTCTGGAAGGTGTCGTTCCTGAAGTCCAAGAAGGCATGTGGCTGCAGAACGATGGCTGTCCCGCTCACTATGCTGTTAGAGTACGAGAGCACCTTCATACAGCGTATCCAAATAGGTGGATTGGGCGCTTAGGTCCAATATTGTGGCCACCACGCTCGCCAGATCTAAATCCCCTAGATTTCTTTTATTGGGGTTGCCTAAAAGAAAAAGTCTATAGCAAAGAAATCACAAGTATTAACCAATTGAGGACTAGAATCCAGGCAGCAGCTAGAGAAGTCAGCGAAAGCGGGTTTGCCCGACGACTTAAATGGTCGTTTATTCGACGTTGCAGAGCGTGTATTGCTGCGAATGGGGGCCATTTTGAACATTTCGTTTGATTTTAATGATTGTAATCATGACAAAGATTAATAATAAATGATAAATAAAGTGATTTGTTTTTTTTTTAATTCTTTGTTCAAATACCTGAAGTAACAAGTTAGGTCTACATAACTCTGTTATAGTAGTTTTTTTTAAAACAAATGGGCATTGACACTGTAGTGCATTTTTTAGCAAATATCGTAAGTATTAACGCAATAAAGTTTAAAAAAATAGTTTAATGAAAATCTTCTTTTCTTCAATTAAAATTTAATATCTTTTTGTTAAATTATTGGATCTGTTATAATGATATCATTTTGAAATTGGCATTTAGTAGGCATATTATTAAATACATGGGCACTGACAATGTGGTACGTTTTTTTTTTACAAAAATCGCTCTTGGACTTGATGGTGTGTTAAAAATTTGGGTTAAAATTAGAGAAGAACCAACTTTTTCTTCAAAAGAGCTGAATTTACATAAAAAATCATAATTTATCGTGGTAGCTCTAGTATTCAGCAGTAATTAACAGAAATCAAAATGAAAGATTAATGACTTTTGTTGAAACTACAACCAAATTTGTAATAAAGGGTAGAAATTTCGTAAATAAAAGACAAAAAGGAAATATTTTCGGAATCCTTGGGTATAAATGGTTTAAATTTTTAATTGTTATAGTTAATTATCTGGTTCATCGAATCCTGAACGGTGGACCACTACTTACGCCACACCTTGTATAACTGGTAGAGTCTTTAGAGTAAGGCAATAAAATTCTGAACTAAAAGAAATAAAAGCTGATGTACCACAAGGAAGTGTTCTAAGCCCGGTCCTGTACCTATTGTACACATGCGATATACCAGAACAGGAAAATGCAACTGTTGCCACTTTTGCTGGTGATACCGCAATAATGTCCACAGCATCTAGTCACAAGGAAGCTGTGTTAAAAGTACAAACAGCGACAAATCAATTCTATGATTGGACCAAAAAGTGGAAGATCAAGTTGAATGAAACAAAATCCATTCACATTGACTTCATTAACTTGAAACCAGAGCACAACCCAGTGTACATAAACAACAAAATTGTACCTTACGATAAATTCTGCCAAATATCTTGGTATGACCATAGACGCAAAGCTTTGCTGGAAAGCCCATGTCAAAAAGAAACGAGAAGAATTAGAAATTCGTTACAGAATCATGAACTGGCTACTAGGAAGGCATTCCGCGTTGTCAGTTCCTAACAAAATCCTGCTCTACAAATCAGTCCTTATGCCAGTATAGACCTACGGTATACAACTATGGGGTTGCGTCAAAGAAAGCAATATAGAAATTATACAAAAATTCCAGAACAAATTACTCAAGAACATCGTGAATGCGCCTTGGTATATAAGAATTGACGACATCCATCGGGACCTGATTTAGAGTTCGTAAACAATATAATCCAAAAATATGCAGAAGCTCATAAACATCGGCTTCATCATCATGTTAATGTCGAGGCCATCCAGCTCCTCGATAACACGGACATAGTGAAAAGGCTCCAAAGGACTAAGCCTTTTGAGTTAGTGTAGTGTAATATAATTGTGACTTTACCGCGAGTGTAATATAGTACCTAGCTATTTATATGGACACAAGAACAAAGTGACTTCGCCTTAATAGACGCTAAGTAAACGCAATGGACGTGCTCTTAGATATAATTATACTTTTAGCAAATTAAGTTAGATTAAAATTGCTTATTAGCTTTATTAGGCTAGATTGTAATATAAAAAAACAAATAAAATCTTAATTGGTTTATCAGCTTATGTTGATAAAGCAAATTTTTATTAATAACAATTTTTAATGTAAAACCATTTAATTTAAAAGGCTGTTTTATAGTCCTTACAAAGCAGTTGTTTAAACACTCACGAACTTTATATTATAGCATACCTTGACAAATTGAACACACAATATAGGAACCTTGATAGCTTTCACTTAAAATAAGACTGTAATATTACACCCGATAGTTTTGTGAACCGCAACGAAATACGAAAACTGCAAACAGTTTAACTCTATACAACCAGTTAAAAATTCCCGGCATTCAATACCGATCCGGTTAGTTCAAAACAAATAAAAAAAAACTATCACAAACACAAAAGAATAAAACAGTGTGTAAAACGCAGCACTGTAAAAGATATAAGGATTAATTTAAATAAAAGATATTCCTATTATTCCTACTCGTTAAATATTATGAGGAGCAATAAAGCTAGATAAGCTTTTAATATAAACCAAGTTGCTTGTGAACATCGCAATTTGCTAGTGTCTGGAGTGCACAAAACGCACATAAGTAAACCGAACCGCGTTGGCGGGAACCTTGAGAGATTTACCACTAGCTTTATTAGAAAAGGCATTCCTCTTAAAGTGAATACTTAATAGGTTTTATAACAAATTTGCTCGTAAAGGGTCTCTTATTTCACCAATTTCAATATCGTATTGTATCTCATTACGTACTTGTGCGTTATTGTAATGTAAAACGCACGGTTTATCAAGATGCTCCGTCTAAAACGAACGGTACTTTTTTAAATCTTAGCAAAGAGTTTTTATGTCAGATAAGTGGCCAACATTTTATGAATAAAATTAACTTTGGGATATAAAATATAATAATAATAACTTGACAACATTAAAAATGCCAACTGGCAACGTAATAATAAATTTTACAAAATTTACAAATTTTTATAAATGCTTTAGCAAGTAATTAAAGATTTCTTCGTTTAAGAAAGTCCGAGTTTTATTTATTTCCTCGCAAATATGTTATAAAACGTTTTGATAACTACAGCCTCTGCTTTCTTGTGGCCCTTTATTTTATTTTATTTTTCGGATGGGAAATCATTAAATGACTTCTCCCGCTCTGGGCGGAGCGGTCCTTGCGGACCCCTTCCTTTTTGCTGACTCTCTTTGAAGTGCGCGTGGAACACGAACGCGCCGTCGACACGGCCTGTCGTTATGAGACGGACGGACGGCGAGCTAACCCATAGCCCACTGTCCACAGGCCCGCGCCTACGGTGGCCGGGGGCCACGTGGTGGCCCCCGACGCCCGGGGAGTCTCCCGCGGCTGCCGGGACGCTGTGAGGTTCTCTCCCTCTCACGTTCCGCCACCTCCTCATTACTGCTTCGCAGAAGGAGGTGACGGCATCCCATTTGTGGAAACACCCGGGCCTTTGTTCCCGCCCGATTCGGTGCAGGAACCTCCCGTAACAACCGTGTCCGGTGAGGACCTGCGTCAGGTGGAAGGGGAGGAAGCCGTGGCGTCTCTCAAGCCACTCCTCAAAGAGGGGACTTATCGCCACTATTGTGGCGTGCCCTGCACGGGGTTGCGACAGTCGCTCTCTCCATGTCGCCATGAGATCCCGCCGGAGGTCAGTCCGCTGAGCGACACTTTGTAGCGGAAGCGGGGTTTCCCCCCGGCGTAGCGCCTCAGCGCGCCCTTCATGTAGGCGCACGAGGACTATCGCCCCAGATCCCATGCGGCAATCCGGCAAGGAGGCTCGCCACCTCGCGGGAGATCGTACGGTACCCCCGGGCCAGCTTTACGGCTACTACCTTTTGGCGCGCTCTCAGGTAGTGGGCGGCTCGCAGCCTGAATGAACGCGCCCACACCAGGGCCCCGTAAAGGGCCATGGACCGCATGACTCACGCGTAGAGCCTCCGGCAGGAGGTGTTTGGCCCCCCCAGATTGGGCAGGGGCCACCTGAAGGCAGCCCCAGTCCGTTCCAGTTTGGGGGCCAAACGTTGGAAATGTTCCACAAAGTTCCACCGGCTGTCAAGGACAAGTCCCAGGTACTTCAACATCGACTCGACGCCGATGGATACCCCTTCTACCGTCAGTGAGGATCCCGGAGGTGGCGCATTTCGAGGTCCATGTAAGCACATGACCTCGGACTTGTGCGATGCCACCTCGAGACCCAGTTGCCGGATCCTCTCAACAACTATCGCAACCCCGCGCGTCATGACTAATGGCGCACTTTGATAATTACAGTCTCTAGCTAGCAATACGATAGCAGCCATGGAGTCTGGGTTTGTGACCGGTTGCAAAATCCTTATAACATGGGTGTTAACATAACCGAGGAAATGTGGGTGACTACAAGGTAGGGTATCTACACCTTTATGAATTACGGGCGAGGTGATGTAATGAGATTAGTTTTTACAGTTACTTGAGTTTGAAAATCGTGGCATTCCTTTTAAAATGAGAACTTAATAAACTTATCATAAACCACCAGGTTATAGACTTTTTCTTGGACTGGAAGAGACGTTTCTGCTCTTGACTGACAGAATTAAGCAGTCGCTTTTGTTGATTTGAAAATTATTTGCATATTACTCTGGTTAAATAATTTAAGTAAGGTTCAATGACTTTTCTGTGCAGAGATGTTATTTCTTGTGTTTTTTGTTGGTCTTGTCAAAGTACAGTCGTAGACATATTGATGGCGGATTATGTTTATTTTCTTTTTTCTTTACATCTTCTAGTTTATTTACAAGTCAAACTAGAGTTCAATGAACCTATTCGGTTTGTCTCCGACAACATTCCTCTTTCTTTCAGTCTAACGTTTTAACATATACTTACATTCACTTTCCATTTTTTCTATAGTGACCAGTTTGTACCTTTTTTTTAAGTCTTGTATTTAAATTAAAAAATTAAAAAAAATCGCTGGACATTACACACAGCGCCATCTAGTGCCACACTAAGCAACGGGGCTTGTATCGTGGACACCAGATAGTTGATATACTACATAGATACTTTTTGTTTGTAAATACATACTTATTATACATATAAACATCCATGACTCGGAAACAAATTAATGTTCATGCTCATCACACAAACATTTGCTTCTACCGGGATTCGAACCCAGGACCCTAAGAACGTAAGGCAGCCTCAGTGCCGCTCGGGTCGCCCACTGCTGGGCAAAAACCACCCTCATATCCTTCTAGGTTGTCTTCTCTAGCCTTCGTGATGCGCGTCTCAAAGCGCGATCATCTCGCCACCTCGTTCTCTCTCGTACCTAAACATTAAATATTAATTACAAATATTCAAAGTTTACTTTTCCTCCGTAACGCTGTCTGTGTTACAAAATTAAAATTCAAGAATTAAGTAAAAAGTTGACGTCACTTACAGGACTGTGTCGTCATTTCGCCGTGTCCATTAAAATTCTTCATCAGCGGAGCATCCAATCAAATGTGTTTTAAATAATTTGAACAAAGTTGCGAGTTAGAATATATCAAATGTTACCGGAAAACTTGATTTTCTTAACTTAATCCACAGCAAGCTGCAATTCGGCAACTTAAACTCCTTCCTTTACGTACGTATGATTTAGTCAAAATATGGTTTAGCAGTTCGTCCTTATTACCATTACAATGGTGTTTTCATTATTTTGTGATGTCGTAGTTTCAATATCACAAGGATATCGCCGTGTCAAAACCAAACGCCCGCCGCCTCGCGAATACCTACGTGAGCGTAATCAAATTGGGCTATTAAAAAAATTCAGTCCTTACAAATAATAGCAAAACATCTTGAAAGAAACAAAAACTAACCAGTTTGCGAGAAACTTTCCTTTTGATGCTGTGATGAATTAATTTAAGTGTGCCGCTGTCGTAGAAGCGCCCATTGGAAACATTTTATAATAATATCTCTCTGTGGTCTAGACTAAGACCTGTCTTCAGTAAATAAAGTAGATTTAATGCCTTCACAACGCGAGACAAGTTTAAATTAAATACTTGCTTATATTACCATTTTGAAACAGAAGGCAAAGTAATTATTCTTAACATTTTACCGCTCCATTATTTTTTCATTAAAAAGTCTAGTTTTAACGAACGAAGAATGGCCGTCTAAAGTACTTTCTTTAAAAAAAAAAAACGTTAAAATATAGATCTACACGAAATAAACTAAGAAAAATATGTGGATCTTCATCTTCTTTATTTACAAAGTGCAGTTGTTAACACTAATACTGGTATTCAACTGTATTGGGTTAGACTGGAAGCCGATCCCAAGGCTATGCATATGGTGATGGGATTTTCTGTTTGGAATTTCTATGGGGTAGCCCGATGTGCCCGTTCGATGACAATATCCTCGCCGCACCTGAATTGTTATAATTGCTTGCAATTTAATTCTCAGAACTAAAAAAACAACATTGATATTGCACGAACCATTGTTTTTTGGAGATTGAATTAATTACGATGAAAAATGTATTAAAGATTTAATGTCTACAGAAAACAGTGAAAATACTTACAGGAATTAATAATGTTTGGGAACCGGAGCCCTCGTGTTTCTTTTTCATTACAGCTGCTATCAATTTTCCAAGAATTCCTGATCTTGGGAAAGACAAAAAAAAGTTTATTTGGTGATATTTTTGTGGACCAAAGAGTAAATTGATAAATAGGTACTAAAGATAATATTATGTAGGGTGTCAAACAAAAACAATTTGATCACTTTTTCTTTGGTACCAGAAATCAGAATCTGTTTTTTGAGATATTATAATATGTTTTTCGTTTTGAACGGAAGTCGGAATTATTGTCGAATGACATTATTTTAACACATCGTGAAGCTGGCTGTACATACAAAATATACAGTAGAATCAGTAATAGTGTCCGCTTTATTAGATAGAGGTTGTTATTTTAGGAACTATTAGCTTTGTAGCGTTATTCATTAACCATGTTCATCTGCCTAGCATTTTCCCAACATTGTTAGGGTCCGGCTTCCACTCTAACCTGGTGCAGCAGAACACCAGTATTTTACATGAAGCGACTACCTATTTGCCTGTCCACGATACCACTGGGTACGATGATACCCAACGGCAATACAGGTGTCTCATTTTCAGGCTTCTAAGTACCTGCGAACAAAAACCTTGAAGTGATTGCCGGAACCAACCGAAGGCTTGTGGGACTTTCCAAGATACTAAAGGATCGTCTATGACCTATTACATAATAGGTCACCCATCCACGGACCAGTCTCGTCAAAAATAGCTAAACCCATGCAGCAGTTACTAAGCCACAAGCCCTATTCAAAAGTTACTTCATAAAATACCAAAGAAATGCAAATAAACCCTTTTCGACTACAAAAAATTCTCCACCACGTAATATCCAACGGAATGATAGACCCAAAAAGATAGAAAAGCAAAAAGCGATGTGACACGAATGTGAGAGAAATCGCAATATCATTTAGTCGCCACAGTGTAGGAAAGTTTTACCCAAGTCACAGATGCATGTGATAAACGAGCGACCTCTCAAGATTTGCTCGGGTGTCACTTCAATACGCTTACTTCCATTAGGATGCTGGGAGCTCGCTTATGATATTCACTAGTCTAAGATTCACTTTTTACATTATGTCTATAAAAATAAATAAAAGTGTCTATTTGTAATTTCAAAATGACAGATTTTTACTGAATGCATTAATGAAATAATATATGGTACCAATGACTTTTTTTAGTTTTTGCCTTTCTGTCTCTCTCCGAAACGGCTGGATCGATCGCGCCTTGTTTTGTCTTTTTATGGATTAGCAAATCACTGAAATAATTTCAACCATCGAAACCAGAGGATTCATAATTTATTTATTTATTTAGAAATACATTTTAAGCTAACAGTCTTATACCAAAACGCTTAAAAGCTAACAATAATAATAATTATTACAAATAGCAGCTTATAATTACAATAATTGAAAAGCAAAATAAAAATTAAATGTCAAGAGGTGTTTGTACATATCACGAATAAAATAATATAAGAAGTCAAAATGTCCTAAAAAAAATAACAATAATTAAATGTAATGTCATGTACGGTTAGACTGGAAGCCGACCGAAAAGGTTGGGCAGATGATGCCGAAGTCAAAACGAATACTCTAGTGTTACATAGACATGTCAGTGGAATTCAGTAATATTAGTCCTGATTAAAGTAAAATAAAATAAGAGAAAATTACAAATCAATTGTTTAAAAATGACAATACATCTTTCCTTAAAGTGCCAATCATCATCATCAGCCTATTAATGTTCCCACTGCTGAGGCACAGGCCTCCTCTCTATGAGAGGGAATGGGCTATAATCCACCACGCGGGCCTAGTGCGGGTTGGTAGATGTCACAAATCTTCGAATTTTTTGGTTCTAGAACATGCCGGTTTCCTCACGATGTTTTCCTTCACCGTTTTGAGAGCAGTGGTGATGAAATAAATTACACAAAGTAATGCGCCTGTCTGGGTTCGAACCCACGACTTACTGTTCGTAAGTCGGGGCCGCCACCACTGGGCCACCACTGCTCGCCGCAAAGTGCCAATGGTATCCACAAATATGTCGGCATTTGGACTGCTGTCAAGGAATCGATTAATGAGGCCAATTGCTCTTGCGGTTGGGCTGTTATTGGCTTGATGGATGCGCCATTCTGGTGGGCATGCAAGAAGTTGGTGCCGCCGCCGTCCTATACCACGCATGTGTTGCTGCGGTACATACAGATGGTCATGCTCCCTTACCGATGGATTATCTATACTACTGTTAATTAACAAATAATAGTGTAAAATATGCATTAATGCACCGCGCCTGAGCTGCAAAGTATCCACCGACAGTATTATACCGACACGTATACGCTTACCTACATGGAGACCAGCCATTATCATTTTCTCTGTCTGTGAGTAAAAGAAAATAAGGAAACCTTTTTACAGGAAAATAGATTTTATGTTACAGTAATCGGAGAAATAATTTCAACGCTTTGAAAACATAGTTAATTAATTGAAATATAATTACACGAACTGAAAATTATTTATTTACCAAGGATGTTCTTCCACTATCTATAATAGACTTAATTTAATTAAATCTAGCCAGTCTGAAGTACCAGCGAACGGAGAAGTTCATAGTTTTTCTACGTAAAATACATTTTATTTGCCTTCGAAGACGGAAAAAAAAACGGACATCACAACAAATAGAAATGGACGTAATTGAACTTCGAATCAAATTAAAAGGAAAAATACTTAACGAATGAAAATGAAGCAATAACTCAAAATTATTAACAGAAAGGAAACCGTTGACAATATGAGCAAAATTCTCAGAATATTCCATTGAATTTGGAATTGAATAGAGCTCTTTTATCAAAGTTAGCTCCATTACATTGATCTACTAACCATTTAATTAGTAACTTGAAACGGAGACTCCGTTCGGACATGAATTTAGAAATGCGCAGTCGAATGTATGCGCAGGTGAAACAAGGAATTTAAATTTATATGGATGTTTTACGGTTACGACATTGCCGCTCACCGCAGGTCAGGTAGACCCGAGGGTCGTGAGTTAGTATGGAAATTCTAACAAATCACAGCGTTTTTCGCAGCAACAGAGAATTTGTCGCGAACCCACGCGTGTTAAGGTGAGGTCCTGATGGACGCGACTAAACGGATTTGGGTGCGTGAAATTTGTCGCTTTTACGTCACTTTAGTTTAGAGAAATTGAAACTTTTTTGGGTGTCTGTACTAAATAATTGATAGTAAAAAATCCACTAACAGGTTTATCCAATTGTGGTTTGTTGCTTTTCTTGCTAACACCTATTGTATTTTCCAATTAAACCATGAAATACCTGCATAGTTACCCGACTGACCCGGAAGGAGGGTAATGTTTTTAGTTTTTATGTATGTCCGTTCCAATGTCCTCGTAACTCCTACACAGATAAAGATAGTTGGATAAATTATACGTCGCGCCACTAAATTCTCACTAGATCCATCATGGATCTGGGCAATGGATCCTCTGAGAATGACGAATCTACGTCTTGGTGGCGCGACTGTCAAACAGCAAAAAATTTACATTGTAAATTGCATTGTAGAGTGTATTTATAACATTGTAGATTGTTTTTGGTCTTCTAAATCCGAAACAAGAGCGAGTCGGCCTCGCGCACCGAAGGTTCCGTACAAATTTTTTAAAGGACAAACTTAACTTTGCTGTTCGATCCCTAGAAACGGCTATTGCACCAGCCGCAAATAATAAGTTTGTAATTGTAAAATCGTTTTTTTTGTTATTAAAATACATGTTTACGGTTCTCAGATTGTTCCCTTTACTTGTGCTGTAAGACCTTGCTTTTTGCCAAATTTTGTGATTCTAGGTCAACGGCAACTATCTTAGAGGTTTTCGACCCAAAACCTATAGGGTAGTTAAGGTTGATCTAGAATTGTCAATTTTGGTTAAAAGCAAGGTCTTACAGCACAAGTAAAGGGAAAATTTAGAAAAATAAAAAAAGTTGGAAATCAAGGTAAATTTTGGTACTTACAAGTTTTCGCGAAAATCTAAATTTGCCCATATTTTTTATCGTGTTGACTCAGGACCTTGATTTTTATACATCTAATAAAGACTATAGACTTCAGTATCTGGTATAAATTTCAACTTGCTAGGTCCACCCTTTCTGAGAAAATCGGTGGTGACAGACGGGCAAGAAAGTGATCTTGAAAAAGGAACCCTTATGGGTTCCTTTTTTACCTTTTGAGGTACGGAACCCTAAAAGTGATTAAACTGTGTTTTTTTGCTTTTCAGTTTTTTCAGTAAGGCTTTTTAGGTTATTAATTACTTACTTTTATTAACTAACCTAATATTAATAGAGCAATTTTTTTTTTTTTTGAAAATCGAAAATACTACCAAATTGCGGTAACTTCACTCCAATCGAATTCTTTCAACGCGCAATCGTTGCGTCGCGCCAAAAAGACGTATACTTTATCGATTTCGTTTTAAATGAAACCAGAGTTTCGTGTGGTTAATTTATTTGTGTGATACGTGAAACGAACGTTTCAGTGGGCCTACGTTCATTTATCTTATTCACTTTACGTAAGGGCATGACTCTGCTCACTCTGCCGACTTTTACATTTTAATTTGGGCCCGCGATTTAATATGTTGCTACAATCATGCCGACTGCGTGCTTACATGACGATTTTTCACGAGAATTTAATATAAGCAGACGAAGCTACTCAAATGGACTAAAAATAAATTTTCTGTACTAATTTTACTGCGTGTTATTTTATGTTTTAATTTAAAACTTTTACTTGAAGCTGAAAGATGTTCCAAATTAGTTTGTATCCAAAATGAGCCTGAGTGAATTTTGTATTCACACATCATAACATTAAGTGTACCATAAGTGTACCTAATAGAACACACAAATTTCGCCAGTTATGTTTAAGTCCCATGTAAAGAGTTCAAACCTATTTCCATCAATCGGGTACAAATCCAGACTCCGTAGCTGCTAATGAGAAATTTCTTAAGGAAAAATCCTATAACACTATTCCCCGACCTGGGAATCGAACCCAAAAAGAAATTTTGTATTAATTTCAAATAATGATCGGTTCGGGGATATATTTATTTATTGAAGGCCTAGAATAATGACGAATGTTTTTGCGTGAAATAGTACAAGAGAGACATTAATTATAATAATAGTAGTATCTAGTAATACGTAATTACATAAATGAAGAAAGCAAATATAAAGGGTGTAAAACACCTCTTAACGAAGCCGAAAGGCACTTGTTCTCCCCGTCATTGCGATCATGATTTTTCACCCCAAAAAAAAAAGTTGTTTCCCAGCAATAATTTTTGCGTAAAGTTACTTAGTTTGATGTACAGAATGCTTGGTTGACGGCTTCGTGATGAGGTCTTTTACACCCTGTATAGTTATACGATAGATAGAAAAATGCTCTCCAACATTTAAGTTGAACACCTCATCTATCAAATTTATCGACAGCATTACTTTGGGACAGCAAAAGAAATTGGCGGAATTTAACGAACCCCTATTCAGAATTCAAACTACACTTCCAATATCCCTAATCACTTATACCGCGGCAAAGTAACTAACTCCCAACAAAATACGTTATTATTCACAAATGCGATATTTATTTCTTCGCAGTCGAACTTTACGTAAGGTATCCGTGTTGTGGCAGCAGTTTTGGGTTAATTTCACGTTAGTCTTAAGCGGTTTACTTTGCGGATACCGTGCGCAAGCTGGTATTTATATCCCTGCTCCTCTAATGATCATTGTATTACCAAGAGCGGAACGTCTTGAAACTATGTTTTTTTTTTTTGTTGTTCGAATTTTGAATAAGGAAAAAGTGTCTGGCTGTTTTTTTTTTGATGCTTCGTTTTGGTTTTAGAGAAATAAAATACATGCCCGTTTTTACAGCCAGCAATACCTACATAAATGGCAGAATGTTATTGTACTGTAGAAATTTTAACTGTCTGTGCTGGGCGTTAGTTTTGATATCAGAAAGTGTTAGTAAAACCGGACATAGCATTGTTTTAGTGGTACCAGTATGTCCCTAGCCGTTCCCGAAAGGGAATAGAACATTGTTATTTTAATTGTGTCTGTAATTGCGGGTAACTACAGGTTAATCCAGCAATTGGCAGACATTGGCTTATGCACAAAAAATCAAGGTAGATATATATCTACTTATATCGACCAAGAAAATCAACTATTGACCTAGTGTGTAGCTATCTATGTTTACCAATTTACGTTGAGAAAATGAAAGAAAGAAAGAAAAACCATTTATAAGCCAGCACAGGATAAAACACACAAAATGAAATGGTTAAATTAACAGTACAACTAATAAAAAAAAATAAACGAAATTGGTCCTGTACGAGGCCAAAAGGATCTATCTCAGCATGGTGCTGTAAAATTAAAAAATGTCACAGCGCTGGTATTCTGATGGGCCCAAATGGTTTTTTTTTCTTTTCTCTTTGTACTCTATCACAATGCTGTACTATTTGACCCAAAGGTTGACTATTAGAGAATGCCTTGTGGCATTAAGTCCGCCGTTGTAGCACTATTGTACATGAAGTTTAAATAAATAAATAAAAAAATCCTTCTACTACTTTTCAGTAGTTGTTATTCAGGGAGCTATTTATAAATTCTTAGTTTTTCTTCCGACGAAATAAAAACAATTCAAACTGTCAAAATACCAACAGAACTCGTAAGAAAGCCCGCAACTCCACACATTCACGCTCAGACAACGGTTGAGTGAAACCAAAAATAGCCAAAGTTTTTGCTATGCCGCGCACCGCACTGGCCCATTAGGGTCGTTACTTAACCAAGCAAACAACGCCAAAGGCTTCACACGCAGTGCAAAGCAAAAATTTGGCTCATTTTTTGACACTTTATTTTCAAAAATCCTAAATAAAGTGGTGGTAATCCAAAGACTTAGTTTAAAACTCTGACCCCTTCGAATGAATATATAACATCAAGCCTGTTGTCCACCTGTTTTTCAAAAAGGTGATGGAAAACATCGTGAGGAAACCGGCATGTCCTAGAACCAAAATTCGAAGACATGTGACATCTACCAACCTGCACTGGGCCTGCATGGTGGATGATATTCCATACCCTCAATAGAGAAGAGGCCTGTGTCCCAAAAGTAGGAACAATTTTTGTGTAATCAGTTGGACACTATCCAGACCTCTGCTACTGAAAAATTCCTGATAGAAATACCCTGCATTAAATACAAAATATTTTGCATTTATTCTCTTTATAATAAACTAGCTGTTGCCCGCGGCTTTGCCCGTTTTAAGTTAAGTTTGGTAACTGTCCCATGGGATCATACTAAAGGGATAAATAGTATCCTACATGTTAATCCAGGATATAAACTATGTATATGCCAAATTTTATAATACTTACAATTATAATCATCACCATCACCATCATTATCACAATAAACATCGCTATCACAATCACGATCATTATCACAGTCACCATCACTATCATAATCACCACCACTATCACAATCACCATGACAATCACAATCACAATCACAATCACAATCACTATCACAATCACAATCACAATCACAATCACAATCACAATCTCTATCACTATCACTGTCACTATCACTATCACTATCACTACCACAATCACAATCACAATCACAATCACGATCACCATCACTGTTATCACAATCATCATCATCAGTATCACAATAATCATCATCGTTGTCACAATCATCATCATCATTATCACAATCATCATCATCGTTATCACAATCACCGTCATCGTAATCCCAATCATTTTCATCGTAATCACAATCATCATCATCGTAATCACAATCACTATCATCGTAATCACAATCATCACCATCATTATCACAATCATCATCATCGTTATCACAATCATCACAATAAATCAACAATAACCCTGTCGAATCCGTTGTTTTCTGGATCTCAAAATAAATGCCATATTCGTAATCAGCACCCCTGATAATCTCGGTATCGACACCCATAATGATTTTTAGACATTTCAACCCCATAGCACCCCAACAGGGGATGATGATGGTATTTCAGGTCCGCCACATTAAATCTTAAAATCGTTGTTTTTGTAACACACCCGACCCGATACACCATACAAACAATACCGATGTTGATTTTCACACTATGTTACCCCTAAAGGGGGAAACCCCTTTAGGGGTTGAATTCTGAAAAAACCTGGAACACAAATGTTAACTCATTTATTGATAGGAGTACTCCTGTGAAGTTTCGAATAAAACAGTCTAACCTAATTTTGTTTCCCCATACAAACTTTGGAGCCCCGTTTAACCCCCAGGGGGACCACATTAGGAACCTTCTTGTCAAATTTGGAATCTGTAGACCCAGCGGTTTGGGCTGTGCGTTGATAGATGAGTCAGTCAGTCAGTCAGTTTCTTCTTTTATATATTTAGATGGAAGTAGCAAAAGATTTTTGTACCTTTTAGAACTTCTATCTCTTTATTTCGTAAACATTCCTGAAACATTCTTTTTTATAAAAAAAAAAGACGGGGAACATAAAAGTAAATAACTGTTATTTAAATCCAGTTGCCATGGACTTGAGTCCTTTTACTTTTCAAAGAGGTATTTCTTGAGAGCTTTTCAATGATCAAATATTACGAGTACTTTAGACGTAGGTAAGTACGTTGATTTTCTCTTTGATTTACATTCCTTTGCTCGTACTCATTATTGGTTGAAATTAGTTGAAATGCCAAACCGTTAATATTTTTTTTATTTCTTCCAATCTTCGGGCTGCCACTGAGAAATTCCTTATGGAAAAACCCAATACAACTTTGTTCGACCCGGGCAACAACACAAACGAACAACCTAACCAACTTATATATATATACACCATAATCCAAATACGTCAAAAGAAACCCTTCACTCAGTAAAACAAAATATAATACTTCCAGAATATCCAGGTGTGGCAGTTTCCACACAAAAAACATACAAATTAAAACCTATTTTAATCCCATTCTTTCCGCTGTCCGCTTGCGATTAAACGATTACAGTAATCCCTATAATTGATGTTCATAATCGGCATGCCCAGCTACTGGATTGATTATAAAATTATACAAAAATATGCATATTAAATAACAGGGAAAAAATCTTTCCGGACTCATGTACAGTTGAGGACACAAATATGTGTGCATGTCGATTTCTAAAGCCTTTCTCTGTTAACTGGAAAAAAGGTCTGTATCCCAGCATTAGTATATTAGAGGCAGTTTATGTTGTACAATAGTGTAAACGAATACAGTTAGGATAACAGTTCAAATGACAAAACTTTCAAGAATAAATGGAACGGATTATGATTCAATGAACATTGGATATTTAGTAATTCGTCATATCAAGTTTTCGGAGACCTTCTTACTCCCGCAAATCGTTCTATTAAACTTTAATAATACAGTAGGTACATCGGTATTTTAATGAAATAAAAAAAAAAAAACAAATATAAAATAACTTCGATGTTCTTGTACTTTGACGCTGCTGAGTGGGACAGTCTTGACAGCCTAATGATACCATTATCCGTCTAGCTTTTTCAAATAAGATTAACTAGCCAGCCTTACCAGATCCTGCTGACTACCTACCAATATAAGCTAAAATTATTTTACTTAAAATTAACTGTATACGCATTTAAGCTCCCGACTGTACACGCAAATACAGAAAGCGCCTCATCAAATAAATCATTTGTGTTTTTTACCAAAGAGTTTGTGCCTTGGTTGGTTTGTACCTTACCTTTTTCCAACCCCTGTTGTTTTTCGCCCTACATTTTGGAGTGTTTTACCTCTTTAATCAAAAGTTGCGCGGTGATTACGCCGGAGTCATTGTTTTACGAAGGTAGGCGTACCTTAATGTGCGTGTATATGTTAATTATTGTGTTTTTCATGTCGGGACAAAGTTAACTTTGTGTGGTCGACCTTTCATATGTTGCTGAGTATACTTGTATGTTTATTATGACGTTGTTGAAAGAAATCAATTTCTGTGTTGTTTACAGCGTTATTTATTGTTGTATGTATTATAATAACACGTATTGATGTTTACAGTAGCTGATTGTTTAAGTGGTTTATCACTTGTCAATAAAGATTTTTTTAATTTATTAAATTGTTTTGCTGTCAATAACAAAGGTATCTTTAAATGTGCTTCTTTGAACCTTTTTTCTATTGTCATTAACAACACATTACTACCGGCCACTAAAAACACTTTTGAGTGTCAAAATTTGACGAAGAAGAGAAGATAAATAAGATGAATTAAAAAAGCGCGCTAAACTCATTTAGCGGTTTTTGTTGCAATTGTGCCCAGGTCTGCAACGCCTATGCATCTCAACGACATAGGCGTCAATTATCAAAATTATCAGGTGGTTTATTAGGTAAGTTTGAAAATTAGATAATCTTAATAACTGCAGAATCACTACCGAATATGAGACATATTCTGTAGTGACCATTTACGGGCCCATTACGATGAAAAGAGCGCCAAATGCTCTGGTCTGGGTCGGTTCCGGTAACCGACGGAATTTCAATAGATGAATTTTATATTATATATCAAAAGTTTTGTGGATTTATTTAACCTTTCCCTTTTTGTATCCTTGGCATATATGACTTTTTTCATCCCACCTCCAGACCTTATTCATGAAAAGAAAAACCACCGATCCTCCGATTATTTTCTTATGCATCATTGAGATAAGAAAACGTCTAAGACCTTTTTAGGTCGGTGTTACAAAGAACTAACAAAATATAGTAACGTTTTTTCCAAACTAGCTAATGTAGTAAAAATAAACATAAAAGTAAAGGAAGGGTTTTTTTTAAATAAAAAACAAATGTATGTCTCAAACTCCAAAACAATCGCTCCCAAACTTTGTATCAGATTTTGATCTAAAGGACAGTTCCTTTAAAGCACAAACTGGAATCATTTTAAGCCCTCGGAGCCGATTAAGATGGCAAGAAGTGGACAGACAGTCTTCAGTGACGACCCTCAAGCCCTCTTCCCATTAGGACACCCTTCTGCATTGCTCCGAGGGCCCTTGATTCTTCACAAACCCGGATTTTTACGGGCTAGTGAATTTCAACCGAGTGGACACTTCAGTATCAGTGTTCTGCTTGTTACCCTGTACGTTTTTATCATTTTTTATGTTGATGTTTCTGTTGTAACAGATTATTTTAGGAATCGTGATGGTAATGATTGCTGAATCGTCATAGATTTGATTGATTCTAAAAACGGTTCATTAATTTAGGGATTTTAAAAATAAATTGTTTACTCTACATCTGTATCGGGACTAGTTAAGTATTTATTGTCTAGTTAGACCGTTAATTTTTCAGTTGAACTTTTAAAAACTAGCACATCACCGTTAGGTTCCTTAATCTCTCCAGGATGTTAGGGTTAAAAAATAAATACTATGAATTCAGATCATTTTATTAAATAAATTATAGAAAACCCAGAGTAAAAATGTGGGAAAATACTTACTTGGCTAAAAGTATAAAAAGAACGATATTTTAAATACCCGACGACTACGTCTCGACTTTGTCACGTGTATGATCTAGTAGTACCAGACTCCCTTTTCCTCTAAAAATACTTCATCTATTTCAATTCCCGACTTACTATCATTAGCACATTTAACACTAACAGACCAACTCAAACTTTAACACTATTACTACTTACATCTAATACTGTAAGCCCAAATCCGGAATCCTTAACTCCAGAACTAGTTCTTAAGTCAACTCAAAACAGTAGACACTTGGTATTAACGATGATCATTTCAATCTAACTTCTCGATGGACTAGCCTCAAACTAATCATAGTTACAATATTGTTTAGAAGTTCCGTCACTAGTGGCATAATGGTTTTATTAAAATGACTGCCTCGTTGGTGTAGTGGTCGCAATTTTGACTGCTGAGTCTAATGTGGTCTTGGGTTGGTTGGTCGGATGCCCGGTTCGGGCAAATTATTATTAAGTCTTTCAGAAGCAGCTACGGAGTCTGGATCTGTGCCCGGTTGATGGAAATAGGTTTGCCCCCTGCTAACTCTTCGGGGATTACAGGCGTGATGTTATGATTGCTGCTCGCTTATGCAACATGAGTGTTGACATTGCCTGCGGAGAAAATATGAAAATGTTACAGTAAAAAAAAATCGTATACCTACCAGCTTTTAATTCATTTTCAGAGATAATACTAAAGCATGTCACGACGAATGCGCCTTGCGACTCGACGCAAAGGAAACAAGAGACGCACGAGCGTGTCGCTTGATGCCAACTGCGTCGTCTGGAGTCGTGAACGAAAACATGGAATTCCAAAATTATAGCTGCCTAGTTCTACAGCGTGTACCAGAAAGGTAAGGTATTATACAGGGCGTCTCACGGATATGCCACATGGAGGGAAAGTACCTTGAATATTGTAGATGGAACATGTTACTGAAAGAAGACATTATTTGAATTTAAAAAACAATTAAAACTGCATTCATAGATATTTAAATAATTACATGGTTGAACCGGGAATCGAACCCGTTACACGAGAAAAATAATCAATGAAACACTATTGTTAGTAACCTAACTAAAGCCGAGTAAATAAGAGGACCACTCTTAGTAAATAACCAATAGTAAAATATAGCCATGATAGTAACTAGGGCAGCAAAATTCTAGAGTATAAGTCTTCTCACAAATTGCCTTATTATGGTGGAGAAAGTATCAGCCACCACAGCCTTCAGGATATAGGGTGTGATTCAGACCATCAAACTTAATAACTTTCTCCGTACGGCCACAAAGAAATCGAAAAAAAAAAATGCTATACCGTACATTTGGGTCGAGTAGGTATTGAAGTTTTGTACTGAAAACCTCCTTTTTTATGAAAATAAGTCACCAAACGCATGTGATCGCTTTCATGATTTTTTTAGGGTAATTATTCTATTCAATTCATAATGTACTTTCTAAGTTTATCTTGGACATCCCAGACATCGGTGAAGGAAAACATCGTGAGGAAACCTGGACTTATAATAAATATAAGTCTGAAATCGCCAACCCGTCTTGAGTAAGCGTGGTGATCAATGTTCGTGCCTTCTTTGTACGAGAAGACGCTTTTGCCCAGCGGTGGGACATCAGTAATTTATCTGGTATTATTATTAAGTCACCGAATTGCACCAGAGACTGTTCTTTACGGAAGGCATCGGTAAGCACACAAAAAAACTTTAAAATGTGTATGTCTCAAAACAGTTTTATGGACGTGCGATGTATGCAGACTATGAGACTATAAACGAAATGTCTCTAAAATTCTATTAATATCTTCAACTATTCCTATCGCCTAGCGGCAAGAGTTTCCTTTATTGACAGCTATCGCGGCTCAATGGGCATGAGATGCAATCTATTTTATCTTTCATTCCTAGAATAGCTGGATAGCTAGCGTCCAGATACGGTACTAGTGTTCTGCATTATTTAACTGACGCAGTACGGGGCAATTCTAAGACGTCCTTTGTTTTAAAATTGCCACGTACTACGTGATGTTCTTAGACCTTTGTTTTGTTTTAGTGGCTAAAAATTGACTATTAATCGAGCACCAATTTATGTATTTACCTTTTTTTTTTGCCTGGCCTATCCCACTTCTGAGCAAAGGCCTCTTCCAATTTCTTAAAGTTCTCTCGGTGTTGTACTTTTTTTAGCCAATTTATGAGGAAGGGCATCCTAGGCGTCCCGAAATCTTCTCTTCAGTCTAACGCGACTTTAACTAAGGCTTTTTTAGGGCTCCTGCAGTCTTACGAAATGCGGACCCACAGCTGCCCAGTTCCATGACAGTCTTGCAGCTACGGCAAAAAGGTCTAATATTTCTATAGAAAAAAAAAGAATATATTTAAACGTAGAATAACGTTTTCATTTGAACGTTAACTGTCACGGCTAATGTAAATGAATAAGCAGAAAATTGCATAGAAAATGATTAATATAGCCATAACGAATCGTGCTGGGCCAAAATAAATTTATTTTGGGGGCAGAAGGAAAAAATGGTAATTGAATTAAGTCGTATGGCCTTCGTGTTTGAATATAATTTGAATTGAAATAAGCGGACAACGAGGGCGTTTGCGCGGATCGTTACAAAAAGCCTGTATGAGTTATAGGTTTTTAAAATTATCTGAAATTGAGACAAACTCTGTAGTAATTTAGGTCAAAGGATTAATAAAAAATGTACTTTGTGTGTAACACCTAAAATATAATGTATTAAATTAAAACACCTAATTAGGTGTTCTAAACCTTAACATTATGACTAACTTTTAGTATCCATTCATTATTTTTTTCCTTTCGCATGCTGGTAGATATTTCTTTTGCAAATATGCTCTGCCTTTGTATAAGTTATGTTATGTTGTTTCCGTATGTTCACTTATGTGTACATGAGCATCTGCCTAGCCGTTTCCCTTTGTATGGTAATATAAATAAATTAAAGTTCACATAACTAGATAAAATTCAGTGAACTTTATTCCAACATTTGAATTTCTGTGCTGTATCCGTATAAGTGGTTCATAATGACGATAGATGAAATTAAACCCTATTTAAGCTTAATTTATTATTAAAAAAATAAGTGATGGCTAACTCTACATACAAGAAATTATATATTCAAGGTTAAAACAATATAAACCCTTTTTACAAACGCTACCCCTTAATTTAAGTGCCTTCAACCCACTTTGCGATGAACGAACCCAAATTCAACACAGACTGAGCACAAATACCGTTACCCTAAAAACCGGGGCACACACAGTTTGAAAGCCCTAAATTGTGCCTAACAAAAATAGCGTACCCCTGGCTGTTATTAAAAAAAAGGGAACCACAGGTTGTCCGTTTTTCATCATCCAATAATGTTCTGTCACGGGGTTGCGATGTTGTGATCCGACCCTTATCTATGTCCCCGTTTTTGTTAGGATTTCACCCTGCTACCGAATTAAACACTTTCAAATAATGACGTACGTAATTTGACCACACATTTCACGGTAAAAAAGAGGTTTTCAAAAATAATTTTGTAAAAAATGCTACCCAAGCAAGTTTTTCGGTTAGTATTGTGAATAAATAAATAACTACTTGAAACGTTTTTGCTGTATTTCTAATATACACAATTGTTGTTGTCTTTAGTCCCAGCTGTAATTTTTAAATCTCTGACACTTCTGGACTGGACTACTCGTACCTACGGTACGAGTAGTCCAGTCCAGAACGCTGACATACATTATGTCTGGACTTCAAAAGAGACTATGACCTCTGAGTTTGTTTCGGCTGTTTCTTCTCAGAGTAGTCAGGTACGAAACACCGGCCCCAAATGACGAAAATGGAAAAAATGACGTGTAAAAGTGTTTGTAAAAACCTACTTGCAAAATAAACATCATTTATCATCATTTATCATTTATCATTTACCATCTTGCCTTACATCTTAACAGGGTCAGATTATCGTTCCCTGTCAAATACTGGAATTCAACTGCATCCAGTTAGTTATAATTATAGTTATAAGTCGGGAAAAGGCTAAGCAGATGATGACTAATTATTAGAAATACATTTACCTGACAGAAGTTTTTTTTTTTTAGTATCTTATATTAAGAAAACACACATGTTCTATTTCACCTAAGCGTATAATAAGGGGCTTACAAGGAGATCATCCAGTCTTTGTACAGTGTGGATCAGCTTACACACTGCTCGCGAGTGTAGACATCATAAACTCACGTACGTGAAATGCTCAGAAGATTAAGGTCTTGAATTTTCCAGACAATAGACTACAGAATACCCACGCGAGCTAGTGTACACCTGCGGACATTATTAGGGATGCACTGGAGGTGGGTTTGTTTTAATGAAGAAATTGTTGTGGGTACGTTCAACTAGATGATTACTTGTAACATTATTTTTTCTTTTTTTTTTTTACTGTGCTGCTATTCTTTCGATTGATTTCTTTGCGGGATTCAAGACAGTGGAATTGCTTCTCTGGGAACCGTCGAACTTCATTACCTAGACACTTTTTGGTGATCGCCACTGTTGTCTCGGGCTGAAAAATAAAATGAAACAGTTTAAAAGTGATAGGATTGTCTGAAAAAAAAAAAACATTTTAATACACTCGTTCGATGCTTTTGATAAATAACTTGTACCCATTTAAAAATGTACAAATAAAATAAATTACACATTACTATCTCCTGAAACATTTTCAATAAAAAAAAAACAACTGCCCTCATTCATCCAAATAAATCAGTCAGATAAAGAAAATAAAACATTTACCGAACGAATTGCCATAAGCGTTTTACTTAATATGTCCGGCAGTGTAAAATATATGAGACAGTTGTTCGAAAATTGTCACAATGGCGAGGTTGGTGCGAATTTGCGCATGAAAATAATAATGTAGTAGGCTTGGCACTTTGCCCGGCCACAGCCGCAGTTGCACTTCTAATCATCTTAATATTGTTGCCGACACTAATGTAATGTACCTGATGTACGATTATGCATTCGTGGACCGCACCAAGTTTGAATTGGAACTTGTAATGGGGAAATTGAATTACAAAAGGCAATTCGCTTTTGGATATGTGAGAGCTTTTTGTTGATGAAATGAAAATGAATAAGCGTTTATTCGTGGTGACATCGTATTATAAAAAATGTTACTTCTGCCAAACTGTAAAGCAGTTTTTTGGCAGATGTAGCTCCCATACAAAACATTCTGCTTTTATGTAACTACTAATTTAGGTACTTTTCCATCAATAACAAGAACTAAACTAAACATTAACTAAAACTAAACACTAATATTTTACAATAGCACAAAAGGCTGACCAGTAATGAATTGAAACGCTAGTACAAAATTCAAAATGCTATTGGCATTGACCAATAAATAAATAAACCTTTATTTTAGACTAAAGTCCATAGTTTTGTTAGTATTTTAGTAACAATGATGCTTAGGGATTAGGTTAGTATTATTAGTATCCGTAGTTAGCCGTGTGGTATCCGGCAGAGTAGAATAGAACCAACCCATTACACTCACGGGTGTCGTATAAGGCGACTACTGTCTGAGGCAGAACACCTTGCGCCTCCGTAGACCAGAGAATGGGCAGCAGCGTTTTCTGTTAGTCTTTCATCACTGCGATCTCCAATCCGCCTGCCAAGCGTGGAGATTATGGCAAATTCCTCCCATCATGGGAGAGGCTTATGTCCAGCAGTGGACGTTATGGGCTGTTGTTGGTTGGTTGGTTGGTTATTAGCATCTTAATAATAAACATTTTGACTTATATTTATATACCTATATTTGTTAGTAACAATGAAAACTTATTATTGATTGTTTATTACAGGAATTAAAAAGGCACTACTGTTGCACGAGGTCTTGGGTACGATTACCATTTCGGGTAGAGCGCTATTGGGCTTCTCCTTCAGGTACTTCTCAGTAGCAGCCATGGAGACTGGATTTGTGCCCGGTTGATGGCAATAAGCTCGCCCCTACAAATGGGAATTAAACATAACTGGCAAAATCTGGGCGTAACTACAAGAGTACACCTCTGTCTAACTCTTCGGGGATTAAAGACGTGATGTTATGTCAGGTTATGTAAAAAAAAAAAAAAACTTATATAAAAAACCAAAAAAAAAAATATTATGCTAGTTAAAAGGCATGTGTTGAGTGTCCACTTGAGTCAACCCAGCCAGTCACAATCTATTACAGGACATAGGCTTTGCCACAACTTCTTGTGCCTACTGAGCTAAGTATTGTGCTAGATCCAAGACATAGCTTGCACTGGTACTCCCTTACTTCTCCTAAAAATTGTTGTCTGAAAATCATTATCCTTAACACGTGTGCTATAAACTTCACTAACCATAATGTTTAAAATCCCGAAATATTGTTAAACATAATTTTCTTTGGTTCTAAAAGTATTCTGTCATAATATCGAGTACTATAATAATTGAATCTCCTAATTGTTATATAATGTGTGTTGTGTAATGTTCATTAACTATAAAATTTTTGGTGTTAAAAATTTGCAAAAAATTAGGTTTTATTGACAGAAACAAATCGCTGTAAATCCGACTCCACACAGCCTTGTCTGCCCTACCCCTAGAGTGTAATTTAAAATCGCGTAGGCGCGGAGGAGCGAGGCCGCCCGTGAGATGAGGGGCAGATGGTTTTAACACTCGCCGCCGCGGCTGAGGCTGGCCGGCTGAGCCGGCCAGCAAGCCGAAGCTGCTGTGGTGAGCGTTAAACACATCTGCGACGATAAACTCGTGTGGGACCGTCGGAGCCCCGCAGTGCCAAAGCCGTGACAGAAACTATGCCTGCTGCATGTTGCATGCTTGCTTGCATGCTGCATGCTTGCTTGCTTGCATGCTGCATGCTTGCTTGCTTGCATGCTGCATGCTTGCTTGATTGCTGCATGCTTGCTTGCTAACAAGCAAGCTTAAAAAAATATTTTGTTAACATTGCAATCAAGGGGTGTCATTTTGCGGGCCTGTGGACGGTGGGCTATGGGCTAGCTCGCCGTCCGTCCGTCTCATGACGACAGGCCGTGTCGACGGCGCGTTCGTGTTCAACGCGCGCCTCAAAGAAAGTCAGCAAAAAGGAAAGGGTCCGCAAGGACCGATGCCTGCCGGGGTTGCGGGACTGTTCGAAAGAGATACCGTGGCTCCGGAACACAAAGGGCGATGAAGGAACATGGATGGGTTTTAGTCAGTAAAAGTCTGACACTCCCTCCTGCTTCGCGCCCAGAGCGGGAGAAGTCATTTGATGATTTCCCATCCAAAAAAAAAAAACCGCTACGACGCCACGGCGTCCTCACCTTTCGCCTGACGCAGGTCCTCACCGGACACGGTTGTTTCGGGAGGTTCCTGCACCGAATCGGGCGGGAGGAAACGCCCGGGTGTTTCCACTGCGAGGATCGACCGAAGGACACGGTGGAGCACACGGTGGAGGTGTGCCCCGCGTGGGCGGAGCACCGCCGTGTCCTCGAAGCGGCGATTGACGGCGGCAACCTCTCACGTCCGGCCCTGGTGCAAGCCATGGTCCGGAGCGAGACGGAATGGGACGCCGTCACCTCCTTCTGCGAAGCAGTAATGCTAGAGAAGGAGGTGGCGGAACGTGAGAGGGAGAGAACCTCACAGCGTCCTGGCCGCCGCGGGAGACGCCTCGTGTCGACGGCGCGTTCGTGTATCACGCGCGCCTCAAAGAGAGTCAACAATAGGAAGGGGACCCCTTCCTATTGCTGACTCTCTTTATTTTCGGATGTTAAATCATCAAATGACTCCTCCAGCTCTGGGCGGAGCAGGAGCGAGTGTCAGACTTTTACTGACTAAAACCCATCCATGTTCCTTCATCGCCCTTTGTGTTCCGGGGCCACGGTATCTCTTTCGAACAGTCCCGCAGCCCCGGAACAGTCCCGCACCCCCGGATTAGTCATGTCCTTAGAAGGACTTACAGTATTGTTGGGAACAATTCCTAATACAATACACAGTGTACTTGGGCAACAAGAAAGCGTAACACAAAAATAATAAAGTTGCGAATCAGTTTCTTAACACTTTCACTCACCACTTCCCTAGTATGTGGGATTGCTTAAGATTGGTATTTTTTGTATTCCAAACTACTTATACTAGGTGTAAACGGGCCCTTCACGTAGCCGCCAACCGAGCATTTTATATGTTACTGTCAAAACTGTTAATCGGTCAAAACCACTTTTGACTGGTGTCAGTCAAAATGACCTAGTCCTAGAATTACATGATGTTGCTCAAAGGGTCACATAAAACACCCAACAACCTAATAAGTTTGTAAGTTAATGTTAGTTATTGTTAAAATAGTTTACACCGGTCAAAAGTATTTTGACTAGTTTTAACCGGTCAAAAGTAGTTTTGACTAGTTTTCAACGGTCAAAAGTCGTTTTGACTGATTAACAGTTAACTAATGCAAAAATTATTGCTGGGAAACAACATTTTTTTGGCGTGAAAAATTACGGTTTACGGTAGGGCGATACTTTCTATCATAGTTCATTCGCGGGGGATAATTTCCGACGTCCACATTCCGTTCCACGTAGGCACGTCACGAGAAAAATCTAGTTAATAAATAAACACTGAATTAGTGCTTTTCGCAGCACACCAATCACATTCATCGGCTATTACAGCATCTTAAGATTGTCTGGAGACAACACCATTTACCTCAATACTGTAAATCTTTTTGATGATCCATTTCCGTAAATACAGATACCATCATACCCTAAACGTCAATCTGCCTGTCAAGGATGGTAATTGAGGAGTCCCCCAAATTCATTTCATGGAGTGCTTTATCGGGTACATCCATTTAATGGACACTTTCGACGGAGATGTGGATGCATAAAGTGAATTTACACGAGCATTAGTATAGTGGGAATTGTCTTCCTACCGTGCTATTAGCTCACAGTGTGTCGTGGTTAAGGGGGTAGTTGCCATAGTTAATGCATCAAAGGCCGATTACCACACAGTAATTGTTTCATGAATTTATTTTAGAAAATGCTTGTGCTGCCTTATGTTTAAATAAATGAATACTGTTATTTAAACGAAATAACATTTAAACGGAGACGGAGATGAGAATGTTGTAGGGTGGATGTGTGGTGTGACAAAAATAGATAAGGTAATATAAGAGCTTAGAAAAACAACGTAGATGTAAAACATATTTAATTAAAAATACACTTATATGTAGAACCAAATGCTAAGTTAATGTTGAGCTGTCGGTGTCCGCGAGTCAAGGGAGCAATGAGTGCTATCGTTTTTGAGCTCACCAGATGGCGCCACTGTCGAGTAAGGTCTTGTCAATAATTCTATTCTATACTTTAGAGTACCAATAACGTCATAAAAAGTTTATTTTATTACTTATACAAACTAGGGTAAACTTCAGATACAAATTTACAATATTCTCCATAAAATTAGCTAGCATGAAACACTAAGTTGCTACTTAAAATCTTCAAGTCATAATTAATCAGGAATGGCTCAGTCTAGAACACAATCGTGGGTATTAGTCTAGATACGTGATAAAAAAGCACTGTATGACATCTAACATTTCGGAAGACCCTAGTCTACACGAACGCCTCTAGTGGCGAATTCATGCGCGATAGCCCCCATTCCCCGGTGCGGTTGCAATATGCCAGCTAGGCGCGCCGCCGCCCACGCGTTGCCATCTTCGCAGCCATCAACTTCATGACGGTCCTCGAGCGCCATCTACAGTAATTAACAGCTAACCAATGCGGTAAATGCGCCATAGTAATACGTAACTTAATTGTTACTCATAAATAATGCCTATAGGTAACTAATTACAAACAAAGCATTCCTTGTGAATTCACCCATAGAACAAGAGAATAAATCCGTCTTACTCGCTATGAGGTTGAGCGAGTATGTTAGAGGAAGTTTAAAAGTTGCGCCAGTTACAGAAAAGTTGAAAAGGAATCGACTGTCTTGGTATACGAGTAGGCATGTGACGAGGAGGGACGAATCGCATATAACTGGAAAAGTGATGAATATAAATTGATGGATAGAGAGGGTGACGAAGACTAAAGAAAAGAACAATGGATTGTTTGAGAAATTATGTGAAAGAAATGGAAGTAAATGATAGCGTGACGATTGACAGGGGAGAATTGAAGAAGAAAACGTGTTGCGCCGACCTAAAATGACATGAGACAAGGGCAGCCCGCTTAGCATGACCACCGTAGAAAAGAAAGAGAATCGACAGATCTTTTGTTCAACTGTCATTTTGCTGTTATTGAATCGACAAAATGACGAACAAAAGATTTGTCGATTATCTTTCGTTTCTTCGGTGGTCATGCTAAGCGGGCAGGTAGATGATGATTTCAACGAAATAATAATGTTACGAGCTAGGTATGAGATAAATTAATTACTACCGATTAAACAATTAAATAACTTTATACTACACTTGCTTAGTAAGTGTACCAATACTACCCCACTAAAAGGCTTGAAAGCTGTTCATTAAACCTTCTCAAAAATCTAGGCAGTTATATTGTATTGAATTTCATTACTGCTCTGAAAATCAGGGTAGTAATCCATTACTAACGCGTTTTGTTTTTAAGTCTTGATGACGTTGGCAATCAAACGATATAATTTTACCATAAAAAGTACTGGCCACTAGCACTTTTAAAGCAGGTAGCATACATTCCGATATGGCCGGCAAATATCAAACCTCTATGTGGTAGAGCGAGAGATTTATAACACTCTCTCGTTTTAACACGCGCGTAAGTTGGAACCTGCGAAACGGGGCGTTTTTACCTTCTCTAACGTCTTTTGGCGCGAAAACTGTTTAACGCGCTAAAATTATAAACATTTAACAATTGTAACAATGTCAACATAACTTTTTAATAAAATGCTTTTTTTGCTATTTTGTTTTTTCCTTCTTTGTGCTTAAGTGTAGTATAAAGCAGTATATATCACTCGAGGGGAAGTACAGATTACTAAACTCGTGTGGTTCACGGCCCTCCGCTTCGCGTCGGGCCTCAAATGCACACTCGATTAGTAATCTGTGCCTTACTCGCCTTGCCTTGCCTTGGTGAATTAATAGCTATTATTAAACACAAAACACTTTAAAACTCAATCACAAATACACTACTGATCACTATTCGCTTAGATATCGCACTTCTAGTTCACTTCGATTCGCTTCGTTGTGTAGCCAAAATCAGACTGCCTGCTCCCGCAAACACGTCGACTATTTATATGGCGACCGAACGTTCGAGAAAAATCCACGACTTCCTTGAACCTTCTTTAGAGTAGGTACCTACATCATTCGAGACTCGTCCTACCTACCTACCTACCTACTTGTTGGTACCTACTACCGTAATTGTAGGTACGGGTACGACGTAACACTAATGATGTTCTTGTGTTTGGACGTTGGAGGAGAAAAATTGCGACATCACAGGGGATTAGTTTGAAGAATATAAATATAATAATAAAATAATAATAATAATATAATATATATTTGTATATATATAGTATTAAAAATCCTCGAAAAAAAACTTCAGCATCAAGGTTTGGTTGACGGCAAAAGGTTTTCATCCCTTATCACATAAAATGTTTGTATGGTTCTCTGCCTAAATTTTTGGGGGACATCAGACGTGATGTATGTGTGTGTAATAAATGGATAATTTACTACTTCAATAAATATGCACACATAGAGAGAGATTGATGTAGAGACATAACATCAAAACTCCTCTAGTTTCATACCTAAGCAACATTCCTGCACTGCCAGTAGCACGACTAGTGCGCGACTAGTGCGCTACTAGTGCGCGACTAGTGCACGATTGGAGTACTAGTCGTTTCATTTTACCTGACAAACGCTGCAATAGAGAAACCACTTTCTGATTTCCTTTTGACACATTTACGTGTAGGATCACAGCAACCGAGGTAAGAGAGACGGCTAGAACAGTAGAAATATCTTTTTGGTAAAATTAAACAAGAAAAATTAACTAAGTATTTCGGGTACAAGGATCAATATTATTTTGGTGTGAGGGGCTATTCCAGGTCTAGCTCGCCGTCCGTCCGTCTCATGACGACAGGCCGTGTCGACGGCGCGTTCGTGTTCCACGCGCGCCTCAAAGAGAGTCAGCAAAAGGAAGGGGTCTGCAAGGACCGATGCCTGCCGGGGTTGCGGGACTGTTCGAAAGAGATACCGTGACCCCGGAACACAAAGGGCGATGAAGGAACATGGATGGGTTTTAGTCAGTAAAAGTCTGACACTCCCTCCTGCTCCGCCCAGAGCGGGAGAAGTCATTTGATGATTTCCCATCCGAAAAAACAAAAAAACACAAAAAAAAAAGGGGCTATTCCAGGTTATTCAAAAATTAGCAATTTATGCAAATAACCTTGTTCTGCACATCATTAGGATATTTTTTAAGGATGTGATTTTTTTTTTGCTCTGGACTGTCATGATATGACCCATACCCTTTTTTTTAAGTGAAAACTTCTTTTGGCGCGTTGAGTACTTTTTTGGTGAACAATAATCATGGAAATCGCGTCATTGTTACCGTACGCTTTCATAGAACGGTTAGTCAAAATCAACCTTAAACAATTAAGATAAAGTTTATTCTGGAATGATTCTATTCAAACTTCAAACTTAATCAAATTTAGTTTTCACTTCTATCGGCAGTCCCCAAAAACTAAGACTAATCTCCCGCAAAACGCCTCTGAGACCTATGTCTCAGAGGCGTCTTGCGGGAGATTAGTCTGAGAAAGCTGCAAGTAGAGAAAAATATGGGGGAGGCCTTTGAGGCCTTTGCCCAGCAGTGGGACTATATAGGATAATTTAAAAAAAAAAACATGCGGGGCAGTTGACACCCATACCCACCTGAAAACATTCAGGTGGGTATGGGTGTCAAGTAACAGATCTCTGTTACTAGAAGGTTTTCAGGTGGGTATGGGTAAAAAAAAGGTGGGTGGATATAAATTATCTAATTTATATCAAAGACACACAACTTTACATGGAGTTTTTCCCATAAAACGTAATTTTTCACCTCCAAAAAAAAGTCGTTTCCAAGCAACAATTTTCGCGTGGGAATACTTAGTTTGATGTACAGATTGCTTGGTTGACGGCTTCGTGGAGGGTCCGTTTACACCTTGTAAACCAGTCTTACTTACATGTTATCTAACTAATATTTAACGTTGTTTAGCTACGTATATCTCTCTTAAATTCTGGTAACGGGACATACATGGGGCTGCAGATACGTAATCAAATCCCACTTTACAAAGCGGCCGTATAACAGATCGCACAAACTACTCTATATAATAATAGCTACCTACCGCACTTTTCCCAACAACTTGGGTAAAAGGCTTGCGGTACCCTTTAATCGAATTTCTAGAAACTTCTTTGTGGGAACTTGTGAAACTGGTGAGTTGTAGTTTTGTGTCGTTGTGTCTGAAACGTAAACCATCTGCGTTGTGTTCTATAAAACGTTGTGATTTGAGAAAAAAACCTTTCTTTTAAAAACTTTGCATTCAGGTATACGAATAAGCTTATTCGATTGTATGTCTCAAGACCAACTTGCCAACTTACCGCAGTATCTCAAGACGAAAGTCTATGACCAGTGTGTGTTGCCAGTGATTACATACTGGACCGAAACGTGGTCGCTCATAATGGGCCTTATCAGAAGGCTTAAAGTCACCCAAAGGGCAATGGAGAGGGCTATGCTCGGAGTTTCTTTGCGTAATTGAATCAGAAATGAAGACATCCGCAAGAGAACCAGGGCCACCGACATAGCCCGAAGAATTGCCAAACTTAAGTGGCCAGTGGGCAGGGCACATTGCTTGCAGAACGGATGGCCGATGGGGCCTAAAAGTTCTACAGTGGCGACCGCGAACCGAAAGACGATGCGTTGGAAGACCTCCCACTAGGTGGACCGATGACCTGGGGAAGGCTGCGGGAATCCGTTGGATGCGAGTCGCACGGGACCGATCAATGTGGCGACACTTGGGGGAAGCCTACGTCCAGCAGTGGACGTCTTTCGGCTGAAATGATGATGATGATGATTGTATGTCATTGGTTTGATAAAATAGAGTGCGGCGCTTAAAACATTTGGGTTTTACCATCAGGAATTTCTCAGTAGCAGCCACGGAGTCTGGATTTGTGCCCAGTTGATGGCAATAGGTTCGCCCCTTATTACACAGGACCTAAACAGAATTGGCGAAATGTGAGTATACTAAGTATTAGGTACTCTACTACTTCCTAACCCTTCTGGAATTTCCGGGTTATGTTATGTTACGTAAATTATTTATCAAATAGTTTTTTATTTCACATAATTTTCTACAATGACTTTCGAGACGATTAGCATAAACCTACCACCATGAACCAACCTGCACTGGGCCCGCGTGGTGGATTTATAGCCCATTCCCTCTCATTGAGAGGAGGCCGTGTCCCAGTAGTGGGAACATTATAGGCTGATGATGATGATGGTGATGACCACCACCATGATTACCACCATCACTATCATTATCGCCAATAGATTGTTGTCTAGATTTCCCCCCTGATGGAAAGAAATAATAATTGTAAGGCATTGACGTACAGTCGTGGTCTTTTCCGCCTGACCAGTTAATTTTTTGATCGCTTAAATCATGCGAAGCCACGCCCCCTTAAAGTTTGGGCCTATTAGGAAAACGTCAACTTTGGCGCGCAAAATAACAATAACTCTCGATTGGCGTGCGTCGTCATTGCGCTCGGCCGATTCGGTATCTTTTCATTCATTATTTCTATACAAAGTCAACGGGGCGGGGCTAGAGAGCGTTTCTATTTTGCGAGTGCAAGCAAAAATTAGCTTAGTGGTGATCAGGCGGGAGTGTCCTCGATAGTACCTAGATCATTTCGGTATACATTGTGGAGTCATTGCTGGGAAATAAAGATGATGTTAAGCACTTGATTTCACACTGATTACTGTATTACCTAGTAAGTACTAACTGGATTGTGGAGGTCAGATAGGCAGTCGCTCCATGTAAAATACTGATATTCAGCTGCATCTGGTTAGACTGGAAGCCAATATAGTTGGAATAGGCTAAGGAGATGATAGTTACTTGATTTCACACTGAAAATCTATGACTTCTAAACTTACTTACATTTACAATAACAGAGCACAGTTTTCTCACACCGAAGTACGAGTATATAATAAACATCAAATATTCCAGAGAGCATTGCATGTTCACATAACGGAATGTGACAATAAACTGCAAAACTATTAGGACATATATCATCGCAAATTCTCTAAATGTATTCCTACCATTTTATTACGTATTTATTACTAAAATGTGGTTTACAGCACTGCGGTTACGAAATCCATTAAAACAGTCCAGCAAAAGACTGACTACCAAGCATTCCATAGTTCCAAACTAAAATGGGAAAAAGGAAAGATGCTTTAAAAACGAGAACACAATTTTCTTTAGATTTCGTTTAATGCAAAGTTGGTAAAGATCCAATTTGAACTTGACCGAACCCACTAATTGCATTTCTGCCAGCGAATTCAAGACTGTTCTTTTTTTGAAAATTACTCTGTGTAGTCACGGTCGTCCCGTTGTGGAAAGACCGCGAAGTTTAAATACCGCTTCTTTGTACACTGTAGACTCAAAGTAGGAAACTCTTTGGTACAAGAAATTATTCATTAGCTTTTGCGGCACGAGGCGAGACGAGCCTGCCGCGATACGTCCATATTCTCCCTAATTACGCTCGTTTTAGCTACTATATTTTGAGCAAACAACGTTTTATTAATGATAATTTCGTACACAAAATTCAACGTTATTTTCCTTGTTTTTCAGTTGAAACTGTTTTGAATCTTTTGATTTTTTGTTTGTCCGTGTTATACTAATTAAACTATTTTGGATTCAGTCAATTGACTAATTATTATGAGATTTAATATATCTTCCAACGTCTAAAAGTTTATTCAGCTTATAATTAGTTACATAAATGACCTACTGAGATTTTGATTTTCTCTTCAAAATATAACTTCTCCAAATCCTAATCTCGCATGACATAATTTATTTATCTATACCAATACCATCTCTTTGTATGCCGTCTATTTAGGTATTACCATACCTCACACCAAACCCGTTATCAAAAACTCTGAACACGCGCAAAATATATTACCAATATTCATGGTGTTCCCATGATTCATCGACATGCCTTGATATACGACATCATATTTTATAGTAGAAAAATAATGAGATCGATAACTTTACATTGTTGAATTCGAAGCATGGACCGTATACACATAACGCGACGCCGTAACGGAAATTGGATAATAAATCTCTCTGTTTTACTTTGTAATTTAAACATAATTATTTCAGAATCTTACCATTCAAACAACGGTTCGTTCGGAAACAATTTAGAAACATTTTATCTCCAATTCTTGGGAACATATTTTTTAATTTGCACTGAATTTATTTTAGATACGAGGTTTCCTGACAATTGGCCTCGTGAGTGGAACTCAGGAAAAATACCGTTTATCTTTAATTTTTATTCAATAGGTAAGTGAGCCAGTCTCATAACATACTCGATAGTAACATTCATTTGTTCAGAATACTGGCAAGGGCGACGACGCTTTCGGGATCGCTGAAAAAATTAGCGAGACTGCAGTGTGTTCGTGTGTGCAGTGTGTCATTTAGGACACAATCCAAGAATATGATATCGTGTCACCCAGTATTTTAGTTGACGAAGTCAGATTAGCAGCCCACACAGAGTAACAAACTGGATTTCAGTTCCATTCGGTTCGACTGAAAACTGGGTCTAACACAGTTATGAAAAGGCTATTAGGCATATGATGGACAATGAGGTAAATAATTTTGACGCAATTTATTAAATATAGAATTATTTTTGTTATAATATTACTGTCTCTCATCTGCCATAGCCTTTTCCCAACTATGTTGGGGTTGGCTTCCAGTCTAACCAGATTCAGCTGTATTTTACATGGAGCGACTGCCTATCTGACCTCCACAACCCAGTTAGTACTGAGTAATACGATACCCCTTGGTAAGACTGGTTGTCAGACATTTTGGGTCACTGACTAGTAAACGACTGTCAAAGATATGCAAATGACAGCCGGGACCAACGGCTTAACGTGCTTTCCGAGGCACGGAGGAAACCCGGTATGTAATGGGTGGTCACCCATCCACAGACCAACCTAGGCAAGCACGGCTTAACCTAAATATAACCCGAGCGGCTGTTATTATTTAGCTACAAGTTTCTCTCATGGTTTGCTAAATATCATATTGTCTATCAGAATTCTGGCGTGGGTTTTGTTTGAGACAAAGATAAATATAATGTTTTCAGCTTGATTGCTTTTTCGATAATTGTTACTGGGCTTATAAATAGCTTTCCTGAAATGTTTTTGATGTATTCATTAACCACGACAAGACCTAATTAAAGCTTTCATTAAATTTAGACTCATCATCCTGCCTTGTCTTTTCCGAACTCTGTTGGGTCCGACTGGACGGAAGCCGATCTCTTCCCATCTTACCGGATGCAGCTATACCAGTAGATATTTTACATAGAGCGCCTGCCTATCTAACCTTCACAACGCAATCACTGCGTTATACGATAATTATGGATTCATACATAAACACTCACGCCGACACTCACAGAACGTGGTCAGTGTGTGTGATGTCCTTCTGGCGTGACCACTCTGCATCGTGACACATCTGCCTTGTAAATACTTTTTGTAAGTCGCCTTTCACTGATCGTCACCACATCTCCAAACCATCTGAGCATACTCTTTACGATATCTTTAAATTACCTTATTAAACGCAATTGGGAACTAATAAAAACGGCCAAGTGCGAGTCGGACTCGCGCACGAAGGGTTCCGTACCATTATCTATCTATATGTGTGTTGTATGGGAGCCCCCTTATTTTAATTGAACTATTTATTTTTAAAGTGATTATACAACTAAATATTTTGTAAATTCAAGCGTCTACCTGTTATTTATATATTAATATCGAGCAAAAATACGGCAAAAAAATCACGTTTCTTGTATGGGAGCCCACCTTAAATATTTATTTTATTCTGTTTTTAGTATTTGTTGTTATAGCTGCAACCGAAATATATCATCTGTAAAATTTTCAACTTTAGCACGGTTCATGAGACAAACAGAGAGACGAACAGTGGAGTCTTAGTAATAGGGTCCCGTTTTTACCCTCTGGGTACGGAACCCTTAAACAGTAACTTACTAATGTATATATTACCTACATTTCCTTTATCCCCACATAGCACATTCGTACAAGTATTTTACATACAAACAGAGTCTATTCCCAGTAGATTTGCGGTAAGACCTACATCCCGTAAACTAGAAACGGGTAGGTTAGTTGTAACAATTACTTGATTGTTTGATTCCTTTCATCTGTACCTACGTGAATATTTATGCAGCCTTTGGGATTACTGTAGCATACACACACTGTGAGAGAACTCCTTTAAAAATGCTTAGAAATTTTGTATTAGGGAACCTGAAATCACGGGCCTGTGGACGGTGGGCTATGGGCTAGCTTGCCGTCCGTCCGTCTCATGACGACAGGCCGTGTCGACGGCGCGTTCGTGTTCCACGCGCGCCTCAAAGAGAGTCAGCAAAAAGAAAGGGGTCCGCAAGGACCGATGCCTGCCGGGGTTGCGGGACTGTTCGAAAGAGATACCGTGGCCCCGGAACACAAAGGGCGATGAAGGAACATGGATGGGTTTTAGTCAGTAAAAGTCTGACACTCCCTCCTGCTCCGCCCAGAGCGGGAGAAGTCATTTGATGATTTCCCATCCGAAAAAAAAAAAACAAAAAAAAAAGGGAACCTAAAATCGTACTAATAATATATTGACAGAAACGACAACTTTTTGGGGAAAACTTTAACTGCTAAAGTAATCATTTTTAACGAGTGACTGAAGAGAGGCTGAGTTTTTTCTCAGTAGCAATCACGGACTCTAAATTTGTACCCGGTTGATAGCAATAGGCTCGACCCTAATACATGAGACTTAAATATACCTGGCGAAATGTAGGTACGTACTATTGGGTACACCTCTTCGGGGATTACAAACGTGATGTTATGTATGTTCTTATTCTCTAGGGCACAAGAAATCAAAATAAAATATAATAGGTACATACAAATTGCAATAAAATAAGGGACAAGGGCTAGTTTATTGTCTCGAGGTGGCATTGCACAAGTCCGAGGCCATGTGCTTTCATGGGCCTCGGAATGCGCCACCTCCGGGATCCTTACTCACGGTAGGAGGGGTATCCATCGGTGTCGAGTCGACTTTGAAGTACCTAGGACTCGTCCTCGACAGCCGGTGGAACTTCGTGGAGCACTTCCGACGTTTGGCCCCCAAACTGGAACGGACTGGGGCTGCCTTCAGGCGGCTCCTGCCCAACCTGGGCCCCCCGAACGCCTCCTGCCGGAGGCTCTACGCGGGAGTCGTGCGGTCCATGGCCCTTTACGGGGCCCCGGTGTGGGCGCGTTTCTTGAGGCTGCGTGCAGCCCACTACCTGAACGCGCCCCAAAAGGTGGTAGCCGTAAGGCTGGCCCGTGGGTACCGCACGATCGCCCGCGAAGCGGCGTGCCTCCTTGCCGGATTGCCGCCATGGGATCTGGAGGCGATAGTCCTCGCGCGCCTGCATGAATGGCGTGCGGAGGCGCTTCGCCGGGGGTAAACTCCGCTGCCGCGACAAATTGTCGCTCAGCGGACAGACTTCCGGCGGGATCTCATGGCGACATGGAGAGAGCGACTGTCGCAACCCCGTGCAGGGCACGCCACGATAGTGGCGATAAGTCCCCTCTTTGAGGAGTGGCTGGAGAGACGCCACGGCGTCCTCACCTTCCGCCTGACGCAGGTCCTCACCGGACACGGTGTTTTCGGGAGGTTCCTGCACCGAATCGGGCGGGAGGAAACGCCCGGGTGTTTCCACTGCGAGGATCGACCGGAGGACACGGTGGAGCACACGGTGGAGGTGTGCCCCGCGTGGGCGGAGCACCGCCGTGTCCTCGAAGCGGCGATTGGCGGCGGCGACCTCTCGTGTCCGGCCCTGGTGCAAGCCATGGTCCGGAGCGAGACGGAATGGGACGCCGTCACCTCCTTCTGCGAAGCAATAATGCTAGAGAAGGAGGTGGCGGAACGTGAGAGGGAGAGAACCTCACAGCGTCCCGGCCGCCGCGGGAGACGCCCCGGGCGTCGGGGGCCACCGTAGGCGCAGGCCTGTGGACGGTGGACTATGGGCTAGCTCGCCGTCCGTCCGTCTCATGACGAAAGGCCGTGTCGACGGCGCGTTCGTGTTCCACGCGCGCCTCAAAGAGAGTCAGCAAAAAGGAAGGTGTCCGCAAGGACCGATGCCTGCCGGGGTTGCGGGACTATTCGAAAGAGATACCGTGGCCCCGAAACACAAAGGGCGATGAAGGAACATGGATGGGTTTTAGTCAGTAAAAGTCTGACACTCCCTCCTGCTCCGCCCAGAGTAGGAGAAGTCATTTGATGATTTCCCATCCGAAAAAAAAAAAAAAAAAATACGGCTAGTTTATTGAAACTAGCCCTTGTCCCCTATTTTATTGCAATTTGTTGTTTGTTTTTTTGTAAGAGAATTTGTTTTTTAAATATTTATTTAAAAAACAATTTCTCTTTACTATTTCTGACGTTATGCCCATAGAAAACAACGATTTTGTATGAGACGCGTACGCGTCACGCGTAGGTTCAATTATCACAACTTTTTTATTGATTGCAGGCGTAAAACGTTTAATAAGTATCGTGAAAAAAGGACACAACTACTTAGAGAGAAGATCATGTTTGAGATTCGTAGAACACAATCCGGAAGTAATGACAAGAAAGAAGAACTTCACGTTCCTATATTACAATCTTTCAGGGGTTCTTGAGAGTTGCTGCTTGAGGTTCTATAGCGAGCCTTACGGGCGACGCGTATGTTTACAATCTTTTTTTTGTAACCTCAACATTATAAATAGTAGGAACAATAACCTAAGATATTAGAGGGAATTAGTCTGCAGAGAATAGTGATGCCTCGATTGTATTATACTTCTTTCTTGCTAATAAAACAAACTCTTTTGCTTGAGGTTTCTGCCGGGCACAAATCCAAACTCAAATTCCTGTATTTAAACTGGATTTAAACTTTATGCTCAACAGCGATCTGATCGCGTTTGCGATTACTAAACTTACGAGGCATTTGAAATTGTATCTTTATTGTGGTTTTTAGACAATGGATTATTTTCTTTTAAAAAAAAACAACATCAACGAAAAAAAACACAAAAGCGAAAAAAGAAAACGAAAAATAATCAAAAAAATACCGAAACAACATTAACGAATGTTTCTTTCATTTTCCAGATGGTCCTAATAACTCCAGTATGTTCTCTACCGGCAGAGGTGGCGCATGCGACAATGCACGGCATGGGGATGAGGCATAGGAGACACGAGCCTTTCAGTGAGACTGTCGCTAAAGCAACACTCTTCGTTACCCATTGTGCGCATGAATCACACAAGAAGTTGCTGTTTGATCAAAAAAATTAGGCCTACAAACATAATAATACCAGATATTTTACATAAAGCGACATGAAGCTTATCTGAACCTCACAACCCAGTTAGTACTGGGTACTATAATACGCCTTGATAAGACTGGCCAGACTTAAAGCTGTGTTATAAATGTCAATAAAATAAAGTCGCTATTCATGTTCTCTCAGACCTTCTAAACTGACTAATTGGTTTTAAATTTTCACCAACACTTAGAGAATTTATTCTGAAAGTATAGCACATAAATCTATAGATGTTTTGGCAAGTCGCTATACAAGTAGATTACACCGTTGCAATAGGGGGGGTCACTAGTTATCATCAACATCATTTCAGTCATTCTCACCGCTTTTTTGCATCTCGCAGCCTGGTGTTCCATATAGTTATGAGCATAATCAATGTAGAGTCACAGGTCTCCTCTGTATCAGAGGGAATAATACACCACGCGGATCTAGGGCGGGTTGATAGAATGTTATGTGTGATAGATAGGTCTTCGAATTTTTGGTTGTTGGACACACCGGTTTCCCCAGGATGTTTGCATCTACCGTATTGAGAGCAGCGGTTATGAAATAAATGGCACGAAATAATACGTCTGCCTGGGTTACGACCCACGACCTTCAATTCGTAAGTCAGAGCAGTTCTCACTGAAGGACACTTCCAAACACTACTTATAACAAAAAACTGGCCTGTTGGTCTCGACCGTAGAACGTATGGGTCCTGGATTTGATTTCCGGGCCGGGTAAAGAGCACTAATAAGTTTTTTCATTAGAAATTCTTGGTAGCAGCCCGTAGTTTGGAAATTGGCGGTATGATAATACCTCAGTGACTCGGAAAGCACGTCAAGCCGTTGGTGCGCCTGATCTCTCTCGGATTGCCGTCCCATCGGAATATGAGAGTAAGGGAACAGAGAGTGCAATATAATATCTCTCGCGCCGATGGCAAATCTTCGCTGAGATTGGCCGCCGTGACTGTTTTTTTTTTTGTTTTTGCCTGTTAGTAGTTACCAGGAAACATTTATTTTTATAAATAAAGAAAACGCACGACCAATACCACCATCAAAACGAGGACAAAGTGAATGTTAAGCCTCCCATTACTATAAAGAACATTTATTTTACATTTCAACTCAGTGGAATAAATTCAGGCACCAAATAAACAAATGGTTTATGTCCTCTTAAAATCTCGAAAAACAATATTTTTTTATAAGTGTTTTCCGTTGAAAAGGGATGAGCTATGTTCTAGGAAAGTTTGTAATTAACCATTTTATTTCAACTGTTAGTATTTATTTCGTTTATTTTCTTTCTGACTAGTATTCTACCTACACCTTAACGGTATATTGTAGATATACTTTTTTTAAATTCAATACCATATATATATATATATTTAGTTGTGACCCGACCCACTTACAATAACAATAATTCAATTGAATTACTATTTAGTTTGTCCTTTCCGCGAAATTAGCCCAATCAAAAATGAACTAGAACTTGAGTTTATAAGCTTTCTTATCATAGCCCTGGATCAGCAGAACTGGAAGTCATTGGGAGATGCCCTTGCCCAGCAGTGGGATGACGCAAGCTAAAAGTCACAGAAATCATTGGAAGGAATGCTTAGTTAGGCTTTTATCTACATCGTAGTATGTTTAACAAAAACTATACTACCGAAGAGAATGTGTGCCCAGAGGGGAGAATTTTTACCTGGTTGATAGCAATAATAACTCCTATTCCTCCATTTCAGGCGAAATGTTGAACAACCTATAACGTCCACTGCTGGACATAAGCCTCTCCCATGATGGGAGGAATTTGCCGTAATCTCCACGCTTGGCAGGCGGATTGGAGATCGCAGTGATGAAAGACTAACAGAAAACGCTGCTGCCCATTCTCTGGTCTATGGAGGTGTTCTGCCTCAGACATTAGTCGCCTTAAACCACACCCGCGCGAAATGTTGAAACTATATTATTATTACCTACACATCTGCCTTACTATTTGGGCTTCATAGTAGTGAAAATATCAATATTTGTAAAAATTAATTGATATAACAAAGTTTCCCTGTTTGGAACAAATAGTTTTTGAAGAGATATACTCATTTCACAGGCCCTACATAGGATAACAAAACAATACACACAAATCCTACTCATCAACGACTCGAATATGTAATTTGAAACACGTCCGAAGTCTCTTGTGCACTTGCAACGAGTTCGTTCATTAGCCAGTCGGGAATAAGTCGCGAAGTTTCGCTAACTTGATTACTCCGAGCCGAGAATTAACACGCTTGCCGAAACAACGCGCCTAGTAATGCGAATATTTCGCAGCACCCGAGATGAAAGCCGAGTTACGAGATAGAATACGGAATAGTAGAGATTTGGAGTGTGTACCAAGCGAGTTTTGTTTGATGAGTTTTTGTGTAGAAAATCAGATTGGTATAATTATTCTTGAATACAATTCAACTTACTGAGTTGCCGTCAATAGAATCATTGAGTATTTTGTTTCCCGCGGGAATCCCAACCCAAATGTTTGAACGTGGACGAAGCTCACGAAAACTTAGAAGTATCTCAGCAGGTGGTGTTCTGTGGTTTCTACCTACCCCCCACGGGAAAAAGGTGTGGATATATAGACAAAAGCGTAGCACAAAAAGGACACTGGTGTAAGTTTTATTGGAGATATCAGAACTTGTCCAAAATAAGTTGAATCACGGCCACGATCTTGAGAAGCAAAATCCGACTCCCCATCTCCAGACGGCAAACTTGCAAGATTTTTTTCTCAAAAAAACACCACCAAACCTACAGTAAAAGTTCCCTTAAAAGTTTTCCAGACTTAGCCAGTTAGTACTGGCACAGTCCTTCACTTCACCGGCAAGACGATGTATTTCAGTTAACGATTGTCGCAGCAATATACAGTCTCCCCGAAGATTTGTTTTACACCTTTTGCCTCGGACTTAATACTCCTTTTGTTGCCTATTCTGTGGTTCAAGGTGAAAACAGCGAACCGGGATGTTTTACATCGTAATTAGGGAGTATTGATTTGGTAGCAATTCGCTCCTTGTTTGAAGCACTGGGTGTAATTCAGTTTCTCGGTAACGCTGAAATCAAATTGCAATGTACTTTGTGTTCGTTCTTTACGTCTTGTGCAGTGATAAATACTTTTTCGACTGAGAAAAAGTATATTTTTATTGAAACCAAGCGCCAATATCAAAATGCAAGGGGGCAAAAATTGACAGTTTTGTCAAGGAAAACAGAATTTTTTATTCAGCAGTGTGTAGTACGACTACGACTATGACTCGCGCACGAATGATTGCATAATTTCTAACAATATTGAACACTTTATCATTTGTTGTTATACATACTCACTACTCAGTGAAAATTTCAAGTGTCTACCTATTACGGTTGTAAAGATACAGCCCTGTGACAGACAGACAGACCGACAGACGGAAAGACAACGAAGCCTAAGTAATAGGGACCCATTAGCACCCTTTGGGTACAGAAATCTAAAAATGTACACCCAAGCACGCAAAGTCTCCTTGCAAAAGTACTGAAAGACTGCTTTTTATTTCCAGCCTTACCAGTAAGAAGTATTCAAGAGCCTTTAAATTCAATAACAACACAATAAACGGTTACTAGACACTTAGTTTTAGAAACAATGAGTATTACACACGTACTGATACTAAAATATAACTCAAAATGGTTCTCCAACTTGGTTTCAATTTCAATTATTATTTTCTTTCGTCTTCTTTTTCATTTACTATTGTATCAGCATTTTCTTGTCTAATTAATTTATTATTTTGCAATCTTGTCTGCATTCCAATTGTTATTCATTGCGTATCATAACCAGGTTTCTTTTGGTTATTATGTTCTAGAGAAATGTTAACGATCATACATCGAAACTCTTTATTTTATATTATTGTAAGTACTGAAATATGGGACATTATCATACACTAAAAACTGGATTAAACTGGATTTTTTGTGACTAAAGGTAACGACAGAGTGAAAAGAGGTCGAGGACGATTTAAGTTTTTTTTTTTTGTAATTTAAAACAGACTTATCTGTCTACAAGTAGTTAAATAAATACACACTTAAATTCCAAATGTTTTCCACCTACTTTTGGTCAAAATCAAATCAAAGTCAAAATGGTAGGAGTTTGAATAGTTAATAATCTGTCTCACCTATAACTTTCTTTATCAATGTAAAATACACCTTAATTCAGAGGTAATTGATAACATTTGACCCGGAACTACGCTTCCTTTGATAAACCCCGTCGCAATTTTAAAATTTACCCCAGTTAGGGGGCGAAGTACCCCCTCTAACATCTTATTAGATATTTTTCTATTGCTCTTTATATAATAACACAAAATCGCTCAGTAGCAATCCACTGAGTTACTGCGTGAAAGCAATGTAATTTTCTCAACGTTGCTGTTCACTGATTTTCCAATTTAACGCAATTTTTTGTTGTGAATAGACTCGTTATGTGAGAAAACTTGTGTAAGTATGGCTATTTAGTAGATGTTGAGTATTAATTTGATATTTACTTTTGCGAAATATTCGTAAAAGGCCAAACTTTATTTAGCAAAAGTGAAGATCGGACTTCCTATTTGTGAAAAAAATCTGCTCTATTTTGAATGTTTGGTTCAATGGTAAACGATATTTCTCTGCCACAACTGTGCTGGTTGATTATCGATTATGTATTATATCTATACGTGACGCATACATTTCAATTGTTGCTTTTCATCTCAGATTTGCTACAGTTGATGCACGAGACCCCAAACAGGAGCAGTGGAATTTGAGCACACTTACTCTTAAGGCAGTAGGACTAGAGTTGCGTTCATACTTTATCAAATAAATTCTGTTCTTCTGCCAAACTAATATCTAGATATGAAATGCATTCGAATATTCAAATACCTTTCGCAAACGGCAGGCATTTCCATCAAACCTAGCTATTTCATAATAAAATAAAAGAATATTTGCAACCTCTGTGCCTGGCTACATATTTTAAAAGGAAACCGATACATCATAGTTGAAAACACAAGGAAGATAGAAGTGCAAACAAAGCGATCTTATCGACCCAGCAGACGCAATGCGATCAGGGAACAGTCCGACCGATCACGTAGACCCCTATTCTTACCCTTTTAATCCCCTCAAACACATACGTGGAACATCTTAGGGGGACGCGCTGAAGTTCATCTTACATTAGCCGTTTGCACTTAGTATTGCTCGAGGCATTCTAATAGTAGGTACCTCTTAAAAAGAAAACTAAGAAACAATAAGCCATACACCATATTGTTTACTCCAGTTATACAATACCGATACCATCTCCCGTCTACGAAATTGAATTTCAGTTTCAATTTAATTTACGGAACTGTTGGGAGAATACCTCAAAATAAATATTAGTTCCTTTATTTCTGTGATATGAGTAATCCCAGGGAAATTGATGAAATATTTTCGTTGTGTTTAATATTGGTGGATATTGATTTACGTTTATTTGGTGGCAAAATACCACCAAATGTTTTAGATGTTTTTTTTTTAAGGTTTTTTTTTTTCAATGATTGCTTTTCTATTCTTTCTATTTTATTAAATCTTAACGTTACTATTATTATATCTTTATTTTGATACTCGATACGTGAACCCGCATTTCAAAAACTTTTCCCTATTCACAACAACAACAGTCTTCCCCCTAGGTTACCAACGACACTCAATTACCAACTCAAATCACATATCACAAAACGATTACGAAAAACTATCACGTATGCAGACTTCTATTAAGCTGAAAATAGCCCAGAGGTCTTCTGTGATTTTGGCAATCGTGCATCCATAGATCCACAAATTAAATAGGGACAGAAGGTCTATAATATACAACAAGCGAAATCAGGCGCACGCAGCCGTAGACGCGAACAAAATGCCACCTCTAAACGAATGCGAATGCTTTACGTTGAGCGAATCTATTCTGTATACAAATTCTTTCTTCCAATTTATGATATTTTGAATTAATCGAATGTCAACTTTATTGTTGTGTTGATTAAGTTTATTTTAGAATGACTGACTTGTATAAAGGGTGTAAAATACCTCTTCACGAAGCCGAAAGGCACTTGTTCTTCTCGTCATAGCGATATTTTTTTTGTTCTACACCATACCTGGGAGCCTAGGAAAAAGTTACGGAGATATTGGGGGTAACTTATTGAAAAGTATTTTTTTTAATACAAGTTTTAATGTAAGATTTTTACTTTAAACACCTCCACCACCCCCGTACTAATCCATCCATCAACACAATGTTTTGAGTGCGTTACATTGAGTTCTATCACAAAACATGATTTTTCACCCCAAAAAAAAAATATCGTTTCCCAGCAATAATTTTTGCGTAAAGTTACTTAGTTTGATGTACAGAATGCTTGGTTGACGGCTTCGTGATGAGGTCTTTTACACCCTGTATAATTTAGTAGCACACGGTTAGACTGAAAGCCGATTCCAAAATAGTAAGAAAAAGGTAAGGCAGTCAATGTTAATGATTGAAAAAGACACAAAATTATTTATTTGCCTCGAAAACTGAAATTAAACTGTGAGTAAAGTTGCAATTTTTTACTAATTCTTTTTTATTATTGTTGCATTTTTTTTAAATCTATCTTAATTTAAAGCATACATTATGACTTGCCATAGCTTGTAATCTTCCTTATAAAGAGACGACCTTCTCTATCTATCTATTTTGTGTAATAGGTACGTTTTATAGTTACATGCGTACTTACTGTATGTATGTTAGTGATCACATTAACATCTACCCTCTCATAAAAGCCAATGGACTCGGTTGCGCAATATGAGGACTGTATCGTTTTATTTTACTGTTATTTCACTTTCTATTTCTTCTCTGGTCAATCCTGTTGGTATTTAAAGTATTGTTGGTTAACTAGGGATTAATAAATAGTATTTGGACTCAGAGTGACTTTTGTATTTTTAAATCTATATAGGTTTCATTCAAAACTGCTCTCATAATTGTCCTGTACAATAATGCATTCAGGATGCTGTTGGGGCTGCCACGCTTTTGTAGTGCCTCAGGGATGTTCGCGGACGCCCAGACTGACAGCTTCGCTGCAATCAGACGCAAGCGAGCAGCGTCCTTGTTGCATAGGGTACGTGCCAGTACCAACAGTCTCCTGAATGTCATTGCCAACAAACTGGATTATCCTTTCATCTGGTATTTAAGTCTCCCACATGCTCTCGTTAATATTGTTAATGTCTACTAACATAGTTGTTAAGTTTTTATGTTACTAACATCTTTGTATTTACTTAAGTTAACTTATAATTATGGAATTTTATTCTGAAATATAGAGATTATTATTATTATAACACCTTATACAGTAGGCAAAGCCATGGAAAATATTCGTGAAACTAATCTTTACATAGTATAAAACGCTTCCGCTGTCTGTACGCTTAGATCTTTTAAACTACGCTACGGATTTTAATGCAGTTTTCAGCAATAGATAGAGTGATTCAAGAAAAAGGTTGATATGTATATGCTACATTGCATCCATACGAAGCCGCGGCAGGTCGCTAGTTTAATATAAAATGGACTACAAAATGACTTTAAAATTGTTCTTTTACATTCGGCTTTTTTAGTTGTATAAAATTGCAATAACAGCAAGTAAACACTGTGTGTACACTTTACTTAAAAAAATATGTTCTCTTACTTTACACAAAAACGAAACGAAACGAACTGTACCTTATTTTTATACATGGGTGTCACATCTTGTGTGTTCGTTTATTTATGTAATAGGTATAATGTTTCTCAAGTGAGAAATAACATGTTTTGCATACAGGAATATTACCTTACGGAAAAGAATCTTAAGTTAAGTCCCTAGTATAAGTTATTCTTCGTAGAAATAATAACACATTCATAAATATGTAAATATCATTTCCCGTCCTCATTTTCCAACACCTATTTGCACTGGAATAGTTTTTTCATATCTGTGGACTGATTAAAATAACGGATAAACATTTTTCTGTGACTAGTTGCGAGTTACTGGTTGTTTTCTCTGCAAAGATAACTTCAACAAAAATGTTAATTATTACGAGATTTATTCCGAACATTTGTAGGTACAAAATTTTTCAAGCCTGTCTAAATGTTGAATTTTTTTCTGAAAATTTCAAAATAATCTCGCTCTTATCGCTCGCCATTTTTATTTTTGAAACGTCGGTTACATTTTATTACGAAGCATAACCCTAAACGTGCCACACGGCTGCCATTTGCGGACATCCGTACCAACCAACCAACCTAAATTTAGCATACTGCGCTGACCCCACAATCAGATCCCGTATTGAATAAAAACTCGTATTTGCACATAAACGGCGCGATCCACAAATACACGGGTTGGGTATTGGCGGGTTGACCTCTTTGAATCAATGATGAATCCAATTTCACCCTACCTTTACGAACGACAGTCTCATTTGGTCACAGGTAAAAACATTTACGTGAAACACGAACCAACGGACCACTTTGTCACAGAGATTTACAGCTCGGAAATAGATTTATTATTCTTTTTTGTGAACAACTATTGTGCCTCCCCCTCGGGTATAAAAAGTACTCGACTGAGGAAAATGACCGAACTTTTGTCTTTAAATTATATCTGCTCCCTTTTGAGAGGCAGTGCGGGACATTCCCTTTCTGTACAAGAAGAAACAGACATTCAGTCTGTATTTATAATAGGTATATTACCCTACAATAAAAAAGTTTGAATCTCTTGTGAAGCACTGGAATATCTTTATTTTAATCTATGGCAAAGCAATTACCTCGGGCGACACATAAAATCTGAAGTAGTCGTAAAAATTCTGGAATCATTCGTAAAACTGCTATCTAAAATCTTTTGAATCGAATTTTCAGCTAATTTGACAAATAGTAATTTATTCATTCGCATATTGATCTAATCTGGAGAGTCGAAAAGAAAGTATTATTATTTCATCAATCTGAATTTTGCAGTTAAATTTATTTTATGGCGGTTTTATGCAGGCGAAACGTATAAATATAAATCACAGCATTGTTAGAAGTAATTTTAACAAATAGCTAGAGTATTTTAATCGATTATTGAGCTGTTACACGCATCGCGCCCAATTGGTAATCGATACTCGTGTCTTGTGAATGAAGTCTTTGTCCCAGGTCACGATAATTCAGGATACTATTAAACATAATTTGACATTGTTATTATAATAACTAACAAATTACAAATTCAAACACAAACTCACTTAACATATCAAAACAGCACAGTTATAATAATCGCCTCACTCTAAACTTACGTTATACGCTCTTAAATCCCTACAAAATATACCAAGTGGCGTAGTTGGGGCAACTGCAAACAAAGGCAGTTTGCATTACAACACCAACATACATATGTATGTGTGCGTCTCTGTCGGACATTCTCTGTCTCGCTCATTAATTCAAGTATGAATAGCGCAGAAATTAGTGTCAGAGTAAACCTTGGTGTCTCTGTTTGCTTGCCGACTGGGGCTTAAGACGGATTTACTGGGCAGACGGAATTCAGACACCTTGTCGTAACTTCTTCGAGTGAAGGAAGTTGGGTTTGGATAGCTGGTGGTATTATTATGTCTGTGTAGGTGGAGTAAATAATGACAGAGTTTTCATTTGTGAGGTGAAGAAAATAATGGGTTTGATGTAAAACATGAGGGTGTCGTTCTTACAGTTCTTTAACAGCATTACATTTTTCTTTATCATGTGGTTAGTGCCTGACCTGGTGTCGAAGTTCTTATGCCGCCCGTGGGCCTCTGACTTGGCATTACATGCCGTCGACAAATATCTCTCAGGCATGCTGGTTTCCTCACGATGTTATCCTTCACCGAAGCAAGTGATAATTATAAGCAAATGAATATGAAAAATCAGAGGTCTTAGGTCTGAGGTCTTCGGTTCGAACTTGACCTATGACTTGGCCGTCTGACGGTGACACCACTAGGCTGTCACTGCTTTCAGCATTGAAGCAGCACGTCAATATTTCACTATAGAGCCTAATAATTTCATAGGTTTAATGTAGTTCGAAGATTGTGAATTTAAACTGTCAAAAATTTAAAGGTTTTTGTTTGAAGACCTTCTGTTCCAGTAACTACTAGGTATTTTCATTTTGGTCATAGATGACCAAAAAACCACCGGGTCATATTGTTGGAATGACATCAGACACATAAAACATAAAAATAAGTTTTATGTCAAGAAACACAAACATAAAATATCGTAAAATATCTGTATAAAGAAACAATATCCAATATTCATGTAAACTTAATAAAAAAAAACAACACAAACGTTGTCTAAGGGCTTTCCTATCCATTGGAAGGGCAAACGGCCGCGAACCGTGATAAACAAATAGTTTATGAAGGTATTATATAAAACGGTTGTATTAAAAATCAGTTGCAAACATGCTTTGTATTCACCGTCCGTCCACAGCAGTATCGGGGTACACTAAAATTTATTTTGCACTCAAAAGGGAAATGAGATTATGTTTCAATAACAAACATATCCGGGACTACACGTTGCAGGAATAAAAAGTCACACCCGGGGAATTTATTTACCGCTTTCGAACGAACTATTCAGTTCGTGGAGTTTTATACCAGGCCGACGTCACTCGCTGAATATCTTATTTTTTTTACAAAAAACGTGACACGCCGGAAAGTTTTCAATTTCCTCGTGGCGCTGAAAATAATTCGGTAGTTATCAATTTTGTACCAGAGGTTAATATTAAGTTAGCGCTGTTGAATATGGAATAGGTGAGTAAGAAAATGGAGGGGAAGATTATTGGATTCGAAAACGTTAAGTACTAAAGTTGACACATTTTATTATGCTCTAAAAAACCAAAATAAATTACATCAGTTTAAAAATCTGGTAATCGTTTCTAAAAGAGAATTATATCTTTCTTTCCCCATAGAAATTGACGGCAACTTTTGTATTACATCAGGTACGCGGAAAAGGACAAAAAAAACTCATAAAAACTTTTTCAAACTAACCCCGAACTCACATTAAACCATACTTATCTGGGAATTAAACTTGTTACAGTCACATAGTATAACATAAACGGTGTACTTTAACTCCCTTCGAAGGGATACGAAACTGTAATTTGTCATCGACTTTATTACTACGCGCTAAGCACGCTACGGCGTAGGCCTCGTTTCGTGCGTAGTGCGCAGGCCTCGTGGCGCAATATTTATAGCATAATAATATGCAGTGCCAACGCTATTATTGAATCTTTTTTTTAATATTATTATTATGTGTTTTTTTTATGGTTTAGCGTATTTATACACATTAATGCGCGATTGAACTGTTATTTTGTTATCAGTTAACATTAGAAATTATATAATCATCGTCCTAGCATTTTCCACACTATGTTGGGGTCGGCTTCCAGTCTAACCGGATACAGCTAAATACATATTAATATTTTACATGGAGAGCACCGGTGGCCCAGTGGTGGCGGCCCCGACTTACGAACAGTAAGTCGTGGGTTCGAACCCAGACAGGCGCATTACTTTGTGTAATTTATTTCATCACCACTGCTCTCAAAACGGTGAAGGAAAACATCGTGAGGAAACCGGCATGTCCTAGAACCAAAAATTCGAAGACATGTGACATCTACCAATCCGCGCTGGGCCCGCGTGGTGGATTATAAGCCCATTCCCCCTCATTGAGAGGAGGCCGTGTCCCAGCAGTGGGAACATTATATGCTGATGATGATGATTTTACATGGAATGACTGCCTACCTGACCTCTACAACCCAGTTAGGACTGGGTAATACGATAACCCTTGATAAAATTATTGGTTGTCAAAATTGCTATGTAATAAAAATTAATCAGACGGCTGTTATTATCTAGCCACGAGCTCCTCCCATCATTAGAAATTATAATTATAGAATACAATTAATTTTAAAAAATCGTCTTATTTTATTTTATCTTTTCTGTCACCAAGTACTAGATTCTGTACAAAAGAATTTATGTAACAATGAGTCAATTTACTTCCGGACTTGAACAGTATTAGGACAATCGTTTGTTCAGCGAGTCCTTCCTGAAAGTTAACGTTAGTTAGTCGTTGATTAATATTTATTATTGGGTAACCAGATATAAAAAGAGAAGTAAAGGCAGGCAGTATCGAAGATGGGAGGACGATATCAAGGAGGTGGCAGGACCATGTTGGATGAGGATAGCAAGGCATAGATCGTTGTGGAGAACACTTGGGGAGGCCTATGCCAAAGAGCAAGACAATCACGGAACCGGTGTCTAATACGAATAATAAACATTTAATCACGCTGCTTTCATAAACAACCATGTTTAATATTAGTAACAGATAAGTAGTTATAAGATGAAATGTAACATATAAGATAGTTAATAAAAGCTTTTATTATTATTATTATTATTATGTTGTTTTTATGTTTCTTCTCATTTAAGAGAGCCTAAGAAACCTTACACGCGGATCGGAACCAAGGATGTAAGGTGAAATTTAAATAGAGAAAGTGGATGATAATGTAGATGAAGTCAGAAACTTTCGGGTGATTCGACAGGTGTTGAGAATAGTGGCTTTTTGCAGCATGTAAAGTGTGTGATTAGGCATCTGTAGAGTGTTAAGGCTTTGTGTGAGAGATTTTGGTATAATTCCTGTAGATGAGAGAACAATGGGGACTATATGAACAGTTTGTACTTTCCATTGGGTTTTAATTTCAATGGCAAGATCTTGGTATTTACTGAGCTTTTCGGCTATTGTGGCTTGAATATTATGTGACTTAGGTATAGCTATGTCTATCAGATAAACTGTTTTATTGGTTTTGTCGTGAACGGTAATGTCGGGTCTATTGTAATGAATGGTTTTATCGGTTATTATAGTTCGGTCCCAGTAAATTTTTTGATCGTTATTCTCTAAGGCTACTTCTGGTTTATATTTATACAGTATCATTTCAGAAACAAATTTAAATTTAAATGCTAACTGTTGGTGTATGATTGCAGCGACTTGGTCATGGCGGTGTTTGTAATCGGTTTGTGCAAGTGATATGCATGCTCCTGTTATATGTTGTATAGTTATTATTATTATTATTAATGGGTAACAAGCTCTTAGAAAGCGAATTAGTTTTGTTTCCCATTTTAGGGTCTGTTGATTTTAAAAAAGTAATTGACAAGAAGTCTTCCCATGTTTAGGTTTTTCTCAAACTTAGAAAAATGGTTTTTAGAGAATTATTCTCAAAAATATGTTTTCGTAGGACCATTTTATTGGGAGATCATAAAATCGTGCTTAGTTTCGCCAAAGGATGAAGCAGAATTGTGCCAATATGGTACCTACACTCATGATTCGAAAGTATTATTGTTTGTTACTTCATTTGAAATACACAGTCTCTACCCGAGCTTACTTGATTTCCTTGACAAAAATACAAACTGACGTCACTACGAGATAACATTCCGAAAGATGAAAGTATAAATACCCAACTACCCTCAAAGCTTCTCTTTAAAGGTAATCGAAGTTTAAAACGGTATCGGTACACACGGAATACTTAAAAGTTTAAAGACTGCAAGACTAACATTCCCTGTGCCCGCTTTTACAACTGGCACGAGCGATAAAAAGTTGACGAACTCCTTCTAAATTCACTAGTGGAAATGTTTGAGTTTTCTCGTGTATCCTTCTTTAGTTTTCCAGTGGAAAGTTTGAGAAGTGGTGTCTTGTTGCTTTGACTAACACATAATCAGCCCTTATTGTACACGGTGTAGTAATTTAAGTAATACCTACGCAAAGGCATGCGTGTATGACTGTGTAAGTATGTGTGAATGCGGACGAGGCAAAAGGAGGTGAAGATCGTAGCAGACGATGCAACCTCTGTTGTAAAACTTTAAATTAATTGTAACTTACTCCACTGTTATTTTTGTAAAAATAATATAATACTTAATGATCGATTTATTCCATTCTAATACCAAAAACTAATACCACTGGTATTTGTTTCAACTCATATTTTTTTTCTATTCCGAACCGATACCATTGTTTAAACTAATACCAAAACAAGTTCAAAGATATAAGGTACAGTCAGTAAAAATGCTTTGTATGTAAATATAAGACCTTTAATTGAAAAAAAAAAACAGATAACTCCAAAAAAATCAAATTTTGTTAGCAAACGTCTTGTTCAATGATAAAATATCACTTAAATAATCAACTTTAATATAATTTTAGTTCCTCTCTATACCTGTATAATATTTTTTTTTGCAAAAACATCAACCTAACCTTTGTAAAAATATTGGAGTGAAGTGAATTTGGAAAGTTTTAAGCATTATATTACGATTACATAAAAATATTGAAAAACAAATTTACTTTGATTAGGTTTGACTGCGCTGACTGTACCAAATTCAAGTTGTTGGTATTCGTTCGTACATTAAATTAAATTATTTAAAAAGTGGTATCCGTTCGGAATAGAAAAAAAATAAGAGTTGAATCAAATACCAGTGGTATTAGTTTTTGGTATTAGAATGGAATAAATCTAATGATCCCATTCCTTGGATAGAGGCCACTTCTTAGTGAGAGGGAGAGGGCTGTAATCTCTGCCGAGGGGGAGGAGGGCCAAGTGGTAGACGTGTCATGTCTTCGAATTTTTGATTCTAGGATATGCCGCACTACTGCCTCACGATGTTTACCTTCGCGCTCATGACTCGTAGCTCAAGATTTTTTTTTTATTTTTGTTTCCACGGTTGCTGTTGCCAAGTAGTGAACTCAATGTGTCATATTAAGGTGGAAGCGCCAGGGTAGTCCGCAACATTCAATTTTTTTTTGCTTAGTGTCGCGCTAGATGGCGCTGTGTGCAATGTCCAGCGATATTTATTTATTTATTGTATTTTTGAGTTACTTTCATTATATAGTCATTCAATGCAATTATGTGAACTAAAAGGGTATTATTGATAATTTTAATGATTGTAATTCTGTAAATACATACGTGTTACGGTCGCAAATCATATTTTATTTAACATACAACCTGCAAAAAACAAGAAAAATGGAATTTCGCGGGCTACTGGTGCTTCCCCCATGAAGGCTGAATACTGTAACAACGAATGTTATTAAATTGTGCTTTAAAATATCAGTAGAATCAAATCAGTAATCAGTAATTAATACACGAAAACAAAACTATTTAAACCCCCACACCACTTAGTTACCCAGCTACGAGTATAACAAATGCGTAACACTCGCCACTGCTGACCGTTCGCGTTCGTTAGATCGATGTCTATTAGTGACGTCATAAATTAGCACATATTATGCTAATGCTGGTTACACGCGTCGCGATCGTCGTGCAAAGTGAAGTCTCATTTGTCATGATAATGCGCAGGAAGTTTGTAGCTGGCCTAATTATATCGGATGCGTTGACAGTAGGTAGGTACTAATTATTCATAATAGATTGAGTGGTGATGGCGGTTTTGAAAAAGGGATTTCGCGTTTTCAATGAAGTGGTAATTTTGGCTTTGTTGTGTACGAGTAACTAGTTGTTTTTAATACAAAACAGTTACTTAATATTAAGAAAGAAAGAAAACATATTTATTCGGCACATGCCATAAGTGCACACAACAAAAAAATAAAATAAAAACAAAAGAGTAAATTTAAATCTAAACAATAAAAGCTATTAATGTTAGCCGTTTGAGTCCCACTGTAGGGCAAAGGTCTCCCTCCCCTTCTTTCACATGCCCCGACATATCTACAGCTTGTCTTGGCAAATCTTTGAGAAAAGAGTCAAATACGTCCTGCCATCTCCTTCTGGGCCTACAGTTTTGTTTTCAACCCACTATATAGTTAATGCACAACATGTCTTGTAGGTTTTAGCATTGTATTTGTATCCCATTGTGCCCAGTTGATGGCAACGTTTAGGGACAAAAATATAACTGAAATTTGGGCGTTCAGATACTTATCTACTCAACTCAAACTCAAACTCAAAGCATTTATTTCAATTAGACCATTACGGCACTTTTGAATGTCAAAAATACAAAAAAAAAACAAAGCTACAGTCCCAGACACAAGACATAATAACTTGAGAAAGTAGTGTAGTTGCCCATTCCCTAGCGTAGATCTCTATGGAGAAGAATGGGCAAAAAACTCCATGAACACTTTTAAATCAAAATGTTGTTACAAAATCTTGGTTACATCATTCATGTTGAGATTATATGAGATATGTGAGAACGATGTAGAAAGACGTGCACATTATGAGCGTCCAGAGTAAAACATTAAATCAACAAATTAAAAATAAACTAATCGAAATGAACTGTGGCAGCTAAGAGATAACCAGTCCCAACTGACAGCGCCCGATCTACCTGACCCCTATGGGATTGCAGGCGTGATGTGATGTTATGTTTTAAACACAACAAAATTTGAAATATTCATTAAACATAAACAATTTCCTACATTTTTACAATGAAAGCGAGCGTGTATTTCCATACATACATTCACATGATTTACTACAGCCAGTACTAGCAATCTTGCATTGTTTTATTGTTTGCCGCTTTATTGTGTAAACGAACACAATAGGGTTGTTGACAACATATTTTTTTTTTTATTTGAAACCTTTTTTAACGTTGAACGAAGGGTGATGGTGAAAAACTAATAAAATGTCATTTGTGATGTCACACACCGTAATATGAATGTCAAAACACACACATGTGTGTGAGTTTTTCATGACAATTCTTTTTTTGGGGAGTCGAGTAAAAGCACACAAAATCTCTATTAAAACTGACCTAAAATCGGGTTTCATGATTGGACATTGTTGTAGAATATAATAATACTAGCTATTTAGATAGGTACTTACTACAGCGTAACTAAAGCCCCCCACTTCTAACAGTAAGAACTGATAGTGCCAGAGACAAATCTAGAAAAGCGTGTAACTTGTTCTTGGTTTAGTGTTTTTTTTTACTTCATACCTATCATAAAGTAGATATGCGCACATCAATGGTTAGGATACCAGTATAAAACTGTCATTTTCTTTTATTGAAATTCAGTACCAAGATAGGCCAGCTAAAGTTTAAAATTTTACCAACCACGCACGGCTGATAGTACTTTTTTTCTTAAATATTCACAACATTTGACTACCCTCTCTGTTCTTGCCAGTAATGGAAAATGAATTGAACACTTATAATGTCGTACTTGCACCATAAATATGATTTGCAATACAATTTACGTAATCCCAGAAAATATGGCAACGGGTTTTTATTTTACGTTAGGAAAATATATGTATATTTTGAACGTAAAAGCCTTTTATTAGTCATTGGGTAGGTAATTATCGTGAACTTTATTTATCAAACAGCTTTAAAACTGGAATAGGGCTTTTTTATCGTAACTGTATATATCTAGAGATAACAGCGAGCAGTGTTCGCATAGCTAAACTTGGGCCGAAGATATTAAAAAAAAAAGACATCGACACGTTAAGAAGAATACATATGATAAAAGCTTCCAAATTAAATGATATTTTTCTTTACAAACGTGTTAAATTGGTACTTTAATGTTTTTATAATAAAGCCTAAACTGCATAACATTAAATATTTTAGAAAAGGTCCATTATTTATCAATGGATTAGATAAAAAAAAATGAGCATTAATTTTTTTGCATTCTGAAAATTCAACCACTTGTGCATTTTGGGATTCCCCCTAAGAATCGCCAATAAAGACTCCAACAATACATGAGTGGAAAAATACTACTCCGTAATTGGTTATTAATCCCCCCATCAAAATAACTCGTTTTTCAGAAATATTTTAATATTTTTTCGTAAATTCAAGATTTTTATAGTTATGGTAACAAAAAGAATAAAAAAAAATATAAAAAATATTAATTTTTTTTTTTTACTTTACACTTTTTAGTTACTTAGATATACCATTTTAAAATCCTCATGATGAGCCCTTTATAGAGCCGTTCAGGCTGCAGGGCGTACCAAACATTTGAATTTGGCGAAAAAAAACCGCCATTTTGTTTTTTTTTTTATTTTGATATACCCAGTGTCACTTGTAACAAATCTACTTGATCCTATCAAAATAAAGGGATAGCAGACTTGTACAATTAATAAAAATAATTAGGGAAAGAAATGAATTTACAGATGAGATATAAAATACAGCTAATTATAAAAAGACCTACCTAGCACGCACTCTATAGAAAGTATGAAGGTGGTAGTTTTATAGATCACGCACTTAGATGGTGACAAATCAGTTCAGCACTATAAGAGAGACAGGAACGGGCGTTAGGGTAGTACTGCAGGTCAGTTATCAGGACAACTTCAAGGATCAAGCTTCAGGGAAACTTTGCTGGAAGGGCGTCGTGCAGTTTTCAGAGTCACGCTCCAGGCCAGCTGTGTAGGAAGGCACCGGTGTAGTTCTTAGGGCCAGACGTCAGGGTAGCTCTGCGAAGGGCACGCCACTATAGTGGCGGTAAGTCCCTTTCTTTGAGGAGTGGCTTGAGAGACGCCACGGCGTCCTCACCTTCCGCCTGACGCAGGTCCTCACCGGACACGGTTGTTTCGGGAGGTTCCTGCACAGAATCGGGCGGGAGGAAACGCCCGGGTGTTTCCATTGCGAGGATCGACCGGAGGACACGGTGGAGCACACGGTGGAGGTGTGCCCCGTGTGGGCGGAGCACCGTCGTGTCCTCGAAGCGACGATTGGCGGCGGCGAGCTCTCGCGTCCGGCCCTGGTGCAAGCCATGGTCCGGAGCGAGACGGAATGGGACGCCGTCACCTCCTTCTGCGAAGCAGTAATACTAGAGAAGGAGGTGGCGGAACGTGAGAGGGAGAGAACCTCACAGCGTCCCGGCCGCCGCGGGAGACGCCCCGGGCGTCGGGGGCCACCACGTGTCCCCCGGCCACCGTAGGCGCGGGCCTGTGGACGGTGGGCTATGGGCTAGCTGGCCGTCCGTCCGTCTCATGACGACAGGCCGTGTCGTCGGCGCGTTCGTGTTCCACGCGCGCCTCAAAGAGAGTCAGCAATAGGAAGGGGTCCGCAAGGACCGATGCCTGCCGGGGTTGCAGGACTGTTCGAAAGAGATACCGTGACCCCGGAACACAAAGGGCGATGAAGGAACAAGGATGGTTTTTAGTCAGTAAAAGTCTGACACTCCCTCCTGCTCCGCCCAGAGCAGGAGAAGTCATTTCATGAATTCCCATCCAAAAAAAAAAAAAGCGTAGCTCTGCGTGACAAGCGCTAGTGGCAGGCACGAAGACAGCTTCCGAAGATCGGGAGTAGAGGTCCCAGGTGAATCGTTAGTTGGATCCCCTGGGTAGTATAGATACGTGACAGCAAAAACCAAGCTGCTTTCTGACGCCTCTCTCATATCAGATCCCATGGTAGACCACATCCAGAGGTTCGTAAGCTTGTTTTCAAAGTAGTTTTTCTTTCCAATTTTCAAATAATTGTTTTTCTTCTTGTGGCCATCATCTCATCTGACAAGTGTAGTCAGCCAGGACATATCCATGAGTGCTTAAAGAATTTTATAAATATAATTTAAAATTAAGTTATAAACAATCGTAATAATCTATAAAATACAATATTTCAGCTAAATATACTGATAAAAATAATCCATCTAGCCGTTCAGGGCACAGAGCGTCCCAAACAATTATACATACATACATACTCTCGATAAACATAACCCTCTTTCTGGCGCAGTCGGGTAAAAATTGTATGAACTGTTTTAATGACATAGGAAAATAATGTCTTGCAGAAAAAAACTGTTACAATCTATTTTGATGGAGGCCTTCTTGCATTACTATAAAGAACAAATACACTACGCGGAAATGTCACCGGACTGGCTTAATGTGGATCTGTCATCGTCATTATTTTGTTTTTTTTTTTTGTTTTTCTAGTATTCTTTTTATAAACGCTTTAAAGCCTTGGGGCTTAGCCATAACACATATTGTATTGTATTGTGTGGTGTGTTTATGTCTCTTATTATTTAATTACTAACATTATTTTTAAGTGTACAAAATTATCGATAGTTGTGTCTAACTTAAATAAATGTATTGAACAACAAAATTACCTTGAAGAGATACGCAGTCTTACCACAGTTATTTTAACAACCTTATTGGGACGAAATAAAGATCACTGTCGTGTCAGCGGCAGCAACCTTTGAGTAATATAAATGCAGATTACATTCCTTTTGACATCGAAACAAAAAACTGCAGGGACCTGTGGCAGCCGTAGCAAACCAAGTGAATACACGATGTAAAGTACGTAATTGATTTTACCAACTAATTTCAGATAGTCCAATCAAGCAGAAGCAAGCCTCACAGGTTGCCAAGCGAGATGCTATGTCAACAAAAAAAAAACACTAATTTATAAATGACAACCATTTAAAGTAACTTTCGCGGAGTACACACCTGCTTTTGTTTTCAATTAATACAATTAGGTTCGTAGTTATTTTCCCTTGCACTTACACACAATTACTTAACTGAAAACAAAGGCGAGAAATACCTACACAATAGCTTAGAGAAGCCATGGCTTTTGTAAAATACAAGAAAAAGTATTGTTATTGTAAGTACACACAATGTTTTTACGTAGTTGCTATTTAAATGTTAACAAAGAAGAGTTTTCTGTGGGGGACATTTTTCTTTTCTAAGCTAATTTGAAAGGAAACTTTTTAACTTGAGTACTTAAGTTGCGAAAGTCAACTCAGACAGACGTAAACTGTAACGAGCTTTTGTAAAACCCAGAATGTTTAACAAAAAATATATACTCCTCGTATTGAGAACCTCCTCTATTTTCGTCGGTTAAAAAATAAGTATATTGCCAGCAATACTTACATTTATACAAATATCTATGTAGTATATCAACTATCTGGTGTCCACGACACAAGCCTTGTTGCTTAGTGTGGCACTAGATGGTGCTGTGTGTAATGTCCAGCGATTTATTTATTTATTATTTATTTTGTTCAATTTTGGTTTGATTCGACTTCCCACATAATAGTAAAATTGCTTAGTAATTAGGGCCCTGTTGCAGAACTTTTCAGGTACGGTACCCCTAAAATCGCACTGTACTCGTACGTTTTAAAGCTTTATTTTTCTAGCGACGTTTATTTTTAAACAACATCTCTCTTAATATTAGTGTCTCTCGACGTACAATTTGTCACATAAGAAAAAGAGAGAGCTTAAAAAAACATGGGTCTCGTCTCGAAAGCCTATGGCAATTTTTGTCATGCGAACCCCCTTAAAATGTGTTGTCATGGTACTTTAATTCTTAACTAATAACCCTTTAAATACACGCCAGTCACGTAGAAAACCTCTGGCAGTTTAAGCTTTTTGTAAAAAATAGATTTGTTTGAAAATATCAGTCAGTCTAATAATTGTCTACAAGTTCGCTTATAAAATTAATGCGAAAAAATGATCGTCGAAATTTTAATGATTTTACATTGTATCTGAGGTCCAAAAAACGCAATAAATAAAAATTAATGTTTCTCATGCAAAATATTTTCGATCAGCGTGTTTTTTCCCGTATCGAAAAAAGAAAACTTCTGCCTGCAAAGTTGGAAGCAAAACTTGCACAATATTTTACACTGGGTGTCAAAGTTAATTTTCTATGCGCTTTGTATCAACTTATGTAGTTTGTGCTAACAAGGAATTTTTGTCCATCCATTTGTTGGTACATTTTTTTTTTAATTTGAGAAAACCATATTAATGTCTTAAAAAAAAAATCGTAATGTAGTTGTATTTTTACTCTCTTAAAACTGTTCACGACTCTCGATTATTTGAAATGAAAGTATGTAAAAAATAAAAATAATTAATAATAAATTCTTTTATTTCTTTCACAAAAAGTACATATTATAAATTAATTACAAATAAATTGCTTTGAACAGCTGTAATTGTACACAAAAGTTTTAGCATCTGTAGCCGAACTAGGAAGAACCTGTATTTCGGCTTACAGCGCCATCCCCCTCGAGTTACATATCATATGATTCTTGTATGCTTGCATTTGACAATACCTTTGAATATTACGTACTCTTAAATGAAGCTTATTATGATAGTGGTATGAAAAATATAGTAGAACTAAACATTAAAAGAGGAAATAGAAAAATATATTTCAAATAAAAAGATCCACATTAACATGTACGAATGAATCGTAACTTATGGTGAGAAAAATACGGCTGTCTTCTCGCGCCAGGATTATTAATCAAAAGTATTTGATACGAGAAAAATATGAATTTCCTCCTCGGTCGCCTGGCCTCTTAAGTGATACCTACTCCCCGGATATCAAAGAAATAATTTATTTTTCACCGCTACCAGCATTTCCTACAAACATTAATTGGTTTTTACGAACTTAAGAGAGTTATTAAAATATCTGTTTATGACAAGTTTGTGAAAAAAAATAAAGGATTTTCTTGTTAGTAATTGGGTAACGCCGGACAGTATAAAAAGAAATTCCTAACATAAATCCTGGTCGCGTTCTTGTCCTTCAATATTGAGGGCGAAGCTAAAAATGTGATGAATCCGTACAATGTAGTTTTTTAGGCCATTTGTAACACGTTCTATAAATCTGGGAAAAATCCTCTCACCATTTTGTTTTTGTCTTGATAAAACACTGGCCGTAAGTTATTATTTATCTTCTTTACTCACGAACTAAACAGGGACAGCCTATCATCATCATCATCATTTCAGCCCAAAGACGTCCAAGGCCTCCCCCAAGTGTCGCCACATTGAACGGTCCCGTGTGACTCGCATCCAGCGGATTTCCGCAGCCTTCATCAAGTCATCGGTCCACCTAGTGGAAGGCCTTCCAACGCAACGTCTTCCGGGTCGCGGTCGCCACTCCGGATCCATCTCTGCGGCGAGAGGGCATCTGGTCCAGTTTTCCAAGAGACTGGAACAGCAAGAGTTTTCCGCTGCTGATGTCCTCCTCCTTGAAATTGGACCGGCAAATCTGCAGTATGCTCATCTCGTCCATGTAGTCGATGGCATGGATTAAGAATGCCAGCATTTCATTTACTATAAGTTGTTTTGAACTCATAGTTATAACGGGCAGCGGCTATGGCCGCGCAACACGCGAATAAAATTCGTGCCGTGCACAGTGGAAACACATCCGTGTTCGAGCGCGCATCGCACTGTATGTAGACCGATTCTACTCTTTCAGTCAAATATAACTAACACCCTAGGGAAAAATGAAGAGATACCCCCCATACCCAAAGAGTCCACACGGCACAATATTCTACCAAAATATTATCAGATAATTAACTCGTAAAATATTCTCCATATATTTTGGCAATAAATTATAATATTTGTAATTAGTTTGCAAGCACGTAGCAAGCGGTCCCTTTCGAATCCTTCTATTCGTGCCACAATTATACTCAATTTTAATTATGTTTAAATTAAACATAGCAAAGGGAAAATAAACGGGTTCTGAAATATATTAATGCCGACTGTAGAAGAGTTTGGAAAACTGATTGGTAAAGTTTATTCATAAACAAATACTTCCAGGCACAGGTGTTGTGATTGATAAGGGAATCCTTTAACTTAGTTTATAACTTTTGTTGTTGAATCTTATCATTTTGGGCTCTCTCATTTGTTCTCTCGCTATATCCCAAATTTTGTACTCTGAAATGTTAACACCAAACACAGTGGTGATTTTTTTTTTGTCACACTCACTGCTGTCAATGTAAAAACTCAATACTAAGACGAATAACCAATTTTAGGTTTTTTTTTACAATTTTAGTTCCATTGTAACTTAAATTACAAAATTAAATACACAGAACCCCCAACTAAACGTATACGAAAGTCGCTCGCCGTCTTCGTCATCGTTTCGTACGCGTTCGGTTGACATATCGTCGGTGGCTTTTTAATGTGGAGCCCAATGATATTCTAGTAAATAGATAATGTTGTGAGCGCGCAATCGTGAAGACTAGAAAACGGCCCAATTTGCCTTTATTCTGCGTCACTGCGTGTATGTGAGCTGCCGCTGCCGCGCGGAACACTTTTTTCGGTTGATTTCACGCAGAGAAATATCTGGCTACCTATACGAGAAAAAACGCTACTGTAACTAGAACTTCTGTTTGCAACCGTGACAGCAAGACTCGCGAGTTGACTTTACAAAAACCATTCTGTTATTATTTTTACCTATCGGCTTATTAATGACAACTAGACGTTTAGTGTAACTGAACAAAAAATATAATATTTACTACAAGGTAAATAACGCGCCTGTTAATACCAATGTAATTGTAACCATACGTCCATACGTCAAGTAGACATTACTAGATCGGTCGTTAGGACTATTATGCAATCTAGTAAACATAAACACTTTTTTTGGTTAGAAAGCCGGCGCGTATGCCAAGTCCGCACCCCCACTATCAAAATTTTCGCATCCGAAATTATCCACATTGGGGATAATCGCAGGAGTCAACCTATCCGCAGTGCAATGGAAAAGGCCTCGCCCTGGGGCAACAACCGCCTATCTATTATATCACGGTTTCCTCTATGGGCGGTATGGTATTATGCCAGTACCAGGTGTAGATGGGTTCTCTAAAATACAGCGCGAGGATAGTTCAACGGCGGAAAATCTTAACACCGCGATTCAGAAACGTGACGTAAATATACAGCGCCATCTAGTTGACAAATTGTAACTAACTCGTTGGGATTTTAATACATACATTGTACCGTTTAATGTTTCCGGGGTGGTTTTTACTAGGTATAATATTTTTGTTAAGCCTTAACACTACATAAAAATGAAACCAAACTAAACGAATATTATACGACACTTAGAACGATATGTACTGCAAACAATAATGTAGTTGTAATAAAAAGATTATTGTTTTAATTACAGACACACTCTTATTCCACCAATAACATTGTAAATCATTAACCGGAACTAGATCATTTAGTAACTGCGGATCCCTATTTCTTAGTACATACAATACATTAAGTACATATTAACATAATACCGACATACATACATTCTCTTACCGACTGGTCGACACTTCGCGTGACCAGAGGGCTGGCTTTTTCTTTGGCCAAAGAATTAGCATTGCCATTCAACGTGGCAATGCTGCCAGTCTTCTGGGTAAGTTTCCGAGTGACAGCGATGCGGAGGAATACTTTGACGCTTATTGACGTCGTTGTACATATGGAGGTTTTTACTTTTAGTTTTTATTTTTGTAATTATATATAGTTCTTGTTTTAATTAATTAAAGAAACAACAATTTAAAAATATTTAACATAATTATTGTTTAAGATACAATAATTATTGATGTTTTAGTTCAATAATATTTTTATGTGAGCTACATTAACCAAATAATATAATGAAACGTACGATTAGTAGGAGTGACTAATTAGTCGTAGAGATAACAAGAACCAAGTATTTCAAACTAGAAATGTTGTAACCTAATTTAACTATTCGATTCTTCCATTCCACCAATTTCTTTGCGTGTTGCAGGTGTGTAACATATTATTATCTGTTTATTAGAATATCATTGGTGGAGCCCGTAACAGTAAACAGGAAACTTGAAACAACTACCGTTGCTTAGTCTACCAAAGTATATTTATACATAATGTATGTAGAACAATACCATTATTTTAACTCATCAAAATCCATTTATGGAAATCTAACTAACTAAAGTTACGTCATGGCTCAATGTGTTTAATGTGCCATCAAAAGTAACTTGAAAATCATAAATGAAAACAGTAGTCAAAATAATTGCCAAGTGTGTAGCTAAGCTTGGGATGACGCGTTGTCATCCCTTCGTTCGCACACACACTAAACCCCTGCAACCCTTGTTGACCCCCCTATAAGATAGCTCTGTTTGCTTTTTATGGCGGAGTCGTTGTGTTTACTTTTGTTTGTAGATATCTATCTACATATATTATGTGGATATATATCCATTATTGCTGTGAATACGTTGACGAGTCGACATTTTTTTTTCAAGATCGCCCAAATTTACTTCTTACATTTTCTTAAAATTCTGATTAAATTAATTGAGATTTAATTTTACAGTATTCGATTGACTTAAGAAAAGATCATCTTTTAAAGGAACATTTTTCAACATGTGATTCATATACCTACCGTTCAAGGCTTTTCTTATTTCTACAACGACTTTCAATAGGATTTGGTGACACTAGCTCTGTTACGTCAATGTTACTTCATCGTACTGTTATTATAAATGTGAAAGTTTGGAAGGATGGATTGATTTTACTCAATGAATAAAACAAACATTCACTCAATCATGCCAGAACGGTTAAACCGATCTGAATGAAATTCGGCAGAGATTATAGTCTGGAATAGTACATAGGCTACTTTTATTCTCACACATAGACGTCATTATTTCCACGCGAAAAGTCGTGGAAAACAGCTAGTCCAATAAACCTTTATCATCATATTTGCTCATAGAATGGTCTCTAAGAGCGAATATATGTATATTTTAAATGTAGATTGTACGTCAATAAACATTGTCCTCTTATTCCAACCCTTAAATTTTGACAACTCGTTTCGCCCATTTAGGCCCAAAGCTTAGAAAATCTACAGAATCCCTTAGTCAGGTACCTACTAAGATTTACTAAATTTCTAGACCCTTTCTGAGCCCCTGGTCATTATCCCAGTATTTTGGCTCGAGACCTGTTTAATAATCCTTTACTTTACTAACTATTATCACTCGTCTTTTGCATGCATATTCATGTAAAGGTTCTCTAACTAAAAATTCATGCTGAAAGCTAAAATGGAAGTTAGCGTTCCAAAAATTATTCAATTAAATTGATGCCTTAATTTATCAGACAATGCTATTAGTTATTCCTCAGTAAGTGCCTCGTTTATCATCAAATTACAAACGCCTTCAAATTATTCCCAATTTCAATCAAACTTAATTAGCTAATGATGACCAAAGTCATTGTAATTAAAAGTTCCGTCTAACATTTAACGTCTTCCTGCCCCCTTTAATTTACACCTACCCCTTTAGATATCTGCCTTACGTTTCTCATTAAGGTAAAGTTCCAAATGAACTCCAGCGATAATCTTTAAAAATATGGAACAAAAACTCTCAGATTCAATGAGCAAAAAACGTGAAAAGATCTGTTTAACTTGGAAATGGATTTTTGCGGTAAGAACGAAAAGTTTTTTTTTATCTCATTTTCGCGTTGATACTCGTGCATTAATCTGATGAGAATAATAACGTTGTTCCAGAAAATGCTTAAGTTTGTACGTAAGTCGTAACGAATGATAAGCATTAGTAACCCGGCGCACGTGTAAACACTCAAACAGGCGAAATTGAAGCACTCACGGCAATACGATGGAAATTTACTTTCAAATAAATTGAATAAAATACCTCATTTCGTCTACTACATAGTACGAAACAACAAGAAAAATAATTGAAAACGAATTTCGACATTCAAATTCTAATAAAGTATGAAACAATTAGCCGTTATATTGATAACGTATCGAGTACACTCAGTTTATAACAAACAAAGGTTGTGAACAATAAAAACGTACAACAATAGGATAAGCGTAGCTTAATATTTTTTATCATTTTCATTAAACTCGACCAAAATGAAACATAACGGTTGAGTAGGTATAAGTTGGTGAACATTGCGGGGTTTTTAGTCAAAGTTTCAGTGGAGCGGCCCCGAGGGAGCATTTGTCATCGCCGTCCTTCGCCGCTACGAAACACCACTTGTTAAATTCTTTTGATTTTTTACTTATTATTAGTACGGCAGGGAGATAGTCTCTTCTTACTGAACCTCGTTTTAAGGATCTTGTTTCGTGAAACACGGTGCGGCGGCGTTTTGTACTTTAGCTAAATTATATGACTAGCTATTTAATTCTATTTTGAAGATCTGAAGTGATAGTTGGTTGTTTAAGTACGGCTTAATGAAGATCATTATATAAAAGTATAACAATCTTTTTAAGCACTAATTACGAAGCTTTTTTTGCTAGCCATTGAAAATGAGGGTTGAATTAATGGGAGGGTTGTTTTGGTTTTTTTTTGGTATATCTGTGGCATTGTGGTTTCTAAACGATAGAAGGTAAATACAAATCTCAGATATTTATTATAACACGTGTACAAAGTGGTTCCAGATGAGTTTGTGAGGCGGTTTAGTAATGATAATTACTTACTTATCAGCCTACTATTCCTAATTGGTTAATGATGTTGTAAGTTATCATAGTAAATCTCTCAATTCAGTGCCTCTTGGTAATGGCCTCTTCGACTACTTCCATTGAACTCTATCACGAGCTGCTCTCCTCCAGTTAGATCCTGTAGTGAGTTTTAGTTCATCTTCCCATCTCTTTTGCTGTTTTCCCCTGCTGTGTAATGATAATTATTAACACATTAATAAATAGGTACACGTACGTAGGTAGACTCCTTCCGTGTACCATTTTGTTTTTCATGAAATTCTTTTAATAAATCTATGAATAGCTAAACAAATCTCTTACAAATTTTACTCTTACAAGTCGTTATCAAACAGTTCATTAGTGATCATTACATAACCAGCAAGTACAAACATAATTTTATACCTACTCATATTTCCCAACGTCAAACACAAATTTAACCTCGCGATTCAAGTACCTAGCTACAGGCCATTAAGGTAAATCTTTGATACGCGATATAATCTAAATTGAACCGTTGCCGTATACGCGCCATGGAAACACTACACCAATTAAATAATTGATGGAGCACTGATTTAATGGCTTCTTGTTTGTTATTTACATGAGTTTTGAGGGGAATTGAGAAATGATTTGCTGCTTAATTTTACATGTAAAATAAATAGAAGACACTCATACGAGGAGCCCGTGGCTAAATAATTATAGCCGCTCCGGTTGATCTTCAGGTTAAGCCGTGCTTGCCTAGATTGGTCCGTGGATGAGCCGACCGACCACACATTGCATACCGAGCTTCCTCCGTTCCTCGGACAGCAAGTTAAGCTATTGGTTCCGGCTGTCATTAGAAGATCTTTGACAGTCATTAACTTTTGTAGCTACGATTCTTCAGAACTGCAACCTTACATTGTTTTTTTCAGTACATTTAAGTTTTTTTTTATTTTTTATTCTTTGCAAACAAAAAGGGGTTTTTATCCATACGGATATGCCTAACCCATCGTACCTTATTACCTATTTACATTTGCAGAATATTTACTTACTATGTACTTAGTGCATCAATTAGAAAGCGAATCATTGACTAAATATCTTCACCAAGCCACACAAACCCTTTGCAATCTTTGATGTAGGGTTTGCTATATTTGGATCAGCCCAACGTCCAGAATGTTTAATTTAAACTCTCTAATCAATGATTCCCTTTAATTCTTATTCTTAACGCACTCCATCAGTAAATGTATGTCATCTTCAATTTTGTTGCATATTTCACAATTTGAGGATCTTTCGCGACCTTTCCTATTAGGAAAGCAAACTTTGCCGATTGATAGTGTCCAGAACGCCTTAGTGCTAACATAACATAATTTCTGCCCTAACTTGTATCCTCGAACCACAGTATAAGTTTAACCTTACATTGTTTCAAAGCCACAAACATTGTAGTTTTAATAAAACCAGCACACACTTACCTAATACGTTTCCTAATAAATCCTAGTTCAAAGAACTAAAATAAACTTCTTAATTCTTGGGCCAGCGGCCACATTGTAAATCACTTTAATCGCCTGGGTGACACAGGAGACACGGCCTCAGCGGGCACACCGCCCAACGCCCGGGATTACATGCCCATGCCACAGAAGAGATAGAAACCAGAAGACCGGTATCATAAGGGTGTGTCCACACTTAGCGTAGTCAACCAATAGTGTTTGAACAGCTAGGAAACAGGCTTTTTCTCTCTGAGAGAGTGGGCCATGATTCAGCACGCGGGCCCAGTGTGGATTGGTTGTCGGTGGTCACTCATGTGTCCGATTGTTTGGCTTTAAGTTTGAGTCAGTTAAAAAGAGATATCCAAGCAATAAAGCCGATAAACATATCATTTGTTGCATTTCGGTTAGTACGACGCAATTTGACACCACATCGTTCTAACTGTATCACTCCCTAGCCTGCTCACTCACCTGCAAGCACACTCGGGACTACCATGCCTCAGAGATCACCGTAGATGCGTGTCTATGTTTGTATGCGCCAAATTTGGTTCGCTGTGTGGTACTGGCCTTCTGTGCCTATCCATAACATATCCATGCTGAAGGAAACCGTAAAATCCAGCCTTGTGTCACGACAAAATGTGAAATCTGACAGTTTTTCTCAAATAAACAGCGGTAAAACGGTTTTAATGGCCCAAAATAGAGCTCCTAACTTTATGGTTTGTAACTGTCTGTTGTTACGTTTGTGAATTTTCAAGATGTTTTTGGTTAAACTTGTGTTGAAGTGTGTTCACACATGAGAAATAGACTTCATAATTAAATAAGATGAATGCAATTCTAAGAAACGATGACTTAGAGCCGTTTCTAATAGGTGATTCGCTAAAATTAAAAATCAGACAAACTGCCAAGTGAACTTTGCTTTTACTTTTAGTGCTTACTAAAAGCAGGTTTATAAAAAAGCAAGTATTTTTCTGTTTGTAGAATTTTCTTAAAATTTCGAGCAATCATAATATGATTTATATTATGATTGCTCGAAATTTTAAGAAAATTTTGACAGATACGCTCCCTGAAAATGTGTCCAAATAAAATTAATTCTCTGTTTTTAAACTAATTCAATAAACTCAGCCTAATGGTTATTTTGTTAGAAGTCGCTCGAGTCTTTAGTATATAAAATTACAAGGGGACTGACACAAAATGCCTCTGAGAATTGAAACTTTATTAAGGATAGTAATTTTATTCGCCCCACCGACCGTAACGAGAAGTAGAACGTAAGAACTCCAATATTGCTGAAACAATTGAAGTGAAATTTTCATAGAATTTTCTACTGTACAATATTCAGCTTTGTTCCTTGTGTACATTAAGATTTTCTAGAAGTTTTCACACAATAGCTTGTTTTTATAGCTGCAATACATGGAAATTAAAATCAGCGAAAATAAATGGATGCATTTAACGAAAGTTACGAAACAATATTTTTCTTCTTATTTACTCACGGATATTTAAAATTAAACAAATATTTTTTTTTTAATAATTATGTAGTAAATAAGCTGCCGCAATTCAAACAAATGATTGAAATCAGATTTTAAATATGAAAGCGTTTCAAGGAACTAACCAAAAAATATAAATGATTCATTAATATTTAATTTCTAATGTCGATAAGCTGACGTTTAGAAATACATTTACACACATTAATACATTTTAATTACTTATTTTGGATTTTCCGATACACTTAACAATATTCCGGATCGGCCATTTTGAATAACAATAATAACCACTGCAAACTTAATAATAACGTCACAGCTTCATAACAAACTTATCTCACTATTATAACTAAATGTAAAGTTAACAAAATACAAATTGCCTGCTTTTCTTGACTCCTACTCAAGTTATATTGTATTTCCACAAGTATTTCATTATGCAAACTTGAGACTTAAGACGAGTGTCTTCAGCAATTTCCCCGCGAGATTTTATGTCATCACTTTGCCTTCAAGCTCATTATTATTTAATCTTTGCCTTAAGCAGAGTGATGTCATTCGCCTTAGTTAGAATAATTCAATTGACGCACTAAGAATGTTCACTTTTGCTTTGATAAGATGTAATGGCAATCTGTTTGAAATCTCGGTCACTTCCTTTGGGTTTTAGTGTTAATTAACTTATTGCTTCTGGGATCTGTGATTGAGGAAATTTCCTGTCTGTATTAACCTTTGGCATGCCGAGAACCCATGAACCACCACGAACGACCACGAACTAAATTTATCTGAAAAACGCGTGATGCGGTTTTTACGTTCCGAAACCAAAACAAAAAATATATATATACATAAAATTCTGTAGGAGTAATCCCTGATAATTCTGCTTCTTCCTTGTATAAAAACAACTCAACGTTACCGTTCCGATTCATAATTCTATCGAACAGTATCGCACAGGTTTTTGAAGAGAGTCATTAAAATGCATCATTAAGATTTTAAGTGATCACGAACACAGGATTAAAGTACATTTTATTTCTAGAAATACACTTAGTAATGTTGCCAAAGGAGTGTTCTAGGGAAATAGTCTTATAGGTGCAAAATAAAATGAAATGAGCCTTGGAATTCACATACAAAAAGACGCGAGGATTGTAAGGTCTGAACATTTTATCTCCGGAAGATAAAATCCAGAGGTCTAACCTGACCTGAGACTTTTTACACTCGATTTTTTTGTAAGTAAATATGCCTTAGCCTGAAGCCTTGTAATAGTAAAAGGTTTCTTTTTGAAACGCACATCATAGCAATAACCAGTAGCCGTATTTTATTATAGAAACCATTTTTAGAAAGATTGAAAGTAAGTTTTTATCCATAAAATAAAAAATACAAATATATTATAATTTCTGAAAGCTTTTAAAAAAAATCTTGTTCGTCATCAAAGGCGTGTCGGAAAGCTGACCCAAAAAATTAAATACGGCCTAGATAAGTGCAAATTGTTTTCAAAGCCCTTGTTTTCGTATTTCTACAACGGATTAATAAGCTAATCGGTAGCTTGTAAATGTGTTTTTGTACTAAATAGGCTTACGCTTGGCCACAATTTGCCTTATGTAAAGCGATGTTGCGGATTCGGGTGGAGCACGCTTGCCTAGAACAAACCGATTCATTCGAACTTTAAATAGTCCCAGATTAAAGTGATCAGAGAACTGAGAAGTAGGCAGTATTTGACCGTTTGACTTGTAAAAGTGTATATATTAATACAGTTAGCCTGCGTCATCCCACTGCTGGGCAAAGGCCTCTCACCTTGACTTCCAGTTCTTTCGATCCAGGGCTATTGTGGACCACTGATCGTTAGTTTTGTCCAGCTCGTCCCGCTATTTTCTACGAGGTCTGCCGCGATGCCTTCGAATTAAAACATGATTCATGTAAATCCAATACCTACATTTTTGACTTTTCCATTATCATTATCAGCGATAAAATTTAAATTTATCTAGCCCCTCAGATACTAAATAATACCATAAGAAAAAAAAAAACAAAAACAAAATACAGAAATTAAATAAGGCGATAAAAAGGTCTGTCGTTTCATGAATTTATTCCTCGTCTGTGTAAAACTAGGTTGTATCCAGCCAGCAATACGTTCATGAAGCTTTTATATTAATAATTCAACAACTGGTACTGCGTCTGGCATCATATTGAATTCAGTTAACATAACGTTGTCGTAGACACTGATAACATGTGCTTTAAAATAATACTCTTTTGGAAATATCGAGGTTCGGTCAAATCGGTACGGACATACGGAGTCCAGTGTCCGCAGCTGGTCCGCAACTAGTCCGTATCAATTTGATCGAAACTTTAGTGGAATCATCTATCTATCAACGTTAAAATCATATCAATATTTTGATCAATGAACGGTAATTAAACACTTTCATTAAAGGAAAATAGACTCCAAACCCAAGCCAGCCGTAGCAAGACAATTTCTTCAGATAGGGGTTCATGGACGACTCAGATCTCAAATGTTAATGTGGCGTGGCTCCACAGACAATGGCTTATCTTCCGCTGCATGCGCTGACACCTGCGCACTTGACAATCTTATGACTGCATCAGCGAGCGGACTTCGTATAGCTGAATTTTGGGCCAAATATATTTAATGTAAGTATGCCATCGACACTCTAAGAAGATGATTAAGAGAAGGCAGTTAGATTGGTGTTTCGGGCATGTTCTTAAACTCAGGAAGAACACAGAAGCCTTGACATCTTTATATTGTTCAGTTTTTCCTGCATACACGTCCACTGAAGGTGTAGAATCAGCCTTTTCCATACTTTTTATTCATTTTCCATACTTATTATGGATTCGTACGATTGTTCTTTTGCTTAAAAAACTGAAAACTTTTCTTAAATACTTTTTATAGGCATCACAGGTTATTACATATTATTTTAATCGCTCAAATATTTGACGTTTCAGATTAATTCTGTTCCCAGTTAATAATTGTTTATTGTTGGCTACAAATGTTTCCCTATACACCCCCTATACAAAACTAATTCTTCCACAAAGTTAACGTCCATAATGTTATAACCACAATTACGTTGTACGCGTTTTTATTGGCCCGTAAGTGGCAAAGTATCGTCCTTGGTTGCCAGGTTCCGGGTGTTGCCGGGTTGCGGGGTTACCGGTTATGTGTGTCGCCTTTAGTTTTACGTTCAACTTGAAATGGGTCAATTTGTGAGGTTTATGTGTGACTGAGATACAGACGAATAACGCTGCACGTTTTTATTCTGTGCTTTCCTCTTTATGCGGTACTTTAGAAATCGCGGCGGACATTTTAACGAGCTATTTGGTGTGTCGCCACAAAGACTGTATCTGATGACGACGTTTATTTTAGATTACCGCCAAAAGTTGTGTTGTTTTGGGATTTTAATTGCTTATTTTGGTCTAGATTTCATTTTAGATACGGTCGGTTGCTTGTAGTTATTTTTACAGTATCCGTAGTGGTATTTTGAAGAAATGTAATTACACCATTTTAAAGGCACTGCATCCAATTACAATTACAAACGGAAAAACGAGCTGTTCTGATATTAAATGAAATTAGACAAACAACAAAATCAATCTGAAAACCACTACAACACCTACTTTGTTGAAAACCTACCTACTAGACTGGACTAGAAACTCACAATAACACATAAAAAGCCTTTAAAGGACAGCTCTAAAATGATTATGCCTCCATCTTGAATTGAAAACACGTCCAAAACTTTCAAAAAACAACTCAAAATCAGGAGTCATCATCATCTGCTCAAACTTTTCCTAACTATGTTGGGGTCGGCTTCCAGTCTAACCGAATGCAGCTGAATACCAGTATTTTACATGGAACGACTGCCTATCTGACCTCCGCAACCCAGTTAGTACTAGGTATTACGATACCCAAAAACATTAGTACGGTTTAAAATTCCAAATAACGCAAAAGATTGCGTATGATAACATTGTTAAAAATCAATGCGGTTGAGTGTACACGACGCCTTGAGGGAGAAATAAATTAGCTATCAGAGGCAAATTCAATCTTGCATTCTACCAGATTGTTGCCTTCAGCACCGGGACGAAATTGTGACTGAAAATGTGCGTAAATATCAACGAGCCTTCCTGAAACATCATTATTATAAGCACCTGTTACTTTTCACGTTTTATCGCTCAGGAATGAAGAATTTAGATTAATCTATCTTTAGATAATTTCAGCGGAACCAACATCTCGGTAAAGTCCGTTTTTTTTTTTTTACTTTTTATTTAATAATACGTAAGCTTTCTTTGCTGATTGTATAAAACTGTAAGTTTGTCCCATACAAAATAAATATGGGCCGTAGAAAGAATGTAAATTATGACGAAGCCGGAATAAAATAATAAAAAAAAAGTTTTGGAACGAAGGAAGCATGTTGTTTGGGACGAACCAAGATTTTGTTATGTGGGCTGAAACTCAGTGGGATGAACGAAGAATAAATCATTAATCACTATCCACCTATTAATATAAATTATTCTGTCGTTCTCCTTGTTGTTTATTTTCTGTGACTAGACAATTGAGGGGGAGGACACGATAATCCTGAAATCCGGCAACCTGCTCTATTTCCGAGAGAGTGACCGGCAGTCCCAGGGTGGTGTTGGGTATATCGTCCACAAGTCCCTTGTGTACAATGTGGTGAAGATCGAGAGTGTGTCGACCAGGGTGGCGTACCTTATACTCAGAATATCCTCAAGATATTCGCTGAAGGTCATACAGGTCTACGCCCCGACCTCGGCACACCTCGACGACGAAGTGGAGACTTAACTTAACTTAACTTACCTTACCACAGTGTCTCAAGACGAAAGTCTATGAACAGTGTGTGTTGCCAGTGATTACATACGGGACCGAAACGTGGTCGCTCACAATGGGCCTCATCAGAAAGCTTAAAGTCACCCAAAGGGCAATGGAGAGGGCTATGCTCGGAGTTTCCTTGCGTGATCGAATCAGAAATGAAGACATCCGCAAGAGAACCAAGGTTACCGACGTTGCCAAATTTAAGTGGCAGTGGGCAGGGCACATTGCTCGCAGAACGGATGGCCGATGGGGCCGAAAAGTTCTGGAGTGGCGACTGCGAACCGGAAGACGTTGCGTTGGAAGGCCTCCCACTAGGTGGACCGATGACCTGGTGAAGGTTGCGGGAATCCGCTGGATGCGAGTCGCACGGGACCGGTCAATGTAGCGACACTTGAGGGAGGCCTATGTCCAGCAGTGGACGTCTTTCGGCTGAAATTATGATGAATGATGAAAATCAATACAATTTGTAAAGTTAATGTGTTGTTTGTATAACCAAAACTACACACATCAAAAGTATCTAGGGATCAACATATATTTTTGCAATAACTTTTCTCCTGATTGATATTAATTAAAATTTTCTTTAAGGATTCATCAAATAAAGTGTTTTCGTTTGTCACAGTAACGATAAACCAAGTCACCTTTGCATTAATAAAGAAATTTACCATTTTCCTAATAAAGGGATTTTTGACATTTGAACCACTAACATTAAAGTTCGAAAAAAAGACTGAAATAACAGTTTTCTTTAAAATTTTATTGGGTAACTTAAACAATTAATAATCCGTGTTTCTACCGCGAACACTAACAACACAAGAACATCGGTTTGGCATACTCAAAATGAGTTCATCCAAATCACGCTGTGGAATGGCCGCCCATGTTCGTTGCAACAACAAAAAAAGGTCTTCTTGCGACTGGATACCCTCCATATTCGGCAGAGCTCTTCTCTGTAGCATATCCCATGCATGCTCAATCGGGTTCAAGTCTGGCGACTGAGCAGGCCAGGGCAGGACATTGATGTTAGCTGCGGCGAGAGTCTGTCTTACAACTCTTGCGGTGTGCGGTCGTGCATTATCATGCATTAACTGAAATAAGGGACCGATTTGCACTTGTAGAGGAACGATGACGTCTGATACAATCGTCTCAGCATAAATTTGAGCGTTGAGGTTGCCTCTGATCCAAATCAACTCAGTTCTTCCGCCGATCCAAATACCCGCCCATACCATGATGGTTCCACCACTATAAGGATGGACTTCCTGGCAGGATTTTAATCGCTGTTGGCGTCCAGGGGTTCTCCAGTGTCGTATACGTCTTGTATCCGGTCTCATACCAAAACGAGACTCATCAGAAAAGCACACGAAACGCCATTGTTCTTCTGCCCAATTTCTGTGTTCAAGAGCCCATTGATATCGAATCCTACGATTGTGCATTGCTATAGGTGGTACCCGTAGCGGTCTTCGGGAATGAAGGTTCACTTCATGCAAGCGGTTTCTGACTGTTTGGTCGCTAATTAAGTTCCCTGAAGAGTGATGAAGCCTCACGGCTAACATCATGGCGGTTATTGTTGGAGCTCTTCGAGTTAAGATTTGAATGTATCGGTCTTGTCTCCGTGTGGTGCAGCGATACCGTCCTCCATGGCGCTCAGCCACGGTACCAGTGCTTCGGTAACGTGTCCAAAGTCGACTGATAACACTCTGACTTGTATTCAGAGCTAAAGCTACAGTACGTTGCCGGGAACCAGCTTCTATCATTCCCACGGCTCTGAGCATTTCTTCCCTGCTTAAATGACGTCGCCGCTCCATAATAACGTTGGTTTTAATCAGTAGTAGGGAAACAGTAGCACTAATAATGTCTTCAATGCGTTGTATGTTTTTATAGGGAAAATATTGACAGCTTATTTTCATCTTTTACTCGAATTTGATTGAGAGTTCCTGATTCAAATTATGAAATGCACCAAAAAGGATCCATATAAATTTATAAAATCATAAATTTATTACAAAGCCACATCTCAATCTCAAGAAATCCGCATAAAAATGCTTGATCCCTAGACATTTTTGATGTGTGTATATATAAAAACATAACCTCACACACTTTTACTGTCTGGGTCTCTGCTACGATCGTTACATAACTTTTAGATCGTCACGCCTGTAATCCCCGAAGGATTAGGCAGAAGTGTACATAATAGTTCACCCACATTTCGACAGTAATGTTTTAAGTTTTATGTAATGGGGCGAGCTTATTGCCAGTGCGCGGTTCGCACAAATGCAGACTCCGTGGCTGCTACTGAGAAATTCCCAATGGAAAAGCCCAATAACACTTTTCCCGGGAATCGAACCCAGACGCTCATCGATTTTCTCCATAACTATACTTATTTTACTTGAAAAAAAACAACGTTATAGAGATGTCGCAGCCAATTCGTATAACACATTTCACATAATGGCGCGCCGGATTGAAAAACGGTGCCGTTATGTAATACGGCATCCTCACGTTCAGCTGGACTACAATTCGGCTGAAATAAAGTACGCCGCATTGAATGAGCCCTTCGCGTTCGTCAAAGCGGCGTAATAACGTGCTGCCATTATACAAACAGACGCAACGTCAATACGCCGCTTTGAAAGTTTTAGTTCCATTTATCGCCGCAAGTGGCGCTGCATTATCATAACAAGAAACATGGCGTCGCAATCGACAACGGAATCAATGGCCGCTTTTCTGTATTTTTTTTTTTCATTTTTTTATCTACATGTTGAGAATTACGTGGCAGGGGGATAATAAGGGGGGGCAATTTTTCATTTTTTTTTGCGATAGTACACACCTTTTTCGAGATATAACCAAAATTAGAACCTGCTACAACTGCTACTAAAGCATAAATTAAACAAAAACACTAATTGGATGGCAGCTGTTAACTCCCGTGAGCCTTTCAACTGAGGTAATTGAGTTAATACGGTTTACGAAGAGAAGAGCAATCAATATTCAATGCACTTTAATATTCAATTTTTAAAACGTTTGCGCTTACTTATTCAAGTGTTTTATTTTGATAGTAGAATTGAATGTTTCAATTAGTAATTTGCAGGGATTTAAAAGTTTCATTTTAGATGTAGTATTAGTGGTTAGTAGAATAATATAAATGATAAATGATAATTGATGTTTATTTTGCAAGTAGGTTTTTACAAACACTTTTACACGTCATTTTTTTTTAAACTAGATGGGGCCGGTGTTTCGTACCAGACTACTCTGAAAAGAAACAGCCGAAACAAACTCAGAGGTCATAGTCTCTTTTGAAGTCCAGACATAATCTTGCCCAATTCACATGAGGACTATGCAGATTAGTGTCTGAGATGGTCTTTTGAAGAAAGAACCACACAGATTTGAGTGGACCTGTCCAGTCAGTGCAAGCATTTGTCAGTTATCGTGTAGCTCGACTTATAACTCAAGGAGCTCAACGAAACGACAAACAATACCAAAGAAAGGACATTTTGGTAGGTCGCTTATAGTACTCAAACTGCCAGACAGTTGTGGGAAAAAAAAGAACACAAACAAAAAAAATAAAAATGAAACCCACATGGTCCCCACATTCACAATAATCAAATAAAATTAATAATAATATACAAAATCAATGTCAATAAAAATCAAACCCATAGCTCAGTTTTATACATTTCATTGGGCATCCTATTTGTCCTATCCTTTCCTATACGCGCAGTGATACTGAGCTAATCAAGGAAGCGCTTTGAAACTATTGCATTAAATTATTCTAGCTTTCAAACTTTGTTTTAGTCAGGTTAGAAATGTGATAAAAGGACATTTGCTGGGAATTGAGGTTCTTTAGTCACTATTTTGACAGTTATGCGGTACATTTACTAATAAAGGTCTACGTCGAAAAATAGGATACGTAATACGCCTCATGTGTGTGCTAAATCGATATATGATCTCTATCAAAATCGCCAAACGCCTATGTAAAGGGGTTTCGTGTTACCCAGTACTAAAAGGGTTGTAGAGGTCAGAAACGCAGTCGCTCCATGTAAAATACTGGTACCCATTCAGCTGCATCAGGTTATACTCAAACTCAAACTCAAACTCAAATCATTTATTTTAATTAGACCATTATGGCACTTTTGAAAGTCAAAAATACAAAAAAAACAAAACAAAGCTACAGTCCCAGACAAAAGACATAATAACTTGAGAAAGTACTGTAGTTGCCCATTCCCTAGCGTAGATCTCTATGGAGAAGAACGGGCAAGAAACTCCATGGACACTCTTTTAAATCAAAATATTATTATAAAATCTTGGTTACATCATTCATGTTGAGATTATAGATATATGTGAGAACGATGTAGGAAGACGTGCACATTACACATTAAAAATAAAGTAATTAAAATGAACCGTGGCAGCTAAGAGATGACCAGTCCCAACTGACAGCGCCCGATCACGAACAAGACGCGTGTATCGGCGCCACTCAACTCAACCATATTGAAGGGAACTACATGACCCGACACACCCGCCACCATCAGCGAGACATTTGAGTGAGCATGACATTCTCTCAGCCACCAAGGCATATTCAAGTCAATGAAAGATAACTAAATGCAAATGGTAGCTTAAAAATACATGGTCCTCACACATGTGCTGTGCAATTATACAATACTAGGAGATGGAATCTATACAAAGCAAAGATACTTTTACAATCTTCTGCAGCTAGCACAATAATTTGCCCAATTAGTTTTCCCCTATGGTTGTGGAGCAGGACCAGCATTGAGCCAAGCATTTTTATCATCAATGTAATCCACCAACTTATAATATGCTTGCCTACATAGTGTGCGTTTTATACAAGATTTAAATTTCGTCTCATTCAGTTGTAGAATGTGGGGAGGTATTTTATTGTAACATTTTAAACAGTACCCCATGGAAGATGAATCTACTTTAGCAAGCCTGAAACCTGGCTGAACTAGTTGGTCCCTATTTCTAGTAGTATAGTGGTGTCTGTCACCTCTTTTACTGAATAAATGCAGATTTTTCCTAACGTACATGATATTTTCATAGATGTATTGACAAGGTACTGTCATGATATTAATTTCCTTAAACAGTTCTCTTAGAGAATCGCGTCTACGTAATTCATAAATGGCTCTGATAGCCCTTTTCTGCAGAATAAATATAGACTCGATGTCTGCAGCGCGTCCCCATTGTAAAATACCGTATGACATAATACTATGAAAATAACTAAAATAGACTAGCCTCGCCGTATCAACATCAGTAAATTGACGGATTTTCCTAACAGCATACGCTGCTGAGCTCAGCCGTCCTGCAAGAGATGTTAAATGAGGACCCCATTGTAGCCTTGAGTCGAGCGTGATTCCCAAGAAAACCGTTTTATCGACAAATTCTAGTTTCTCTTGATTCAATACTACGTCACAATCACGACTTTTGACATTTGGTAAAGCAAATCTAATGCACTTTGTTTTTTTCCCATTTAGAACTAAATTATTAGCGGTAAACCAATTATGAACCTGCAGTAGGGCGTTATTTACGTCGTCCAGATTTGTGGCACGTCTGTTTATCCTAAATATTAAAGAAGTATCGTCTGCAAACAACACCAATTGCGGGTATTTGTCAAATAAATTGGGTAGGTCATTTATGTACACTAAAAAGAGGAAGGGACCCAATATCGAACCTTGTGGTACACCCATTTTTACTTTTAAACCCATTGAATTTACGCCATTTACTTGTACATGCTGCTGTCTATCATTCAAATACGATTTTACTAAACTGAGCGCAAGTTTACCTAAACCGCAATGCTCAAGTTTCAAGATCAGGGTTTCGTGATTTACGCAATCAAATGCCTTCGAAAGGTCACAGAAGATTCCTATGGCATCTTGTGCCTCTTCCCACGCAGTAAAATGTGTTTTAATAAAGTGACACCGGCGTCAGTCGTACAACGTCCTTTGGTGAAACCGTACTGTTGCTCGTGTAAGATTTTATTGGTGTTAAAATGGTAAAGCATCTTTGATTGAGCATTATCTTTTCAAACACCTTGCTGAAAACCGGCAACACGGATACGGGCCTATAGTTATTGGTATCTTTACTGTCCCCGGATTTAAAAAGGGGTATTACTTTACTGAATTTCATTAGATCCGGGAAGACCCCTTGATCCACGCACAAATTAAATATCAAGGCTAAATACGGTGCTACAGTCTCAGTAATTGAGGTACAAGCTTTGATAGACATACCCCATAGATCTTCGGTTAATTTAATCTTGATTTGCTTAAAAGCTTTTATGATTGTTATGGGGTTTATATGCTGAAATTTAAATTCATTTATACAGGCTGGAACGTTCGCTTTCAATAAATCAATAGAGAGCAAGGGAGAGGAATTTAAGGTTTCTGTAGTTTTAAGTGGGATACTGGTAAAGAAATTTACGAATTCTTGAGCAACTTCATTATTAGAGTTCACGAGGCCACGTGAGGTCTCTAATGTTATGTCATTACTTTGTTTTTTACTTCTATTTGTTTCACTGTTGATAATTTTCCAAACTGTGTTAATTTTGTTATCAGCTGATTTAATCTTGTTGCTTATAAAGAGGGATTTAGCTACCTTGCAAGAGTTTTTAAAAATTTTCGAGTAAGTAGCAACATATTTACTAAAAGTTTCTGTTTTATTATAAGGCTTAAGGCCGTACAGCTCAAACAAACGTTCCCTACTTTTCCTAATACCCTGTGTTGCCCAGTCACTAAAAATAAACCTTGGGCCAATAGTTTTTGTTTTCTTTTTTAAAGTATTATTGAACTCGGCGTGCACTACCGAAAAGAATTCTTCATACAATTCATTTACATTGTTTCTAATATGACCTGGTATATTTAGTTTGCTTATTAAATTATTATTAAACTTTTCTAAATTGTTGGGTGCTATTTGTCTAATTAGAATCTGAGTTCTTTGCAATTGTATCTTGGACGCGAAAGCAACAGTCTGTCCGCTGTGATCTGAAGGAAGGTAATTTATAATGGATTTATCTAAGTAGTCGCAGCAACAAAAAACATTATCAATACATGTAGCAGTATTTGTAGTAATTCGGGTTGGTTCTGAAAAAACATTTGACAAATTAAATGATTTAAAGATACTTAAAAATCTACTGCTGTTTACATTATTCTCTAAGATATTAACATTAAAGTCACCACAGATAATTATTAGTTTATTACGAGTTACAAGCTTTGCTAGAGCATCTTCCATTACTGACTCAAAGTTAGAGTAGTTCAGGTAATTAGGGGGTCTGTAAACGCACACTATTACATGCTACTGGAAGTTGAACCCAACATAGTTGGAAAAAGGCTAGGCAGATGATGAAATACATACTAAATTATTCTCCTACATATTTCCAAATTACTTTTTGTTCTTGCAAAAAGAACATGATTTATTTCTGACCTACTAATACTCCACATCCACATTCACACAATTCTATCGTGAAACTATGCCAACTCATTTGTTAACACATGTCCGGGCCGACAAGCGAACTTTTAATTGAGATCTTAATTACAAAAGTAATTTATAAAGTGGGAATTAAGTAATAAATTACCTTAACATCTAATTTCAGCTGAAACTTATTCGCTACAAGTTGTGTAATTAAAGTACCCTGTAGTAATTGGTTAGGGAGTATACAGCCGCAAGGTAGATGGAAAAACGCACTCGATCCCAGCTCTTACCATGCACCGGTGTCAGGAATTGTTCTGTACGCTGAATTAAGTTACGAAGTCTGCCCCGTCGTGCTGATCGATGCATGGTATAGTATGGGAGTCGTGGAGGTTTAAAATTATAACATTAAACACTTGTATTTTAAAAAACTTGTGAAAACGTTGGAACTTCGACCTTCAATAATATCTATATCATATTATATTTTATTGAAAGAAAAAAAGAAAGAAATAAAGAAAACGTATTTATTTGGCTTCAGCCGCAAGTGCACACAATAAAATAATAATAAAAAAAAGAAACTTATTACTAGGTACACAATAAATTGGTCTAGAACAAAAAAAATATCGCAGTGACTGGGAAAACCCGGGATTCTTCCGGCTTCGTTAAGGGTATTTTTTTTAAACTCTTCAGATAATTTGCATCAATTAATTAAAAATACAGTTCAAAAAGCCTGGAAAATATGTTACGTAACAATTCTTCCAATCCAATCAATTAATTTGTTTCAAAAATAAAAATATCCCCGACATTTCCTCTCGTCTTCCTCCATTAACAAAACCTTTCAAGCGGCAGCGGAAAGACCAATAAAACAACGCATAGGTAAACAAATTTTAGTAAGAAGAACGAGTTCTAAACCCATTTATGTATCTTCGAGCCTTTAACGAAAAAAGTTTCATAATATTTCCCTGTTCTAAGTAAAAAAGTAAACAAACAGAGTAAAGAATGCAATCAAAAGTTAGGTAAACAACTTTTCGACGGTTAGTGAGGGAGGCGTCTTGCTAAAATATCTTACGATATTATGTTAAATCTTATAGGGCCCGAGGTGAACGCCTAAATGCGTTACGACATTCCGAAAGATGTAATGCGCAGGGAGAAATATCTTTTATTTAAGGAAATATCCTCCTTATTCTTATCTTTAAGTGGACGTTTCGCGGGGAATGGGAAACAATGAGCTTATTGGTTGAGTGAGATGCTTGTTGTAATGTCGTTTTTACACAAATTTGTAAGCTGTTTTTCGAAAAAGCAAGAGTGATCTGAAGATTCTCTGTGTGCTGTTTGAATATGAACTCACCAACTTGTCTTCTGGTGACAACGTCAAAATACTCATGTTATTGTAACAATTTATTTTCTTGTTCTCATTCCCACAAACACTCAACTCTTACAATGACACGCTAAACAAAATAATTATTAAGTATTAATTAGCTAAACGAAATAAAATAATTGTTAAGTATTAGTATATGGTTTATCAATTAAATTGTCAAATTAAAGCCCGCTTACTTTTCCCTGTATTGTTGGGTCCGACAGAGTCAACATGAACTTAAGGTGAAAGCGCTGGGGTAGCCCGCGAAATAACTCGACTATTTCGTGAAAAAGTCATTCAATGGGATTAAATGAACTTAGGGGGTTGTATTGAAGATTTTAACGATTATAACTCAGTAAAGCCATATTTCTTACGGTCGCGAATCGTATTTTGTTCAACATAAAGCCCGACACTGACCTGTAAATTACAAGAAACGTAAGAAAATTTAAATTTCGCGGCCTTTAAATAAATATAATCTTACAAAGCTAAACGTAGCACTGCCAGTTTTTAGCACATAAGCAAAGAAACTGCTGCTGTCCAACTTTATCACGCAATCTCTTAGTCTACCATTATGACAAGCAAGACTTTGTTTTTCAAACCACACTGCAAACTTTATCCAACAGGCGAATTAAATAAAAACCGAGCCATAATAAAGTTGCTTCACTACTAATCTCTCAAAAGGGTATTTCCCCTTAATTACAAAGGAAAGGTATTTTCAATTTATTTCGTTATTTTCCTTTGAGGAACGCAAATAAAGTGTTTTGATTGAAAGTAACGGAAAGCTTAGTATTCAACAAATAATTTAATTTGTACCTCGTTCATTCGAAATGCTTGCTTTTAGATCAAACATGGTCTTTCATTTTGATCTGAATGCGTGACTAATTAATCTATTTTTATGTATAACGTGTGTTTGTAATTTGGTTCCTATTAATTCGGTTTTGTTTCAATGATTTTGTTGTATCCCTATCTTGTAAAGTACGGATGAGCAGCTTCAGATTTTAAAAGTATTATCGAATTTCGTTGTATCTGAGCGATGAAACTGGATTAGGAATTTATATTTGTTATTACTATATTACAAAAAGGATTTCATTCATATTTACATACTCTACCACGAAAACTGTGCTTACACAACACTCCTAGACTGACAATCGTATCCATAATAATAACTCGAGTTTCAGTAGTTATTTATGCAAATATTTTCATGCAAAAGACAAGAAATTAAATGAACTAAGACACGTCAAAAAAAGCAAAGCTAAAAATTCTAATTTTTGTCAATTCTAACTTCAAGTAATTACTAAACTACAGAATAAAAATTGTATCCTAAATAATGACTTTTACTCAATTGATAACTTTGATTCGTTTATAGATACAGGTGCGACATGCCACAGTTACATAAATTAATAACATCTTCGAAATTCGACCAAGCAAATCCGCCATCACTGAAACAAATTACTATGGAAAGTGATTCTATATTCACGACGTACCCGCACCAAGTGTTTACGATTGCGTCATCGATCGCCACGTCTGGCGATTATGCCACTCCTATAAGACTCCATATCTAAATAGTTCTGCATAGGAAACGATGATATATCGCTTATGAAATTTCCACATTGACCCTTCTTTCATATAAATCATAGATGGATAGGATTACCTCGACTGTATTTTATGTCGTATCCACAAGAAGGGCCCGAAATGAAATATGGTGTACTTAGTCTAAGTAAGGCTCGAATGATGAATTATTTATCATTTCCATCTGCAGACTGACAAAGAAAATTTTAGTCGAAGATATTCTGGTAGAGTTATGGCAGTAATAGTGTTTATGATAACACTAACCGTTCAAGACATTATCGTAAAACACAGGATTTTGGGTCCTCATTTTGTACCTGAAATACGGTTATACATCACTATTAGGCGCTACGTCCTATAAAGGCATGTACTGACCGCGTATATTATGTAAGAACCTTCCAGGTTTTATGCGACCTCTATAAACCCTAGGACAAACACGAGGAGGCTGTTAAGGGTCAAAATCCTGCAACTTTGCCGAAAACTTTTCCGAGGGAGCCTATTAACAAGTCCTAAGTATACGAAGCGGGAATTTAATTTCTCAAAGTAAGTTCTGAAGCCAAAAAGTATTTTATTAAGACAATGTGTTCATAAAATATACCGTACAAATAAAATTACACAATATAAATTAACAAAGGAAGAGGTTTCTTTGTCAGCAATACTTTAAGCCTGTGGTTTGCCAAGTAAAATCCAAACTTCAACAAAATGTGAAGGTATATTTGAGTTTAATAACTCAAGTTTACGCGGCTACGTTAATTCTCGCGGTGCCGTAAAAAGAGTCGCAGTTTATGTGCTGGTGCCGCGTTATGTTAGTTAATAATACACTGTCCAAGTTAGTGGCAGAAAACTTATTGTATGTTTAGAATTATAGAATTATTCATTATGATAATTCATAATTATAAAACAGAAAAAATCTATGCAGGGTGAATTTTTAAGTAGGCGTGGGTAGCCAAATCCGATACTATGAGGAATAGCGTAAAATATTCAAAGGAGACTCCTTTGAATATTTTACGATAAGCCCGATTTTGATGAAAACTAAAACTGCATCATTGGATAAAAATAAAAAAATAACAGTATTCCTAGCCAGGAATCGAAACCATAGATTTAGGAAGAAAAAATAGAGCAAAATGAAGGATAATGTTAAATTTTGTTTACGTTCATCATCATCATCAGCCTATAATGTTCCCACTGCTGGGACTCGGCCTCCTCTCAATTTGGGTTTTAGATGTTTTGGGTTGGTAGATGTCACATGTCTTCGAATTTTCGGTTCTAGAACATGCCGGTTTCCTCACGATGTTTTCCTTCACCGTTTTGAGAGCAGTGGTAATGAAATAAATTACACAAAGTAATGCGCCTGTCTGGGTTCGAACCCACGACCTACTAAGTTAATTAGGTTTAATTAACCTAATTAACGCAGGGGGTAGTTTAATTAGGTTTTTGTAGTTTATATAAATATGTATGTTAGTCTGTAAGGTATATATGATAAGGGTCTTTTGATACCTGAATTAAATGATATATTATTATTATTTTATTTTGTAAGTCGGGGCCGCCACCACTGGGCCACCGCTGCTCTCACGTTCATATTATTTTCCTATTATGATTATGCTAAAGCGACCAGTCTAAGCCTCCTGTTACCGACAATCTACTGAAAGTCGGTTCACAGGAACTTCTAAGAGGCTGATTTACTACTCCTCAAATCTAACTCCAGCTAAGTCCTTCCCAAGTTCTTGTCCAAGAAATACCAGCTGCTCAAATACTGTACTTCCACACAAAGTGAACTTACTGTTCCTTGTTTGTTTACGCGATATAAAGCTAATAAAACCAGTTTAGTACTCATTGCCGTGCACCGAATCTTGCGAGGAGTTCAACAACTTGCTAGAAACTTGCCTTGCCTGAACTAATAAGTAAATGCTAGCGTCCAACTAACCATAACTATGCCTGAGATGCGGACATTTGATACAACGTTCACTAACAAACTGTATCGATTTTCTGTCTTAAACTGTTATGGTAATTCATTAGTTGGGCTAGTACTTGGCATAGTTTAACCCTGCTAACACATGTAACGAATAGTTTAAGTTTGAAGGGAGGTAGATTTTAAGACCTACATAATATATTCGTAGATTGAATTTTGGAGTTTTGGAGACAGAATAAAACTCAATTCAAATCTGATACGGCTAATTTCTTGAAACTCAAATATATACCAACTAACAAGAATTTGTGTGGTATACTACATCTAAAAAACTACTAGACTACTGAATAATCACGCTCTGATTAAATTCTGGGTTTACAAGGTAAAATCGTCTCCTCCTATTGTTCAGGCCTATGTTACCGGGGCCATAATAACGAATGGATTGGCACCTTATTTATCAAAATCGGATGAATAGTTTAAGCGCTACAGAGGAACATACGTAAATACAACCATACATAGACTGCTAAAATCATAACCCTTCCTCGGCTTTGACGTAGTCGGGTAAAAACAAATATCCAGAAAAATTAAATAAAAACCGCGAAACTCGCCAAACGGTCTCTGTGGGTGTTTGTCTCATATACTAAAACTCCTCGGGTGTTCAAAGCTTTTCCATGCCAAATATTCGCCTCGCTTTTCAATATTGGCAGTGTGGAACGTAGTTTGGCTAAAAATCGCGAAAATAGAACGGAAATGGGGAGTGGTGTCACCAACGCAATATAAGCTGGAGCTCAGAGCTGTAAACAGTTCAGTACCAGAACTTAGAGTGCATCTTGTGGCTTTTTTCATCGCTTTAAAGCGCTGCTGGTTTGTGTTGTCATTTTTCACTGCCTTCAGCGTTTGCGTGTAGCTTAAGGAGTATAATAGATCCGACCACAAGGATTTTTAGACCTATTTTTTATTATAGCTAGCTTGTATTACTGAGCAAAGAATTCTCTCCATTCTTTCAATCGTTTCCTGTTCAGAGCCATGTCTTCCCTGTTCTTCTTGCTCGTAGCTAAATAATAACAGCCGCTCGGGTAGAATTTTAGGTTCAGCCGCGCTTGCCTAGGTTGGTCCGTGGATGGGTGACCAACCATTATAGACCGAGTTTCTTCCGTGCCCTTGAAAGCACGTTAAGCCATTGGTCCTCACTGTCAATTGTAGATCTTTGACAGTCGTTAAATAGTCAGTGGCCCGAAAGTCTGACAACCAGTCTTACCAAGGGGTGTCGTGTTACCCAGAACTAGTTACTGGAAGGTCAGATAGGCAGTCGCTCCATGTGAAATACCGGTATTTTATGTTAGTAACACATGCCTTTCTCGCAAAATATTTAGGCAAAACAAACCTTAAAAAAAATACAACAAAACAAAAATGATCTTTAACATTCACCGAACGATTGACAAAATGAAGTCATTCAGATACAACCACACATCTAATGAGAGCCTCCATATAGATGGCATCATTACTAACCGCTGCACAACCGCTTTGTAACCGCACAGTTAACGCATGTCACCGTTCAAATAAATGCGCATAGCCCTTAAACCATGGCGAGCAGATTGGCCAATTAATTTTCTAGTAAATAGTGCAGTAATTCAGGGTCTTGTGTGATGCTGAAAAACTTGTAATGAAAAGACGAGTGAATGGTTCATTTCTTTGCATTTCGTTTCGTGGAAATTTCTGGTTCGTGGTTTCTGCGGTGAGTTATGACGGAGTATGGAAAGAAGGAAATATTTTTTTTATGCTTTTCTTATCTTTTTTTATTTGTGTTTGAATTAATTTATTTCTTCTCGTTTATACCGAACCGTTATCGTTTGGTTGTGGTTTTGGTGAGTATAAACCATTTAATTTATTCTTACGTGCATCTTCTTTTATTCACACCTTTCTCCCATGAGGGTAGATAGCAACTTAAGAGTTCGTCGCTTAGCACTCAAAAAGCATATTAAATAATTATACACAATAATTAATTTATCGGTGCTAAAATAACACTGAAAGGCCAAAAATAATTCTCTAAACATATGTGTTTACCGCAACAAAAGAAAATCTATTAATTTCACACCTTGCCATAATTACGGAGGGCTTTTATCGCATTAATATGCTAACGCTACAAGGACAGTCGCCCACATTCTGGTTGCCATAAAATCTTCACATTTTCGGACACAAAGGACCCACAACAAAAGCCTGGTCACTCAATAAGAGAAATCCCTTTTTTTTGGTATCCCTTATTCTTTATTTTTTGTAAAAATATTTACATAAAAGAGTTGTTAGTTTGCACCTGTTGTGAGTAAAGAATAATTCGGTTTTTGCAAGCTTACAGAAAATATAAATATTTGTATAAATGAAAAAGCACAATTATTTTGAATGAAACTGGACCAGCTCACAATTACTGTGAATGTACTAGAATATACTAGAAAGAATCTAAAAGAGGAATGAAGATAGTGTGCTCTAGACGAAAAACCTCGCTGTAGAGACTGTTATAGTTAATTTATCCTTACAACTACATACTTAAAATAATGAACATTCTTAATTCGGTCATTCGTCATGGCAAGCTTTCGAAGTTCCGTACATCTCGATGATGAACATTTACAATTGAGAAATTCGTCATTGCGTACCTTCTGACTCAAGAAAATTGTACTTTCAAACTTTATGTATACGGTACATGGGTATTTTTTATTTCGAAGTTCAGTAGACAGTCAGTTTTTTATCAAAGAAACCGAAAAAAACAACCTTAGCAAAACAAGTACTTACTAACTCTTCTAACCAAACTTAATCCACCGAAAACCCATTCTGTAACCAATGAGGCCTAAACTCTAAAACTTAAAGGAGGCCGAACAAAAAAAGGTTAATAAAACTCAACCTAACTCCCGTTCATACCGCTATAAACAGTTTACTTCAATACCATCGTAAAAATGAAGAACCGAGGTTAAGTAATAAAAGTCTTTGTTAATATTTTTAATACGTAATACGTACAGGGTCGACCAGTGACTTATCGCATAAATTCTCTTATTAAATTCTGTGTATTCTATTTTATCACCATATGCAGAGTGGGGACGTAAATAAGCTGTTTTGCTAAAGATATAAAAGTGAAAGATGTGATTTGGTCAAGCTGCGGTCCGTACAGTCGTAAATGCGATGCATACGAACAAAGAAACTTAATTTCGGACATATTTGAGTAATCCATCAACTCGTCTTACAACAGATTTCTCTAGTACTTCTATTGTTTCACACTGTAAATGTAACTATATTTGGTGACGTAGCACTTTGCTACGCCGTAGCACTGTACTACGCCGTAGCACTGTACCACGCCGTAGCACTGTACTACGCCATAGCAAAAGGCCACGCCGTAGTACGAAGAACTTCGTACAAAGGTTTGATCAAACCAGTACGGATAAATTTCGAAACGGCTGTGGCCACTGGACGTGGACTTCAGTAAATGTACTGAAGTATCTGTCCACGTCCAGTGGCCACGGTTGTCCCTAGTTTGTCCTTACTGGTTTGACCGAACTTAAAAGAGATTATAATGTTAAGAAAAGCCGATATTACGACACTATTCATATATTTAACGTAACTAGGTCCGTTTTTCATTAAAACAACCACGTAAATAAATCAATTTCATAAAATCCTATTACAACATAACCCAAAGGCTCTCAAAACTAACCCTACGCCTTTAATAGGATCTAGTGAGGCAATAAATTAGTAGAACGAACATTAATACCCGTTTGAAATAGTGTTTCCCTACTAACCACACGATGAAAGTTATTAGTTTGCACTTCTCTTTGCGGATTGCACTTCAAACTGTTAGAGAGAGAGTATCAATTAAACATAATTATTCAATTGATTCATGTGGATTTGTAGATAACGAGAAACGGGGATGCATTAAGAGGGTTAACGTATTTAATTTTGAACCTTTTTTTATTATTCAACCATATTACATTTTTAAATATTATAATCTCAAAAAAAAACCGGCCAAGTTTAGGAGGGACTCGCGCACCAAGGGTTCCGTATAAATTTATAAGTATTTTGTTATTAAACTACTCTACATGTTCTGTAAGACTTCTTACCTCATGACTCTAGGTCAACGAGAAGTACTCTATAGGTTTTCATTCCCTTGTCGGTCATATCCCTGATGGCGCTATTGGCGGTAGTGAGGCTGCCTTACGTTCTTAGGGTGCCGGGTTCGAATCCCGGTCGGAGCAAATGTTTGTGTGATGATGAACATGGGCATTTGTTTCCGAGTCATGGATGTTTATATGTATAATAAGTATATATTTACAAACAAAAAGTATCTATGTAGTATATCAACTATCTGGTGTCCACGACACAAGCCTCGTTGCTTAGTGTGGCACTAGATGGCGCTGTGTGCAATGTCCAGCGATATTTTTTTATTTTATTTATTTATATCTTTTGATCGCGTTAACTTACAAGTTTAATGTTTAGGGTTCCGGTACCTCAAAAGAAAAAAACAGAACCCTTGTAAGATCACTTTCTTGTCCGTCTATCTGTCTGTCTGTCCGTCTGTCACCACCGATTTTCTTAGGAACGGGTGGACCTAGTAACCGACTGGACCGACTGGAAGCCGACCCCAACATAGTTGAGAAAAGGCTAGGCAGATGATGATGGGTAGACATAGCAAGTTGAAATGTATACCAGATACTGAAGTTTATAGTCACTATTAGGTGTATAAAAATCAAGGTCCTAAGTCAACATGATAAAAGATATGGGCAAATTTAGATTTTCGCGAAAACTTGTAAGTACCAAAATTTACCTTAATTTTTTTTATTTTTTGGAATTTTCCCTTTACTTGTGATGTAAACCTTGCTTTTAACCAAAATTGTCAATTTTAGATCATTCGGAAGTACCCTATAGCTTTTCGGTCGAAAATATATATGGTAATTCCCGTTGACCTAGAATCACGAAATTTGGCAAAAAACAATGTCTTACAGCACATGTAAAGGGAAAAATCTGAAAACCGTAAATATGTAGTTTAACAACCAAAAAAAAGCGTTTTTACTATTACAAACCTATTATTTGCGGTTGGTGCAATAGCCGTTTCATGGGGACGAACAGCAAAGTTAAGTTTGTCCTTTAAAAAGTTTGTACAGAACCCTTGGTGCGCGAGTCCGACTTGCTTTTGGCCGGTTTTTTTCACTTCTCCAAGGAGTAGCAAACTTGAGTATTTAATATTAATTTCAGCTTGATACCTTTACGCCTTCATGAAAAAAGAGTCTGGACAGACAGATAGACGGACAACAAAGTGATCCTATAGGGTTCCGTTTTTGCCGACTGAGCTACGGAACCCTCAAAACATTAAAAAGTATTTAAAAATAGTAGCCCACCAGCATCGGGAACCGGGTCCGAGCTACCAGGGCCAGGGCTCTTGAACCTCCTAACAATAAGCGTAGTATCCAGAAGAACTGCTTTCGGAATCAAGCCCATGATCGAGCTTCCAAGCGAGAGCTCAGATGTTGATACTTTTTATTCTTATTCAGTTTAGTTTCTTTGCATCATTGGCCCTACCCTAATGAGCACTCATGTAGTTGTCATCTTTGACATGGGTTTCATTTTGTGGTCGACGTGGTCTTAAATGTATAATATTTATATAGAAATTCTACTTGAGTTATTTTTACAAACTATTACACCTGTCTTGCTCGCAAGGGTTGCAGGGGGTGTCTATATGTATTCTTTTTTTCTGAAAGTTTATGTTTTAGGGTTTACTGGCTTTTTGACATCAAAACTGATATTAAGTTATTTATTACAATCTAAACTAATATTATTAAGAGGAAAGATTTGATTGTTTGTTTGTTACGATTTAACTCAAGAACTACTCAACCGATTTTAATCGTATCATTATTAGAAAGCTACATTTATACCGAGTAACATGGGCTATATTGTATATTGTATTACGGGCTGGTGTCCGCTACTCCACGTCAAAGCGCGTATTTTGCGTAAGGGCTATAATCCACCACGCGGGCCCAGTGCGGATTGGTAGATGTCACATGTCTTCGAATTTTTGGTTCTAGGACATGCCGGTTTCCTCACGATGTTTTCCTTCACCGTTTGAGAGTGGTGATGAAATAAATTGCACAAAGTAATGCCTGTGAGGGTTCGAACCCACGACTTACTGTTCGTAAGTCGGGGCCGCCACCACTGGGCCGCCGCTGCTCTCGTAACATTGGCTATAAAATATATTGATATCATGCCGATTAGCCGAGCCATTTTAATTTTCACGGACAAAGTCGCGGGCGAAGTGCTAGTCTTCAATAAAGTACACAACAATAATAACCATTAATTTATTATATCATTCCAATTGAGTATTTATATTGTTTTTTTACGACACCCACTAATTATGACAAATTATACAAGTTTGTTTCAGGTTATTTATATAAATTTATAACTCAATTGTTTGGAAGGAGAGTCCAAACTTATTTAATTTCACAAGTTCATTTATCAACGACGAATGAAATTGAACGTTAATATTCGTCCGCCGCCGGTCTCTCTGTTGATTTCGTAAAACTGATTATAATTTGTTTTGTATTGTTGTACCAATCTTATCTCTACAAGTTAAATGTTAATTTATATTATTTATAAATATCGCTGGACATTACACACAGTGCCATCTAGTGTCACACTAAGCAACGACGCTTATGTCGTGGACACCATATAGTTGATATACTACATAGATACTTTTTGTTTGTAAATACATGCTTATTATATATATACATGAATCGGAAACAAATGTCCATGCTCATCACACAAACATTTGCTTCTACCGGGTTTCGAACCCGAGACCCTTAGAACGTACCGGCAGCCTCAGTACCGCTGCGCCATTCGCGTCGTCAATAAAGATAATCAAATGTATGTTCGAACGGCCTAGACAATATAAAATTGTATAAACTATTAGCGATGATAGTTTAGAAGTATAAGGTCCTCTAACTTCTTAAGTCGCATAATAATTATTACTGAAATAGCGCGATTAAAAATTTAGATGTTAGTTCTTCATTTGTGTCATAGATGGCGCCTTAGTACTTTTTGCACTATGTCGCTGTATTACTTTTTGTACTGTGCCGATACAATGTAAAAGTCAAAAATGTATTGGATTGGCATACGCAGATCGAAAAGTGTCTGTCAATCTTATTGGTAGTTGTTGTATAAGTACAAAACGCCTTGAAAGCGATTATCATTTTGTCTAGGCCCTCTAAGTTCCGAATTAGTGACTTGCTGACGCTCCACCTTAATTACATGGAACTTAGGAATAACAAACAAAATACGGGTGTATTACGTACTCACCTCTGTTGATTCTTCTGAGAAACACAAACTTGATATTACGTTACACTTCATAAAACAATCGAATTCCGAGAATAATTTCTCAGAAACAGCTTCACAGCTCTAGGTATTGTTACAGTAATAATTATTCGCCAAACAACATCATCGTAGCGTAATCACCTGAACACTAACCGTAACGTATGAAGTCAAATACTGTTTACAAACTCACACAAACAGCGTAGGTACATAATCACAATGGACCAACATAAGTGCCCCGTACCACGAAACCACCAAACTTTCGCACATACTAAAGTGCCCCTTACCACGATACTAGTCATTCCTCTTTTTAACTTGAACGTCAATGTCTTGCCAAATGGCCTGGCCAAATCGTCCATATCACGAACTTTTCCATTTTCGGATATTATTATGGTGAACAGAAAATTCAATTTCCATGGTATGGAAAAATTGTGAGATTGTCCCGCCTTTTGTATGCCAAAAAGTTTTGGGGTCTCGGTAGTGTCACGATGTTTGAGTCCGTAGTTAAGTTTTAGGAACTATGATTTGTTACGCGAGGGAATTCGGTTATGACCCAATTTGTGATCATAACGTCATAATATAGGAGGAGGAGGAGGAGCTCGTGGCTAAATAATAACAGCCGCTCGGGTCGATCGTTAGGTTAAACCGTGCTTGCCTAGGTTGGTCTGTGGATGGGTGACCACCCTTTACATACCAAGTTTCCTCCGTGCCTCGGAAAGCACGTTAAGCCGTTGGTCCCGGCTGTCATTTGTAGATCTTTGACAGTCGATAGGTAGTCAGAGGCCCAAAAAGCCTGACAACCAGTCTTACCAAGGGGTATCATATTACCCGGTACTAACTGGGTTGTGGAGGTCAGACAGGCAGTCGCTCCATGTAAAATACTGGTAGTCAGCTGCATCCGGTTAGACTGGAAGCCGACCCCAACATAGTTGGGAAAAGGCTAGGCAGACGATGATGATGAACGTCATAATATAGAGCCTTAGAAAGCGATTATTCATATTAGTCTGCCTAGGCTTTTCGGGAATCATCGACAAGAAGAGGAAGAAGAAGCCTTTTTTCAACTATCTTAGGGTCGGCTTCCAGTCTTGCGTGATGCATGTGAATACCAATATTGGAATATATGTCCTTGTGATATGGTGTATGTGAGGTTACCACTCAACATGATGCTGTCCTATGGGGGGCCCCATAGGACAGCATCATGTTGAGTGGTAACCTGCTTGTCATAGTCACGATTGTGCAAGCTGTCAGTGTTTTTCGTTTCGTCCTTTTGTTTTTATAAATATATGTTATGCTTGTCACGGTCACGTAGACGGCCGAAGGGGTATATTTACCGTTTATTTTAGTTTTTTGACATTTTGTACATGCACATGTCCCTGCTACAAATAAAAGTTTTTTCTTTCTTCTTTCTTTCAACTCAATTACTGGGTAACACTGTAGTGTAACACTGTAGTGTTACCCAGTAATTGTTCCTCTGACAATCAATTTTAAGCGAGCGGTATTACAATACCGCTCGCTTAAAATTAACAAAACGCTTCTTGCAGTAAAAAGTATAAAGGTATCACATATAAGAGCTCCGAATTCTCCACAAGGATAAAATGTTTGTCAAGTCACTTTCAGATACCGTATTTTCTCCGTACTTATTAATGGAGGTTAGATTTATTTCTATACCAAATCTCCTGCACGGGTAGTGCAAGTAAACTTACTAACTTATCAGTACGTATATATCCACACTAACCTTTTAATAAAATCGAAATATTCCACGAAATCTGATTTAACAATGACACAATGAAAGCTGACATTGTTTATTATCAATTATAATAATTCAGTGCGTTCAGCAATTGTTGTTTAACGTGATTTATTACGATTAACACAAAAATGATGATGTGTATTTCAACAGTAAATTTTGATCGTTATTTAACAAAACTGTTGTAGGTACTATAATAATAATTTGTTTGCTTTAAAAACGGTTATTATCATTTTAATTTGTTTGTAAAAAACATTATTACACTCGATTAGAGTTAAGTACATTCAAAGGAAACAAACTTATTACACAAATAAACTCGGATTCCTCGAAAAATATAACACTATTTCAGACCTTGATCCGTATAATATTAATAATACACACGAGGTACTTGTAAGCTATGTAAGAAATGTATGAATTATTTTATGTTTGAGTCACTTAATGATAGAAATCATCAAACAAAAGGAAAGACTTTTTTTAAATTCTTCAGACAAAAGGCTGGAATAGGGGATGATGTAATGCTTGGACAGGTCCACTCAAATCTGTGTGGTTCTTTCTTCAAAAGACCATCTCAGACACTAATCTGCATAGTCCTCATGTGAATTGAGCAAGATTATGTCTGGACTTCAAAAGAGACTATGACCTCTGAGTTTATTTCGGCTGTTTCTTCTCAGAGTAGTCAAGTACGAAACACCGGCCCCATCTAGTTTTTGAAAAATGACGTGTAAAAGTGTTTGTAAAAACCTACTTGCAAAATAAACATCATTTATCATTTATCATTTTGCTGATGGTAAATTCAATCGAGCATATTTCTTACTAAAATATTAACTATCCAGTAATTGCTTTATGAACAACATTACAACAAGAGTCACTAATCAGATAGAATCACAGTGAATTCTACAGGACCACCATAAATGCCTTTATGTCAGGATTTATTCGGGTTCCACCTAAATCCTTCTTGGAGCACGCAGCGCAGAGCCTTTAAAGTCCGCTACCTAATTCGCTTTGTCAATAAGACTTAGCAGGCTATTGTTCGACATGACACCTGCGTTCATACTAGTACGGGAAATGCTTACTTTATAGGGTCGAGAAAAGCACGTGCAGATGAAGACTGCATCTATGCTTACGTATTCATTGGATTCTGATGTAGGTTCTGCATAATCTCCTAAAAAGAAGAGTGTGAAAACTTGTAGTTAGACGAATATTGAGGACATTAACTATGATGATGCCATCTAGCCTGCATTCGATAGCTTTCTAGGGTGGTTGTTGAGAGCTTTGGTGCATTGCTCTTTCATTTGCTCTCAAGTGGCTAGCAAATCCAACTTTGAAACCGAAAAACTCCGGTCACAAAGCTGACATGTCAGAACACCATAACACGCTAATAAATCAATGAGCTTTCCGTTCACACCAAGATATCAAACATGTTGTGTCTACTGTTTTCGTTCATTGTTAACACCGGACTAGTTGCTTCCAAAAGTTATCCCTATAATATATATATCCCTATATAACGTACATTTACGTATGAAACTTGTTTTGAAACAATTCTTTAACAAGACTTGTTGAAGACAAGTGCCACAACTTGTATAATATGAGTATAGAAGCGGAGTTTTTCATTAATCATCTGCCTAGCCTTTTCCGAACTATGTTGGGGTCGTGGAGTTACGTATCTCTCTAAAATACACATGAATTTAGAAACTAAACTATTGGCTTTTGACGCTAAAAGAAGCTATGTTCCGTAAAAATCCTACATGAATAAACCGTCGTCGGTTACCCAGTTCTAACTGGGTTGTGGAGGTCAGATAGGTAGCCCCTCTATGTAAAATACTGGTATTCAGCTGCATCTGGTTAGACTGAAAGCCGACCCCAACGGGAAAACGCTAGGCAGATGATAAGTTACCCAGTGATAACGGCCCCTGACTTACGTCTCGTAGGCATTACGTCGTAGACTCAAAACCGAAATATTAAAATACTGATACAGTTAGCTTGCGTCATCCCACGGCTGGGCAAAGGCTATCCAGGGCTAATGTGGACCACTGGTCGTTGGTTTTGTCCAGCTCGTTTCGCCATCTTCTACGAGGTCTCCGCGGGGACGCCTTCTGGCTGTGTCAGAGCAATGCAATGCAATCAATGCAATTGCCAAAATGGCAATTTTGGCCCACAGCAGCCACATGCCCAATAGCCAGTGGCCAGTCCAGTCCCACTTCAGCGGCTTTTTGAGCAACGTCAGTTATTTGTGTTTTGGAGCACAGTGTAGTGTTGCGTACACGGTCGGATAGTTATGTTAAAATAGCCCCTTAAAATTTGTAAAATGTCACATCCTCATAAAATTAACGATCCAAACACATACAAACTATGTAACACCAAACAAATGTAATCTCAAGTCACAATTTCCTACAGTTAGAACAAATAAGCTCCTCGGGTGCATTTGGTACCGATGTGTTCTATTTTACTTCTCACAGTTTAAGCTAAAGATATGTGCTTGCCAAGAAACCGGCGAACTCATTAGTAAAACCAGAACGGGCGTCGTAATTCGCCACAATTAACAACTTGTTTGTAATCTAGCTTGATAGTTGTAGTTGTAAGTTATACGGACGGCGCGCGGCGACATGTGAAGGGATTTGGTGGTGAGGATGTGTGTGTGTTGTCTGTGGGCAGGTATGTGTGTGTATGTCAATAACGTTGTTAGGTGACACGTTTAACACTTTATGTTAAAGAAAGAAAGAAAAGTACTGTCTTGCGACCTGAATCAGGCATCAATCCAATGATGCGTATTTGTCACGTGCAATAATATGTTAAAAACCCTGTCCGATCCGAAAGGGGCATATAAGTATACCAATCACCACCTCAGCCGAAAGACGTCTACTGCTGGACATGGGCCTCCCCCAAAGGGGGGGTTTTGCCATAATCGCCACGCTTGGCAGGCGGGTTGGCGATCGCAGTACGGTTGTTACAAAAACACAGAGAACGCTGCTGCCCATTCTCCAATAACATCATAGTATACCAATAACATTATCAAATCAAAATACGAAACATAAAATATTAATGAAAGTAAACATGTTAATTAATTTTAAAATGAATGATTTTTGTGCCAAAAGTACCACCATTTCCCTACAATCTTCTGAAACGTGACAACGCCATCTTTGGCATTTGTATGTTCGATCATCAATTATTGTTTGCTTATGACGTCATGATCCAAGAAGCGACCGGAGTGTCGTCGCCCGCACCCCTGTGCCATGTATGTAAGTTTCCTCATTTTAGTACATTTCATTTAATTTTTATACATAGTATAATATCTCGCCTGTTTAGGTTTACCTATAGTACACCGAAATTTCGCCACTTATTAATTATTACTTATGTCAGTTATGAGGAGCGAGCTTATTACCATCAACTGAGTACGGATCCAGAGTCCGGGCTACTTCTGAGATATTTTTAATGTAAAAACTAAATAACACTTTTCCTGGTCTAGAAATAGATTGAACCTAAGACAACATGTTGAACAGTAACATTTGCAACCACTAGAACCACGAGGCAGTATTTCTTAATAGAGAACAGGCTTAAAGGAAAATTGCTCATGTATGGTTATCATGGGGGGAAAACTGATTTGGGTTGTAAGTGTTATCGCCATTGCACAAAGGCCTTCACCGTCTCATTTTTCTTGAGTATGGGGTTTCATGACTGGCCTTATGTAATCTCTAGATGTATGATAATCTTGAAGATAGAGCGTGTCATTTTTTTTAGGGAACTACAAAATGATGCGGGTAACTGACGACCTTGCATAAACATTAACAACCTAAATAAAGTAAAATAGAAAATGAGTCGTAAATTACAGTTTATTGAGGACTTACGAGTTACGGTCTTTTGTTAACTTTTTATCTTCTTTTACGATTTTGAGTAAAAGTAAGTAACGACTTATTGATGGGTCTACGCGGTCCTTCCATACTTAAATACTAACGCTGTTAGATAATAATGTTGTAAAACCAAATAATTTAATTTAAAAGAGTAACCATGGAGTTACTTGCCGATTCTTCTCCAAAAGAAACGACCAACCAGAACCATGCCTTTTTTAATGGCCCATGTGAAATAATATATTTTTAAATATTATTATTATTTTATTATTATTATATTTTTAATATTATTATTATTTTATTATTATTATATTTTTAATATTATTATATTATTATTTTTATTTGGTTGTTTTTTATGTTTCTTCTCATTTAAGAGAGCCTAAGAAACCTTACACGCGGGTCGGAATTAAGGATGTAAGGTGAAATTTAAATAGAGAAAGTGGATGATAATGTAGATGAAGTCAGAAACTTTCGGGTGATTCGACAGGTGTTGAGAATAGTGGCTTTTTGCAGCATGTAAAGTGTGTGATTAGGCATCTGTAGATTTTTATTATTATTATTATATTTTTTTTTTTTTTTTAAATATTTTTTAAAAATAGGGGTACGGGTAGCCATTCAGAATTGTCAAAACATTCTGTCGAAACAGACATATCCAAGAACTGATTGGTAGTACAGCCCAATCTCTCTCATACAAGAGACTTGTATCGCAACGGGGATAACATTATAGGCTGATTGACTAATATCACACGCTCTAGAAAACATCAGTTTTAAATTTTCTTTGAAAACATTCTATACAAAAACGCGTACCCTTTATCACACAATCGGAATCAGAGGATCAATCATCAAGCAAATGCCGCGTTTGAATTTTAAACAGTCCAATAAATACTGTATCGGTTCGTTATAAAGGTCCCGTATCCAATTATATGTGATTAGCGTACACAAATACAACTTGATGGCAATTAATGTGTAAACCCTTTGACGAAGGCATGATATTTATCCTTTATGTATTTAGGGCTGTCGAGGGTGATTACACACGCTGGTGCGCAAACTTTACATATGTCTACATTTGATATAAGTTGTGACGTCATAATTGGGCTTTTCCTAGAACTTTGTTTGCTATCCAATTTCTAAGGAAATGTGGGGTTTCCAATTAGGCTGTTTTATTGATTTTGTATCCAATAAAGAACATCTTAACAAAATATCGGTGATTTCAATTATTTACACTATCGACCCGCCCCGGCTTTACACGGGTAGAATAGCATATTATGCCTACATGTTTTGTATGTCCTGAAGCGAGTCCCGTCATCGGTGTGAGAAACGCGCTTCCATCTATTTTATTTTTGCGATAATTCATAAGATATTCATTTAAATTATACAGTTTAAAAGCTGCGACATCTACAAAACTCAACGTCCATTTGAAATAATACGACGGAGATGAAAAAAAAATATAAAGAAGAAAAAAAAATGATATCTGTTAGAATACTTTACTTTTTTTAGCTTCAGCTAAACCATACTAGTACTTAGATTATAATATCCAGTTTTAATAAACTCTCCAACAGTTCCACAAAAACTAAGAGCCATAAAGCGATGATTAATGATATAATACGATAGAATAAATCCTCCTTCACCTTTACAAATTTTACTGGCCATATATTATAGACTTTATGACCCAAAGACATAATTATAAAATAGTTAGGACAGTCGTAATTCCACTTGGAGTGTACTCAGTGGGTGGAGGGCAGAAGTTCATGCTAATTTAGCAAATAAATGGACAATTTAGTTGGGAACTTGTCGGAAGTTATCCCAGGACTCGTCCCGGTTAAATGTGATGTCATCCAATCCTAATGCTTTGTGGCGATGTGTTATTGTTGTAGTCCTACTTGTAACTATTATACTAGCGTACTGTTAAATGTTTAACTGGGTTAAGTGTTGACAAATTGGGTGGTAATATGAATTGTGGTGAGTGGACCATTTTAGTATAACTAATTCTGCAATATTTTGTACTATAGCTGTACAAAACCAGTAAATGTATGCGCATCGGTCATCTTTGAGTATACACCGTGACAAAGGCTGTTTAAGAACACTATCATTACGAGTTTGTATGAAGCGTTTTTTCAGTCAGATGTTATGTACCTGCAATAGGAGCAGGTCGCAGTTTGTCTTTTATACTCGACTCACCAGAGAAGCTTGCTTAAAGTTTGAGATTTCAAAGAGTTATACATCATTTTCATATTATACTAAAATTTGATCTCATCATTAAATATGCTCGTAATTCCGAATTCCGAAGCGCATACTTTTCCTAAAATATCTGTTCATAATTATAAAGACACTACGAGCATTAGACATCTAGTGCGGTATTCCATGAACAAATTCTACTTTTACACTTTGGATGGCAAGCTTGTTGTATAAACCATTGTGTATTCTTGGTCGTCTCATCTGCTGACGAAACTAACTATTCCTACACAGTTCCTTTGTCATTTCAGACACCTACATATAATAGGGGTTAAAGTATGAAATTGCCGTTGTATAGTAATAGACACTTCGAACTGACATAAAATCTTCATTGTGTGAGATGTTTGTGTGAAACTTGTTTCACGTGACACCTATGAGGTTCTTCTTTAAAAAAATGTGCAACATTCGATTTTCGACTTTCAATTGTTTTTTAATTCAGCTTAGACGTAAAGATGGATACTTCGAACATCCGAGTTATTTTTGAATACGGGTTCAGACGCGGAACTAATGCGGCAGAAACGGCTCGCAATATCAACGTAGCGTTTGGAGAGGAGACTGCTAATGAACGCACCGTGCGTTTTTGGTTTAAACGCTTTCGTAATGGAAACTTCGACTTGAAGAACGAACCACGTGGTAGACCGCCCACATAGGTGAATAACGCTGAATTGAAGGAGATGGTAGAAACCGATACGAGTCAAACTACCCAGGAATTAGCGGCATGATTTAACGTTACCCTACCTACAATATTGACTTATTTGCATCAAAACAATAAGATAAAAATATGAAAAATGGGTGGCCCATGATTTGACTGATCTGCAGAAAGAAATGCGTGTTGAAACTTGTGTTGCCTTGTTGAATCGGTACAGAAATGAAGGAATATTGGATCGAATTGTGACATGTGACGAAAAGTGGATTGTTTACGATAATCGTAAGCGAAAAATGCAATGGCTGACCCCGGGTCAAACGCCGCAACAGTGCCCTAAAGCAAAGCTTACCTATAAAAAGGTAATGGTAACTGTTTAGTGGTCTCTTCATTGTGTTATTCACTATAGCTTTCTCAGGTCTGGTCAGGCAATAACAGCAGATGTTTACTGTGCCGAACTTCTAACAATGATGGTTAAACTGGCAGTGAAACAGCCCCGACTCATGAATCGATCTTCACCATTATTGCTCCATGATAACGCAAGACCTCACACTGCACGAGAAACCGTTGTATCTCTAAAGGAGCTGCAGTTAGAAACTATACGTCATCCTCCGTACTCGCCAGACCTTGCTCCAACGGACTACCATTTTTTTCATGATTTGGATAATTTTCTACGTGATAAAATCTTCCCAGGAGGCAGTACAAAATGCCTTCACACAGTTGGTCGAATCTAAATCCTCAGTGTTCTATCGTAAAGGCACAAATGAACTTCCGTTTAGATGGCAGAAATGTATAGATAATGAGGGTAAATATTTTGATTAAATAAATATGTTATACCTATCTTAGAAAAAAAAAAGTTTCAATTTTACAGTACCAATCGGCAATTTCATACTTTAACCCCTTTGCCGGCCAGCCTCAGCTACGGCGGCGAGCTAATATATTTTATTCCTTCTCTCCTCTCTGAACCCTAAAATACTTAACGCCTACACAATCTTTCGTTTACCATTTGCATTACAATACTTTTAGTACAATATGATCTTTATTTTAATCACTTATATATTAGCTTTTCCACCACATAATTAAAAGCAACCTCGTTGGTTTAGTGGTCGCAAGCACGACTGCTGAATATGAGGTTTTGGGTTCGATTCCCAGGTCGGGCAAAGTGTTATTGGGTTTTCTCCATTAGGCCACCAGCTACGGGTCTGGTTTTTTTTTATATTACAATCTAGCCTATTATGGCTAATAAGCAATTTTAATCTAACTTAATTTGCTAAAAGTATAATTATATCGAAGAGCACGTCCATTGCGTTTACTTATCGTCTATTAAGGCGAAGTCACTTTGTTCTTGTGTCCATATAAATAGCTAGGTACTATATTACACTCGCGGTAAAGTCACAATTATATTACACTACAATAACTCAAAATGGTCTGGATTTGCGCTCGGTTGATGGCAATAGGCTCGCTTCCTATGACATGGACGCTTCCTATATACATGGGACTTAAACATAACTGGCGAAATGTGGGTGTACTATTAGGTACACGTCTGCCTAACCCTTCGGGCATTACAGGCGTGATGTTATGTTGTAAACTTTATTTATAATCACTCAGCATATTAATATTTGATATTTTCCACCACACAATGAACTGCAAATCTTCCCACGAACATATTTATGCCAATAAAAGAGCATTAAGAAAATCAAAAACCAAAGTTCATTTACTTCATTGAAACCCAAATTGATTCCTCTCGAAGCCGTAGATGGAAAGACATCCAAGACCAATTGAAATTGAGGCATATCGAATCTATAAAAACAATTTTCCTCGAATGTTGATATAGAGGGAGGGGTATAAAGATATTTTTCGACACCATTTCGTTCAGAGATGTGTACGAATGTAATACGTGACTGTGTGCGACGGGATTAGATCGATGTAGGCAGTGGCTTTGAAGACAGCGGCGCTAGTGAGTGTTTAAAGGCCAGTAGGCTAGCGGGTAAATGATCAGCTGTATCTGGTTAGACTGGACGAAGAAAAAAGAACACAGAGATGGATATAGACAACAGCAGTTGTATTTTTCTAGTTACCTGGTTTTTTCCTTTTATGAGACCAGTTTAAAAGTTAGTAAATATCTAGTTTGTTTTTATCACTATATATTTCAAAATATTGGTGTTATTTTCATCTAATTTTACTATGAAAAGTCGACTTTAACTGGAGCAATCCCGTACTTGTTGAATTACTGTCACTTGTTGTTTATCAGTAAAAACTTGTAAATGGCCTTCAAATTCATATTGTTTATGAACACTGTATCAATTAAATTAAATGAAAAATAAAACAATATTAGGTGTAAACGCCAAGGAAATGAATTGTTTAGTAACTACCTGTCAACTTATAATCCGCATATTATGAAATACGGCTTTAATTTTTTGTCAGTTGTATGCGGCAAATATAGACGACAAATTACAGATAAAGTACAGTGTCAATTATCACAATAATTTGTCTCCCTGATAGTTCAGCACAAAAAAATAAATACAATTTCCCTCCCCCGCCTTTCTCTTGGCCACTGTTTACTTGCTGAGTTTGACGTCGATCTAGCGCTGACTGTGCGGAACTTGGGTGCAATGGCTCCTTCCCGATTATACCTAGCAGTAGGTACTTCTACCAATGCATGCAGTCCATTGAAGCATTGGAGTGTGTGAAATGCGTCCAAATGTTTGTGTAACTATCTGAATTTGAGTTAGTGACGCGTGAACTAGGCACGTGTGCTACTGATTTCTAGAAGATGCAAAATGTAAATAGGTGCAAATGTGTGGCAGAATGTATTTAGCAAGCGTGTACATCTATATAAATGAATAAAATTTAAGTGGCAACAGATAACAGACAGACAAACAATAACAGGTTTTAGCTAAATGCCTATGAAAGTATGAGGAGAACAGCGGTGGCCCAGTGGTGGCGGCCCCGACCCCGACTTACGAACAGTAAGTCGTGGATTCGAACCCAGACAAGCGTATTACTTTCTGTAATTAATTTCATCACCACTGATCTCAAAACGGTGAAGGAAAACATCGTGAGGAAACCGGCATGTCCTAGAACCAAAAAAATCGAAGACATGTGACATCTACCAATCCGCACAGGGCCCGCGTGGTGGATTATAGCCCATTCCTTCTCATAGAGAAGAGGCCTGTGCCCCAGCAGTGGGAACATTATTAGGCTGATGATGATGATGATGATGATATGAAAGTATGTCTAATCACTTCAGGACTTTTAACAAAAAAAAAACAATTTGTTTAATTTTTGTATGTCTGTTTGTCTTGTTCTGACTAATCGCCGAAATAGGTGGACCAATTGTGACTGAATAGCAGCAGTTACAGCAGATAGCTGATTTTGTAAGAAGTAACTAGGCTACTTTTATTTTTAAAAGATTCCGTGCAAAAAAATAAAACCCTTGAAATGATAAACAAAATTTGATTCAAATAGAGAAGTAATATTTTAATAAAATTTTCACGAGGACGAAGCCGTCTGAAACAGATAGTTAGTTATATAGAAAGAGACATATGTCTTTCATTTACCTGACCTTTTCACAATTTAGCTTCTTCCATACTTCTCTACTACTCGTCATTCTAGTAGCCTGCCTCTTTGAAGCCCCACAACTTTTAGAAAGTCCATCCATCGGTTTTGTCTTTTGCTACTCCGAAGCCATCCATATTCATAGTTAGAACTTTCTTCACGACGTCTTCAATATTGGCTTTGACAATTAAAAAAAGTAATTCACAACTCCTAACTACCTATCTACTGTCAATATTATGTCAAAAGCCAAGTTTCTCAAAATTAAGAGAGAATAAGTCGTGCAGCGGCTGTATTACAAAATACACCGTAAACTTCGAAGTAACAAAGCATCATTAAAACGAAATCCAAAGCAAAACGACAAAAAACTGAACAAAACGAACTTCCATTAGCTTATTTATAAAGTCGTGTTGTTAGCAAAGTTTGAACAAACACAAACTAACGTCTTTGTATATCGTCTATGATGCAGTCTCTAAGTTACTTCAGAAACCCTTTCGTTCAGGGAGTTCTTCAGAAATAAACGAGTGCGACTTAAAAGTTCTTTTTAGTGTGCGCACATACATTTTACTTAATAGAGCGTGTACACTGAGAGGCGGTTGTGATTTTGTCGCAAAAAACTTGGTGGTTTTTGTTGGTTCACTCCCATTTTGAGGAAATTATTTAGACCTCGTTAAAAAGTATTATATATTCGAATGCAAGATTAACCTTTTTTTTTTTTTTTTTGACCTACCTACTACCTACCTACTACCTACCTACTACCTACCTACTACCTACCTACTACCTACCTACTACCTACCTACTACCTACCTACTACCTACCTACTACCTACCTACTACCTACCTACTACCTACCTACTACCTACCTACTACCTACCTACTACCTACCTACTACCTACCTACTACCTACCTACTACCTACCTACTACCTACCTACTACCTACCTACTACCTACCTACTACCTACCTACTACCTACCTACTACCTACCTACTACCTACCTACTACCTACCTACTACCTACCTACTACCTACCTACTACCTACCTACTACCTACCTACTACCTACCTACTACCTACCTACTACCTACCTACTACCTACCTACTACCTACCTACTACCTACCTACTACCTACCTACTACCTACCTACTACCTACCTACTACCTACCTACTACCTACCTACTACCTACCTACTACCTACCTACTACCTACCTACTACCTACCTACTACCTACCTACTACCTACCTACTACCTACCTACTACCTACCTACTACCTACCTACTACCTACCTACTACCTACCTACTACCTACCTACTACCTACCTACTACCTACCTACTACCTACCTACTACCTACCTACTACCTACCTACTACCTACCTACTACCTACCTACTACCTACCTACTACCTACCTACTACCTACCTACTACCTACCTACTACCTACCTACTACCTACCTACTACCTACCACCTACCTACCACCTACCTACCACCTACCTACCACCTACCTACTACCTACCTACTACCTACCTACTACCTACCTACTACCTACCTACTACCTACCTACTACCTACCTACTACCTACCTACTACCTACCTACTACCTACCTACTACCTACCTACTACCTACCTACTACCTACCTACTACCTACCTACTACCTACCTACTACCTACCTACTACCTACCTACTACCTACCTACTACCTACCTACTACCTACCTACTACCTACCTACTACCTACCTACTACCTACCTACTACCTACCTACTACCTACCTACTACCTACCTACTACCTACCTACTACCTACCTACTACCTACCTACTACCTACCTACTACCTACCTACTACCTACCTACTACCTACCTACTACCTACCTACTACCTACCTACTACCTACCTACTACCTACCTACTACCTACCTACTACCTACCTACTACCTACCTACTACCTACCTACTACCTACCTACTACCTACCTACTACCTACCTACTACCTACCTACTACCTACCTACTACCTACCTACTACCTACCTACTACCTACCTACTACCTACCTACTACCTACCTACTACCTACCTACTACCTACCTACTACCTACCTACTACCTACCTACTACCTACCTACTACCTACCTACTACCTACCTACTACCTACCTACTACCTACCTACTACCTACCTACTACCTACCTACTACCTACCTACTACCTACCTACTACCTACCTACTACCTACCTACTACCTACCTACTACCTACCTACTACCTACCTACTACCTACCTACTACCTACCTACTACCTAAATTTCAAAAGAATCAGTCAAGACGTTCTGGAGGAGTTTTTTTACAAACACTGTGACAAGAGAATTTTGTATATTAGAGAAATAAATCCCTAAAGAGAACAGTGTACGCTACCCACAAGAGTACGAGTATGTCACAACTTTGTTGAAGTTGGGCTCACAACATGAAAAATGCATTTAGTTTTATCTACGAACTCACTACCGACCGCCTATTCGATGACACTATTGGTTCGTGTCTCGACGTATATTATACTGTAACATGGCTTATGTATTAGTTGCTTTTATGTGCATATGTATAGCTTACATTATTTATTCATACCTACTACCTACCTACTACCTACCTACTACCTACCTACTACCTACCTACTACCTACTTACTACCTACCTACTACCTACCTACTACCTACCTACTACCTACCTACTACCTACCTACTACCTACCTACTACCTACCTACTACCTACCTACTACCTACCTACTACCTACCTACTACCTACCTACTACCTACCTACTACCTACCTACTACCTACCTACTACCTACCTACTACCTACCTACTACCTACCTACTACCTACCTACTACCTACCTACTACCTACCTACTACCTACCTACTACCTACCTACTACCTACCTACTACCTACCTACTACCTACCTACTACCTACCTACTACCTACCTACTACCTACCTACTACCTACCTACTACCTACCTACTACCTACCTACTACCTACCTACTACCTACCTACTACCTACCTACTACCTACCTACTACCTACCTACTACCTACCTACTACCTACCTACTACCTACCTACTACCTACCTACTACCTAAATTTCAAAAGAATCAGTCAAGACGTTCTGGAGGAGTTTTTTTACAAACACTGTGACAAGAGAATTTTGTATATTAGAGAAATAAATCCCTAAAGAGAACAGTGTACGCTACCCACAAGAGTACGAGTATGTCACAACTTTGTTGAAGTTGGGCTCACAACATGAAAAATGCATTTAGTTTTATCTACGAACTCACTACCGACCGCCTATTCGATGACACTATTGGTTCGTGTCTCGACGTATATTATACTGTAACATGGCTTATGTATTAGTTGCTTTTATGTGCATATGTATAGCTTACATTATTTATTCATATCCGTTAACATAACATAAGATCACGCCTGTAACACCCAAACGATTTGGCAGAGGTGGACCTAGAAGTTCAGTCAAATTACGCCAGTTATTTTAAAGTCCCACGTAACAGGAGGCGAGTCTTTTGCAACCAACCAGGCACAGACTCCGTGGCTGCTACTGCCGAAAACCCAATAACACTTTGCCCGACCTGGGAATCAAACTTAGGACTTCATTCTCAGTAGTTGCGCTTTCAACCACTAGACCAATTATATAATTACATATTTCGACGTAGTAACCGACCCCGAAGGCCGTGACGTTACAAAACTGGCCTTTTTTGACGTACCATTGCTCCACGTATGCGAACACTCGTGAGCCAATGAAACGTAAAAAACGTTCAAACGACTTTTAAATCGAAAACTTACTTGTAGGCTAACCTCTTTTGTTGGCCAGCAAGTGCTGGCAATTAGTTTAACTTTCCACGTTCGTACATCTGGTTCAATTCAAGCTGAACTAATGTTTGCCTAAAACTATTTGTATTATAAGAATAAAAGCTTATTGGTAGAGGTCCTAAACTAACATTGTGGGATTTCAGGGCCTTTTTCAATGACTTACAAAGAGGGGAAACCCTGAAATGTCTGGTTTTAGGCTGAGTAAACTGGTATGTGAGTTGAGTGCACTCCAGTTGAAATATGGGGTAGAGAAAATATTATTTAAGTACGCAACAAGGTTATGTCCTTTGAAATGTATATGCTATGATTTATATTTCTTTGTCCATACAATCTTTCTTTATCGTGTGGTTAGTACCTAACCTGGTATCAGAGTTTTTATGCCTCCCATGGGCATGGACTTGGCTTTACATGCCGTCAAGAAATATCTCTCAGGCATACATGGTTTCCTCACGATGTTTTCCCTCACTGAAGTAAGTGATAATTATACAATACGCACATGAATCCGAAAAATCAGAGGTGCGTGCCTTGGGTTCGAACTCGAGACCTGTTACATGTCAGTCTGACGGTCACACCACTGGGCTATCACTGCTGTCCATACAATAATATGCCGCCTATTTTGGATTCAGTGTTTTATTTCATACTCTCTTTTATACGTGGCTTCGCGCGTGTAGAGGTCAGAGTTTATGCCACGGGAACGTACTAATAATAAAAATCATCGTTATAAATGCCTTCAACATTGCTTAAATTCTAGGTCGCATGAATTTTAGTGAATTAAAGGTCTTACAGATAGAGTAAACCTTAACTCAGTGATCTGCTGTCACTATGATACCAGAAACCTTTTCCCAAAAAAGTGTGTTATGTACACAATACACAAAAAAAACAGGTGTACTACAGGAATAAAAAGTATCCTATGTCCCTAGGTCATGGTATACCTGTATGCCAATCATAGACTTCTGTTCAGCGGTTATGGCGTAAAAAGGTTACAGACTCATAGACAGACTGAAAGAGCTACAAAGAGGCATAGCTTAGAATCCGATTATTTAGCAATTAAAAACTTATATCGACACGACATATAAACACGTTCATTCACCAGACTACCAATCGCCTAAAAATACCAGACCGCACTTCACTTCCTTAGGAAAAAAAACCATCGCTGATTGGTTCTCTTTGACATCAGCAATCTAACCGTGATATAGAATCACAGCCATCCAATATTTATGTCGTGCTCTAACAAATTTTGTGACGATGAAAATTCGTTCGTTTTTGACGCTAAAATAATGCGATTGGACGAAAAATAAAATTGTGTAATTCGTGTACAAATGGGTGAGCTATCGAATCCAAACAGCTCGATGGAAAATGGGAAATGGCCTGTACACACTGGCCCATAGTGGTGCCACGTTGGGACTTGTACAGTGCCCATTCGTTGCAACCAAAGTACTCTGATGGATATCTTGTGTCCAAATGCAGTGATTGACCAAATTCGTTCATCGATGCGGGCCGAATGTACATAAAGAGCGTAACGTAGTTTGTAACACATTTTCTCGTAAAGGGTCTCTTATTTCACCAATTTCAATATCGTATTGTATCTCATTACGTAGGTACTTGTGCGTTGTTGTAATGTAAAACGCACGGTCTATCAAGATGCTCCGTCTAAAACGAACGATGTAAGAAATGCAGGTCGCACGGGTTGATAAATGACACAGCTGAAGATGCACTAATTAAAACTGAATATTAACTCTGAACTATGACTATTTACACTGATTTTACACACACAATAATTACGAATACTTTTACAATATTCACAGAAACACATTAAAGAGAGTACTTTTTACAATTTTATACTTATAAGTTTGAAGATAAACTGAGGAATGCTGACCGAAGACTGCCTCGAAGCTGCCCGGAGGCGCCTAATTTATCTATGCGCACATAAGCGCGAGTAGTGGCTGGCCTAACATTTGTGGCTGCCCATTTCCCTATCGGTATCGAGGAAGCCGGTATTTTCTCGTCTCTCGACTCCCCGCTCCTCACCCCTATGACCTAAATAAACTTGGACTCGCCCAACGTACCCGGATGTAGAATACAATGGAGCTTCTCGACCAATCAGCTGGTTTGTTTACGCTAAGAGTTAGGACTCTATCAAACTAACTCGTACAATTTTACCTAATGACTTACATAGTATAAATAGCTGATATCTCTCATTTCTACGTTATATGATGCTACTGTTTTAACGGATTATGATGTCCTAGGACACAGGGCACCTATTAGTGCTATTTATAGCTGCACTACTGTGTGATCTTCGGAGATATTCACATAAAAAGCTATTTGTTATCTATATACTTTGATTTTCTCAATTCTTATGGTCTTAACAGGGCGACCGATCATCTATTCTGACTATATAATTAAATGCAAAGTCCTAAATACTTACTAAGAGGTCAAAATCTACTTATTTCTTATTCTAATGGCTTTAATCAGTCAGGTAAATAGGTTTAGATGGCTGTGCTTCTCAACAAACGGTACTTTTTTAAATCTTGGCAAAGAGTTTTTATGTCAGAAAAGTGGTCAACATTTTATGAATAAAATAACTTTGGTAGATAAAATATAATAATAATAACTTGACAACATTAAAAATGCCAACTGGCAACGTAATAATCAATTTTACAAATTGTTCAAATTTTTATAACTGCTTCAACAAGTGATTAAAGATTTATTCGTTTAAGAATGTCTGAGTTTTATTTATTTTCTCGCAAATATGTTATAAAACGTCGTATGATAATGCACTGCATGCGCTTTGATAATTACAGCCTCTTCTTTCTTGTAGCCCTCGCCTACGGCTCGGGCTAGCAATATCGCCTCGGCTGTAATTTTCAACTTACCGCACTTATATCATACTGTACGGTCGAACAAGCTATTTGGTTTACAGTTTAACCAACAAATTATATTGTAAAATGTAAACCAAATAGCTTGTTCGACCGTACTATTATAGGTTACCGACATTACACATTACAGACCTATCCTGTACTAAAAGCTGACTTCTTAAAACCTTTTTTTTATTATTTAATCAACTTATTGAAAGTAACTAATATCTATTAGTAAAAAAAAAAAAAAAAAAAAAAAATTATATAAATTTTTGTCAACGATATCTATCGTTGACAAAAATTTACAGACATTCAGTAACCCACTTCAAACCCAATTCCATTCATCTAGAGGCATGTGGCCCAACAGTGGGGACTTTATACGGTTATTATACTGATTATGCTTACATAGCCAGTTATTGTCTAAAAACAACGGTTGTATATCACAAACAGCTACAAAAAATCCCAATATCAGTTACAAAAGCTTCACAAAAAATATCAGTTACTTAATCACAGTCGCGCCGCATCGATTCACGCATGTCGCAACGAGTTAGTTATTTGTCGTCCTGCACTACAACACATTAGCACGTTGTTCGACCAATGGCGGTAAAAAATGACGATGAATTCAATTCGGTGCACCGGTTACTGCACCCAACTCTTTCTGTTAGGTATAGTCCCACGTTCTATTTTTGAATGGCGATAAATAACAAAATAAGAATAACGTTCCAAAAAAGAGCCGGTTAGAAAGGTTGACTCCATTTTTAATACAAAGGGTTTTTGACGATGGTTCTGATCTGAAAATCGTATCGTTTGACACAAGGGTGTAGATGACAATGAAATATCATTTTTATGGGAAAACAAAAATATTTTCCATGAAAATACAAAGAGAAACTGTAAATGAAGCGACCGAGGTATTTGCCAGTTCAAACGAGCGAACACAAAATGTAACATTGATAGACGGAGCCAATCATGAGTTTTGCATAATCAAATGCTTTTACCACAGCAGCGCACTATTACTGTGTTCAAGTCCGTTAGCACTAGAAATTAGTATTTCGTTCGAACAACTCTCATTGTGGCTTACTCTGAATGTTTTAAACACCGAAATAAGCATTTCGAACGCCCATTAGACGATTTATGCACTAAAAGACTGCCAAAAGTAGCACTATAAATACTCGATGTTCGCTAATACCTATATTTTTTTTCCTTTTTTCTCCAATCCCCGCAGATTTTACTTTGCACTCGGGACTACTGAACCCTGAAAACGGAAAACTGAACCCAATATTGGGTTCACTGGTTACTTTGTCTGTTCCAAACTCTTTACTGGCAGCTATTGAATAACAGACTAGTACTTTTGTTAAAATTTCTAAGTAAATAGTCTTGTCTCAAAGGGTTTCGAGTTTCTATTTAAATTTCTTTAAAAAAGCTTTTTTTAGTTTAGAATTTTTTAACACAAACAATGTCTGTCTGTCTTTGTCGTAATAAGAAAAGAGTAGATTTATTTTAATGCTAAAATAAAAATTGTCTAAAGGCCCGTAAATTTGGGATTTAATTTACATTTTATTCATTTATTCTAATCTTAAAATCATTGCCTCTAATTTACGTCTTGCTCCGTCGAAAATAATTTCCATCAAAGATTCAAAGTGAGACTCCAACTGCATCAAACAGTCCCCCAAAACTTCATCGGTCTCTTTAATAAACTTATCCTACTTAAAACCATTGTTCAGCACAAAAATCACTATTTTGTCAAAGAGAAACTGTAGTGACCTATTTCACGAAGCACGGGTACTTGCGACAAACTCTCTGGCGCTTAAGAAATCAATACAAAGAACTTTTTTGTCCATTCGCATCCCGGGCCCACCATTACCGAAGCAAAATGGATTGTTTAAACTCAATTAGCATTTTAGAAGCGTCTATCTCGTATTAATTTTATTCTGAACGGTCAGTTGCCTGGTTTGTGGGGATGCCAAACGTTATGAATTTTACTAGGCGGTCTTTGTTTGGTAGCCTGGCGGATTGTTTGAAAATTGTCAGCAGATTTACATTTCCTAACGACAAGGTATGTAGTAACTGTCTAGCAATATACTGTACAAATTTTTGGTTCGATTGTTGATCTAATCTGTTGGCTTGAAACTTTTTAAACCACTTTTTAGCCTACAACTATAACACGTATGTATGTATAATACAGTCTAAAAATACAAAACTTTATTTCCAAAAATATTACAAAAAGGTATTACAAACCCGTAAACCCAAAGGTATCACCCCAAACTAGCAAAAGCCTTTATCTTGGGCTCCAATACTGATCGAGGGTTTACTAAAAAAAAAAACAAAAAAAGTAGTATTTTTTTTTTTATTTGTAAATTACTTATTTGTAATTACTGTCTACTAACGCCCATTTCCATTGCAAGTGGATATTAACTTCTGTTAACATATTCTGTGATATCAACTTTAGTGTAATTTTGTAATATTTTTATTAGTTATAGATTTTTTTGTAATCTGATTAGTACCTTGATAAATGTCTACCTCTTACCTACGAGTACAAACAAATGATCAAATTTTACTTTTATAATATCTTTCAGTTTCGAGTTTTATAATAGATCAGATTGGTTTTAGATTATATTTATACAAATAAAGACACTCACGACTATTACTATCAAAATATCCCCCCCCCCCCCACTTCTAAATAAAAACCATTAAATAATTACCAACGAAACGACCGTCATAACATTTCACAATAAGCCGCAGGGAGCAAATCCTGGTCGCCTGCATTTGGCAACTCCACCGGCATTGGTACGTGACGTACTTTTAATTGGAGGTTTGTCGCTATGTGTGGCCAAGCTCTTGGCGTTGTCTGCCAGCCTAGTAGTCTTGGCAGACACCGTATACTCAGTTCTGTGCACGGAATATTGTAAATTCATTATCTGAAATCGGATCAGAATGAAAAAAGAGTGGATAGGCGTGGATTGTGGGTTTTCTTTTCGTCGTATTTTTTCTTGTTAGTTGGTAATGAATTGTTTGGCTTCCAGTTTGTAGCAATGCAGTGACTTTTGTGGCTAAACTTTCATTTTGTTTAAATAACTAACTGTAATCGATTGAAAGAATTTATTCGGGAAATCATATTTTTTACTAAGCAACGTAATGTTGTTGTATTTTCAGCCAATTTCATCTGTAACCAAAATATATCCAAAGAGCATTATCATGTTATGCATTTTCAATAGATATGGATCATGTATTTTCGATTCCCTCCTCTTACGGCTCAAGTAATCATTCGCTCAGTTAGGCCTTCATTTTCAAACTAAATTACCTACTGACATCGTCGAAATCTTTATTGTTGATTGATTTCTAAGCCGACTTGGCGCTAACGATATATCTACCTCCATTTTTGTACTATTGCTAAACTTTAATGGATACTACAACCACTAAGAACTCAGTGTTTCAACTCTTCAAATGTTTATGGTGCCGAAATAACAGTTGGTAAGCAAGAAGGTTTCAATTCAAACTTAGAACAAAATACTTGTCATGCAAATATTACTAAAAATAAACACAAAATATGTCCACAAAATCAAGTCCATTACAAAATCTTAAGTGTATTTACTTAAAGCATCCATCTTTCAATAAAAGCTTTCTAGATAATACAAGAAAATGGCTATGAATAGAAAGAAACATTTTGTTTTATTGTCCGTCCGGAGGATCGCATATATTATTTACGTCAGATTTCACCTATCATATTTTACGCGGCGACCCGTACTGGGGTGCGACATAAAAATACGCGTTTCGCTCTGATTTATAAACAACGTATAGATCAAACGGACTTGTTTTTATACAATTTGCTTTGATAAATCATACGGTTTCGTCAATCATTGTGGTTTGTGGCGGTGTCACGATTGTGGACGTGAGTTTATCTGATTTAGATTCTTTTGTGTTTGTCCTGAAGTGCACGTGGAATTGTAAATAATAGACTTGCTTTCAAGGTTCAGATTTAAACGTTGTTTGTATTATAAACCTCCTAACTGGACAACGCAGGAGGATCATGGATAATAAAATAAATATATTGGTTATTATTGAAATTAAGTCTAACAAATAGTTCTGACATGGTTTGGTTGCAATTATCGTATAGTATTGTGTTTTTTACGTGTTGTATTGTTTATTCTACGTATGACTTATAAATAACTATTAGTCGTGCGAAAGCTTGCACGACTACCCCCCCCCCTCCTTTATCTTAATAAAGGTAAAAAATTACGACAGATTCCAGTAACTGTAAACAATTCACAAGAAGAGAGTAAGAGGTCCCAAAAATAGAAATTTTAAATTCAAATTATTTTTTATTACAACAAAACATTAATTCTTTCCACACAATAGAAAAGTAATACAATAAATTGAATAGAAAGTTCTTAGAATAAAGCCTGTTCCATTTCATTGTACATCTATAACTAACATTAATACCCAGGTACAGAATCTGAAGGCCACCCCTATAATACCTAAGAACTAAGAACGCAATGTAATACATTTTATTAGCATCAATTTAAATAAATACCCGCCGACAAATGGCGAAGGGTGCCGAGACACTTTCGGCTCCAAATCAAATTGTCTGAGCTCTTTGTTTTAAATTGGTGCAGTTCAAAAACTATCAGTTTAAATTGGGGGTAGTTTAGGATAGATAATAATAGAAATAAAGGGTGTGTCTGTGTAGTTATAGGTATGTACTACAATACTTATAACACCCAAGGGGTTAAAATGCAAATATACATACTTAAATAACATCACGCCTGTGATCCCCAAAAGATTAAGCAAAGGTGTACCTATCTTATAGTACTGCACTCACATTTCGCCAGTTATGTTCAAGTCCCATGTAATAGCATTGCCACCAACCAGGCACAAATACAGACTCCGTGGCTGCTACTGATTTCTCAGTAGCAGCCACGGAGTCTGTATTTGTGCCTCATAGAAAAACCCAATAACACTGCCAGACCCGGGAATCGAACCCAGCCACTCATGCTCAGCAGACGCGCTTGCGACCACTAGTTCGACGAGGCAAAAGAAGAAAAGGCTAATATTGGTAATGAATTTAACTACTAAAGTACGCAAAATAACGCGCCCTGGGTACAACTTGAAAATTGGGACTATTACCTTTTCTCCATCCATACTAATCTTCCTATGAAATTACGTAAGCTTTATTTACTAAGACACTTTCCTCTTCTGACAAAGAACAACACTAAATAAACAATTTCGTCGCACAACAGATGAGAAAACTCTTCATTCAAAACTACACGAACCAATCATATAAAATACCCAGTCAAAACAGACTAACGAAATTGCCAGACGTGGGTCCACCAGACCTACCTATAGTCCACCAGACCTGTCTAGTCGCTATACGTAACCAGGCGTTCTGTTTCGTCTCACGCATCCATCGCAGACACGGAATAGTCAGGACCAGAAGGCCAGGTTTATGCTACAAGTGAGAATAGGCTTATTAAGGTCACGGGTCAGTATGCAGTCTCACGGTCTCAGGTGATGAAATTTGCAACTCGATTTGCGACAAGTGTTTCCTTTCCTTCCGCTAATAAGTCACCGCGATGCGATTAGAGTCTAATAGCATCGCGGTGACTTATGGCATGTTCTAAGCCACTTTTGTCACTTATTTTCTTTACAGTTGCTTTCAAAAAGGGGACGAGTGGCTAAATAGTAACAGCCGCTCGGATCCAGAGGGTATCGTATTACCCAGTACTAAATGGGTTGTGTAGGTCAGATAGGTAAACGCTCCATGTAAAATTTTGATATTCAGCCACATCCGTTCAGACTGGAAGCCGACTCCAACATAGTTGGGAAAAAGCTAAGCAGATGATGACGCTGTCACAATTTGTATGTCGCTTGATCGTCTAGCTAGTTCATGGGCCAAGGGACTGATGTATACGGACTTCGATCTCAAAAAATGAATGTCGTGTGTGCGTGCATTTTAACTCTTTTTTTATGTAGTTAGCCTTTTGTACTTATCTACTCCGTGTCAAAGGGGTGCGGAATTAGGTATAGCATTTAAATTGAAATACTGGCATAGCTAACTTAATTTCTGGGGGACGTACCGGGGCGGGTCGCAAAGTGACGACCGGTGCTAACTTGTTGAGACATGCTATAGATGTGTGTTTAGGGATTTGGGAGATGAACTGGCTATTAAGGGCCAGTTTTTTTGGGCTAGTTGACTTTGAACCAAAAACAGGATGTCATGTCGTTTGATAATGTTTTTAGAAATAAACAATTCGGAAAAAAAGACTCGATACTTCACAAGTTCAATGTGTGTGCCATATATTGAATTTGAAATCTTAATCAACTCTCTCAACAATAAATAGATGAAAACTAATACAATTCCGTCAACCCAAAGAAAAGAAGCGATTTTGTTTTTTTTTTTGTAAGACGACAGAGAAATTGTCGTAGTTCTTTAATTTTCACCTACTATGTTTATTAGCTACTCCGTTTTCTCACTGATTGTAACCTCGGAACCTACTAATTTTGCTTAGAAACTTTTTACTTGTCTTCACAAAACACGTGTAAGATTTGTAAGTAATTGGTACACTTTCAAAGAAAATGCTATAAACACCAACAACTGTTATTTTGAATTAACTGGAAGAAACGCTTATTTTTATTTTATCAAAAGACAAGAAAGACAAGATTTGTGAACAAACATTATTTTTGTAGTTTTTTTTTGTTTTCCCGAAAATACCTTAGTAAGCCTTTGAGTTTTCTTTCACGTCTTACTATTTACAACACAGTTAGAATAAATGACTATAAGACTTTTGTCAGAAGAAAATTGTCAATGAATTGGTGCTATTTTTTTTTATAGTAGTTCCAACAAATCGGATTACGTGATTCTTATGATTCACACATTTGAAAACCAAATACACAGTATGTTAGTATTTAAATACAGAGCACTGTATATTATCAGATTAAACTTTTTAATTCCATTCCTTATGAAATAAGTACTCATTTATACTCATTTTAACTCATTTACACACTCATTTTTACATTTAAAATGGAAAAGAATGGTATTCTTTAATTACAATCACGGCTAGCATTGTTCCCGAACCAGAGGAATAAAAACAAAACACGCTTGCTTTGCGAAATGCAACGTTATTAAGAGAGACACTCAATACCAATCCAATCTCGATAAAGTTAGGAGGAGAGTGGCTTCGACGTTACGTGTCATACGTGATCTAACTTTGCGAAAATTCCAACACTTGTGCGAAAATTCCCCCATTTTGCGAATCGAACTCCATTTCGCATCGTTTAAATATTAAATCAAACTTACGACGTAAGTCAAACGTGCGTGTGAACGTACGATAAAGTCACTCGGGGATCGAATAGACAATAACTGTTACTCGGAGCTAATAAATTGTGTGTGTCAAATGTTTTTACGGCACCTAGTATTGCTTTGCTGCCACTGCTATTGATATTGTGTGCAGATTTTGATGTGCTTTTTTGAAATACCGATTGCATTGTCGAACAAATAGGATGGTAAAACGAGTTTCGCGTTGATTTGATTTCAGACAGACATCATTATCATCTGCATTACCTATTCCCAATAATATTAGGGTTGCTTCCCAGTCTGACCAGATGCAGTTGAATACCAGTTGAGACACTAATATTCAGCTGCATCTAGCCAGTCTGACAAAGAGTAATAGCATATCTGACCTTTACAATACTTAGGTTAATAAAAATAAGCACACATTTCAAAGGTATGTAGCAATAGTTTAATTGTTTAGAAAATACAAAACCAAAAGTGTTTCCATGAAAAACATTGGAACTCGGTAAGTGGCTTTTGATGATTCTACAAATTATTCAATTTAAACCATTATTTACTGTTTGTAGCAATCACTAGTGACAGTCACAAGTAATTGAGCTGCAATTAAACTAATTTCCCTGAACATAATTAATTTTAGAATTAAGCGAAAACATTATATAATAATAATTTGGTAGATTTATTATTTTGGGAATTGTGCGATTAGCTCACACTGGCCGTTGTTATGACTGCCCATAACATATTATGTAACTAATTCCTAAAATGAATATTTCATGTTAAAATTTATAACCCAATAGAAATATTTTATAACATTACAAGACAGAATAAAAACGTCACAAGTCAATAAAGTACAGTTTGTTAAAATCTGACATTATGAAACCGATTTTTGACGTCCTCACATAAAAAAATATATTCATAGAGTTCAATTTCGCTCCGCGCTCAAAATCACTGCAATGTCCTAATATGTATGAGTATAATCAAAGGAGCTTAGGGCTTGCCTCCCCAGAGGCTGAAATCTGGGGTATTAGAGAAAGTACTCTGAATAAACTGGCAAGAATATACAATAAGCCTATTCATTTATGCCGTTTGCGCTTTATTTAGACTCTTGGGTTGAATTACGGTATCTTTTAATGCTGATATTGTCGAATGTCTGTACTTGACTTTCGTATTTTGTTTAATTAATATAAACAGAAATGCTAGAAACATTTTCATATAAATATTGTAATATCGTCACTTATTAATTTCATTAGGGTTCATTCATTAACATTGCTTCAGAGACGTATTAACGTCAAAAAACGTTTGGTTAAGCACGCAGTAATGTTTAACCTTTTGAACGCCAGAGCATAAACGCACGCGCGTGCTCTCCATTGCAAGCCATAATTTCACTTACTATTTTGTCACATATTTGTGTCGTTTGGAGTACCTCTGTACTCTAAACGACACAAATATGTGACAAAATACACGCGCTTGCTTGTCACGTATATGTGACTATGGAAGGCAAAAAGTTAAGTAGCGTTGATGTTTAAACCCTTAAGTCCTTAACAATGTTTGCTTCTATTTAAAGCAACAACACAAAACAAACAATAGTCCTTGTATCGTCGTATTTTGGTAACTTTAAATAACCGAAATACGACAGTATAATGATTCGCTTCATAATAAGACTAATGGCCAAAAAAGTCCCAACGACGAAAACTTTAAACTCCAAACAGCGATGAGAAGTGGCAAACGAAAAACAAAAATAAAAACAGAAAAATTAAAAGACATCGTTATGATAATGTTGAGGAGAGAAATCTCGAATGGCTGTGAACAGGCTGGCTACTTGACACATGCAAAGCACTCTCCAATTTGTTGCAAACTCGCTTCAGAAGTCCGTTCCTATCGGATATTTGTGTTCAGTCCTCGCAAATGAGATCTCTGTTATATTTAATTATTGTACCTATAAAAAAATAATATTACAGTTAAAAAAACTAAAAAACACGCAAGCAAGCAAACCCTTTCATTTGATATCATGAGAATGAATAAAAAATTACTAGCCCGCCTTCTTTGAGAGTCCGCCATATTGAATTTAGAATGACGTCACTTATCTAACCATGAATTTTCATTCATACTTAGCAAGCTCTTCTGGGCCTGGATTCGTACCCGATTGATAGCCACAGGCTCACATGGAACTTACATTTTTGTTTAATATTGGTACAACAGGCGTTATGTTTTGCAAATAAAGCATTAAAAATATTTATTTATTACTGTGTATGTTTAGTTAGTGCTGTTCAATAAATAATTTATGTTTGGTAAAGTTTAGTATGGTAAAGTCAACATAAATTAGCTACCTAAAATGAGGTCAGTTTAAGTTTTGAGTATATTAGATTAATTTAAAACATTATTTCACTGATACATGGGCAGTATTTAAACCGCAGACAACTGTCATACTTATTAACATTTGCTCTTGATTGTATTACAGGTGACCTGGCGGCCCGAAAGTCTGACAACCAGTCTTACCAAGGGGTATCGCGTAACCCAGCACTTGAGCTTGGCTAGAACTCAAAAAAAATTAAACAGTTATTAGAAGTTCTAATGAAACTCAGTCTTTGGTTTGAGACATTAAGTCCGCCTACCGATAACCAATTTTCTACTTAATAGCTAAAACATAAATTCAGCCTAAGGTACTTTATCGTCACATTTTGTCACCAACTCCGAAAACATTTCGCTAAACAAATTAATAAACTTCTCAATAAAATACTCCTTAGTGCTAAACCACTTAACGCCATCATAAAGCAATTTGAGCCTTACAAAATCTGAAAATAATTTTATATTTCCCAGAATATTTTGGCTGCCTTGGAGATTTATTCATTTAGGCTTCTGCTCGTTAGTTTAGTGGTCGAAATTGCATCTGCTGAGACGTTTTAATTTTCGGTATTGAAATCAGGCTGTGTTTTGCCATTCTTCTTTATATCGCGGGCACGACGCTGTATCAAAGATTTTAATTTTATACGTCGGAAACGTGTCGCTTTGGAAGATTTTGACTTATTCAAAACTTGTATGTATTGATGCCAGCTATTGATTAATACAAGTTTTATAAGTGGCCGCTATATAGAAATAAAATTAAATGGTGGAAGTTAGGCAGGCTCAATAATTTAAAGCCCATTTAATTTAGACCCAAAATTCCGCCGTTTCCACGACGTCATCTGAGGTACCGTAGAGGTTAATTTGACTTTATGGTTTGGGACACAGAGGGCAGGACAGGTGGAGGAAGATAATTTACGACACACCTCCACATCCACACTCTGTTACCATTGAGTTTATTTTTCGAGACTGCCTCGTGGGTCTAGTGGTAGCAATCGCGACTGCTGAGTATGAGGACTCGAGCACATACCCCAATAGAGCAGAAATGTTACTTATTTTGTTTGAAAACAGCTACTCACATCTTCGTTCACTACACTCTGATTGGCTGACCCAAGGTCAAATCACATTCTTTCTCTCTCGCTCTTACTGTTTTAGTGAGAGCGAGCGTAATATTAAGTGACAAATCACTTATTAGTTGTGGAGGCGGATGGCCCGACATTACCGCTCTATTGGGGTATGTGCTCGATGGATTCCCAGGTGGGGCAAATTATTATTGGGTTTTTCCATCAGGAATTTCTCAGTAGCAGCCACGGAGTCTGTATTTGTGCCTGGTTGATGGCAATAGGCTTGCTCCATCGCCAATCGTGGCTGCTATAAAAACATATATAATCTTGTTTATTCTTACTTTTTAAATGGTTCCGCGAAACTCAAACTCGGTCATTATTCTATGTCAAAGTCCCTTACCATGGGATGTCCTCAGGGGTCGGTAATCGCTCCGTATGTATGGAATTTAGGTTTTGATGATTTTCTCGCGATTCCCCTTCCTCCCGGCTGTTCATTAACCGGTTACGCGGACGACGGCCTGCTGCTCATTCAGTCGAGTACTCGGGCTGGTCTCGAGAATTTAGCTGATACTTGCCTACGATTAATATCTCAGTGGGGCGATCGAAACCGTCTGACCTTTGCACCGCAAAAAACTTATCAACTAATTTTAAAAGGTAATCTTAAATCGTGGCCTAGTATTAAATTTAATAACGTTCCCGTGAAAAGAAAGCAATCCGTGTGCTACCTTGGTTTGGTCTTAGAGAGAAATTTTTCATTCATAGATCATATAAAAACTGTCGGTGAAAAAGCTAAAAAGAACTTTTATGCCTTAACGAGAATATCAAAATCTACGTGGGGTCTGTCATTTATAACTTTAAAGACCATTTATGGGGCTACTTACTTGGGGTGTATGTGCTACGGGGCACCTGTCTGGGCCGATAGGGCCACCATAGGAGCGGCACGACGTAAATTGCTTCAAAGCCAGCGTTTGGCTTTGATATTCTTATGCAAAGCGTATAGGACGGTTAGTACTGAAGCCTTACCGGTACTTGCAGGTGTACTTCCAGTTGATCTTGAAGTGCAGCGACGGGCTGCAATGTACTATAACGCACGTGAGACCGCGGACGCAGACTTTTTAACCCTACGTGACCGTGTTAAGATTGCTAGATTATTCAAACCACAGACCGACGTCTGGGAGGAACTTTTGTCTGAATGGCAAGGTAGGTGGGATAATTCCATCAAGGGCCGACACCTCCACCAGTTCTTTCCATCCGTTCGTGAGCGGCTGGCCAGGACATGGTTGGATGTTGATCACTGTGTTGCCCAATTTCTCACCGGTCATGGTAACTTTAAGAGTAAATTATTTTCCTTCAAGCTTGTTGACTCGCCTTTTTGTCAATGTTCCACATCTGACTGCGAATATGAACAATCAGCACATCACATTTTATGGGAGTGCAGTCTTTGGCAGAATGAACGCAACATTATGTTGGATAGTGTACAGGTTACATCCGGAGTTATTTACTATACAGACCTTGTGGAAACTAGAACAAATTTCCGTGCGTTCAAGCGTTTTTGCCATACCTATTATTGGAATCAAATATAACAGCTCACAACTTAGGACCCATTAATGTTAATATTTATCCGTGGTGCTAGGCAACTGGGCCTATCCCAGTTGTAAACGTCCCTTTGTGCCTATTGGCCTTGTTTCGTTCTGTCTCCTGCTGAAATGGAGGGAAGTGGAAATTACGGTTTTTTCCTACTCCTCCACTATACTTTTCTGATTAATTTCGTTGCGGGATCCAAGACAGTTAAATTCATTCTCTGGGACTTCGTCGAGCTTCATTGTCTCGGCGCTTTTCTGGTGGTCGCCACTGTTGATTCTGGCTTTCAGGAGTTACAGTGGTTTGGGAACAGTGTGGCGGGCTTGTCCCAAATAAAAAAAAAAAAAAAAAAAAAAAAAGGCTTGCTCCATATTATACACACTTAAAATAGCTGGGTAAATGTGGGTGTACTATTAGGTACACCTCTCTGCCTAACCCTTCGGGCATTACAGGCGTGATGTTATGTTATGTGGATGTTTCGATTAGTATCTTTCAATTGCAACCAGCACTGGATTTGTTACCAGTAAATGAGAATCGTCTTGTCTTTTTTTCTTTCCACCTCTACCAAGACCTTCGAGATATCAAATAACATCATGTCATTCATCTAGTCTACTTAATACGAAAATAGTTCCCCACACATTCCTACAAACCTAGATAATATATAATTAATGAATAGTCTCGCGTGATATATTACTGTCATGGCGCTGTCAGTCTGCGGTGTTAATTGTGGCGGTGGTGTGAAGCAGCCGAAAGATATGTGAATTAATTAGTGGAAAGCGAGTTATGTCACCTATTTGTGTCGCGGGCGGTATTGTGTGTCGGCGTGAGATATGGTTGCAGTTTATTGGGTTCGATGTCATATAATATAGCTGGCTGCAGTTTGTAAATATCTCTGTTAAGTAAAGTTTACTTGACACATTTTCTCCATCATCATCGGCTTAGCCTTTTCCCAACTATATTGGGGTCGGCTTCCAGTCTAATCGGATGCAGCTGAATACCAGTATTTTACATGGAGCGATAGCCTATCTGACCTCCACAACCCTGTTACTGGCCAATACGATACCCCTTGGTAAGACTTGTTATCAAACTTTCGGGCTTCCGACAACCCGTAACGACTGTCGAAAATCCACGAATGATAGCCGGGATCAACCGCTTGCGTGCTTTCCGTATTTCGCTTTTCTTTCACATATTCGCCATAGGTTTTATTTGTACATAACTGGCGAAGTGTGGGGTTTATTATGTTGATGGGGACCTGATACATCTCTGCCTAACCTTGCAGGGATAACAGGCGTGATCTTTTGTTGATTGTTTGTTTCTTCTCACATGTAAAATATAGAAAAGATGACTATTGCTAACTTTTATGAATCCAAGTCAGATGGGTACTACAACAATTCTGCCCAATCCTGAGGTAAATTCAGGTGTCGTAACAATTTTTCTTCACCAGTCAGTTGTGACCAACATTTGAATAGGATATTACAAAGGCAAGCACAAATGTACTCGTTCTAGCTCTAAACTACACATTATGTAAAACTATTACAAAATTATGTAAAACTCCTGTTTATTTTCAAAACCAGCATACTTTGAGCACGAGATGTAAATCTTCAAAAACTTTTACTTACTGTTTTACAACATTAGGCAACAAAACCAAAAACAAAACGCTTACTTCGGTCCATAAGTCAAAGATTAAGTCATTTGGGACCAACTGTACGCCATAACAAATCATGCTATATCGAAAATGTTTCCCAGAAGACAAAAGAACATTTGCTAGAAAAAATAAAAAAAGAATTTTGCAGCGAAACTTCAGGATTTTCCACGGAACGCTCAGATAGTAGTAACATAACTATGCATCTTCGGACGGCCGCCCCCGGACACAATCGTAAACATAAAATGTAATACAGGTACAACAATACTGTTTGGTCCAAGTCGTAAGACAGGGTTATTCTTGTATTTTATTTTTGTATTTTTAAGTCCTGGAAAGGATATTTTTGGATGTATAAATCTTCCAGTGAAACAGCTATCTACATTTATTTTGGTTCACACTCACATTCATACGTATAATGCAACGACTTTCGGTAACTATAAAGGAACAAATCGTAAGTTAGTTCTACGACGTCAAGTGAAACCATATCTCATATCATAATCGTATTCTGCACCTTTTTCAAAAATAAATTATCTGTAGCGGTACTACAAAAAGTACTACAGAAACATAGTATAAAAAGTACAACAGCGCCGTTCTTAATTCGAATCATAGAGATTCAAATTAAGAACTTACCTCAAAACTCTTAAAGTTATCCACGACTTATTACTATGTAAAATACTCGACAACTAGTGTCGGGCAGTGGCCCACCAGACACAACACACATGACTGTGGTCGAAGGATCCTCCCTTTTTTATTGGAGAGGAAGAACTTTATAACCTGTTCTTCATACCCCTAAAGATCATTAACATTCCACCGGCTATTGAATTGTTTAGAGTGCAAACCTCCTCAATATTAGTTTAGATAAATAATTTTTTTCTCTTTAACGAAATAACAAAAACTTGAAAACGGGTATGTATAGAATGTTTACGTGTCAGTCTGTGTGGTATTTTTACAAAAACGGATATTTTATTCCATTTTCTTATAGAAGAACTTTCCTTCACAAAAAACGTACCCGACGTTTGGCACCCAACTTTCGAGAACCTCACACCCACTCACATGGGTACAACACTACGAGTGTCAAATGCAATTTCCTACGAAACCCGTCACCCCTTTTCCCTTGCACCAAAACATTTGTGTGCAGGTGTTGGGCAGAGTTTTACGTGAGTAGTTTACTGAAGAAATCACGCCGGCCACGGTCGGTGGCGCATTTAAATACGACACTTGTCGACCATCTCTCTAGCTAGTAGGTATGTACTGCGTACTAAATACCTACGTCTTAGAATCTGTTAGGTAATTAGTTATTTTGTAAAGAACTTTTTGGAGACAGATGTGAAATTAATGAGCACGGGGCTTAGACAAGAGACAATCGTTTTCAAAGAGTTTTTAACCGACGAAAAAATAGTGGAGGTTCTCAATTGAGAACCTCCTATATATTTATATATTTAAAAAGCTCAAGAAGGCTAAATAAATATATATAATGCAATGTAAAGTTAAAGTCAAACTAAAAATAAAAACCTTTTTAATTACTTGTAGACGAAAAAAACTATATCCCAGTTTATTGTGGAAATAGGTTTCTATTACCTATTTGATGATGACTTTATCGACGGGTTTTGTAACTTTATCGACGTGTACCGATAAATTAGTCGATTACCGATGGACTATTCCATGTTCCCGTGTTATTGTGTTCATATCTTCACTGTTTAGGAATAAGATCCTAACAAACTTTGCAAATTAGAGACAAATTAAATAATATTAACACAAAAACAATACTCAACAAATAAATATAATGCTGTAACAACAGTTTCAACCTTACATTATGAAGCCTTCAGAATTCCGTTATTTGCGTCAAACAATCCAACAAAATGTAGTAACTACAATTAAATTCATTGTTTTACTTAAGAAAAACAAACAATTTGCTCAAACCGCACCTAGCCCACGCAAGTATTCGCCTCACCTTTGTCTCAAAGGCGAAAGAACAAAAAATTTCGCGTCTTTAAAATACCTACATCATAGTACATTTTTTAAAGAGTTTTCAAATAAAGCTGGTGCGAAAACTTCACCCCGTACTTCAACGTATTCGTCGTCATTATAAACCATTCAAAAAAACTTCATAAAAGTACCTACCACCAGTAGTAGTACCTACTGTAAGATCATTCCAAAACAAATTCAACGAACCATTTTTTTCTTCTCAGTAAAGTTGAAAAGAAAGTTTTTGAATAAAAATACCTACTTTTCCATGAACTTGACATCGCTTTCCATTTGAATGTAGTCAAACAAATGAGCTTGTATTTTAAAAGATCAACCAGCAAGATGGAGTTGGAACAGGAAAATCTGAATGATAAAAAACAAATTGAAATTGTGACCTTTATTCAGATTAGGTTTTCCATTACGGGGATTTTTGTAAGTGAAGGTTTATCATCGTTTCACAGATTCAAATACTTTATGAAGCTAATCGATCTAAATGTACATTTCTAAGGCCTTGTATATGACTTTTTAATATGGGACTCAAGAGTAAAAATCAAAACTACACACTACAAGTACAGATTTGTAAATATATTAATGGACTGTAATATAGAATCGATTCGTGATGTGCTACGAAGTCGTAGCTGGTGTAGCGATTCATCTACGCCGTAGCTGTTCACCGACGCCATAGCTATCCACCTACGCCGTAGCTGATCATCTACGCCGTAGCTTTTAAGACAATGACTGTCTTGCGCAAAGTTATGTTACATAGTAAGCTATCACGATCATGTTACAATATTTTTTTCCTACACTAAGACAAACATTACCCTGTAATCCAACCCTAGTTCAACCAACGACCAAAACCGCAGCCTACAAACCTAAGCTCTCATCACAAAAACAATACAGCTGGTAAGTAGGTGACATTACGTATGACACACGCCTTTATTTACCACGGCGTAAGCAAGTGCCGTGATTTTCATAATAAAAACGGTACGCCAATGCAGGACAAAGGGCGGTGACTGGCGACGCGCGAAAGCCTCTCGCAGAATACGTAACCAGAAAATCCTTTATACGACCAAAATGATATTTTGTCTCTATATATGTGGATGTATTTTAGGTAGGGCCGGATGACGCTTTGTGCGTTAAACTTCGGCTAAGCTCACGGTTTTGTTATATTTGTATGGGAAAGTTTTTTCAAGTCTTCTTGGAAAATATTTTATACCGATAAATTATATTTTTTCATTGTGTTGTCTGTGAGAACAAAGTTTGAAAGTACTGTTTAGATAAGATACGATCCATCACTTCTTATGCCAAATATAGAATGGGTCTACCATTCTATATTTGGCATAACAGTTAATAGAAAATTCCACAGTTCCTCGTTTTAGTGGCAAACCAAACATGTGTATAACCAGATGTATGAACCCAAGGCCCTACCACGAGCGCGCAGTGTAAACGTGACGTAACTACAGGCGATTTTAAAATTGAATTCACTGTATAAACATTTGATTGATTTTAAGAAAATCTATCCATTTATCCATATCTATGGGTGATTAAAATTAAACCAACATGCTATTGGATAATTGTATTTTCGATTCAAAAAGCGATTAGCGACGGATCGATTATCTATTTATTATCTATTCGAAACGTATAAAGCATTCACTCGTGCAAGTGCCTCTAATAGAAACTACACTACAGATTTTCACCATCATTATATCGGAAGGTTTTTTTTTTTCGGCTGGGAAATCATCAAATGACTCCTCCCGCTCTGGGCGGAGCAGGAGGGAGTGTCAGACTTTTACTGACTAAAACCCATTCATGTTCCTTCATCGCCCTTTGTGTTCTGGGGCTACGGTATCTCTTTCGAACAGTCCCGCAGCCCCGGCTGGCATCGGCCCTTGCGGACCCCATCCTTTTTGCTGACTCTCTTTGAGGCCCGCGTGATAACGAACGTAGTCGCGGGCCTGGGGCGTCTCCCGCGGCGGCCGAGACGTAAGGCTCTCTCCCTCTCACGTTCCGCCACCTCCTTACGCCTCTAGCATTACTGCTTCGCAGAAGGAGGTGACGGCGTTCCATTCCGTCTCGCTTCAAACCATGGATTGAACCAGGGCCGGACGCGAGAGGTCGCCGCCGCCGACCTACATGAATATTTAATTCAATTTAATTTAAGAAATCTGACGTCGTCACGCAGTGTGCTAGAAGACCGGCGTTGCTGAAAGAGCCGTAGAAAACGCTGGCGTGCTGACTTAGGTGCGTTTGTGACAGATTGGTTGGAGAAAACCGCACAGAGAGAAAAGTGGAAGGCTATGGGGGAGATCTTTGCTAAGGTAAAAAAAATAATGAAATCTCGATGTTTGGTCATATCAAGTCGTGAACGAAGCAGCGGCGGATCGCTAGTCTTTAAATAATACAGCACTTTGTTTAGTCACCCAAATAACAATCAATATTTTTTCTTAACTTAACCTTTAAAATTCGTCCCCCAATCTTTTTTACGGCAATCAGTTACCGCTAGTACTTTCCTGTAAACTATGGAGTTTTCCAATTTTCCTCAGCAGTTTGCAAAAGCTTTTAGTATCGGCTAAAGACTTTGTTAGATTGTTTTACTGATAGTCTCACTTATAAAGAATATCAAGCGGATGGGGTAACGACATTTTGTACTTCTTCTTTTCGACCAGACATACACTTATTTTCTTTCTTTTAGTTCCGTTTTCACTCATTCTAGGAATGTATTTGGATGCCTCATTCGAATAATCTTTGCTTTTGTTTTATAACAGGCTGTTTTAGCATATATTGTGACGGTCAACATCTTTCTACCCTTGTTCCCATGTTACTTGGGGTCAGCGAAATACGTTTTTTTCTACCATTCTCTCCTGTCACCCGTCACGCTACCATTTACTCCTTTTTCTTTCATATCATTCTTCACTCAATCCGTCCATCGTTTCCTTGGTATTCTTCTCCGTCTAAATACAATATTTAATTCGTTAGTGTCCTCGTTTATATTCGGAACCAAAAGAATTTGTTTATAACAAACTTTCTTGACGACCGCGCCGTCGGATTATTTTCTTTTACTTTATTTATTAGAGGTCATTGTCCTCACCAAGAACAAAATATTGGCTGAAAAGGACACTGACGCCCTGCCGGGGCTGCGGGACTGTTCCAGCCGGAACTGCGGGAGTGTTCCTGCTGGGGCTGCGGGGCTTGTTCTGCCGGGGCTGTGGGACTGTTCCTGCCGGGGCTGCGGGACTGCTCCTGCCGGGGCTGCGGGACTGTTCGAAAGAGATACCGTGGCCCCGGAACACAAAGGGCGAAGTCTGACACTCCCTTCCACTCCGCACAGAACGGGATGATTTCTCATCCGAAAAAATAAAAGTGACACCGATGCGAAATCGGTTACCATGTATTCTATAGGTACATCACTAACGGTAAAAAAAACAGCGGTTTCCTACAAAACTGCAATACCTACACGATCAAATTGTATGGAACAGGTGATTTTTTTTTTCGATCACTCATGAACATTTCCTTCTTATCCCGACCGTACATTGCGTATGCGGTCGCAGGGGTTGAATGTACATGCATCTAAGCGGCAACGTCGCTTTTTGCATACCAAAGGCCCGTTTACGTCCAGCTAAGTTAAATATGCCAGTGTTTGGAGTGGTTAACCGCAGCAGTTCAACGGCATTTGAACCAACGTTTACCTGTCTACGGCTTAACCAATGGCTTTATTTTGGACATTTGGTAGAACACAACATTAGGAGCTTGTGGCAAAATAATAACAGCCACTTGGGTCGATTTTTAGGTTAAGCCGCGCTTGCCTAGGTTATTTCATGGATGGGTGACACCCATTACATACCGAGTTTCCTACGTACCCCGGAAAGCACGCTGATCCGTTGGTCCCGGCGGCCAATTGTAGATCTTTGACAGTCGTTACAGGTAGTGGCCCGAAAGTCTGACAACCAGTCTTACCAAGGGGTAGTATATCAATAGTATTACCCAGTACTAACTGTTGTGGAAGTCAGATTGGTAGTCCGTCCATGTAAAATACTGGTACCTACTTAGCTGCATCCGATTAGACTGGAAGCCGACCCCAACATAGTTGGGATAAGGCTATTCAGAAGATGGTAGAATGCAACATATGGTTCTGATAACTTAGAATGACAGGGCGAACTGGGTGCCTAAAACACCTCACAAAGCTGCTGTCTTATATTAGGGATGGAGCTAAATGTTCTACATGACTCCATATCTTCCCCACACTCAAGTAAGATTTAAATAATACTGCTATATTAGGTGGTTGTACAATTGAATCATTTAAAGCATGAGCATTTAAAGGATCCGTCTTTGAAATGCAAGATAGTGAAGTAGCATCGCTACTTTTCAAATACCGAATAAATTATGTACTTTCGTAGACACCAGTGTGACTACGGATCAGGTTAAATTATCGGTAGACACACTAGTGTGACTACGGATAAATATAATTAACCATAGTCACACTGGTGTGGCAATTTGGTGTGACCATGGATCGGTCACGAATGTATGTTGATTCTTAAACGTTGAACTTGTGAAGACCAATGTCTTTGAGTTGAAATGGTGATGATGAACATTGGTGAATACCGACTGCAGTCAGGATGTAGACCTATTTTCTGACATAAGGCCTCAATGATTTACAATCAAGGAACATATCATCAAAAACCGAATCAGTTCGTACAACCAAGTAAAGCTACAAAAAGACAACCTAAGATATTGCGCCAACTTGCACAAAACCATTCTCCATGTGATGACCAGTTTTCTCACAATGCTATAGAATTTTTGTACCTACTTACCTACCAAGGTAAGGTGCCTGTAAATTGAATTCAGAATGGTTTTTCCGTCATGAATGCAAAGTGAATTGTCATAACTGTGAGCTGTTGACTTTTTGATTGCGTAAAAGAATATTAGCCCGTCTAAGGGACTTGTCACACAGCACGCGATAAGCGAGAAGCAAGTAGATCTAGCAAAAAACCGGCCGAGTGCGAGTCGGACTCGCGCATGAAGGGTTCCGTACCATTGTAGTAGGGGAACCCCCTTTAATTTAAAAATAGAAATACACAATCTGTTAAAATTAAATTTTGACTCTACCTATTACGGATCATGCTGTGACAGCGAAGGCTAAGTAAAAAAAAAAATATAAGTTCGTTCAAAAAATAAAACAACTGTTTCACTATTACGATATTGATACGGACAAAATGAATGAAATAAAATGGTTGTTTTTTTTTTTAAAGAAACGTCTAATTTTAGGGTTAGGGGGTCTAGACTCACGTACTGAATTCATGGTAACAATAGGGAATATGCAAGAAATTCAAAACTTTTTTAATTCCTTAAAAATGCCTTGTATTGGCCCATATAAACATTGTGATACACTTGTTTAACTTTTTAATACAACACTTATTTTACAATTTAATATTTTATGTAGCATGTTTTTGGTGAAACGGAACGCAAATTCAAAACGCTTCGTCGCCGGTAGTGACGTCAAACGCTATATGTCAAAGAAACACTTTTATTTGAAAACTACTTAAACTTTCACAAAGATGTTATCATAATATTGTTATTGTAATGTTTGCTTGAATAAAACGCATACATTTAGTCAAATTATTATATTAAGAGTAATTGGGTTGATAGTACTGTACTTTATTGATTTAAGTGAAGAAAATATACGTGCATATTTACTATTTGCGGGTCCATGTCTAATTACACCGTGCGTAAATTGATGTTTATCTTTTACTGACACGGGACCTACAATCTTTTACACGTACTACTGCGCTTACTGACGGTCGACTCCTTTTCACTTCTGATCTGAGTAATAAGATTGAAAAGTGAATCGCGGTAGTACCTTGAACAAAAATAGGCCATGGCTTGCTCGCTTGCTCCTCGGCAGTGGAACAGGTGCTTAAACTCGTTCCCTTTCAGATTAGTATTCTCTCTGCGAGTCCACACAGGAAGGCAATAACTATACCTTTTTATTACACACTATTCTATTCAGTTTATATGTTACTGTCGAAACTGTTTATCAGTCAAAGGCTGTTTTAACTGGTTGCAAAACCTGAAAAGTACAAAAGTGTTCTCTGTTAAAAATCTGTTTTTTTTTTTATGGCTTTAATGATCAGAATCATAGCTATCATAGGCATAGCACAGCATCATGCTGAGTGCGCGTATACAAAGTTTCGTGTCCGTGCTTTTAACCTCTGAGGAGTTCATGATTCAGAGTCATGTCTGACTTAAAAAGTGTATTGTCACCAGAGCCAACGGTGTGTGCAAAATTTCAGCTCAATCTGTTGGTGGGAACAGGTTTAAAATTCCATTACAAGATTTCAGCAATGGACACTAACAAACAATGCAAGTTAAATAAAAGCATATAAAATAGTTGTAATCGGACAAAGTAGCTTCGACTGATTGATAGTTTTAGCTGCTACATATATGACTTTTCTGTGAGTTTCTTGATCTTCGTGCGAAGGTGTGTTCTTATAAGCGGCAATAATGTGGGTATAATGATCAATTACTAGCGTTATTGTACGTTCATAATAGTCGCTATAGGAAAGAGATAAGCAACTTTGAGAAATGTGAGCTCTGGTCGCGTGTAAAGGTGAATGTGCGAACGTGGGCGCTTAGTCTTTGTTTCTTTATGGTATGACGTGTGTTATTGAATTTTCTTTTAGTGAATATCATCGTCACCTTTGTTCCATGTTAGTTGGGGTAGGCGCCCAGTTTATTTTTTTCACTATATCATATTAATCATCAGGCTATCGTTTCTTATAATCCATCCCTCTTTTCTTGACCTTGTTCTCCCTCCAAATCCAATATTACATTTTATATGAAGAAGGAAAGAATTTAAGTTTACTTGGCACATGCCACAAGTGCACTTAATTTCAGTTTTTAACTGTATTGTTTGTGCACATAAGTATATATCCTCTTCTGCAAATCTCACAACAGAAATAAGGTTTGCTGTAAGATAACCCAATTCTGGGTTAAGCTCGCCGTTGTACATAAGCTATATATTTTAATTTTGTGTGCAATAAAGAATTAAAATAAACACCTACTTTCTTGCCATATCATTCTTCACACAATGCACACAACATTAAACAAAAATAAATCTAGACAAAAAATCAAGATAATTATTGCGTGTCTCACAGTTGCACCAAATAGACCCAGTTCAGCAAAATGCCGGGTAGCTAAATTGCCCATACTTTGAATCTCATGCATTTCTAAAACTTCAATTTCTCTCTCTTCTCCCTCCTATTTTGTCAGTTGCTGAAAGATTTATGCAGATTTGTTGTTTTCATTGTTTGTTGCTGTCATTTGTAGATCTTTGACAGTCGTTACAGGTAGTCAGTGGCCCAAAAAGTCTGACAACCAGTCCTACCAAGGGGTATCGTATTACCCAGTACTAACTGGGTCGTGGAGATCAGATAGGCAGTCGCTCCATATAAAATACTAGTACTCAGCTGCATCCGGTTAGACTGGAAGCCGATCCTAAAATAGTTGGGAAAAGGCTAGGCAGATGATGATGTTTGAAGCAAACTTTTTGATAAAGGTCGACTTCCGTTCTGAGATCAAATGTTCGAGTTCACATACGGCAAACAACTTAATTACAGCCGGAATTACTTAAAACAAACATCAAATCAAAAAACCACACATATTCAACTAAGTAACACCGCTAAACATTAATTACTTCATCCGACATACGGCTAATTTACTTTGTATACTGCATTATCAAATTACAGCAAAATTAACTAAATGATCAGTTAGTGATAGATGTCCCTGCTTACACCATACTATTCGGTTTACTGTAATTAAAAGCATGCATGGTGGCTCACGTTACCTCAATGTCATAAAGGGGGAATTCCATTGCTGCGTACGATGTACACAGAAAGGTAGCGCACGTCAGCCGCTTAGGTTCATTTTTTTGTCTGCCGCACATGCAGCGCTTGCATTCGTTCATAAAACTTATGAAATTTATGCTAATGAAACAAAGAAACGACGCCTCAAAGCTATGCCTCTCAATAATTCTGCATCTCGTTAGTTGATGGGGCCAGCTCTAACAGGCGCTAATGAAGTTATAAATCCACGTTTTGGTATACAACTAAAACACAAGCGTTTATTTCAATAAAACCCTTTACAGGCACTTTGAAATCGTCAAGAAGTTGGCCAGAAAGTGGCCCGTTCGTAATCGTACACAGTCATCTAGGAACAAGAAACTCCCTGGGCACTGTTTTAAGTTTAGTTGCAAAATCCTGGCAAACGTGGCCGTGGGTCGCAATGGATAACTATGACCTACACTTTCATCCAATGCGAAACTAAGCACTAAAGCGTGTCCGTCGTCAGTAATGGAACACCACCTTAACCTCATTCACATGAAAGCAAATATAAACTAGATACCTACTAATTAGTGTTTGCAACAATTATTGAATCATGCACGTTAATGCTATTTAAATAGTTTACGTATGACTGTATGGCCGGTAATTGGGAACTGACAAGCTATAAATAACCACATTAGTACGTGGATGAGATGCAATTAAAACCACTAGTCGATATGCGTGTGTACTGTTAGTTAAGCCAGTGATAGCATTAGGAACTACCGGCAATTTTGGAGCCGACGTGGTATTTCATATTTGCCAGGAATAATAATTGAAATAACACTTAGTGCTCATTTCTGGAGATGCGGCGCGTTGCGCGGCGCGTCGCACCACGCGTTGTGCATTTTTTCCGTTTACGGAGAGGCGGCGCGTGCAGCGGTCCGCGTTATCACACGCCTAAACACAAAAATACGGCAAAGTACGATGTTGTTTACGGAGGCGCGGCGCGTGCTGCGGCGCATTGCCCACGGCGTCGCACGCCGCGTTATGTCATGTCGGATGTCAAACAGCCATAAGCTCTTTGTGTTTTTCTTCTCGCGAATAAATAAAAATACCAGTCTAATTCGCATAAGTTTATTGAATAAATATTTCTGTCAGTGCAACTTACGAATAACATTGTTATCTAGATGTGTTTATGCCCGCCGCGTTGCCCGCTGCGGTGGACGCCGCGTGCACCGCCGGCATCTCAAGCAAACGCGCGTAAAAACGCTTCTCCGTAAACGCTCTCATACATTGCCATATGTTTGAATTTTAAGCGGCCCGCGTCGCCCGAACCGATGCCCGACGCGCCGCGTCTCCGTAAATGAGCCCTAGGTCATTGAGGCTGCGAGCTGCCCACTACCTGAACGCGCCCCAGGTTGTATAGCCGTAAAGCTGTCCCGGGGGTACAGTACGATCTCCCGCGAGGCGGCGGATTGCCGCCATGGGATCTGGAGGCGATAGTCCTCGCGCGCCTACATAAATGGCGCGCGGAGGCGCTACGCCGGGGGGAAACTCCGCTGTCGCGACAAATTGTCGCTCAGCGGACAGACCTCCGGCGGGATCTCAAGGCGACATGGAGAGAGCGACTGTCGCAACCCCGTGCAGGGCACGCCACAATAGTGGCGATAAGTCCCCTCTTTGAGGAGTAGCTTGAAAGACGCCACGGCGTCCTCACCTTCCGCCTGACGCAGGTCCTCACCGGACACGGTTGTTTCGGGAGGTTCCTGCACCGAATCGGGTGGGAGGAAACGCCCGGGTGTTTCCACTGCGAGGATCGACCGGAGGACACGGTAGAGCACACGGTGGAGGAGTGCCTCGCGTGGGCCGAGAGCTCTTTGAAGCGGCGATTGGCGGCGGCGACCTCTCGCGTCCGGCCCTGGTGCAAGCCATGGTCCGGAGCGAGACGGAATGGGACGCCGTCACCTCCTTCTGCGAAGCAGTAATGTTAGAGAAGGAGGTGGCGGAACGTGAGAGGGAGAGAACCTCACAGCGTCCCGGCTGCCGCGGGAGACGCCCCGGGCGTCGGGGGCCACCATGTGGCCCCCGGCCAACGTAGGCGCGGGCTTGTAGATGGTGGGCTATGGGCTAGCTCGCCGTCCGTCCGTCTCATGACGACAGGCCGTGTCGACGGCGCGTTCGTGTTCCACGCGCGCCTCAAAGAGAGTCAGCAAAAAGGAAGGAGTCCGCAAGGACCGATGCCTGCCGGGGTTGCGGGACTGTTCGAAAGAGATACCGTGGCCCCGGAACACAAAGGGCGATGAAGGAACATGGATGGGTTTTAGTCAGTAAAAGTCTGACACTCCCTCCTGCTCCGCCCAGAGCGGGAGAAGTCATTTGATGATTTCCCATCCGAAAAAAAAAAAGGGTAGATTTTCCCAAAGTTAAAGCGTTTTCCACAAAAGGAAATCTGAAAGGCCTATGGATCTTTCTTTGGTGTGAGGATATCCTCATTACACTATTCCTCCTTCTCTGAAGAAAGGAGTGTTTTCAGACTCTTACCGACTTAATCATCATTATTCTAATGCCCTTATCCCAATGTATTTGTGGTCGGCGCAGCATGTCTTCTCCTTCCCTACTTCTCTATTACTCATCTTAGCAGACACCTATTTTCTAGCCATATCATCCTTAGCACAGTCCATCCATCGTTTTTTGCTCTTACAGACTTAAAGCCCACAATTCTAACTACAACCATGAGTCGCCGGGGCCCGGGACATAAACAAAACGTACATTCGCGCTGAACCTTGACTAGTATTAGCCCGCCAGGCTTAAGCCTTATTAAATAAGTTCTATGGATCCAGTTGTAGTGTCGACTTTGTTACTGCTTTTTTTCATATGTATCTTTGTCTTTCTATAATCTGACCGTTTCTAAATCACCTGCCTAGGGGTCGGCTTTCAGTCTAACTGGATGCAGCTGAATACCAGTGTTTTACATGAAGCGACTGCCTATCTAACCTCCACAACCCAGTTAATCCTGGGTAATACGATACCCTTTCATAAAACTGGTTGTCCGAGTTTCGGGCCACTGACTACCTGTAACGACTGTCAAAGATCTACAAATGATTGAGACCAACGGCTTAACGTGCTATCCGAAGCCTGGATGAAACTCGGTATGTAATAGGTGATCACCTATCCACGGGCCAACCTAGGCGAGCGCGGCTTTACCTAAAGATCGACCCGAGCGGCTATTATTATTAAGCCACGAGCCAAACACTTGTTAGTTTATGAGCTCTATTCTGCCTCATTAGTAACCATAGGCAAGGTAATTGAACTTGATCTAACCGGCCAAATGCCAACAACCCTGAAACCATTAACCTTTTGAACGCCATTGTCATATATACGTGACAAGCAAGCGCGTGCCCTGTACGCTAAAAGACACAAATATGTGACAAGATGGTAGTTAAAATTGTGGCTTAGCGTGGAGGGCACGCCCGTGCGTTTATGCTCTGGCGTTCAAAGGTTAACCACTGATCTATTAAAGTGATTTCATACAACTGGAATAATAAATAATAGTTAATTTCCATAATAGCATTAAATAAAAGCTACAGTCTGAATGTAATTGTACTAAAAGCCGATTTGCAAAGGTTCATTAAACACATTTTCATTTACTCTATAAGTTCTAGGTAATACCATGATTTAATTCAGTTATCTTTGTAAGAGTATAATGGTGCGTATTGTGTTCGTTGAATCCATTACTAAATGTTATTTCTTTATTTTGTTTTTTTTTAAAACACTTTTTTACCTTTTCACTTACGAATGAAACGTATGAAAATTAAAGGTTTTAATCGACTTCTTTTCTACTAATGGAAAATAATCTTCAAATACTCACGCCTTTTTCCCATGGACGTGGGCAGAAAATCTGAAAGGTGAAGGCCTAAGATCACGCCTGTAATCCCTGATAGGCAAGGAAGTGGTGTACCATTCACGCACAACTGGGTATAGTTCCAGACTTCGGGCTGCTACTGAGAAATTGATGATGAACACAATAACACTCCTACCTGGCAATCATCACAGTTTAGACTCCTCAACAATTCAAAAGAATAATAGTTTTATTGATGGCTGGATCGAGGAGGCACGGGAAAAGAGCACAAGGATAGAATTTGGGGGAGGCCTTTGCCCAGCAGTGGGACAGTAAAGGCTATTTTAAAAAACGAATAAATGTTTCGAGGTTGAGTTAAAAATAATAAATATTACAAAATTTAAATCCTAACACTTCAATTGCATAACACATTCATAATCGCAACAGAATTATGATAGTTTCAAACAATATCCATTGTGTTATCTAAATAGATAAACAATAACTGTCAAACAGACAAAGGTTTCAAATATACAAACATGTTTATTGCAATAAACATTTAAATTAAAATAAAGTATGTAAGTAATTAGATAGGAAAAGCAGTGGTAGTCCAGTAGTACCGGATTAGATTTTACATTTTGTAGGTAGTGAGTTCAAAACTAGTCAGGCGAGTTTCTTCATGTAATTTATTTTATTATCATCATCATCTGCCTAGCCTTTTCCCAACTATATTGGGGTCGGCTTCCAGTCTAACCGGATACCAGTACTTTACATGGAGCGACTGCCTATCTGGCCTCGGCAAACCAGATCATCATCATCATTTCAGCCGAAAGACGTCCAGTGCTGGACATAGGCCTCCCCCAAGTGTCACCACATTAACCGGTCCCGTGCGACTCGCATCTAGCGGATGCCCGCAACCTTCACCAGGTCATCGGTCCACCTAGTGGGAGGTCTTCCAAAGCATCGTCTTCCGGTTCGCGGTCGCCACTCCAGAACTTTTCGGCCCCATCGGCCATCCGTTCTGCGAGCAATGTGCCCTGCCCACTGCCACTTAAGTTAGGCAATTCTCCGGGCCACGTCGGTAACCTTGGTTCCCTTGCGGATGTCTTTATTTCTGATTTGATCACGCAAGAAAACTCCGAGCATAGCCCTCTCCAATGCGCTTTTGGTGACTTTAAGCCTTCTGATGAGGCCCATTGTGAGCGACCACGTTTCGGTCCTGTATGTAATCACTGGCAACACACACTGGTCATAGACTTTCGTCTTGAGACACTGTGGTAAGTTGGACGAGAAGATACCGCGCAACTTCCCGAACGCTGCCCAGCCGAGTCGGATTCGATACCTCTTTCTCGAAGTTAGACCTACCTAACTGGACCATGGATCCGGCAACCCAAATAGTACTGGGTAATACGCTACCCTTTGTAAGACTGGTTGTCAGACTTTCAAGCCACTGACTACCACGCTGATTTTCATCATTTTCTCTCCCCCTTTTTGTCCCTTGGTACTTGGGTTCGGCGCAACACGTTTTTTTCTTCTACTCTCCTCTGTCAACCGTCATAATATTATCATTCCTTACACAATCCATCCATCGTATTAGTTTGCAAAGTAGAATTGTAAATTGAAGTTTATATTGCAATATTCATAAAAAAATCATTAGTTTAGTTTAGTTTATTTATTAATAAAGGTAAGAATTACAGGTCAGATTTGAACAAAATGTAAAATAAAAAGTAAAAACACAAATCACTATAATATGTAAGTACATTAAAAACAGCATCAATACAATTAAAATAAATAAAAGTTAAATTCAAATTATCATTAATTAAACAAAATTAAAATAATCAAGCACACGCAATAAACAGAAAATATAAACATACACATACTAATCTCGTCAAATTACTTAAAACCATTCCTTTAGATCATATAACGCCTGGTCGGTTAGCCAGCCTTTGAGTTCAGCTTTAAAAGCATTGTCAGATGTCGCGCTCACGATATTATCCGGTAACCGGTTGTATACCGATGGACCCATAACATGAATTAACTTTCCAGATTTAGATAGGGTGTGTGGGTAGCCGGCTTATTTTTTTCTACCACGAGTACAGTAATTATTCTATCTCCGCGTTTACTGTATTCATTTAAGTTTTGCCTAACGTATATCGCCGCCTGCAATATGACCAAGGCAATACAAGGCAATTAATACACAGATTTAATTCAAAGCGACATTTTCATTCCAAAGTAGTCTCGAGCAAAAACATGACGAACCTGTCACCACAAGAAACTACCGGGCACAGTACAATTAAACTAGTAAAGCCAACAGAACAAACACGGGAGTCGCATAACAAAATAAACATCCAACCACTCTCCAACCCTCGAGAAATAACCGTCGGTAAAAAGACGAACACTCCACAGATTGTTTTAACCACAAAGTACTGAGAAAAATTAAAAATACTTCCAGTTAGGGTTGCCACCGTACCCGTCCCAGGTATTCATGTACTTTATATTCTACAAAAGTAATGGATACGCTATGAATTGAATTGAATAAATTCCTGCCAGTTCTGCTGTCACTGAAACTGTCTTTTCACAACTCTTAAGAGTCTTACAGTTATTTTAAAACACCTGTCTTCTGTTATATTCCGTAAAAAGTGGCTACAAAAAATACTTGTTATTTATAAGTACGTACTCTTTATCTAATAAAAGTAGTAAGTAAGTAGTATATTATGTAAGATACTGGACACTGGATTTCAGCTGCATCCGGTTAGACAGGCAGCCGACCCGTTGGGAAGACTACGCAAATGATTATAAATGAGTCTTAATATTTTATCCTCTCTGAAGTCAGATATACTCAATTTCTTTTAACAAAATTCGGCAACCCTACTTCCAGTCCCCAGTTCTCCTAGTTCCCAGTTTACATAACAGAATAAAGCTCCAAAGAGCCACATTTAAGACGACCAGAATATAAAGGGAATTAAGAGTTTTAAAGTTTTTTCATTACACTTGCGAAGTATCTCTTTGTACCTGTAATCCTGAACACGAATTGCAATTAACGTACATTGCTGTCTCTGAGTAATCCGTTGTTGAAGTTACTTAAACAGATCCAGTAATGGAATTGGTGGTAACCAAAAGTTTGTTTTACGTTACGAGCTCATAGCAAAAAAGACGACGAAGTGGTCTATTTCTGAGAGTATGTATATACTGTTTCTATGGCAAAACTGGCTTTTCAACGAAAAAAAAACTTAAAAACCTTATACAAATTAAAACATGGATTACGTTTAAACAAACTATTTATAATGAGTGTGTTTTTTTAAGAAACAACGAAAACAAAGTACTTGGTTTTTTATGAAAAATATAATGGTATTAAGATAGACAAAACAAAAATGTTGCCTTCTTGAGATCTATTTTTAGAGCCCTAAATGCTAAATAATAAAAGTACAAAAAGCGAAACAAATATTGGTGTTTAACATCTTCTTAAGGATCATTTCCACCAAACAGCTCGCATCCCATCGGACCGGAACGGATTTTACAATCACACAACAGCTTAACTGCGGGCGCCTTCCACGACACGCAATCGTACCGAAAGTATGCTGCGACGCGCGATCGGCTCAGTTCACCTGTCGTCGTATCCGAAACGGTAGGAATGAAACTATTTGACTAGGCGCAGAAACGGATACATTTATAAGTGACGGTCCGGAGCCGATTGTATGCGTCGATATCCTGCCGGACGCGATCAGCCGTAAACCGTTTGTTCTTCTCTGCGATCTTTCCGATCCGCTGCGAAACAAGCCGTTTAGTGGAAATCATTCATTATTCCGTAGCAAAAATATTCTGTATATTTGTGTTTTCACTATTAAATATTCAAAATGGTAACCCAATGAGATTAGGAAATGGGACAAGGATACTCTCGCGATATGCGAGCAAAATTATAATTAATATTAATGGGAATTTATATCAGTTTCATTCCACCTTTTGTTTTCTCTAGAAAAACAATAATAATAAATACTTATACATTACGTTCGTAGAAAATTTATTAAAGAATATTTATAAAACAGACTACTGGCAATGTAGGATTTTGTATTAAAACATATATAAATGTCGTATTTATTCATTGAACATCGAAAATATCATCATCTGGATAGCCTTTTCTAATTAAAGATACTTTTCAGTCGAACTGAATACCAATGTTTTACATGCGGAGCGACTGCTTATCTGACCTTCACAATCCAGTACTACTGGACAAATATGATACTCCTTGGCAAGACTGGCTGTCAGACTTTCGGGCCGCTAACACCTGTTTATGGTTGACAAAATGGGATTCAATGTTGAAGATTATAATAGTTACGAAAGAGGACATTCTTTCACGTGTTTTGCACGTCTTTTGTTTAGTTTGCAAAATGGGAAAGTTACTAAACGGGACGTACCCCTTGTCGCGACTGTCAAATATCGACAACGTTTTGGCGCAAAATGTTCAATTCGCAAAATGTCCAATTCGCAGAATGCCCAACTCGCAAAATGTCCAATTCGCAAAAAATCCAATAATAATAATAATAAAATATAAAAATAATAATTCATTATAACGTTGACATCCCCCCGTGTGAGTCATTATAACACATTATGTTCCCCAAAAAGTACCAGGCTGGCATGTGCTCAAGGTGACAACGTTATAACGAATATTGGATATTTTGCGAATATCCAATATTCGTCATGTATAATACAATATTCGTTATGTTAATATGCGACCGCTGGACATTTTGCAAATAAACGATTGACAATTAACAGTCGGCACCAACAGCTTAACGTGCTTTCCGAAGCACAAGGAATTCGGCATTTGCGAAGCAGTAATGAAGGAGGTGGCGGAACGTGAGAGGGAGAGAGCCTCACGTCCCGGCCGCTGCGGGAGACGCCCCGGGCGTCGGGGGCCACGTGGTGGCCCCCGGCCACCGTAGGCGAGGGCCTGTGGACGAAGAGCTATAGGCTAGCTCGCCGTCCGTCCGTCTCATGACGACAGGCCGTGTCGACGGCGCGTTCGTGTTCCACGCGCTCCTTAAAGAGAGTCAGCAAAAAGGAAGGGGTCCGCAAGGGCCAATGCCTGCCGGGGCTGCGGGACTGTTTGAAAGAGATACCGTGGCCCCGGAACACAAAGTGCAATGAAGGAACATGGATGGGTTTTAGTCAGTAAAAGTTTGACACTCCCTCCTGCTCCGCCCAGAGCGGGAGGAATAATTTGATGAAATCTCATCCGAAAAAAAAATTAAAAAAAATGCTCAGCCATCCACGGAACGACCTTGGAAAGCACGGCTTAACCTTGAAGATTGTTCCTTGTGGTTTCTACTATTTAGCCACGATCTCAAATATCGAAAATAAATATTTCATCGAACACAATCATCCACTCACAAAATTAGCGAGCAAGCGCCATTAGCTGTCGTCTAAAGAATATCCAATATTTATTACATAAAGCGACACACAATAAATAAACACAGCTGCTGACACATTGAAAGAAAAACACACAAAAGCTATTCAAGTTGAGTGTTAGGCCTATACTACATAGACGGTCCGTAGAGGGCTGAGGAGCTAACGCGGGTCGAGAACGGAAAAATTGTGGATCGTTAGGGACCAAACTCAAAACTGCGATGCTATGCTATGGTATTAGCTTGCTTATAAAGTACTAGCTTCAGTCATAAATGTGTAAACTGAGCTCGCAGAGCATGGCTAAGCGATTTCCATCATTTGAATTTCGACCCTAAATGTATCACCGATCGCAAGGACGGTGTCTTTCTCGCTCATGACCTGCATTCAGTACAACTCCGCCTTAACAACGAAATATCTTTTTATATTACCGCTAATATAACTTCTCGCGAAACTTGAACGTTTTGTATTGTCTTGTATTGCTTTAGTTTTAATAAATATTCTCTGTGGAGGCGACATTAGACGATATTTGGCGAACCACAAAGGATTGTTACAAGGAGTTGGGAAACTTTCTCGTGCAGTAATCCCATGTCGACTGTGTTCGTTTTTGAATGGCCAAGTACTTACAAATATTTCTTTGTGCCTGTTCTTGTTGTGGATGTAATAAAAGCCAAGGATGCGCTTGTCTGAATTGAGGAAGTAAATCGCTTAATCGTGTTTTGTCTTAAGGGTTCAAATATCCGGGATATTATGAGCTATTATTTTCAGCTGTTATAAGATGCTACATTTGCTGAAACCGTCTTTAATCTTTAGTAGCTTTTGCCTTTTGCCTTCGCTCGAGCTATGGTTTGAAAAATATCCTACGGGAAAATGCAGCTTCCCATAAGTAAATTAAATTAAAAGAATTTTCGGATTGGGACCAATAGTTTTGAAGATGACTTCCTACATCAAAACTTACTATTGCAACTAATATCATAAACAGGAAAAGTTTGCCTGTTTATGATATTAGCAAAGGTGTGCATGTGTTCGTAAATTTTTCCTTCTAAGCGACATGACCGATTTAAGTTTATACTAGCTGATGCGCGCGGCTTCGCCTGCCCGAAAATTATATACTAAAAGCTTCCTCTTAAATTACTCTTATCTATTAAAACACAGATATAAATAGAGCTAGGTAACGCAAGTATCACGATCTGTATGAAAACCAAGCGTGCCATTTTTTGACTACCTACTATGACGTCACAAGTGCGTCACAAGCACTATTTAGTGATGGGAAAATCAAATCGATTCAAGTGTGGCTCCCATCTCGTCCCACCCCCCGGATACCGCTAAAGTTTTTTACATTTCTCAATTACTGTACGTATACTATTAATTAAGTATTTGTGTATAGTAAAGAATTAAGTATTAAGAATCGTTTAAATCGATTTAATAATCGATTTTGTCACAGACAGAGTAATGAGAATGACAGAGGAATGAGATAAATAGAGGAAAATAAAATTCCAAATCTACTTAGTAGGCTAATAGGGATTTATAATTTTTACAAAATTGTTGGTATTTATTACCCTAATTATTTATTGAATTTTAATTGTTGTAGACTATCGAAATGTCAGAAAAAAAGAAAATCCAGAGAAGAAATTTTAGAAGCCAAACGAAAAGCAAGTAAAATACGATAAAATAAAATAAAATAAATAATAATAAAATCAAAACAAATCCAAAATTATATGAGCTACGTAAACAAAACGATAATAGTTATTTATGATACTAGTGCGGTAATTTGATTTTTACAAACGAGTAGACGAATGTAAGCCCGAGACGAAGTCGAGTTACCATAGTCACGAGTTTGTAAATACCAAATTTCTGCACGTATGTCATACAATGTTTTTCAACACATTTGCGAGAAAACAGTACAATATGTAATGAAACAAAAAGCGACCTCAAAAACCACGAAAACGACACCCAGGAAGAAAAAACCGTAAATGTTGTCGGCGTCATCTTGGATTTTCATTTGACCTAATTAAAAAAAACCGTAAAGAATACGCACGGTGCTATACAACGGGGTATGCAGTAAAATAGGTTTTAGGTGGGAGTACCTATTTTACCGCACGTTCCGTTGTATGGTGCGTAATTTTTAACTTTCGAACAATGTATACAGGCTTCGTAAATGCATTTTTTGAGCAAATGTGTTGAAAATAAAATTACCCGAAGAAAAAGAAAAACAAGCGTGTTGTAAGTATAAAGGATAAAAGCATACATGAACAGCAAAAACAGCGAGATAAATGGCGTGAGAATTCGAGAGCATATTACAAACGTAAGCAGATGCAGACAGAAACACTCCACGTGAATGTCGATGAAAATGATCAGTACATGGTTACTGACCACACTTTTGAAAATGACACAGATCCTTTAGAGAAGTCATGTACTGCGAAAACAAACAGCAAAAATAAATCATATTATGAACAAAACGATCACTATTATCATATCTAGGATTTTTCAAAATAAAATATGGGAATGAAACGGGAGTAGAAAGTTTGTATGGGGAAACAAGATTAGGTAAGACTGTTTTATTCGAAACTTGTTTTAACGAACACAGGAATACTCCTATTGATAAATGAGTTAACATTTGTGTTTCAGGTTTTTTCAGAATTCAACCCCTAAAGGGGAAACAGGGGTAACAAAGTATGAAAATCAACATCGGTATTGTTTGTATGGTGTATCGGGTCGGGTGTGTTACAAAAACAGCGATTTTAATATTTAATGTGGCGGACCTGAAATACCATCATCATCCCCTGTTGGGGTGCGATGGGGTTGAAATGTCTAAAAATCAGTATGGGTGTCGATACCGAGATTATCAGGGGTGCTGATTAAGAATATATCATTTATTTTGAGATCCAGAAGACGACGGATTAGACTTCTATACAGGGTTATTGTTGATTTATTATGATGATTGTGATAACGATGATGATGATTGTGATAATGATGATGATGGTGATGATTGTGATTACGATGATGATGATTGTGATACTGATGATGATGATTGTGATAACAGTGATGGTAATTGTGATTGTGATAGTAATGGTGATGGTGATTGTGATGGTGATTGTGATAGTGATTGTGATTGTGATTGTGATGGTATTTTGTGATGGTGATAGCGATGGTGATGGTGATTATGATAATGATGGTGATGGTGATGGTAATAGTGATGGTGATGGTGATTGTGACTGTGATAGTTATGGTAATTGTGATAACGATGATGGTGATTGTGATAACGATAATGATGATTGTGATAACGATGATGGTGATTATGATTGTGATGGTGATGGTGATAGTGATAGTGACGGTGATTGTGATGGTGATAGTGATGGTGATTGTGATAGTGATAGTGATGGTGACAGCGATGGTGATAGTGATGGTGATTGTGATAGTGATTGGGATGGTGATAGCGATAGTGATGGTGATTGTAATGGTGATAGTGATGGTGATAGTGATGGTGATTGTGATTGTGATGGTGATAGCGATAGTGATGGTGATTGTGATGGTTATAGTGGTGATGACTGTGATAGTGATGGTGATGGTGATAATGATGGTGATGGTGATGGTAATAGTGATGGTGATGGTGATTGTGACTGTGATAGTTATGGTAATTGTGATAACGATGATGGTGATTGTGATAACGATAATGATGATTGTGATAACGATGATGGTGATTATGATTGTGATGGTGATGGTGATAGTGATAGTGACGGTGATTGTGATGGTGATAGTGATGGTGATTGTGATAGTGATAGTGATGGTGACAGCGATGGTGATAGTGATGGTGATTGTGATAGTGATTGGGATGGTGATAGCGATAGTGATGGTGATTGTAATGGTGATAGTGATGGTGATAGTGATGGTGATTGTGATTGTGATGGTGATAGCGATAGTGATGGTGATTGTGATGGTTATAGTGGTGATGACTGTGATAGTGATGGTGATGGTGATTGTGATAGTGATTGCGACAGTGATGGTGTTTGTGATAATGATGATGATGGTTGTGATTACGATGATAGTGATTGTGATAACGATGATGGTGATTGTGATTGTGATGATGATTGTGATAGTGATTGTGTTGGAGATTGTGATTGTGATGGTGATTGTGATCATAATGGTTGTGATTACGATGATAAAGATTGTAATAATGATGATAGTGATTGTGCTAACGATGATGGTGATTGTGATGATAATGGTTGTGATTACGATGATAATGATTGTGATAATGATGATAGTGATTGTGATAACGATGATGGTGATTGTGATTGTTATGGCGATAGTAATGGTGATAGCGATGATAATGGTTGTGATTACGATGATAATGATGATGGTGATTGTGATGGTGATTGTGATGGTGATTGTGATAGTGATGGTGATTGTGATGGGGATAGCGATGGTGGTTGTGATAGTGATGGTGATTCTGATGGTTATGGTGATTGTGATAATGATTGTCATACTAATGGTGGTTGTGATGACAATAATTGTGATCATTATGAAATTTGGCACATAGATAGTTCATAACCTGGATTAACACGTAGGACACTAATTATCCCTTTAATATGATCCAGTGGGGCGGTTACCAAACTTTACGCGGGCGAAGCCGCGGGCAACAGCTAGTAGCAAATAAATTAAACACAGCAATCGATTTTATGAAATCAAATTCTAAGAAATCTCATTAGTATACTACTACTGCTTACCTTCACATTTACTGTTTATTAACCTGAAAGCTATCCCCATATCTAAACACATTTACTTCAACGTCATCCTGTCTTTGAGTCTACCTATTTGAACAGCTATTCAAGTAATGGCAGTGCTTGTAAACAAATTTCCCGAATCCAGGTGACCCAATTTCACTCCTTTTCAATTTTAAATTCTGATGTCCACTGAAAATATGTTAACCATTACCATAATTAAATTACAAATATTACCAGCGCCGGGAACAAAGAAAATATTGTCAGTGTGGTCGTACAGTAATATTATTGATGTGTACTTCATTCATTTGTAATACAAAACGTTATAGCCCAAAATATTTCGCTGGTGATAAATTTTATTCGACCACGAAATGTTACAGCACCGTATTGTCCAATTTCTGTTGACATGTCAATACATTAGCAAACATATTGGACATTATTGTCGACGCTAAAAACAAAAAACAAAAAGTTATGTCATTGGTTCTCACACAACTTGGCAACTTGGAAACACCTTTTCAGAAACAACTTGTAACAAATACATATTTTGCTTGAGGTTCGCGAAATATTATATTAGTTTGGTACAGAATAAAACATGGAACAAGGACTTGGCCAGAAGAGTTATGTTTCTGAGTTGCGCGACATTTTTTCGTTTTTATTGTTCTTTTACGAGTAGTTAGTCCGTACTAATGTTTGTACAACATAGAAGGTTAACGAATAATCTTACACTAAGAATGATTTGTTCAAATGAAGAAAACACTTAAACATAACATTATGCTGACAGAATGAGAAAAGACAAAAAATATAACACCCACGTAACTTTATTCACTATGTTTTTTTTTTATTATTTGGTGACGCTTTTCAAAAGGATCAGTTGCATAGAACTCGCAATCGGGCTGCGTGTATGATAACATGTATAGTTCGAGTCTGGTTTCTGCTTATCTGCAGGATAAAGGCGTTAGTTCATAAATGTGAGTATAAAACAAACATTACGGCTGAAACCAGTATACGAAAGAGAGAGACAATGCCTATAGATAACGAGATGAGTAATCCATAATAAATGGAATATAAGAGTTTATTAAGAAATTGTACAGAACACCTAAAAGTTAACCAAAACAAAACATTGACCCAATTCGTCAGCATCTCCGCCTCAAATAGCAGTGTACTATTGAAATATCCAAAGCTCTCGAGATAGACCCGCTCATCTTCCAAAACTTCTGCTCAATATACACTACTTAACTACCGACCAACTCCTCTTTTTACACAAAGGAAAACTTTCAAAAGCAACTAAACTCAGAAATTTTTAGTTTCGCGTAAAATTAATTAATTTGTAAACAAGTTGGAAATTGAAGTGAACATGTAAACTTGGCAGTCTGTTTTATTAGTTAGCGATACACAACTTTGTGAAGTTTTAATCAGCGTAGCCGTAGTTAACTGGGATCAGATAACGAGCGATGTTTTTGTTTTACAAATATTGTTGAGTCTAACAAACAGCCAATGGCCGTGTTTATTTTGACTTTCAACGGGTAAGTTTATTTAAAAAATTAAAGTAGAAATTTACAGATTTGTTAAAGGCGAATTTACTCTTGTAATACGCTAATGATGATAAAACACCATTGTTTGCTCACAACTGTTAGAAAAGCTAACTTTTCGGTGAATACAGCCACAGTTTATTTTGGGCCTGGCTACATAAACTATAAAAACATGAAGCCTGTATTCCCTGTGGGTTAGGTAGAGATGAGCTTTAATACAACCACATTTATTCACCAGTTATATTTAGGTGAGTCACTAGACTAGGCTGCTACTGGAAAAATCCTAATGAAAAAACCATTAGGGACTCTTTGCTAGACCTGGGAATGGTTAGCGAACTACATTTGTGAGGCAGTTCAAATGACATTTAGTAAAGCTTTGAAGAATGGAAATTAGTATGTATTCTTATATATGGTGATTGGTAATTGGGTGCATTCGTTGAAATGGATGATAACGCCGAATTTGCAACAATTTTGACACGATAACTTGGGGTCCAAACTGGGTTGTCAAGTTATCGTGTTAAAAGTTCGATTTCTCCAAAGGGTCCAAACTGGGTTGTTTTGGAGAAATCGAACTTTTAAAGTTTTTTGGAAAATTTCCAACTCTCCACAATAAACTGCTAATTGCAAAAATCTACGCCGCCATTCAGGATGTTAAACTGATCTCTGAAAAGATCAAAAACGAATGAATCCTTTGAAAATCAATTTGTCAAAAAAATACATCTGCCTTTGGATATTAAATGCCATAAAGGCCATGTTTAGATTTTTTTTTAAAGTTCCTATGTTTTTCGAGGCAGTTTTCTCAAAATAAATATATATTATGTAACTTTCTTAGCAGATAATACTTCTTAAACTAACTTACAATCACTCGCTACTAGAACAAAATCAACAATACGAATAGCAATCTTATCAAGTTTAAATTCGAAAATAAATATTCCACTTTAGTATAGATTACCTGGATAATTCAGACTTATCCTTTAAACCCTTAAGCTAATACGTGTTCGCACTAGGAATGGATTCATCATATTACTTCGAGTTGACTGGCTTCAAACTCATGGCTTACTGATTCCAAGTTCCCATCTACCTGGATTACGCTTCAATTGATTCAGCTCAGGCAATAACTTTGTATGTTATTGGAGACTGTATTTCTTATGCCCATGGTTTAGCTAAGTCTGAAGGCTACAAGAAAATGACTGGTTCATGACATAAGGCAAAGCGCACTGTTACATTTAAGCCGAGTACAATTAGCCAAAAAATAATATAATAAAAGGTGAAACGAAGTGTATAGTGGTAGAATTTTCATGAAACTTTTTTTTATTGAGTTCCTGGAATCTCTGTAGGAACTCAATAGAAAAAGGTTAAAGAAGCTAGTTTAATTTAGTTCGTCAAAACTGCTCTCAAAACGGTGAAGGAATACATCGCGAGGAAAGACTGACTGACTGTTTGACTCCAGGAGAAGCTTCTCCTGGAGTCAAACATTAGAAGAAATGTGACATCAATGCAGTGGACCAACGTAGTCGATCAGGGCCCACTATAATATATCACAGAGAGGAGACATGTATTGTATTAGTGTAATTCAAAACGTCATCGGTTTTGTAGCAGCTCTACAAAAATTACTACAGCAACATAGTCAAAAAAGTACTACAGCGCCATTTACGACACAAACGAAGATCTCACATCTAAATTAAACGTAGTTTCACGTAGTTAAAGTTATTCGCGACTCAGGACTATATTGAAAAACCCAACAACAAGTGCCGGGCAGTAGCCCACACAGACAACACCCGGTCGGAGGATCCTCCTTTTTCAATGGGGGATGAAGAACTTTACTTCCTGTTCTTTCTACCCGTATAGTTTTTTTTACTGTTTGAACGACAAACGGAGAATTGGGTGCCATGATGCAAAGGAGGTGTCGGTCAAACAGTGATGGATAAATCTGAGTAAATTGATGTGCGTGCATCTCTGAGAAGTGTCAATTTGGTACCATTTTCTAATCTGAATCAATCAATGAACCTACAACCGAAATAAATGGAAATAACACTGAACCGCAAAAATAAGTGAAGTAAAAGCAAATTGGACAAAACATTTATTAATTATTCGTAGGAGTTCGTACTATCGATTAGACATATATTTAGGGCTGACTTCTCAATAGTCAGGATAAGTTTTATCTGAAGATGGAATATTGCGTTTTGACAGCTTTTATATCCATACAAATTTTATGAATGCGATAGTGACTTTTTCTATTAACTTTTCATGCCTCAACGGCTAAACGCATTTATATGAGGTTCCGCACAGGAATAGACCTGAATTAGGACATAGGAATAGGATACTTTTTATCCCGGCAGCACATTCTCCTAGGATTATTTCTACCTTGTAAAAAATACGTCAAACGTTTACCGTTATTCCTCAAAAACGTTATCAGTCTATTAAAATAAAGAACTCTGACATTGATATGAAAATCACGTACAGAGACAATATATGCAAATTTGCGGAATACGGATAGAGGAGCATAAACAGAGCAATCCGTCTCCATACATCATTTGATCGTAATAGTATTCCACCTGCATTTATGTAAGCTCGTGCATATTTTATGGAGCTCCAGCTCATGCCAAATGCGTTCACTTATACGCGAGAAATTGAATCAGTGAGGGATGAAATCTGTGTTGGTTTAGGGTGGGTTTAGGTCTAGAGTTTGATTTAGACATTAAGTTGACTCTTGGCGACTGCTGAACTTGAGGTCCTGGGTTTGATTCCTGGGTCGAGCTAATTATTATTGGGTTTTTTATTGAGGAATTTCTAAGTAGACAGCCACGGAGTCTGGATTTGGGCCCGGTTGATGGCAATAGACTCGCCACCTATTACATCTTAAAGGACATTGTTTATAAATGCTTATCGCATTGATGAAATTTGCTCTAAAAGTTCAATTATCTCTACAGTTATTTGTAACCACGATGGCACATTACAGCATAATATAAATGACTCCCAAAACTTCAGCACGCAGCAATAAATAACAGAATTAACAACGTAACTCTTCCACATATTTCCACATCTCCCCTTCCAAAGCGACTCAAATACACAACTAACTAACCGTCGCGAGCACCTTCAGAATTCATAATTCCCCATAAAATGAGTTTAAGGTACACAACCGTTTTAAGGGCGAATGTAACCATAACGCGATCAACACACTTTTAAACTGCGTTCAAAAGCTGTCAGTGTCTCCGTTACTATAGAATATTAGCACTTACAGGTCATAACCGCTCATTTAAATGCATATCATTATTTCTACAGTAATTAGTACACAGTATTAGCACATTACTACATAATGAAAGTTACTCTTAACACAATAAATCGAGCACGGAGCTCGTGACTAAATAATAACAGCCGTTCGGGTCGATCTTTAGGTTAAGCCATGCTTGCCTAGGTTGGTAGGCCTAGGTAGGTGGATAGGTGACCACCCATTACATACCGAGTTTTCTTCGTGCCTCGGAAAGCACGTTACACAGTTGGTCCTGGCTGCCATTTGTGATCTTTGACAGTCGTTACAGGTCCACACTTCGCCAGTTATGTACAAATAAGACCTATGGCGAATATGTAAAGAAAAGCGAAATACGGAAAGTACGCAAGCGGTTGGTCCCGGCTATCATTCATGGATTTTCGACAGCCGTTACGGGTTGTCGGAAGCCCAAAAATTTGACAACCAGTCTTACCAAGGGGTATCGTATTAACCAGTACTAACTGGGTTGTGGAGGTCAGATGGGCAGTCGCTCCATGTAAAATACTGGTATTCAGCTGCATCCGGTTAGACTGGAAGCCGACCCCAATAAAACTTGGGAAAAGGCTACGCAGATGATGACAATAAATAACGCAATTTACGACGTAACACTAGCACATCTCCGCGCCTCTCCATCCAAAGCGACATAAGTACACAACTAACTATTACCTTCAGAATTCATATTTCCCCGTAAAACTGAGCTTAAAGTACACAACCATTTTAAGGGCGAATGTCACTATAAAAGCTAACGCGGCCAGGAGACTTTTAAACTGCGTTCAAAAGCTGTCAGTGTCTTATTTACTTTGAAATATTAGCACTTACAGCTCTTAACCGCCTGTTTAGATGCATATCATTATTTCTACAGTTATTCGTGCACAGTATTAGCAGATTACTAACATAACAGAAATTACTCTCAACACAATAAATAACTTACATAAACAACTTTGGAGGCTTGTAAATGACTTGCCGATGATTACCACACTATAAATTGTTTGTATTGTTAGCTGTAAGCCACTCAAACACAATAATATCAAATAAATAAATAAAATAATTAATGACATAACGCTTGCACATCTTTGCCTTCCCAAAGCGACACAAGTATACAATTCGCGAGCACCTTCAGACTTCATAATTCGTCATAAAACCGAGTTTAAAGTTGAAATTAAAACAGAATTAAGCCGTCGTCGGCGAGCTAGTTGCATTTGTAGCGGCGCATCCCGTCGCCGTCGTGGTAGTACCAGCACATTTACATAAAGCGCTGGCACCACTCCCGCCAGAATTACCATAAGCGCTTAATTATTTTGTTTATCTGACCACTAAACTGCTTTGACTTCTCTGAGAGACGTGGAACGGAGCCAGTGTGTTAATATTCCGCTGGATGAAGCTTTTTTCTCGATGTTTTGCTTTGGCAGCGAAGTGGTGTTTACTCTTTAATGTAAATATTGATAAAAGCAATTTGTTTGAGCGTACGGCACCTGAGGGTTAATATGTGTGCACTGAGGGTTATCTAGTTACTTCTGCGTTGATTTATTTGTTTTTCATTTGAGCTTTTTTATCGTACTGCTTAATCTAATTGAATCCAAGTTTATTAAGATCAAAAAAAGTAATTTAGCTTAAACAAAATATTAATATTCTGCTGAGCTAAGTTGTCAATACTCAGTAGTATAGAATATTTTCATTGGACTTTTTTCAGTAACCCGGAGTCAAGATTTGTGCCCGTTTGTGTTTATGTCATACAGCCCACTTCCCATTCTATTTCTTCTTCGTAACACTCTTGTCAGAGAGTCAATAAGTCATCAATAAGTGTCTTGTCTATAGACCTACAGTTTTCGCCTCACGATTTCTAGTAATTTATCGGGATTTTTGGTGTTTCTGGTGCACTCATGCAACTGGATTTTAATTTACTACCTATTACAAGGTACTTGAATAACTTTCAAAATGTGGATGTCACCTCTACGTGAAATATACTGCGACGCAGCTAGAAGTCAAGCTATATTTACTTAAACAGCAAGTTTAATGGGTCCTTCCCATTGATTACCGCAACGAATGGCCCGGTCACAGTATTGCCACACAACAAATAGTTCACGGACAGTCATTAAGCAACTCCTGCTCCACAGTTCAACACTCGTACTTTAATTACCTTTTAATGTCATAGAACTACACGCGAAACTTCGTATTTAAATTAATAAAAGCTAACAACAGTTCTAACTAGGAATTTCCGCTATGCATACTGATGTGGATTACATTAAACTACATTTCACGGTAGCTGCATTTGTAGGAGTAATTAAAACAGGAATAATTATATACAGGGTCAGTTTTCAATGACCAGCCAAAATTTAAAATTACGATCCAGGTAGCAAACTAAAAGTGCATTATCAATATTATTGTCGAAAAATTTAAAATAAAATTACACAGGTTTATGATTTAGGAAATTTTTAGGACATTTGAAAATGTCCTAAAAATTTCCTAAATAATAAACCTAGTGGGAATCAATGCTTTGCTTGGGCTTTTTAGTGGTGGATAGGAATTAAATTATATTTAAAAAATAACTTTATAATATCGAAAATATTATCGATTCTTAACCATTTCTGGAAATTTGACCGGTCATTGAAAACTAACCCTGTATAGAAGAGACTTTATTAATACTACTAAATGTGCTAAAAACGTTTGCTTTTTTTTAAGGATTGGCCGTCGGTTACTCTTTCTTTTTGTCCGTCCTTTCGTATATGTTTGATTCTCACAAGTCTGTAACTGTAAGCCATTGAATAACTGAAGTTTTCACAAATAAGTTTTGTGAGGTCATCCTCAAACAAAGTAAATTCATAAAAGACGGTGAGTTATAGAAGTTTCGGTAGTATGAAAGAAATCTAGTCTGACCCTCACCTGACCGGCGTTTTAATTCGATCAGATTATTTTTTACCAGCGCTTCGACTGCGACTTCGTCTGCAACAATTGTGATAGCTGGGCTAATATGCTTGATATAGGTAACTATAATTTATAGCTGATAGCACTCACGAATAATATAGCTTTCTGCCAGTTAAAGATTTTTTTGAATTGGATCATTGCTTGCTAATGCGTAGTTGAGCGTTTGATTGGCTGTCGGCCGGTTTCTGCATGAACCTTGGCGCCGAGCGAGCCACGAGTGTGATAACAGGCATGCCTTTGGTAAAGTAAGTTACGAGAACTAATATGCTAATTTAACAAAAACCACGAAAACCAACAACTTAGAAAATGTATTTTCTACTTTCTCAGCAAGGAAAGCGTTTTCAATGAATTCCTGATTGGTTTCCGCTGAAGGTAAACGAAGTAGATAAATTAAACACGTAATTCCAAAGAACTGATGTGGGTATCGTAATTAAGTTTGCTGAGTCCACGCTGGACTTAGGTCTGACTCGGAGGAGACATTTAATAAGATATATTCGTATGTAGACCACTAACTATCACGATTTATCGTTTTCTTTACGTAATAATAGTTTTCTTTTTATGTTGTCTGTTGACTGGCAACTATTTCTTATACATATATGCCCGCGACTTCGTCTGCGTGGATGTCAGGAATTGTACTATGGGAATGTACTACCAGGATGAAATCAAAAGTGATTCGTTACGGGACGCCTGGCAGATGTGAAACATCGAAATTATTTTGTACAAGTAGGTTAACAAAAAATCCAAAATATAAAAACAAACATAAAATAAAATAAAAAAAAAACAAAAACACAATTACTTGATTCATAAAAACAAAACCCTTATGCTGGGATCGAACTCGAAGTGAATTATATAATAAAACTCGAATTCATTGAACTCTGTTCAGCCGGTAAGACGTGAAAAGGTAAAAGATAAACAGACAGACAAATTTACGTTTATACACTAAAATATTAGACCGACAGTTTGGATAAATTGTACTCGTGGTTGTGATTTTATCATTATTCGTAAAAAGAAAAACGGTAACGGATGTCAGTCGGGAAGTTAATATTGAATTCGGACGCAGATCTTTTTTGTGGTTATAAATCACTTATTGTTTTTTCCTCCATTGAGGAAAATGTCGCGACCTCAAGCTGGAAAAGACTTGACAAAAAACATAATTTTCTTTACATTGAATATTCTGGGGCGGCAAGAAGACATTAAAATAAATAAAAATATTCTTCTTTTGCGAAATATTGGCGACAAGTTGAGCCAAATATCGGACGTGGGTAATTTGACTGCCAAACCGAACCATGTTAACTGGCACAAAAGATAATGGGTAATTTTAAACAGTACCAGCATTTTAAACTGTTGTTGTTGCTTTCGTTCGGGTTATTTTTCTGATTTTGACACAATAATATCAACGACTACTATAACACTTAACAATATTCAAAACCGATTTTCTCGTGAAATTACGCCCTACTTTGAGACAAGACCTATTTTGTAATATCATGGTTTTTAAAATACTATGTTCATGAAAACGTCAATCAATACAGTAGAAAAAAATCACTTTTAAAAATTGCTGCTTGCTTATGTACAGTCGTGGTTTCGTGGTTCGTGGTTTTTGCGTCTGATCAGTTAAAAAATTTTTCGCTTAAGATGAATGCTCCAGGGTAGCCCGCGAAATCCAAATTTTCTTACGTTTTTTGCAATTTGCAGGCCAGTGCTAGGTTGTATGTTGATTAGAATATTACTCGCGGCTGTAAGACGTACGAACCCTCCAAGTTCATAAAGGTGGTCAAATTACTTTTTCAAGGTCAAAGTTATTACTGCGTAAGAAAATTTGAATTTCGCGGGCTGGTTGGAGCATTCACCTTAAAATCATGCGGAGGCGCCAAGCCACGCCCCCTTAAAGTTTAGGCCTATTAGGAAACGTCAACTTTGGCGCGCAAAATAACAATAACTCTCGTTTGGCGTGCGTCGTCAGTGCGCTCGATCGATCGGTATCTTTTCATTAATTACTTCTATACAAGGTCAACGGGGCGGGGCTAGAGAGCGTTTCTATGTTGTAAGTGCAAGCAAAAATTAGCTTGGTACGAAGTATTGTATTATTTGTGGCGTGGTGGTGATCAGGCAGGAGTGTCCTCGATAGTACATACATACAGTGCTCGTGACTTTAAATAGCTGAAAACGATATTCGCAATATCGACATATTATGTAAAAACTGATGTTGTAGTTGTAGATGTGGTTGAATGTTTGCCACAGAAATTAACCACTCAATAGCAAAGGAATCTTTCAAATATCTCCTTCTTCTTTGTCGTTCCCACACACTGCTGACGATCCACATACGACACGCGTTCAATATATGCGGTGTTCAGCAGTTGTAAGGCTGGTTTATTCCTTACCCAAACCAGCTAGTCAGGGTAGTATATTAAGCATGAGACTTATAACGGGCGATGAGCTTGAAGGGATTCATGAAAGAAAACATACAACATTGTCATACAAATGGTTTAATTATGATGAATGTCAATTTACACACACACCTAAAGTTCCTTCTTCAAAACACTGTGGAGATCATAAATATGCAGGTTTGAAACTTACTTTATCTACAAGATTACCATACACTGTTTCAACACAGGGAACACGCTGATCCAACCAGTATCGTTGCCCGTGTGGGGATGTTCCGTATCCTCACAACGAGTAGCAGCGCACTCTGGTTTTATCCCGGTTGTTTGGAACCGATGGACTTGCCTTCATTATTCATGTACCATGTTGTATGACATTTTTGGTATTTTTATGGTTTCATATATTTAATGTTTCATTGCGTCTTAGACACGCCTTAGATGTAATGTGGAGCCCTGATTGACAAAGAAACATAACGAGATTAAAAATTCAGAGTAAATTAGGCTTGAGATACAACGCGTCACATTGGGAAAACGTTCAAGTACTTACAGCGTGGACATCAGATGGGCACTTGTTAATGACCTCGAACCATACGCTGGCTCCTTGCTGTTAATTATACCACATAGTGGTCAGGTGATATGCTTAAATAGTTATTTATTTCAATTTAATTTCTTTCTTTGTGACCTTCACTTAGAGACGCCATGCAAAAAGAGTGTTGCTATCCGAAAACCGCCACGCGTCAATCTCAATTTCATTGATGGCTACACCGAAGCCTGCCTTTTTATACAGTCGATTACAATTAGTTATTTAATTTAGCTTTATTTCAAATATTGATTTATTTTATGAATTAATTGAGTTATTTAAGCTATAATGATGTTTTCCCGGAAGAATAAAGAAATTGACTCCATCGATTTGCTACTAACGCCATCTAGGCATACTTTTTGGAACTAACAACCGCATAATTTTCCATCACGTACACAAGAGGTCGCTACCTGCCTCTGTAAATGCAATGTGACTTTTTAATTGTTACAGCGTGGGGCCCTCGATACGTGCTACCTCCAGCCTTCTCAGCCTTCTTGAAAGCATCTGACCATTTTGCCGACTCTGCCTTGAGCGTGTATTCCTTCTACCATGCTGCATGCTCCTGGCATAATGTAGAAAGAAATCGATCTTACTGATATTGCAGGTTTTAATGCAGCAAGTTTCCCACAAAAAAGAGTCATCATCATCATCAGCTTATTAATGTTCCCACTGCTGGGACACAGGCGTCCTCTCTATGAGAGGGAATGGGCTATAATCCACCACACGGGCCCAGTGCGGGTTGGTAAAAAGAGTAAAATATGTTTTCATCGAAAAATAAAATAAACGAGAAAAACACATTTCCCGGGGTAACCATAACATTAATTCTGAACATCTGTTCCAGTGTTACCACAAAATTCAAGTTACATCATAACTTATTCTATACTAGAATTTACAAAACACACATTCATCTGTTATTCATGAGACGCGATAAAGATAGACTGTGCTTTAAATCATTTTTAGTGTGCCTTATTTCATAAACAGGAACCATTTTAAGATTGCATAACTAACCGCGAGATTTTCCTTGCGGCACCTTTGTTTTTAGAACTATGTAGTTGTGACAATTCTGCTGAATGTTATGGGCAAAATGGGGTTATGTAATTTACAAAGTATTTTGGTATACTTATTCATTTTTTTTTTCCGAGAATATAGTACGATTATGTTATCTGAAAGCACTTTTGAGTACACTTCCTCGTTAGTCTAATGGTCGCAGGGACGGCTGCTGAGCAAATGGTCCTGGGTTCGTTTCACAGGTGAAGAAAGTGGTACTGGGTTTTTCCATCGGGAATTTCTCTGCAGCAGCCACGGAGTCTGGGTTTGTGCCAGTTTGATGTAAATAGTATAGCCCTCTATTACATGTGACTTAAAACTTAATACATAATACCAATAAGGTACACCTCTGCCTTACTCTTCGGGTATTACAGGCGTGATGTTATGTTATGGGGTTGAGTCAATTATGTTCAATGTAATAGACAAATCGGAGTTACACAATGATTTTAGTTCGTTTAAACCTTAATTTTGTTACTTGGCACTTTTTGATAGAACGTAAATACCATACGAGTATGTAGCTGCATAGACTTTTCTAACTTTATGTAGCTGTAACTGTCGATATAGGTTTCCAATGGAATCGAAAAAACATTAATACCAGTATTTTCATACCTGAAACCTGACCTTTACAAGCCAGTTCAACCTGACAGTCAGTCAAGGAAACCTATACTTTGGCAAGACTGACATTGCCAGATTTACTAACTGCCACGTGCTACGTAAAAAAACTACCACCATCCGGAGATTCGAATTAAAACTTTTCATCTACACCCATGCTCGGCTTTGCCTCGTGTGATAAACCCACATTCGTGTTTTAATACCCCTTATTTACAACAGTTGCATAAATAACTATTATCTACACCCATGCTATAAATCCTCTATAAAAGTATCTGAAACAGTTAGCTTATTGCCAACATTAAAACAGCCAGTGTCATTGTAACCATAATAACATCCAAACGAGTGTTATAATGTTGTACTAAAATTCATTATGCAACTCATTTAAAAAAAGAACATTGTTATGGACGCGCGTTTCACTACCACATCGCCGTAATTAAAAAAAAACTTATAGGTTAATTCGAATTCACGTCATATCCCGCCATTTTGTTCGATATTAGTATTGCATTAAGTAATTTGTTGTTTACAAAAATGCTACTCGGCTTCGCCTCGTGTGATAAACCCACATTCGTGTTTTAATACCCCTTTTTAAACAACAGTTGCATAAATAACTATTAAATTAGACTGTCAACACTTTCATCCACTTATACATGCTGTTTATTCGAAGGTTTTTAAGGATGCTATACCCTAGTACGAGTTCCCTCCGTGCCTCGGAAAGCACGAAAAGTCAACAGTTGTCATTTTTAGATTTTTGTACAGGTAATCAATGGCCCGAGAGTCTGACGACCAGTCTTATCAAGGGGTATCGTATTATGCTTTAACTGTGTTGTGGAGGTCAGATAGGTAGTCGGTCCATGTAAAATATACGAGTATTCGGTTAGAAGATTGGAAACCAACCCCAACATAGTTGGAAAAGGCTAAGCAGCTTTTGATGCTACATTCGTACGAGTTGGCACACACGATTTCGCACAACTCGAATCAATCTCTGCACATAATCAGCATTAATCGTGCTTGAATCGGTTCGGCGCAATCCGAGCTAAGTCATGCAGCATTTTGCCGTACGTCTATCTACATAAATATTATATCAATAAGTGACTTATGCACACTATGTCCATAACGTAGCGTACATAGCGCACTATATATTCACTCACAACTTTGTATAATAGAAGTAGAACACATCTATGGAATCACTAAACAATTTACGACAATTTTATCGTTCTGTAGATCTCTTATTCTCTACAATCCAATTCGGTGGCTGCTTTTCCTATTTTTATTATTTGGCTATTGCCCGCGGCTTCGCTTGCGTTAAATTCGGCTTTTACTCTGCTTGTAATAATATTATTCAATCAATATTCGAAAGACACGTGGCGCCATCTACTACCTATCATAAGAACGTTATTATTGTTTTCCAGTACTTTTTACTGGGATGAAAGGTAAAGGTGAAAGGACACCTGACAACGTATATAATGCAAAATTTCAGGATGATCGGTTCAGTGGTTTAGACGTGAAAAGGTAACAAACAAACTTACTTTCGCATTTATTCTATTAGTTTAGAATTATATGTACATGATATTGTAGACGTAGAATCAATGAGAATAAAACATGACGTCTATGTGCATTGAAGATGCAACAAAATAACAAACTTCTTCTGTTTTTTTTACGACTATCTTAGTCGTAAAAAAAACAGAAACCGAAAATGTAGAAAATCATAAGGGTTTATGTTACGAATTCTAAACTATAGAAATTTCAATCAACTTTTATTATTCTAACTACCGCAGCTCGCTTGAATTTGAAAAGGTCCAACACTTCATAAAGTGACCTCTACATGAACTCAACAACATCACGCCTGTTGTAACTAAAGAGTGGAGGCACAGCAATATCGTAGAACACCCACATTTCAAACCGGAGTCCGAACACCAGAGTCTGACAGATAGGGCTTGTCCAGAAAGGGCGAATCACGCGCGAGTCGAGGGTCTGGCGTTATGCACGCGATTTACGCGCGTATTTTGATTTCGCGCGATGCTTGTGGACGCGATGTATTCGTGCCTAGTATCTCAATAGCGCGCGAATAAATTCGCGCGAAACGTTTCGCGACGAATTCGCTTCTTCTGGACAAGGTCATAATGTCGGCAGCCAGTCCAATGTCCATACCGTTCGGTTTAACCAGTTGTAGTTTGAGTTCCATGTCATGTGTATCCCATATTATGTACTGCAAGATTCTACTACATAAAATACTAGCTCTCCTGCGACTTTGTCTGCAAGAATTGTGATAACTCGGCTAATATGCATGATGTAAATATAATTTACACCCACAAATAAAGTATCTATCTATCAGTGAAAAACTTTTTAAAATTGGATCATTATAGTGTCCGCCAGATAAGTAAGAATTAAAGGTCATTAACTTCAAATACATAATTCCGAAACAGAAATAATGACATAAACTTGTCCCGAAACGAACTTTAACGTGATCCTTGACTTTTTCTAGTAATAAAAAACGATTCATAATGTATTGTCGGGGTACCTACGCAGAGAAATTAAGTAATGACCTTTAATTCTTACTTATCTGGTGGAGACATAGTTCCGGAGATTTACCCCCTACATAGAAACTCACAAACTTTTACCTCTTTATAATATTAATAATAAATAATATAGATTGTAAATACCGACACATCAAGCAAATTAAGCTACCCTTACGCCACGCTATCATCGCAGTTACTATTGAGAAGCAAGCTCAGAAAAATGATCCAATTTAAAAACATCAGTTGTAAAGAGCTCCTTAGGGTGTCCTTACATTGACCGCTGCGGAGACGGTTTAAAAATGGAACGAAGAAGTGTAAATGACATTGCCAGTTTGCCACACCGCATTGGCTTAGCCGACAAAACTTATGTGTTATGATGTACAATACGGCCGACGTATCTTGGCGAGTCTGAACATAGGCTTTGCGATCTTTAGCGCATGTACACTCTACTGTACTGTGTTAATGTCTTTTTTTTTTAATAAAAAAACTACCAACAAAATTAAAACAATAAAATTACCATAATATGCTTTGGTTGGCATATTTGGCGAATAATATAAGTGGCAACTGTGTATGAGACGCAACAGCTTTCAGGGTCTGTCAACATTTTCTGTTTTGATTTTTACCGATTTGAAGGAATAAAACTTTATTACTTTATTCATAACATGGCGCCTGTAATCCCCGAAGGGTTAGACAGAGGTGTGCCTAATAGTACACCTACGTTTTGCAATTTATGTTTTAAGTCCCATGTAATAGGGGGCGAGCCTACAACCGGGCACAAATCCAGACTCCGTGGCTGCTAGTGAGAAATTCCTGATAGAAAAACCCAATAATACTTTATCCGACCAGGGAATCGAACCCAGGATCAAATGCTCAGCAGTCGCACTTGCGATCACTAAAACAACGAGGCAGTCTACTTTACTTTACTCATCTTGAAAAACGCATTTTATGATGATTAATTAATTAAAATCATAAATGTCTTCCTTTTTTAACCGACTTCCAAAAAGAGGAGGTTATCAATTCGTCTGTTTTTTTTTTTGTGTGTATTTTCAGCCCTTTTTTTGCCAATTGTGAACCAATTTCCATGATTTTTGTTTGAAAGAAAATTACTTCGCGGTGGTCCCTTTTAAATTTGGTAAAGACCTGATGGTAATCTTCAGAGAAATACAATGGAACTCTTCAATTATAGACTGCAAATCGGTCGTGATTGCTGCAATCGCTTGGATGTTTGTTGTTTTCACAACATCATAACATATCATCACGCCTATATGCTCTGAGGGGGTATGCAGATGTGTACAGTACACCCACATTTCGACAGTTAGGTATGTTAGGTTCCATTTTATTGGGGATAAGCCTATTACCATGACATGTATTGTTAACAATATGAAACAAATGACTGCCTCGTTGGTCTAGTGGTGGCGACTACTCAGCACGAGCGAGGTCCTGGGTTCGATTCCCAGGTCGGGTAAAGTGTTATTGGGTTTTTCCATCAGAAATTTCTCAGTAGCAGCCACGGAGTCTGGATTTGCGCCAGCGCTCGCCCCCTATTACATGGGACTTAAACATAACTGGCGAAATGTGGGTGTAGATACTATTGGGTACACCTCAGCCCAACTTTTCGGGGATTACAGGCGTGATGTTATGTTATGTTAAAATAAATGTATAGCTAATATTTGCATAGGATATTACAACTAAAAATGGAAAAATAAAAAACGTTTTTACAAAAAATAAAACCGACTTCAATACACAACAAAGTGAAAAATAACTTAAAAATAGCTTTAGAAGTCGGTGGCAAAGAAATTGAATCAAACACCCAGAAGTCACTGACTTCTGAAGCTAAAGTTATTTTTCACTTTGTTGTGATTTTGAAGTCGGTTTTTTTATTTTTTGCAAAAAAGTTTTTTTATCTTGAAAAGCGTCAACAATTCCATTAATAATATACCTAGACACTTTTTCTTATGTGAGCTGTCAAATTAAGGAGATATGACACGGTAACCACTAATTAAATGAGGCCGTTTACCCCATTTTAGTCAGTCCAACGTGCAGACACCCTAACCCTAAAGAAACCATAACTCTCCCCGTCTTGTTTGCAACTTGCATTTTTCCATTGTTAAACAGCAAGAAGCTTGCAAAACATTTCTTACATTAGTTAACATTAAATAAGAAAACCGGTATTTCAACGTAAATAAAATGAACTGAGACTCCTGTGAAAAATTGCGAACTAAAAACCTAACAAAGGTGATGATTTTTTTGCATATTTAAACGAGAATAAAATGGAAATGTTGGAAAAGGTTATTTTAGTTGGAAAGTACGTTGTAGAACCTGAAACTTATTATTTGAAAACCAGGTACCTACATAATTGAAAGGTCAGACCGTCAGCCCGTCAGACTTGGGTATGAATGGGATATTCAATTAAAAAACCCTTAAAGCACTGAAGTTATAACAATATAATTCTCTACAATTGTTGAGCTAACGAGTCAACATTTGTTTCGAAGTTGAAATTAATTTGTTTTGCGGTGCGTAGGCCCTCCGTGAATTAAACAGACACAAAGAAACGTGATATGGGTGTTTTAATGGGCAGTACAAAGGATACCCTCACATGTGCAAATTACCGGCTTTCGCTAATTAGCTACACGGCTAGACAATGTTACACCAAAGTTAATACTTTTCTAACTAGATGGACAAATACATTCTTCAAGCGTGTCGATAACAGTGGATAAATGAAAAGACGGTCAGCGGGCTGAATCTCATGATCCGAAATACCTAGACAGATGAAATTTTCACAGAATGTATATTTCTGTTGCCGCTACGCCATTACAACAAATAGTTTAATTTTAAAAGGGTCTCCCCGTCTTTGATGGAACGAAACCCTTCATGCGCGAGTCCGACTCGCACTTGGCCGGTTTATTAAATAGTTGTAGTAATAACACAACGGGCGGTCAATACAATCTGTATTGTGTTAAAGCGCCATCGGAAGCGACCGAGAAATTAATATTTTATCCTAAAGCTTCATCTTTTAAGTTTACAGTCTCGGCGTTTACTTCTGGTGGCCATGATGCTACATGGTTTGTGTAACAATAGATTTGACTGTATTGATTTCACAAATAAGTTACGCTATACGGTACCAAGAATTGTTGTCAGACGGGCGGCCCGCGTGCCCCGGTTGTTCCACGGACCAACGGGCACGATTGCCTCTTCATGGACATGGATATCTTCTCTCTTTCTAATAACAAATTTAAAACACTGGCTATCAATATTCTTTCACCACAATTTTAATCTAAAATGAATTAATTAATTCGACAAAATTATCTTTCCGTTCTATATTTTTTCATTTATTAATCCGTGGACAATGGTGTGGGTTATATGTTTACCAATTTATGTAACTACTCATAATTTTAAACGTGAACATGTAACTGTTTTTTTGTCCCTAATAAATAATATAAAATAAATAGATCTTCTCTTCTGTGAAGTTACTTATATACCACAGATATAGATATACCTAGATAACGCAAGTATCACGATCCGTATGAAAACCAAGCGTCCTAATTTTAAACTACCTACTATGACGTCATAAGCACTATTTAGTTCATCATCATCAACCTATAATGTTCCCACTGCTGGGACACGGTCTCCTCTCATGATGAGAAGGAAGGGAAGGGAAGGTATTTAGTGTACAAAAAAGACTACGATTTTGTTTTCGACAAAACAGATCTTGAGTTGTGACGCTGCGCTGTAACGTTGTTGTTTTAAACAAATAAGCTTGCTGCGACAGTAGCCACGTTAAGCATAAAATGCTTCAGCCGGGCTTGCATGCGAAGTAGGTGCGCTGCATGCGAAGTAGGTGCGCTTGCGTTATCTAGGTATTTATCAATATCTGTGGTTAAAACCTTAACAGAAAAGACCACGCCACAATAGTGGCGGTAAGTCCCCTCTTTGAGTAGTGGCTTGAGAGACGCCACGGCATCCTCACCTACCGCCTGACGCAGGTCCTCACCAGACACGGTTGTTTCGGGAGGTTTCTGGACCGAATCGGGCGGGAGGAAACGCCCGGGTGTTTCCACGCGAGGATCGACCGGAGGTCACGGTAGAGCACACGGTGGACGTGTGCCCCGCGTGGGCGGAGCACCGCCGTGTCCTCGAAGCGGTGATTGGCAGCGGCGACCTCTCGCGTCTGGCCCTGGTGCAAGCCATGGTCCGGAGCGAGACGGAATGGGACGCCGTCACCTCCTTCTGCGAAGCAGTAATGCTAGAGAAGGAGTTGGCGGAACGTGAGAGGGAGAGAACCTCACAGCGTCCCAGTCGCCGCGGGAGACGCCCCGGGCGTCGGGGGCCACCACGTAGCCCCCGGCCACCGTAGGCGCGGGCCTGTGGATGGTGGGCTATGGGCTAGCTCGCCGTCCGTCCGTGTTACACGCGCGCCTCAAAGAGAGTCAGCAATAGCAAGGACCGATGCCTGCCGGGGTTGCGGGACTGTTCGAAAGAGATACCGTGACCCCGGAACACAAAGGGCGATGAAGAAACATGGATGGGTTTTAGTCAGTAAAAGTCTGACACTCCCTCCTGCTCCGCCCAGAGCGGGAGAAGTCATTTGATGATTTCCCATCCGAAAAAAAAAAGAAAAAGGTATCAATATTAGAGCCATTATTTGAAGAGTTTAAACAAAGTTTCCGATTTTCTTGAACGAAGCGTGGGATGAACCTTTAATTTTCTAAGAATTGTTGATGGAATGTAACCCAGCCGGTACTCGTGCCGGAGTAACCTTCTTATTTTCAATTTAATAGTACCTACTTCTTCATTTACCTACCTTATACAATAATAACAACTACCTAGAAATACTAATGCGTATAAAATATTACTTCAAATGAACAATCATTAAAAAACCATTCGGATCCAAGCTCTATATTTTACATGAATTGTATTCATAATAAAGTGGGAATTTTCAGCGAGTTGAGTTTATTTTTCTTTTATAATGAGGGAAATCCGAGCGTGAAAAATGTCCCAAATAATTTTATAATTAAGACTCTGAACAGAAATAACATAAAGGACCTATAAACATTAAAGGGAAAAGGAATTCTAGCTTTCAAATATTATTCTTTACTAATTTTAAATTTTGCCTTTTTACACTGAACGCGACGACAACGGTTAAAAAAAAAAGATTTAATTCTCGTGGAAATGACAAGCTACTTAAAAACATTATACTATGGCCCTATTTTACAATGTCCGAATAGCTACTACTTACCGAATAAATTCAAAAATGGAACAACATTTGTATGAAATTATCTGCCAAGTGAGTTTTTTATCGTAGTTGGTGAAATAGGCCCTTACATACTTATTACCAAAAACAGGCAATAATGATAAGTGCTATGAAAATCGCAGTGATTTTAAGTGAATTTTGTGGAACGAGAAACTGTAAGTAAACCATTTTACTTGCGTAGGCCAACACTAAGACTTATCCCAGCCCACGTGAAAAAAAAAATTACCTACCCATCTTTACTCAATCCATCTCAGAACAAAGATTTACATTTACGTATAGTTCATTCTACAAAATGGCCTACCCTGCCGGAACCCAAAATCCTAAATAGTTAGACCCGCTGGCCACTGCACGGATGAAATCATTCCACGTACCCTCATCAATCAACTCCAACGAAACGAACGATCATAATTTATACAACAATTCCTCTATTCATGGATCCATGTGTTTTTCTTCTTCGTATTTACCTGATGCAAATTTCCATTTTAATGTAAGCAGCTGAAATTTAATTAACTTTCACTTCAAAGCCCTGTTAAAGGTCAATGAGCGCTCGAGGATTCACCGTTTTGTGTAAAAAGGGCCAACTCCAAAGTCATTTCCGACCCGACTTGAGCATTTTATAGCAATATTCTGCTCTTTATTATGACGTTAAATTGCTTAATTGAAGGATATATTAATTTAACTGAAGGAGGATTCTATTATTTCTAGCTTCGACATACAAATTGAAGTGTGCGTGTGTTTCCTGCCGACGGCTAGGGACGGGTCCGTCTTTATTACTCTAAGTTAAAACTATGTTAATTTAACGAGTTTTAAATTGAATAAACTTATGGGCAAAAATCTCTGTAAAAAAATCATTTAGTCTCTATATTTGCTTTGGATTTTAAGTTATTAAAATATTCAGGCGAGGAAGAGGAAGATTTTATTCATCAAGTATTATGTAGGCAGAAGGTTCTACACATCAAGTCATACGCTCCATATATTGCGGTTTTCACAAACATTTTATGTTAATCGCGGCTGGTCGGGATTCACAAAAAATGTCCCCACGACACTCATGTCGGCCAAGAGAACTGTGTCCGCTATTCACATGCAAATTGAAGTGAAGGACCGATTTTTTGTCGAATAGACATTGTCCCAGTCAGGATTAAAGTGGATTACAGTACGTAGAGGTAGATAACAAAAAGATACGGACATAAATCGTGGAGTACTTTTACAGCGTTTATAAAAGGGTAATAAAAGGCACTTTTCAAGATAATCATAAAACATAACAGTGATAAACCCTTTCGTGGCCTTACCAAGAATTACGCGATTAAAAAATGATAGAACTCATGAATGTTGCGGGATGATTTTTCATATTAAATGCGGTTTGCCGACACGTTTTGGTTACGTTTGTTTGGATATAAGCCGCCTGATAGTAGAAGATAAGACCGTGTCTAAGTGATATTAATTTTATGTTTGATGGAATTGACAGAACGTAGAAATGAGATAAATTTCATTTAGATAATCTTCAAATTTAGATGTACCTATGACATAGGCAGACTAAGGCTGTCACCGAATGGCATCCAAGAACTGGGAAAGTAAATGAGGATCGTCCGGCGGTGGAGATGGGCAGACAACATAGTTGCCATCGCAGTGAAAACCTGGATGAGGCTGGGACGGGAACGAGGATATTGGCAAAAGAAAAAAGAGACTGGGAAAAAATTCAGACTGGGAATGATGAAAACACAGGCAGTGCCACTCCCTAATCTATAGTTAAATTCTTTGTTCAAGTCTTAGGAAAAAAAGGGTAGATTATCAAAACCCACCACTCAAGAGTCACTCTGCTCATCCTGCCGATGTGGCTACCCGGCCGGCATCAGCTTGTGGTATTAGGACCGCCAAGTGCCAAGTTAGATAATACAAAATTTCTCCAACTGTCAGCCCCTCGTCAGTTAAAACATTGGCCATTTCAGAAAGCTAGATTTTACTGTTATTTTAACGTTCAATATTTCACAATCCTTTATTCAATCTACCCATTTTATAATAAGCTTAGCTATTCTACAAATTCTAAAAGTAATATAATTCAACATTTTTAATATTATAAAAAAAGGAATTCTCTTTGAATTTCATTAAAACTACTAGTGATTCGCATCAAAGTTTGCATTACAAAATGTCTAACAATTCTAGTTCGCTGTGTGCTACGCGAACGTGCAACAAAAGGACGTACTTCGCAATTTTTAATATAGTTTTGTAGGGACTCGAGCAGAAAATATTCAGCGAAGTTATAGAAAATCCTTCGTTGAAGAATATTTACATTTGTAGTCAAAGTTGAACCATTTCATATTATAGGAATGTACCTAACTGCAAGAATTTCTCTGTACAAAGAAATATTTCAGCTTAGGTATTGAAGACTGGACAGTGGGCTATGGGCTAGCTCGCCGTCCGTCCGTCTCATGACGACAGGCCGTGTCGACGGCGCGTTCGTATTCCACGCGCGCCTCAAAGAGATTCAGGGCGATGAAGGAACGTGGATGGGTTTTAGTCAGTAAAAGTCTGACACTCCCTCCTGCTCCGCCCAGAGCGGGAGAAGTCATTTGATGATTTCACACCCAAAAAAAAAAAAGATATTGAAGACTACTTTTCTAGGTTCTAGATATTACACGACAAAAGAAAGAGCTAAAGAAAGTCGTATAAAATTCGCGTGCGTCTCATATAAGTTTTTTCATTACGTATTTTATGCGAACTCGAAATAGAATCGGTCTACTTATTCAATCTCAGTAATTTTTTTTCATCACTAAATCGATTTGAAAATGAGATTTGAATTAGGAGAAAACACGGTCCAATTTCTACGTACAATGCTGGCTTGCATGTTGTCATTTTCCATTAATCTAAATCATCTTACCTAACTCCACATTAATCCTAGCATCCTTACCCTAAGACACCGACAACTGCCGCATAATTCTTACAAATATGCATCTATGTTAGCACCTGAGGCCTAGCTTTAAGCTGAGTGTACACAAGCGGGCTGAGATCCGAGGGACGCCACTAGCGAACTGTTTGTCCCGGACAAACACCCTCTATGCATCCCTAGCTTTACGCTCATGGGACAGATTGTGAGCAAATAGCTATCGGAGAAGGGACATTTGAGGAATTAAGCATGTTTGTAGATAAATTCGATATTGTAATGACGTTGTATGAAGCTGCTAAGATTATAAACTAAGAAAACACGCAATTCAGATAACGACCAGTTGTCCACATTGGCCCTGGATCGAAGGATTTAGAAGTCATGGAGAGAGATCTTTGCCCAGCAGTGGGGTGACACAGGCTAACAGTAACAGTGACGCAATTAAGTAGAAATGATCGATCGAATGTAGTGGAAATTTATTTTATGAAGGTAAAATCTACAAAAAATATTATGATGGTGTCCGTCTCTGCGACATTATGGTCAGAAAAGAGGTTTTAAAGAGTTCATTTACCTTTCAGCGCCGAAAACCTAAAAACAGGTCATTCTACGCTCATTATTTTAATGAATAATACTGGCAACAGTACTATATCTGTAACATAAGAACAGATTACATACATACATAAACCCACGCCTTTTTCCCATGGGGGTAGGCAGAAACCACAGAACGCAACTACGATCCTTACATACTTCTTAAGCCTCGTCCACGTTCATACTTCTGGTCACAGAAGAGCAAGAACAGATTAATTCTTACTTAATTACAGTCTGTCTTACGCAAAACAAAAACAAAGCAAAAGAATGAATCAACTTGTACATAAAACTCGACTGAGAGTAACGTCCCGTTCTGGTCCTTAACTTCAAAACATTTCTTTTGTTTTCACTCATCCTGTTAGCAAAAAAATGTAAAACAGACAGGATAAACAAAAGAAAATATGCAGCAACCAATGCGAAACACCTCCGGATCCTTAAAAACGGATTCGCGGTTTTAACATTCTTGTACAGTCAGGAGCACACAATGATATGTGGTTTTCTTGTAGCGAATGTTTAATATCACAGTCATGTCTTTAAAAATGCGTTTGGTTCTATGGCCAGTATGCTTAGTGCGAGTGTCATACTAAAAATCGAGTAACGTCTCGATCGCGTAAATCTAGTTTACGGCGTCGATAGTGACAATCGAGTGCCTCTCAAAAGTGAGGACTGTTTCGCGAGCCCATCGCTAACGTTTGCATGTGTAACGAAAGTGCAATTTACAATTTTGACAGATTTGACAGCTCGAATAAGAAATGCAGTCACTTCCGAGCGTGAAAAGTTGTCACTTAAGATTTTGTGGTGAGAGCATCGTGAGAGTGGTGAAATAACAAAGTAATTTAATTTAATTTAATATTGTGAATAAAACTTACAATGAAATCACGTTCGTGTTCGCGTTCGCTCGTTCTCGTTTGGAGAATTTTTGAGACCGCAAAAGCACAAGATAAGCGTAATTTAACGCTACAAAAACGTAAACACGGTCACGATCACGGTTGATTTCATGCTTAAATAGTAACAAACTTAGTTTTACAAACTTCACAGGTGGATCGAGGTCACTCACTACACACCAAAAGATATAAATTACACTAGGGTACATTTATGTCACTACACACCAAAAGATATTGAGGACTTTGACAACCCTGTTTTCTCTTCTATCACAAACCCACTTCTCCTTCTTTTCTGACTTCTCATTTTCAATATTTATGCTCCGCGCACAGCAAAAATCTTCGTTCCTCCAATAACTCTCTTCTACGCTGTCCTTCTCACCGATCTGGCTTTATAAAATCCTCCTTCTTTGTCCAAGCGGTCTTCCTTTGGAATGCGCTCCCGCAGAGTATCAGGACGTTGACTAGTCGTTTCACTTTCAAATTGAAAGCTCGAGAGCATATTCACAAGAAGTTGGCAGATTCGTCTCAGAACTAAGTTGTTTTAGTTTTTCTTGTTTATCTCTCTTAACTTTATATAAATATATATATATTTATTATATGTATGTATATTTTCTTATATGTTTTAGTTTTAAATTTATAAATATTTTCTAGTCTTTTTTTCTGTTATTGCACCTATTGTGTATTATCTCTGCATCACCCTAAGGTGGACTGGTAGAAAATGCCCAAGGCATTAAGTCCGCCTTTGTACAGTTTTTTTTACCTGTGCATAAAGTTTTAATAAATAAATATCAATTCATCAATTTTTTTTTCGTTTTGGCAGGAATTTCTGTCGACCTGAAGTGTATATATTATTTTTTTAACCACCTTCTTTACAACATATTAAAAAATCAGCACTCGGCCTTTGAAAAACAAAAATAATATTTTCTACGCAACTTTAGCAACTGATATCTAAAAACTGGCCGTTACCACAAGTTAGCAGGTATGCATACGTTTACAGTACATACTAACACTACTTAATGGCACACGTTTTGTTCATGAGAAAATAAGTAAGGTCTGGCGGCCCTGGGATCTTGCTCTATTCGTAAACACAAACAAAACTAATGACCATTAACTACAGATAAGTAACGTCGTCTGACTTCGTTGTATAACCACCACTAGTTGAATAGACAGTCGCTTCTATTATGAACACAAAATACGAATGTCAATTTATTTTGGCCGGTTACTAATGTACGCGCCACTTCTCACGGTGAATGAACGCGAAACGAATGAATGTATTATTAGGATCTCACACTCGCAAGTTAACGATAGTCAATGCGTTTAAAACTAACACTCACAATATGTAGTTCTCACGTACCTATTACGCTAGGTGGCGTACGTACGTAAAAAAAACTCGCACTAAGCAAACAGTCTCTTCACGATGTTGCATGATACTTATAAGATAGATATGAATCCTAATAGAGTTGGAAGCGTTCTGTAAATGTTGGTCTATAATATATCCCGTGGATAAAGACGTGAGCTATAATCGTCGTGGTTATTCATATGGGCGATTGCTTTTTCATAAAATCAAAATAAATTATTATTACATTTAAAAGGTCTGCACATCACAAATCATTTCAACCAGCCCTACCTAGACAAGACTAATGTGGATGCGGCCAACAAACCGAGAAGATGCCGATTGCAATAAATCGCGATGGTTATTAATGAGCTTGTTTTATAAATAGGTCAATTAATCAATGATTTGACAGTACTGTAGTTTTAGATTATTTTGTATTTAAAGGTTGTAAATAAAGACATAAGTCATATTTTCAACCAAACGTTTCAAACAAAATCAGTTCGAATTACGGCAACTCTACGCATATTTACCCACCCAACTGTACTCACCTCCATAATTAAGTTTTAAACACAAAAAAGGGCATCCACCGTCCACAATACATGCCTATATATACACGTACCTAGTAATATAACTCACGAAATTAAATGCATGCGTTGACTTTTACGCTCCCGCCGGGACCGGAAAGTCATTCCGCTTATCCTGTTCCGCCAACCACTTCATTTGGGAGGCTTCCGTTCTCCTCTAGGTGTTTTTTCGGTAAGCTGAATTTTGATAGAGGATTACACTCGACCTTTTTTGTTGTTTTTTTTTCTATTCCGAGATAAAGAAACAATACAATCGTTGATGGCCTTCGTTTCTTTTAAGAGATTTGTGGGTACTTGAAGTGTGTGGACAAGAATGAGTAACAGTTTATTCACGAGTATCAAAGGTAGTTTTTATAAAGTATTTATAGTTAGTGCCAAGTTAATTTATAAAAAGTGTAGTAGTGATTGCCTTGTTAGTCGCAAAGGGTTATTGGGTTTTTCTATCATACATTTCTTAGTAGCAGCCACGGAGTCTGGATTTGTGCCCGGTTGATGGCAATAGTCTCAACCCTTATTACATGGGACTTAGAACTTAACTAGCGAAATGTAGGTGCAGCTCTGCCTAACGCTTCGAGGATTACAGGCGTGATGAGGTTACGTATGTATTTAGTACCTTACATTGAACTCTAAGTTGCAGTGGCATCCATCGGAGTAAGGATTGCAAGAGTTAGTAGGCAACAACGGATAACAAAGTTATAGCAAAAGTTATAGAAAGTTGCTTACTGTTGTTTTCATGTTAATGTTGCTCTACTTAAGCTAACTTCGGTATGGCTTACTTCATCATTAATTATTAACATTACCTATTTATGTCATGTGAAATAACTTCAAAGTTAAACTGACACTTTGGAAGTGACTCCCGAGAATAGGGATGATGACTGACTAAAAAAAATATGGTTCTGTTTAGTCCGTCAGTTAGATTATCGAAAAATATTGGACACGTGTTTTTTGTTTTACCAAATTAATAAAAATTGATGAAGATAAAACGTGTCAAATGTCATGAGTGGGGGCTTGTGACGTCACATTTGAGTAAAAAATTTACTCAAATGTGACTCCACACGAGTTTTCGACGCACTGTATCGTCTTCATTTTTTGTTTACGTAAAAAAAGAAAACATTAGTGTCCAATATGTTTTGAAAATCTATCTGACTACTTAATTTTTTTTTATCATCTTAAGCTATTCATCTCAAACGCCAGGCAAAACATCTAAAAGCATTTAATGCTAAAATAAATAAACTGAAAACTCCACTGAATTTTCCTCAAGTATTCTGTCAAAAGCAGTAACACAGATACCTAGAACATTCCAGGAATCGCCGTCAAACGACATCCACTTTCGGTAGCACAGTTCGCATCTTGCATAATTAAACGAAAACTTTAATTCGCCTAGCGTAGAATTTGCTAAGCAAAGCAAAACTCAAACATGGACAAAACAAATTTAAATGAAAGTTAAATAGCCACTAATTAAACGAGCTGTCGTACTTCAGACGCTCCACAGGGATTTAATGTACACGTGGCTAAAGAGTTAGGTGAGCAGGCAAGCACTAAATTATCACACAGTGTAGGGTTATTAAATAAAAAAAAATCTTGATAACACCACAAGAATAGAATTTAATGCAAAGCAAATTATATTATAAGTCAAAATAGTTTTAAGGATTAACACGACTTAAAAAAAAGCTAGAAATAATAAAATTGAACAAACAAAGAATAAAACATTCACTAGGAGACACAGTATAAGTAAATTTTGATCCCTAGCCTGAAGCTTCAGACGAGGTTTTTAGATCTTGAATTTCTTATGCGGAATTATAATTTAAAATGAGGTTTAAAAGGTTCAATTTTACCACAAATTAAAATTTTTAAAATAATTATGCTCTTAGAATTAAGTTTTTGGGATCTGATTAAATAATCTTCATGCGCTGCACGCCGTTGGAACCGGATGACGAAACAAGTTTTCATCTTACGTAGGATTGACATCATTGTGGGATAATCAAACTGCGTTGTGTATCAAACCTTGATAGGGGTTATCCGTAGAAAAATCGAGGAATCAGCAGGATATCAATACATTACGACATGCTGACATCGATGTTACATCATATGCCTTCGGGGTATCAATAGAGGGCCAAATAGCCCTCTGTCTCTGGATTAAATCCTAAAGCAAAATGAAAAGAAACGATAAGAATAAAGAACACAAACCAGGAACAGAAGATTAAAAAGAAGCAGACAACCAAAATTCACGAAATAAATACGATTACGTAGTACGCAGTGGGTGAAGGTTTGTGGATGATGGTGAAGTTAGTACTAATAATAATAGAAATTTTCTGCCATTGGGGACAATCCCAGCAGTGACTGATCACCAAAATATTTTAGCGCACAAGTGTGAGCCCAGCCCAGACATACGCCCCTGCATGGCAATGCGGCACGACCGTAGAGAGATCAGGCAAACAATTGACAAAAAATATTTTCTTGGTGCACGGGTAGGTACATTTATCTACAAATTCAAAGGGTCATCTTCGGGCAAAAGGAAGGGAAGGGAGGGAAGGAGTATCTTCTTCAAAGGGGGATCTTCTACGCGCATTCAGTCGATCATAGAACTATATTTAATTATAACGTACTCTACGGGGACTGTTCGAAAGAGATACCGTGGCCCCGGAACACAAAGGGCGATGAAGGAACATGGATGGGTTTTAGTCAGTAAAAGTCTGACACTCCCTCCTGCTTCGCCCAGAGCGGGAGAAATCATTTGATGATTTCCCATCCGAAAAAAAAAAAAAAGGAACGTCCCTATATTCGATACACACCTATCTATTTCGTCAACTGTACCTAGAATCAAGTATGCATGTTTTTCCGTTCCGTCATACGGATTGAGTGTTATTTTTCCCTACGGATTTAAACTGTGTTCGTTTTCTGTAATGGGACGGACTTACATGGTTGACTGCATTTCTGTTTCAGACGATTTGGATTGCAAATATAACAAAATTGACAATCAATACAACTACATATAGTGAATTTAAATAAGTATAGTGAAACGTGCTCCCTATTACATGGGACTTAAAACATGACTGGCGAAATATGGATGTACTATTAGATACGCCTGTGTCTAAGTGCTTATTTCTAGAGACGCGGCGCGTTTTTTATTGTTGTGCGTTTTTTTCCGTTTACGGAGAGGCGGCGCGTGCAGCGGTCCGCGTTATCACACGCCCAAACACAAACATATAGCAAAGTACGATGTTGTTTACGGAGACGCGGCGCGTGCTGCGGCGTGTTGCCCGCAGCGTCGCACGCCGCGTTATGTCATCATGTCACGTCATGACGGATGTCAAACAGACAAGCTCTTTGTGTTCTTTTTCTTGCGAATAAATAAAAATACCATACATAAAAATACTTACGAATAACATTGTTATTAGTGTTTATGCCCGCCGCGTGCACCGCCGCGTCCGACGCGGCAATTCAAACATAATTATTATGTTTGAATTTTAAGCGGCCCGCACCACCCGACGCGACGCGCGACGCGCCGCGTCTCCGTAAATAAGCCCTAACCCTTCGGGTATTTATGTGTTGTGAAATATAAATGCCCGTTTTCACTGATAGTAGGCGACTATTAAATGAGTGCCTAAATAAAAGTGAACTGAGAAATTTTCAATGAATTGCTTAGCGCAAAGACGTTAAAATTCCAACATTGCATTAATATTTATACATTTGTTTAGGTTAGTTTGACATGTATTAATTAGTGTCTTGTTATCGAATAAATAATATATAGGTAGGTATAAAATTATATTGCTAGGTATGGAAATAAATAAATCTTGAACATATATTTTTCTTATCGATATTATAACCATAACTTTTGAAAATCAATCTCAAAGAAAGTAATTTAAACTTATATCTGAAAATATACGGAATCGATGGCGATAGACTATACCGTCTGTACAGAAATAATTAAATTACTTTCCCCAATTTTCTTTGAACTAATAATTATAATTATTTTGTCTAATAAAATATTAGTTTGTCAGTTAAATTGTCGGAACCCCTTTCTTTATTAACTTGTAAATAATTACTTGTTTTAGAACGAATATTTCCAAAGGATTTAAAAGCTGCCAAAAACTTTAGTGTCCTTTGATCATTTTGTTTCAGTGAACTGCTGTAGATAAGTAAAGCGTTGGCCACACCGCCAGCTAGCGAGCGAGACTACGCAAGGATATGGCGAGTTAAACTATGTGGGTTCACACCGAAAACTACGGACGGACGCGCAAGCGATGGTGCGGGCGGAAGAGCGAGGGGAGCATTTCATCTCATTCTGTCTCGCACCGGACGAGGCGGGCGAGGTGACGACTAGCAACGCTGGCATTGTCGGATATTTCGTTCGCATCGTTTGTATCGCTGACGTTAAGGTCAGCCCTAAACAGAGCCATGAACACCTGTGCTGATAGGGATTGGGATGCGTACTACGCGGCCATAAAATGCTACAAAAAATGCATCAGATACAGGAGCTCCACTGGATGGCGAAAATACTGTGGCAGCATTGAATCCTGCCAACAAGCAAACAGGGTAAGGAAGATCCTGGCCCAGCAGAACACAACTGGGCCCGCTGTTCTCCGCAAACCTGACAACACACTTACCACCTCGCCAGAAGAGGCGATGCGCGTCCTTATTGAAACTCACTTCCCAGGCTGCGCTTTTACACAGGCCATCGACTGGACAGAGGTAACCCAAACACCGTCAGAAAACGACTGGCGCTATGCACACAAAGTCATTACGCTGGAAAAACTCCAGTGGACGATCCGGTGCTTCCATCCTTTCAAGGCAGCTGGTCCGGACGGAATCTTCCCTGCCTTACTGCAGTGGGGTGGGATCTCTGTCGCTAACAGACTGGTGCCCATAATGAGAGCGTGTTTGGCATTCAGATACGTTCCAAAAGGATGGAGGGAAGTGAAAGTCATATTCATTCCTAAGCCAGGTAAGAGTGACTATACCAACGCCAAATACCACCGAGCAATCAGCCTAACCTCCTTTCTCCTTAAAACCATGGAGAAGATGTGCGAGAGAGAGCTGAGGAACGGCGCTTTAAAAACTATCCCACTCCATACTAACCAACACGAATACAGCGCGGGTAAGTCCACGGAATCCGCCCTCCATCTAGTGGTCGGCCGGATAGAAGAGGCGATTCATCAGAAGGGCACCTGCCTGGGCACTTTCATAGACATCGAGGGAGCATTCGATAAAACAAACTTCTCCAGCATAAACACCGCGCTCTCTCGTCACGGAGTAGAACAGGTACTGATAGACTGGATTACTAACATGCTAAGTAAACGAGTGGTTCGACTTGAAGTGGAGCAGCAGATGGCCATGATAGCCAGAGGCTGCCCCCAAGGTTGCGTACTATCCCCGCTTCTTTGGAATCTGGTTATAAATGACCTCATCACGAAACTCAACGCGAACCATTTCTACACAATAGGGTATGCCGACGACCTCGCTATCCTCATTTCGGGGAAAGTGGCGGGGACAATCTGCGACCTCACTCAACAGGCACTACGCATCGTTGAACGATGGTGCAGAGAGTTCGAGCTCTCAGTGAACCCCACGAAGACTGAACTAGTCATGTTTTCCCAAAAACGAACACTAGGCCCTTATCACCTACCCAAACTCTTCGATACAGAACTCCAGTTAGCCAACGAGGTCAAGTATCTGGGAGTTATCCTGGACAGCAATTTAAACTGGAGTAGCCACTTAGACAATAAAATAAACAGGGCCTGCATTACCTTCTGGCAGTGCAGGAGGATGATAGGTAAGAAGTGGGGCTTATCCCCTAAAATTATACTTTGGTTATACGGAGCGGTGATCCGACCTATGATCACGTATGGGGCAGTGGTCTGGTGGCCCCGTACCAAACTAACTACAGCCTCCATCAAGCTGCAACGCTTGCAAAGGCATGCCTGCATGGCGATCACAGGCTGCATGAGGACTACTCCGACTGCGGCTATCGAAGCCATGTTGGGGCTGCCACCGCTACATCTGTTCATACAGCAGGAAGCGACAATGACGGCTATACGCCTTAGAACACTTCAACTCTGGGGTAAGAGAGAAACACAGCACACCGCGGTACTGGAGGGATTCTACAACGAGTTCCCCCTGGCGAAAGCAACAAACGATCGGATACCAAAACAATTCGTATTCGATAAGAAATATAAAATCTAGCTCCATGAGGATCACCGATGCGAGGGATTAAATCCAGCAGAACTGCGGATCTTCACGGATGGATCTAAAACAGGTACTGGCACTGGTGCTGGAGTCTTCTCGGAGGATCTCAACATCCACATAGCCAAACCTCTGGGGGCCCACAACACGGTATTTCAGGCAGAATGCATGGGAATTTCCCTGGCGGCATCTGCCATCTTAGCCAGGAAGGTTGTGGACCACTCAATTCGTATACTCTCAGACAGCATGGCCGTACTGCTAGCACTGGACAACCACACAGTGAACTCTGGGTTAATACACGAGTGTCACCAACGCCTGAACCAGGTTGGTAATCTCAATAATATAACTATCCAATGGATCAAAGGACACCGATTCCCGTGGTAATGATGCGGTGGATGAACTCGCTAGAAGGGGATCGAGCACGGCAGCGGTGGGACCCGAACCTATCGTACCGCTCCCTTTCGGATACCTACGCACACTGGTAAGGAAACGAACTAGCGAACAACACCACAAGCTGTGGCGGGACCACGGCGAGTGTAGGCAGGCCAAGGAAGCGCTTCCTGCTATCGATGGCCGCTTCACCAAACGCGCGCTGCGGTTGACTAAACCACAGATGCGCACAGTTACAGCCGCCATTACCGGACATGGCTCTTTTAATAAACACCTCTTTGTCTTAGGAGTCACAGATAGCCCCCTGTGCCGTGCCTGCATGGAGGAAGACGAGACATACAGGGCAAAGTACTTTGGTAACCCAGGTACTCTCCGCGAGATAGTCAGCAACATTGGGGCGTTACTGGCCTTTCTCGGGGAATTGGGATGGATAGAATAGTTTCCCACCCGCACGCAAAATACGCGCTTTGACGTGGAGTTGCGGACACCAGCCCGTTATACAATACAATACAATACAATCGCTGACGTTGCTTAGCTCGATAGTTCGCGGTGTGAACCAAAGTATGAAAAGGGGTGAAACTCGCTATTTGTGTTTGCAGTGTGGCATACGCTTAATAATTGTATTTACTATACTAACTTTTGCCTAAGGCTTTGCCCTCGTGGTGGTGGGAAATTATTTTACGGGAACGTACTACTGGTCATGGTTTACCTGTCACGAGGAAAAAGAAGAATGTGTAGCAACACATTCTTCTTCTTCCTCGTGTCGCTGTTTTTGGTTGGCGAAGTTTTAGCCTCTTCCAGGGCGTCGTCGCGTCGGCGTCGGTAGCAGCGCAGATGTCACTTTGGCTGCATGTTTTAGCGCTCCAAAGGCAGAAGAGGATGTAACATACTATGCCAAACATTATGAAGTTAAATTATTCATAAATGTAAATGTCAATATAATTTTTTTTGGAGTACATTTTTGAACTTGGGATTTTCTCGAAAAGCAAAAAAATACGGTGGCTCCCATTTTTTTGGATGATCCAACTGATGCAATTTGCATAAAATAGATGTCTGTTATGTCACCCGGTCCATAAAAAATAATCAATTTACACTACTTTCATAAAAAATCGGCTCAGTACATAGTTCAGGCGCTACGGTGAAATATAAAAATGTCACAAACATACCATACCAACATAAGCCTTCCTTTTGGTTTTGCCGTAGTCGGGTAAAAATAGGGTAAGCTTATAAGGTGTGAAATGACCAGAAAGACAATTTCGGATTTACAATATTAGTATTATGGATGAATGAAAATGAATTATTTGTGCCTCTTTTTAACGCAAAGGACCAAACTGATAGAGGCACTTCTTACGCGTGTCATCACAATTTTCAGTTTCTTTTTTTCTACCATTTTGTCCTCCATCCAACACAAACAAATAGCGAAGCCCTACAAACAGTTGACTCCATTCCACAGTGACGCTAGTTTCACTCTGATGTATCGTCATGAGTTATTGCGTTGTCTGTCGTACTCCGACACGCCAATTGAAGCCCAACATACGCCAATAGGCGCGTCTCGAAACGCCTTCCGCTATTCAAATAGGGAAAACAAGTCACGAGTGTTCGCATCACTACGAACGTAGGGGTGTCACCTGGGTGAAATAAATGTACACTAGTGCCACAATGGATTGTGGTTTGATTTGGGAGGCTTTAAACGCCTTGCTGACATAGTTGTACACCTGCTTTAGACACTCGGGTCAGAAAGCATGTTTAATTAAATACCTACGTTGTAAGTTAAATTCACGTCAAGTGTTTTGATTGACTACTTGATGTTTGTTTTGGCAGTAAAGCTGATTTGACAGTAATGTAACCTGATCATAAAAAGTGATAGGACTAGTGGTAAGACTGGTTATCAGATTTCCGGGTCACTGACTACCTGTAACGACAGAAAACATTATGAGGAAACCGGCATGTCTTGGTATCAAAAATTTGAAGACGTGTGACATCCACTATCTCGCACTGGGCCCACGTCGTTGATTACAACGGCCTTCTCTTTCAGAGAGGAAGCCTTTATTCCAGAAATGGGAATATGTAATCTGATGTACCATCATTATTCATAGTCCTCCTGTCCTTATCCCAATTTATTTGGGGTCGGCGTTACATGTCTTCTTCTTCCTTACTTCTCTTTTAATCGTCATCTAATCAAACACGTCCATTCTAGCAATATCATCCTTCACACAGTCCATCTAGCGTTTCTAAGGGACCCATTAAACCGACCCATCCAATTAATTGCCAAGTGGGTTTTAAGTTAGTGTAGATAGAATCTAGTACTTAACAATAGACTCGTAGCCAACGTACTCAGAAAGCTAATACCTTAATCCGACCAGGCATAACATGATTAGGGGTTTCAGTTATAGGTAATAGTTACCGACCGATAATGGAAGTCCGCGATGAATAGCGGAGCTCTCCTCGTTATCATTGCACTGCAGAACCCTTTCTATTTTAGATGTAGGTAGTACCGATAGGTATAACAGAGGAATTTGTTCCTCTAACAAATATGGTTTGCTAGGATTGTTGAAGTTTTACATCTTCTTTCTGCTTTATCGTGTAGTTAGTGAATAAGCTGGTGTCAGACTTCTTACGCCGCTTGGGATTCTGACTTAGCTTTAAATGCCGTCGGCGTCGAGAAATTTCTCTCAGGCATGTTGCTTTCCTCATGATGTTTTTCCTTCATCGAAGTAAGTGATAATTATACACTACGCACATACAACAACAACAACAACAGCCCATAACGTCCACTGCTGGACATAAGCCTCTCCCATGATGGGAGGAATTTGCCGTAATCTCCACGCTTGGCAGGCGGATTGGAGATCGCAGTGATGAAAGACTAACAGAAAACGCTGCTGCCCATTCTCTGGTCTACGGAGGCGCAAGGTGTTCAGCCTCAGACATTAGTCGCCTTATACGACACCCGTGAGTGTAATGGGTTGGTTCTATTCTACTCTGCCGGATACCACACGGCTGCACTACGCACATGAATCCGATAAATCAGAGGTTCGTATCTTAGGTTCGAACTTGAGACCTCTCTCTCGTCTTGGCAGTCCGACCACTATGCTATCACTGCTATGAAGTTTTACATATAACAATCAGACCCAAATAAATATCTATAGACTGCAGTTTATTCTAGTTAGAGTGCAATTTTAATAGGACATCTCTATATCTCTATATCTCATCTAGGTCTTTGAGCAAAAATCAAAACTTTAGAATGTGATGTATTTCGAGGTGCCCACAGATTATTAAAAGATTATTGTTGCAAGAGTTCGGCGATCACAAGATCCGTCAGCTTCGTTCGATCGTCAAGAATCAAGCAAATCTGGAGGCACCTTTAGATTTATTTATTTATTTAATTAAGGTTCACCAACAGTTGTTACAGATGTTATACAGATAGGAACATACAAGTAATTGTGTCTTAAATCTAACTGCACAACCAATTACAGGCAAACACCACAAGCAAAATGCTCTTTGTAATTATAAATATAATTTTAAAGGCTTGATGTACTTAGATTCTAGATAACTATATTAAATACAAATTCTAATTACGTCTGACAAACGTCGATATTGAGTCTACGTGGACGTCAACCAGGTCGCTGCGTTCGTTTATGAGTTTGCACATACTGTACGGCGAAGAGGTGGAGCTAAGGGTGTTATAGGTTTGCAAGGGGGTCTACGGGGTACTCTAAAATTGAACTTACTAAAAAATTTAGGGCCGTCAATGGTGTTATTGAGAAGTTTATGTGCGAATCTCAAATCCAAAAGCTCCCTTCGAGCTTCCAGGGTACTCATTTTGTAGCAGTCTAGTTTATCAAGGTATAGACAGATATTTAAATTGCCTTTGCTTGATAGATCAATATATCTAATGCTAAAAATCATAGAGGTTGACAATACGTAGATATCCAACGTACTATACACAAGTACGGTTTCATTGTCGTTTCTAGGATAATCAAGATATAGTGCGCATATTACCTATACTTACATAATTTGCAATCAACACGGACGTTCCCAAGTGATTGTGAACATTATTAATACGCTGTTAACAGTAAATCAATGCAATGGGCGGTAGGTAATCGGGCCATTAGTTGCTTCCGGGCTATCGCTAACTATCTAATATCCGGTACAGTTCGCAGATAAATATCAATAAACTGCATTAAACAGCTTATATAGTTGGTGCCAGATAAGATGATAATAGCGGTCATTGCCCTTTCCCTAATATCTCTTCGTACGAACCAAAACAAATAAACCATGTATCGTTTTCCATTACAATAAATGTTGAAGATCACGATAGATGACGATTCCAGACTTGAACAGGCTTATTTTTGGTTTTCAAAGTTAAGAAGGTTAATAAATGTAGGTGGGTCAATGACCGCTATTCTCATCTTAACTGGCACCAACTATAGATACGAGTGGTTTTGCAAATGACTTCCTTGTTGGTCTAGTAGTCGCAAGCGCGACTACTGAGCATGAGGTCCTGGGTTCGATTCCCCGGGCAAAGTGTAATTGAGTTTTCCCATCAGGAATTTCGCAGTAGCAGTCACGGAGTCTGTATTTGTGCCTGGTTGATGGCAATAGGCGCGCCTCCTATGGGACTTAAACATAACTGGCGAAATGTGTACTATTAGGTACACCTCTGCCTAACACTTCGGGGATTACAGGCGTGAGGTTATGTGTTTAAATCTTATTTTATCAAATCGGTCCACCCGTTCTCAAGTAATTCGTTTTGAGCCGTTCAGACTAAATACCCTTCACGACTACCTCCACTTCCATGTTAATTCAAATACCTAGAATATTTTGTTTTAACTTTGTGCTTGGCGCATTTTTTTAAGAAACACCGATTTGCAGTACTTACCTACTCATGTTCGGTGCTCCATTTGAGTTCCGAAAAAGCTCGCAAAAGAACATAGAAAACTTGAAAGATGTTACTTTTGAGACATCTTATACTTTTTTTTACAACTTGTAGTTTCGTACAACCCTAAAGAAGCTGGATATGATAACACCTACTACTTAGAATAGCTCTCTGAGATGAGAACATAACAATGACATCAAATAAATATAAGGACAGGCGACAAGTAGCAAACAATTTGGCAAAATGGAGATGTTCCCATATACACTCACTTTTCGTATGTACTCATGTGCTCGACATATTGCCACCTACTAAAAGATTGTTACATATGCTTGCTATTGGCTCATATGGCTCATTTTACTCCTTTACTCGCACTACGGAGAAAAACAAAGTAACTTCATTTGTGTCGGATTTTATTATATCTACGAAAATCCGGTCTTTACTGGAGTTTGACACACTTTTTATCACATTCCAAAAAGAACGTTGAAGAAAAATTGTCATCCATTGCTTCATAATACCTATGTTTGAATAATTGATCGGCTCAATAACGTAATAACCGCAATGAATATTGTTAAACTGTCAAAACGAATGGTATTGAAAATTGTGAGTGCTTTCTTTAGATAGGTACTTTTACAAAAATATAAAGAATTTTAAAACTTTTTCATATTCTTAACTTCCGTATATTTTGATTGTTTATCCATAACTGGCGAAATGTGTGTGAACTAATTTGGTACACATTTGCCTAACCATTCGGGATAACAAGCACGCTGTTATGTTATTTAATGGCGTACAATTTTTCACTTTTGAGCAATTCGAAGAAACAGCGGTATTTAAACCTCATTTCACGTTTACATTTGTCTACATCAAAGGAAACGTTCTAAGAATCCGATCCAAGCTAACCTGTGATTCGGCTAAGCCGACAAACACTCCACGACAAACATTTCAGCTCAGCACTGCCTAAGTGCACGAAACCCTTTTAACAAAACGTTAAACTAGATTTACACAAGGAATGAGACTGAAAGCTGCCTCGCCATGTTTGCCGCCACGCAATCACGTTTGCCGCCACCGCATGCATTTCGCGACAATATACCTACCTCGTCTTAATCTGTTAACAGAGGCTCTGCTTTATATTAACGCGGATTTAACTTCGATAGTGTGTACACGGGTTGAAACCTGATTTACACGTCAGTGATCTTTAGGAGAGGAGATTAGACAAGCTTTGGTGGTATATAGATGTTTAATTAAAGGAGAAAATTGAGGTAGACTTTTATTAAAGACCTACTAGCACCTCGCCCGCGACTTCGTCCGCAAAAATTGTGATAGCTCGGCTAATTTGCATGATATAAATATAATTTATAGCCTATGTTACTTCCTGATAATTTAGCTAAGTGAAAAATTGTTAAAATTGGTTCAGTAGTTTCGGAGCTTAATTGGTACAAACAAAAAAAAACGAAAAATCTGTCCTCTGTATAATATTAGTACAAACAGGAAAATAGAAAGCACTTTATTACAAATTTTAACATAAATAAAATATAATTTACAACAAGGTTCTGTTTTTTCGCCATTTGGCAACGGAACCCTAAAAAGATCATGTCGAGGCATACAATTGAAACAATTGGGTCGTACCAGAACTCCAGATGTAGTTATAAACGCATTGAATACGCCTGCACTCCGCAACTGTACGAACATTGAATTCAGTTGTGTGTCAAATGCCTCTGAATTATTCAGGTTATGTCATAAGCTAGATTATGTGTGTTTCCGGTTTTCTCTATAGAATGTATATTATGTATGTATGTATATGTATGAATGTAATATATAGCTCCAGGTTCCTCATAAAGCTCCGTAATCTGTTTTATTTGGTGGATACTAGCAGTGTTTATATGGAGCCTTACAAGAAGCCACTCATAAGTGCGACTGCGAGGTCGTTGTAATTATCTTTAAAGACCACAACCGTTAGTTTGACGGAATAGTAGACTTGTCAGGAATTAATAGCTAAGTAGGTATGTCGTGTCAAACATTTTTGGTAAAATTGATCTATTGGGTAGATCTTGGGAACGAACGAAAAGGGGCCTCGATGATGCGTTCTCACGTCTATATTAGTCAACGCTACGCCTCTAGATACTAGTCGGGTTTTCGTGTATCTATCCGCACTCAGGTATAACCACATTTAGTTTCTTTATCTATAGACACATCTTTTTTTTACATATTCTTAAAAAAAAACATTCAAAAATATTAAAAAAAAATGGTTCCCGCGTGACAGGAGCAGGGTCCAAACTACTGATGGTTAGGGCTCCAGAGACAGGACCCTCCTTACAATGCGAGTCGTTTTGAGGAGCTTATTAGCTTTCACTTTGTACTATTATGATATTTAAGTTAGTCTGTAAGGTATGTATGGGCGAAAGCAGCCTGAAAATAAAGGATTTATTATTTATTATTCTTTTTATTATAAGAAGAAAAGAATTTGAAAGAGGAGCTCGTGGCTAAATAATAACAGCCGCTCGGGTCGATCTAAAGATCGACCCGAGACCACGGACCAACCTAGGCAAGCACGGCTTAACCTAAAGGTTAAGCCGTGCTTGCCTAGGTTGGTCCGTGGATGGGTGATCATCATTACATACCGAGTTTCCTCCGTACCTCGGAAAGCACGTTAAGCTGTTGGTCCCGGCTGTCATTTGTGATCTTTGACAGTCGTTACAGGTAGTCAGTGGCCCAAAAAGTCTGACAACCAGTCTTACCAAGGGGTATCGTATTACCCAGCACTAACTGGGTTGTGGAGGTCAGATAGCGCTCTATGTAAAATACTGGTATTAAGCTGCATCCGGTTAGACTGGAAGCCGACCCCAATAAAACTTGGGAAAAGGCTAGGCAGATGATGATAAGAAGAAAATAATTTTTTGCTTTAACGGCACCTGAGGTAATGGCACCTGAGATATTCCACATCTCAATATTTTATAGATTGCAGTAATTTTAGGGCGGTAACTCCTGCGAGTGTAGCTGGGCTGCTGGGCTGTGATTGGCTGCTACAACACAAGGCCAGGATTCAAGGTGGATGTACTTTAGCCCGCGAAATTCAAATTTCCTTACGTTTTTTGCAATTTGCAGGCCAGTGCTATGGTGTATGTTCAATGTTGATTAAAATAATGATTCCTGGGGGTTATTGGCGCGTATTATTATTACAATAATCAATAATATTATTGTTATTATATTTTACTTCATGGGTGTCGTTTTTGTGGTTTTTGGGGTTGGTGATAGTAAAAAGGAGGTCAAAATGAAAATCCAAGATGGCGCCGATGAAAATTTCCGGTTTTTTCAACATGGGTGTTGCTTTCGTGGTTATTGGGGTTGGTGATAATGAAAATGAGGTCAAAATGAAAATCCAAGATGGCGCCGATGAAAATTTTCAGTTTTTTCTTCATAGGTGTCGTTTTCGAGGTTATTGGGGTTGGTGATAATGAAAATGAGGTCAAAATGAAAATCCCAGATGGCGCCGATGAAAATTTTCAGTTTTTTCTTCATGGGTGTCGTTTTCGAGGTTATTGGGGTTGGTGATAATGAAAATGAGGTCAAAATGAAAATCCAAGATGGCGCCGATGAAAATTTCAGTTTTTTCTTCATGGGTGTCGTTTTCGAGGTTATTGGGGTTGGTGATAATGAAAATGAGGTCAAAATGAAAATCCAAGATGGCGCCGATGAAAATTTTCAGTTTTTTCTTCATGGGTGTCGTTTTCGAGGTTATTGGGGTTGGTGATAATGAAAATGAGGTCAAAATGAAAATTCAAATGGCGCAGACGAAAATTTTTTTTTGCTCTCATTATTTCGTGGCCTACCCTTCGTGGAATACTACTGCACGCCACTGGTGCCACTAGTGGAATAGTTCATTATTTAAAATTTTATTCCACAAACGGCATCCACGGATCAGTAGGTACTAGTGTTGGGACGTTTCATTCACGCTTTTTTATCAATTAAACTAAAAAAAGAAGAAGAAGTACTATGTTTCTAGATAGTCTACCCTTTTTTTTCGGATGGGAAATGATCAAATGACTCCTCCCGCTCTGGGCGGAGCAGGAGGGAGTGTCCAGAGTTTTCAAATACAAATATTTTATTTCAGAATAACATCCATGTATTGTTAGTAGTAGTATAATTTAGCCTAATATTAGTATTAAATTAAATTTACAAAAATAAACAACCAGAATGACAATGAACTGTTCGTTCAATGGTACACCAGTTACGTTAGGAAGCGCATCGCTTCCGCATGATTGCGGTGAACCCGTCGACGCACGCTTCCGCGAACACCCCTGACGCGCTACATCGCCACGGCAACCCCAAAAGCACCCTGAATGGGTTATTGTACTGTACGCGCAGGTCGCTGTATGCCCGCTGGCCTTTGACTGACTAAAACCCATCCATGTTCCTTCATCGCCCTTTGTGTTCCGGGGCCATAACGTATCTCTTTCGAACAGTCCCGCAGCCTCGGCAGGCATCGGCCCTTGCAGACCCCTTCCTTTTGCTGACTCTCTTTGAGGCGCGCATGGAACACGAACGCGCCGTCGACACGGCCTGTCGTCATGAGACGGATGGACGGCGAGCTAGCCCATAGCCCACCGTCCACAGGCTCGCGCCTACGGTGGCCGGGGGCGGCCACGTGGCCCCCGACGCCCGGGGTGCCTCCCGCGGCGGCCGGGACGTGAGGTTCTCTCCCTCCCACGTTCCGCCACCTCTTTCTCTGGAATTACTGCTTCGCAGCGGATTGCGGATTGAACCAGGGCCGTACGCGAGAGGTCGCCGCTACGAGAACACGGCGATGCTCCGCCCACGCGGGGCTCCACCGTGTCCTCCGGTCGATCCTCGCAGTGGAAACACCCGGGCGTTTCCTCCCGCCAGATTCGGTGCAGGAACCTCCCGAAACAACCGTGTCCGGTGAGGACCTAAGCCAGGCGGAAGGTGAGGACGCCGTGGCGTCTCTCAAGCCACTCCGCAAAGAGGGGACTTATCGCCACTGTTGTGGCGTGCCCTGCACGGGGTTGCGACAGTCGCTCTCTCCATGTCGCCATGAGATCACGCCGGAAGTCGATCCACTGAGCGACAATTTGCCGCGGCAGCGGAGATTCCCCCCGGCGTAGTGCCTCCGCGCGCCATTCGTGCAGGTGCACGAGGACTATCGCCTCCAGATCCCAAGGCGGCAATCCGGCAAGGAAGCTTGCCGCCTCGCGGGAGATTGTGCGGTACCCACGGGCCAGCCTTACGGCTACCACCTTTTGGGGCGCGTTCAGGTAGTGGGCGGTGTAGCGGCTCAAGGAACGCGTCCACACCAGGGCCCCGTAAAGGGCCATGTACCGCACGACTCCCGTCTACCGTCACATAACCTTTCTACTTTTCTTTTCTAAGTATTCTATAAAACAACATTATCTTAATAAAAAACTTCTATTAACTTTGAAACACTGTAAAACTTGCTAAAGGTGACACTTTCACTATTATAACTGCAATAAAATTACTGCAAAGTATTTTTACGAGATTATCACAACTGACGCTTGGAATCGCAGCGGAGTCAAATAACTCAACTGTTTTATTATTTCATCTCGATTATTTATGCAAATAATCTCAGGTTCTAGTTCAAAATAAATTTTAAATGGTGTGAAATCTTTTAAGTGTTTAACAGTTTAATTCCTATCAAAGTGCTTTTTAAAGTCGTGGATAACTACTGGAGAAAAATCGAATCATAAATAATTACTTTTACTCAAGTAATCACTTTGCCTTGTTTATAGATACGGGTGTGAGAATTCTCAGTAATACTTTACCTACACAAAACCCTTAGATATACATATTATAACACTGCCAGTCTACCGCAAACCAATCATCTAAAACGAAGATTAACTACGACCAAACCTCACTGCAACTACACTAAGCCTAAACACACAGTCCAAGCGAAAATCAGTGTATTATTCAGTATTTGTATGAGACGATCACATCGTAGTGCAGTACGCTACGTATTTCCCAAGGGCACACTACGCATTGATTAGAAGGGACATTGTTGCCAATCTCACCTAAACAAGCCATGATTGCGTGTACCGGGCCACAAACGTCCACGAACGGCCTGGAACACCCACGAATGGCCACGAACGGAACGAACTTGTTTCTTCCTATGAAACATTTATATTGACTTAAATGAAATTACAAGTGAATGGACATAAACGCAGCATTCATACCGTGGTTTTATTTTTGTTTGCGTTTTGGGAGTGATATGAATGTGTGGAATGACAATTTTTTACATTTTAGATGACTTAGGGCCGGACTCCACCAAAGCGAAGACGAGAGAAGAGGAGAGCAGATATTTTGTAAACCACCAATTGAATTTCGTTATTTACACTTCTCGTCTCTGCTTAGCTTTAGTGGAACAGTTGAGCAAGAGGAGAGATGTCTCATAATTTTTAGGCTTCAGCTTTAGCACTCGGCAGCACACAGAGGAGACGAAAACAGTCGTGAATGGCATGCTGCAAGCGGCGTGCCGTCAGTGGTGCACATCTTCTTTCCTCTCCGCCTCGCACATCTTCGCACGTCTCCGCTATGGTCGAGCCTCATGCTGAGCCGAGCCTGATGCTTGTATGTTGATACTTGTAGGAGTTGAAGATATGTGGAATATTGTTTTCTCATAATAACTCAAGCTGAACTCTAGGCAACTACTTCAATTGAACAACTGTCATTGATCCTTTTGCCTAACTATGTCGAGGTCGGCTTCCAAGCTAGTATTTGACATGGAGTAATAGTCAGACGTCCACAAACTCGTGGCTAAATAATGACAGCTGCATAAGTAGATCTTCATGGTTAAGCCGAGCTTGCCTAGGTCGGTCCATGGATAGGTGACCATCCATTACCTACCGAGGTTCCTAAGTACGTTAACCCGGCTGTCAATTATAGATCTTTGGCAGTCGTTGTCGTGCCCTGAAGTCTGACAACAGGTCTTACCCGGTCTTATCGTATTAATAAGGTTGTAGCGGTAAAATAGGCAATCGCTCCATGTAAAATACCGGTATTCAGCTGTTTGATGATGAGCTAACCGACCTCTACGATGCAATTTAGGGGTAACACACACTCTTAACATGGATTCAATACGTGACTTACGAGCGAGCGTAAAAATATGTCGAAAGTTATTTAAAAAAAAAGGTTCCTGCGTTTCCCGAGAATTGAGAATTCAAGTTTTTTCACGAAAAACTACGTATAAAAACGTGAAGTTGAAACAAAACCCACAAATTGCTATTTTAATATCTTTTTTGACTTTCCCCGTGAAAAAAATGTTTAAAATATCCGATACTAGTAGCTCTCGTTTCGCTGTTTTATTTTATAGTGCTGCTACAACAAAAAAAACATGTTATTAAAGCAACCGATGAAAAATAACATTGTTTAGCGGTTCTAAACTGTTAACGAATTCCTGGAACAATTTGTTTTAATTGCGAGGGAGCTGATGAAATATTCTTTGGCTAGGCATAAGCACGTTTAAGTCCCGGTCACGACCTCAAATGAAACGACTCGCGATGCTCGTTTTGCAATATGTTACTTTAAATCGTAGCATTTTTACAAGCTTTTATTTAGTTTCACCTGTCCCGGTGTTTGTCTGTAATCAAATCTTGCAAGTTAAATTTGATCCACTTCCCAGTTACCGTTAATATTATGATAACATGGAGCTTATCTGATGATGGAGCTGGAAGATGGCCATAGGAACTCTGTAATGAAATGACGCAACCCCATCGAATTTGGACTCGTTTGATTCGTCTTGATGAGTGAGTACTTTGTCTTTAGATGGTATTCAGGGTCTGATGATGGAGTTGGAGGGTGGCCATAGGAACTTCGTTATAAAACGACATAACCCCATCGACTTTGGACACGTTTGATTCGTCTTGATAAGTATTTTGTCTTTAGATGGTATAGCCAGAAGGTGACCTTATGGCCACCTTCTGGCTCCACCAGCAGGCCCTGTATAATATTTGTATGCAGATATTGGGATCAGAAGGATGGTCCAATTAAAACTCGAGGTAAATTGTAACGTTACATTTTCCTGGTAGGAGCCAGAAAACTGTAAGGTCACACTGAGCATTCACCTACCTAACTTTCAGTCTGGAGGAGAGTACGGTTAAAATAAATAGTCAAGGGGACGAGTTATAAGAATTTATCCTATATTTATATTTATCGGAGTTCCTATGAACTCCGTTACAAAATGACATAACTCCATCGAGTTTGGGCTTGTATGATTCGTCTTGAAGAGTACTTTAGTCCTAAATGGTAATCAAGGTTTGATGATGAATTTGGAAGGTGGATATGGAATCTCCGTAATAAAACGACTTTACCACATCGAGTTTGGGCTCGTTTAATTCGTCTTAATGAGTACTTTGGTCCTAGATGAGTCTAATACATATTTTTTCTTACTTTCTGCTTTATTTAGATAATGTGTGCTCAAAATATTGCATTGTTCGTACTACGAATTACTACGGGCTACGGAAAAACTCCGCTACGCGTTACGACCAATGCCGTAGTAAATCCCGAATCATAAATACTAAAAAGTTAAAAATAAAATTAAAAGTAAAAAAACTTTTTTAAAAACCAGCTTTTGTTTTAATGCGCTAAAAAGAATAAAATAAACTTTTCTTTTAAAACTTTTACTATCAACTTATAACGTTATTACACAATTTATATGATTTAAAAGCTTGTCGCGAGATCTATCGTTATTAAGTTTAGTAAGAGGTACTCGCCAATTGATTCTTTTTATATTATTTAAGTAACAAAAGAAAAAGAAAGAAAGGCTAAAAAAAGTGCCACTAATTTAAATTGAGAAAGCAACAGAAGACAAAAGACACACTCAACATCACACAATACTCTATTTATTGATGATTTTTATGATAATTATAGATCAGCGGTCGGCAACACGCGGCCCGCGGACGTCATAGTTGCGGCCCGTGAATGTTTCGTAAATAAGTTATAATTATCAAAATAAATGCATGAACGAACCGCAATCGACAGTATAGTGTAGATCCAGCCTTAAGGTGCCACTAGTCGACATTTTTTCCATAGAAATGTCGGGAAGGAATTACTACACTGTTCGACACTGTACATCCAAAGTTAAACATGGTTTCGTTTTTTCTCATTATTAATTTTGTCTGTGCGGAAACAGAATAGTGCAATAAAAAGCCATTAAAAAGTTACGAGCTACCAAAGATTCGTTTTTATTGCCAATTTTAACGCAAGTTTGGGCTTATATTAGTAATAAAAGAAGTGTCAAATTTCCAAAACAAAGTCGGTACCGACAAAGCACAATTATCGAAGAGTTCAATAAATTTTATTTGTAATTGATTTATGCGGTGTTTTTAAAACTCTATTTTCTTTTCCAAAGGCCTTTTCGTATTTTTTTACGCGCGTCTTTTACGATGAATTATCGTGCATCTCAATAAACTCACTCTGTCGGGCACGATGCCATTTTTCTATAGGATATGACCAATTATACGTAGGTATATGGGCTTCTAGGGTTAATATCACAAGTGCGGGCCGCACTTAGTTTATTTTGCCACCTTGTGGCCCTTGCCTGCCAAAAGGTTGCCGACCGCTGATATAAATGATGGATTATGTTCTTCAGTACAATTTCTCAATTCATGTACAAAAATATTTCATTAGAGTCAGCTAAAGGCAGCACCACATGTTCAAAAAAACCGAACTGGTTATCCAAAAAGTCCGTCCCACATCCCTTACTCCACAAATCAAAACCAATCCAAGAACTCTTCATCGTCGGCTAATTCGTTAACTCGAGAACAATGCACACTGGGTACCGAATTGCTGTCGACTATACGATGCAGATCGGTATCCGGCCATGCGTAAGACGAAATCATTCCATCCGGCTTGATCCGGCTGGCGGCCAGCCTCGTCGAGACTGTCTCACATACGAGGCGTCCGACCGTGAAATCGTACATCCGTAAATGTGTACACGCCTGTATCTATAGTATGTACGCGTACACTTACGAGCACTAACATGTATACGTGTAGCGAAATTTGTATACCGTGCATAGTCCGTGGCCCGAATTCCTGCTACGCTGATGTCGGTCGCGTACGTTGGTCGCGCGTGCGAGAATACATTGTTTTCTATATAGCACCATACTGCGACGCTGACGTCAGCGGCGCGTATGTTGCTACTGTGTTCTCGCTGACGTACGCGACCAACCGTACGCGACAGACGTCAGCGTAACAGGAATTCAGTCCTGAGGTGTGTATGCACAGTTGCGAATACTCATAGTTTTCCGAACTATGTTGGAGTCGTCTATAAACAGATGCAGCGATTCTCTTGTAGAATAATGATTTTAACTTTACGATAAAACCTATTTCATAATAGAATAAGTTCATATCAGCATAAATTAAAATTTAATAAAAAAAAAGGTGCTTCGTGTTAGATCTAGACATATTTGTGCTCGTGACTGTACATCGTCTGTGAAGTGTGTACGAGTACGTTTGTATAAAACAGAGAAGAAACGCCTTTGCGGAGTCGGAGTGATGGTGAAAAATGTTGGGTGTAAATAGATCTGCGCCATCACTTACATGAATGCACTTGCCTGATGGTTTAATAGAATATCTTAAACTTCTTGAGACTGTTGATGTAACAGTACTATATGAATTCAAAAGGGTGACAGAACAAAAACGTCTACAAGTTTTTTTTTTCATATTTATCCTACGAAATGATGTAGTCCAATAACTGGTACCACACTTAAACAATGGATATTGGCATAAGTAACCAGTTTATTTATATCACCAGGAGGTTGGTCGACTCTTCATGTGAGTCGAGGGCTGGCCTTTTTTTAGGCCAAAGAATCAGCATTGCCATCCAACGCGGCAATGCAGCCAGCCTTCTGGGCACTTCTCCCGCTTGACAGCGATGCTCCACAACCCAGTTAGTAATGGATAATATGATACCCCTTGGTAAGACTGGTTGTCAGACTGTCGGGCCACTGACTACCTGTAACGACTGTCAGAGATCTACGTACTATCCTACAGCCTATCTGACCTCCACAACCCAGTTCATACTGGGTAATACGATACCGATAATATGATATCCCTTGGTAAGACTGGTAGTCAGACTGTCCGGTCACTGACTACCTGTAGCGACTGTCAAAGATCTACATCCTATCCTACAGTCTATCTGACCTCCACAACCCAGTTCATACTGGGTAATACGATACCACTTAGTAAGACTGGTTGTCAAACTTTTTGGGTGACTGAGTACCTGCAATTACTGTCAAAGATGGACAAATGACAGCCGGGACCAGCGGCTTAACGTGCTATCCGAGGCACGGAGGAAACTCGGGGTGTAATGGATGGGCATCCATCCACGGACCAACCTAGGCAAGCGCGGCTTTACCTGAATATTGACTCGAGCGGCTGTTATTATTTAGCCACGAGCTCCTCCACTTACTGTAGATCTCGCAAATGACACTTTAATTGAGCATAAAACCTGAAGCAAGAGCATATCAGAAACCACTCGAAACAATACTCAGTGAATCTAACAATAAAGAACTGCCGAACACTATACCCAGAATTCCGAGAAACAGCTTACCTATAACCTATTCCGACAAACAAAGAGAGCATGCATACGTTTCTCGTTATTTAGATTGAATCGAGTATGTAAATACATTTGAAAGTCGTGTAAAGCTCTTTATATCACTTCGGTTTGACACGAGTATGTCTCGAGCGTCAGGCTATGTATATCCGTATGTATACGGTATTCAACGTCGAACACCAAATGCTTGGTAACATTGCAGTTTGTAGTGACAAGAAAAGAAGAAGTAAACCCTACGTACGTAGGGTGGTAGGGGAATTTGGGTGAATGGGTAAATGGTTTAACATTCCTTCACAAATGTACACTCCCATTAGTAGTTTTTTTTTGTTACGCGATCATGTGTCCCATCCACTGCTGGGTAAACGCCTCCCTTTTCTCTTTTCAAACCTCTCATCTTGTACGAACTGACGGAGGAATTCGCCGTCGAGGTAGTGGCAAAAGGTGGTGTGGCGATCTGTAGGGCAATAGCCCTACAGATCACCATACGATCGCTATTCGTAATAACGTATCTGTGTTGACAGCTCGAAATTATAGTAACTGGGCTCAGTGTCCATCAATTAACTCTCAAAAGGTTAATTTCGTATTATGTATGACCAGTCGCGATCATTGATCATGATACTTATATTATTTCGATTATGTAAGCATAGTGGACAACAAATTGATGACAACTGATTAAAATGTAATTAAGCGTTAACTTCTACGACGATTACATGACGTGCTACGAAGCTTTTACAACATGCTACAGTACTGCTACGCGTGCTACGCCGTCGTAGCTAATACCCGAAAGCTACGTGTCTACACTTTATAGCTATTGTAATTTTAACGTTATAAAAGAGTATTTTTATCAACTACTAGCAGTTGCCAGCGACCTTCGATCGCGTGAAATTATTAAAAAAAAATATTACTTCCCTTTTTTAATCGGATTTTGTTAACAATTTCTAGGGTTTTATTTTGTTTACACAGAACCGTAATTATTAAAAAAAAAAAGTAGCCTAAGTTAGACCTAATAACATCCTTACAAAATCGGTCTAGTCGTTTGAGACATTAGCCGGAACAAACAGACACGCAAAATTTGAAAAAGTTGTTTTTTGTTAAGTGCCGTACAAAGGCCGTACAGCAAAAAGCTGTTATTTTGATATTGCAATCAGACACTTCAATTTCATTTTTAATAATGATGATGATGAATAGATGAATACTTTGTTAACTTAACTTTTTTGCTGCCACATTGTGATAGTTAGTCGTATCAAAATAGTCCTGGTACTCAGTTTAAATAGCCAAATGAAACCTTCCTCCTAAAACACATATATTTCCAATACATCGACACTAGTTCAGTCGAGAATTAATACGATTCTGTCGGCTATAACCCGGCGGGGCACAGTCGACGCATGGCCGCATTGCTTGGGCGGCCAACCGTGTAAGTACCCCTTAAGTGTTAACATCATGTGTAGCAATGCCTTGATCAGGGATTTATTAATTAGTGGGCAAGCTGCAGCTCCATGTAATGGTATTATCTGTTGCTATTGCTGATTAGGGGATATTGTTGGTTAACACAATCTGTTAGTGTGTAAACTAATATAATTTCACGTTTCACCCGCCCGCCTATTTCATGTTGTCGAATACGTGTATATGACGTACTTCCATACAAACTCTCATCCCCTGATTAACACTTGGATGCGTTTTTTTAATGATTTTTCAGTGCTCATAATCTATTGGTATGAAGAAAACTCGTTTACAACATTTCAAGCATCTAATCCCAGAGGTTTAGGCTGTGCGTTGTCTATTAGTAAATTTGAATTTCTCTATTCCCTGATCATTGTAATCTGGATCTATTCAAACTTCGAATGAATCAGTTTCTTCTAGAAAAGCGTGCAGCACGCTAGGCTGCATCATCGCTTCACATCAGCCGAGTTGCGTCCATCCATCGTTTCTTTGGTCTTGCTCAGAGAGAATGAGAATGTGCTTCGTTTTGTTAAAGCAACCTTCGACTATGCATACACGAACACAATGCGATACCTTGATCAAATACAGTCGTAAACAGAAGTCTGCAATAACAGTCGACATTCTAGAAAGTACCTACTCAGATCGAGTACAATACGATTCCTTTCTGATCGATATAGTTACGAGGGCTCTGACAAAGATCGGCTTTTATTGACGATAGATTTGTAGGGAAGCTGCGTGTTCGTTTGTAGACTAAACAAAGGTAAGGTCTTACGTTACAAGTGAAATTTTATTTTATTAAATATAAATTCTGCCTAGCCTTTTGCCAATAATGTTGGGGTTAACGTCCAGTATCAGTCATATGCATGCATTCAGTCTAACTGAATGCATCTAAATACTAGTATTCACACGGCGCGGTTTCTTTTTACAAGCTTAACTTAACTTGCAATGTTTGTGAGTTTATTTAGTTCAAATCTTAATTTTAAAACAGTTATCTCAAAACGATGATCAATACGGAGACATTTCTTTTAAATTATGGTGAACAGACACCATCGATTTTCTTAACAATTATTGGCTAATGATGACAGCGAGCCGGAAGACGTTGCGTTGGAAGACCTCCCACTAGGTGGACCGATGACCTGGTGAAGGTTGCGGGAATCCGTTGGATGCGATTCGCACGGGACCGGTCAATATGGCGACACTTGGGGGAGGCCTATGTCCAGCAGTGGACGTCTTTCGGCTGAAATGATGATTATGATGAGGACGACATGCTGTATCTCGTCTCTGAACCGTTTGCGGGCCCAGGTTGGCCGCTGTAGAAGTAATCTGGCCAAATGGGGTATCATCGACCCGTCCCAAAGACAATCGTCAGTGTAGAGCCCCTCTGCAGGATATGCCCCACCTCCTCTCTTGCCCATCCTGCACAGCCACCTGCACCTTCCAGGATTTAAACGAAGCCAACCACAGAGCTAGGCAACATACTGGTCGGGTATTATTTATGTCTATCGACACGCAAAGAAGAAGAAGGACAAACTGTTGTAACTTCCTCACTCAGCCAACCCTCTTTGAAATATTTTATTGTTTACACGCAGACCTAGGCAAAACAGTTTGGTCTATCGTTGATCAAACGTTGTTTAGCTCCGAGACCACTTTTTTACCAAGGGGTATCGTATTACCCCGGACAAACAGGGTCAGATAGTCAGTCGGTCCATGTAAAATACGGGTATTTAGCTGTCCGGTTAGACTGGAAGCCGACCCTAACATCACAAGTAGACTAATTCTTTAAGGTCACTATAATTGTTTTCTTATAGCAATAGCCTGGCTTGAGTAGATTTATCTTGGTTTGCACAGATTAACACAGCCCTTATTTTTGGATGGGAAATCATCAAATGACTTCTCTCGCTCTGGGCGGAGCAGGAGGGAGTGTCAGACTTTTACTGACTAAAACCCATCCATGTTCCTTCATCACCCTTCATTGTGTTCTTTACAAATTTGGTTAGATAATCAATAGATTCAAGCCATAATATTGTAACGAAAAATTCATCGTTTTTGTCCACCCAGGAGGTATTTCGAGAAAACCTACAGGCCTCCAGGCTTGCCAAATTTCAGTTAGGTACATGATTTTGATTATGTTTTTATGTGTATGTCTACCAACATAATCAGACTCGTGTAACATCATTACTTTATTCGTCAACAAACAGGAAGGTTCCATGACAAATATTTGACCGTCAATAATTACGAGCTCAACTTATTTGTCGGATTTCCACAGAGAATGTAATCATTTCATTGATTGCTCGTGACAGATTGACGGTAATTTCATTGCGATTATGCTCTCTACTCTTTGGTAACGGGATTTCAGATTTTAATTGACGCTTTTATTTTGTTTCGAGTGCGCGATATAACGTAATTGGAATAATTATTTCAATTGGTTACATTGAATTTATATGCTTTTCACTTAATGTATCAATTCACCGTATTGCAGTCCACTGTTGGATACGGGCCTCTCCCAAACTGCGCCTCAACATCCTGTCTTCCATTATCCACATCCAGTCTCATCCAGTCTGACCCAGTCACTTTTTTATAAGCTTTTATTTAATTACCTTGGTAATTAGTATCTATTGGAGAAATCTGTGCAACTGGATTTCAAAACCAGTTCCTTGCACACACCTTTGGTTCTGGTGACAATACATTTTTGTGACAGGCGTGACTTGATCCTGCTGCCAGCTTCGTCTCCTCACGAGAAAACTCCTCAACGGCACGGACACTTTACTTTGTAAATGTCACCGTGAAATTGTAAAACCCGTTAGATTGTAATCTATCTAGCGAGATTGTAAACTCTCGAAAGATTGTCAACCGAATCACAATTTTACTGTTTCACTTCGATAGATTATAATCTACCGAAAGATAATGCGTTAAATTATAAGCAGTATGTTCGGTTTACAATCATTCGAGAGTTTGCAATCTCGCTAGATAGATTACAATCTAACTGGTTTTACAATTTAACGCTGACATATATACGCGTTCAATGTTCATAGCTAAACCTAATTTTCTTCTTTTCATTCTAGTAAAAGATTGTTTTTTAAGTTTAATTTATTATGATACAACCATGTGTTATTGTTATTTATTTTTGTCGATCTCTCTATAGGTAAGTATCACTGAACTAGACTAATTTATCAATTAAATGAGATTTATTCTTGCACAGAATAAAATAAGTCAATGTAAACGTAGTACTTATTAAACAATCTTTTTACACTTCTCAAAATTAATTTAAGATTTAAGTAAAAGTAAACATAATTAATGCGGATTTCTCACTGTACAGGAAATCTATACAAATCAAGACCATGTTATATTGGAAATGTGTAGCCTAAGGCGACTACAGGAGCTAAATTAGCAACTCTATTTGTGGTCTTTCAAACTTCGTTTGAAATACTCTTAGAATAAAGTTCTAATCAGCTTGCACTACAAAGTGGTTGTTACGTTAGTCACTGCGGGCCGAATAATATAAAATTAATGGCATTTGGCGATTTACAAAAAACAATTGATTGGAATAAAAAAATAAAACACTATGATGCTATTAGGTTGCTTGTAGAATTATTTGCCAAAAAATCAGAATGATCGCATGTATTTATGTATGGTTTTTACTCGTTAAAAGAATTTTTTAGAGATAAGGTCGTGATTTTTTTATCGAGTAAAATTTGTTGTATTAGGTTTTCAAAACACTATCGTACTAGCATATTATATCCTGAAGAATATCATATATTTTTCTGGTTTTCTTTATTGCAGTGAATCATATGGTTTTTTTGCATTATAAAACTCGCGTTTAACTTCTGTAGTCCCCTTAAATAGAAATAAAATATCTGCTAATTAGATTCATAAGATTTTGGTTTTTTCCCAATTCTTTTGTTTGTTATTTTAACTAATGAAGTTTCCAGACAAGAAGAATTTTTAATATTTATCTTCATTTTAATTGAAAACTTGCGACTTATGAGCATACGATATTTGTAATTGTTACAAAGCAAAAAAAATACTAGTGTACAGACTGACTACAATCTAAAATATTTATTGTTTCCCGGAGGACAAAGGCCGCTTTTAATTCTTTACAATGGTTTTCTTCACCACAAGTCATCAAATTGACAAAATCACGTCAATCCTTAACCTTCAACGATGAACCTATGCTTTTTTTTCATAGCCTATATTGGGTCCCACTGCTGGGCAAAGGCCTCTCCTCCAAACCTCTCTGTTTTGTGAAATTTTGGGCCTGTTTAACCTATTTTAAGCCTTCTTAATCAAGGATTGATAAAACACCCTAATTAACTTTAAATAAGTAAACATCCCATCGAGTAAACAAACAAATATATATTCCACTCTAAAAGACCTTTTAGAGTAACCATTAATTGTCGGAACTCTTTACAACTGGCGTAGTGGAAAATATCCGAGCGGAGTGTATATAGTAGTAACATACGAGCCTCTGAGGGGCACTGGTGATTCGAATTATAGCTATTTGTTCTCCTCCAAAGTAGTATTGCACAGTAACCCATGTCTAATGGTAGTTGCAGTGTCGGCCTGGCACCTAATGGGGATATTTCAAACAGCATTTGTTATCGTCAAAGTGATAGATAACTTGATGTTTTAACGGCTTGACTGTAACAAGCGGTGCGGTTGTTTCGTTGGTGGGCATTCGATACTGAATGCTCCATTGTGACTAGTTGTTGGAATTGTCGAGGTTGTTCGTCGACGATTTGAAATGAACCAAAGGGAGATATTTGTCCGGGGCTGCGGGACTGTTCGAAAGAGATACCGTGGCCCTGGAACACAAAGAGCGATGAAGGAACATGGATGGGTTTTAGTCAGTATAAGTCTGACACTCCCTCCTGCTCCGCCCAGAGCGGGTGATGATTTGCCATCCGAAAAAAAAACAATGCGAGATATTTGTCAAATGGTTTACCTATTCTAAATGTATCGTTTACAATGGGAATTGGGATGTGGGTAAAATGATAAATGATCATCATCATCAACATTTCAGCAAAAAACGTCCACTGCTGGACATAGGTCTCCCCCAAATGTCGCCACATTGACCGGTCCCATGCGACTCACATCCAGCTGATCCTCGCAACCTTCAGCAGGTCATCGGTCCACCTAGTGAGAGGCCTTCCAACGCAATGTGGATGGCAATGAATGTGGGTTAATCAAACAAAACAAAAAAATATTTATTTCGAACAACACGGTCTATACAGTTTAGTGAATAAGTACTTTAGAACTATGTTAGTGGTAAGACATTTGGTGATTAAATTACACTCATAAAATTTAAAAATTCGTTCCTCAAATAATAATTACATCGTTAATGATCATTAATTAGTTTTAGTCAGCACCCTAATTTGGTGGAGGGCATAATGATGGGTAAATGGGTTCATACTCATTTTAGTTTGGAGAGTTCGAGCGCGTGTACCGGCGACGTATAAAAAACAAAACTATTTGTCTATTTACTGGCAACGAGTTGAGTTGCTTAATTGTCTATTTTGTACTTTATTATGTTTGAGTTTTGTTTTTAATATATGTTACTAAACAACTACCGTAATAAAATTAAACAATTACAAGCAAAACTAAAACACAAAAATCTACAAAATAAACAAATGAGAGCTCGACTCGTTGCGAGTAAATCTCTTTAATGCTTAAAAGGAACCGCGAGGTTATACAGGAGAATGTTGTTAAGCTGTTCACCTTACTTATTACCGGGCTGTCTTAAAATGTACACTTTTTCATTAGCCATAAAGTTCTTTAACCACTGTATACAGCGTGAAAAAGAAAGGTGTGGTCTCGTACAGTTTAGATCGTAGATATTAAAGTTTTATGTAGAACAGCTGTTTTTTTTTTCGTGATTATAATATTGGCCCCATTGAGAAAGTTGTTCCGTTTGATGGTCACTACCGCACCCTTTAATATGACCATACTTTTCTGGTACAGGCTGTATACGGAGTACATCAAACTACCCGAAACTGACAAATTTTCCCAATCAACCTTAAAAATTTAAAATCTATTAAAGAAAGGGGTTTGAATTAAATGGCCAACTTAACTTCCGCCATTTTTTTTCTGTTTTAAAGTTGTGGCCATTCGTAAAACCTATATTAATAAAAAAAACCTTCAATAAAAAACGTGACACTTTAGATAATTTTGTCTTATTTAAATTTGTTTCTATTAATGCTAGCTACCGATTAATGTAGATTTTGTGAGTGGTCGTCATTTTGAAAATAAAATAAAATGGCGGAAATTAAGCCGGCCAGGTTTCAAACAAAAATCTTCCTAGCCCTTTGACAGATTGTAGTAGTGATGTGCTGGCGTCTGTACACGCTGTATTGTGAACAGACGGTTTATCAACATCTTGGTAGGAGAATCGTAAAATTTGGAAGGAGGCACGTAAATGAGATGCTTCAGGCTTTAATAACGTTATTCTAAAGTTATGTTTAGTGTTATTGTGTGCGTAGGCGTCTGATAAATAAACTGTTATGTTGCGTAGTGGGTTTAATATGTGTGTAAAATACGTACGAAAAGGTGAGAGTGTTTTGGGTTTTTAGAACAAGCCTAGCTATCTCTTGATAAGCGAAGTTGTGAAAACTGTAATTTATCTGCACAGTGTAGCTAGCATACGGGTTTCGTATCCTATAATGGGCGTAAATGTACCCTTTACAAAGCCGAAAGGTGCTGGTTCTTCCCATCATTGCGATCATTTTTTTTGTTTTAGATCATACCTGGGAACCTTCTTGTAACGGAGATATTGGGATATAAGTTTTAAATGTTATAACTATACTTTGAATACCTCTATGAGCCCCTAGCTATTCAATGCATTATTATTTGAGTGCGACACTTTGAGTTCTACAGTAAAAACGTAAGAATCATCCCAAAAAAGTTGTTTGCCAGCAATATTTTTACGTAGAGTTACTTAGCTCAATGTCCAGCTTGGTTGATGGCTTCGTGAAGGGCCTGTTAACTTGTATATTAAGGCCCTTCTAACCCTAAAATTAGCAACTCTATTTGTGGTTTTTCAAACTTCGTTTGAAATACTGTTAGAATAAAGTTCTAATCAGCTTGCACTACAAAGCGGTTGTTACGTCAGTCACTGCGGCCGAATAGTGCGACATGAGTGGTTTTTTGCGATTAACAAAAAAAACTATTGATTGGACTAAAAAAGTAAAACACATGACCTGCTTTATAGTTAGTTCAGTTAGTATGCAAAGTTTCATGATCTAATTTGAAATACTTTTTGAATACCAGCGGTTTATTGTTCGATTTGGAGGTTACTTTGGATTTTTTTTCTATAGAGAAAAAATTATGGAACATAGTACTTAGCATTAATCCTCAACTTTACCATATATTTATTTCAAAATTATTGCTGCATTGTTTTAGGCGTAACGGAGGATCATGCTAAGCCATTTGAGGGGGTATAGGCCCTTAAATACGTGCCACTGCTTGTAATCAGATACGTAGTCATTATTCTTCTACCCTTAACTTATATGATTTCTTCTTTTTACTGCTCTATTAGTCATCATCTCAGTGGTAACCGTCTTTCAAGCTATATCATCATTCACACAACTACCCCAACACCATCCCTCGTTATTTTAGTGTCAATGGATGACACAAATTTTGAATCACTTAATATCCGAGCACCAAAAACATTCAACAACAAAAAATAACACTAAAAAGCTACTAAAACAAAAAGCGATAATATAATAATTAGCGCATCTCTCAACTCGGGTATCGGAATTTGCCGCTGCAGGTAATGTTCCTAACTCAGACGAACTTTCTCAAAAGTTGGGAATTCATTAAAAACAATAGCCGTTCGAGGATAACTCTCTTCTTCTTGCTAGCGAAGCTGGCTGCGAAGTTCCTTGCTTCATTATAATTCAGCCAGGGGCTCCTGAATTCTGAATCTGGAAGAGTGCTCCAATGTCTGAGGTCGCATCGTGAACTTTCGGCTCACTTCATCACTATACTTATTTTAATAAAGTTAGCTTTTAGTGAAATGAAGACCATTTTGATGAACAAAGGAGTAGAGCAAGATCCCAGGGCCGCCAGACCTTACTTATTTTCTCATGAACAAAACGTGTATAGCATCAAGTAGTGTTAGTGTGTACTGTGAACGTATGCATACCTGCTAACTTGTGGTAACGGCCAGTTTTTAGATATCAGGTGCTAAAGTTGCGTAAAAATAATACAATTTTTTCTCAAAAGAAAAAAAAAAAATCAGCACTCGGCAGTGCTGATTTTTGAATATGTTGTAAAGACGGTTGTTAAACCGGGGTTGCGGGACTGTTCCAGGGTTGCGAGACTGTTCGAAAGAGATACCGTGGCCCCGGAACACAAAGGGCGATGAAGGAACATGAATGGGTTTTAGTCAGTAAAAGTCTGACACTCCCTCCTGCTCCGCCCGGAGCGGGAGAAGTCGTTTGATGATTTCCCATCCGAAAAAAGATTTTTAAAAAATATTATTAACACTGCCAGATGCTTCAGGGGTATCGTATCCAGTACTCACTGGGTTGTGGAGGTCAGATAGGCAGTCGCTCTATGTAAAATACTGGTATTCGGCTGCATCCGGTTAGACTGGAAGCCAACCCCAATAAAACTTGGGAAAAGGCTAGGCAAATGATGACTGCCAGATGCTTCAGGTCGGCAGAAATTCCTGCAAAGCTCGGAAAAATTTATGTGATTTTACCGATAGTCCGAGACTTAATTTTTATATTTGATACTCAGGAAATCATTTCAGTACTTATTTTGAGCCAGACCAATCATAGCTGGGCCAAACATCCCCCAGACATAATTAAAATGTCGCTGTATGAGCGCATTGGTTTATTGAACTCTTGCAAAAATGATGAATTGCGACTCTACAATTGTTCTGACTGTTACAATGATTAATAAAAAAACCCTCTCAATATCAAATACAAAAAAAATATAGACTGATGTGAAATTTCACGTTATTTTTTCCGCGCTTTAAAGCGTCTGGCAGAAATTTCCATCAACGGGCGGTATCAGGCAGTGTTGGTTATTAGTTTTTAACAATATTCTCTGTAACATATACAAAAAACAGCACTCGGGCTTTAAGAAAAAATAGTATTATTTTTACGCAACTTTGGCAACTAATTTCTAAAAATTGGTCGGCGGCACAAGTAAGCAAGTATGCATACGTTCATAGTACATACTTGATGCCACACATTTTGTTCATGAGAAAATAAGTAAGGTCTGGCAGCTCTGGGATCTTGAACCATAAGTAAGGTCTGGCGGCCCTGGGATCTTAGACTACAGGAATTTGTTCTGAATTAGAACTTTCGTATTAACTTATCAATTGAAGTAGCTACGTACATAAGGCCACGTCTCAGTCGCCAATAACTTAAAACAAAGTAAGAAAGTCTAGAAAACAATAAAAACTACATTATTCCAGCATGCGGTACTTATTCAAAATTGAAGGCTCAAGTCAAAAGGAACCGTTTTGTTCCGTAGCCAAAGTAATCTTGGTGAGTCGAAAGGCTTATCTGAATTGCAAATAACTCCAATTTTATCAAGAAAATGCAACCAGAGCTGCATTTAATTCACTATAACGCATTCACGAATTATGCAGTCAAAACAACAGATAGACTGTCGCAGATATGCTAAAATATATCTCAGTTGTGGTGCAGTATATTACAGGCCACGCTGCGATATTTACATAAACGTTTTGTACTCTCATTTGTAGGATAGCTGTAATTGTAATAAGCGATAGTATTTTAGCGAGGGAAGTTTTTTTGGTAATACCTACTCATTCTTTTGGATTAGGCCCAATAAAGTGTCTAGTCCATGCAACAAGTATTTGGGTGGTATATTCTATGGAATCCTTTCAACTATTTCAAGTAGAGCAAATATTGCAAGTCACAATAAATGGTCGCTGTACTTACTATCTATGCCGTAGACTGGAGTACTGGAGTGAAGACTACGGACGGGACGGAGGAATGGAAGACAACCGACAAGGTGGACTGAAGATCGTACTAAAGTGGCTGAAGAAACTGGATAGCCATGACTAAAAACCTCGAAAAGTTGAGAGATTTATACACTCACCATATTTATTTATTTTATTTATTTCAATATCTAAAAAATCTAATCTATTACAGTTTGGTTTTAGCCACACATCGAAAACCTCTCAGGGCTTATCTGTGTGCTGGCGAGCCGTTCGTTTAAATTTTACAAAATGTTACAACTACAATGATAGGTACAATAAAACTTACTTTTAAATGATGGTGATAAAAATTGAAAGGTATATACACACTTTAAGAGAAGTTTTGTGGCCATTGGGTGGCCAAAGATTGAAAAAGAAGAAGTACGGTCGAACAAGCTATTTGGTTTACATTTTACAATGTAATTAGTAGGTTAAACTGTAAACTAAATAACTTGTCCGACCGTACTTACGTGTTTAGATATAAATCAAATTAAATCTTAAATTTATTTGCAAACATGGGTTATTGGTACATTTTTTTATATATATGTACAGTCCACAATGTCTGACTTTTTCTAAAGAGATAGGCACACTTTTAAACGTTGATATTAAATATCTTAACATATTTTTTTTTACATCACTACGGCACGTGACGCAACCTAATCTGTATTTAGCTTTTATTTGTCTTAATATTGTCATATATTAAATTCCAAATATTATGTAAACACCTTATGGTATTTTCGTTTAAAATTTAAGAGATGTTGTAATGACTTCATTCTCGCGTCATCTTTATACTGCCGGTGCTCATGTTTCATTTGAGAATTTATATTAAAAATCCCAGACGAAGTGAGACATGCCATTTTGACGAAAAACTTTATATTATCATTCAGGTGTTTCAGCAAACGTATAGGTATACAAATTATGCTGAAAATCAAAATGTAGTTAAGTTTCATAAAAATGTTTTATTGAATACATTATTAGTTTTGTTAAAAGAACAATTGTTGGCACTGTTTGTTTGTTTCCGTAAATAGGCACTTTTAACTTTTTTTTTCGGGAAGATAAAAGATATTCATGCTGCTTTCATGACAAACAGTGCGTGTAGCAGTATTGCTAAAATATATAAATATTTTTTATTCTCAAATAATTTTAGTTACTTAGTTGTTATTTTGATATCTAAGTCAGCAACGAACCACCAAACTGAGACCTTTCATCCAAGTTTTATGTCCACTTACATCGACGTCATACGATTTGCCAGTTTTTGAAAATCCAAACTAAAATGTTATACTTAAACCAAAAATATCGTGTTGTTAGTCGTAGTCATAGGTACGTGGTAGTCTAGTCACTAGTGGTGTGACTGTCTAAATGCCTAGTCATAGGTCTCGAGTTTTGTTTTTCGGATTCATGTATAATTATCATTTACTTCGATGAAGGAAAACATTGTGAAGAAATCAGCATGCCAGAGAGATATTTCTCGACGACATGTAAAGTCTGACACCAGGTTAGGCATTAACCACACGATAAAGGGAGAAGTCGTAGTAGCAATACAACATGCTTTAAAGCCACTTTTTCTTTTCTAAGCTCTACGGACTAATTAAACATATATTACTAAATTATTGCTGGTCAGGAACACAACTAAGCTGCATCAGCACTTGATAATGACCTCCAAAGACCGATTAATGTAAAATTAGCGTAACTTATCCTCTGTTTAGTGAGGTGCATAATGTAGCTCGCTCAAGCCAGGTCTGACCGTACTTAAGGTGTTAAGCCGCGGTGTGATAGCTGCCATTAATAACTTACAACACTTAAACACACCTCCTCATTTATTCAAAGCTTACCTTCGTTGTATGTAATACATCTCCACACACGATACATTGGATAAAGCCTGGATTCTGAATTCCTTTGCCAGCGGGTGTTTAACGACGTGTGAACGTGTTTTACTTGGTACCTATTCAAGGTTTTGCTGTTCGTTTTTTTATCAACTGCACCCAATAAAGTCCCACTAATATTATAAACTAGCGACCCGCCCCGGCTTCGCTCGGGACCAATTTAGAACAAAAAAAGAAGTGCGCTTACTGTAAAATTATTTTGCAATGCCTTTATTTTCCAATAATTCCATATTTTTTTTAGGTGCTAAAATCATTAAATGAGTCCTCCCCAGCCCTGGGTGGAGCGGAAGGGACTGTCAGACTTACTGACTAAAACACACTGACTAAGACACCATGTTCTTTCGCCCTTTACGTTCCAGGGCCCCGGTAACCTGTTTAGACAGTCCCGCGACCCCGGCAGTTGCCATAACTCCTAAGATATTCATTTAAATTGATTAGGGTTCTAAAATAGATATTGAAGATAATCTATATAGATTTACACTATACACCATAAATAAGTTTCTAAAATAATGCAATACTTTAAGATGAAAATGGTTAAAGTGACCAACTGTTACGTTACGAGTTCCTATGAACTCCGTTACAAAATGACATAACTCCATCGAGTTTGGGCTTGTATGATTCGTCTTGAAGAGTACTTTAGTCCTAAATGGTAATCAAGGTTTGATGATGAATTTGGAAGGTGGATATGGAATCTCCGTAATAAAACGACTTTACCACATCGAGTTTGGGCTCGTTTAATTCGTCTTAATGAGTACTTTGGTCCTAGATGAGTCTAATACATATTTTTTCTTACTTTCTGCTTTATTTAGATAATGTGTGCTCAAAATATTGCATTGTTCGTACTACGAATTACTACGGGCTACGGAAAAACGCCGCTACGCGTTACGACCAATGCCGTAGTAAGTCCCGAATCATAAATACTAAAAAGTTAAAAATAAAATTAAAAGTAAAAAAACTTTTTTAAAAACCAGCTTTTGTTTTAATGCGCTAAAAAGAATAAAATAAACTTTTCTTTTAAAACTTTTACTATCAACTTATAACGTTATTACACAATTTATATGATTTAAAAGCTTGTCGCGAGATCTATCGTTATTAAGTTTAGTAAGAGGTACTCGCCAATTGATTCTTTTTATATTATTTAAGTAACAAAAGAAAAAGAAAGAAAGGCTAAAAAAAGTGCCACTAATTTAAATTGAGAAAGCAACAGAAGACAAAAGACACACTCAACATCACACAATACTCTATTTATTGATGATTTTTATGATAATTATAGATCAGCGGTCGGCAACACGCGGCCCGCGGACGTCATAGTTGCGGCCCGTGAATGTTTCGTAAATAAGTTATAATTATCAAAATAAATGCATGAACGAACCGCAATCGACAGTATAGTGTAGATCAAGCCTTAAGGTGCCACTAGTCGACATTTTTTCCATAGAAATGTCGGGAAGGAATTACTACACTGTTTGACACTGTACATCCAAAGTTAAACATGGTTTCGTTTTTTCTCATTATTAATTTTGTCTGTGCGGAAACAGAATAGTGCAATAAAAAGCCATTAAAAAGTTACGAGCTACCAAAGATTCGTTTTTATTGCCAATTTTAACGCAAGTTTGGGCTTATATTAGTAATAAAAGAAGTGTCAAATTTCCAAAACAAAGTCGGTACCGACAAAGCACAATTATCGAAGAGTTCAATAAATTTTATTTGTAATTGATTTATGCGGTGTTTTTTTATAAAACTCTATTTTCTTTTCCAAAGGCCTTTTCGTATTTTTTTACGCGCGTCTTTTACGATGAATTATCGTGCATCTCAATAAACTCACTCTGTCGGGCACGATGCCATTTTTCTATAGGATATGACCAATTATACGTAGGTATATGGGCTTCTAGGGTTAATATCACAAGTGCGGGCCGCACTTAGTTTATTTTGCCACCTTGTGGCCCTTGCCTGCCAAAAGGTTGCCGACCGCTGATATAAATGATTGATTATGTTCTTCAGTACAATTTCTCAATTCATGTACAAAAATATTTCATTAGAGTCAGCTAAAGGCAGCACCACATGTTCAAAAAAACCGAACTGGTTATCCAAAAAGTCCGTCCCACATCCCTTACTCCACAAATCAAAACCAATCCAAGAACTCTTCATCGTCGGCTAATTCGTTAACTCGAGAACAATGCACACTGGGTACCGAATTGCTGTCGACTATACGATGCAGATCGGTATCCGGCCATGCGTAAGACGAAATCATTCCATCCGGCTTGATCCGGCTGGCGGCCAGCCTCGTCGAGACTGTCTCACATACGAGGCGTCCGACCGTGAAATCGTACATCCGTAAATGTGTACACGCCTGTATCTATAGTATGTACGCGTACACTTACGAGCACTAACATGTATACGTGTAGCGAAATTTGTATACCGTGCATAGTCCGTGGCCCGAATTCCTGCTACGCTGATGTCGGTCGCGTACGTTGGTCGCGCATGCGAGAATACATTGTTTTCTATATAGCACCATACTGCAACGCGACCAACCGTACGCGACAGACGTCAGCGTAACAGGAATTCAGTCCTGAGGTGTGTATGCACAGTTGCGAATACTCATAGTTTTCCGAACTATGTTGGAGTCGTCTATAAACAGATGCAGCGATTCTCTTGTAGAATAATGATTTTAACTTTACGATAAAACCTATTTCATAATAGAATAAGTTCATATCAGCATAAATTAAAATTTAATAAAAAAAAAGGTGCTTCGTGTTAGATCTAGACATATTTGTGCTCGTGACTGTACATCGTCTGTGAAGTGTGTACGAGTACGTTTGTATAAAACAGAGAAGAAACGCCTTTGCGGAGTCGGAGTGATGGTGAAAAATGTTGGGTGTAAATAGATCTGCGCCATCACTTACATGAATGCACTTGCCTGATGGTTTAATAGAATATCTTAAACTTCTTGAGACTGTTGATGTAACAGTACTATATGAATTCAAAAGGGTGACAGAACAAAAAGTTTTTTTTTTTCATATTTATCCTACGAAATGATGTAGTCCAATAACTGTTACCACACTTAAACAATGGATATTGGCATAAGTAACCAGTTTATTTATATCACCAGGAGGTTGGTCGACTCTTCATGTGAGTCGAGGGCTGGCCTTTTTTTAGGCCAAAGAATCAGCATTGCCATCCAACGCGGCAATGCAGCCAGCCTTCTGGGCACTTCTCCCGCTTGACAGCGATGCTCCACAACCCAGTTAGTAATGGATAATATGATACCCCTTGGTAAGACTGGTTGTCAGACTGTCGGGCCACTGACTACCTGTAACGACTGTCAGAGATCTACGTACTATCCTACAGCCTATCTGACCTCCACAACCCAGTTCATACTGGGTAATACGATACCGATAATATGATATCCCTTGGTAAGACTGGTAGTCAGACTGTCGGGTCACTGACTACCTGTAGCGACTGTCAAAGATCTACATCCTATCCTACAGTCTATCTGACCTCCACAACCCAGTTCATACTTCGTAATACGATACCACTTAGTAAGACTGGTTGTCAAACTTTTTGGGTGACTGAGTACCTGCAATGACTGTCAAAGATGGACAAATGACAGCCGGGACCAGCGGCTTAACGTGCTATCCGAGGCACGGAGGAAACTCGGGGTGTAATGGATGGGCATCCATCCACGGACCAACCTAGGCAAGCGCGGCTTTACCTGAATATTGACTCGAGCGGCTGTTATTATTTAGCCACGAGCTCCTCCACTTACTGTAGATCTCGCAAATGACACTTTAATTGAGCATAAAACCTGAAGCAAGAGCATATCAGAAACCACTCGAAACAATATTCAGTCAATCTAACAATAAAGAACTGCCGAACACTATACCCAGAATTCCGAGAAACAGCTTACCTATAACCTATTCCGACAAACAAAGAGAGCATGCATACGTTTCTCGTTATTTAGATTGAATCGAGTATGTAAATACATTTGAAAGTCGTGTAAAGCTCTTTATATCACTTCGGTTTGACACGAGTATGTCTCGAGCGTCAGGCTATGTATATCCGTATGTATACGGTATTCAACGTCGAACACCAAATGCTTGGTAACATTGCAGTTTGTAGTGACAAGAAAAGAAGAAGTAAACCCTACGTACGTAGGGTGGTAGGGGAATTTGGGTGAATGGGTAGTTTTTTTTTGTTACGCGATCATGTGTCCCATCCACTGCTGGGTAAACGCCTCCCTTTTCTCTTTTCAAACCTCTCATCTTGTACGAACTGACGGAGGAATTCGCCGTCGAGGTAGTGGCAAAAGGTGGTGTGGCGATCTGTAGGGCAATAGCCCTACAGATCACCATACGATCGCTATTCGTAATAACGTATCTGTGTTGACAGCTCGAAATTATAGTAACTGGGCTCAGTGTCCATCAATTAACTCTCAAAAGGTTAATTTCGTATTATGTATGACCAGTCGCGATCATTGATCATGATACTTATATTATTTCGATTATGTAAGCATAGTGGACAACAAATTGATGACAACTGATTAAAATGTAATTAAGCGTTAACTTCTACGACGATTACATGACGTGCTACGAAGCTTTTACAACATGCTACAGTACTGCTACGCGTGCTACGCCGTCGTAGCTAATACCCGAAAGCTACGTGTCTACACTTTATAGCTATTGTAATTTTAACGTTATAAAAGAGTATTTTTATCAACTACTAGCAGTTGCCAGCGACCTTCGATCGCGTGAAATTATTAAAAAAAAATATTACTTCCCTTTTTTAATCGGATTTTGTTAACAATTTCTAGGGTTTTATTTTGTTTACACAGAACCGTAATTATTAAAAAAAAAAAGTAGCCTAAGTTAGACCTTATAACATCCTTACAAAATCGGTCTAGCCGTTTGAGACATTAGCCGGAACAAACAGACACGCAAAATTTGAAAAAGTTGTTTTTTGTTTAAGTGCCGTACAAAGGCCGTACAGCAAAAAGCTGTTATTTTGATATTGCAATCAGACACTTCAATTTTATTTTTAATAATGATGATGATGAATAGATGAATACTTTGTTAACTTAACTTTTTTGCTGCCACATTGTGATAGTTAGTCGTATCAAAATAGTCCTGGTACTCAGTTTAAATAGCCAAATGAAACCTTCCTCCTAAAACACATATACTTCCAATACATCGACACTAGTTCAGTCGAGAATTAATACGATTCTGTCGGCTATAACCCGGCGGGGCACAGTCGACGCATGGCCGCATTGCTTGGGCGGCCAACCGTGTAAGTACCCCTTAAGTGTTAACATCATGTGTAGCAATGCCTTGATCAGGGATTGATTAATTAGTGGGCAAGCTGCAGCTCCATGTAATGGTATTATCTGTTGCTATTTCTGATTAGGGGATATTGTTGGTTAACACAATCTGTTAGTGTGTAAACTAATATAATTTCACGTTTCACCCGCCCGCCTATTTCATGTTGTCGAATACGTGTATATGACGAACTTCCATACAAACTCTCATCCCCTGATTAACACTTGGATGCGTTTTTTTAATGATTTTTCAGTGCTCATAATCTATTGGTATGAAGAAAACTCGTTTACAACATTTCAAGCATCTAATCCCAGAGGTTTAGGCTGTGCGTTGTCTATTAGTAAATTTGAATTTCTCTATTCCCTGATCATTGTAATCTGGATCTATTCAAACTTCGAATGAATCAGTTTCTTCTAGAAAAGCGTGCAGCACGCTAGGCTGCATCATCGCTTCACATCAGCCGAGTTGCGTCCATCCATCGTTTCTTTGGTCTTGCTCAGAGAGAATGAGAATGTGCTTCGTTTTGTTAAAGCAACCTTCGACTATGCATACACGAACACAATGCGATACCTTGATCAAATACAGTCGTAAACAGAAGTCTGCAATAACAGTCGACATTCTAGAAAGTACCTACTCAGATCGAGTACAATACGATTCCTTTCTGATCGATATAGTTACGAGGGCTCTGACAAAGATCGGCTTTTATTGACGATAGATTTGTAGGGAAGCTGCGTGTTCGTTTGTAGACTAAACAAAGGTATCTTATCTTACGTTACAAGTGAAATTTTATTTTATTAAATATAAATTCTGCCTAGCCTTTTGCCAATAATGTTGGGGTTAACGTCCAGTATCAGTCATATGCATGCATTCAGTCTAACTGAATGCATCTAAATACTAGTATTCACACGGCGCGGTTTCTTTTTACAAGCTTAACTTAACTTGCAATGTTTGTGAGTTTATTTAGTTCAAATCTTAATTTTAAAACAGTTATCTCAAAACGATGATCAATACGGAGACATTTCTTTTAAATTATGGTGAACAGACACCATCGATTTTCTTAACAATTATTGGCTAATGATGACAGCGAGCCGGAAGACGTTGCGTTGGAAGACCTCCCACTAGGTGGACCGATGACCTGGTGAAGGTTGCGGGAATCCGTTGGATGCGATTCGCACGGGACCGGTCAATATGGCGACACTTGGGGGAGGCCTATGTCCAGCAGTGGACGTCTTTCGGCTGAAATGATGATTATGATGAGGACGACATGCTGTATCTCGTCTCTGAACCGTTTGCGGGCCCAGGTTGGCCGCTGTAGAAGTAATCTGGCCAAATGGGGTATCATCGACCCGTCCCAAAGACAATCGTCAGTGTAGAGCCCCTCTGCAGGATATGCCCCACCTCCTCTCTTGCCCATCCTGCACAGCCACCTGCACCTTCCAGGATTTAAACGAAGCCAACCACCGAGCTAGGCAACATACTGGTCGGGTATTATTTATGTCTATCGACACGCAAAGAAGAAGAAGGACAAACTGTTGTAACTTCCTCACTCAGCCAACCCTCTTTGAAATATTTTATTTTTTACACGCAGACCTAGGCAAAACAGTTTGGTCTATCGTTGATCAAACGTTGTTTAGCTTCCGAGACCACTTTTTTACCAAGGGGTATCGTATTACCTCGGACAAACAGGGTCAGATAGTCAGTCGGTCCATGTAAAATACGGGTATTTAGCTGTCCGGTTAGACTGGAAGCCGACCCTAACATCACAAGTAGACTAATTCTTTAAGGTCACTATAATTGTTTTCTTATAGCAATAGCCTGACTTGAGTAGATTTATCTTGGTTTGCACAGATTAACACAGCCCTTATTTTTGGATGGGAAATCATCAAATGACTTCTCCCGCTCTGGGCGGAGCAGGAGGTGTAATGTCGGTATCTGTATAATTGTCTCTGTGGGCCAGTCCACGATTAAACTCAGTACCGCCAGCACGTTGTTTTATTGTTGCGCGTAGCAAACAGTTCAGTGGCGACGAGGACAAAAATATAAATTCAGCTTACGATAATTGTATCAAGCACAGTAATGACGATCGGTAAAATAGCAGAATTCGATGTGCATAAAGACGATTGGCGGTTATATATCGAACGTTTAGAACAGTATTTCGTAGTGAACGACGTGAAAAGTGAGCTATTTGTACCGACGTTAATTACGCTTATGGGCGCGGAAAGTTATGAACTATTAGTGAGTTTGTGCACCCCAGATAAACCAAAGTCAAAGACTTTTACGCAAATTGTGGATATCATGGGAAAACATCTGCAGCCTAAGCCGAGTGAGCTAGCTGAGAGGTACAAGTTTAGGAAGAGGACTCAACAAGGTAGCGAATCAATAGCTGAGTACATCGCTGTTCTCAAGAAAATGTCCAAAACTTGTGAGTTCGGTGCGTGGCTTGAAGAAAGTTTACGGGACCAACTGGTATGTGGTATCAGCTGTGAGACGATTCGCCAACGGTTATTCGCTGAACCTAAGCTAGATTTTTCAAGAGCCTATAGCTTAGCGATTAGCTTGGAATCAGCGGAAAAAGATGCGGCGGCCGTAGTTCAAGGTCAGAAAAGGGCAAACGGGGAGACGTCAGCGTCCGATTGTCTAGCAATAGAAGGCGCAAGATGGCAAAGGAGGGACATAGCGAGTGGCGCCGGCGAGAAGACAACTACGCGGTACGCAAAAGGTACGACACGAGACGCCGGGCCGCGCGGCGGGCAGCGGGCGCGCGGGCTCCGCCAAGATGGCGGAGGCGGGACGAATGCTCCGTCGACGTCATCGGGGGCGCAATCGGAGCGCCGACTTCAATGTCAAGCTTGTGGCGGAGCACATGAAACGTCCACTTGTCGATTCGGTCGTTACGTATGCCGCGTGTGTAACAAGACAGGTCATCTTCGGCGTGTGTGTCCGAACATAATATCAAACCAATCTTACATAGATTCAAAAACAAAAAATTGCAGTGTAGAATGTGAAAGTGATCACAGCGAGGAGGTAATTGATATTAATTTAAATCTCTTAACATTAAGTCAGTGCAAACCTTTTATGATGTCATTAAAGGTGCATAATAAAGTTTTAAGTATGGAATGCGACACAGGTAGTGCGGTGTCGTGCATTAGTTATAAAATGTACCAGCAAGAGTTTAGTGATTTAACAATTAACCCATGTAACATTGTTTTAAGATATTATACGGGCGAGTTAGTATATCCAGTGGGGGTAATAACACCGTCAGTTATGTATGAGGATAAAATTAAAGAGCTCGAGTTATACATCATAAGAAAGGGTAAAATGGCCTTACTCGGTAGGCAATGGATACTAGAATTAGGTATTCAACTACCGACTGTTAAATTAACGTCAGTAAATAAATTATCGGGCCAGGAGTTTAATGTAGAGGAATTCAGTTCCAGATATTGTAACGTGTTCGCGGAGGGACTGGGCGGCTTCACCGGCCCGCCGGTGAGCATTCACTTGCGGGAGGGAGCGCGGCCAGTGTTCATGCGCGCGCGGCCGCTGGCGTATGCGCTGCGCGAGCCGGTGGAGCGAGCTCTGCAGCAGCACGTGCGGGACGGCATACTTACCCCTGTCGAGCGTTCCGACTGGGCTACGCCGATCGTGCCAGTAGTGAAGAAGGACGGTAACATAAGAATTTGCGCAGACTACAAGTTAACATTAAATAAAGTTTTAGAGGTTGACCGTTATCCACTACCACGTGTAGAAGACTTACTGGTTCGCTTGCACGGGGGCCAAAGATTCAGTAAAATTGACCTTTCACAGGCTTATGCACAATTTTTCTTGGATGAGTCTAAGAAGTATACTGTTATTAACACCCATAAGGGATTATTTATGTACAATCGCCTCGTATATGGACTATCATCAAGTCCGGGAATTTTCCAGCGACGCCTGGAGGAGTTATTTGCAGATTTACCCCGAGTAGGGGTATTCTTAGATGACGTCATAATTACAGGATTAACAACTAACGAACATTTGGAAAACTTACACAAGGTTTTCCAACGCTTGGAAAAGTACGGTTTAAGAGTAAAAAAGGAGAAGTGTGACCTTTTTGCAAAGTCGATTAGTTATCTAGGGTATATAATTAGTGCAGAGGGCGTACATACGTGTCCCGACAAGGTAAAGGCAATTGTCGATACACCGGCACCCATGAACGTAGCAGAACTCCGGTCGTTTATAGGCATGATTATGTATTACTCAAAGTTCATTCAAAATTTAAGTACAGTGCTAGCACCTTTATACGAGTTACTAAAGTCAGGGTCGAAATACGACTGGAATGATAAGTGTCAAAGGGCATTTAGAAATGTTAAGGATATGCTAACAAGTAGTGAAATCCTTATGCACTATTCTGCTGAGTTACCGCTGATACTAACGGCTGACGCCAGCAGTGTCGGGGTTGGCGCGGTACTGTCACAACTAACACCAGCCGGCGAACGGCCGGTCGCTTACGCTTCACGCTCGCTTATACCAGCGGAACGTAACTATGCACAGATAGACAGAGAGGCATTAGCAATAATATACGCAATACGCAAATACCATCAGTACTTGTATGGAAGAAAATTTACCATACGAACAGATCATAAACCCTTGACCTACATATTCGGTAACAAGGTAGGTATTCCGGTTATGTCGGCGTCTCGGTTGCAACGTTGGGCTGTGCTTTTATCTGGGTACAACTATGATATTGAATATGTTTCTTCTAAAAATAATTGCGCAGATGCCTTATCGCGATTACCGTGCAGTGTTGCTAACGAGCGACTTGTTAAAGAGATAACGTATGTAAATTTTGTAGAAAACTTTTTACCAATAACTAACACTGAGGTTAGTAAGGCTACAGCTAGGGATGTATTACTTAATAAAATTAAAGTTTACATAGAATCAGGCTGGCCGCATTTTTGTAACGAAGAGGAGCTAAAACCATTTTTCAATAGGCGAAATGAGATGTACATTGAAGGCGGCTGTATTATGTGGGGTTACCGAATGATTATACCCGCGTCTTTGAGGCAGACGGTATTGAAACAGTTACATTGTAGCCACATGGGCATAGTTAAAACGAAGAGCTGGGCTAGAAGTTACGTGTGGTGGCCGCGTATCGACGACGATGTGGAGGCGCTGTGCCGCGCCTGCGAGACGTGCGCGCTCGAGGCAGACGCGCCGCCTCGTGCGACACCGCAGCATTGGCCGTACGCACTCCAACCGTGGACACGCTTACATATTGATTTCTTGGGACCGTTTAAGGGTAGAACATTTTTAATATTGGTAGATTCGACATCGAAGTGGATCGAGGCTTTTGAAACGAAACAAACCAATGCAACAGTAATTATAAAAATTCTGAGAGCTACTTTTGCGCGATTCGGGCTTCCGAAGGAGCTAGTTTCGGATCAGGGTCCACCGTTCACAAGTAGGGAATTTTCGGAATTTTTAAAATACAATGGGATTAAGCAGTGTTTCTCACCAGTCTACCATCCTTCATCGAATGGGGCTGCGGAGAATGCCGTCAAGTTATGTAAGCGTACAATTAAAAAAGCGTATAGGGATAACGTTGATGTAGATCTAGCCCTCCAAAACTTTTTATTAACCTACAGAAACACTATACATAGCACTACAGGCGAAACTCCAGCTATGTTGCTACAGAAACGTAGATTACGCTCACGTCTGGATCTATTAAGGAACGACCAAACCTTGCTGGACAAGGTACGATCAGCACAAGACAGCCAGGCACAGTATGCAGGCGGGGTTAAGCGTAATTTTGTGCATGGTGATTCGGTTTGGGCGAGGGGTTATGGTCAACACGACAAATGGGTTAAAGGGCAGATACGAAGTAAAGAAGGCTCTCGTAGGTACATAGTGGAAAGTGATAACGGTCAAATAATGAAACGTCATATAGATCAAATGCGTCGTAGATCGCGCTTATCAGATGTTGCCTGTCCTAAGGTGGATACGGAGGAATCATCGACGATTAGGGGTGAGAATGCCGTTTCGCCGGGGAAGGAAGTGGGGAATGAGGGTAGAGAGAGGGGCCCACAACACAGAGAAACGGTTGAAGCGCCATCAAAGGATAATTTACCAATTCAAGATTTGATCTTGCCCGACGTACGAGACGTTATTCCAAGTAACACCCCTACTCTCGGTTCACCACTTCCAGAACTGCCACAATCGCGTTCTAAACGGGAAAGAAAACCCGTGATTAGATATGGGTCCGAGTTTGTTTAGTATTAAGTAATTATGTTATTGTTATTCTTAGGTTTAAGTTTCCTAGTATTTAGTTGCCCAGTTATTATCCGGCCAAGTATCTACTTATTGTTAGTAATAAAGATTCTTATGTTACCCAATTAATATAGCTTAAATTTAGTGGTGGAGGTGTAATGTCGGTATCTGTATAATTGTCTCTGTGGGCCAGTCCACGATTAAACTCAGTACCGCCAGCACGTTGTTTTATTGTTGCGCGTAGCAAACAGTTCAGGAGGGAGTGTCAGACTTTTACTGACTAAAACCCATCCATGTTCCTTCATCACCCTTCATTGTGTTCTTTACAAATTTGGTTAGATAATCAATAGATTCAAGCCATAATATTGTAACGAAAAATTCATCGTTTTTGTCCACCCAGGAGGTATTTCGAGAAAACCTACAGGCCTCCAGGCTTGCCAAATTTCAGTTAGGTACATGAGTTTGATTATGTTTTTTATGTGTATGTCTACCAACATAATCAGACTCGTGTAACATCATTACTTTATTCGTCAACAAACAGGAAGGTTCCATGACAAATATTTGACCGTCAATAATTACGAGCTCAACTTATTTGTCGGATTTCCACAGAGAATGTAATCATTTCATTGATTGCTCGTGACAGATTGACGGTAATTTCATTGCGATTATGCTCTCTACTCTTTGGTAACGGGATTTCAGATTTTAATTGACGCTTTTATTTTGTTTCGAGTGCGCGATATAACGTAATTGGAATAATTATTTCAATTGGTTACATTGAATTTATATGCTTTTCACTTAATGTATCAATTCACCGTATTGCAGTCCACTGTTGGATACGGGCCTCTCCCAAACTGCGCCTCAACATCCTGTCTTCCATTATCCACATCCAGTCTCATCCAGTCTGACCCAGTCACTTTTTTATAAGCTTTTATTTAATTACCTTGGTAATTAGTATCTATTGGAGAAATCTGTGCAACTGGATTTCAAAACCAGTTCCTTGCACACACCTTTGGTTCTGGTGACAATACATTTTTGTGACAGGCGTGACTTGATCCTGCTGCCAGCGTCGTCTCCTCACGAGAAAACTCCTCAACGGCACGGACACTTTACTTTGTAAATGTCACCGTGAAATTGTAAAACCCGTTAGATTGTAATCTATCTAGCGAGATTGTAAACTCTCGAAAGATTGTCAACCGAATCACAATTTTACTGTTTCACTTCGATAGATTATAATCTACCGAAAGATAATGCGTTAAATTATAAGCAGTAATTTCGGTTTACAATCATTCGAGAGTTTGCAATCTCGCTAGATAGATTACAATCTAACTGGTTTTACAATTTAACGCTGACATATATACGCGTTCAATGTTCATAGCTAAACCTAATTTTCTTCTTTTCATTCTAGTAAAAGATTGTTTTTTAAGTTTAATTTATTATGATACAACCATGTGTTATTGTTATTTATTTTTGTCGATCTCTCTATAGGTAAGTATCACTGAACTAGACTAATTTATCAATTAAATGAGATTTATTCTTGCACAGAATAAAATAAGTCAATGTAAACGTAGTACTTATTAAACAATCTTTTTACACTTCTCAAAATTAATTTAAGATTTAAGTAAAAGTAAACATAATTAATGCGGATTTCTCACTGTACAGGAAATCTATACAAATCAAGACCATGTTATATTGGAAATGTGTAGCCTAAGGCGACTACAGGAGCTAAATTAGCAACTCTATTTGTGGTCTTTCAAACTTCGTTTGAAATACTCTTAGAATAAAGTTCTAATCAGCTTGCACTACAAAGTGGTTGTTACGTTAGTCACTGCGGGCCGAATAATAAAAAAAATTAATGGCATTTGGCGATTTACAAAAAACAATTGATTGGAATAAAAAAATAAAACACTATGATGCTATTAGGTTGCTTGTAGAATTATTTGCCAAAAAATCAGAATGATCGCATGTATTTATGTATGGTTTTTACTCGTTAAAAGAAATTTTTAGAGATAAGGTCGTGATTTTTTTATCGAGTAAAATTTGTTGTATTAGGTTTTCAAAACACTATCGTACTAGCATATTATATCCTGAAGAATATCATATATTTTTCTGGTTTTCTTTATTGCAGTGAATCATATGGTTTTTTTGCATTATAAAACTCGCGTTTAACTTCTGTAGTCCCCTTAAATAGAAATAAAATATCTGCTAATTAGATTCATAAGATTTTGGATTTTTCCCAATTCTTTTGTTTGTTATTTTAACTAATGAAGTTTCCAGACAAGAAGAATTTTTAATATTTATCTTCATTTTAATTGAAAACTTGCGACTTATGAGCATACGATATTTGTAATTGTTACAAAGCAAAAAAAATACTAGTGTACAGACTGACTACAATCTAAAATATTTATTGTTTCCCGGAGGACAAAGGCCGCTTTTAATTCTTTACAATGGTTTTCTTCACCACAAGTCATCAAATTGACAAAATCACGTCAATCCTTAACCTTCAACGATGAACCTATGTTTTTTTTTCATAGCCTATATTGGGTCCCACTGCTGGGCAAAGGCCTCTCCTCCAAACCTCTCTGTTTTGTGAAATTTCTGGCCTGTTTAACCTATTTTAAGCCTTCTTAATCAAGGATTGATAAAACACCCTAATTAACTTTAAATAAGTAAACATCCCATCGAGTAAACAAACAAATATATATTCCACTCTAAAAGACCTTTTAGAGTAACCATTAATTGTCGGAACTCTTTACAACTGGCGTAGTGGAAAATATCCGAGCGGAGTGTATATAGTAGTAACATACGAGCCTCTGAGGGGCACTGGTGATTCGAATTATAGCTATTTGTTCTCCTCCAAAGTAGTATTGCACAGTAACCCATGTCTAATGGTAGTTGCAGTGTCGGCCTGGCACCTAATGGGGATATTTCAAACAGCATTTGTTATCGTCAAAGTGATAGATAACTTGATGTTTTAACGACTTGACTGTAACAAGCGGTGCGGTTGTTTCGTTGGTGGGCATTCGATACTGAATGCTCAATTGTGACTAGTTGTTGGAATTGTCGAGGTTGTTCGTCGACGATTTGAAATGAACCAAAGGGAGAAATTTGTCCGGGGCTGCGGGACTGTTCGAAAGAGATACCGTGGCCCTGGAACACAAAGGGCGATGAAGGAACATGGATGGGTTTTAGTCAGTAAAAGTCTGACACTCCCTCCTGCTCCGCCCAGAGCGGGTGATGATTTGCCATCCGAAAAAAAAAAAAATGCGAGATATTTGTCAAATGGTTTACCTATTCTAAATGTATTGTTTACAATGGGAATTGGGATGTGGGTAAAATGATAAATGATCATCATCATCAACATATCAGCAAAAAACGTCCACTGCTGGACATAGGTCTCCCCCAAATGTCGCCACATTGACCGGTCCCGTGCGACTCGCATCCAGCTAATCCTCGCAACCTTCAGCAGGTCATCGGTCCACCTAGTGAGAGGCCTTCCAACGCAATGTGGATGGCAATGAATGTGGGTTAATCAAATCAAATCAAAAAAATATTTATTTCGAACAACAAGGTCTATACAGTTTAGTGAATAAGTACTTTAGAACTATGTTAGCGGTAAGACATTTGGTGAATAAATTACATTCATAAATATTTAAAAATTAATTCCTCAAATAATAATTACATCGTTAATGATCATTAATTAATTTTAGTCTGCACCCTAATTTGGTGGAGGGCAAAATGATGGGTAAAAAATGGGTTCATACTCATTTTAGTTTGGAGAGTTCGAGCGCGTGTACCGGCGACGTATAAAAAACAAAACTATTTGTCTATTTACTGGCAACGAGTTGAGTTGCTTAATTGTCTATTTTGTACTTTATTATTTTTGAGTTTTGTTTTTAATATATGTTACTAAACAACTACCGTAATAAAATTAAACAATTACAAGCAAAACTAAAACACAAAAATCTACAAAATAAACAAATGAGAGCTCGACTCGTTGCGAGTAAATCTCTTTAATGCTTAAAAGGAACCGCGAGGTTATACAGGAGAATGTTGTTAAGCTGTTCACCTTACTTATTACCGGGCCGTCTTAAAATGTACACTTTTTCATTAGCCATAAAGTTCTTTAACCACTGTATACAGCGTGAAAAAGAAAGGTGTGGTCTCGTACAGTTTAGATCGTAGATATTAAAGTTTTATGTAGAACAGCTGTTTTTTTTTTCGTGATTATAATATTGGTCCCATTGAGAAAGTTGTTCCGTTTGATGGTCACTACCGCACCCTTTAATATGACCATACTTTTCTGGTACAGGCTGTATACGGAGTACATCAAACTACCCGAAATTGTCAAATTTTCCCAATCAACCTTAAAAATTTAAAATCTATTAAAGAAAGGGGTTTGAATTAAATGGCCAACTTAACTTCCGCCATTTTTTTTCTGTTTTAAAGTTGTGGCCATTCGTAAAACCTATATTAATAAAAAAATCCTTCAATAAAAAACGTGACACTTTAGATAATTTTGTCTTATTTAAATTTGTTTCTATTAATGCTAGCTACCGATTAATGTAGATTTTGTGAGTGGTCGTCATTTTGAAAATAAAATAAAATGGCGGAAATTAAGCCGGCCAGGTTTCAAACAAAAATCTTCCTAGCCCTTTGACAGATTGTAGTAGTGATGTACACGCTGTATTGTGAACAGACGGTTTATCAACATCTTGGTAGGAGAATCGTAAAATTTGGAAGGAGGCACGTAAATGAGATGCTTCAGGCTTTAATAACGTTATTCTAAAGTTATGTTTAGTGTTATTGTGTGCGTAGGCGTCTGATAAATAAACTGTTATGTTGCGTAGTGGGTTTAATATGTGTGTAAAATACGTACGAAGAGGTGAGAGTGTTTTGGGTTTTTAGAACAAGCCTAGCTATCTCTTGATAAGCGAAGTTGTGAAAACTGTAATTTATCTGCACAGTGTAGCTAGCATACGGGTTTCGTATCCTATAATGGGCGTAAATGTACCCTTTACAAAGCCGAAAGGTGCTGGTTCTTCCCATCATTGCGATCATTTTTTTTGTTTTAGATCATACCTGGGAACCTTCTTGTAACGGAGATATTGGGATATAAGTTTTAAATGTTATAACTATACTTTGAATACCTCTATGAGCCCCTAGCTATTCAATGCATTATTATTTGAGTGCGACACTTTGAGTTCTACAGTAAAAACGTAAGAATCATCCCAAAAAAGTTGTTTGCCAGCAATATTTTTGCGTAGAGTTACTTAGCTCAATGTCCAGCTTGGTTGATGGCTTCGTGAAGGGCCTGTTAACTTGTATATTAAATACGTGCCACTGCTTGTAATCAGATACGCAGTACTTATTCTTCTACCCTTAACTTATATGATTTCTTCTTTTTACTGCTCTATTAGTCATCATCTCAGTGGTGACCCTGTTTCAAGCTATATCATCATTCACACAACTACCCCAACACCATCCCTTGTTATTTTAGTGTCAATGGATGACACAAATTTTGAATCACTTAATATCCGAGCACCAAAAACATTCAACAACAAAAAATAACACTAAAAAGCTACTAAAACAAAAATCGATAATATAATAATTAGCGCATCTCTCAACTCGGGTATCGGAATTTGCCGCTGCAGGTAATGTTCCTAACTCAGACGAACTTTCTCAAAAGTTGGGAATTCATTAAAAACAATAGCCGTTCGAGGATAACTCTCTTCTTCTTGCTAGCGAAGCTGGCTGCGAAGTTCCTTGCTTCATTATAATTCAGCCGGGGGCTCCTGAATTCTGAATCTGGAAGAGTGCTCCAATGTCTGAGGTCGCATCGTGAACTTTCGGCTCACTTCATCACTATACTTATTTTAATAAAGTTAGCTTTTAGTGAAATGAAGACCATTTTGATGAACAAAGGAGTAGAGCAAGATCCCAGGGCCGCCAGACCTTACTTATTTTCTCATGAACAAAACGTGTATAGCATCAAGTAGTGTTAGTGTGTACTGTGAACGTATGCATACCTGCTAACTTGTGGTAACGGCCAGTTTTTAGATATCAGGTGCTAAAGTTGCGTAAAAATAATACAATTTTTTCTCAAAAGAAAAAAAAAAAATCAGCACTCGGCAGTGCTGATTTTTGAATATGTTGTAAAGACGGTTGTTAAACCGGGGTTGCGGGACTGTTCCAGGGTTGCGAGACTGTTCGAAAGAGATACCGTGGCCCCGGAACACAAAGGGCGATGAAGGAACATGAATGGGTTTTAGTCAGTAAAAGTCTGACACTCCCTCCTGCTCCGCCCGGAGCGGGAGAAGTCGTTTGATGATTTCCCATCCGAAAAAAGATTTTTAAAAAATATTATTAACACTGCCAGATGCTTCAGGGGTATCGTATCCAGTACTCACTGGGTTGTGGAGGTCAGATAGGCAGTCGCTCTATGTAAAATACTGGTATTCGGCTGCATCCGGTTAGACTGGAAGCCAACCCCAATAAAACTTGGGAAAAGGCTAGGCAAATGATGACTGCCAGATGCTTCAGGTCGGCAGAAATTCCTGCAAAGCTCGGAAAAATTTATGTGATTTTACCGATAGTCCGAGACTTAATTTTTATATTTGATACTCAGGAAATCATTTCAGTACTTATTTTGAGCCAGACCAATCATAGCTGGGCCAAACATCCCCCAGACATAATTAAAATGTCGCTGTATGAGCGCATTGGTTTATTGAACTCTTGCAAAAATGATGAATTGCGACTCTACAATTGTTCTGACTGTTACAATGATTAATAAAAAACCCTCTCAATATCAAATATAAAAAAAATATAGACTGATGTGAAATTTCACGTTATTTTTTCCGCGCTTTAAAGCGTCTGGCAGAAATTTCCATCAACGGGCGGTATCAGGCAGTGTTGGTTATTAGTTTTTAACAATATTCTCTGTAACATATACAAAAAACAGCACTCGGGCTTTAAGAAAAAATAGTATTATTTTTACGCAACTTTGGCAACTAATTTCTAAAAATTGGTCGGCGGCACAAGTAAGCAAGTATGCATACGTTCATAGTACATACTTGATGCCACACATTTTGTTCATGAGAAAATAAGTAAGGTCTGGCAGCTCTGGGATCTTGAACCATAAGTAAGGTCTGGCGGCCCTGGGATCTTAGACTACAGGAATTTGTTCTGAATTAGAACTTTCGTATTAACTTATCAATTGAAGTAGCTACGTACATAAGGCCACGTCTCAGTCGCCAATAACTTAAAACAAAGTAAGAAAGTCTAGAAAACAATAAAAACTACATTATTCTAGCATGCGGTACTTATTCAAAATTGAAGGCTCAAGTCAAAAGGAACCGTTTTGTTCCGTAGCCAAAGTAATCTTGGTGAGTCGAAAGGCTTATCTGAATTGCAAATAACTCCAATTTTATCAAGAAAATGCAACCAGAGCTGCATTTAATTCACTATAACGCATTCACGAATTATGCAGTCAAAACAACAGATAGACTGTCGCAGATATGCTAAAATATATCTCAGTTGTGGTGCAGTATATTACAGGCCACGCTGCGATATTTACATAAACGTTTTGTACTCTCATTTGTAGGATAGCTGTAATTGTAATAAGCGATAGTATTTTAGCGAGGGAAGTTTTTTTGGTAATACCTACTCATTCTTTTGGATTAGGCCCAATAAAGTGTCTAGTCCATGCAACAAGTATTTGGGTGGTATATTCTATGGAATCCTTTCAACTATTTCAAGTAGAGCAAATATTGCAAGTCACAATAAATGGTCGCTGTACTTACTATCTATGCCGTAGACTGGAGTACTGGAGTGAAGACTACGGACGGGACGGAGGAATGGAAGACAACCGACAAGGTGGACTGAAGATCGTACTAAAGTGGCTGAAGAAACTGGATAGCCATGACTAAAAACCTCGAAAAGTTGAGAGATTTATACACTCACCATATTTATTTATTTTATTTATTTCAATATCTTAAAAATCTAATCTATTACAGTTTGGTTTTAGCCACACATCGAAAACCTCTCAGGGCTTATCTGTGTGCTGGCGAGCGGTTCGTTTAAATTTTACAAAATGTTACAACTACAATGATAGGTACAATAAAACTTACTTTTAAATGATGGTGATAAAAATTGAAAGAATTAAGAGAAGTTTTGTGGCCATTGGGTGGCCAAAGATTGAAAAAGAAGAAGTACGGTCGAACAAGCTATTTGGTTTACATTTTACAATGTAATTAGTAGGTTAAACTGTAAACTAAATAACTTGTCCGACCGTACTTACGTGTTTAGATATAAATCAAATTAAATCTTAAATTTATTTGCAAACATGGGTTATTGGTACATTTTTTTTATATATATGTACAGTCCACAATGTCTGGCTTTTTCTAAAGAGATAGGCACACTTTTAAACGTTGATATTAAATATCTTAACATATTTTTTTTTACATCACTACGGCACGTGACGCAACCTAATCTGTATTTAGCTTTTATTTGTCTTAATATTGTCATATATTAAATTCCAAATATTATGTAAACACCTTATGGTATTTTCGTTTAAAATTTAAGAGATGTTGTAATGACTTCATTCTCGCGTCATCTTTATACTGCCGGTGCTCATGTTTCATTTGAGAATTTATATTAAAAATCCCAGACGAAGTGAGACATGCCATTTTGACGAAAAACTTTATATTATCATTCAGGTGTTTCAGCAAACGTATAGGTATACAAATTATGCTGAAAATCAAAATGTAGTTAAGTTTCATAAAAATGTTTTATTGAATACATTATTAGTATTGTTAAAAGAACAATTGTTGGCACTGTTTGTTTGTTTCCGTAAATAGGCACTTTTAACTTTTTTTTTCGGGAAGATAAAAGATATTCATGCTGCTTTCATGATAAACAGTGCGTGTAGCAGTATTGCTAAAATATATAAATATTTTTTATTCTCAAATAATTTTAGTTACTTAGTTGTTATTTTGATATCTAAGTCAGCAACGAACCACCAAACTGAGACCTTTCATCCAAGTTTTATGTCCACTTACATCGACGTCATACGATTTGCCAGTTTTTGATAATCCAAACTAAAATGTTATACTTAAACCAAAAATATCGTGTTGTTAGTCGTAGTCATAGGTACGTGGTAGTCTAGTCACTAGTGGTGTGACTGTCTAAATGCCTAGTCATAGGTCTCGAGTTTTGTTTTTCGGATTCATGTATAATTATCATTTACTTCGATGAAGGAAAACATTGTGAAGAAATCAGCATGCCAGAGAGATATTTCTCGACGACATGTAAAGTCTGACACCAGGTTAGGCATTAACCACACGATAAAGGGAGAAGTCGTAGTAGCAATACAACATGCTTTAAAGCCACTTTTTCTTTGCTAAGCTCTACGGACTAATTAAACATATATTACTAAATTATTGCTGGTCAGGAACACAACTAAGCTGCATCAGCACTTGATAATGACCTCCAAAGACCGATTAATGTAAAATTAGCGTAACTTATCCTCTGTTTAGTGAGGTGCATAATGTAGCTCGCTCAAGCCAGGTCTGACCGTACTTAAGGTGTTAAGCCGCGGTGTGATAGCTGCCATTAATAACTTACAACACTTAAACACACCTCCTCATTTATTCAAAGCTTACCTTCGTTGTATGTAATACATCTCCACACACGATACATTGGATAAAGCCTGGATTCTGAATTCCTTTGCCAGCGGGTGTTTAACGACGTGTGAACGTGTTTTACTTGGTACCTATTCAAGGTTTTGCTGTTCGTTTTTTTATCAACTGCACCCAATAAAGTCCCACTAATATTATAAACTAGCGACCCGCCCCGGCTTCGCTCGGACCAATTTAGAACAAAAAAAAGAAGTGCGCTTACTGTAAAATTATTTTGCAATGCCTTTATTTTCCAATAATTCCATATTTTTTTTGGGTGCTAAAATCATTAAATGAGTCCTCCCCAGCCCTGGGTGGAGCGGAAGGGACTGTCAGACTTACTGACTAAAACACACTGACTAAGACACCATGTTCTTTCGCCCTTTACGTTCCAGGGCCCCGGTAACCTGTTTAGACAGTCCCGCGACCCCGGCAGTTGCCATAACTCCTAAGATATTCATTTAAATTGATTAGGGTTCTAAAATAGATATTGAAGATAATCTATATAGATTTACACTATACACCATAAATAAGTTTCTAAAATAATGCAATACTTTAAGATGAAAATGGTTAAAGTGACCAACTGTTACACTGCGACCCCATTTGTTTAGCCGAGTATGATATTTTCAGTCGCGCGTAATTTTAATTCTGTGATATCTTCTAAATTATTCATTTAAATGATATAATGGAAAAGGCCATGTTGATCTATATTAAATGTACAATTTATTTAAGGTACTGAATTGAATAAAGATTAATGCTGTATTGCTTAAAATCGCTTCGTAAATAAGCCATTATTTATCGTTAAAAGTAAAGGATAAAAAATGGTTATTGTGGGTTATCCCTAAGAGATCGACATATACCATTGTAGACTTTTTTGTAGACCTTTTTAAGGTGTACAATACTGTAGTATATTATTTTGATCTATCTCGTAGGGTTCAGCCAGCGTTTGCAAAGTAAGCGCAAAAAATTGTGTTTATTTACGACATCACATTAGAAACCTCTAAAATTATTTATTATGCATGTTATATACTTATAAACCTTTTTCTTGAATCACTCTATCTATTAAAAAAATCCGCATCAAAATCCGTTGCGGAGTTTTAAAGATCTAAGCATTTATAGGGACAGACACACAGCGAGAAGTGACTTTGTTTTATACTATGTAGTAATACCTAGTGATAGTGATGCGAAAGTTTGTGAGGACCCCTTTTTTTTTTTTTTTTTTTTTTTTTTTTTTTTTTTTTCGGATGGGAAATCATCAAATGACTTCTCCCGCTCTGGGCGGAGCAGGAGGGAGTGTCAGACTTTTACTGACTAAAACCCATCCATGTTCCTTCATCGCCCTTTGTGTTCCGGGGCCACGGTATCTCTTTCGAATAGTCCCGCAACCCCGGCAGGAACCCTTCGGAGGACCCTTGTGAGGACCCCTTCGGCCGCCATCGAAACTGCTGGTTCGTAACTAGTTGAGAAGGAGGAAAAAAAATGATCTTTGTTCGAAACCAGTTTCGACCCAAGAATTATATTTTGTTTTTACGAAGCCACAGTTATGTATAAAGGATTTTACTTAATATGGTTTCGATGAAGGAATCTTTGGCCGCCTAGGAATCTTTTTTTCTGGTTTAAATCAAATCATTTTTATTTTATTTTATTTTATTTTAGACGATATCTGGATGTTTATTAACTCTTTCACGCAAAAACTACTGACCGGATTTAGATGAAATTTTTTTACAAAGCAAAATCACGTAACACACATAACGTAACGCCTATAATCCTGAAGGGTTAGACAGAGACAGTTATGTTTAAGTCCCATCCACCGAGCACAAATCCAAACTCTGATACTTCTGAGAAAATCCTAATGGAAAAATGCAGTAACAGCTTGCCCGACGCGGGAATCGAGTCCAGGACCTCGTGCTCAGCAGTAGTACTTGTGACCACTACACCACTGAGGCAGTTTCACGATCGAAACTTTTAATAGGTAGTTATTTATTATTAACCTGTGTACATAGTTCAAGACATCATTTTTAATCCCCGTCTCCTCAATCCTAATTTTCGCCTCAAAGGCGCCGCGGTCCTTTGTCAGCGATCCATACCGCCAAGTTCCTTAGGGGATAACGCTGTAATCACAGTGGAAGTCCCTAACTTGGCGGCGCACCACGTCAGATTAGCGAGCTGGTGGCTTGACTTAATTACTTTCCCAAGGAGTATATCTACAGAGACATAGTCACGAATAAACAAACGAGCTATGGTGGCCCACTTATAACCAAGCCAGGCACTTTCTGGTTAAAGACATTTAATTCTCATAAAGAAATTTACATTTCACTTACATGAGAACAAATATAAACAAAGTATAAACTAATCATTGTCTTTCGACACTCGGACTTACAAATTAACTTGAAGTATTTGATTGCAAATTACGTATTTAGGTTCGTGGGTACTCCCAAAAATCTAACACTGGGCCATTATGCGTAATACACTTTACATTACTCCCAGTACAGGATAAGAATAAAAATAATTTATTAAAAAAAAAAAAAAGTATTACAAAAATGTACATTTAGGTGCAGTAGTGTTGTGTGTGTGTGTGTTTTAGGATATCCTATCCTAACTACTTAACATTATAACAAAAATGCAAAAGTAAGATTGTTTGTTACCTTTTCACGCCTAAACCAGGTGTCAGGTGTACAGAAACGGATATAGGGTACCTCTCATCCCGAAAAAAACACTGTTCCCGAGGAAAATTATGACTGAATTATGTTATTATAGAAACTTTAGTAGTGCGAATTGATTGTCAAATTCTAAATTAACGCGAGCGATGCCACAGACAAAAGCTAATACGCTGATAATGCTGCAAACAAACAAACAAAACAATTATCGGTTCAGCTGCAAAAATAAAACGCCAACAAAAAAACAAGCATTATCTTGACGCATCCTAAAAACTCTATTACAAACACCATTTCGAGGGAGATTAATGCCATCCCAAATATAATCCTAGTCAGCGGGAGGCCGAACAAGCGAGCAAAAACGGCAATGTTTGCGCGGGCCCACAAAATGTGCCGAATGAAGGTCGTGACCGTCCAAATCGGAGAACCTTAAGTTTCCACGGATTTTTTTGGCAACGTGGTAACACTGCGCACTCGTGACCGATATGAATGCGAAACAATTTGTCAGGTTTACGTGGTTATTTGTACAGCGCAGGTGTGGATCCGGTGAACTCGTAGCCCCTTTTCATGGAATAATAATGACAGATTCGACTTTGGGAAGACTTAGCGGGTCTCCGTTTCGCCAAGACGTGGATCCCGCTTTGCTCATTTGCACGGCTTTGGGAACTTGCCGAATGTCAATGGGATTATCCGATGTTTCCTTGTGTAGACTCTTTATCGTGTGGTTAGTGGCCTAACCTGGTGTCGGAATTTTTATGCCACCAATGGGCCTCTAGTCTGAATTGGCTTTACATGCCGTCGAGAAATATAGAGAGATAGATAAACCATTCATTTGCACACTAAAGACACAACACATTGCGTGTCATTTAACTGTACTTATACGAATATATAAGTACAGTTAAATGACACAATTTACCTGATTATAAAAACAAGGTGCCAATTTACAAAAAGAAAAACATATTTACGAAATAAGTATGTAGTAACACCATGACATACTTCAAATAAATAACAACAATAAATAAAAACATCATAATAATAATATCTCTCAAGGCAACCAGCATGTTCCCTCACGATGTTTTCTTCACCGAAGCAAGTGAAAATTATACAATACGCACATGATTCCGAAAAATCAGATATGCGTGTTTTGGGTTCGAACTTGAGAGCTATAACTTGGCATTCTGACCGTCACACCACTAGGCTATCATGTAGACTTAACTGATAGCAACTTAGCCTTTTAATTCTTACGAGGACATTAACATTTAAACGCTAACCTAACACTTTCAAAGCTATTCTTTCCTAGTAACCTGCAGCTTAGAATAGAAACCGAAACTAAACTACGTTTTAACACCGCCGAGTGCATTTCGTTTTATTTTATGTCCTCATTATTTGACCGCAAAGTATGTTGCAACTAAAACATGCTAACCACACGGTTGCTAGTAATAGTCTTGCGTTCCTTTGCAAAATGTAAACTTCGTCTAAAAAGATTTCTATGACTAGAATAGGCTCATTTTAGTACAATATGTTTTAAAGAGGTTTTATATATCCGGGTTTGTCAACCAAACGTTGGCATTTGATGAGAAAAACTCAAAATGATAAGCCTCGTGCTGGAGCCGCAAGAACTACATAATTCTATAGAAGCTGAAACTTTTTCTGTGGAACTATCTTACTTTATGTAAGGGCATTGTATCGTGGTGGCTTTGGCAGATATCAGGGAACAAAAGTGTGCTTACATACCACACCTTTGCTACTTCGGTACGTCATACTTTAAAGCGTGATTTTTCATATTACAAAGGCTAGTGTGATGATTCACCTCCTCGACTGACAGACATTTTGTGTAGTGGAAATCCACCACCAGACCACCTTTCATGTATAATAAATTGTACTGTTTTAAGCTTTCACAGTTTAAAACTAAACTTATATTGTCACTTACGGGATGCCTTCCGATATCGGGAGCTCAAAATAATGAACAATCACGGTAGATATCCCGTAAGTGATAAACTAAGTTTAATAAGTTGAAATTGAACCTACGGATCTCCCTCTAGAATAGGAAAGACCGAAAGAGTAGACATTTAACGAGTCATCAAATACGAGTTTCCATAAAGTAGCTTGATCCCTAACGTTACATATTATGCTGAGGTATTTTTCCACCTACGACCTATCCCACATTCTGATTTCACTTGATCTTTACTAAAAAGGTACTGCATCAATATCAAAGAACACATACTCTGTTTGACTTTCATTTCTCAATGAAATACGAATATTTGTCCATCCCACACCCAGATATGAAATATCGTTCTCTTCAAAATCGAAACGAGAACAAATATTCTTATTTCGAATGTTCTTACGCATGAGATATATTGCATTGAGTATCATGAACAGTGATATTGGAATCAGATTTGCCCGGAGACTTGTGCAATACGGCTGTTATATTCAAATCTGCATTCCCAAACGTACTTCACATATCAGAGATTTAATAAAAATTCCCCGTATGTTGGATCTCAGCTGCGCCAATCTCGTGTCTTCTTTTGTTTCAGATCTATGAGTGACATAACTGGCGTTCTTATTAACTTTACACTTCCAATGCGGCCATTTTTTATTCAGGATCATTGTACCGTGTTCAATTGTCACTCTCCATCTACGAGTATGCATGTATGTTATTGTTAGTTACGTGATTGTCTAAAGTTGGTTTTCGGGTCCATCTGTGTGACCGCATTGTTCAACTAAACTTCGCAACGGAATTGATAGGGTTCTAAAGATAACGTATTTATTATTCGGATTTAATTCGGAGTGCATGAATGAATATCACAGTTACATAATGGGATTAAAAACCCTTAACGTAGCCGAAATACTCCTCTCTTGTTCTCCCCGTTATTGTGAATTATTTTTGTTCTAGGAACCTTCTAGTTACGGAAAGATTGGTGGTTGAAGTTGAAGCTTTTTAAATACTACTTTTAAGTTTATGACAATACATCCATCAGAACAATCTTTGTATGCGTTATTTTGAGTCCAACCGTAAAACGTATTATTTTACCTCAAAAAAGTCGTTTCCGAGCAATATTTTTGCGTAGATTTATTTGATTTGTTGATCAAAGATCAATTAACAGAATAATTCTAAAAAAAACTGCCATATTATCCTGTATCAAACCCATCTTTGGTGTAGATTTTCAAACTAGTAAATCTGCTCCAGGCGTGATCGTTCACGTTGCAATAGTTCTACACTTTGTAAGAACGTCTAAAATCAAATTCGTTTAGGAACGCTATACCTCTCAAGTCATATTGTTTTTATAGTTGACTATATAAGTTGGAGTGTGTTTTATCACGGAACCAGTGTAAACTTTCAAAGATTCGCTCGTCTTACTATGTAGGAATCCAATTTCAGCATCAGTGATTCTTTATTTACGTATTTTTATGTACCATTTAATATATATAATGTAACTGGCTAGCAAAACTTGACAGATGTTATGGTTATCGATATCTAAACATGATGGTTGGTCGCAAGCGCGCCCGCTGAGCGTGCGGTCCTGGGTTCGATTCCCAGGTCGAGCAAAGTGTTATTAGGTTTTTCCATTAGGAATTTCTCAGTAGCAGCCACGAAGTCTGGATTTGTGCCCGGTTGATCGCATTAGGCTCCTATTACCTACATGAGACTTAAACGTAACTGGCGAAATGTGGGTGTACCATTAGGTACACCTCTGTGTAACCCTTTGGGGATTAAAGGCGTGATATTATGTTTATGTTATGTTTTGTTTCTTGCTAAGTCCGAATTAATTCTGGTATTACTTATGTTTTGTTTCTTGCTTAGTCCAAATTAATTTTGGTATTACTTATGTTTTGTTTCTTGCTTAGTCCAAATTAATTCTGGTATTACTTATGTTTTGTTTCTTGCTTAGTCCAAATTAATTCTGGTATTACTTATGTTTTGTTTCTTGCTTAGTCCAAATTAATTCTGGTATTACTTATGTTTTGTTTCTTGCTTAGTCCGAATTAATTCTGGTATTACTTATGTTTTGTTTCTTGCTTAGTCCAAATTAATTTTGGTATTACTTATGTTTTGTTTCTTGCTTAGTCCAAATTAATTCTGGTATTACTTATGTTTTGTTTCTTGCTTAGTCCAAATTAATTCTGGTATTACTTATGTTTTGTTTCTTGCTTAGTCCAAATTAATTCTGGTATTACTTATTGTTGAGGATAGTTTTAATGAGACTACTCAACCTTGTTTGAAGAGTTAGCGACGCTCTTTACTCAAATAGAAGCGATCCTCAATTCTCGACCTCTTTCCCCCCTGTCGTCAGACCCCACTGATACTAATCCTTTAACCTCCGGGCACTTCCTCATTGGACGTCCGCTGATGTCAGTACCTTCACTACCTGTGAAAACGTCTAGACCCAACAGATACCAGCTCATCGAAGAAATACGGCAGCGGTTCTGGGAGAGGTGGCGACAGGAGTTCATGGCGGAACTAAAAGGTCGAGCAAAATGGAAGAAGGAATGCAAACCTATCAATGTCGGAGATCTTATTATACTTAAAGAGGACAACTTGATGCCGCTCCACTGGCGTATGGGTCGCGTCACTAAATTATATCCAGGAGCAGACGGGATCTGCAGAGTAGCGGACATCCATACTACTACCGGCAACATCAAACGGGCAATCAATAAAATATGCCCCTTACCTGTGGCTGATCAAAATAAGTTGAAAAGATTTCAACGGCGCGGAGTATGAACGCGCCCATAAGCGCATTTCTAAACGAACGGCGGAAGCAGCGGGGCGAGCGCGGGGGGCCGGACGCGGTCGCCGGCAGCGCGCGCGCCACCTTTAGTCGGCAACAGACACCGGTCGAATACGCATTTTTATGTCGCGATCGTGCGTCCACCATTATAAAATGTAATGTGCCTTCTCACATGAATATAATCATTCTTCAAACAAGGTTGAGTAGTCTCATTAAAACTATCCTCAACACTTATATTTGTTTCTTGCATAGTCCAAATTAATTCTGGTATTACTGATGTTTTGGACAATTACTTTAACTTTATTATTTTAATAAAGCATTTTATTTACAAATATTGTACCTCGATTAAAATAAAATAGCTACCTGCGCCAATTTAAGTATAATACCCAAAAGCAAAACAAATCTTTCAGAAAAACCAAGAACTTGTACAAATTGTCCATACTTCCGCCCGAGCGGCCTATTTCACAGATTTAGTTTGAAAACGGATAGCTTGTTCTTATTTTAAATTCAAGGCGCGGCCGTCCCCGGCCACAGGGATTGGACGGCAGTGACATGTGCTTATTGTATTTCCTGAAAGCACTGTTTCAACAGGATTTATATGGAAATGGTTCAACGAAATTGTTTTATTCAGAGCTACGGGTGTTTGTAGTGATTTTTATAAAGCGTGTTAAAAGTTCTTGTGTCCTAAATATTAATAGCCGCAGGTCGATCTTCAAGGTTGAGCCACGCTTGCCAAACTCGGTCCGTGGATGGGTGACCATTCATTATACAAACGGGACTTCTTCGGGCCTCGGACAGAACGTTAAGCCGTTGGTCCCGACTGTCCTTTGTAGATCTTTGACAGTCGTTACAGGTAGTTAGTTGCCCGAAAGTCTGACAACCAGTCTTACCAAAGGGTAAGACGAACCATAACCATCGTATTATCTAGTACTAACTGGGTTGTGGAAGTCAGATAGGCAGTTGCTCCATGTAAAATACTGGTATTCAGGTGCATCCAGAAAGAGTGAAAACCGACCCCTATAAATTTGGGAAAAAGCTAGACAGATGTATGGCTTGTGCCCGAAATTCTAGCAGTTTTTTTGAGAACTCTTTGTATTACTTCTTGCTCTTAAATTTAGGAGTATTGCCCTTTGGTCTTAGTAATACACATAAGACAGGACAAGGACATTCGCTAGCTTCGGAAAAGGATTAGAGTTTTTTCTGTCTCCATTTTCCTAATGAGATTACATAACATAGGTGAATATCGTTCACTTGCCAGCTTGGAAAACGTGACAACTATTGTCATATCCCATAAAAAACGTTTAAACATTCTAATAATTATTAATTACTTAATGCAGAAAATAATACTAATACATCCAGTACATTTACACAGAACCAGGATACTGAAACTATTAATTCAGTTAAACTACAAATTAGCATTTGTGACGAAGATACTTGACACAAGTTTCTACTTGCACAACTTAAACAGAATCCAGATATCTCCACCGAGTTCAGTTTTCCAAGAGCAATACTGCCGGTCCTTAGACGTGATGTAGTGTAAGGCAGAAGTATCACTTGCTTGACACATGAATCAAGATATTTTTATAAGCTTTTGTTAAACTTGCCTTGTTAGTTTGTTAGCATGTATTAGTCAAATCTTGCATCTGAATTTCAAACCAGTTCCTCCCAACCGACTGAGCTGAAATATTGCACACACCTTTGGTTCTAGTGATGACATTTATATGACAGACATGACTTGATCCTGCAGCCAGGATCGCATCCTCACGAGAAAACTCCCTAAAGGTTGATAGCACGGACTCAAAACCTTATAATTGTACGCGTTCAATGTTGATAGATAAACCTAATTTTCTGCTTTTCATTTTATAAATTCAGGTTTTTTTTTGTTTTTTTTATTTCTTTGTTGTTTTAGTTTGAGTCCCATTGCTAAGCAAAGGGCATAGTTTCCAAAGTTTTGTGTATTTTTTTTACTTGATAACAATCCGTCACCTTTTGACTAGTCAGATCGCCACACCATGATGAAAGTAAATTCTTCCCAATGTTTTTTCTCTCTCTAGTCGGCCTGTCTGTTTTTCTGGAACATCCGCTACTTGACTAATGGAACACAAAAGCATATTTCCTTTTTTACCATTTTAGCGAAGCCTCAGTAGCAGTTTCGGGATTGATTTGAGCCCCGTAAAGGACGGCAGACTCGCGTCCCATTACATGGGGCTTATATTGGCAGAAAAAGAAAATATGGCGAGGTGTCATAAAAGAAATACGGAGGCTTCACAGGGAAAATGGGCAGGTGTGACGGTCGGCAACGATGTGGGTACTAATATGTAATCATATTTTTTTCAAATAGCATCATTATATCAATCGTATTTGTCTGCATGCCTCTTCTGTCACTAGACAATCAATGAACAGTATTCACGTTAGGTCAGAGCGGGTTGGTTATATACCAGTTAAGTGAACGTTTTTCCCACTAGGTGGACCGATGACCTGGTGAAGGTTGCGGGGATCCGCTGGATGCGAGTCGCACGGAACCGGTCAATATGGCGACACTTGGGGGTGGCTATATCCAACAGTGGACGTCTTTCAGATGAAACGATGATGATGAAGTAAACGTTTCTGCTCGACAATTTCTCAAACACAAAGTGACTTGTCTTTTTTTAGAACAGCCTACCACACAGCTCCAGGAAGCCAGAAAAGAAGTAGTCTAAGGTTCTTCTAACTTCGTCGAATGCATTTTTTAAAGTTATTAGTTACGAACCGAATGGCGCAGCGGTACTGAGGCTGCCTTACGTTCTTAAGGTTCCGGGTTAGAATCCCGGTAGGAGCAAATGTTTGTGTGATGAGCATGGACATTTGTTTCCGAGTCATGGATGTTAATTATGTATACTTAATAAGTATGTATTAACAAACAAAAAGTATCTATGTAGTATATCAACTATCTGTCCACGACACAAGCCTCGTTGCTTCGTGTAGCACTAGATGGCGCTGTGTGTAATGTCCAGCGATATTTATTTATTTATTGGTCCTTCTGCGATGATTTCTTCTCTAGCAACATCCACCCGGTCCTATCTGACGTCACAAACAGCCTGGAGTCTATCTTAATTAACCCGAGGAGCCCGATTATTAATTCCCAGCAATTTAGCAGTTGAAGGAATCTCATCGCACCATCGACCTTTGTACCAGGATCGGCAACACTGGGCAAGTATACAACCTCTAATGAACTTTTGGGATTGGGCAAATTATAATACAATCCTTCAAAATGTTATTAACCTCCAGAATGGCATCAATACCATTGGTTTTCTAACGATGAATTAAAGGCATTCGTGTTATTGACTAACAAAAGGTATTTTATGGCAGATGTGAGTGACAACGCAGGGAGGGGACTCACCTTACAAGGATACACACACTGTACCTACTTATTGGTGAGGTTCTTCACACATGACAAACGTCAGGTGCGTAGTACTCGCAACCGGCGGCGGTCGGATGTTTGAGTATAGACGAGGCGAAATGAGTATGTAAAAAGCATTTATGCCTCGGACACGAAATCAGCGGGAGCGGGGCGGCGGCGGCGGCGCGGGGAGCGGCGCGTTCCAATGCATACATTTATATGGAACTGGTCTCGAAGTCAACGACGCGGGGAGCGGGCGGCGAGCGGCGTACGAGCGGTGAGTGGCGTACGAGCGGTGCCCGCGCGACTGCATTGACGACGGTATTTACATCTTCTTTTGCCCACAATAAATCAAACTTTAGAAAGGAATTAGTATCAAAAAGACATTTCGTTCGCGAACAAAGATACTAATTTTACGTAACACAATACTACGCCGTTCTAGCGCCGCGTGACCTGCCCGCTGACTTCGAGAGCTGGTACAGCCGCGCCGCTCCCGCTGACTTCGTGTCTCGAGGCCTTAAGGATCATGGCAGTTGGCGTTCTGCACTGTCCGCTTACCGCCATGGGAAAAAAGTGTTTATGTATCATCATCACCATTATCTTGCCTTATCCCAATTCATTTGTGGTCGGTGCAGCATGTCTTTTTCTTCTTCCATACTTCTCTATTACTCGTCATCTCATCAAGTTATTTTAAATATCTACGTGTGTAATTGTAAACTAGTCAAAATTATCCCAAGAAAACGTTTTAAATATGCTTAAGCCTTAAAATGTAGCTTACCATTATTGAAAGAATTTTTGGAATCGGATCAGTAGTTCCGAAAATTACCCCCAACATAAAACCTCTTTATAATATAAGCATACATGTATACATTTCCTTATTTCCTGCAACCCCCTGTCAAAATACCATAACGATTTGTCTAATTATAGTTTGGAGTTCCACCCTCCGGTTGAAATGACGTTTCTGTGTTACTGTCATTAAGTTGTCTAAACTAAGTTTAAAGTTATATTTAACGTAACTTGAAGCAAGGTTTATGTTATTTAGTTGTTATTGTTTACTTAATGTTGCTGACAGCTTGATGGATCATTTTTAGACTTTAAAAATAGATAGAAAATACTTACTTTAAAAAAAAAAATTTTTAGAGTAAGTATTTTCTATATATAATATATAAAAAAAAATATCGTCTGTAGTTTAACCGAAAGCTCTTGAACTCAGTTATGCAATGATGGTTCAATGAAATTTGAAGCCACTTAGCTCCCGACTAACAGGATCAGCGTCTTTTAATTTTGCATTTTCTAGGATAAGTTTTCCGACCTTTTTCAACAAGTCAAAGATTAATTCTTTAACAATTTTTAACTGTACGATCAAGTATCAAGATTTATTATCAAAACAGAGGCGTACAAGACGCCAAAATAAAGCACCAATACAAACGTACCTACTACAATACAATACCTGTACTTTCAAATTCACAAATAATGAACAAGGTATACGCTTTTGCTGACGTCATGTGGTTCAGGTACCAAATGACGTTAGCGAAAGCGAAAATAGTAATAGCATTTAAAGTTAAAATTGGTACAATATAACAAAACCTTAGAAATAATGTAGGTATATAAAAGTACGATGCCTGTACTAGACCACACCTGTATGACAGGCGACATGTATTTGAATTGTAATTGTATGGTATGATACAAAAAATATTTTGTATCATACCATACCACAATGTTTTTTTACGAGGTTGTTTCCAGGACAAAAATTTACCTGTGAGTAACAAACTTCAAAGCCAGGTTCAGTTCAGTCAAAAGACTCTCACAGTTGGATAAAGATCCAGCCAATTAGTAATTTGATTTTGTTGAATGAATAATATCCAATGCATTGTTCTCAAAACCACCTTTCCCAACCATACAACGCAATAGATAGCATTTACCTGTCAAAATCACAGCTGTTTCGAGACTCACAATAAGGAAATACATCCATCATCAATCATGTAAGCTAACGCTCCTATTTCCGTCACATTGACACATCGCCTGTGACACTGAACGCGGTTTATCTAATCTTAGCCTTACCACGCGAAATGTAAATATCCTTTGAGGGCGCATGTAATTAAAACAGCGTTCAGCTGTGAGCTCTCAATACGGGATGTGTACTCGTGTCTTCACAGCTATGCTTGTGTCAGTAGATACTTGTAAAAGTTGGGATACTCAAAGTTTTGTTATCAGTAGAGATCGGATATTCGGATGCATCTCCATACTAGTCAACACTTCATTTTCGTAGTATGGAGCGCGCTTCAGCACGGGAAAAGACCCGGTTTATTTAAATGTATAGTTATTTTTTAATTTTTAGTTTAACTCGTCTTATTTACCTTTTAGTTCTGTTTGATATTTCAGCAGCAAAGTTTGAATTCACATAATTGTAGAATTTACTTTTTTATTTTCAATAAATTTAATGGCAGGTTTTAAATAGATTATATTATATATTCATTTTGCTTTTGAGTACAGAGTACAGAAAAACACAGACAGAGAGATTGCGGAGAAGATTTTGCTTTTGAGTTTGTTTTGTATTTTGTTTTTTACAAAGTGTCAATCTTTGTATAAGAAGAGGTGATGGCGGTGATTACATTGATAAGAAAAGGATTACAAACAGTCATCTACAGAAAAGGCACTGTAGGTAAAACTAAAATTACATAACTAAATGATTTCTTACTAGCGTTAAGTAAATGAATATACCCAGCTATCCATTGTATCGGGTTTGAACATAAGTACATTTCCTCTAAAACAACAATAAACGGGCTATGTAAACTTCCACGAACTCCACATAACCAGATCCACGCATATTTTAATTTTCCAACACAATAGATTACCACAATCATGTCCTACCCGTTAGTAAAATATTGTTTGTAGCCCCACATTACAAGCTGATTAAAAACTTATTAACATTCAGTAATTATACAGCATTATTCGAGAAATATTCATTATCACGTACACAGAAATACCCTTCACGATGATATTGTACGTTGTAGGTAACGCTGTAGTTCTGAAATTACAATTGAATTGCTACATCGCAAGTATTATTTAGTAAGACTAATATCAGTGAGTTGTAGTCATTAAGCACATTCAGTCCGTCATGAGTGAGGTCCTGTATTTGATCACAAGACATGGATAACTCTGACTGTCCTTTCGGGATTCCAAGCGTGATGTTACGTAGGTACAGTTGACCAAGCTATTTCGTACACACGAGTAAAGGGGTTCATCCTTCCACTAGACTGCTAATATTCATTTTTATTCTGTGCCAAAATGGCCTATACCTTTTAAGCCTATAGCAAACTTGAGAGCGAGAGATGTAAAAAATGCCTACTCAGCAAAGTCACAACATTGTTTAAAAGTTAAGTTATCGGCCTACCATATAACTTGTGCATGTATTTAGGATTAATATGAAAACGAAAACAAAACAAATAATAGACAGAAAGTTTGGCTAAACATGTGAATGTTTGAAATATTAAGCAAAAGGTAATATTTTTACTATCCTTACATTTCATTAAATGGTTAGTTAATATTTCCATACTCTAATGTTTTCTAACTTTTCTGCAATTATTTACTTAGGAACATAATATTATATCCAACAAAGGACCAATGATCCAAAATATTTCTTAGATGTCTCTTCTAAGCGACTGCGCTCCTCGTCCGAGGGAATGCGCATCCATGCATGTTTGTCTTTTGTCTACAGTTTTCCTTTGTATAAAACAAAAAAAAACCTGACTAATTGATAACCTCCTCTATTTGGAAGTCGGTTAAAAATACATCGCAGTCAACAAAATAAATGTATGTTTCGAATTGTCATACATTTAGAATTTGTAAAAGCCTCATTAGAAACCCAGCATACAAACCGCCACAGAATCAACAAACTATTAATATACAAACGATACTAACCTTGTAAAATCCGCTAAGAGACTAGAGACTACACAGAAGTTCGCGCTTAAGCTTTTTAACGATCCTCCCATTGCACTGTGAATCCGATAACGATCAAATCTAGAGGCGCTTGTTCGCAGTGTAGACTGCCTTTATCTACGTAGTTACATGGGATAGAGTGGTCGTGTTATTTACGGGCCGGCCAGGCTTTGTGGTGTGCGAATAAACGCTTTTGTTACCGAATGTATCTAAATCACGGAAGATACAATCGGTAATGTTGCACTTTTTTATGTAGTTGTACCGTGGAACATATTGGGTGCGAGACAAAAAGCGATCTTTTGAACTTGGAATAAGTTTTGTGGTAGGTATTTTATAGCGATTTTGGTGCTAATTTAAGTTTTTTTTTGTTAGATCTTGTTGAATTTGAAGTTAATTATAATTAGGGAGAAGAACAAAAGCAAAGTTAAGCTCATTGTCTAAGAATATTATTTTATTCGAAAGTTCACTGATTACTCTTTATCTACGGAAATAACAGTTTGAAGTTAATCAAACTGTTAACATTAATTACATTTTGTTCTGAAGTCCTTTAATTAAGGAAATAAAATATAAGACCAAGATAGGCATTGCGTCTTGCCATAATGATCAAACCTAACTTATAAATCCTATTTATAATTTTTTTCTGTTTCTATCACAAATTGTAACGTTTCTTTGTTGTTCATGTTATGGCCCTTCGAGCTGGATTGCTGATGAAATTTCGCTTCATAATAAGCTTTCAATATTTTTGGTCACTTAGCATTTCCCAAAGAAACAAGAAAGACTACAAACAGACAAAATATTTTCCTTCGCTAATTCGCAAATTCATCCATTAATTTGGCTTGCAAACATCAAAAATCCAGCAAATTTCTCCAAACTGTGTACTTCATAAAGAAGACTATGCGAAACATTGCTAGATATTCTGAAATTATTGGCAAGATGTGTGCAGTTTAAAGGCTTGTTTGTTCCGAAAGAGATCACACAAGCAATCAAATAGATTCACTCCCAGTAAAACCGTTGGCACTGAAGAATAGATAGAATACAGAAGTTCGGCTCCATACAACAAACGAAAACGCACGCACTCATAGACAAGCTTCACGCATAACGAGCGTAAGCGCACTCGCGACTGTAATTTTTTTGACATGTCTATGTGTGCGAGCGCCTGTTTTTGCAAGTCTATGAAATGAAACAGACTTTCGTTCTACTATCCTACTTCCTACTAATACATTTTATAAAAATGCGAAAATTAGTGAAGATGGATGTATGGATGTTTGTTACTCTTTCACGCAAAAACTACGAAACGGATTTTGGTGAAATTTTGTACACAGATAGTTTATAACCTGGATAAACACATAGAATACTTTTTATCCCGGTAGTATGATTCCGTGGGACAATTATCGAACTCCACGTAGTCGAAGCCGCGGTCCTTAAGCTAGTACCTACATATTTTGTGTCACAGATAAACAACCAACCTACTGTACCCTTTTGAGTTCCAATTCCACTTGGGAATAGTTTTTACGTATTCAAACCCAAACAAAATGTAATAATACGTAAGTATATGAAGCTTTAGGTTGCCTGAAAATTGATAAGATAGATATACCTTCTATTTATGAAATAACCTTTAAGTGTCTGTGTCTGTGTTTGCCAATGTGAGTCAATAAATTGAAATACATTTAAATGTATCACGTGTATTGGATATTACTGGAATTTAAATTTGATAAGTTATGTAAGCATTGAAATCAGTAGTAAGTAAAGGCTAGAGAAATACAAAACACACCTAGCTAAGTGTTACGATTTAACTCAAGAACTACTCAACCGATTTTAAAAAGCTCGTAGCCCACATAAACGACTCCGCTCCCACCCGGCAAAAAGAATATAATTCAAGTATGGGCCTTATGTATTGCTTTTTAGATATACGTTACAATGTAAAGTATATTCAAAGAGCAATACATAAAGCCCATATTTGAATTATATTCTTTTTGTCGGGTGGGAGCGGAGTCGTTTATGTAAGCTAAGACCTTATAAAGCTAAAGCTTTACCGAGTAACATAGGTTATCACAATTTTCGCGGACGAAGTGTTATTTATTATAATATAAATAGAAAAGATTTTTTTTTGTTTGTTTGTACGGAATAAACTCCGAAACTACTGGACCAATGTTAATAATTTTAGCTAGCTATTTCTAGCCGAGCTACCAGAATTTTCGCGGACGAAGTCGCAGGCGAAGTGTTGGTTATTAATGTTTTTGAAGGTTTGTTTTTTTTTTCTCTAGCCTTTACTTTTACTCCCTCGAGGATGCCCCGTGGAGGTCGAAACACGTGTCGAGTATAGTCTTAGTTGCAAATAGCATGTTAGTTTTTGGATTTCCTGCCTATTTTTGAGGGCGGGATCCGAGCCTGAATCTCTTTACAGAACAAAAAACTATTTTTCATTACTCAAACTCGAAAAGTAGGTCTAAAGTTGCCTGAGGAGCGGGTTGAAAGTAATACTTTTCAGCCCTAAGGAGAATCGTTTTCAACTGACAGCTGTCAAATTATTTAAAAAAAAACTAGTTCTATCTTCACATTTCTATTGAACCATTTTTTAAATAACTTTATTATAATTTAGTTTCAACTATTTCTTTAAAATAATATACGTTCAGGCAAAATATTTACCATATTTTTAATGATGAAAAGTAATGGCTGCATAGCAGGCCGGCCACAGAAAAAAAAGGCGGGAAAGCGGCAATCCGATCTTCATTTGTTTTTCGAGTTGATTTATGTTTTTATTTTTTTTTCTTATATTCGTAATGAAAAGCTCAGTGTTTACCTCGGGTTAAAGACATTTAGTCCCTCGAACTATTGGCGCCCTCGCTACGTTCGGGAGCCAAACCCCGTCTCGGGACTAAATAAGTTACTTTCACCCCTAGGGTAACAATATACTATTTTTGCATAGCATGTAATGTCATGGATTTCCGCAAAGTAACGCCTGATTCTTGCCTTAAGAAAAGACAGACGGCAATGCATTTACTTTGTTCTACGTTTTGTTTCAGCCAGTTAGCGGAGCTTTTCTGCAAAATGATGCCTTTTTTTTTCGGATGGGAATTTATCAAATGACTTCTCCTCTCCCGCTCTGGGCGGAGCAGGAGGGAGTGTCAGACTTTTACTGACTAAAACCCATCCATGTTCCTTCATCGCCCTTTGTGTGCCCCGATTTTAGGTTTTAAACAGGAAAATGATATACAGCGATGTGGACGAATTTTTTGACTCTTTTTTAATCTTGCACATATATACATATTTTTATTACTATTATAGACTTATAGTGTGTAAATAATTAGTATGTGTTAAGTAAATCACTATTTAATTCACAAATAACTTACTGTGTGCATTTTACTCTCAAGTTAAGACATACCTCATTTAAGAAGAGCTTTGTGAGCAAACAAATGCACTCAAACAGCAGATTGTATGCCCGCGTAGCGTTATTAGAATATTTGTGTGAACACAGATTTAATAACCCGCTTTGGCTTTACAGAGCTGTTCCATGTAAGCAGTTCGCAGTTTCGATGGATACCGAAATTACTATGTTAGTTCCGTCTAAAACCAAGCTTTATTTATCTACCAAAATCCCATTTAATATTTATAACCAGTATCTTGCACAAGATTTATCTGTTAATCGCAGTGACAATCGTTTTTTTACGATCGAAACTATAGCCATTAAGTTAATACTTGAAAACTTTTTACGACTCTCGATTAATCGAATGAACAGATTTGAAGACCGAATAAAACGACGACACTACGACTGTTTATATAGTTAATTTATCAAGTTTTTTTTGTTTCAAAACTGGCCGTCGAAAAACGAATAACTGAATGTAAAAGGTTTTTGCATGTTTTATGAGGCTATTGTGTATTTCATAATTATTTTAGGATTCCGGACTAACGTTTCGAATACAAAGCAAATGTCGCTGAATATTTAAATTTCTGATAATATAAAAAGGACCGAAAACCCTCGAAATTTGAAAGAGCCGAAACTTGGGACTAAAATGTTTGTATTGAAAATTGCGCCGCTAGAACTGAGTTTTGGTCTATATTCAAAGTTTGGTGCTTGCGAAGTTCGTGCATCCATAGATTGTGTGCCAAAGAACTCTGTATGTGCACTTCGTTGCAATTGAGTTCCTTTTAGGGGAGTTCCGCATGAATCGAATGTAAAAGGCTTTCGTTCGAAATATGCGGGCGTCCGTTTGCGTTGCAGGTTTGGTTGCCGGTTGCTGTAGCACGCTCGTGTTGCAATCACAAACGAGCGGGGATCTTCTTACGTGTGTCTAACATGTTTCGGGATTATTTGGCAGTAATTATAGCAATAAGATTTGGATTTTGGATAGATATTATAGCTGCAAGAATTGAGAATACTCATCTCATTTGTGTTTTTCAGGGGGAGATTTGAGTATAGTTAAAATCATAAGAAGTCAAACTGATGTTGTGATTTTGTTAAGCACAGTTATAGATGGATTTTCTTAACTCTATAGATAACTGTGTATTTATCACTCGACAGTAATGTTTAAGTCCCATGTGTGAGGGGGCGAACCGATAGCCACCATCCGGGTACAAATCTAGACTCCGTGGCTGCTACTACGACAAATTTCTGATCATGGAAACACCCAATTAAGATTTGCCTAACCCGGATATCAAACCCAGGACCTCATGTTCAGCAGTCGCGATTGCGACCACAAGACTAAAGAGGCAGTCAGGACAAAACCAACCAAACATACCAACTTTATAATTTACTCACTAATTTAATATTCTCGCCCGCGTGAAGTTTAATAATTGTCCCGTGGGACTTTACTACCGGGTTAAAAAGTATCCTATGTTTTAATCCTGGTTAAAACTATCTGTGTCCAAAATTTCATCCAAATCCGTTCAGTAGTTTTCGTTAAAGAATAACAAACATCCATACATCCAGACATCCATACATCCTCACAAACTTTCGCGTTTATAATATTAGTAGTATTCTGTACACACAGCGCCACATTCAACAGATAGCTCCAAGTCCGTACATACCTGACACACCACACTCAAATCTCTAACCACTATTAATGTCCTAAAATCCGCAAAGCTTAATTTCTTTGCACGTTCGTGGTCCCTCGGAAAGTCGTTTCGGCAAAGTAATTGCTTATGAGTGGGAGCGGATAAACGAAACGAGTTCCACTCTACCGGGGCTCGTAAAATGGACTCAGGGGCTTGCATTTAATTAATACAACTACTAGAACTTCGTGAGAGCACATCGACTGAAATGGAATCATTCCTTTTGACCGCCGAACTGACTCTTTCCGACGAAAAATTACCCAAATTACCACCCCCGCATCAGCGTTTTACCGACCCAAAGCTAAGTGGAATTGCACTTCATGAATTCGGTAACTCTTTCCGAACGCTACGAACTTTTCGAATCGACTGTACACGTTTCAACATATAGACGATGCTTTAACTCAATGTAAATGGTCCCCTTTGAATTTTTTAGATTAGGTACAGACGGGAACAGATGATACTTTGCCACGGAAGTGTTTCCTGTAATTAGTCCGATCTACTTCAGTTACTAATAGTACGGGAGCGGGCAATGGCAAAGGAAAAAGTTAAGGTCAATAGTCTTTAATTTAAAAACGGAACAAAAGGGACACCAATAATAGGAGAGACAAGAGCACGATTACAGAACGTCGAAGTAGCACCAACTTTAGATAATATAGAGTTGTTTATCTAAAACAGGTTAGGATTATTGGAGGAGCTCGTGGCTAAATAATAACAGCCACTCGGGTCGATCTTAAGGTTGGTCCGTGGATGGGTGATCACCCATTCCATTCCGAGTTTCTTCCGTGCCTCGGAAAACACGTTAAGCCGTTGGTCCCGGCTGTCATTTATAGATCTTTGACAGTCGTTATTATTGGTAGTCAGTGGCTCGAATGTCCGACAACCAGTCTTACCAAGGGGTATCGTATTACCCAGTACTAACTGGGTTGTGGACGTCAGATAGGCAGTCGTTCCATGTAAAATACTGGTATTCAGCTGCATTCGGTTAGACTAGAAGCCGACCCCAACATAGTTGGGAAATACTAGGCCGGTGATGGTGAGAGTGGTGTATCTAATGCCATATTGTGTCTGTATCGTTTACTTAAGTGTGTCACTACTTCTTTGATTTGATTATAAGGTGTATCTATTCATTCACGAAAACAAAAAAAAAATCAGTTGTTTCTTATATAACTCGTCAAAATGTTAGGAACAGCTGATTTTTTTTTCACGATTCAGGATTTCGTCCACTAGCAAAAGTTGTTCATAATGATGAGTACAATGACCTATTAAGAGATTTCGTGTTGAATAGATATACCTTAGATATTGTAATTCTGTTTGACAACAAAATAAAGGTTAACATGCCAAAACAGTATAATACAAACAGCAAATTAAATTGCCATCGTATTTGCTATATAGATTGTTTCAGTCAAATAATTTGATCAATGTATTTGTTTCATATTGTTTGCGTGGAACAAGCGAGTTGAGTTCAAATTCAACGCTTTGAATATTTTCGTACTGTCCTCTCTAGATGTATCCTTACTTATTTCTTGGGTCGTTGTCGGTATGCAAATTGCGAATTCATTAAATGATTGTACGTCCGTCTGAAGTTTTCGTTTTTTTTTCCTTTCGTGCTTGTTAGAGTCTCTTGTCTGCGTAGTTTAATAGAAGCGTTTAGATCCTGTAATAATGAAACAGCTCGTGTTTTGTTTACATTTAAAGTTTATTTTCAATCATCATTAACGAGTTTTACATGAGAGCTAGGTAGGTACGTGAAATTAAGAGCGTTATTAATTTAATTGGAACACTTAATGCAGTGTAAGAAAACAAAGTACTTAATTAATAACCAATTGTGTTTTTTTAACTTAACATATAATCACGCCGGGTTAGGCAGAGGTGTACCTAATAGTACACCCACGTTTTGCCAGTTATGTTAAAGTCCCATGTATTAGAGAGCGAGCCTATTGTAATCAACCGGGCACAAATTCAGACTCCGTGGCTACTACCGAGAAATTCCTGTTAGAAAAATCCAATAACACTGCTCAACCTGGAAATCGAATCAAGGACCTCTTGCTCAGCAGTTATTTTTGGGACCACTAGACCAACGAAGAAAATAAAAACCAAACTAATGTCAAAACGCGAAAATGACTTTACTATTTGCAGCAGATAAATACATTTCTCACATCTTGCAAAATGCCCTTTGTTTTTTTTTTCGGATGGGAAATCATCAAATGACTCCTCCCGCTCTGGGCAGAGCAGGAGGGAGTGTCAGACTTTTACTGACTAAAACCCATCCATGACGAACGCGCCGTCGACACGGCCTGTCGTCATAAGACGGATGGACGGCGAGCTAGCCCATAGCCCACCGTCCACAGGCCCGCGTTGCAAAATGCACTTTAATGGTATTACGTTTATATATACAGTTAAGTGATACTTTTTCTATACAAGCACTAGTAATAAAGTATAACAAGTATGACGGATTTACAGTCTATAGAACATACATCAAGACTAAGTGAGAATACTAACCAACTAGCTTAGTCTGTGACACCTACATTTATCACCAGTAACATAACTAACAAACAAAGCGCTATTGTTTCCAATGAATGATAGATGGGCAAAGTTTTTAGTAAAACGGTTTAGTACTTTGCTGGATGGGTTGAATTTCGTCACAAGTATTAGGTACTGGCACAGGAACGTATGAGACTGGCACAAAAAATGATAGTCCCAGCAGTGGGTGAATCGCCGGACATTACACACCGCGTCATCTATTGCCACACTAAGCAACGAGGCTTGTGTCGTGGGCACCAGACAGTTGATATACTACATAGATACTTTTTGTTTGTAAATACATATTATTATTATATTTATTATACTCAAAGCATTTATTTCAATTAGACCATTACGGCATTTTTGAATGTCAAAATTACAAATAAAAAACAAAGCTACTGTCCCAGTCACAAGGCATAATAACTTGACAAAGTACTGTAGTTGCCCATTCCCTAGCGTAGATCTCTATGGAGAAGAACGGGCCAGATACTCCATTGACAGTTTTTTCAATCAAAATGTTGTTACAAAATCTTTTTAGGTTACATCATTAATTTTGAAATTATACATATATGTGAGGACGATGTAGAAAGACGTGCACATTAAGAGCGTCCAGAGTAAAAAAATACAACAATTTAACAATAAAGGAATTAAAATGAACCCTGGCAGCTAAGAGATGATGAGTCCCAACTGACAGCGCCCGTTCACGAACATGACGCGTGTATCGGCGCCATTCAACTCAACCATATTGAAGGGAACTTATAAATACATAATACATATAAACATCCATGACTCGGAAACAGGTGATAATGATGATTAGATACTTACCTACCTATTATAAAGGGTGTAAATAGACCGTTAACGAAGCCGAAAGTCACTTGTTCTCCTCGTCATTGCGATCATTTTTTTGTTCTACACCATACCTGGGAACCTTCCAGTTACGGAGACATTGGAGGTCAAAGTTCCAACTTTTTCACAAGTTTTTTTTTCAAATACTAGTTTTTGAGGACTTAGGGACTTAACTTTACTTTAAATACCTCCATAACCCGTTTATTATTAAATGCGGCCATCAGCACAACGTTTTGAGTGCGTTACATCGAGTTTTACCGTAAAACGTGACTTTTCACCTCAAAAAAAAGTCGTTTCCCAGCATTAATTTTTGCGTAGAGTTACACAACATCAATTTATTTCAGGCTACAATGGCCCATAAATATATACCTTATAAACTAACATACATAAAAAGTAAATACAAGGATTGTGTTATTAAATAAGACTTAAAACTATGTTAGTAGCACTTCACTTAGTCACACTTCACTTGTGTTGGCTGTCGAGTGGAACTTGTCCGCGGAAGCGACAAAACACCACGTCTTGCGGCCAAAAGTCTTCCTCCGTCACCATGGGCAGATAACAATTTGGTATTCGCACCACGAACGCCTTGAAGTTGACGTTGCGGCGCGACTCCAGTAACTGCACCCTTGGTGCGTGTTACTGATGTACAGAATGCTTGGTTGATGGCTTCGTGAAGGGTCTCTGTATGGTGCGTTTAAAAATCAACGACAGAACGATAATAATGCAATAATACCTACTTAGAATTATCTTCATTGGTGCAATTGGGCAATCATGCACATTCAGTGCAGACCAGTCATACCAGCGACTTTCACAAAATCATCGGTTCAAACAACATAAAATAACATCACGCCTGTAAACTCCGAAGGGTTATGCAGAGGTGCTCTTCGCTTTATATTTAAGACCCATGTAATAGGGGGCAAGCCCATTGATGGAAATGGCAATAGGATTCTTGCCTGGTTGCCATCAACCAGACAGACTCAGGCAGACAGACTCCGTGGCCGCTACTGAAAAATTCCTGATAGAAAAACCCAACAACACTTTGCCCGACCCGGGAATCGAACCCAAGACCTCGTGCTCAGCAGTCGTGCTTGCGACCACTAGATAAACGAAGCAGTCAAACAAACAACTACTAGAAAAAAACAAGCAATGCCTTTTTCTTTTCCTTTCTCGTTCTCACATAACGACGATTAGTCACGTCCAAACTATAGGATCGAAGAAAACGTGCATCGACGACAGGGAACCCGCAGACTACTCCAGAAATATTTATTACATTTAAAAAAGCGAACGCCGAAGTGTCCCCGTTATTGCACGAATACTAAACGAGAGCTGACTAGAATCTATACTAATATAATCAAGTTGAAGAGTTTGTTTGTTTGTTTAAACGCGCTTATCTCTGTAACTACTGGATTTGAAAACATCTTCTTTTACTAGATTGCCCAATTCTTGAGGAAACCTGTTTAACGTCACGCTACGAACGTTAGTAGTCGAGCAAAAATAAAAAACGGCCAAGCGCGAGTCGGACTCACCCATGAAGGGTTTCGTACCCTCCCCCCCCCCCTATAATTTTGTAATTCATTTTTATTATTAGTTGTTATAGCGGCAACAGAAATACACATTCTGTGAAAATTGTAATTGTCTACCTATTACGGATCATGAGATACAGCCCGCTGACAGATAGATGGACGGACGGACAGCGGAGGCTTAGTAATAGGGTCCCGTTGGTTATACCCTTTAGGTACGGGACCCTAAAAAGGGTAGGTGAAACCGCAGAACACAGCTAGTATAAGCTAATACTGAAAAATAATCATTTCCTATTGGAAATTCCTGCGTCTGAAATGTTGGAAGCTGTTCAAACCGTCACATCACTCGGTGAAATTGCATCTCGTCTGTAATTTGTATTCTAGAACATTTTGCCGTCAAGTGTTATTTGTTCATAATATGCGGGCCGTTTCCGTGGGTGGCGTATGGTTACTGACTGAATAAGGAGCAGCGTTTCTACAAATCAATGTCTTTGACCCCTGGACCGGAGGCGGAGGTTTGTTTTTCTACTTTTAAGAATGAAATATCATGATATACAGGCAGGCCCTAGACCCTAGACAGGCATGATATACAGGCAGGCCCTAGACTTGACAGTGGACACATCCACTGTCAATTTTAGAAACTCTTCTCGGGAAGTTGCATTTAATATGTAACGTGAGACAATGAAGTTTGAAAAATCCCGAATCAAAACCAGTTCTAAATTTGTACTTCTAACTAATTCAATTTACTCTTGGGCTCTATATAGTAGAAATATTTAAAAAAAACTCGTACCGCTAGAAGCTTACACACTTTTTTTAAACCAACGCGCGCGGTTCATTCTTTAAATCCTGCGAAAAATCTTTTAACACCAGGGTTCCTTTTTCTGCCTCTGGATTGGCACTTCTATTGCATTTTCGCATGATCGACCAGTATAGACAGAGGCTGAAATAAATTTGGACCCCTTTTGGAGGCAAGATGTAAAAAAAATCTAGCTCGCTCCGCTCTCTCTGCAACCTACTTTCTTTTGGATCTTTACGTTGTCTACTTATTATAAGTCGACCAAGTAACTCTAATAGGTCGAAACAATTCTAACCCGTCCAAGGAATTGAATCTTGGCTTTGTCTGCAAGTCGACCAAGTAACTCTTGTATGGGTGGGTCGAAACAATCTTACCTGTCCAAGGTAGTGTTAAAACTTCCCAGCTCGCTTCACTCGCTCTTGGAGCCTTACTTCTTTTTGTTTTTAAAATTGTCTCCCTAAGTCGGTTAAGTAACATCTATATATTTCTGAATGAAAGGACTAAATAAAAGCTTCTCTGAACAGTAGTGGAGAGCTCAATATTTTGTTTAGTTCCTAGACTTTTCAAATAAATATTCAAAATGAGTAACTTCTACTTCTATTTAATCCCTTACAAATCGGAGATTCAGAGCGCCACCCCCCCCCCCCCCCCCACCCTGGCGCAAAAGCTGATGATTTAGTTTCGAGTCTCTTATTATCAAAGTCGCAAATTTAAATGAGTAGTTTTCCTTTCTCTTGAGAGTGGAGGACCGACCGTATCTAAAATGCCCGGGCCGATTTTGGGTCCCACTCCAGGCCTGTATACAGGGTGTAATCAAACTCTTCACAAAGCCGTCAACCAAGCATTTTGTACATCAAACTGAGTAACTCTGCGCAAAAAATATTGCTGGAAAACTACTTATTTTTAGGGTGTAAAATCACACTTTACGGTAAAACTCTATGTAACGCATTCAACACATTGTGCTGATGGATGCATTGAGTAGTAAACCGGTCATGGAGGTATTTCAAGTAAAGTTATAACATTTAAAACTTGTACCAATTTAAAAAAAAACTTGTAAAAAAGTTGGAACTTTGACTCCCAATATCTCCGTAACTAGAAGGCAAAGTATGGTCTAGCTAGAACAATATCGCAGTGACGAGGAAAATAAGTGCCTTTCGGCTTCGTTCAGAGTCTATTTATACCCTTCATAGGCTCGTCCCCTATTACATTGAACTTAAACATAAAGCGAAATGTGGGTGTGCTATTAGGTACATCTCTGCCTAACCCTTCAGGGATTAAAAGGCGTGATGTCATGTATTATGATATGTATGTATATCAGGATATGCGGTTGCAGATGTTATTAAACGGATAAGAAATTGTGTAAAATCTAAATCAAAAGTCATTAATTCTGAAAAAAGCGCGTATTCTTTTTGAATTTCAAATGATTTAACTTAAATTTGAATCGCGAGAAGTGGATGGAATGGGGGGAGGCCTTTGCTCAGGAGTGGGACAATACGGGGTATCTAAAAAAAAATAAAAAATGATTTCAGTTCCTTCTGTTGTGAATGGGAAGAGCAATAAATCAGAGTTCTAGCGTCACTTCTGCCTGCCTAGCCTTTTCCCAACTATGTTGGGGTTGTCTTCCAGTCTAACCAGATGCAGCTGAATACATTTTTTTTAATATGAAGCGTCTGCTTATATGACCTCCAGAACTCAGTTTACTTGGGAATACGTTCCCCTTGGTAAGACTGGTTGTCAGAGAGACCTGTAACACTTATTACCCAATCTATATATTATACTCTATAATCTATACATATAATATTATAAAGAGGAAAGATTTGAATTTTGTTTGTTTGTGTGTTTGTTACGATTTAACTCTAAAACTGTTAAAAGTATGGCAACCCTTTACTTGTCAAATTCTATGGTGACATTGTCTTTGTTCGTTCCTGTTCGCTCTCTAGTCATCGCCCTCGCTATCCGATTTTATTGTAATCTCAATTTTAAGTAGTTTACTGTTTAATATAATAATAGCAACACAATTCCATGATTGTAGTAAGTACATTGACCTCAATAAATGATAATTTACTGGATATCCGAAGTTTGTATTTGTAGCCGCCGCCACCGACAAACCTCATTAAAAACTACTCGACCGATTTTAAAAATTCTTCTACTATTTGAAAGCCACGTTTTTACTGAGTAACATATACTCAGTAAAAACGTGGCTTTCAAATAGTAGAAGAATTTTTAAAATCGGTCGAGTAGTTTTTAATGAGGTTTGTCGGCTATAAATTATATTGATATCGTGCAAATTAGTCGGGCTATATCAATTTTTGCGGACGAAGTGCTAGTTGCCCAATAAAATCATTATCAAGAAAAGTTACCTTGGTAGGTATCGTACCAAAGCACCTAAATATTAGCATTCAACTTTTTATTAGTGTCTTCCAAGTCTATGCACGAACTCCGGAGTGGGACTAAATGGTTTATTCATGAAATAAAAGTTCGAAACTTGTTTGCTTCCAGACGTTAATTGTCCTCTTCAGCATATTTACTGTTCCTGTGGACTGCTCAACCGAATTACAATCATAAGAAATAGTTCTTATGGTTGTAATTCGGATAAGAAAGACATGGAATTCAGTTCTGCTTAAATGAGAAAACATGATATTTGTTATTAGTCGGTTATTTAGTAAAGTCGACAAACTACAATTAACTTCCGTAATTGAGAAAAAAGCCTAGCCAATGCTATCAATCGGGCACAAATCCAAACTCCATTGCTGCTACTACGAAATTTCTGTGTAAAAACCCAATAACACTTTGCCCGACTTGGTAATCGAACCCAAGACGTCATGCTCAGCAATCGCACTTACGACCTCTAGACGAACGAGACAGTCAAAACACAACAAAACCGAACCGAACTGTTTCAATAACTCAACGTGGCACACTCACAGCCGGGTTCTGTACAATACTATTTACTCACAAACAAAACCCGGCCTATCCTTTGGGAAGAAAATAAGTGATGAAGTTGTTAATACCCTGCCGACCGGAAAAAAGTGTATCAATCAAATGGAGTGGTCTGAAGTGTATGGGCAGAGTTTTACGGGTACAAAGGTAACAGGATTATCTGGTGTTCGTTAGCAACAGGATTTGGGAGTATAAAGTAGGCTGGTGTAAAGCTTTGACCAGACCAGGGTTACTAGGTTAGGATTCAATTCAATGTTTGTGCTCGATCCTGTACTTTGATGGTTTTTAGGTCGAATTAAATAATGGAATATTGTGCGTAAGCAATGAAATTGCCGGGAAATCGTTTTTATTTTTATTTTCAGGTACTTATATTGACTGCTCATGCTAAAGAATAAGTATAAACCAAGTGGCTTATTAAGGCGCTTATTTATACATAGCTTAGAAGCAATCAGAAAAATCTGTTTTTTTTTATATATAATGTTAAATGACACAGACATCGGTGAAGGAAAATTTCGTGAACCCTGGACTTAAATCAAGGTAAGTCTGAAATGGCAATGGAGAGGGCTATGCTCGGAGTTACCTTGTGTGATCGAATCAGAAATGAAGACATCCGCAAGACATCCAAGGTTACTGACGTAACGCAAAGAATTGCTAAGCTTAAGTGGCAGTGGGCAGGGCACATTGCTCGTAGAACGGATGGCCGATAGGGCCGAAAAGTTCTGGAGTGGCGACCGCGAACCGGAAGACGATGCATTGGAAGACCTCCCACTAGCTGGACCGATGACCTGGTGAAGGTTGCGGGAATCCACTGGATGCGAGTCGCACGGGACACTTCGGGGAGGCTTATGTCCAGCAGAAGCAGTGGACGTCTTTTCGCTGAAATGATGAAGTCTGAAATCGCCAACCTGTCTGGGGCAAGCGTGGTAATCATTGCTGAAACCTTCTTTGTATTAGAAGAGTCCTTTGCCCAGCAGTGGGACAAAAGTTTTATTAAAGTTTTCCTTTATTAATACAAGATTTAAATACAAGTACAAGAAAGATTAGAAAACAATTCACACCAAAATGACATCTCTTCTACCGAGGCTATACCGTCACTGGACAACAGTAGACAGCACCCGTCATTCAAAGACGAAGTGTTGAAGATTGGCATCATTCAAGCTGCCAAATGTCATGTCAACTGTTCTTCTCGGAGAGGCCGTCATCAGTCTGTAACGAACTGTCGAAGACGTCGGTCGTGAGCCTGACCAACCTTATTCTCAAATTTTGCGAGTAAAATTAATTTTGTTAAACATAGTAAAATAATTTCGAGAATTTCAATTCGAAGAAACTACAACAATTTTATTATCTATCGTTACCATTGGAACATTAACATCATCCCAAATTATTTGGGGTCCCCGCAGCATGTTCTTCCATACTTCTCTATGCCTTGTCATCTTATCTGACTCCTCCTTTCTTGCCATAATATCATCCTTGACACAGGTCCATTCAATGGTTAAAAACAATCTTTAAAAAAGAAAACTTTCAGTCTTTATTAGATCATACAAATGCACTTACAACAACTGGACATTTAACATGAAGTATTTCCGGAAAACTTCCATATCGACAATAATTTTATTGGCTCGAACAGTAAGAGGATATTCATAGCACACCGTTAAACTCGAAGAAATTAAATTTAATAATAGAAATTCCTTGCGAGTACTTCCCATGCCTTGAAACACGCATTTCTGGAATACACGTCATTTGTCAAGTGGCTCACGAAGGTATGTATATGAATATCCTTTGTACGGTGGGCTGCATCAATTGGGTACCCCAGTTGGATACTCTAGTACCTCGGATTCGAACATAGTTGCTTTTAAGCATCAAGTTATCGCAATCTGTCAAACTCCAAATGATTTTAAACCATTAAATGTTGCAGGGGCTGCCGCTGCGGCTGCGGAGAACCTCAAGTGGCGAAAATATAGTAACCTTATTGGTAACTACATTTTCGAGCCGTTTTGGGGTTGAAACTCTAGGACACTGACACTTCCCGATCCTTGGCCGAAGGCTTAACGTTGCCATACAGCGTGGTAACGCCTCCAGTCTCTTGGGGACATTACCAGTTTACAGCGGGAGTTTTTGACGCCATTTTTAAGTTAGTCAGTTTGGTTTATTTTAATAGATTTGTAAATTGTAAATAATGTAGATACTGAATTTAAATAAAAATGAGAATTTCTACAGTTAAAGAAGTAAAATGTTGATGATTATATTCAAAATCGAATGAGACAATTTGACAGTTTGTAAAAACATGATGTGCTAGCGACTGTACTTAATACTAAATAGCTTTCAATTTTCGGATCATCATGTTTTTTCTAGCAGGTAAGCAATAAGATATGGGGTCACAGAATAAATTCCAAGAAGGGTTTTGCAATTTTTACATTTAAATTTTAACGCCATTGCAATATTATTTTTTATTTTTAAATATTTTTGTATAACTGATTTTTCATGAAAATTTTGTGCAATATTGTGTTCACATGAAATATGACTCAATATGATGAAAATGACATTCTTCATAATAATGGGGTCGATGATACTCCAATCAATTGAGAGACTTTTTAAGACCTGTCAAAACGCGGTTCTTTCATAGATTTTGTATGGCAATGCCAACTGTGACGTCACTGTTTATTTAACTCAATGACTTAACTATTTATTGATTTCAAAGCAACTAAAAATCGAATTTGGCAATTAATTGAAAATAAATCGGGTTTTCAGGCCCAAAATAAAGTCGTTTTTTTAGAGATAGGTGTCTGGGAATTATTGTTTTATGGTGTCATCTACCCTATCGCACGTACAAAGCTATTTGGTTTACAGTTTAACCAACAAATTACATTGTAAAATGTAAACCAAATAGCTTGTTTGACATACATACGAGTAGTAACTGTGAATCGATCGATCTGTGAACTGTGAATTTTGACTTCGTCATCATTCAACTGACTAATAACTAATTGAAAATAAATAAAAGACGTATTTAATGGGGAAGGAAACTGTGGAACCTATGGCGATAGCACAGCTGGTTTCCAACATCTTCATTGGTTAAAAATGTGGTAATGTCATTTTATATTTAAAAATAGCTTAACCTCATTGGTCAGATTGAGACTTCCTATGGTGGCATAGAATCTTCACGTCATATCTCATGCTTCCGTTAATTTTTCTTCAAGAAAACTTTGCTTTTCAAGTAAAGTCAAGAATTTTGACAAATTACTGTTTCTGAAATGTTTTGTTTGTTTTAAGTCTTTCAGCATCAGGTGCTGTTGATGGCTTCTTCTAGAATCGTTGTATAAATATCATCAATTCTAAAAACGTTTGCTAATTTCAGCAACTCTACTGATTTGATTGATGTTCCAATTAATAATGAAACGATCGAATCATATTTAAATTCTAACTATGATTTTCTCTTTTTCATGAATGTAAAAATGTAATAAAACTTAGTAGATTTAAGATTGCAGGGCATTGCAAACTTAATACTAACGAAAATTCTTAGTAACAAGACCTTGTAGTCTTTTTAATAAAGTCAAAGCTTAAATCAAAATCAAAGTTTTCATTTTTTAATGATGTCTTTAGAGTATGGTTAGTGCCTAACCTGGTGTCAGACTTTTTATGCCGCCCAAAGGCCTTGGACTTGGCCTTATATGCCGTCGAGAAATATTTGTTAATGAAAATAACATTAACATCACACCTGTAATCCCCGGAGGGATAGGTAGAGGCATACCTAATAGTACACACCCACATTTCATTTCGTCAGTTATGATTAAGTTCCATGTAATAGGGGCGAACCTATGCCATCAACCGGACATCCAGACTCCGTGGCTGCTACTGAGAAATTTCTGATGGAAAACCTAATAACAGTTTGACCGACCCAGGAATCGAACCCAGGACCTCAAGCTTAGCAGTCCAGATCCCCGCACGGTACAAATATTTGTATGGCCTACAGATAGTTGCTTCGGGTCTGGCTGTTTGTGTATGTGAGTTTAAATGTTTGTAAACGCACCCACGGTACAGGAGAAATTCCTAGTGTGGGGCAACGTTTTTTAAAGAAAAAAAAAAAAAGTCACCTTCATTAAAATTTGTCACAATACAACAAGGACTAAAAATACTTCTCACAGAAAGTAATTAGCTTTGAAGTCATAGAAATTGTAGTAACAATTTAAGTACTTACTTAAGTACGACGTAAAAGATCTAGTTCATACCTGTAAGACACGTGTAATTATCTCATTAAGGAAGCCCTTAATATGTATGAAGTATGGAATATCTACAGACAAAATGAGAAGGTAACTTTCCACTTCATTAAGGAGAACCAAATAGAGATAATTTATTAAAACTTGTTCAATATCGAAGGATGGTGCCATAAACAACTGAAACGAGAGAGAATAACCTGCTTCTATGGGGCTGGTTCAAATCCCTGCCAATGAAAACGAGACTCAAGGGGTAACGGAACTTCAAAGAGAGTCAGCAAAAAGGAAGGGGTCCGCAAGGGCCGTTGCCTGCCGGGGCTGCGGGACTGTTCCAAAGAGATACCGTGGCCCCGGAACACAAAGGGCGATGAAGGAACATGGATGGGTTTTAGTCAGTAAAAGTCTGACACTCCCTCTTGCCCCGCCCAGAGCGGAAGGAGTCTTTGATGACGTCCCATCCGAAAAAAAAATTGGGTAACGGAACTTATTGTGTCTATATTTCCTTAACAACCTTAATGAAGGTTTTTTTGGGACTAGCCCTCCACACTTTTCCTGACTACTGATAATCCTGAAATCATAATTAACAATGGCGAACACCAGAAAAGCTCCGAAGCAATAAGCTCGACGAGTCTCGAAAGAAAGCTTCAAAAAAGCGGAGGAGTTAGCAAAAACATTATTTCCACACCATCATAAAGTATTTAGAAGTAAAATACTGAATAAAGTTCCAACCGAGAACATAACGTCAACAAAACCAACGCAACTCAACATTATACAAGACCGACCCGTTTTATTTTAACCGAAAGCAGGCCGCCAGTCACCACAATAGACGCACCAAAAGTTTTGTGTACCTAAAACTCATTAAGACCACCTACGCAATACAAAGGTCACAACATGCCTCAGCGGTTGAACACAGTGTCGTGATTGTTCCAACATTGACAGTTCAACTCTTTAAACCAGTGGTTCCCAACCTTTCTTATACCAGGTACCACTTTATTGTAAGCAGGGCCATAACGTCCTAGATAAACATGGACGCCAACACGATAATATCTAGGGGGGTGAATCTTTAACTCACATTATGCAAAAATTGGAAAAGGGGAACTAAAAAGGGGGACACAAAAGAGATCGAAGAATTTGGCAATCATTCATACAGAAATAGGAACAAGTTAGTAGATTCTCAAGAAAATTTACCACCTCGCCTCTGATAGGTTCAGTTGTTTTGAGCTTGCATCTTCTGTGCAAGTTATAAAGTACGAATAACCTTTCGCAGACTATTATTGAGGCCCCTGCGGACCACCAGTGGACCGCGAACCATAGGTTGGGAACCACTGCTCTAAACCCTACTACATAAGGACACTTTCCTTTTATAACTCCCTAGAAAATAATTTATTCATTGAAAACGGCTGCTTTCACAGAAATGATGTCGTTTGCGTCTGACGGTCTCCCACTCTCGGTCTGTCCCTGTTATTTCCCTCCAAATTCACAATAGAGGCAATTTGATTATTCCCATTTTTATGAATTATTTTGTATTGGTTGTCGTTTTATTAGGGAAGTTACCTTCCCTTCGTCTTTTTCGTTAACATGATAATTTATTTATGACGCTCTAAATGAGAATTTATTTTTGAAACAAATTATGGGCTTTTTATAGGGACAATTTATTAAATATGACTTTTTTTCTCATTCTCTGATCGAAATTGAATTTTGTATCGTGCAATCTACAATACAAGCTACTTAATAAACAAAAAATTATAAACTTCGGAACATAAAATCAGGTTCGAGAGGATTCCAAATTGCTTTTTCAATTGATTCGACGAATTTAATTAAAGACGAAAACGTCATAAGGATTTTCACGAGAGGAACGTGATACATACTCTATAGAGGTCTAGACTAACTGACTGGATTCAATTTATTTTATTTGGCGCCTCGGATTTTGTGTATCGTGCGGTATTTTTATTTGATTTCTTCGATACATTCTAAGAATCTTAGCCTAAGGGCTCTATACGCAATTTTATTCACAACTATTGCGAACCTTGCGAAAATTAAATCACGTTACATAAATGCGTACCGCATAGAAATGAGTAAGGCAAAACCTACCAATATTATCTACTTCAAACATTTTGTTGTTGTACCTTTCTAATACGAACATACTTAGTTACAAAAGTCTAGCAGTTATGGCTCATTACCAACTGAACCCTAAGCGAAGATACTTTACCTATAACAACAAACTTTTAATAGAAACAGCACCTAAAGAACCACTTATCATCAAAATATAATAACCACTAAAACTGCTAAGTAATTTCGACAAGCCAATACGAAGAAACGATACATTACCGCCGAAAGCTCGATACGGGACCCGATAACGATCTTAATTGGTTACTAAGAGGGAGACCTCAAGCTTACTAACACGCATACTAAATCTCCGCCATTAGAAAGGCATCAGACTTTAACCGCGTAATTATTACAACGAATGGGCACTATCGCTGTTATTACCGTATTGGCCAATATTCATGCCGCAAGATGCTATCTCAATTCTCAGCCAATAGGGTCGTTATGAGACTTCAGAAACAAATCATGCTGTACGTGCCCCCGATAACCGGGGATAGTTATGATAATAGATGTATGTGGCATAAAATATGAATTCGTTAGGTTTGTGGCGTTCTGTGATCATCAATAAATGAAGTTTGATGTATTGCTTATAGTGGTATGTATTGGATATTGGGAATCAAAGACTCTCTCAATAGATATGTAGGTACAAAATTAGGTATGTGAAGTATACAAAATAAATTACCTGTTAAAGTACACAGTAAAAATAATAATGGAAATATTCCACAAGATGCAGCACTTGTTTTATTTTATTATCCACAATACAATGTTTTTCTGGAGCATTTTGATTTAGTTTCAAATTAATCAGCATTAACACCGACAAATGTTCTCATATACATGCAAATAAACAAAAAAAAAACGAAACTGTTTGGTGTAGAAATGAAATAAAACGGCTATAAAGTTGGTAATAATACTCATATTTCAATGTAACAGCCCCCGACGGGCGCAGATTGAGGCGGGTGGACAAATCCCTAAAACTCGAGACATTCGAGTCACTAGAAGGCGAGGCACTAAAAAACACAAATATTTTTGAAGATGGCGACGCAATGCCTCCGTAGTTTATTGTTAAAACAAACCCCAAGTGCTGTTTGTTTCGATAGTGAACTTTACAAGCATAAATGTCGCTGATAGGGCGAAAAATAGTCATTAACTCAAAATTTATGTGAGACACTTTAACGCCTTCCGAAAATCTATTTACTTATAATTTGTTAGGAATTGTAATTTTGGTCTACCAATACAACGTGGAATTTGACAACGAAACAGCTTCCGGAAATAGGTTTATTAAATTAATTCGTTCATTATATTATATTTTTGCCAAAAAGCCACAAAAATACCAGTAATAATGTCAATTATATCTGACTACAATACTGTTTTTCACGAAATATTTGGTTCTGTCGGTGTTGAATTATGTAATAATAATTATCAACGAATAACATAGGAAACTGTAGTAGAGTATTTCGCGCGTACACGCGCTTTTATGTTACTTGTCCAAATAGGGTTGCCATTATCTACTTATTTCGTGACAAAAAGCTGAATATTTTCGACAAAGTCCGGACATTTAACTTTTAATCTATATTTTTAAGTACTAATTACTTTAGTATCTATTCTACTAATCAGTAATTTTTGTTTAAAAAAAACGATTAATCAAAAAATTCATTGCAGATGACACGGCATTGTCATCCCCTCTTCACCCCCGTATGGTGGGGTCCAAAAAAAGAACATGTCCGGACAAATCCGGATTCCGAATCACTTTGTTTTCATGGTTTAGAACTAGATTCAAAACTGTGTAGCAATAACGGAAACCAATTGCTAACAAAAACAAAATAAAATTCGAAACACACGACTGTTGCATGCGGTAGAAAAAATTGCTTTTAAAAATTGTGCGTACAAATCGTCCTGTTGGTTATGTACTTAGTTAAAAAGTTTGTCCACTTTGTAAAAAGGGTGCCTGTGTTATACAGCCACTCAATCTTTCAGCGTTATGAAATAAACCGTCTAAAGTGCTTTGTGTGGGCCTAGATAACGACACTACAGAAAATATTTTTGTTAATACAATCTAGGCATTACAGTAGCAGATAGGTACTGCCATGTTCCTAAGTTATACTAAGTACTTTTAACACAAAGCTGCCACATGCTGGCTATTTTACTTTGCCAAGGATGAAAATCAATTGGCAGGTTTATTTTCAACAGTGTTTTTTTTTTGTAATGGCATCTTGCAGTTCAGTCTAGAGACTGGCTTCTGCTTAACCGGGCTAGTCCTGTGGATCCCTTGAATTTAAGGCCTCCAGCCAGGGGCATAAAACTATAAACTAAGCGACAACGCACTAAGGGCACCCCCTGTGGGGTACGAACTTCGGCTTAGGGCGTCGCTGGGGGGGGCAGCAAGGGGACAGGCTGAATCTGAATTAAATTATTTAGCAAGAGCAAGTACCTACTTAACATTCAACATCGAGATAATTAATCGAATCGTAATCACGCTCGCATTTCATTGTGTGGAGTGTGATAAATATTTAATTACTCGCAAAAATTACGTGGAGTACCTACGTAGTTAAAAGTATTTCTGTACAGAATTTTCATTACATGTCTAGATCAGAAAAGATCTCATTACTTACGTTATTTAATATCTTTGAATCGAAATGGAAAAACGTTGTCATGGTGATTCATAGGTACATACCTGCCTACCGGGATAAATTATATCTCCCTAATTCGTTTTTTTTTGACATTGAATGTGTACATTATTATTTTTAATACTCTTCCTCGAAAACGGGTTCTTATCACACTACGATTAGGTTTATTTCAAACCCGTGCGTTTTTTTCATTTAAACACACGTGTGCGGAAAAAAAAAATTCCACAGATAACTATACATAAACTAAGTTCAAATCGGTTCAATGCTATAGTCGGAGGTGAATTTTTTTTTTTTTATAATTTCGGCAAAGCAATAATATGCGTCTTTACAGCGTAAATATTTTTTGAATATTCAAATTATATTTTTTTATAAAATATCATAAATAAACATGATTATTTAAAACTAATATTAACTTAACAAATTAACATTTCATTTTTATGTGTTCTAAATTTAAAAATTAAAAAAAATTCAATTTTTTATATTTATACTTTTACTTCTCCTTCAACCTGGCGAAAGCAGAGCGCCGAAAAAAAAGAAAATTTTAAAACATAGTTTCCTAATTTTTTCATCACAAAAATATTTTTCGTTCTTTTAATTTAGTTTTTCAAAAGTGTATTGAATAACGTCATTTGACACACGTGGACATTTGTTATTGCAATTCTCGGCTCAATAACACCCTCGCCTTATCAAAATGTACTATAGTCGAATTGTGTATTTATGAAGAAGAAATTAGATAATTATGTTAATTGCTTGGGGTTAGTCGATTAACTGCCAACATCAGAGGCCGTCGATTTTTTTTATTAAATAAGTAGGTACTCGTACTCGTTTCACATAATTATAATATTTTCATAATTTCAAGAATTTATTCATATATAGTATTTTATGGATGATACTGATTATGCTTGTTGCAAACAATTTAACTAAAATCCTATAGGATAACAGGGAATATGCATAAATTTTCTTTTTTTTTTATTTCGATACGGAATGTTAAAGTACTATAAAAATAATGACAAAAAGCGAAAACAAGACATAAATCGGCCAAACAACTCAAAAGTTATAAGTATAACCATTTAAACTTTTGTTTCTATCTCTTTCTAGATAAACGGAATTTAGTATGGATTTTGCAGCGAATGACGTCATTCGCTGTATTGGATCTCTCTGTCTAATCAGCAGTTTCAAATGCTTATAACTTTATTTTTTATAGATATTAAAAAAATAATTTCACTTTGCTACTCGTATTTCTTATGTTAACACGCTTTGTTTAGAGTGATAAAAAAAAAATCATGCATATACCCTATTGTATTTTCAATGCAATAATCTACGTAAATATTTCGTTTAAACCGCGCGCTCGTGCTAGGGCTTCAGGTTTCATTTTTTTGTAGGACATTTTCATTGTTTTCTGTCGGCTGACTTGAATTCATATTCGAAACGTCATATTTGAATTCTCCTCATATCCTGAGTCCGTTACAGATCCACGTTCTATAAAAAATGGCCGCAGCTGTGACCAAATGTAGGAAATATTGATCTGCGTACGATGTAAATGGGTCGCGAATTCTAAATTGTAACTTGTACTCCGCACTTTCCAGGGTTCTGTAATAATAATTATCATTGATAATTAGCTAGATAATAATAAAAAACCCTTTCTTCACGTTTATTCAAACACGATTTGCAGCCTCCGGCCTCCGTGCGAATCCATACAATGTTGGGGTCGACTTCCAGTCTTACCATAATGCAGCTGAATACTAGAATTTTACATAAAGCAACTGACTATCCTACCTCCACAACCCTCTTTGTGGACTTTCGAGCCGCTGACTACCTGGTAAATATCTACAAATGACAGCCGGGACCAACGACTTAACGTCCTTTCCGAGCCACAGAGAAAACTCGGTAATTGATGGTCCACAGACCAACCTTTGTAAGCGCAGCTTTAACTGAAGTTCAAATACATAGAATTCAATCATTCTAAGTTTATTACAGAAACGTTAACCTTCAAACTATTCAATCGTATAGTCATGACTGAAAGTGTGTTCTAGATCTTTCATCTAGTAGAAAGCTCAAGAACCAAAGATAAATAGTCATACATTAATTCCCAAAGGTATACGTCACTCAGCGCAGGTGTAACATATATCAGTTGAATTGTAATATTCTTTTGTTCCAGATTTAGCTTATAAATCTTTGGGAGGCGGCAGAAAACTAGCTGTCCGAACTAAGTTATCTACGAGTGTTTTATGTTACGATTTCTACAGTGGCGTAGCTAGTCCTAGTAGGGCCCCATATGAATTTTTTTGGGGGCCCTTTGAACCTCAGTGTGGAGAATCCCAAAAGGAGGCGAAAATCATTAATATTAAACAAATGATTTATGCAATATATAAGAAAAGAAATATATCTAAGAAAATAGCATCCTCACTTGCATCGTTTAAGCCATCACCGTAACTATGAGAACGTGTGAGACAAAAACATGTGTCTCTCTTAAGTCATCAATGAAGATCTAGAAAATTAGAGCACCCTGCGAGCGAAGCGAGCTCGAAAAATGAGTGCGTTCTGGTGTGCGAATGGTGAAGCCATCATTAATCCTTACCTCTATCCGGCGAAATTCTTACTGGGTTGCCTCGGATATAACTTGCTAGAGGTCAGGTGAGCTCGAGATCAGTTCACAATATAACCTGTAAGACGCTCCGTGGCTCTATTGACGCTCTTGATCTTCTTAATGTGCTGGCGCGGTTATTTGTTCCGGACAATTACTGCCGGGGCAGAATGCACAGGCTGTTTGCTGTGCCTTTTTTTTTGTTTTTTTTTTCGGATTGGAAATCATCAAATGACTCCTCCAGCTCTGGGCGGAGCAGGAGGGAGTGTCAGACTTTTACTGACTAAAAACCATCCATGTTCCTTCATCGCCCTTTATGTTCCGGGGCCACGGTATCTCTTTCGAACAGTCCCGCAACCCCGGCAGGCATCGGCCCTTGCTCTGGCGGCCGGGACGTGAGGATCTCTCCCTCTCACGTTCTGCCACCTCCTTCTCTAGCATGACTGCTTCGCTGAAGGAGGTGAAGGCGTCCCATTCCGTCTCGCTCCGGACCATGGGTTGGACCAGGGCCGGACGCGAGAGGTCCCGCCGCCGATTGTTTGCTGTGCCCCCATGTCGCACTGTTGCACGTGCTAAGTCACCAATTACTAGCACTCTGGCCGCGCTTACCTAAAGATCTCTTGGATTCTAATCCAACAAACGATTTGTTGCGGATGGATGGACGAAGATTTGATTGGCATGTCAGAAGTATTGAGAGAGGAATTTATGAAAGTGTGAACCTTTACTTTGTTATCTTGTATATTTTAATTTTATGTTTTAGCTCTTTTAGTTCTAGTTTTAGTTACTGTGATTGGTTTAGAAATACAACCGTTGCAATTAAGAGCGAAAGGAGCTGAAAAAATTTTAGCTTTCTGGACAGTGATAAGTTATTTTCATTTTATCTTTAATCAAGAAGAATATTTGAGATTGTGAGAAAATTTTGAGAGTTTTTCCTCATCAGGGGCCCTTGTTACTCGGGGACCCCGTATTGATATGGCAGTAGCTACGCCCCTGGATCTCTTTGTAGGTGACTAAAAGGGTGGCGGCCAACGATACGGTTTTTATTTTTATTGCAGTGGAGGAGGGATATGTATTGCACATGACATGGGATAAATGGGTGAGGATACATTTATGCGGAAGGATAATGGGCGAAGTTGTTTAGAACGTGAAATACTTAACTACGATTTACGAACGAACGTATCTATAGAGAAATCGAGATTTAGGTAATGTTATTTGAACAATGCAGCAATTACTATTTCTCGAAGGGTTGAACAGGGATATAGTTATACTAAAACCCACATTTCGCCAGTTATGTTTAAGTATAATGGGGCGAGCCTGCAGCCAGCATCTGGAGACGAATCCAAGCTCCGGGTTGCTAATGCATGGATCGTTTCAAATTGGAAAATTCAATAACACTGCTCGACCTTGGAAATCGAAACTCAGGATTAACTTAAACTACTGAGGCAGTTCAGTCAAACATGATCTAATCTAGATTTCGCTTCAATAAAGCACTTTTATGAACCAAGTACTCTAGACTCGCAAAGCTAAACCCTATAATATCGGCTAAAAGCTCTTCAGCAACATAGGTCAGAGTTCATAAACGAAACTAAATGGGTCAGGTATGAAAGGAGTACCCTAATTGGCTAAGCATAGACCTCCCTAATGAGTTCCCTATCTACAAACGAAGCAGATTTAATACTTTAAGCCCACTTGATGTGCAGCGGTGAACTTAATACCAATGGCACTTTCTACCAGTCAACCTTTGGGTGATGCAGAGAATAAGAATAATTTATTTGCTTAATATACAGGTGTTACCAGTTGTTAAAGTTGGTGGTAAACACAAACCATATTTTGCCTTTTGCATGGCATGCAAATATAATTTTACATTATTGTATAACGCGTATTTATGTGAAATTTAACATGTATTTCCATTTTAGCTAATTAAAAGTAAAGCAAAATAACTATTAAATAAAAAATAACACATATTGCACACGAAACTAGTACATGTAAGTATCTTGAAATTAAATTTTGTGTCTTCCAGAAATTCTTGTAAATTGTAATAGTACATTATGATAAGCGGTAAGCGGTGTGCGGTAAGTTGAAAATTACAACCGAGGCGATATTGCTAGCCCGAGCCGCAGGCGAGGGCTACAAGAAAGCAGAGGCTGTAATTATCAAAGCGCACGTACCTATGTCATACGACGTTTTATAACATATTTGCGAGGAAAAAAATAAAACTCCTTTCTTAAACGAATAAATCTTTAATTACTTGTTAGAGCAGTTAAGTATAAAAATTCGAACAATTTGTAAAATTGATTATTACGTTGCCAGTTGGCATTTTCAATACTACTACTACTACAACAGCCCATAACGTCCACTGCTGGACATAAGCCTCTCCCATGATGGGAGGAATTTGCCGTAATCTCCACGCTTGGCAGGCGGATTGGAAATCGCAGTGATGAAAGACTAACAGAAAACGCTGTTGCCCATTCTCTGGTCTACGGAGGCGCAAGGTGTTCTGCCTCAGACATTAGTCGCCTTATACGACACCCGTGAGAGTAATGGGTTGGTTCTATTCTACTCTGCCGGATACCACACGGCTATGCATTTTCAATGTTGTCAAGTTATTATTATTATATTTTATCTCCCAAAGTTAATTTTATTCATAAAATGTTAACCACTTTTCTGACATAAAAACTCTTTGCTAAGATTTAAAAAAGTACCGTTCGTTTTAGACGGAGCATATTGATAAACTGTGCGTTTTACATTACAATAACGCACAAGTACGTAATGAGATACAATACGATATTGCAATTGGTGAAATAAGAGACCCTTTACGAGCAAATGTGTTATAAAAACAATTTTCTGTCAACATTTAACTGACTCTCTCTCTTTAACTTCACGAAGCTAACTCTACGCAAAAATTATTGCTATGATACGACTTTTTTAAAGTTTTTTTTTTTTTTTTCTGATGGGAAATCATCAAATGACTTCTCCCGTTCTGGGCGGAGCAGAAGGGAGTGTCAGACTTTTACTGACTAAAACCCATCCATGTTCCTTCATCGCCCTTTGTGTTCCGGGGCCACGGTATCTCTTTCGAATAGTCCCGCAACCCCGGCATGGAACTTTGACCCCAAATATCTTCGTAACTAGAAGGTTCCCAGATATGGAGTAGACTCTAGAACAAAAAAAAATGCAATGACGGCGAGAACAAGTGCCTTTCTGCTTCGTTAAGGGTACTTTTAAACGGTTACATATTAGAAAATCAAAACTTTTCTAAGCAAATTGCAAAAGAACAACGTACAAATCAACAAAGTTTAAAATAACGATGGTCATTAGATCAAAAGTTCAGCTGACCAAAGTCTGGAATATCAATGTTTATATTATTTATTACACTATTGACCAAATCGTTTATAGGTCAAAATGGATTACTGGATAAATTAATACAAATAATATAGGCGTTATACTAATGCGGGTAGAACTTAGATAATCAAATTATATAGGCGTCATACTAATGCGGATAGAACTTAGATAATATTTTTTTTAATTGAATGCATGTTTGAAGCGTTTTCGTTTTCACTCGTGTTCGATTAATTAACCTACTAAAAACAATCTCTTTTTTATATTAATGCAAGTCGTTTCTGGAGGTCACAGTTTTAACCTAACCTAACCTACCCATTTTGTTTAAAGAAGAAATTAACCTAACTTTTGATCAGTCGTTCATTTGATGTCACATACATTGGGATTCTAAAATTTTTCTATATAAAACATTTGGTCATTAATTTTTTTTTATTTCGTTTATTGTTCTTTTGAAATTTGCTCGAGAAAGTTTTGATTTTTTAATATGCAACCTTTTAAACAAATTATAGTGACAAAATCACTAATGTTTTGTTTCTACTAACTCTAATTATTAGGGACAGCCATGGTTATCCTATTCCATGAAGCAGTACCTACGCGACAACAAACAAAATTCTACTGTACATTTTTCTTCTGCTTGCCGTCGTCACGCGTTACTTGTGATCAGCGAAAAACAACAATTCCTTTCAAGTTTGCTGGCACTGGCGCCACTTAAAAACTTTCTCTAATATCTCGTTCCTCTAATTACCTACTTAACTTCTCATTATTTATCTTTTCTCACCAGTTCACATACGTATTTTTTTATATTTTATTCTATAAATTAATCTTCGTCAATATCAAGAATTGGGCAGTGGCAGTAGGCAGGGCACATTGCTCGCAGAACGGATGGCCGATGGGGCCGAAAGTTCTGGAGTGGCGACCGCATACCGGAAGACGTTGCGTTGGAAGGCCTCCCACTAGGTTGACCGAAGACCTGGTGAAGGTTGCGGGAATCCGTTGGATGCAAGTCGCACGGGACCGGTCACTGTGGCGACACTTGGGGGATGCCTATGTCCAGCAGTGGACGTCTTTCGGCTGAAATGTTGATGATGATCAAGAATTGTTTAATGTCAATCAATTTATTATTTTTAGTTCGGGTTCCCTGTCTCAGAAATTGGAATCGATGGTTGACCATCCCTGGCCTATAGGTATGCTCTCACGAAGTAAATATAACAAGTCCCCAAGACGAAGTTCGTGAGTGAGTCCGAGTCCACTTCAAAATTCTAAAGTTTCAACTTCAAAGGTTCTCCATTACTATTTAAGCACGGACTTTCACCAACAATACACGGTCCTGTGCCTCGGTAAACAAGGTGTAGGACGTTGATCTTTCATTCAACTATGTTCTTGCGGTTTCCTGAGAACCATCGAAGGAAATGCGATAATGGATAAGTACCTAACTGAAAACTGTACTTAATTGAAAAACAAACTAGTATCCCTTATCAACGTCATCGTTTGATATGGGACACTAGTTGTTCAATTACACAATTGAGGAGTTGTAACTTTGAGGATAAAGCGCGTAGCCGTAGCTGCTCGTAGCAGCGCGTAGATCTCTTGCTACCAAACGCGTCTACGTCCCCGTAACTCTTACAGAAAGTGTGCAACGTCGCAAACAGCTGTCAAATATTTTGCTGTTTTGATTAATTTGCCAATATTACCGTATGGAAATAAGAAACTTGGCTAACTAGAGAACTAAAATATTGATTAGGTAATGCAATAATTAAAATCGTAACACCGAATTATCTGTTTTAGATGTAAAAATTGATTTGGAAACTATCCTAATGCCTTTTCTACACCTAAAACGGTTACAACGGTTCTCTATTATATTACCTAACTTTTTTATTCATTATTAAATTATGAATAAAAAAATTACTTTTTTGTCCTAATCATCATTTGTCCGAATGATAACTTACCCGAACTTAATATCACATGCCATAAAATTAAAATACCTAAATATATGCCCTAAATCCGTTTGTCATAAATATTACAATCAATAATATTGTTACGAGCTGCTACATCATTCGGGACTCGTTTTACCTACCTACCTACTAGTAGGTACCTACTACCGTAACTGGAGGTAAGTACGGGTACGACGGAACAATATACAAAAGACTTAAAATCGTTTTCAATAAAAGTTATAAGTACCGATACGTTTTTTATAACAATAATAATGGAATGCTGGCATAATTATTGTCTTTGATCGTTACACAAAGATGCTAATGTCATATTTTTAAATACCTGCAAAAAATCAAATTTTTAATTTGACTTGCCTACCAAATTAATGTAATGTAGTAGTAACGTAACTAAACGTTAATGAACACGGACAAAACCAATGTCAAGTTGAATGGCCATGTAACACCCACTCCTATCAAAATCGGAGACACTTTACTCGAAGCTGTGGACGATTAAGTGTACCTGGGACAAACAGTTCAGTTAGGTAGGTCTAACTTCGAGAAAGACGTCAATCGTCGAATCCGACTCGGCTGGGCAGCGTTCGGGAAGCTGCGCGGTATCATCTCGTCCAACTTACCGCAGTGTCTCAAGACGAAAGTCTATGGCCAGTGTGTATTGCCCGTGATTACATACGGGACCGAAACGTGGTCGCTCACAATGGGCCTTATCAGAAGGCTTAAAGTCACCCAAAGGGCAATGGATGGATGAATGGCTATGCTCGGAGTTTCTTTGCGTGATCGAATCAGAAATGAAGACATCCGCAAGAGAACCAGGGTTACCGACGTAGCCCGAAGAATTGCCAAACTTAAGTGGCAGTGGGCAGGGCACATTGCTCGCAGAACGGATGACCGATGGGGCCGAAAAGTTCTGGAGTAGCGACCGCAAACCGGAAGAGGATGCGTTGGAAGACCTCCCACTAGGTGGACCGATGACCTGGTGAAGGTTGCGCGAATCTGCTGGATGCGAGTCGCACGGGACCGGTCAATGTGGCGATACTTGGGAGAGGCCTATGTCCAGCAGTGGACGTCTTTCGGCTGAAATGATGATGATGATGAGTATTATAATCGTAATCGTAGTACATTTATTATACATAATATAAATAAAGGTATGTGTATGAACGCGACTGCAAATATAAGTACTACTTTCAATCATGGCTCTACTATACAGTTTACTGACTTCACCAAAACCGTTGAGAAACCGTATAGAAAGAGTGTAAAAATACTCTTAACGAAGCCGAAAGGCACTTGTTCTCCCCGTCATTGCAATATTTTTTTGTTCTAGACCATACCTTCTAATTACGGAGATATTGGGGTTCAAAGTTCCAACTTTTTCACATGTTTTTTTTTTCATCCATCAGCACAATCTTTTAAATGCGTTTCATCGAGTCCTACCGAAAAACGTGATTTTTCACCCCGAAAAAAAAAGTCCCAGCAATTTTTTTTGCGTTACGGACGGTTTAGGGTTACTTAGTTTGATTTACAGAATACTTGGTTGACGGCTACGTGAAGAGTCTGTTTACACCCTCTATGACTGGTTTTATTGAATCGTCGCATTTTAAAATACTTCTTCAGTGTTTAGGTACGAATTTTATCTAAGTTATAACTAATTAAAGACCATCTATAGGTAGTAGCTGCTAGTCCATCATTTATTGAACGTCATTTTTATAAATAAAGGACAAGTTCAATGAAAATTGCAAATACTTCGCAACGGAAAATAATGAGATAACAAGTATATGAAAAAGGGAAATCCGAAGGCAACGTTTTTACATTTCCTTTTCAAATAAAAACCTCATTACTTGGTTGTAAGTTCAGGATAATTGCCTGTTAAGCTAAGAAACTTTTTAACGGCATAGTTCGAGACAATACCTTTGGCTTTGTTATTCTGATATTGTTTAATAATAATGTTAAATTTCAGGATTTCTTAGAGCTCTTTGTTAGGGACCTCATCTAGGAGACTTCCTCAGCTACGCTGGCTATTAACAACATTTCTGTCAGCAAGCAGTGCTAACCTAACCTAACCTAACCTACTTGTTCTTTTTTTTTCAGTCAATCCAGCGTTTTGTGTGGAAAATTTCGCTGGCAGCAATAAAACTCTCATTGTACTCAGCCATAGATTTATAAAGATTGGTGAAGAATACCTTATTAAATGCCTTTCGGCTTCATTATGGGTCTATTTACACCCTTTATACTGCGTGGGAAGAGACACGTACAAGATACCATAGGAAACTTCCGTGACCTTTCGGAGATACCTACTTGATTGCGTAAATCATGAAACCTTGCTCTTGAAACTTGATCATTACGGTTTAGGTAAATTTGCGCTCAGTGTGGTAAGATTAAAGACAGCAGCCAGTACAAATATATGGTGTCATTCAATGGGTTCCAAAGTAAAAATAGGTGTACCACAAGGTTTGAAATTAGGTCGTTTCCTCTTATTTTATCATGTAAGTAAGTAATATGAAAATGACCTACCCCATTTATTTAAAAATCAACCACAAATGGGGATTTTTGCTGACGATACTTCTCTAATACCTATTTTATAAACAGACGTGCCACATAAATATTATTATCTCGATGACGTAAACAACGCCCTGCTCCATGGAGATTCTTGGCCTTTCTTCTCCATAGAGATTACGCCTTGGAAAGGGCAACTACAGTACTTTCACAAGTTATTATGCCTTGTGACTGGGGCTGTAGTTCAGCCAGGCTTCAGACTCGCTAAATTAGACTCATCTTTCATGGGGTACTGTTTGAGATGCTATAATAAAATTCCACAAAGCATTCTTGAACTAAATGAAACAAAATTTAAAACATGCATTAAACGCACACTATGTAAGCAAGCATATTACAAATTGGACGATTATATCGCTGATAAAAATGCTTGGCTCAATGCCGGTCCTGCTCCACAAGGACAGGGGCGCATAAATGGATAGCATTAATTGTATTGCTGGAGCTGCTGAAGATTGTACAACTATCTTTGTATTGTATAAATTCAATATCTTTAGTATTATAAAACCGCATATCGCATATTGTGTGAGTGCTATGTACCTACGGTGGAACAAGCTATTTGGTTTACACTTTATAATGTAATTTGTGGGTTAAACTGTAAACCAAATAGCTTGTTCGACCGTACTAAAAATGCTATCAGTCGCTGGAAACCTACGTTTTTTTTTACTTGAATGTGCCCTGGCGGTTAAGAGTATGTCATGCTCACTCAAATGTCTCGCTGATGGTGGCGCGTGTGTCGGATCATTTAGTTCCCTTCAAAATGGTTGAGTTGAATGGTGCTGATACATGCGTTGTATTGTAATGTGTGTTTTTACATGTTTTTTTTACTTACATTTTTGGATATTATTAACCTGAAAATTTAAGCATTCGTCCTCTCTAGGTAGCTTCATGGTCATTTCCTGGAGGCTTAGCATACCTTTTACCTTGTAATTCATGTTATTTATATCTTTCTCTAGATTTTTATTTCTCTTGAATCTTTGTTTACGTTTGTAATGTCAGTGACAGGCCTAGTTTTATTTTTAATTTATTGCTGGAACTAGCTTTGTAGATTGTATAGGTAAATCACATCGACCTCATTATCTTTTCTTTTAACTGTGTTCTAGAAATTCTTTCTAAATTATAAAATTACAATAATCTGGAGATGACAAGAGCCAGGTGGTGGATTTTTCAGTCTACGTTGGGAGCTCAGATCAGCTACAAGTCGGCAAAGTTTTATAAGAGTGAACTTAGAGGGCAGTGTCCCTCCTCTGCAGCTTTAAGCCGGCCTCTCTCTCTTTGCCGCATTTAAAAAATGAAGTCGCTATAGCGAGGTGTGACATCGCACCGCGCGTCATCCACAACACCTTGACACCTGATGCCCGAGCTGCACGAGCCTGAGAAGAAGACGATGATGGATGTCCCTGAGTCCTCCTCTACGGCCTGAAGACTGATGTTCCTCGGCCCTGCGCTGCCTGATGACTGATGTACCTCGGCCCTCCTCTACGGCCTGAAGACTGATGTTCCTCAGCCCTGCGCTGCCTGATGACTGATGTACCTCGGCCCTCCTCTACGGCCTGAGAGGATTTTCCTTGGCTCTTCATTCCATCCTGTGCTCATCTTAAGTTCTATTCGCTGGTTTGCCTGGCCTATTTAGTGGATAGGTAGCTCAAGCTCCGTTTAGATAGGCCCTGTAAGTTAGGTTATTTAATAATAAATACTTATAACTCGTCCCTTTGACTATTTCTTTAAACCGTACTCTCCTCCAGTCGAAAGTTAGGTAGGTGAGTGCTCTTTGTGACCTTAGTTTTCTGGCTCCTACCAGGAAAATGTAACGTTACAGCGTCATGTTCGTGAACGAGCGCTGTCAGTTGAGACTAGTCAGCTCTTGGTTGCCACGGCTTATTTGATTTTTATAATTTTATTTTTTAATGTTTTTTTTTTTTGTTTTTAGTATGAACACTTTTAACGTGCACATCTTGCTACATTGTTCTCACATAATGTACCATCTCAACATGAATGATGTAACCAAGGTTTTGTAAAAATATTCTGATTCAAAAGAGTGCCCATGGAGTTTCTTGCCCGTTCTTCTCCATAGAAATCTACGCTAGGAAATGGGCAACTACAGTACTTTCCAAGTATTTATGTCTTGTGACTGAGACTGTAGCTACATTTAATTTTCATCTTTGTTTCGACAAATTCAAAAGTGCCTGTAACTGGATTATGTACCTACTTGAAATAAATGCTTTGATTTTGATTTTTTGACTGTAGTTTCATTTGTTTTTTTTTTGTTTTTTTGCTATTCAATACCTACTTCGTGCCTGTAATGGTCTAATTTATATAATGCTTTGAGTTTGATCTATCTAGATAGGTACTTATATTTCGATTTGAAAATTGTTGGTAGCCTTTGCCTTTTACGGACAACAACACTGACATTAATAAATACATGTGGGTAGGTATTTACAGATTGTTGCATGTGTCTTCAAAAGTTAAAATTAAGAATTAGGTATTACCTACATAAAGGCCCAGCGCACATCGCTGGAGGCGCAGCGGAGCGCATTTGAAGACAACCATTTATTATAAACCTTAACCACCTTGATATACGGTCGCGCGCATGCTCTATTAGTAGCTTGAGGGCGCTCCGAGTACCGCGTGCGAATTTATTCTTATATTGACTAATATTACTACTATACTAAAATATCTAAGTTCCCAAATATATATTTTTAATACACACTGAACAAGAGTTAAGAGAAAATTAAGTTTTCTATAGAAATTTTAAATTCCCTATATCTTGTCTTTATATCGCTGTCCTTTCAAAATGTTTATATTTGGGAACATAAATAGGTATTCTGTAATCCAATCGAAATAAATACACACTACCTTAAGAATATGTTTGATTTACAAATTATTTTTGTACGTAATATTACGTTTGTATGAACTTCGCATCGGTCGCCGGCTTCTAAAGACAAAGATATTTATTCGTCAGATATGGTAGGCACATTAGGTAATGTTGTGTTATAGATTACATAGATATTAGATTAAGTAGGTATAGAGTTTTACACGTTTCAGTTTTGTTTTTGTATTTTATTTGAATGTAACTAGGTAAGCTAAGATTAGGTGATGTATGTGCGTAAAAAGTTAAAATTTAGAATTATTACATTTAAGTTCCTTTAGGTTCTTAGCTATGTAATTTATTCGTATGCCGCGTCTAGCGGCGGATATGTCCTGTCATGCTATTTTTATTTTACAACTTTGTGCCTAGGTACAATATCCGACGAATAAATGCTGTCTCTGTCTTTAAACACAATTTCTCGAAGCCCTTTCAGTGAATGCGGTTCTACACGTAACAATTGCTACCTAGTTACTCACTCACGACGTCTGTGGTAATCAATTGGATATTACATTACAGGACTTATAATTCGCTGAAATAAGACAGATTTCATAGTTGGAGTGAGTGAGACATCGTGCCAGTTGACCGTAACTATCTACAAAGAAATGAAAGATGAGGGGGATGACCTTCTTCCTTATTTTCAACAGACCCCCAACAGTTAAGTTAGATCCAAAATCAGAGCTTATCTCTCGTATCGATAGTCAGCTTTAACAGATCAGCAATGTAGGTATTCCTACCGAAATGGGTAGGTATTTACTTGGAGAGATACCTACCCGTTAGGTATTCCTTCAAGTCCTACAAGGGTGCCCGAAGAGCACCAAACGTAGATACCTACATCCAGTGCAAAGATTTGGGTGCCCACAATGATGAAGGTGGACAAAGGGGTCAGGCAATGTAGGGAACTGACTGACACAGGTTTGGGAAAGTAGGTAGGTAAGTACCTACCCAATCGCTACGCGTGGAGGCTATTTCAATGCACCCTAAGTTTTCCAAAGTTAGAAATACCCACTTAGGTACTAGGTGGTACCAATTAATATGCCTATGATAGAAAACAACGAAAATCATTATGTTAATAAAGTTGCCCCTCTACACAGGCGGCTCTTGACATCGGTAATTGCGTTCAAAGCATTCAGCCTTTGAGCCTTTGCTTTGTTCAAACGGCAATGGTTCCCCTCTTTATTATTATTTCCGTCGAAAACATTCCGAATGGCCCCAACGCCCGGGCACAATACATATTTTTCGAGCACTTACGTTTGTATTGCAATATTATCTTATTATTATTGTTATGGGCTAAATAATTTATTTTATTGGGTTTGTTTTCGGAATTGAGATTTGGGAACACTTTCCATATTTTTACAGCCTTCATTTAATAAACGTATGATGGATGTCCAAAGCTATTGTTACGAGCTGGGTATGGGATAAATTAATTACTACCGAAGAAACAACAAATAACTTTAATAAACACAAAACACTTGAAACTCAATTACAAATACACTACTGATCACTATTCGCACTTCTAGTTCACTTCGATTCGCTTCGTACTGTAGCCAAAATCAGACTGCCTGCTCCCGCAAACACGTCGACTATTTATATGGCGATCGAACGTTCGAGAAATATCCACGACTTCCTAGAATCTTCTAGACTATTCCACAACTTGTACAGAGGAAAGAAGTAGGTACTTTATGCCCTCGGCGTACGGTCGAAATTACAATGATGTTCTTTTGTAGGTAGTTTGCGAATTTGTACCTACATCATTCGGGACTCGTTTTACCTACCTACTATTACCTACCTACCTACTATTAGGTACCTACTACCGTAACTGTAGGTAAGTACGGGTACGACGTAACACTGCCCCCTCCTTAGACATGCTCGTCCCGAGCATCATTAGCCCCGTAGTATCGCGCCAATCGGTCTACATGGACAATCTTAGGCGCACCTCGTGGACCCTTCTGTATTCGGTAGGTGACATCGTTGATCCTAGTCACGACTCGGTATGGTCCATCCCATTTTGCTTGCAATTTCGGAGACTTCCCCTTGCTCCGTACTGGGTTATGCAACCACACCAGTGAACTTTCGTCGAAACCCCTACTATTTCCCTTCCGGTCATAACGGGTCTTCATCTTCTCAGACATCTGTTGGCCGGATTGTCTGATATGCTCATAAACATCATTCAACTTGTTACGCAAGTCAATCGCATAATCTGTTACACTACGTGGAGCATCAGGGGGAGTTCCAGTGATTAAATCAGCAGGCAACCGTAATTCCCTTCCAAAGTTCGCGAAGGCTGGCGTCACAGTCGTACTTTCGTGGACGGCGCTAAGTTGGACAGAAGAAATGGCTGTATATGCTTGTCCCAATCCCTTTGTCTGCTTTCCACGACTTTTGCCAGATATCTTTCCAACGTTTGGTTGAATCGTTCCACCATTCCATCAGATTGTGGGTGGTAAGAGGTGGTTCTGGTTTTGTGGGTACCCATTAATCGACAAGTCTCCTGAAATACTTGCGATTCAAAGTTCCTTCCTTGATCGCTGTGTATTTCTAAGGGTACTCCAAAACGACAGAAGACTTCGGTCTTCTTGACAAGGCGTCTGCGTTACCGTGAGTTCTCCCACTGCGATGTTCAGTTACGAAGTCAAACTCTTGCAGTAGTTCAATCCATCTCGCCACTTGCCCTTCTGGATTCTTGAACTGTAATAGCCACTTCAATGCAGCGTGGTCAGTTCGTAATTGGAATTTACGTCCCAACAAATATTTACTGAAGTGCTGCAATGTCTTTACTACGGCGAGTAGCTCCCGTCTTGTAACGCAGTAATTTCTTTCTGGTTTGGATAAAGACTTGCTGAAGTAAGCTATCACAACCTCTTGGTTTCCTTTCCGTTGAGACAGCACGCCCCCAATTCCAGTATTACTTGCATCTGTGTCAACTATGAAATCATTTTCAGTATCAGGATATCCCAAAATAGGCGTATTGCACAGACGTTTCTTTAATTCCTGAAATGCGACGTCGCAGTTCTCGTCCCAACAGAATTGGCGCTTTTCCTCAGTGAGTTTGTGCAAAGGTTTTGCAATGTCGGCAAAATTCTTGACAAACCTTCTATAGTAGGAGCACAAACCCAGAAATGCTCTGACCTGTGTCTTGTCTTTCGGAACTGGCCAATCCTTGACGGCGACTACTTTTTCTGGGTCTGTTTGAACACCTTCCCCCGAAACTATGTGTCCCAAAAAGTTCACTTCTTGTCTGAAAAACGAGCACTTTTTCGGACTTAACTTGAGATTAGCTGTTTGGATTTTCGACAGCACTTGGTTGAGGTTTTTAAGGTGATCTTCAAATGTACGGCCCACGATAATTATGTCGTCTAGATAGACAAGACATGCGTCTCCAATCAATCCGGTGAGTACTTGCTCCATCAGCCTTTCAAACGTCGCAGGAGCATTGCACGAACCGAATGGCATAACTTTAAACTGCCACAACCCTTTTCCTGTTGAAAATGCAGTTTTCTCCTTGTCCTTGGGGTCTATTTCTACTTGCCAGTAGCCACTTTTCAGGTCAAGTGTGGTAAACCACTTCATACGAGTCAGCGTATCCAGTGTGTCATCGATCCTAGGCAGCGGGTAGCTATCCTTTTTCGTGACATCGTTCAGTCGTCGGTAGTCCACACAGAAGCGCATGCTGCCGTCCTTTTTCTTTACCAAGACCACAGGAGAACACCATGGACTGGATGAAGGCTCTATAACACCGTCCTTCACCATTCCCTCAATCATGGTTTCCACCTCTTTTTCACGTGCAACTGGCAGTCTTCTTGGTCGCTGACGGATTGGTAACTCGTTACCTGTATTTATCTTGTGCTGAACTAGTCCAGTTCTCCCTATGTCAGCATCATTTGAAGAGAAAGTGTTGGCGTACTGAAGTAACATCTTCTTAGCCTTGTCCATTTCCCCTTTAGTTAAATCGCAGTTTTCCAAAAGCGTTGTCACGTCAAACTTTGGACTACGAATTTTATTTCCGGTAGGCAGATTTTGCAATTGACGCATCCAAGCTACTTCCTCGCAAGTGCCGATCAAGGTGCCCTTCTTAATCACTTGCTCCTTGTCACTTGCATTCAGTATGCGTACTGCCGAGACGTTGGTGGCCTTGACCAGAGTCCGTGCCATCTTCCATGGAAAGTCATTGTTCACCCTTTCTATCAGAACACTGCGATCTTTTTGTCCAGAATTCCGTGGTAGACTAATTGGCACAATCGTTTCTGATCTGCGAGGAAGAACAATCTCCTTCAAGCAGTATACTTTCCCTGATGGTGCACCTTCCATGAAGACTTCCTCTGAACCACATTTCAGTACTCCTTGATCAACGTCGATCTCACAACGATATTTCCGCATTAAATCCAAGCCCAAGATGCAATCGTCCACTATGTCGGCCACGATGACATTGTGCTTGTAAAATCTGTCACCCAATTTTAAATCCACCTCCTTCTTGCCTCGGACGATTATGTGCTGACCGGTAGCTGTTAGTAATCGTATACGGTCGTGATTATCGAAGTAGTCCCCAAGAAACCGACTTGCTAGGTGAGAATTGACGACCGTGTGAGAAGCTCCAGTATCCAACGTCAGTTTGCAAGGTGTTCCGTTGACTTCGCCTTTGATGGTCAGGCTGTTCCCGTCATGTGCTTGCGAGATCAAGATTCTCAGGGCTTTTTCAATACCAGCCAGCACCCGCCCCCCAGTCCTGGCATTTACTCGTTTCCCTGCTGTGGCTGGGCAGTCACTTCAGCCACCCTTCCCTGCTGATCTTCTCTCGGAGCGCTGCGCTTAGGACAGCTTGACCGAAGATGACCCCTTTATCCACAAGTGTAGCACCTAGGACTGTACCCTTGCGGGCGGTCGCGAACAGGTGATGCTACAACCTCCCTGACGCGGTGCGTTCGTCCTGCCTCACTGCCTCTACTTCTAAGGCATGGGCCAAGGCGTCTTTCAGCGTCTCATGGTGCCCAAGTCTCACAGCAGCTCTAACTTCCAAGTCACGTATTCCATCGACGAACGCTTGTACCAGATTCCCATCGATAAGTGCAGGGGCAGACTGGTATGCTTTTCGAACCAGCTTTTCAACTTCTAGGGCCCACTGCTGCAGGTTCTCGGCACTACGTTGAACACGATCCTTCAACTTAGCACGAAATACGTGCTCCAGGTGCGCGTCGCCGTATCTGGACTCTAACGCCTCCAGCAGCTGCTCGTAGGTTACATCCTTGCCGAGCGCCTCAAGAATGTTTAAGGCCTGGTCTCGAAGGCCCAAGGTGAGCGCGGTCATGGCTTGCAGTTTAGTCCATCCATCCAACGGCCTCAAATTGAATTTTATAAGCCGACCACGAAGATGTTCCATCGAATGGAGGCACCTTAAAGCCCCGCGCTGAAGGTGCAGCAACTACTGAAGCCACAGTCACGTCTCCAGTCTTCAGTTCTCCCAAAGCCTTTTTCACCCCAGCGATTTGAACTTCGGCCTCTGAGATACGGTTCTCGTGCTGGTGAACCTGATCTTTCATCACTTTCAGATCTTTGCCAAAAGTTGCATGAAGATCCTTTATGAGGAGCATCTGTTCATCCTGGCGGCGGGCCTGCTCCTCTTTATCTCGCTGCAACTGCTCTTCCAACCGGCGAGCCCGCTCCTCTTGACGGCGAGCCTGCTCCTCCTTATCTCGTTGCAACTGCTCCTGTAACTGGCGAGCCTGGTCCTCTTGACGGCGAGCTTGCTCCTCCTTATCTCGTTGCAACTGCTCCTGTAACTGGCGAGCCTGGTCCTCTTGACGGCGAGCCTGCTCCTCTTGACGGCGAGCCTGCTCCTCTTGACGGCGAGCCTGCTCCTGCAGCAGCGCCATTAAAGCTGACAAGTCTGGCACCACTGATGCTGGAGAAACTCCGGATGGGCCAGCGACTGGCACTGACGTAGGCTGGACACCACCCGGTGTCTGTGTCGGAGAATCTCCAAACCGCCTTTGGTCCATGTTCTGCTGTCGCTGACTCCTGGTACGGATACCGTCCGTGTCGTCCTTTGGTAGAATTGGCATAATTTATCCCTCACTTCTGACACCAAATTGTTACGAGCTGGGTATGGGATACGGTCGAAATTACAATGATGTTCTTTTGTAGGTAGTTTGCGAATTTGTACCTACATCATTCGGGACTCGTTTTACCTACCTACCTACTATTAGGTACCTACTACCGTAACTGTAGGTAAGTACGGGTACGACGTAACACTATTGTCTTTTTAATTAATTGTCCGCGAAACTTTACGTAATCGCAACTGTAGGTCCAGTAGAACTCTAAACTAATAAAAGCTACCTTGCGTTGTTCTCGTACGGCAACAGAGAATAGTACATTTTGATGCAAGTGGAGAAAGTTTGTTATTGCATCCGAGGCGGAATTAACTCCCGAGCCGTAGGCGAGGGTGTTTTTGAGCCGAGAAATTCAATAACAAATGTCCACGTGTATCAAACGACGTTTTTCAATAAGTACACTTCTAAAGAAATAAAATAAAAGAACGAAAAATATTTTTGTCATGAATTTATATGAAACTACAATTTTAATTTTCGTTTTTTCCGCGCTTTGCTTTTACCAGGTTCAAGGAGAAGCAAAGGTATGAAGCCGCTAAACAGCCTAATAAAAAAATAGATTTTTTATATTTTTGAATTTAGAACACAAATAAAAGTTAATTTGTGTATAAAAGTAAATATAAGTTTGAAATAGTCATGTTTATTTATGATATTCTATATAAAAACACAATTTGAATATTCAATAAATATTTACTGCTTTACCGAAATAAAAAAAAAACATTCACCTCCGACTATAGGCATTGAACCAATCTGGACTAAGTATTGGTATAGTTATCTGTGGCAATTTTCGTTCCCGCACACGTGTTGGAAAATGAAAAAAATCGCACGCGTGTGAAATACATTGCATATTGAACCTAATCGTAGTGCGATAAGAACCAGTTTTCGAGGAAGTGTATTGAAAATGACTTTGCGGTTCACATATAAAAGAATGCGGTTGCTGCGAAATTCAAATTTGTAACAAGTGCTGCCATCTTACCATCAGTGCGACTAACTGCAACTAGCGAAGTTCATGAAGAGCTTCTAATTTTCGCCGAATGGAGCAGCACTGTAGCTAAAATAAAATTTTGGAGACGAGGGACTAATGAACTTCACAATTCACACGGTGGTCGTCACAGCATACCGCGTACCAGTCGTTGTGAGCTTTTTAACCAACTTTTATAAAGGACGACGTTATTACAGTCTTAATGCTACGTGGCTACAGCCAATACAAGCAACCAGTCGTTGTTGTGAGCTTTTTAACCAACTTTTATAGAGGATGTTATTACCAAGTCTTATTGCTAATGCTACTGCCAATAGAAACTGACACTATGAGCATTTTGGGGAATCTTAGTAGAAAGCAAAATTGAAAATACAATACATTGATTTGAGTTGGTGAAGCAGTGTGTAAGGTTCCATTACCCTAGCTCAAGTTTAGGCTCATGGATTGTAATCCTCCATAGGATGAAAAGAAATCAAAATGTAGGGTGAAAAGTTATAGGCCTACTCTTGACCTCAATCTAATCCTGAGGACAGAGATGAGGTCGAAGATGGAACAAGCTAACCCAAGAGAAGCCTATTAGCTCGCGACTTCCACTCCTTGTCAAAACTTATCAAATATGAAGGGAGAAATCATACCCAACAAAGATAATTATAAATTAAAAGAATTTAATGGCTGTGCTTCTTTCAATCCCCCTCCTATTGCAGGGTATACAATATTTTGTGTGATTTCCACATAATGGCCATAAGACATGCACAAGTCATCAATAAAAATGATTAATTACAAAACTGCAACTTCTTACTTTAAATAATATTTAATACACAATAATCTACACTAAACAAATATTTAACAATAATTAAACCCTATTTAGATTTTGCTTGTACACTTGATATCTTTGTGGGGTCAAACTTATAAGTTTTCTGCGGAGGTCCTTTACCAGCTCTTGTGAAAATCATCTCATCTATCCTTTGCCTCTCTGCTAGCTCTTTCGAAATTTTCATGTTTGTCCAGGAATCTTTAGCCCCATCAATAAATCCTTTTTTCTTCATTGGTAGATTGCCAGGTGCATGTTTCAACAACTTAGGAATCTTGAAGTAATCTCTCACTGCTGGTACTTTCAGTAAACCAACTTGTATTAGAGATATGAAGTTACTGGAACACCAGTATACTAGGATGGCACCTGGGAAGTTGATTGTAAATGGAATCATGATAATTGGGACTGCTCTTAAGAAGTACCTCATCAATACCATGTTTTGTGCATCAAGACGACCTCCATCTACACCCAGTTCTATTGTGGCCCACATTGTGGCACTGGTTATAAGAGGCAGTAAGAAAAATTGATCAGGTACAGTCAAATCTGTAAACCATGCCAAACCACCATAACTCATACTCTCCACAGGACAGTTTGCCATCCCTCTTAATCCCATGAAAAAGGAAATGAACAAAGGAGCCTGAGCTAAAGGAACCAACATATTCTTCAATGGATTTAATCCTTTTTCTTTCATAAATCCCATCATCTCTTGAGCATACCGAGCAGCTTCAAGCTGGTTACCAGTCTGTCTAGCTTCTGTCATCTTCATTTGAAGAAGCTGAATTTCTGGCAGGTTATTGTTCATGACCGCTGTATTTCTTTGTGACATTATGACTAGCGGGAACATGACCAAACGGACACAAACAGTTCCAATAAGAATTGCTCCCCACCAGGGTACATCGAGGGAAATATGTAAGTACTCTAAGCAATGTTGCACCATGCCCACAGGAGACCAGCCACCAAGGCCTAGACTGGCCAAGGTAGGCTCTCCATTTGCAGCTATTGTTTGTACAGTTTCAGTCAAGTCTACAAGTGTTGAAGGATCCGGTACTGGCGGTGCTTCCGGTATACTGTCCAAAATGGTTGCTGTTTTTCCTGCATCGCTGCCACCAGTAGAAGCAAACCTTACGGATCCTGCTGAGGAATATACGTAATAAACCTTTGCTTTTCTAACCTCAAAACACTTTTCAGAAAAGAAATTTATGACAGCACTTCGAGGGCGGCCATGGCGGCTAAGTAATTTGAACATTGTAGCTTCCTCTGTACAATCCGATTAAAAAGAAGTAGCAGACTTGTTAAAATTAATTTGTGTTTTTATTACGGCACATTTCTGACATTCACACAGACAGTTGTCTATGGTTAACAATAGAGCTGGCTCATAGAGCATCACACTATGGTTCTTCTTCTACATAGTTTTTTTATGGTTTAGATGAATAATAATAGTAGCGCCCCACTTTTGCAAAGAAACGATAAACGATTATAATATGATTGATTTTATATTTTTACAAGCTATTTGGACAACATTTGTTTATCTGAATTTATTTATTTAGGATTTTAGATTTTATTTTGAAGCATTTTGGCACTATTCCATTCTTCTGTGATATCAGTGTTATGTCAATGGCACGTGTTGTTTTTTATCTGTGATTCTGTGTCAACTGCTAGCTGTCAAAACTTTCAAAACAACGTGGGAACTGGGAATGTTTTTACGCGAGCTATGTATTAAATTCGTAAAATAAGTAATGAAAATACATTTTTAAGTGATAAACCTAACACAAACATGGCACATATTTCATACCCTTTCAAGAAAACAAGTAAGGCGGTGTATCAAAAGCCGGCTTCTGTAGTTACAGAGGATACTATATACTGGAAGAAATTAGGTGTAAGTGCATATTTTTAGTATTCATCAGGTGAATTAGAGCTTAATACTTTGAATTGTACTCATTTATGTTTGTTTTTTTCAGTCGCCAGTGCTAGTGAAGGAGTTTGGTGCTATAGATTATTTGGACTTCAGCCCTGTAGAACCTTATTATTTTGCAGCAACATGCTCAGTCAGAGTGCAGGTCAGTTATTTATCTTCATGGTTTATTTGTGATGTAGTTCTAAAAAAATACAAATGGTATTTTACAAGGGTGTCATTTATAATCATTGGGAAACAGATTACTAAAAAATGCCAGTACTTCAGTCTGTGATTAGAAGTCCTCTACTGATGAATGTTCTATTGTTCTTGATATTTGTTCTTCCGAGCTGCTGTAATACACGCAGCACAGGTAAACTTAACTACTCCTTATTCCCACGCAGACAGTCTTTCTCTGACAGTCAGTCTCACCTTATTGTGAAAACGTTGTTTGTATCTAACATAGAAATGTTGTTTAAATATAGAAAGTAACATAACGTCACCAACCCCATATCCCAAAGGGTTTGGTATAGGCGCACCTAATAGTAAACCCCAATTTAGACAGTTATGTCTAAGACCATGTAGTAGAGGACAAGCCTATGACCATCACAAATCCAGATTCCAAGGCTGCTTCAAATAATTTATCATGTGGTATTTCTTTTCAGATTTATGATCCCATCACTAAAGTTGTAACTAAGAATATATCTAAGTTCAGAGAAGCAGCTTATGGTGCTTCTTTCAGGGGTGATGGCAGACTTTTGGTTTCCGGCAGTGAAGAGGCTGCAGTCAAACTCTTTGATGTTCAGTCGAAGAATGTGCTCAGAGTATTTAATGGACATACTGGCCCTGTAAGTTGATAATAACCAAATACCTAATGCTCATTTGTTTGGGTAATTTTTCACTGGATTTTGTATGTTATCAGCTTAGTACAGAGATTTGAAAACCTTACAGTAGGTTTTTCAATTCTAGACATCTTGGGCTGAGAGTTGCAGATCCAGTGTGCAATAAGAAATCATTTCATCAAAAAATCGCCACTGCCATCAGGGGCATCAAGCCCCTGCATAATATTGTATTGTATAATTGCCCTTTTTCTTTTATTATATTTATTATCCTAAAATTAATACTTACACAAAATAATGAAGAGAACAATAAATTTGTGTCATAGAATATGTTAGTAACTTATTTTGATGGTGATTTCAGGTGCACAGAACATTATTCACAAAGGATCAAGTCAAAATCCTCAGTTACTCAGATGATAAATCAGTTTGTCTATGGGACATAGCGACAGAAGAAAAGATTGCCAGTTTTTCTGAGCACTCCGACTATGTTAGAGCAGGAGCTGCCAGTCCCATTTCCCCGGATATCATTCTATCTGGAGGTTATGATCATGCAGTCAAATTGTATGACTGCAGGTCTAAGGAGGTAGTACTTTCTGTCAACCATGGCAGTCCTGTAGAATCAACACTCTTCCTACCATCAGGAGGCATATTCATAAGTGCTGGAGGCACAGAAATTAAGGTGTGGGACATATTCAATGGAGGAAAACAATTAGCTAATATTTCTCAACATCATAAAACTGTCACTACTTTAAGACTAGCCAGTAACAACAGCAGACTGATGTCTGCCTCCTTGGACAGACATGTGAAGATCTATGACATCTCCACTTTCAAAGTTGTACACAATATTGATTTCCCTAATGCAGTATTGAGCATGGCTATATCTAAATATGACGATACCCTAGCAGTTGGCATGATTGATGGCATTATATCAATAAGAAAAAGAGAGAAGCCTGCCAAACAGTCTGATGAGAAAAAAGGTTTATTCAAGTTTGCACCTGATCATGTTCCATCTTCAGTTGTGGAAGGAGTTCAAGATAAAAGCAGCAAGAAAGGACACCAGTCCCAAGCAGCGAAAGGCCCAGAATATGATAAGTTCCTCAGAAAAATGGAGTTCACTCAAGCCCTGTCAGCTGTGCTCAAAACTTATGTGGCTACCAAGTTTCCTGAAAAAACTGCAGCTTTAATACAAGAAATGTTACGGAGAAAGGTTCTCCATGTTGCAATGATTGGGTTAAATGAAAAAGACATAGGAGCATTACTCAAATATTTTAGGAAAAACCTAGGAGAGACAAGGTTTACTAGAATGATAATAGATGCAATTAATGTTTTCGTGGATGTTTTTGAAAGTCAAATAAAGTTCTTTTCTGAACTCAACTTGTGGATATACACTACATTGATGAAAGAGTTAGAAGAGGAAATAGAAGTTTGTAAAAGAGTGAGTGAGTTAGAAGGTGCTATTAATCTTTTAATGGCTGGAGCACAAATAAGTAATAGCACTGATACAGTGGAATTAAATGATAGCATAGCACCTTCAGTTAAAGCAATGAAAGAAATTGTTATTGATGTTTGAATGTTATTAAATAAATGCTTAACATGTTTGAGTTTCATTTGTAAAGCATCAAATTGCTTAGTTGCTAATGATTTGCTTGTACCGTGTTTGTGCTAACTTCAAATAATCAGTCTCATAAACCGACTCTGCTACAGTACAGGAATCACGACCACGGTGGTAAACTATAGCGTGTCTCTCTGCAACACTAATCGATGAAGTTTTTTCTAGGTCAGCTTCCACTAAAAAACTATAGATGGCGCTGTACCGTGTAAACCGTTGTTTCTACATTGTACACTAGGCTAGACTAGCTTTTAGCTACTGGCTTTTGCCCACGTGAAGGTTGAAAATTATTCGACGGCAACGTTGTCAATTATTCGACGGCAACTTTCCAAGTGGTAAAAGTATCTTATGTCAGTGTCATAACCAGGACCATTGTTTACCTGTATGCCAAATAACGTGAAAAGGAAACAAACACGATAAGGCGCTTTGCAAACTGCGGCTAAAATGCTCTGAAACTCCCATTAAAAGAAAGATAGTGTACAACACGCTTAGAAATATGTTATTGTCTATGTCACGATGATGATGCTATTTTGTGCTTTAAAAGATTTGATTTTATGTCTTAAATAATTTAAACGCGTACTTCAGGATAGTTTCGTAAATGTACCTCATTGGAAAAATACTAATCTCACAAGATATCATTTATAATTTTCTAGGCTGAAGTCTGTCCGCTTTTGTCCAATAAATCTGGCCACGAGAAGATGTGAAAAAAAAAGTTGTCTGTGGCTGATTGTTGTCGGACAAAATGACGTTTTGCAAAAGTCTCAATAGAAACGATTTATTTTCCAAGTGCACCCCTGTGTTAGAATAAGAAGTGATTACAAATGGCAACGCAATAAATCTATAAATAAAAATATTTACGTAAAACGATGTGTGACTCGTTCATGCTCAAATTATTAACTGTAGCAATAAACTGTAAGTTCACTTCAAGGGTTTCATGTTATTGGTGCATATTTTATTTTTATTTTACGTATCTCTGTGTTATATAAACTCGTCTGTTTACATGACTACATTATTTGATGTGATACATGTTCGTTAACCTTAAAAGTTCAGTTTGTATTTATTTTCTTGTAAAGCTGACATGACCACGAGTTTTTTCGTAGGTACTCGTATATAAAATTGTAAAACATGGATGAGCGGAAAGTCGCCGATTACTTTGTGATCGCTGGTTTACCGGAGAAACCGGAATTACTTGATGATTGCGATTCTGGACACCTGAAGGGATACAGTACTAAACCACCAATCACTGACATTGGTAAGTGTTTTTTTTTTTGTGAATATTCTCTCTAAACTATAAAATGTTTTTACCTTGGATTTCAATATTCCTCCTGATGGTTTTTTTTTGTGTTTGTCATTCAAATATTGATGTGAGTATGTACGTAAGTAATGTGTGTATAATATCTTATAAATAGGCCATATGGAAGATTTTATTTTGTTTGTGGGTGTTCCATAATAATGATTCTATTGTTTATAATCTCTCAATTTATCAAACATTGACTGGACCATGCAAATTGGTAGTAACGCAAGAAGCATGTTCAAAACAACCAGTTTACTTAAAATAAAACCTGTTAACATGTTTACTATTACTAAATATTTATTTAAAACAATCAATATGAGGTAGATTCGTAATAATGAATGACTAATAATTACAATGTATTAACAATGTCATACTTTTTGGGGTAAACACAATCCCGTTCCCAGTAAAAGTTGTTATCTTTTCCATAAAAGATAAAAACAGTTTTTTTAAATGATAAACACTTATTTTTTAAACTGTCAATTATATCTAAATAAAAACATACTTGAAACAAAGTAATTAAGTATAAATATATTTACATCACAATTTTTATGGTAAACTAATGCCATTTATTTATACACAACTTTAACACATTGCTGTCAATTTGCACCGAATATAGCATGCGCAAAGGTCAACGAGGAAGTGATTAATTATTTAAGTCCAACTACATACTTTATCTAATTGATTCTCTAGGTCACTAACGTATTGTTATTTTGGTCATGTTTCGTACATTCCTGCATAATTATTAAGATTAATCTGGTGGACATCCTAAGCATTATGCCAGTCTTAGAGCCAACAAGTACTGGATACTATTAGTATTCTTTAGATGTTCTCGTATGCTATAAGTATTTAGCATACACATGAACCGGAAGAAGTTGCGTTGGAAGGCCTCCCACTTGGTGGACCGATGACCTGGCGAAGGCTGTTTTACCATCAAGAATTAATCAGTAGCAGCCACGGAGTTTGAATTTGCGCCCGGTTGATGGCAATAGGCTCGCTCCATATTACTTGGGACCTAGTGTTTAATGGGGTCACTTGGTGGTTCCAGGCCCATTGCCTGCAGAATATATCGTTTAGCTCATTTCCTGCGGACAACTGCGTGATTCTTGTAGCCCGTTTCCTTCAGTCAAACACATGACATTGTTTTAGTAATGAATCAGTCATAACTGAAACAACAATGGTGTTACACTATTGTAATTTTATAAGTTTGAATCAATATCTTTGCATAATCTAGTTATAGTGAATTCCTGCATGGCTTGTCATAGTCATAAGGTTTGTGGTCAGGCATCAAGTTGCATGCTTGCTTCATGTAACAGATACTTGGGTGTGAAGTGTATGTGTAATTGTGTCATTAATATCTGCAGAAACCCGTCATTGCATACTTTGTGATTACATACAAACACATAAGGGTTAGGCAGAGGTGTACTTAATAGTAAGTACACCCAAATTTCCACAGTTATGTTTAAGTCCCATGTAATAGGGGGCTAGCCTATTTTCATCAACACATGGGCACAAATTCAGACTGAGTGGCTGCTACTGAGAAATTCCTGATGGAAAAAGCCTAATATCACTTTGCCCGACCTGACCTGATACTACTACTACAACAGCCCATAACGTCCACTGCTGGACATAAGCCTCCCCCTGATGGGAGGAATTTGCCGTAATCACCACGCTTGGCAGGCGGATTGGCGATCGCAGTGATGACAGACTAACAGAAAACGCTGCTGCCCATTCTCTGGTCTACGGAGGCGCAAGGTGTTCTGCCTCAGACATTAGTCGCCTTATACGACACCCGTGAGTGTAATGGGTTAATTCTATTCTACTCTGCCGGATGCTTTATAGTCTATACTGCTTTTATTGTAAAAACATAACTAAAAATTGAATCACTGTAAGGAGGAACGGAAATAATGAAAAACAAGTCTCAGTTCATTATAGCTTAAAGTTCAAAATATCATGTTTTTTTTTTTAGAAAAATGAATGGTACTCGTTGAATCTTGATTATTATCTATCAAATCAGATACATAACCGGTCTTTTTATCAAAGCTAATATTCATGCCCCAGTATTTTATTCCTAATCATATTTTTTAGTTCACTGATAAGTGATATGGTGTGTGTACTACAATGTGTTATTGACACTTATTTGGCTGTACAACATTAAATAAAACCAATTTACCTTGACCAACCAAGTCCTTGCTTATGAGTAACCAACCCATAAAGGGAAATTGCAAGACATACAAAAATATACTTAAACAATAAGAAAACAAGTTTCAATATTTTGTGAAAGTAGGTACCTACATTACAAGTTCAAGACACAGCAGTCATGTGCGGATTTGTCGCCTAATGAGCGTAACTGGTTTTATCTCCATTATACAGCATCTAGGACACTTCCCTTATCTAGAAACTGGACGTTAACCTGATTTATTAAACCTATTACTAAAGTAGCTGGTTGTATTACTTTATAATCTGTGTTAAGGCGCCTCCCCGAGCAAATGACCTTGAACGAGCAGTTTTTAATTACTACATATTCTTGACTCCAAAATTGTCGTTTCATTTTTTTTTAAGTAGCTTAATGTTTAATAAATCCTCTTACAACGAAACCACAGAAATGAGAAATAATGATTTATAAAATGCTACTCCTCGTAAAGTAACCATTATTTTGATTTTTTACTTATACTAATGGATAGACAATTTAATAATGAACATAATTGTCGTTTTATATTTTCCAAAAGACGTAAATTTGATTTTATTAAGAATAAAAACCACTCATTTTGCACTATTCGGCCTGCAGTGACTGACGTAACAATCGCATTGTAGTGCAGGCTGATTAGAACTTTATTCTAACAGTATTTCAAACCAATTTTGAACCACCACAAATAGAGTTGCTAATTTTGCTCGGGGAACCGCCTTAATAAGATTTCTTACAGTACTATCAAAACAAAAACCGAAAATGTTATTGAATGATGAAACTCATTGTATCAAAGCATTGCAAATTTTTTGCACTAGTAACTGCCATATACTTTTAGGTTCTTATCTCACAGTTACTTTCTAATCCTAAGATAAGGTTACTGACTAGATAACAGCATAAATCTACAAAATATTATTTAACTCTACTGATAAACCAACAAGAATTCATTATTTACCAACCAAACATACATTGCGTTGCATTCTCAATGTTACATAAATTATTTATAAACATCTATATCTGTTTAAAAAAACCAGATAACTTCATTAAACAATTTTTCTAGATTGTTAATTAAGATAAGGCAAGGGCATTAAAGGTACATTCAACCATATGAATCAACGCCATTTAATATCGTAAACAATATGTATAATAGGTACAGTCAACAAGAGAGTTCGTGTGTCCAGGCACAGAAATTATCATCTTAACAGCACAATCACCAATTCACTATGCTTGCAATCTTGCGACGGTGAATCTCACTAACAATATCTAATATGGTTAATAGCGGACGTCACGCGGTTTCACCCGCGTAGTTCCCGTTCCCGTGGGAGTACAGGGATAAAATATAGCCTATGTTACTCAGGGTGAATGTAGCTTTCTAATGGTGCAAGAAATCGGCGCAGTAGTTTTTGAGTTTATTTAGTTTGTTTTTTTAACTTTCAACCCACACACAAACATACACACAAAAATACAAATCTTTCCTCTTTATAATATTAGTACTCTCTCAATCTTGCAATCAGTTTAACAACTATGAGCAGATGATTTGTATGAGGAGCTGACGGGTCAGACTTTGTTCCTCATCAGGATCAACTCTTTCAGTTATATAACGTCACACTACAAGTTATCTAGCTGTAGAATGTTGCGTCTTTTGGGTCTGCTGACACAATCCGTTATTGTCAGTTGTGCGGCCAATTGGTTGGGGTGCCTCTTCAATCTGGACTTGTATTTTTGTGAACACAATTTTATTTCTGTTTTGACTGTGTTCATGTCGAGGTGTTCGTGAACTTCCGTATTCTTTATAAACCAAGGAGTATTAGCTATTTGTGTAAGTATGATGTTCTAAGTTCTTTGAATAATGTTGATGTTACTATCACTTGCTGAGCCCCACAACTCGATGCCGTAAGTCCTGAAGAATTTCTACCCAGGAGCCATTGCATGCTTTTGTATTTAATGTCAATTTCTTTCCGTTTTGTTCTGATATGCCTCCTCCATGTCAATCGCTGGTCCAGATGCATGCCAAGATATTTGACGCAGTCTCTTTGAGGTAGTTGACTACTACCAAGTTTCACAGGTGGACATTGCTTTTGTCTTAAGGTGAAAGTGACCTGTACCGATTTGGATGTGTTAGCTTATCCTCCATTTTGAGAGCCATTGGTCAATGTCATCTAGACTTTTCTGCAGGATTTGCGACGCTTCAGTGGGGCAGCTGCTACATGCTAAGACTGCAGTATCGTCTGCGTAGGTAGGGATTGTCACACCAGGGGTTTGTGGCAAGTCAGCAGTGAAAAGTGTATACAGGACTGGTCCAAGTACCGAGCCCTGCGGCACTCCAGCTTTTATGTCATGGAATCCAGAAGTGCTATCCTCTTCCTTCACCTGGAAGATTCTATCTGAAAGGTATGATTCCAGAATGTTGTAGTAGGAGTGTGGCAGGTGTAATTTGATTTTATATAACAGTCCCTTATGCCACACTCTGTCGAAGGCTTGCTGTACGTCCAGAAAGACTAACGAACAGTATTGCTTGTTTTCCAGGGCATTTCTGATGACGCGACAAATCCTGTGTATTTGTTCTGTCGTGGCATGTTCAGGTCTAAATCCAAATTGATGGTTAGGGATTACAGACATTGTACTCAGAAGCCGGGACAATAATATTTTCTCAAAAAGTTTTGAGGTTACAGGCAGCAAACTGATAGGTCGATATGATGTCACTTCATTCGGTGCTTTCCCTGGCTTGTGTATCATAATAATTTGCGATACTTTCCATAGCAATGGGTAGCATCCCACCCTGAGCATACTTTTGAAAATAGTAATCAGATAAACAATTGCCTTTTTAGGCAGTTCACCGAGGACTTTTTTGTCGATGAAATCTCTCTGAGTGCTCTGATTAACCGACTAACTTCCCGCGGTGTTACAGGTTTAATTGGCCTTACTAACTGGAAGTCACTCGAGGACTTTTTTGTCGATGAAATCGAATCCTGGGGCCTTTTTATCATCCAGTGCTCTGATTAACCGACTAACTTCCCGCGGTGTTACAGGTTTAATTGGCCTTACTAACTGGTCACTCTTTAGTAGGTTGTCTATGTCGACATTGTCTGCACCATTGGGCACAAAGACTTTTGCTAGGTGTTCAGCGAATGCATCTGATTTTTCTTTATTTGTTCTAGCCCAAGCTGCTCCTTCTATCCTAATAGGTGGTTTCGGTATTATGGGTTGGTTTGTCTTCTTGCATATTTTCCAGAGTGAGTAATGCAGACAAAGATTCCAGGTGAGCTTCCATAGTAGCATCTTCAGTCTCTTTAATGGCTCGTTTCAGATTCTGCATAGCCTTGTTTAGGGCCCGTTTGTCATCAGCGAGTCGGCTGGTGTGCCACACTCGGCGCAGCCTGCGCTTTTCTAGGACCATCTGACAAATTTCCATTGGCACTGGATTATGTCTAGGTGTATAATTAGTTGACGTAGGTGTACACCTCCAACATGCGTCTTGGACCATTCTTCTAAAATCTGTAACTGCCTTGTCTATTTCATCATTAGTTTTTAGGGCTATTTTAAGATTTAGTGACTTTTCAGTGATGCTGCGGTACTCCGTCCAGTCCGTTCCACTGTTGTATAATCTTGGACTTTTTTGGCGATTTAGGACAGTCGCGCCGATTGTCAATATCACTGGTACATGGTTGGACGATCCATCCAAGCAGGATTGAATCTCATAGAAGAGCCGACTCAAACCTTTCATAACGAAGAAGTCCAGTAGCTTGTTGGGATCTATTGTCCAGTGGGTCGGTTGTTTTGTAGCAATTGTGGCAAGATTGTTTTTATCAACACACTTTTTTAACTCTCTTCCCCTTGTTGAGTTAAGTCTCGAGCCCCAGTGGACATGTTTTGATTTCCAGTCGCCTCCTGCAATAAAGCTTGGCCTAAGAGTTTGTATGTAGAGAGTAAAATGTTCCTCTTTTAACTTATGCTTTGGAGGACACCGTGAAGATTCCATTCCTACCACTAACAGCTACTGATGTTGCTTGTATATGGTCAGTAGTAAACGGGGGAAGCTCATAGTGTGACAGCGGTTCCACCATGGGCAGTGCCATCAGGGTGGTTCGTGCAATATATGTTGAAGTTTTTTATGTTGATTAGACTACTTGATGTGAAGTGTGTTTCGGATGTAATAAGAAAAATATCAAGACTTTGGAAGTTTATAAGAGTCTCAACTTCTCTTTTGTTGGGAGACAGCCCATTAATGTCCCAAGTGGCTATTTTGATTGTGTTAATCACTTTGCGATTTTATTGACGAGAGTAGTTATGGGACCCAAGAGGGAGCTCATCTGTTGTAAGATGATGTCAATCTTTTCACTTTGTTTTAGGAACATCTCTTCTAGTTTGCCAGTGGTGTGTTGTGGGGATAATATTAGTATAGATAACTTCTTAAACTTTCAACCTACTCAGATAATTATGCAACTCCGAAAAACAGCGCATTACCACCTCACTGACTACTAATCATTTTATTTCGACATGATCTATTCTCTTACTCTATTGTTCATTGTGATCCGAAAGAAGAACGCAAAAGATTAGCACAAACAATACGAGTTACTTTCAAAGATTTTAATTTGTTAAACTTAAGTGAAAACAAATAAATTCAGTGCCATGGTTTGCCTTTACGGCATACAAATATGAATATACTGAATGCATACTTTTCTTTTTTGTTGACTGTTTATAATCCATTTTGTTTTGATATAATATTATACAATGCCGGACAGGTGTGCGATTAATATAAGCGATCAGGTAAACATTGGAGCTAACGTGTTTCCCTTAGGCGGGATACTTTCATCATTAAGTACTTATAGAAGTTAAAAGTTTATGTACTGGCTTGCTTTATTGTTAAGTAGGTACATATGTATAGTTATAAAAACTACATAGTCATAAAGTAATATTGTGTTTATGCTAAATGACATTATAAAATAAATAATTAAATACTTACTCGTAAGAAACTATTTGCGATAAACAAGTGTTTTTGTTGGCAGACTAGTTTTCTGTAAGTACTTAAATAATATTACAGAAAATAATAATGGATATTTAATTATTTGAGTTGATTTCTGCCTTCGTATGGAAATAAAAGATGCGCATTTATTTTGGACTTGGCACAGATTACAAAAGAAAAACATAACACACAGACGACGAAATCTTAACAACAGCATATTACGACAGAAATGAAAAATTATGAAAATTATTATTTTTAAGTTTTCGAATGTTATAACAAATATTTGACGGATTCACGGATCATACTCATAAGAAGCAACACAAGAACACCCCTCTTCTAAAACACAGCTTACATACATAACATCACGCCTACAATCCCCGAACGGTTAGGCAGAGGTGTACCTAATAATATCCACATTTTGCCAGTTATATTTAAGTCCCATGTAATAGGGGCGAGCCTATTGCCATCAACCGGGCGCAATTCCTGACTCCGTGGCTGCTACTGAGAAATTCTTGATGGAAAAATAGCCAACAATCGTATGCAACACTGTGTCCATCAGATAAAATCAATCGAACTCAATACATTTACTCTCTGTTAACCACGTCCCGACTCCCATATCTCCGTCTTGATTGTTTAACAAAAGACCACGTTCGTTTGACCCCCCCTGTCTGTGCTCATTCTCAGATATATCGACACCATTGATACATCGAACTACAAGTTGGGTTCAATGCCACTTAAACCTCTAGATACACTCGGGTCAACAAAGCGTTATTGTTTGTGTGACGTAAGGGGCATGCGCGCATTCTTTTGGATATGAATTGTTAATTAGTCGGCCCAAGTCGGCCAGTCATAGATAATAAATGTTTACTTACATTACTTAGAAGCGGCGGTGTTAAAAATAACGTTACTGTTACATGTAGGGACAAGCTTTGTTTTTGTTTACCCTAAAACTCTGAAGACGAATTCTGAGATTGCGAATTTCGGGATTCGTCTCATAGAAAGTATAGTTCAAAATTGTGAGTGCAGTGACCCAAGGCTTTATATGGGTAAACGGTTTATTTATTTATTTATTTCTCCATCTTACGACTATCTTTACAGGGTTACCTAATGCGATAGTGTACACAATAACAATATTAAATTTTGTAACTAATCACAAACAATACATTTTTTGTGAACTCACTCAGAGAACAATTAAATAAGTCAACGTCTATGAGGTTGAGAGTGCGGAGCGCACGCGTCAGTGGCGCCTCCCCTAACAGATTGGTCCGCGCGCGCGGCACCGCCAGCAAGCGTGGCTGCCGACGTCGCCCCACGTACCTGTCCGGAACACACAAACCTATGTTCCCTAAAATGTCCGCATCATGTGTCTTCCCTCTAAGTACCTTGAATATGTACGAGGTGAGTGTGAGGTCCCTCCTGACCCTCAGTTCGTTATACCCAATCATACCCAAAATAAATAAAGTTGGATACATAAGCGGGTAAAAAGGGTATACACCATACAATTTCAAATATAAATATCTCACAAACTTGTTTTGTACTTTCTCCAGCATGAACCTATATTTAGATTCATGTGGAGCCCAAATAATTGCGTTACACTCTAACTGACTTCTAACCAAAGCATTATATAAAGCTATTACCGCTTTTATGTTCGTAAATTTACTTACCATACGGAGCATAAAACCTAAATTACGATAAGCTTTTTTACAGCAGCTTATGATGTGTTCACGAAACGTCAGCCCCGTGTTGAATTTCACCCCTAAGTCCCTAACTTCTGTAGCCCTAGCCATTTGCACCCCGTCCAAATTATAATTATATTTAATAGGAGCCCGCGCGCGAGAGAAAGTGATTGTTACACACTTTGAGGTGTTGAACTGCAAGAGGTTGTTCTTGCTCCAGGTCGCCACTCTGTCTCTGTCTCTCTGTCTATGTCTGCCTGAAGCCTCTCGCAGTCATCCACTCCACTTATCTCTAGCGATAGCTTGAGGTCATCAGCGAACAGCAAACACTTGGCGTCTTTAACAACTTCTGGCAGGTCATTAATCATGAGAATGAATTGCAAAGGCCCAAGGTTACTGCCCTGACTCACCCCAGACCTGGTAAAATGTGGCTCTGACTTGTGCCCCGCATATTCCACATATTGTTGCCTACCGCTTAAGTAACTTGCAAAAAACCTGAGCAAATGTGGAGTGAAACCAAATACTGCTAACTTTTTGAGCAAAATATCATTATTTACCAGATCAAATGCTTTCTTAAAATCGAAGTAAGCAGCATCAGACTGCCCTCCACTGTCCAAAGACGGCACAAGACTAAACATATGGCTCAGGAGTTTGCTAGTAGTGCTTTTTGCCGGTCGGAACCCATGCTGTGAGTCTGATAACTGACCGCGGACCTGTTGAAATATACTCTTATGAATAGCAGCTTCAAAAACCTTAGCCGGGGTAGACAGCACTGCGACAGGCCTGTAACCATCTACCGTCATTCCTGCGCCTCCCTTTGGCACCGGAACAACGCGGGTAATCTTCCACCTCTCGGGAAAAACAGCTCCATTCAGGCATTTATTATAAATATATTGCAACGGTTTGGCTAGCACCATTCGACAATCCCTAAAGATGTAAGGCGGGATGCCGTCCGGCCCCGGTTGTGGGGATAGAGATAATTTAAAAGTAACTGATGATTACATGGTAGATAATCAAGTACATACTTAGATCTTATTAGGTATTATGTACGGCCCATCTTTAGCAAAAGACGTAACTGACTGATTTGTGTTCTGGATTATACCGAGAGCCCATTAATTGCGCACTGTATAGGTATTTTCAATCTATGATATTAGCGGGATCTAGTTTTGCAAGAAACTTCAACATTCCTTGGGAAAATCTGGTTTTATCAAAGCTAAAAGTAATCCAGGTACAGGTTGATGTGTACCGCCCAGTCCGCCCATTCGCATAATATAAACTACAGAGTACTACGCACCTCTTGCAACATTAATAAAAATAAAATCAAGCGGCTAACACAATCTACTTACCAATTATAGTAATAATATGTTACACCGAATATACGAAGGCCAAATGGAAGGAAGTGGAACTAAAAGTTTAATAAAAACATCAATAAAGAAAGAAGTACCTACTTACTGCCATTGTCAAGGCTATCGTATTGGATTTGGATCACACAAAGACCTTTGAATTTTTATATAGAAAAAACTTTCGTTTAACATTGAGATTCTTATGAGTAATTCCATAGTAACTAAAGTTACATTTTTTCTGATAGAAGGTACCAAAAGTATGCCGACTTGCACGCAACTTTGTTTGTTTTCAATTTAGTTGGTCGATGTCCAATTAAGTAGCGTAACTAGTTTAGTTCTTATTTCTCCGAAAAACCTATCTTCTTCCGGTATTACGCAATAGGAATTTAAGTTCAATGATTCAGCATCCACGTAAAAAATGGGAGTAGGTACCTACATCTCGGAACAATGTAATGTTTTGGAGCATTGTGGGCGTGAACGATTTCGTCAGTACAGACACAAATCTGACATAGGTACGTACTCACTTACAGACATGCAAATGCAGAACGCAGATTTTCGATCTGTACGTAAGCCAAATCAAAAATTCGAATCCCCCAATCACTTCCTTGTGGTATCGGAAGAAGTGGCACAACAAAATCTTATGCAAAATATATTTCTATTAGGTTAGATTTCTAGTTGTAACAAACATTTTTCATAATGGGTCAAAACTCGTAAAGCATTGCGAAAATGGCTATTAGTTGCAGCGCTAGCTCAAGTTTTGAATGACCACCGATCAATCAGTAACTACATCATCATTTCAGCCCGGAAGCATATAATATTGGGTATAGCTTCCCTCTACCATACCTCCCAATTCCATGCTTCTACTATCCAGGTGTTCCTGCGTGCTTTTGGACGGCCCTGGTTTACCAATTTCATTCAATCTTTCTTTTTGTTACAGGAATTATATTTCCTGGCCTAGAAGAAACGGTTCCAAGCGGTTTCGAGGTCCTAGAAATAACACCCACAGGTTTACCAGCAGACTTGAACCATGGATCAATGCGGTCTCCAGAGTGTTACCTCTGCATACGACGAGGCAGGGATCGACCACCCCTTGTCGATATCGGTAAGTTTTCTTTTTAAATTCTTCTGTTCAAAGAAATGTAGCTTTTTTAAGCCTTTCACAGTTGGTTATGTTGGTCATGTTGGTCCACCTTAGCTTTGAATAATCCCCCTGTAGAACTTTTTTATTTTATTTAAATCAGTTTAGCGGTCTTCATAGTCAGAGGTAATAAACTCGTTTCACAAACTGTGAAACGATTATAAGTAGATTCAGTTTGCAGAACATAAGCCAGACAGCGAAGTAGGTCTATATTGGACATACTGACGGTGATGGAAAACATCGTGAGGAAACCTGGAAGTACTACTCTGTCAAGAAAGTACCGGGAAAAGATCAATAATACACAAAATGTCTGTTATTCATCCAAATTTATTTTATCACCTTCAAAGTATGCTCCTTTAGAAACGATACACTTGCGCCAACGAATAATCCATTCATCAAAACATTTTTTAAATGCTGCTTCCGGAATTGAGTTCAGTTCTCGCCGCGAATTCTCCTTTGTCTTCCATCGATTGAAAACGGGTGCCACGAAGTGGTAATTTGAGTTTAGGAAAAAGAAAAAAGTCAGCAGGAGCCATATCTGGTGAATATGGTGGTTGCTGGATGGTATTTGTTGAGTGTTTGGTCAAAAATTCGTTCACAATGATAGCCTTGTGCGAAGGCGCATTGTCGTGGTGCAAAATCCAAGAATTTTCTTTCCACAAATCTGGCCTTTTTCGTCGAATTTGCTCTCTTAAACGCCGCATAACGCTCAAATAATATTCTTTATTTACCGTTAGACCTTCCGGTAAGAATTCAGAGTGCACAACACCGCGATAGTCAAAGAAAACAGTCAACATGACTTTGACTTTTGATCGACTTTGGCGTGGTTTTTTCGGTTTCGGTTCAGTTGGAAGGCGCCACTCCGAAGCTTGTTGACTAGTTTGCATGTCAAACTCGTAAACCCACGTCTCGTCACCAGTAACAATGCGTTTCATGAATGTTGGGTCCGAACTGACTCGTTGTAGCATGTCCTCAGCGACTTTCATGCGATTGAGTTTTTGGAGAAAATTCAGATCTTTTGGGACTAGCCGAGCAGCAACATGTTTCATACCCAAATGATTAGTTAAAATGGTATGGATCGACTCGTGAGATACAGAAAGTTCAGCGGCTATCTCTCTCAGAGTTGAATGGGGATTTTCAGTCACAATTTTCGCGATGTTAACTTCAGTTGCAGACGTTGACGGCCTACCAGAGCGAGGCAAATCTTCCATCACATCTCGACCGCTTTTGAACGCTTTGAACCACTCATAAGCACGAGTTTTTGATAAAGTCGATTCACCGTAAGCCTTCTGTAACATTTTCAGTGACTCCGAACACGAAATTCCATTGGCGATGCAAAATTTAAGACAAAATCTTTGTTCGATATTTTTGTCCATTATGAAATTCGCAATACACACTATATATGATATTACTAAAACCAGCACTGTATTTAATATAAATAACAGATGCAACTCAAACTCCGCGCCAAAATGGAAAACAGTTGTGCCAATCTAACAACTACAAAAAAAACAAAAATTTGAATTTGGAACCATAAACAAATCATCCATTCCCGATACTTTTTTGACTGAATGTATACACTAAATACAAATCTCTATTTCAACATAATATTACAATCAGCCAAAGATTTTCCCACCTCTGAGACACGGCATCCTCGCTAGGAGTGGGCCGAAAGGCCCGGACTGCACCAAGGAACGTGCGGGAACCAACTAACGTGTCTCGTCTTTCCTGTAATTAGTCGGAATCTTGCACATCTTTTCGAATTTTCTCACGTGTTTTCCGTCACCTTTTTTGAGCAGACAGTTTGAATTCGCCGACACGCAATAAGAAAGCGAGGTGATCAATGCTCCTGCCGCCTCTTTATGGAAAGTGTCTGCAGTGAGACACTAATACGCTTGAATTATTAAAGTTGGTAGTGACCTAACATCTTAGGGTGAGCCAGGCGTGCAGGCGAGAAGGCTCTTTGAATGCAGTTCGTTAAACTAATATTTACAAACAAAACAACTGACTGTTGATAGATGTATTCTACAATCAGTAGTTTACGATGCTACTACTCAGCCACACATGTCTCGCAACTGCATTTAAAATCTTGGTCTGGAAATACACAGAACGAGTTACGACCTATAAAACTGTTTTTGGTAAACCTAACTCCTTACATGATGTGAATAAGGATATTGTCTCCAAATGGAAATTCTCTTTGTATTTTATGGGTGGAGGAGGATGAGTAAGAAATGTAAAAATAAACTGTAGAACGAATGTGAAAAAGTCGCCTCTGTTATGAATTGTGATGCAAATTTTACCTGACTCACTAGTGAAAATAATAAAGATTTATGTGAAAAACACAAACGTGTTCCAATAAATAAACAGTTATTTTTATCTGACATTTATTCGTCTGTATTTTTTAAAGCAATGGCTTTTGTAAATTATTTAATATTTTAGCCTGTGTTTTCCCAGTGCAGGGCAAAAGCCTGCCGTCCCTTTTTCGAGTCAACTCGATCTCTTTCTACCATGGACCAATCCTTACTATAAGTGTCAAGCTCATGTACATTATGGGTTGCGCCTCTTCTAGCAACATCCTCCTATCCTTTTCCGTCACTCAGAACCGTCATTATGCTAGAGTGAGAAACAGCGGGAATACCTACTATCGCACGCGGCAGCATCGACGATACGGTCGGCAGCATGATCTGGCAAATGAAGGTTCTGAACGACATAAAGGGAGAACATGGAAAAATACAAACCATAATAAAATTATCACAACCATTTATGGGCGATATTCTTAACAATCTTCAAGGACTACTGATCAGAACAAAAACAATTCAAAGCATAGTTCGCCTCCTCAAATTAAGGAATGTTATAAAGAATAGAAAAATATATCTACAACATTTAACCGCCTACACTCGACTAATCAAACCAATCACTTTAACAATAAACGGGCCACTAGAATCACAGAATAAGAACAAGTGTGCATTATTGTGTGGCGTTGCTATGTTTGATGGACAGATAGATATTGTATCCACTGAATTGAATCTTATTATAAAACATATGGAAACGGGTATTTATCGCGAATTTTACCTTTAATATAAGCCCGACGTTACGACGAACGACGAATTGAATCTTGTTTGTCTTATGAATACCTGTAACATTTAATTGTATTACACAGTTTCAGGGTATAATTTACCATAACATAACACCTGTATTCTCCTGTAATAGTACATCCACATTTCGCCAGTTATGTTCAAATCCCGTAGAATAGAGGGCGAGTCTAATGCCATCAATCTGGCACAAATACAGCCTCCGTGGCTGCTATTGAGAAATTCCTGATGGAAAAACCCAATAACACTTTGTCCAACCTCGGAAACCTTACTTATGTTTTTATCATGATGTGATACCGATACCAGCCCTATTTGTGAAGTTTCGCCAAAGAAAATAATTTCACCTTGTATTTGTCTCGCTTTAAAATAAAAACCTTTTTCATGCTGAACAAAAACTATTAATAACAATTCGATCTGGTCATCTTATCTTTAGGTGATCAGACCCTGCCAATTTTGCATAATAGTCCTCCAGAAATTGGTTAACGTATAACTGAATCCCGGCTCTCAGTCAGACGGGACAGGCATAGGGATAGGGAATATGCATAAATTTTCTTTTTTTTATTTCGATACGGAATGTTAAAGTACTATAAAAATAATGACAAAAAGCGAAAACAAGACATAAATCGGCCAAACAACACAAAAGTTATAACCATTTAAACTTTTGTTTCTATGTCTTTCTAGCGGTTGTCTATTGTTTGCCCGAAGATTATATGCCATAATCATCATTTTCCCGAATTTCATTTACCCGAATTTCATTTGCCCGAATGTTTCATTTGCCCTAAAAGACATATGACATACTTTTAATTGCCCGAATTTTAGATACCATAAGATACGAATGCCATAAGTATTGTTTGCCTTATTTTTATGTGTCATAATAATTATTAGACATAATATTTAAATGGCATAATATTTAAATGGCATCACAAGTATTAGACAAATATTTAAGCCCCGTAATAATCATTACATTGTTGATGGTGGGTTAGGTCGACGGAGCCCCGCTTCGCGGGGCTCCTACTTCTGTGTGGTTTATAAAAAAATAACCACGAAGGGGATGGCGGGGTCTATTCGCTCGCTTCGCTCGCTCACACGACCCCGCCATCCCCTTCTAACCTAACCTGTCCGAGTCGGGGTGCCCTAAAGTCCCAATTGCATCCAATTTCTCTTGATATAAACAACCGTTACACACCCGATGTCGATGGCAAATTATGTTATGGCATTTCATAATTATGGCATGTGATAATTAGGGCATGAGATAATTAGGGCTTACAATGATTATGACAAATGATGTTATGGTAAGTGACTTTATGGGAAACAATGATTCTGGCACGTGACTAATATGGCAAATGAGAGTAGGGCAAATGAGTATTATGTCGTATGATATTATGGCTGTTGACTATTATGGCAAATGATATTAGGGCAAATAAAATTCGGGTAAACGGCGGTATACCCTTTCTAGCTAGATAAACGGAATTTAGTATGGATTTTGTACGTCGATGCAGCGAATGACGTCATTCGCTGTATCGGATCTCTCTGTCTAATCAGCAGTTTCAAATGCTTATAGCTTAGTATTTTTTATAGATATTAAAAAAAAAATGTCACTTTGTTGTTTCTGGTGTTAATACGCTTTGTTTAGAGTGATAAAATAATCGTGCATATACCCTAATACAGACTACAGACAGTTGATCTATGATATCAGGCCCGAAGGCACCTTAGAAGCCGATTCCTGCCGGCTTCCCTTCAGGAGTAAGGCACTCTACATAGTGTCTAGGTGTCTGGCCCGGCCATAGTCATTATAGAACCTGTTAATTTATATAAAGCGAAGCGACGGTTACATAAACAGGTTCTCAAAACGTCATATCAGCTGTTGGAACTTCGATTTTTCACTAATTTACACGCACTACGGCGATAAAAGAGCTTTGGTTCATAGTCATACGGTCCTTCAAACCTATACTAAATAATTCATGGGCAGCGGAAACGTAGGCACCTCGATAACACTTAAATTAGTCGTTTCTATAAATACGGATTAGCGCTGCATACAAAACATTAGTTTAGTTAGAAGGTTGGACATTTAACTCAACAGTTAACTTAACTGTGCTTTAACATAAATAATTAAGCAGTTAAAATCGTCTCTAGTCACTCTACAATCTTTTAGATTAGCTGTTCTTATCGACAAAGAAATTAACTTTCAATTATCTGTCGTCGATCTACCGGTCGAAAGCATTTATATTTATGTGACAACGCTCGGACCGTATTACGTTTTCTCCTCGATAAGATAAACCACAAGTTTTATAGCTTTGACTTTCCCAGAATAAGTTCGTATGTAAACAACGCCATCCAAATCGGGTCACTGACTCCAACGAAAAACTCTGCTATATCTTCTTTATCGTGTGGTTAGTGCGTAACCTGCTGTCTGTCAGAGTTTTATGCCGCCCATGGGCCATGACTTGGCTTTACATGCCGTCAAGAAATATCTCTCAGGCATGCTGGTTTCCTTATGATGTTTTCCTTCATCGAAGCAAAAGTGATAATTATACAATACGCACATGAATCCGAAAAATCAGAGGCATCTGGTCTGGTATATCTATATCGCTGAATATAACAATGTTCAAATGAAATACTCTGCTCTAAAGTAGTCGTAACATAGAGCTTACTATAATACTCATCCATAAAAAAACATAGATAAACCATCGTTATCTGACGAAGGAAAATAATCACAATACACACTGATGACGTCACTTTCACATAGCATAGTAAATCCATCGAGTAAGTGGGTTAAGTCTTTAACATAGATAGGTCATATTATATCGCTGATTGCGATAGGGTAGCAGGCAGTGTTATCAGTAGTAGACTCGTAGTATTTTATCGTTACCACGCCCGATTTCCTAATATTTTTTGCCATACTGTTTTTGTTCCAACTTTTGAGAACTATATCGATGCTTTTGTTAGTAGTTTTCTATTGTATGTTTAACTGGTTTCCAAGTGAAACTTCCGTCCTTGATAATTTTGTAGGAATATTTTAAATTATTCTGACGCGGGCTGGCATTGGATGAATTATTCCGAGGATGTTAATGTTTTAAACTGAAAACGTGTATCTAATTAAGGTATTTGCCCTTTAAAGCATTCTGTAATTATAATTATTACCAAAATCGGTATCAGCCCATAATGTTCTAATAATATGATATAGTACATTACATACCTACTGCAGCAGCCAGCAACAGAGGCGTTGATGGACGAACGTGTAAATGTGAGCCGAGGCGAAGTCGAGGCACACATACGTAAGTCCATCAATGTCTAGTTGTGGCCAAGGCTTGTATAGTACTTTTCTCAAATAATGCGAGGAAATTAAAACTCTCGCGTTGAAGAGTTCATTTGTTTTTTTTTTCAATAAACCGCTTTCTATTTGCAAGCCAATTCGAAATTTAAATAAAACCATTGATAAGTTACTTCCTTGGTTGCCATGTTTCAGAGTAAAAGATCGTTCCATTTAAACAACACGACAGATATGAGTTTACCATGTAATTTATTTGAGATTTGGATTTATTAGATATGGATTTTCATACAACTTTTGCCGGCCGCTGGTCGCATGTATCTGGCCAGTACAGCAATTTCGATTTATCTCGAAGAAGGTTGTCAAAACAGTCAAAATAATGATTTCCAAGCATGTTTGAGAAAAGGTTTTTAGTTACACAATAAGAAGTACAGGCTAGGAGGCTTTCCACCTTGTAAATATATAAGTCTGTCTGGAAATAGTTCATCTAACTAAAGTAACTCACAGTCACAATTATGGAATGATGGAATGCAAATAAAGATATGAATAAGTTAGTTTTCTATGTCAACCCAGAAACTGTTCATATCATCGTTTTGACCGATAAGCCCAATGCGGCAGCAGAATTTAGGGACTTACACAACGATTTATGTTAGTAGAATTGTAAGCTCCATGTGCACGATTGATACCGCAAAGGAATTCTCGAAGTTTTAATATTATTTTGTACGCACGACGGGCAATCAAGTTATACAAAACCAGTTTATGCGGATTTCTCATTGTACAGGAAATATAAACAAAGCGAGACCATGTTATACTGAAAATGTTTAATATGTCGCCGTGGTACACTGCTATGCATAGAGTGTATTGCATTACCTATAGGTTTTATGTAAAATAGATTATTTCTACCAAGGCACCTCAAACAAATACCAAAAACAGAACTAAGATATAAAACCAGCTTAGAATTTGTCCATATCAAGGCAAAACCTTTTTCATACTCATAGAAATACGGCCAAAACACGAAAATAATATAAAATCACGCTAACGTGTCAGCGAGTTCAGCTTTTTATCCGAAGATATTTTCTTTCACCTATAAAGGGTGTAAAATACCTCTTAACGAAACCGAAAGGCACTTGTTCTCCTCGTCATTGCGATCATTTTTTTGTTCTACACCATACCTGGAAACCTTCTAGTTACGGAGATATTGGAGGTCAAAGTTCCAACTTTTTGACAAGTTTTTTTTTTTTAATACAAGTTTTTAATGTAAGATTTTTACTTTGAACACCTCCACGACCCCCGTACTATTCAATCCATCCATCAGCACAATGTTTTGAGTGCGTTACATTGAGTTCTACGACAAAACATGATTTTTCACCCCAAAAAAAAGTCGTTTCCCAGCAATAATTTTTGCCTAAAGTTACTTAGTTTGATGTACAGAATGCTTGGTTGACGACTTTGTGATGAGGTCTTTTACACCCTGTATAGTACATGTAGAATGTCTAAGATAAACTTATAAAATTAAATAACTTCAACGATTGTAATAATCAAGATACCTATTGACCTTGGCCACCACAACTTACTAAAAACATACTACTATCTTCTCCAGGTGTCATGTACGACGGCAAAGAACGTCTCATGGCCGACGCAGAGATGGTCCTGGTGTCAGCTGGCGGTCGTTTGGCCAACGTCAACAACTCCACAGCCAAAACCTTCATTACGTACCGAAGGGCACACACCGGGGCCCCTTGTAACGCCCTCGTTGTGGTCGACGTGTGTGTCATAGTGGCCAGTAAAGGAGAATGTCCACCCCATGCCTTTTGTATGATACCTAAGAACTTGAATAAAGGTGAGTGTTGTTTTGTATTATGTTGTGTTGATTGTGATCTTCTTCAATAATGTTCGTTTATTCATTTACATTCTTATCTTATTACATTTCTCAGTATTTCTTAAAATACAACCATACAAAAAAAAAAAAAAGAAATAGAGATCGGGAGTGTCGGGAGCTGGGTCCAAGCTACCGGTGGTTATAGCTGCAGAGACAGGAACCGCCTCAGTCCTCACAATGCGAGCCGTATCGAGGAGTACCCTAGCCTTCTGATTCTGAATCAGGCCCTTGATCCAACCGCCTAAGGAAAGCGTCGAAAGATGACAATTATTATTATTGTCTGTGAAATTTTCACGTTCATTAAGAGGACCCAAGGATAAATTAAATTAGCTAGCGACGTGACGCCCCGAAAACTTGTTTTAGATTGATTTCTTAACAATACAACAACAACAACCAAAAGATTGAACTTTTCGACTAATTCCATAGTATTCATGACCTATTTATAAACAATTGTGTACTGAAAAAATCTATTTAGACCGTCAGTAAGATTATCAAAAAATATTTGACCCCTATTTTTTCTTGTGTTATGTACCTAAAAACCAAAATTGACGAAGATACGACGGCGACGCTTTTAAAATTCTCAATACATCACGCCGTGGTATAATTTTTAGTGCGTTCTGACGTCACGAGCCCCCACTCCCGAATTTTAATGCCTTTTATCTCTGTCAATATTAATTTATTTACAAAAACAAAAAATACGTGTCCATTATTTTCCAATGCTCTAATTGACGGACTAAATAGATTTGCAATTTATTGATAGTGGAAACTAGTCTAGTTTTTTGTTCAGCCTATCTATGCTACTAAAGTTTTAGGCAAAGAGCTCTTTCCGCGCCGCCTTGACCTAACCCTCCCAGTGCAACCTCTTCCTTACTAGGCCAGCCTCGGCGGCTCCGTCCAACTTAATTGATTATACTTCATTCACTTCATTGATATTGATATACGTCCATATCAGATTAGTACTATGCAAAGGAAACTTGCATTCATTATATTTTGCCTTATCTAAATTAATATTCTATTACCTAATGGGCTAATGATGACATAATATATATTGTAGTAATACTAAATTCACTGTTGTTTTAGGTATTAATTTACTATCTTTAAATACAAATCTTATCTCGTACATAAAAATATTTATTAGTGTCATAATTTGTAAGAGTGTTTGTTTTAAAAAGTAAATACCCGAAAAGGGAAAATTTCCCGGTGTGATTTTTTGTTTTTTTTCTAGATTTGAACCTTATTGTCAAACAGCTAAAGTTCAAATTCATTTGTCAACAAGATAATCTTGTCACTCTAATACTTTGTGCTTACCGTAATGTTTAATTTCCAGGTTTAATGGGCAGTGATGTGTTTCTCTGTTACAAGAAGTCAATGAACCGTCCACCACTAATTGCCTACAAACCCGATGTACTGTTCAGGTAATTAAACAATACCACATTTAAACTCGGTTAAAAGTATTCTAAATTATCTAATCTGTTCTCTCCTTTCCATTTCGAGACTTGGATAAAACCTTTTTAAATTGACTTTTACAGCCTCTCAAAAGAATAAGAACCTTATTTTGTTTAGTTTTACTTGTAGCTCTTGTTCTTGCTCTTCCTATAAGGAAGAATAATAGTTTATCATCACTCCTGCACTTGTTCCAATTTATTTGGGATCGGCGAAGCATGTTTTCTGCTTCCATACTTCTCTATTACTCGTTATCTCAGAAGTCTTCTCCTTTTTAGCCATATCATCCTTCATACTGTCAATTTATCATTTCTTTGTATGTCTTCCTCTACTCTTATAGCCAAGAATAATAGTTATTGTGTGTGTAAAATAGATGGCGCTATACGTCTCAGAGGTCGTCATGTAATTAATTTAATACTAAATGTTAATCTCAGTCAGAACATTTGGAATTTCCCCGTAAACTGTCCATTGAATTTCAGGTAGTCGTGAAATTCAGAATGGTTAAAAACTGTAACAAATTATAACGTTCTCAACGTGCGTCATTAATTAGCGCTTTGAAACGGACCGATGTTAATGATAATACCGTTTTACCTACTTTTAATTAGAAACATATCGGACTGAATGGAAACTGCATTTGTAATGGTCGTAATATACAAACTATTTTAATAAAAACAAGTTTATAGCAATCAACTATTTCATGGGCAGTTCGGAACCTTGGCATGACGATTTGGACTCGCTCCTGACTGATTAGCCAGAGAAGGCAAAACACCAGTAGAGTTGGAAAGGAATGGGGGAGGCGTTTGCCCAGCAGTGGGACAGAATAGACAAATAAAAAAAACGATTGCAATAGTCATCATTTACCTAGCTTTTTCTCAACCATACTGGGGTCGGCTTTAGTTTAACCGGATATAATTGAATACCTGAATTTTACAAAAAGTGGCTGCTTTCTGACCACCACAACCCAGTTCTGTCTAGGTTACACGATACTCCTGTGATATGCAGTGCAGACCCACAAACACCGAAGTCTCGTCATAATCATAAGGGATGCGTCTTGACATTTTAGATAAGGAACTGTTAAAATGCATATTTTATTATTGAGATTTTATCACTAATCATTTTGCGAGCTATGTTCCAATGAGTTAACCAGACGTAAATAATTTAGAAGACCAAAAGATTGATTTTGTCAATCAGATTTTATATTAATTGTGTATTTAACGAGTTCTGATTTTTTTACTAAAGTGGCGCTAGTGTGCATGGGGGAGCCCCTTAAGGCTGATGCCCCAGGGTAGCCCGCGAAATTAAATTTTCTTACGTTTTTTGCAATTTGCAGGCCAGTGCTAGGTTGTATGATGATTAAAATATTGTTCGCGATTGTAAGACGTATGTAGTTATAGAATTATAATCATCAAAATCATCAATCCAACCCTCCAAGTTCATAAAGGTCGAGAAACAAGAAACATACAACCTAGCACTGGCCTGCAAATTGCAAAAAACGTAAAAAAATTTGAATTTCGCGGGCTGGTTGGAGCATTCACCTTAAGTTGAGTGTTATTTAAAAACAAAATGTTAACAGATGTCAATGACGACGTCATCAGATTTTATCACTGATCTCATTAGTATCTGGTTTTTAAATCTAGCGAGCTAGCCTTGACTTTAAAAGATGTTTAGAGTATTTGGGACGACTCGAATGTTTTCAGTCGGACATTAATTTCAATTCAAAAGTAAAATGTGGGAAAGTTTGACACATTGTTCTCGTAATAAACAAAAGAAAAACTGTGTAGAACAAGTTTCTGATAAGAATAACGTTTCATGAGCTTTTACATTCAGTAACCTAGTTACCCAAGACTATTTAATTGCCGTAGACTTCTCCGTTGGTCTGGTTTCGATTCTCGGGTCGGGCAAAGTCAAATCAAAGCCCATCCCCCCCCAAATTCCTTCCTAGAACTCTTTTCTCGCGCCACTTCGAGACAGCCCTCGCGGCACAGATTACAAAAAGTTTTCAATATCTTAACCCTTTTATGGCAAACGGAATATTTTGCCCACCATATTTTGCAGCTCATTAATTAAATAATGTGTTACTGGTAGGTATTCTATTGTTGTACAAAGGTACAAGGCTAACGCAAAGGTTAAGGGCTTATCAATCACTCATTAAATATTCAATGAACATAAAAAAGTGTAAAAAAATCTGAAATTTATTTTCTGCCAATAATATCTATGTCTATTTGGCATTATTTTCCGATTCCCAGATCGTTATGCCTGTTAAAGGGTTAAACATAAACTTTCTTAATTAAAATAACTACATAAACCTAATACCTACTCTAGTAATATTTTCAATAATAATTATATTTTTTTAACAAACTAGCAATCCAGTATACCTACTAACTGGATGCTTGTTTTGTCCAATCCATCTATTGTGTTGCCGTGCCCTAACCGGGTTTCATGTTGGAACTTACTTACATTAAGGTGAATGCTCCAACCAGACAACCCTCCAAGTTCATAAAGGTTGAGGAACGATTTTTTCAAGGTCAAAGTCATTGCTAGACCTTTATGAACTTGGAGGGTTGTATTGATGATTATAATTCTGTAACTACATACGTCTTACAATCGCGAACAATATTTTAATCAACATACAACCTAGCACTGGCCTGCAAATTGCAAAAAAACGTAAGAAAATTTGAATTTCGCGGATTACCCTGGAGCATCAGCCTTAATGTAACAACTAAATGTACACATGAATGCAATAAAGTATTTGAGTTTGAGTCTTTTCATCCACAGGTATCCAACGATAGAGCGACGTAACTTATTGTTTCCTACATCGGTGCCTCTCTTTTGTTTACCAATGGGCGCTACGCTAGAACTATGGCCTAACAACGCTGCGATGCCTAAGCCCGTCTTTTCTACCTTCGTACTGACTGTTGCGGATGCTACTTATAAGGTACTGTATTGTTTTTTGTATGGTCTGTAATATTATAATATTGAATGAAGAATGTACTCCCTAGAAGGGCATTGAACTTAGGCTGCTAACAAAACGATACATACAGTCGTGTCTTCAACTTACGCGGTCGGCTACAGTCGTGTGGTGTCGACGCACACTGTCCATCGCTAACCGCATGCAGCTGCAACACACGAGCTGTATGCGGTTGCTGCACACGACTGCAGCTGACCGCATGAAGATAATATCATGACTGAACGAAGTCGAACGTACAACTGCATACAGTTGAATATATCGATTGCGCGCGGTTGCTACGATGCAGTCCGTCTGTTGGAAGCCTTATTGGTGAGGTTCATCACAAAGGTCAGGTGCGTAGTACTCGCAACCGGCGTGCGTCTATGACCAGATGTATGAACGAACGTGGACGAGGCTCATGGAGTTCGTAAATATCTTAGCACGGCGTTCTGCCTACTCCTATGGGAAAACCGCGTGAGTTTATGTATACAGAGATCTTAGCAGGGGGCGTTCTGCCTACTCCTATGGGAATACAGTATGAAGATTTGAAGATCCAGAGTGCCCTTAAGTCAACGTTATGACGTCATTATGATTCAGACCACTTAATGACTGCTAAGAAAAGAGTGAGACAGATAAATGGGCTAATTACAACTAAAGTGATTCTGTCGTGATTAATCATGATTAGCTTATTCCGCTATTCCCAGCGTGACGTTACCCAAAGAACAAAGATTGTTATAAATAAATAAAATAAATTAAAATTTATTTTCAGACTACATTCCATAGTTTTGTTAGTATTTTAGTGTTATGTACAGTCGCCAGCGCATCAAGTGACCACAAACTGTCAAATCTCATTCGATTTTGAATTTAACCATCGACATTTTATGGTTTAAAATCAACTTGATGTACGTAGGATTTAATAAAAGTAACTTATCGTAAAACTGGTTACGGCTGATACAATAATTCTTATCCCAGATAGCCGTATGAATGAATGAAGCGTCTTTATCATTTCTTATCGATTCTCGGACGAAGGGTTAAACTTTTTTAACTCCTTCTGTTATCGTTATCTTACCACCTAAACTAATATAGCAATACCTAGAAGTAACACAACAAAGCACAAAAAGTGGCGTCTCTTTAGAATAACAAAGCACAGAATGGTATGTTTAGAACTTACAAAAAAATATTTCAATAAAAAAACCTTTGGAATAAGAGTTTTAATGTACAATGACACACAAAAACATCTTATGGACATCTGTGGTTTATTTAATGCAGTACCTATTTCCTGTCTGACTGATCGAAATCTTATTTATTAAAAATAACTATAATAGTATGCGGTGAGTCATTAGCTGATAAGGTTAATGACTCAAGATCATTCAAGAACTAGTTTCTATGTATTTATAGCCTTGCTGATAGATTTATTGTTGATCTATTATATCTGCCGGAATCTTTTTACCAAATTCAAAGTAGGTATGTAAGATTGGACGAGGGAACTTCGGAACTACTTTTCCAATCCAATTCGGAAATTCTTTCACTAATGGGAAGCTACATTATCCCGAGTGTCATAGGCTATACAGGGTGTAAACAGAAGCCGTTAACCAAGCATTCTGTACATCAAACTAAGTAACCAAAAAAAAGTAAAAAATAATAAAAAAAAAGTATTTTCCCAGCAATAATTTATGCGTAGGCATAAATTATTGCTGGGAAAATACTTTTTTTTTTGGGTGTAAAATCACGTCTTATGGTAAAACTCAATGTAACGCACTCAAAACTTGTGATTGTGGATTGATTGAATAGTGTGGGGGTCGTGGAGGTGTTTAAAGTTCTTACATTTAAAATATAGTTTTTTTTTTAAACTTGTGAAAAAGTTGTAACTTTGACCCCCAATATCTCCGTAACTAGAACGTTCCCAGGTATGGTCTAGAACAAAAAATGATCGCAATAATGGGGAGAACAAGTGCCTTTCGGTGCTTTCGGCTTCGTTAAGAGTCTTTTTACACCCTTTATTTAAATAAAAACGATAACTTACGACCGTAACGCGAGCAAAGCCGCGGGCAAAAGTTAGTAAACGTTAAATTGTAACATATCACTCCTTGACATAACTAGACTAGCTAATAGCATAAGGAGCTCGTGGGCGAGTTTCCTTCTTGCCTCGGAAAGCACGTTAAGCTGTTGGTCCCGGCTGTCAATTTTTGATCTTTGACAGTCGTTACAGGTAGTCAGTGGCCCAAAAAGTCTGACAACCAGTCTTACCAAGTGGTATCGTATTACCCAGTACTAACTGGGTTGTGGACGTCCGATAGGCAGTCCGCTGCATGTAAAATACTGGTATTGAGCTGCATCTGGTTGGACTGGAAGCCGACCCCAACATAGTTGGGAAAAGGCTAGGCAGAGAGGTTTACATAACTAGACTAGCATTTTAAAATGTCTGTACCGTATTCGATTTAAATATTCTGTTGTCTCATATGATTGGCAGTTGTTTTCCCAGTAACAGCCCGGAATTTGGAAGTTGGTGGTGTGCCTCGGAAAGCACGTAAAGCCGTTGGTCCTGCGGCTGATCTCTCCTTGTTCGTCCGTCGTCCGTCTTAGTCGTTTGCTCCTCCGTCATCACCCTTGTTTCCTGGTCATGCCGGATTGTTGTCCCATCGGACTATGAGAGTAAAGGAATAGAGAGTGCACTTTGCGCATACACTTGTGCACTATAATATCTCCTGCGTACATGGCTAATCTCTGTTGTGATTGACCGCAATACCGAAAATCGGGCAGAATGATTTTGGTCTACCTATCTCATATTGCTATGTTTTTAAGAAGCCAGAAAATTGAGACTAAATCGATACATTTTTCTGTGTTGTACTTCGGTTGATTCAAAAAAGTACTACCGCATCAGTCGTTTACATGGTGGACACTAACCTCAGTACAAGAAGTTTACCATTCTACTATCGTGACTTTCAGTAGTCACGTTCTCACGCTCTCGTTCCTCTACCAAACCCTTCGGAAAACTGGCGTATTGTTATGTAAACTTTCAGTAGCGAGAATACGATAACATGCCTTCATTGAATAAACCTAAACCGCAAAACAAAAAAGTATCTACGAGTATGTAGTATATCAACTATGTGGTGTTTACGACATAAGCCTCGTTGCTTAGTGTGGCACTAGATGGCGGTGTCTGTAATGTCCAGCGATATTTATTATATTCCTTATCCCCCAGGTATACGGCTCAGCAGTAACATTCTACGAGAGCTGCCCCCACTCCCAGCTCACAGAATACCAGATGGAGCAGCTAGGATGGCGGGAAGGGATATCACATAGCACGCACTCGGTGTACGCTATCAAATGTATCTGTTTACTGTCTCGATGGCCTTTTAGCGATACGTTCGAGAAATGGCTGCTGTATATACTCGTAAGTATATACGCAATTTATCTACTTATTATTTACACTGTTATAGATCGTCGACCATGTATTTGACAAAACTTCAGAAATGTCTAAAGCCCGCTTGCACCACAAATTATTGAATGAGTTTTACGCTAAACATATTTAAACCATCATTCATCATTCCATCCATTCATTTCCATCATTTTTCTTCTTGAAATAATTGACAGAACACATTTTAAATTTGCTTAGAGCTAAACGTGTATAGTGATTTGTGGTGCAAGTGGACTTATAAAAAGGCGGCGCTTGTTTACCAAACTGCAAAGGTGAAAAACTGCGACCTGAGGCGTGATACCTTCTCAGACATGATTCCCGAAGTTTCTTTTTAGTTTTGTTTTATACGCTGTTAATTATTATTTTTCTTACAGGAAATGTCATTGAGTAAAGAACCTTTAAGCATACCCATAGAAAGATATATAACTCATTTAATAGAAGAAGTGCCCTTCCCGGAACCAAGAATACTTTTACAAGTAAGTCACTCCACCTTTCTCTTAAAATTGCGTAGCCACTGTACCCACCCAGCTGTAAAATAGGACAAAATTTTGTCGCGCGTCTTCTACTCCTTGGATCCGGCTCGAAGGACCAAATTAGTACGCGGGTGCACTCGATGAGCCTTTGTACGTAACTTCGAGTTTTGAAATTTCTAGCATTCATACCAGGTTACTGACGAACTAGGTTTAATACGCCCGATTTCTGCCTATTTATGTAACTCTCATCATTTAATTTCCACCAGTTATCGCCAACAAACCAACACGACCGAGTAATATTGACACGTCGCGATGACCAGCCACTCGTGCGCAGCGGGGCTAGCTTTAGACAACTACTGCTCAACTTAGGGCCCGACAACTGTCTCCTAGTGCTAGCGTTAGCTATCACCGAACAGAAAGTACTTATACACTCGCTCAGGTAAGACATATACATCAGTTCTTTTAGAAACAACCGTCATACAAGAGTGATAGTCATCATAACTGGGTAACATAACTCACACATAACCTGAGACTATAGTAATTTTTTTTCGGATGAGACTCCTCCCGCTCTGGGCGGAGCAGGAGGGAGTGTTAGAAGACTTTTACTGACTAAAACCCATCCATGTTCCTTCATCGCCCTTTGTGTTCCGGGGCCACGGTATCTCTTTCGAATAGTCCCGCAGCCCACAAACTACCCCTGCCAATCGAGGTCATAAAACGATCAAGTAGGATTCAGTGAATATGTAATCTCTTGTCATCTCATTCACGCTTTTTATGACCGCGATTACAGCCAACCGCGTGTACTATGAAACATTACGTTTTTAGTGTGTATCTTTTGTGTGAGCACTGTTATTAATCTGTATTTAAAAATTACAGGCCTGATACTTTAACAGCAGTTTCGGAAGCAGTTTCGAGTCTTCTATTCCCGTTCAAATGGCAGTGCCCGTACATACCATTGTGTCCATTAGGTAAGTGAAAACGATTGATTTTGTAATGAACTTTATGACATGGAATTTAGGGTTCAAAATATTAACAATATTATGTGTATGTTTTAGGTTTAGCAGAAGTATTACACGCTCCGTTACCGTATTTAATCGGAGTTGACTCGAGGTTTTTCGATCTGTACGAACCCCCACCAGATGTGACTTGTGTTGATTTAGACACCAATAATATTACAGTAAGTATTAATGCAAACAATTATTTAAGTAAAAAGTAAACACACTTGTCTTGTCCTTCCCTAGACAATTGGTAATCTGTTTCAAAACGTTTCTATAATTCTACAACAGTTTTCAACAGGACTGATATAAGCTTTTCGTTTACTTAAGTCATCCGAACACATTTTTTACTTTCTACTTGGCTTTCATAGGTACAAATACTGTCGGCTAACAGCCGACAATATTTATTTAATCGTTTGCCACATATATCCCTTTTTTCACTTCCTACAATAGGCATGACGACAGTATCAAAAAATTGCAAAGCTAGTCCGTCAGTTAAGAGTATTGGAAATTAATGGACACGTTTTTTGTTTTTGTGAATCAATGAAAATTGACAATGATAAAACGCATCAAAACTCGGGAGTGGGGGCTCGTGACGTCAGAACTAGCTAAAAATTATACTAGGCGTGACGTATTGAGAATTTTAAAAGCGTCATATCTTCGTCAATTTTGGTTTACGTAACAAAAGAAAACACACGGGTCAAATATTTTCTGATAATCAAACTGACGGACTAATTAGTTTTTTTTGTCGTCTCGCCTATTGTTGCAATGTATTGTATTCTTTCAGATATGTGAATCACAAAGGCATATATCTCTCAAGCTACTGCCAAAGAGACAGACTAGAGCACTTAGACAAACGCTAGATTCACTATACGGAAACATTAGACCAGGTTTGTCCTTCATAATTTTTATTATAACTCGAGCGTTAATGGGCATATCAAATCAGATGGTAAGGTGCGTAGTACTCGCAAAGAGCGTACGTGTGATGAGATTTATGTACAATGAGCTCGGACGAAATCTCACCACCAATACGACTCTTTTTGCTTGCAGCATTCGGCCGCTATTGAATATAGCATCGCAGCATCTGATCCCTTGTGTTTGTTAATGAAAAAAAAAGTCGAAAGAAAAATAAAACAATAATATGTAGTTCTTCTTCTTCGTGTCGATGATTCGCTAAGGGTGGTAAACAGATGTGGGGATTGTGTGCATGGGATTTGTTTTAAAAATGAGCAGATTTCGTCCGAGCTCATGGTTCGTGGATGAGGCGAAAGGAGTACGTAAGTATCGTAGCAGACGTTCTGTGGTTTTTGCCTACCCTGATGGGAAAAAGAGCGTGAGCACAAATTTAAATTTTAAGTGGCTGTCACAATAAGCGTTTTTGACAGTAATACGCTCCACGAACTCAAACTTTTTCCAAACCCTGATGAGCCATATTGACGGCTTAGTATAATTATCTTTTGAATGTATTGCTAACTGTATTTATTGTTGTAGCTTCGCCAGTTCATCACGCAAGTGAAGCTAAATACAATGGAGAACCTACGACTAGTTTAGACAGAGATTTTCAGAAGAGGAAAAAGGAGGTAACTATTCCATTCTATGCAATCTTCTTCTTAGCGTGTCGATGGCAATCTAAATTGTGTCGGCCCAGAACTGAGCGACTAGTTTAGCGCTTTCGGAAGCGACCATCAGTTCCTGCAGTGAACAAACAACAGGATACGCAGGGTACGATATTAAGTGCCCCATCGTTTGTGGAACAGCACCACATTTACACTCCAGGGCAGATTCATTAATGAATCTCCACCTGAGCAGGTTTTCCTTGCTGCGGCCAACTTGGGTCTATAGTCCTTCCAAGTCAGCCATGGCAAATCATGTCCAGGTGGGAGATTTTCAACAGGTGAAACAAATGGGATTGTTGAGTGTCCATCAGCTCCTGTGATATACAAAAAACAGGACAAGCAGGACACAATATCAAGTGTCCCAATTTTGTGGGGCAAAAGCACATTTATACTTCAGGGCAAACTCATTTATGAATCTCCAAAATGAAAGATCAACACTCGGTCATATTCTACCAATCAGGATGCAACATTCAAAACGTATCTCAATAAAATATTTGACCACTTTTCAATTCCGCACACAACTAATAGCCTTTTCTTTTCAGCAAGCTTTAGAGCTTAAAATCCAAGAAGCGTTCCTGCGTTTCATGGCGGTGACACTACAAGGGTACAGGAACTATCTCATACCTATTACGAAGGCGCCTACTGTTGGTACCACAGACCCTCATGCGTTGTTTCATATGGATGCTTTTATGAGGTCCAGGGATAAGGTAAGGCCACAGATTGTATTATTCAGACGTTTTGAAATATCGTGTTCTGATAGCTAATTTTGTGTAATTTTTTGTCGAATGTCCACTATACTGAACTTGAAGGCATGGTAACAAAGCATAGGACCAAGATGACACGGGACTCAAACTAGGTTTTAAGAGCCCACATAGCCAGTATTACCTTCATAGTGGTTAATACCATACATTTTCGAAGATTAAATTTGGCTTAACCTAACTTCGTGTTCATTAATTTAAAAAAAAAAAACTGACGAATTGATAACCTCCTCTTTTTGGAAGTCATCATCATGTTTGGAAGAATCTAGGAACTTTTGGGCGAATCATTACATTTTCAGAGCAGTGTATCACTTCAGATGAGCAGCGGTGGCACAGTGGTGGCGATGGCGCCCCGACTTACGAAGAGTAAGTTGTGGGTTCGAACCCACGCCACTCTCAAAACATCGTTAAGGAAAACATCGTGAGGAAACCGGCATGTCCTAGAACCAAAAAATTAGAAGACATGCCAGGCCCGCATGGTGGATTATAGCCCATTCCCTCTCATTGAGAGGAGGCCTGCGTTCCAGCGGTGGGAACATTAATAGACTAATGATGCTAAAGATGTATTACTTCCCTTGCTAAATCAAGTTTTCTTTTCACAGACGCACCATCGCTTCTACGGCCTAATGATGCGCACGCAAATGTTCACCCGTTTCATAGAAGAGCGATCGTTCGTATACGAGCCGGACCAAGGGCTGACGTTCTTCGACGAGTGCATAGAAAGGGTCGCGGCTGGAGACGAACAGTTGTTAGGAATGGATACCAGTAATGTTTCCGAGAGGACCGCTTTTGTGTTACCGCCTGATCCACCTGACCCGGGTAAGATTTAATATTTGTGGTTAGCTGGTGCTTTTGTATTGAAACGTCAGTTGATAGTGGTAGTTGTGTTATTAGATGTTACTTTTCTAGGCAGACCTTAACGTTTAAGTTTAATTTAGATTTTTAGAAACATCATTTTACAAAAGCAAACTTTATTGTTGAATAACTGACAACTGACAAAATGTTATTAAATTTTTTAAAGTCTCCCAATCGTTATGCATTGCTCAGATTTTATCCTCAGAGGAGGGCAGGCATTGGGGATTTTATATGGAAGTTCACCTTGAGTTCACGTAAATAATAGTTCCTGCCGAGTCAACGCATCCACTATGGTTCCAAAGAGCCGCTTCACTACATATTATAAAACAAAGTCCTCCGCCGCGTCTGTCTGTCTGTCTGTTTGCGATAAACTTAAAAACTACTGCACCAATTTCCATGCTGTTTTCACCAACGGATAGAGTGTACATTGGTTAAAATGTAACGATATTTGTTTTAGGTGTCGGAAAAAAATAAGCCATCTAGGAGCTTTATTTCTGGCCGCGATAACCGACATCCAAGCGGGCGAAGCCGCGGGCATCAGCTAGTCTCGTATAAAAAGAAAACGCGTGTCTGTTTTGTCACACATGCACTTTAAATCTAAACATTAACCTCTCTCTTCCAGAGGCTACCTACAAGTACGAACGTTTCGATCTCGACGAGAAGGTAATGCAATGGTGCGGCGGCCGGGCGAGGGCAGCCGCGTTACACGCGTTACCGCCGGCCGCTTTACACTCCGCCGAGTCGCTCAACGACGCTGAGCCTATGGCGAGACGGACTAAGCATGAGATTGCTGCTGCACAAAGGTAATATGACATTGTATTGATTGTGTAAGTTAGACATTCAAACTCTCTACAGCCACAACGAAATTCTTCCGTAGGTTTGTTTCAAAAAGCAAACAATGTATACCAGCCGATTGCCGTTGATAAACAAAGGTCTCTTCTTTTTTTTTACCTTACGTTAAGTGTACGCTACAAAAACCAACTCGCGTAAAATTGCGCTCGTTAAAATAGGTGCAAACAGATTATTTTGCCTGATACGAGACTCAGTACGCTGGCCTTCAACTTCACATCTATGATTCAGTGATTCTGTATGTGTTGACAAACTATGTGATGTCCACAAGTAAGATAATCTCTTAATTTGCAACACTACACAAGTTCTACGCAACTCCTGCGCAATAACAGTGACAAAATAATGAAAGTGCAAATCGTCTCTAATCTAATCTATCACGAAGTTGATGGCGGGGTCTTAGTTTCACTCACTAGACCCCGCCATCCCCTTCGAACCTAACCTGATCAAATCAGGGTGCCACAAGTCTCGAGCTCGCTACACACACACCGTGACTTTATAGTCGTCTTACAAAGGTGGTCCACTCAATGTATCCGACATAAAATACTTCTAGGCGCGATTATTTCTATTTTACCATTAATTTAGACAATAGCTACCTATAAAGAAAAAAATAAATTGTACGTTTAAACTATGAAACCTCCTGATAATAATGTTTACGTGTCAAACAGTAGAACATAACTACCCAGCGCACGAGTCGAGTAGATCATCGCTCGCAACGGGTGTTTCAACTACGTCATCCGTCATATTAATTAAAAAAATTGTTTTATTTTTAATTGTTCAAATCTCAAAAATACTTACCAATTTTTTTTTAATGAATATTTAATATAGTTCGGTTCAAACATAATGGCGGCTCGGAAGTTAGCTGCAAGTGACGTTCTGCACATTATACAGACAAAAAGATGCGTCATCTGCGCCCCGTTGATACCTAAAATTGTTGTCTGCGCAGTTTTACATTAGATGTTCCAAATCGCCATAAAGTTTAAAGCGTTATTCCTGCGCCGACCGTCACTCTCAGCTAACTTCCGAGCCGCCATTAAGTTTGAACCGAACTATACTCATTGGATACATGTATCCAATGAGTATAGTATAGCCCACTTCATGAAGTGGGCTGCCGTTGTAAGACGACTAAAAATCGCGGTGTATAAAGTATCATTACGTGGTGTTTATTCTTTGTTGTCTGTAATTTTCCAGACTAGCCCGCAAGGCGAGTTTGTCAGCGGAAGCATGGGCCAAGTGTTTGCTGGGCGCTTGCTATTCACTGTACTTCTTGTCGCTACCGTGCCGTATGATGCTGAACCGAGGGAAGGAACATGCGACGTTGAGAGCTGCCTATGAGTTGTTAGAACGAGCCACGAAGTTAAAAGTCCCTTGTGATGAGGTACGGATTCGTTTTCACTATAGTCATCACCTTATATTATATATAAGGCGTATAAAAATATGCCTTTGGCTACGATAAAGGATTTAAGACATTGCAACCATCAACTCCAACCATCATCATAAACATTTTAATATTATACAGGGTGTAAACAGTAACGTTCATCAAACTAAGTAACTCTACGCAAAAATTATTGCTGGGAAACGACTTTTTTTTTGGGTGAAAATTCACGTTTTACGGTAAAACTCAATGTAATGCACACTCAAAAACATTTTGCTTAGTACAGCTAGTATAGTAAAAGGGTTATGGTGGTAGTTGAAGTAAAGTTATGACCTTAAAAACTAGTTTTTTTAAAAAAAACGTGAAAAAGTTGGAACTTTGACCTTCAATATCTCCGAAACTAGTAGGTTCTCAGGTATGGTGAAGAACAAAAAACTAATCGCAATGACGGGGAGAACAAATGCTTTTCGGCTTCATTAAGAGTCTATTTACACCCTTTATTAAAATGTTTTGTCTGTATCTTTGTGGCAATTAGCATCTTTTAGTTACTGACCAAGCTCACATTTCGTCAGTTATATATAGGGAGCGAGTCTATTGCCCTCAAACGGGCACGAATCCAAACTCATTTCTAATCCGCGGCAACTGGTAAATCGTGTGTGGCAAACCATAAACGACGACGCCCGCCGTCTCTTCATGTTCAATAGTTTTTTGTGGTTTTTATAAATACGAGTATGTGTGTTAGTCTGTAAGGTATACAGGGTTAGTTTTCAATGACTGGCCAAATTTTCAGAGATGGTTTAGAATTGATAATATTTTCGATGTAGTGGAAAAAAAAAACAATTCATTCCTGTCCACCACTAAAAAGCGAACGTGTGGATATTGCAACAGTACAATTCAGTTCAACAACCTAGATAGGTAGCAGTTAGCACATACATAAATTTGGCGGTGCATGCACGCACACAAGTGCATTGATTCCCACTAGGTTTATGATTTAAGAAATTTTCAGGACATTATCAAATGAATGCTATTATTTTATTTTATATTTTTCGACAATAATATTTAAAATGCACTTTTGGTTTTATATCTAGATCTTAAGTTTAAATTTTGCCTGGTCATTAAAAACTAACCCTGTATATGATAATGGGTCTTTTGTTACCTGAATTAAATGATACATTATTATTATAAAAAAAACCTTTATTTTATAAGAAAATTTCATAACTTATTTATTTAAACTTCATGTACAAGGGTGGTACATAGGCGGACCTAATGCCACAAGGCATTCTCTACCAGTCAACCTTTCGGTCAAATAGGATAGCATTGTGATAGAGTACAACAAAAATAAATAAGAAAAATACCATTGTAACCATTTTTTTATCTGTTCTTCCAGGTATGCTACCGTGTAATGATGCAGCTATGCGGCAATCACTCGTTACCAGTTCTAGCGGTACAGCTTCTGTTCCTGATGAAACGCGCCGGGCTACAACCTAACGCGCTCACGTACGGGTATTACAACCGATGCGTGTTAGAAGCCACGTGGCCGCAGGATATGCCGAGGTATTTCGGATACTGATCCATACTAATATTAATGCGAAAGTCTTATCAGTAACTTTTTCACGACTTCGCGTCCGTAGTTTTTGTCAAGTTTTACACATACAGGGTGTAAAGGGATTCTTCACGAAGCATCCTAATAAGTAACTTGCAAAAAAAATTGCTGGGAAACGACTTTTTTTGGGGTGAAAAAATCACGTTTTACGATAAAACTCAATGTAACGCACTCAAAACATTGTGCTGATGGATGGATTTAATATTAATAGTTCGGGGGTCGTGGAAGTGTTGCGGTGCAAGTTGGAAGATGGGCCATTGTCTGTGGCGACACGCCGCATACACATTTTTGATCTGAGCCGTCCATATACCTCCATCTGAGGAGATTGTCTTTGCAACGGCCGACCTGGGTTCGGTTCGGGGTCTATTCAGAGATGATGATTCCCATGGCGGTGTATGAACCAGTTTGACGACCCGAATGGCGCAGCGTAGTGAGACTGCCTTACGTTCTTAGGGTCACGGGTTTCGAATCCCGGTAGGAGCAAATGTTTGTGTGATGAGCATGGATTGTTTCAGAGTCATGGTTGTTTATATGCATAATAAGTATGTATTTACAAAAAAAAAGTATCTTTATAGGATTTCAACTATCTGGTGTCCACGACACAAACCTCGTTGCTTAGTGTGGCACTAGATGGCGCTGTGTGTAATGTCCAGCGATATTTATAATTTATTAGTGTGAAAAATCTCAAACGTTTTTTTCTTTTTTGTAGTGGTGCGCAACTTCTCTGGAACAAGCTGCGCATAGCAGTAGTGGGCGCCGCGCTGTTCCGGAAGGCAGGCGCGCAGCGAGCCGGACGGAATCTGCTCAACTCCACCTCCGCAGGCAGTAAGATATCATAATATTTTTGTTAGTTAGCTAACATAACATGAAGCCTAAATTGAGTGAATAACAATCTTCAATTCAATAACAATGAGCAAATGTTCCGTGATCGTATTATTAAATATTGCAGGGTTTTTCAGGTAGCTAGAATACTTATTATTTGAAAGAATCGTAAAATAAAACCACACAATTTGCTGTAGAAAACAAGAAGCCATAGACAATTTATCTTTCTTAATTAGTCTTTGACATTTAGGTTCGTTCACAAAGAAATAATAAAATTGCGTTCACTGTTAATTTACAACATCGACTGATTTACGGCTATGACAGGCAATCTGAGCGGAGACTAGCCACGTGACGCAATAGTTATTCTAGTGCACAAGTTGTGTAGACACAGATGCACTCTCGCTTCTCTGGTGACTGGTAATTAGTGTACGATACTTAAACATTATTTGAAAGAATCGTAAAATAAAACCACACAATTTGCTGTAGAAAACAAGAAGCCATAGACAATTTATCTTTCTTAATTAGTCTTTGACATTTAGGTTCGTTCACAAAGAAATAATAAAATTGCGTTCACTGTTAATTTACAACATAGACTGATTTACGGCTATGACAGGCAATCTGAGCGGAGACTAGCCACGTGACGCAGATGCACTCTCGCTTCTCTGGTGACTGGTAATTAGTGTACGATACTTAAACACGTGATTGTACTCATGACAACAAACAACTTTGAAAAAAATTATCAGCTGCAGCACTCGTTCAGAATACGTTTCCACCTTTCCACGTTTCGTAATCCACCACGCGGGCCCATTTCGGATTGGTAGATGTCACATCTTCATGTCTTCGAATTTTTGGTTCTAGGACATGCCGGTTTCCTCACGATGTTTTCCTTCACCGTTTTGAGAGCAGTGGTGATGAAACAAATTACACAAAGTAATGTGCCTTCTGGGTTCGATCCTACAACTTAGTGTTCGTAAGTCGGGGCCGCTAGCACTGGGCCACCGCTGCTCTGTAATCTCTCTAATGGTGTATCCTGTACTTATTAGAGTTATAAACGTTTCCAGGTAGCAGCACATTACCGCGCGTGCGATCTGCAGCGGCAGTGGGCGAGGGCTCGGAGCTAGCCGGCCTTGCTAACATGGCTGCCTGTGAACCTGCGATCAGCAGAACCAGTTTAGACTCGGGTAAGCTTTCTAAAAACAAACAATTCTGTATCACTACATTGTATAAAACTAAGTCGCTTCCCGCTGTCTGTCTTGTCTGTCTGTCCCTATATGTATGCTTAAATCTTTAAAACTACGCAACGGATTTTGATGCGGGTTTTTTTAATAGATAGAAGGATTCGAGAGGAAGGTTTATAACGTTATATCTACATTACACCCGTGCGAAGCCGGGGCGGGTCGCTAGTGAAATATTATTTGTAAATGAACTCTTTAACCTTTTGACCGCCATAGTCACGTCATATACGTGACAAGCAAGCGCGTGCCTTGTACGCTAACCGACACAAATATGTGATAAAATGGTAGGTGTAATTTTGGCTTGTCGTGGAAGGCACGCGCGTGCGCTTATGCTCCGACGGTCATGAAAACGTTATATCAAGTATTGTTTCGCCTTTTTCTTATCTTTTATTTTGCGTGTACCACTTATGGCCGTTTTCTATAACTTACTTACGTAAAACTGTTGGTTAATATGCCTACTTCCGTAGCTATCGGTGTTTCTATAAACAAAGAATATCCTATCCGCGTCACCTACCTGTCACTTGTTTCATAGAAAAATCAAAGAAAGCTTTTCTGTGACTATTATTTTTAACCGGTCAAAGCAAAATGTCAAACAGACAGAGATAGCAACCTACCGAAACTGGCTAGTAAGTTATTGAAAATGGCCGTTAAAGAAAAGATAACACGAAACGATATCTTGTAATCTTGTTCTTCATTGTTCCATTTTATTGTTCATCGTCGGATTACGACGTGTCCCGAAGTTAGGCCCCCTAAGTTACCGGACCGATTTGAAAAATCTTTTTAGCAATGGATAGCTACATTATTAGTAGGTACTATCGAGGACACTCTTGCCTGATCACCACTAAGCTAATTTTTGCTTGCACTGGCAACATAGAAACGCTATCTAGCCCCGCCCCTTTGACTTTGTATAGAAATAATGAATGAAAAGATACCGATCGGCCGACCGCACTGACGACGCATACCAAACGAGAGTTATTGTTATTTTGCGGGCCAAAGTTGACGCTTTTCTAATAGGCCTAAACTTTAAAGGGCGTGAGCCGCACCCCCGTATGATTTTAGCGAAAAAAAAAAAATACTGATGAGGCGGAAAAGATCATGACTGTACCATAGACTATATTTTATCCCCGTAGTCCCACGGGAACGGAACTACGCGGGTGAAACCGCGTGACGTCCGCTAGTGTTGAATAAAGCATTGTGTGTTGCAGCGTGCGACCGCGAGGCCTCCGCCCGCGGGAGCGCGTTCGAGGCGCTCGTGCGCCGGGGGACCATCGTGCGCGCCGCACGCGCGCGCGCGCACGCGCACGGACTGTCCGCCGCCGCCGGGATACTTATCTCTGGTACATACTACTATACTTGCTGCCAGTTAACATCGCAGTAGCGGTCATTGCCATTTCCCTAATATCCAACCATGTATCGTTTATCATTACAAAAAATGTTGAAGATCACGATAGATGACGATTCAAGACTTGAACAGGCTTATTTTTGGTTTTCAAGGTTAAAGTTAAGAAATGTAGGGGGTCAATGAACGTTATCGCGATCTTAAGTGGCAGCAACTGTAGCATTCATTCTATATTACTAATATTATAAATGCGAATCGCACGATCGTTGTGCCTTTACCCGTTCTTCTGATGCTCTGTGTAGATCCCACCTCAGGCATCATCTTAATTTCCCATCCCATAAAGCCGAACTGTATTCCTACTCCTTCTCTGTTCACGCAGTACGTTTGTGGAACTCAATTCCGCCTAACATTCGAAATTCTAAAACTTGATTTCTCTTTAAAAAAGAAGTAACAAGTCAAAGAGCATTACCTCTCTTCTGTACAGTAATATTCTCCATATATTATGTACGTATATTATAGGTAAATATTTACAATAGTAGTTTATTTTATTTTATTATATGTGTACGTATTTGTATGTATGTTTATTATTATAGTTATAGTCTTAAGTTTTAATTTAAATGTTCTTGTCTGACTTTTCTACACACTGTGTTTACATTTCTTATCTAACTTTCCTCTCGCAGGTCTGCTGGAAGAAATTTCTTAAGGATTAAGCAGTACCTTTGTGCTCTTCTGTGTAAATATATTGTCCTGTAAAGTATTTTGTGGGTACATAAATAAATAAATAAGATCCCATGGGACAATTATCAAATTTCACGCGGGCGAAGCCGCTGGCAATAGCTAGTTTTAATAAGCTGCGTTTGCCGAGGCTCGCTCGTGGATGGGGACCGTACAGTACATAACGAGTTCTCTCCGTGCTTCGAAAAGCACGTTGAACCTTTGGTCCAGGCTGACGTTTGTAGATCTTTGACAGTCGTTACGGACATTTTCCCAATAGTAATGAGGGCTTCTGACTACAGAAAGGCTAGCCTTTCTGTAGTGCGTGTTTCGGATGATGCTGAGGCCCTACTCTCTAACGTTTCGTCCGAATATTCGGATCTATCCGTCTCTCTCACTCGCACTCATCTGCAGACGTGCGCGAGAGGGAGGGATAGATCCGAATATTCGGACGAAACGTTAGAGAGTAGGGCCTCTGGTTTATGTTGTGCTATGATTTTCTTTTATTTTGGTACACCACCCGTCAAAATGAAGTCGGTTTAAAAAAGGAAAGGTTCAAAATTTTCGTTTTTTAAGGTCAACCGTCCAACCCGGATTTGAGTGAAACAGCGAGACCTAGGAGTAATTCATTGAACAACGAAGAATCAAGCCCGCCAATTCCTATACCCGAGAAAAGACAGGTATTTGTTTTCTTTTTCTTATTTTATCAACACTAGTATTGTATATCCCGCTGCTGGCTAAAAGTTCCCGCCATTTCTTTTTTCGTCAATAATAAGAACAAGAACGATACTTGGATTCGGACGCGTACCGCGGGGGTTGGTTCGAAGAGGCACTACAAAAAAAGAGCACATGGAAGGAATTGGCCCAGCAGTGGGACAGAAAAAAAAGGAAGCAGGACGCGCGGGTTCGCAAGAAGTGGAGGTTGACCTTTGCCCAGGAGTGGAACAGAGCAGGCTACGAAAAAAAAACAATTATGAAACTGTTCTACGGTGAAAATTTTAAATGTGTTTGCTCGGCTCAGCACCGAAAGTTTAAAATTTTAAATGTATTTGTTCGGCTTAGCACCGAAAGATTGAAATCACGCTAAGCCCGCGTAACACCGTGGAGACGGGTTTTGTCGACGAAGAATCGACAAAATGACGGATGAACAATAGAAAGCTGTCATTTTGTCGATTCTTTCTTTGAAGAAACCCGTTTCCACAGTAGTCATGCTACGCGGGCAAGCCTCTTACGATATTTCCAATTTCCTCATCAACTTCTTCCCATTAATATTGAAAAAAATAATAATGTTATTCTAATTATTACGTTATCTTTGTAGCCAATCCACGTAAGTCCGGACAGTCCGTCAGATCTGCGTATCCTGACACGGTCGGAGAGCTTCGCGGGCGACGCGCAGATCGTGCAGCAAATACAGAGGCTAGCGTTTCCTAATGGTAGGTTAATGTTTCTTTTCATCATAATGTAAGTCGCAAAAGTCGCATAGTCTCACTCCAAAAAATACTCCGTAGGGCTCTGAAGCAAGAAAAGAAGATATTTATGCCACATGTGTATTGAATTGTTAAATTATCAATCAGCAATAATTTCAAATGTCCACGACACAAGCCTCGTTGCTTAGTGTGGCCTTAGATGGCGTTGTGTGTAAAGTCCAGCGATATTTATTTATTTTTGTGACAGTTTGACCGATAGATCAACTCTGTACACTATTTAAATAAGAAAGAATAAATGGGGGAGTATAGAAAAAGAACACATACTGCACTAACCCTAAATAAATTGAGGTGAAGGCCGGAAAATGTTGGTGATAATGATTTAAAATCTAGTTAAATAAATAGCTGCAATGTAAAACATACTTCCATCAGGCGTGATCGAGGTCAAGACCAAGCCCATGTTGTAGTAATAAAAAAATAAAAATAAACTTATTATTTCAGTAGTAACACCCAACACAAAGTCTCGGTGTTCGCGAACACTGAGTTTCCCAGAGGAGCCGGAGAAAGAAGCCGCGGCGACTGATGTACCGGATGCTAAGACGTCACCTCTCAAGTAAGTACAGTATGTTCTTATTTTTATAGAAATGTGTTCTAAAATTCGAAAAGGTTAGGTGAAATAAATTTGTTATAGGCAGAAAGAAAAATAGGAACTCTTATAAGATCACTTTCTTGTCCGTCTGTCACCACCGATTTACACCGACCTAGCAATTTGAAATTTATACCAGATATATAAAAAAATGCAATTTTTATTGTATATTTTTTTTTTTTATTTAAAAAAAAACCAGTCTCAGTCGTTCAGACTTCGATGATCGAGTTTATAGCTTTCGGTTCCAGAACGACCTAAAATTAAGCGTGTAGTGATTTTGAAAGTTTGAAAATACTGAGCAGATTCTGTGCTGTGGCAAGCAACATATGACTCTGCTTTTGGTTCCAGAACGACCTAAAATTAACGGTGTATTAAAGATAAATTTTCTTATAAAAATTCATCTAGCTGATTTCCCCTTCCCGCAGAGTATCAGCCCGCACCCCGGTGCTGAGCGACGACCCGCTGGGTGCACTGAGCCAGCCGGAGCCTCCCCTAATGCCGACAGTGTCCCCTCCTGCCGACGAGCCCGCACTGCCCAAGCACGAGCTCAGCGTGTCTCCCAAGCTGTTCCACAGACGAAGCAACTCCTTCCAGGACGAACCTCCGCAGGAACTCACAGGGTATACACCTTCCTTCATTGTTTGCTTTGTTAATACGCTTTTTTTACAGCTTGCATGTGTGCCAGCATGATGGGCTGTGAGTACTGAGTAGTCAGAGAGTAGTCAGAATAACTTATGAGATGCGAGTGACTAGCCATCACGTCGAGCTTTTAAGTGTCAAAGATTTCGTCAAATTCCAACTACATTATAATACTTTCTGATTGAGAAAAAACCTTCATTGTGAATGACCTGCAACAGCCAGGTACAGATTATTTGCAACACGCAATGCAACACATTACGTACATACCTTTTTTTTTCTGATGGGAAATCATCAAATGACTTCGCCCGCTCTGGGCGGAGCAGGAGGGATTGTCAGACTTTTACTGACTAAAACCAATCCATGTTCCTTCATCGCCCTTTGTGTTCCGGGGCCACGGTATCTCTTTCGCACAGTCCCGCAGCCCCGACAGGCATTACGAGCATACTTAGCTTATGTAAAATGTTGCGTTGCAAAGTTCAAAGTTCCATCGAAAATTCTGCGTAGTTTATTTCAGGTTTCAGTGAATTTCTTTCAGAATAATCTACTCTTACCCTAATGTGTGTGTGAGATTGTGTTCCCTATAACCTTCTGTAAAACTCTTCAAGCAGCATGTTATGCAAAATTGAACCTTCTATACATCCCTCACGTAGAAAAACTGAGAGTAATAACTATCACAGATACCGTTTATTTCAGCGTGCCTTTGGTATGAGGATGTAAGAAACAACCACGGTTTATCAGTTACCATTCAGTACAGAATTTAAAATTTACCAGACCCTAAACATTTCGTCGCAGCTTTAAAAAAACAAAACAGTCTACCCAAGGGCAGTGTGTTACCTTGCAGCTGGGTTGTAGAGGCTCATATAATATACTGGTAGTCTAAAATGCCCATTTTATCAGGATAATAATATAAATTACGTTACAATTCGTAAAAGGTCACTAAGAACAAGACAATTCATAATATTAACTGCGTCTATGACCATTTTATGTATTTTAACGTCATTCATTTTATTTTTCCTATTATGATTCTGTTAAACCGGCCATTCTAGACCCCCTTTTTTTCTGTATGGGAAATCAAATGACTCGCTCTGGGCGGAGCGGAAAGAAGTGTCAAACTAGTACTGACTAAAACCCATCCATGTTCCTTCTTCGCCCTTTGTGTTCCGAGACCACGGTATCTCTTTCGAACAGTCCCGCAGCCCATTTTAATCCCCCTGATTTTCAATTTTATGCGATTTGATAGAGAGCAGCCTCTTACATTAAAAAAAAAAATGATTCCTTAAAAATGCCTTGTATTGGCCCGTTTAAACACTGTTGTACACTTGTTTAACCTTCTAATACAACACTTAAATTATTATATTAAGGGTAAAGAATAGGAAAATGACGTCAACCGCTTTGACAGGAATGGTCGCGACAGTCACTGACGTTTGATCTGTCGTAGAAAATTTTAGAAGTTTAATATTTTTTTGAGCGACAAGCAGTCTTAGCAGTATTTTTCTTGGGTTGGTAGTACTGTACTAAATTGATTTAAGTGAAGAAAAAAAAACATGCATATTCCCTATAGGCCAATTCCCTAGCAATTGGTAGATTTAAAAAAAAACTCAGCTGATGATCAAGAATCCTGTTCTGAATTCATGGTACAGTAAGCGCGTCGTTTGACACCGTGTATATGTATAGTTATCGCTCTGAGTATAGTTGTGTGCGTCCCCCCTCCCCCCCGAGCTGACAGTCCGCCCGCTAACGTACGTACCGCTAGAGCGACGCCCCCAGTGAGCGAGATAACCTCGATAGTTTCCTGTCGACAGGAAACTGCACAGAAGTGAGACGGCGCCTGCAGGGACCGTGTCCTCTAGTCTCGTGAGTCTGGGGAACACACTCAAGATTAGCTTCGGGTGAGTTCTGTGTTTGACTGTGTTTTTTTTTTTCATATACAGTGTAATTTTTTTTTAACAGTGTGGGGAAATCTTATTTATGTACTTAATTTTTGGGTCAAGTTGACTCTGCTGTTCTGATCTATTCCTTCTGATACAATGAGATGATTGTTAAATGAAACAGACTTGCGATTTGAGAATCATCTTATTTTAGGTACCATTTAAAAAAAAAACTTATATTTGGATAAATTACCAAAAATTAAGTATCTCAAAATTACTAAAAAGTCTTTTATAGTTTCCGTGTATCTTTTTTAGCTTCGGATTTCCCTGTACTGTGTAAAAAAAACACACTGTTAGAACATGAATATGCGTGATAAGTAATCTTGTGTTAATTTAGAAAGCAGACTGTTGACTGTTGTGAAATCATTGTGTTTTACATTGTCTTGGTGTGCTAAAGTTATATAGTTTTTAATTCGGACTACAGAAGAATAAGCTGTACCAAATAATTTTTCAGAAACAGTTGACTTTAGTTTAGTTATCACAGTAGTTTTGAGTTTAAATTATAGTGTAGTCTAAATTTTCAAAGCAATATATTTCCTGAAGTAAAGCAAAAGTAACAGGAACATACAACCATACACCAGGACAATTTCGATGTGTAAATATAACTAAACAATCTTATTGTAAATGTATTGATGTCACTGCTATATTTTAGTTCACGAAAAACATCTTGTTCAATATAAAGCATGTTCGTTTCATTTGAAGGGGAGTCCTTTGCTTCCCTTCAATTGTTTTTTTTTTAGTTTTTTAGCCTTCATTTTTAGCTGTTGCATCTTCATGTAAAAGTCAAGATCGATCTTCATCATCTGCCTAGCGTTTTCCCAACTATGTTGGAGTCAGCTTCCAGTCTAATTGGATGCAACTGAATACCAGTATTTTACATGCAGCGACTGCCTATCTGACCTCCACAACCCAGTTAGTTCTGGGTAATACGATATCCCTTTGTAAGACTGGTTGTCAGACTTTCAGGCCACAAAGATCTACAATGGGGTAGATGACATATCAATCAATTGAGATACTTTTTAAGAGCTGTCAAAACGCGGTTCTCTCATAGATTTTGTATGGCAATAGCCAACTGTGATGTCACTGTTTATTCAACTCAATGACTCGACTATTTATTGATTTCAAAGCAACTAAAAATCGAATTTGGCAATTAATAAAAAATAAATCGGGTTTTCAGGCCCAAAATAAAAGGTTTTTTTTAGAGATAGGTGTCTGGGAATTATTGTTTTATGGTGTCATCTACCCTATTGACAGCCCGTACTTTCCGAGGCAAGGAGGAAACTCAGTATGTAATGGGTGGTCACACTGGTCAACCATCCACAGACCAGCCTAGCCCGCGGTAGGTTAGGTCCACCAAAGCAGAGACGAGTGGAATAGAGAAGCGTGATTCAACCAATCGCAGGAGAGACGAAATACACGATGTGGATGTCAATCAGTGTGATTGGTCAATTTCCGCATGTCTCCTCTTCCGGTCCGCTCGTCTTCGCGTTGGTGAAAACCGGGCCTTAAGCCTCATGCTCAAAGTCATGGCGACAGCTGAGCATAAGGTCCTTGACTACCGGGTCGGGCAGTGTTGGTGTTTGGGCTTTTCCATCAGGAATTTCTCAGCAGCAGCCGCGGAGACTGGATTTGTTCCCGGTTGAAAGCAATAAGATCGCAGCCTATTACTGAGCCTATTATTAGCCGTGTGGTATCCGGCAGAGTAGAATAGAACCAACCCATTACACTCACGGGTGTCGTATAAGGCGACTAATGTCTGAGGCAGAACTCCTTGCGCCTCCGTAGACCAGAGAATGGGCAGCAGCGTTTTCTGTTAGTCTTTCATCACTGCGATCTCCAATCCGCCTGCCAAGCGTGGAGATTACGGCAAATTCCTCCCATCACGTTATGGGCTGTTGTTGTTGTTGTTGTTATTACTGAGACTTAAAACATGAAATGTGGGTTTACAATAAAGTACACCTCTATCTCCCTTCGGGGAATACAGGCGTGATGTTGTGCCATTAGAATCGTTAAAAATCTGTCTTGAACCAAACTTAGAAACGATTGGTGTTTTTTTTTTTAATATTTATTTGAAGATGCAACCAGCCTTTGTTTTTATTTATTTTTTCTAATAAAATAGCTCTGTTATTTTATTAACCGCACCAACACGCAGTACGCTAGCTTGTTTGTTTTCTTAGACGCTATTCGCCAGCCCGACTGTCGTTGCGCAAGGAAAACATGAAACTGGGGAAAGCTATGATCGAGAATTACTTCAGGTAAGAACCTCGAGTCTTTGAAAAAAAAACCCTTTGAATAAAATAAAGCTATGACAGAAAATTTTAAAGAAATAATAATGTTTTTGTAAACTAAATTAATGCAGCGCCACTCTTTGTCTGGTGTAAGTATTCGTTAAATTCAATAAACCATGTCACCCATATTTTAATTTTCCCATTTAGTATCAGAGATAGCTTGATGTTTTCATTGTGTTGAAACATGTTTCATATTTACATAGAACAAAAATAACGGACCACATTCCATTATTCGTCTATATTTTTTTGCATGTTTTTACCGCACTTTCTTGTAAAAAGCATGGTTGTTTTAGTTTTTGTTGTAAGTAAATAGATTTTTTCTCGTACCCACATAAGTCAAAATTTTTATAACAAAATGAAGAAACCATCCCATTTTTTTTTTTAATATTATTCTAAACGTTTTCGTATCTTTCAGTCCAACGAGTATAGCTGGAAAGAGGTCGAACGAGTTACTACAAAGTGGTCTGAGCAGTCTCAAGTCGGCGGCTACCAGTATGGCGAAGAAGTTCGATGAAATGAAGGAGGTTATATCTGCTAACTCTACGCCGGTGAAGGGCGCGTTCGGGAATGCGACCAGTGCCCTCAACAGTCTGATGGGAGAGGAGGACTCTACTGATGGCTCGTCAGAGATTAATCCGGATGGTTAGTTGATTTTAGTGTTTTATTGTCAAGTAACATTTAATTGAGAGCAGCGGTGGCCCAGTGGTGGCGGCCCTGACTTACGAACAGTAAGTCGAGTTCGAAACCAGACAGGCGCATTACTTTGTGTAATTATTTTCATGACCACGGCTCTCAAAACGGTGAAAGAAAACATCATGAGGAAACCATCATGTCCTAGAACCAAAAATTCGAAGACCTGTGACATCTACCAATCCGCACTGGGCCCACGTGGTTGATTATATCCCATTCCCTCTCATTGAGAGGAGGCCGTGTCCCAACATTATAGGCTGATGATGAACATATAAGTGTGAGGCTCAGGTGGTCGCGGGTACGGGATGTTCATTGCTCAAGCCAAAAATGCAAACTAATTTTAGTGTGCAGGCAAGACCTCATACCGTAACATCACGCCTGTAATCCCCGAAGGTGAAGGCAGAGGTGTACCTAATAGTACACCCACATTTCGCCAGTATGTTTAAGTCCCATGTAATAGGGGACGAGCCTTTTGCAACAACCGGGCACAAATCCACACTCCGTGGTTGCTACTGAGAAATTCCTGATGGAAAACCCAATAACAGTTTGCTCAACTTGGGAATTGGACCCAGAACCAGATGCTAAGCAGTAGTGCTTGCGTCCACTCGACCAATGAGGCAATAACAGTATTAAATAAACTTTACTTCAAACTATGCATGTCGGAGGAGCAATGGGCAAAAATTACCACTCAGTAGTGGATACCGAGTATAGAGAGGAGCTCGTGGCTAAATAATAACAGCCACTCGGGTCGATCGTTAGGTTAAGCCGTGCTTGCCCAGGTTGGTCTGTGGATGGGTGACCACCCATTACATACTGAGTTTCCTGCGTGCCTCGGAAAGCACGTTAAGCCGTTGGTCCCGGCTGTCATTTGTAGATCTTTGACAGTCGTTAGGTATTCAGAGGCCCAAAAAGTCTGAAAACCAGTGTTACCAAGGGGTATCGTATTACCCGGTACTAACTGGGTGTGGAGTCAGGTAAGCAGTCGCTCCATGTAAAATAATGGTATTCAGCTGCATCCGGTAAAACTGGAAGCCGACCCCAACACAGTTGGGAAAAGGCTAGGCAGATGATGTATACCAAGTATAGTTCGGCTCGAACTTAATGGCGGCTGGGAAGTTAGTTGCGAGTGACGGTCTGCGCAGGAATAACGCTTTACACTTTATGGCGATTCTGAACATCTAATGTAAAGCTGCGCAGACAACAATTTTAGGTATCAACGGGGCGCAAATGACTCATCGTTTTATCTGTATAATGCGCAGACCGTCACTTGCAGCTAACATCCGAGCCGCCATTAAGTTTTAACCGAACTATAGCAGGAAACGACAACGCGGCGGGGTCAGAAGGAGATGGCGGGATGAGCTAGACTCTTTCACAAAGGCCTACAATCGCACTAGATCGCGAAATGTGGAAGGAGGGAAGGGAGGCCTTTGCCCTGCAGTGGGACAATATAGGCTTATAATAACCCGAATGGCGCAGCGGTAGTGAGGCTGCCTTACGTTCTTAGGGTCCCGGTAGAAGCAAATGTTTGTGTGATGAGCATGGACATTTGTATCCGAGTCAACAAACAAAAAGTATCTATTTAGTAAATCAACTATCTGGTGTCCACGACACAAGCCTCGTTCCTTACTGTGGCACTAGATGGCGCTGTGTATAATGTCCAGCGATATATATATATATTTTTTTTATTTAATCCTAAATTACTAACGCAGTTCAGTTGGTATATTATTCTAATCTACTTGTAAGTATTAACCCCATACATTTGTATTGTATGTGCAGAATGGGTGGGAGGTGTTGGGTTCAGACGCGCCTCAAGTGACGCCGAGCTCGCGTGTTCTATGGAACGTGGCTCGTTAGCTACGCTTGTCTCGCATCTACCCGACAACTTGTATCCTGCTACGAATGTGAGTACCTTTGTTAATTCATTTAATAGTTAATTTTTGAAAAAGAAAGAATATCGAATTTGAGATATTGGTAGATTGGGATAGGTATTATCAAAAAAATACAATGGTACTATGCTAAAGTCTTATATTGAGTTTAACACTTTATTTTCAATTGATAGAATTCTTATAGGTTTTCCTGTATTCTACAAGCAATGAACAATATTTTGTATATTTTTTTTTTTTTTTCACAATTTTATGCTCAGTCGGCTAGGGTCTCCGAAACTACTGAGCCTAAAATGGTCAATTTTCGTCTTCCATGAATAAAATCAAAACTATTTATTTTACAATAATAACAAAAATATATTTGATATCCTCAAAACAACCCCTTTCGTTTGATATTATGACACAGTAAGGTTTGCAAAACTTTTTTTTTTATTTCCTAATTTGTCCCCCGAAAATCACGCTTATTTAAAAAAATATTTATGTACTTTGCACATCTGTGTTTGGGTCATAGGATTACACCATCCGTTTTTTTTTTTTTTTTCATTTTTTGTACGGAACCCTTAAAAGAGGGTTTTTACTAATAAATCAAAATTACTAAATAAAATCTTTATCGTTCTGCGCAGTGCATACATATTGATTAGAAATTGCAATTTCGAAGCACACAAAGCGACCTGGCATTTCGTGTGGACATTGGCTTGACATCCTTAATCCCGCGGGGGCTAACGTGTGGGCCAATGAAAAAAGCGCACGCGTGTAAAATACATTGCATGTTGAACCTAGTCGTAGTGCGATAAGAACCAGTTTTCGAGGAAGTGTACTGAAAACGATTTTGTTCACTTTGTACCGTCTATGGCGTCTATAGTTGATGCCAGTTAAGATAAGAATAGCGGTCATTGACCCACATTTATTAAACTTTGAAAACCAAAAATAAGTCTGTTCAAGTCTTGAATCGTGATCTTAAACATTTTTTGTAATGAAAAACGATACATGGTTTATTTGCTTTGGTTCGTACGAAGAGATATTAGGGAAAGGGCAATGACCTCTACTCTCATTTTAACTGGCACCAACTATATCATATTTCTACTTAAATGTTTTCGAAACTGATTAATACTACTGTTTCAACACATTAATGTAATACATTTTCAACAGGACCTATCAACTCCAGATACCTCATCGATAGTAGTCCACCTATCGTCCTGCTCACAATGCCACCAGTGCTTCGCCTTCCTGTACGACGAAGACATAATGGCGGGCTGGGCCGCAGACGACTCCAACTTGAACACGCGCTGCATCGCGTGCGGACGACATACTGTGCCGTTGTTGTCTATACAGGTAAACTTATGTCAATTTTTAGTTTCTTTCAGGGATTGGGGCTGTAACAAATCTACTTGCTCCTATTAAAAAAAAAAAGGATAAGCAGACTTGTTCAATTAAAATTTAATGAGGGAAAGATTAGAATTAGGGATAAAAAATACAGCAAAAAATTAAAAACCTACCTAGCACGCACTCTAGGATTGTTTTTTAGGTGTCGCACTTGGTTATGAAGTTCAGCACTGTAGGAGAGACGGGAACAGGCGTCAGGGTAGCTGGTCAATACCTGGGCAACTTCGAGGTTCCGTTTCAGGAAACCTCTGCAGGAAGGGCGTCGTGCAGATCTCCAGGTCAGCCCTGTAGTAAGGCAGACGAGACAAGTAGCAGCTTCAGAAGATCGGGAGTAGAGGTTCCAGATCTGTAGATAACTTCCGAAGATCGGGAGAAGAGACACCAGGCGGAATCTTTAGTGGAATCCCCTGAGTAATATAGATATGTACGAGAAACCAAACTGTTTTCTTATGCAGATTCAGATCAGATTCAATGGTAGACCTTCTCTAGCCGTTCGTCAGCTCGTTTTTTTTCAAGTCGTCTCCTTTTTTTTTTATTTTTTTAAATATCAGTTTTCTTGTGGCCATCATCTCATCTGACAAGTGTAGTCGGCCAGGACTTATCCATGAGTGCGTAAAGAATTTTTTAGATATAATTTAGTTTTAAGTTATTTAGTAAACAATCGTAATAATCTCTATAATACAATAGCTAAACACATATTGATAAAAATAATTTAAATTTTATAAACCAAAAATCATCATAGACTAATGTAGGAAGAGAATTAAAAAGTAATTGACAGTTTGACAATTTGGCGATGATTTGGCGTATCACAACATGAATATTATGATAATATTTTATTTCAGCAATTTTTAAGTTAATGAGTCGTAATTACATCGATTTGTTGAGTGTAAGAATATAAACAAATAAAAAGGATGATAAATAGTATTATAAATGATGAATATAAACTGTAAGTGTTGAGGTTTATTGAAAATAACTTGGTATTTTATTGAAACCAGAAAACTTTAATTATTAAAATTAGAACAATACTCATAGCTAGGGATGTCCACAGAGCAGTAGTGATGTGACATCAAAATTACTATTAGTCAATCGACACAGATTATAGAAGGCGATAATTTAAACTAAATACAACACTCCTCCCAAATTAAAGCCTTCTAAACATAATAACAATAAGTAATTAAGTATTTGTGACTACATGGCAAGACCTGATTCCAAGTTTATCTCTAAGATAGCAAAATTTTGCTTTACACAAAGGCTTGGTTAAGATATCTGCAAACTGCTCATTGCTACACACATAGTTTAAATCAATTATTTTAGAATAATATTTTTCCTTAATAAAATGAAACTTAATGTCTATATGTTTGCACCTTTTGTGAAAGTTAAAGTTTTTAATTACACTTATAGCACTTTGATTGTCTAAGTTCAAACACACAGATTTTTGATTGAACACACCAATATCACACAATATTTGTTTAACCCACATAGCCTCTTTGGTTGCAGCACAAGCTGCCATGAATTCAGCCTCAGTGGTTGATAGGGCCACTGTCTGTTGTCTCTGACTGGCCCAAGTTATTGCTGCTCCATTTTTAGTAAAAACATATCCGGTGACTGAACGTCTTGTGCTTGGATCATTAGCATAATCTGCATCACTGTAGCCTATTACTGTATTATGCTCAGATGTCTTCATGTAGCACAGACCATAGTCTCTTGTTTCTTTAAGATATTTGAAAATTTTCTTTACTGCAGTCCAGTGACTTTCATTAAAAGAGTTAAAAAATCTACTCACCAGGCTCACAGCAAATGAGATATCAGGACGGCTTACTGTAGCTAAGTGCATCAGTGATCCAACCGCTTCCCGGTATGGAATATTCTTTTCCGTCTCACTCTCTCCTTTTTCCAGTTTTATGTGTGGATCAACTGGAACGCTGTTGGGTTTAGCATTGCTCAAATTAAATTTATTTAGTAACATATCAATGTACTTAGATTGGTGTATAATAATGTATGTATCACTTTTCTCTATCTCCATACCTACAAAATTGGTAAGGGAACAAGTTTTAACTTCAAAAATTGACTCTAAATCATCAATTAGTTCTTTTAATGCTGATTGTTCTTTTGAGAAGATTAATCCATCATCAACATATAAACACAGGTAACATTTTGCTCCATTAATAGTGCCAACATACACACATTGATCAGCTTTACTATTAACTAATCCAAACTTCTTTAAAACAGTATCAAATTTTGAATTCCAGCATCTAGGTGCTTGTTTTAAGCCATAGAGGGATTTGTTTAGCTTACATACCTTATTTGGATGACAGGTCACGCCTTCAGGGACAGTCATGTATATGTCTTCTTCAAGTTCACCATACAAAAATGCTGTTTTAATGTCTAACTGTATTATCTGAAAGTTATGTTGGATAGCTTCTGATAATAGTATACGAATGGAATCATACCTGACTGTTGGAGCAAATGTTTCCTGGTAATCAATACCTTTGGTTTGTGCATACCCTTTCGCACAAAGCCGAGACTTGTAGCGTGGACCAGTAGGTTCTTCTTTAATGCGAAACACCCATTTACTTCCAATTAATCGCATATTGGGAGATCTTTCCACTAATGTCCATGTATTATTTTGCTGATGGGCATCAAGTTCTTCTTTTATTGATTTTATCCATTTTGAGGCATCATCAGATTTTAATGCTTTTTCATAGTTTTCAGGAACCTCATTGTAGAACAATTGTTCATCGCAGCACAGGTAAGAACTTTCCTCTGTTTTTGCTTGATTTAATTTTTGACTTCTTGTTCTTACTGTTATGTTTCTTTCAGGTGAAGAGTCTAGACTCTCATCGGGGATGTACTCACTGTCTGATTGTGATTTATTTTCAGTCACACTGTTAAATGAGTCATCACTTGAGATTTCTTCACAGTCTTCATTGTTAATAGATTTTTCATTTGTAGTTAACTCAATGGGCACATAATCTCTTTTGATTGTTGACTCTAGAAAAATTGCATCTCTGCTTTTTATTACTGTTCTTGAGTTAGGTATTATGAACCGATATCCTTTAGTATTTTCACAGTACCCAATAAAGATTAATTTTTGTGATTTTGAGTCCCATTTCTTACGTTTTTCTCTTGGTAAATGAACCATCGCCTCACATCCAAATATACGCATATGGCTGACTTTGGGTTTTTGACCAGACCACATTTCCTCTGGTGTTTTATAAGACAGAGACTTAGTCGGAGATCGGTTGACAATGTAAGTCGCTGTATGGATTGCTTCAGCCCAATAGACTTTAGGTAAATTGGCATTTAACAACATACATCTTGCTCTCTCAACTAACGTTCTATTCATGCGTTCGGCTGTTCCGTTTTGCTCTGGTGTATACGGTGTGGTTGTTTGATGTATTATTCCAGCATCTTTGAGAAAATTTGAAAAATTTCTGTTGACATACTCAAGTCCATTGTCAGATCTGAGAATTTTGATACTACAATTTAACTGATTCTCAACCTGGTTTTTAAATTCCTTGAATTTTTCTATGACTTCTGACTTTTTATTTAGAGTATACACAAATATCTTCTTTGAGTAATCATCAAGGAATGTCACGAAATATCTAGCTCCACCTAATGACTGATTTTCCATTGGTCCACAGACATCTGAATGGATCAATTCAAGTAGGCCTTTACTCTGTGACATTTGACTTTTAAAAGGCATACGTGTTTGTTTTCCTTCTTGACACGTTATACATTTAACATTTTCTTTAACTTGACTCAAGTTTAAGTCTGCTGTATTTTCAGTCATTTTCTTCATGCTTTGAAGATTCAGATGACCCAGCCGTTGGTGCCACAGGTGAGTGTCTTGGTCAGTAATGTCAGATATGCATGCATAGCCTTCAGGCATATTCAGCCTGTACATATTATTTATCAAGTTTGCTGTTGCTACTATTAAATTTTTTCTGTTCAGAATAACACAGCCATTCTTATTAAACTTAACTTGGCCACCATTTCGAATAATTTGACTTACAGACAGCAGGTTAGCAGCTAGTCCAGGCACATATAACACATTAGTAAACAATATTTCATTGTGTTGACCTCTTTCATTATAAACACATAAGCTTAGTTTTCCTGAGCTTTGAACTGGTAGTGTTTTATTATCTGCTAATTTAATGCTTTTTATGTGTGCACTTGTTTCTTCTTTCAGAATGTTGTGTTTAGTCATGTGTACAGAAGCGCCAGAATCAACATACCAGGCATCGGAGTAGTCAGAAGAAGCGATAAATACTGCAGCATAATGAGAGCTTGTTTGCTTATTCGCATCAGTCTTCTGATCCTTTTTAGGTTTGGATTTACACTCTGGACTCTTATGACCATACCTGTTGCATGTATAGCAGCGGGGTCCTTTTGTATTTTTCTTGTTTTTATTGTGAAACTTCTGACTTGTAGCAAATGCTGATGAATCACTATCAGTGTGTTTTACATCTTGTAAAATTTTTGCTTTCACTGAGTCAGAGCTAATCTTAATACCTGAACTTTCTAGGGCTAATATCATTGGCTTGTAGCTTTCAGGTAGACCGGAGAGCAGAAGTGTACCGAGCCACTCATCATCCACTTGGAAGCCAATGTTCCGTAATTTATGCGCTGTCGTCATTATTTTGCTCACATAATCCTCTACATTTAGACATCCAGCTAATGTAGTATTGCATAAGTCACGCAGCAAACCAACTCGGCGTGTTAGCCCGGAGTCGTCGAAAGCACGGGATAAATTTTCCCACACTTGTTTTGCAGTGCTTGCTTCTTGTAAATGAACATAATTTATAGGATCAACCAAAAGTATTATCTTCGTTCTCGCTTTAGTGTCACGTTTTTGATCAACTTTACTTGGTTCTGTGCATTCCACGCAGTCCCACAACTCTTCATGCTGTAAATACGTTTTGACTGCAAAACGCCATGTATTGTAGTTTTCACGGCCCGTTAATTTTTCAATTAATGCCAATGAGTTATTTGAAGACGACATTTTAGTTGTGTGGATTCGAATTTCAAATAAAGTTCGAGAAAATTATGCACGTTGCGTTTTGAGGTTATGTCTTTTACACCGGTCTATAAAACACTGATTTTGCTGACTTTTTGCACTGATTCAATTAATCGAGCTTTCTGGGCCCATAACCTGTTGAGGTTTATTGAAAATAACTTGGTATTTTATTGAAACCAGAAAACTTTAATTATTAAAATTAGAACAATACTCATAGCTAGGGATGTCCACAGAGCAGTAGTGATGTGACATCAAAATTACTATTAGTCAATCGACACAGATTATAGAAGGCGATAATTTAAACTAAATACAACAGTAAGTATAGCATAATACTATAGGGCAAGTCTTGAAATTCTTTTGTATTACGTAATTTGCCAGATAAATGCATGAGAGGCTGGAAGTAGGGTCTGGTGCTTGGGCTATGTCCTCCAGTATTTCAAGCTATGCAGACATCGGTTGAGACAAGTTTCCCTTCTATTATGAGTTGGGATGAATCGGATTTTTGGATGCATAATTTCCTGCCTGGTTTTAAATCGATTTTATTTAAAATCATTTTGTTTGTTTTTAAGAAATTTAGCTCTACTACATTTCATACACACTATATGATTTCTGAAATTCCGCGGAATCTGAAAAAAATATATTATAAGAAGCCGCTTCCACACTTTTGTACTCTTTGCCTGGAAAAAATGTACCTACTTTAGTTGCAATATCCGATCCCTAGTTTTAAAGCAAATAGTGTAATGGATTCCCACGAGACGAAGAGAGATTTATTGTATGAGTGAACCAGTTATATGTATTGTTTCAGATAATCCGTTCCGACAAAAAACAAGCAGAAACATTCAGCGTGCCTTATTTAAACCCTCTGGTATTGAGGAAAGAATTCGAATCTATATTAGGTATGTATTTAAACACTTCGTCATCACAACATTTATTTCAATTAGGCCAGTTACAGGCACTTTTGAGCTGTCGAAACAAAGACAACAATTAAATGTAGCTACAGTCCCAGTCACAAGGCACAAAAACTGTGTAAGTACGGCAGAGGCTCTATGAAGAACGGGCTAAAAAATTCATTGGGAACTCTTAATCAAATATAAAAAATTTAAATCACTTACATTCTTCAGCCCTTATCACAATAATTTAATGGGGGCTATCGCGCATGAATTCGCCGCTAGAGGTGTTTGTGTAGAGTAAGGTCTTTCGAAATGTCAGATGTCATACTGTGTTCGCACGTTGCGTGCTTTTTTATCACGTATTTATACTAATACTCACGATTGTGTTCTAGACTGAGCTATTCCTGATTAATTATAACTTGAAGATTTTAAGTAGCAACTTAGAATCTTATTTTTTGGTACTTGGAGGTAGAATGATTTTTAAATGTTTCATGCTTGCTAATTTTAGGGAGAATAAAATAAACTTTTTATGATGTTATTGGTACTATAAAGTATAAAATAGAATTAATGACAAGACCTTACTCGACAGTGGCGCCATCTGGTGAGCTCAAAAATGATAGCCCCCATTGGGGTCGATGCAGCAGGTCTTCTTTCACACTTAAATAATAAATAATCTCATACTTCTCAGTAGTCACCCCCTTTCTACCTAATATAATCTTTCACACAGACCATCCATGGTTTGTTTAGTCATCCCCTACTCTTTTATCCATCCACGGATGGATCAGTAATCCCAGGGAATCCTTTAGAGGTGAGAATGGTATGCCGATTAAAACATGCCCTTTATGTTTCTAGGTAGAGAAGGCGACACGTGTTTAGCAGAATCAGGCTTTGTAGAATCACATCCGATTGTGTATTGGAACTTGGTGTGGTTCCTAGAGCGAGCCAACATCGAGAACCATCTGCCTGACCTACTGTGTCCGGACTTCGCGACCAAGTATCACAGTACTGACATGCTGCATGATCATGAGAAGGGTGGTAAGTGGAATACTGTCCGTTCCCACGGGCGAAAGATTAGCATAAAACCTTTTGACCGCCAGAGCATAAACGCACGCGCGTGCCCTCTACGCCAAGCCACAATTTCACCTTCCATTTGGTCACATATTTGTTTCGTTTGGCGTACAGGCAATGTGCTTGCTTGTCACGTATATTATGTGACTATGGCGGTCAAACGGTTAAAATCTATAAATGTCTCTCTTCTCTTTATCATCGAGATAATATGTTTGTATCTGAATGTTTCGCCAGTAGGCATTAATGTTTCATAATTTCTTAACATTTCGAGAGTAAGTATAGTATGTGAAAATTATGTTACGATTCATAGGGGCCCCCTCCACGAGCGAACGAATCGCGGCTGTATTATCGTCCTTGCCACGTTTTTCTATACACTCTCTTTTGGGCCGTCTCCACGAGCGAGAGAATCGCAGCGATATTTTCGTATAGAAATACGATGAATCGCCGCGATTCTCTTGCTCGTGGAGGCGGCCCCTTAGAGCAATTCTCCATTAAGCCCCTCTTTGTAAATAACTCCGCTCCTATACCTAATCCTTATTTCCCCTTCTATTGTCTTATTTCAGGCAGATCAAGAGGTTTAATATCTGGTACTGCTGTTCGTATCTTTTTTGACTCGTCTGTGGAAACGAAGAAATAAATATTTTAGAGAAAGAATTGTATGCAACTTCTTTTTACTATTGCATATTGTTAGTATACTATGTTTGGCTCTTTTAGTATTGTGATTAGTAGATAACATCGACCCACTCCTATTTTGCGTGGGTGCAGCGATGATATGTCAAAATATCGAGATTTCTATACTATATCTAAGTTACTTATAAACGTATAAACTTTTCGGAATAAATGTTTTAAGTGATCTTGAAAACACTGGGTTACATAGGATTTGTATGGGTATACGTTATTATTGAAGTTAGCAACGAAGCAGTTCTTATAAGATATAAGTAATAGTTAGGTTTACCATAGTTTTGTTTAAGATGTCCGAGAATTATCTGGTGATAAATCCCCTCGGACAGAAGTCTTGTAACAAACTTATCTCCATGTCTTGTATGACAGGTGGTTGCCGCGTTATATGCACGTGGGAGTTCTCTCGCGGCGGCACCGCCGTCATGGAGGCCGGAGAGGCGGGCGCCGCGCTGCAGCACGCCTGGAGGTCCAAGCGCCGCCACCACCAGCGGTCACGGGCGCTGCAGGCGCTGCTGCTTACTGAGGACGACTCGCATGCCGGACACACGTGAGCTACCTCGCACCTTTATCACTATTTCACACATATTCATTTCAGACAAGACAACGAAGCCATAAGACGAACCGAAAATACCTGGAAGAGGTACTGGTCCATGAAAGAGCTAGGGAAAGGAAATCTTCCTTTATCGCTCAAGCGAAAAATCATGAACATGGGCGTTCTTTCCATTTTGACATTTGGATTCCAGACTTGGTCTTTGACAAACATTCTAAAATCTAAGCTCAAGGTTTGCCAACGTGCAATGGAGCGCAGTATCCTAAGCGTCAAACTTACCGACCATGTACGCAACACTACACTGCGCTCTAAAACACAAATTACTGACGTTGCTCAAAAAGCCGTTAAGCTAAAGTGGCATTGACCATTAACCACGAGCCCTTTCTTTTTTTCGGATGGGAAATCATCAAAATGACTTCTCCCGCTCTGGGCGGAGCAGGAGGGAGTGTCAGACTTTTACTGATTAAAATCCATCCATGTTCCTTCATCGCCCTTTGTGTTCCGGGGCCACGGTATCTCTTTCGAACAGTCCCGCAACCCCGGCAGGACGATGTGGAGCCCTGACATAGCCAAAAGGCGGGGCGCTAGACCTCGCAGGAGATGGCTTGAGAAAACCAACAACCAGTGGTCCACATTAGCCCTGGTTCGAAGAATTGGAAGTCATGGGAGAGGCTTTTGCTCAGCAGTGGGATGACACAGGCTAACAGTAACCACTATGACAGAGCAGGCAGGCAGGCATGGGCAGTTCCATTAATTCCGCTGCGAGATCGTGCTTCCGAATTTGCGGCTTTGCGGCACTTAAGCTGCCCTCCCAACAGTTATCTGTAACTACGCATGAGATATGCATTATAAATGTCCTTTGCTCTGCTAGGGAACAAAAATAACAAGTTCAAAACATATTTTCCCTTCCTGTATGTTTATGTGTTGTTAGTCCAAAAAAGTCCTGATTCACACATGTTTTATTTTCAGTGTCGCACTTGCAGTCCTCAACGGGTTGCTAAGCAACGACTTATCCGAAGCTCTACGTAAACTAGCCGCGTGGAGAGAGAACACGTCCAGCAATAAACGATACCATTCCTTCTACAGGTATGTACCGCAACAGTTCTATACTATCATTATTTCTCATGTGCTGCTGACAAGCTGCACAGTTTTGAGTGTTTTAGCAGGATATCTTCATCCAAGTAAGTGGAATAAAAACGATAAATTAAATATTTTTGAGGTGACCCATGTTTCAAAATCCATTGTTATATCTTGCTTAAGTTTTCATTATGCAGGGTGTTTGAGGCACCCAGCGGACTTCGTAAATTTGGTTTTGATTTTTTTCGTTTTTTGTTTATTTAATTAATTTAGACTTTAAGAGCCTATACTACCTCAAATTAGCAACTCTATATTTGGTAGTTCAAACTTCGTTTGAAATACTGATAGAATAAAGTTCTAATCAGCTTGCACTACAAAGTGGTTGTTACGTCAGTCACTGCGGGCCGAATAGTGCGAAATTAGTGGTTTTTTGCGATTTACAAAAAATCTATTGATTGGACTAAAAAAATAAATAATATAAGACCTGCTGTATAGTTAGTTCCGTTAGTATAAAAAGTTTAATGATCTAATTTGAAGGATTTTATGATTGCCAGCGGTTTATTGTTCAGTTTAGAGGTAACTTTGGGATTTTTTTCTATCGAGAAAATTTTATGGAATCGTGTTTTCGCCAAATATAGGACTTAACATTAATCCTCAACTTTACCATATATTTATTTCAAAATTAATGCTGAAGTATTTTAGGCGTAACGGAGGATCATGCTAAGCCATTTGAGGTAGTATAGGCCCTTAACACATTCAGACAATAATGTTATTAAGTAAATGAAATTAAATTTAGATATAAATTTAATTAAGTAATAAAATATTTAAATGTGAAAGTTCCTAATGATCTATGTAACTAATATTGTTTATATCTAGATCAAGAAATCTAGATTTTTTTTTAGATTCTCTGCAATATTAGTTTTAAGTTATCTTGCTGCGCCCAAACAGGGTCATGTACTCACTAGTTTTTAAGCTTACCGTGTAAAATTGGTTGTGTACCTTGTACAACGCTGTTTCTCAAAGAGCCTTGAAGTAGTGAAATATTAAAACAACCATGTATTCCACAGAGACATACTATTCCTCGCGATGGCCGCCCTCGGCGAGCACAACATCGACCTAATAGCACTTCAAAGAGAGTACACGCGCGCGCTCGACCAGCTGGGAGGCGAAGCGCGACCGCAGGACCTGCCCCCCTCCCCCACCGCCGTCTGCTGCCGACACTACTTCAAACGACTGCGACTTATCGTCGACGAGTAAACTGGTTCACCACATCGGGCTTTAGAGAGAGAAGTATGAGGAACAGAGACAACGCTCTACGGAGAAACCGAACTTTTTCTAAAACTCGGTGTGCAAGCCGGACGCTTTTACAATTTGTTGTAAGAAAATTGGATAACTGATTAATGCAGACTTATTTATTTGGCGCGGAGAACACACATACGAGACCAGTTTTCAGTACTGTTTGATGCATCAGATCAGGCTAAATTGATGCAGGTTTGCCTGTTTACTTCAGCTTCTACCTGCATGCTCTGATCGGTCCTTTGGCGCGAATTTCAACCTTATGTCACACTGGTCTTATGTGGAGTCTTATAGATCGCGTAGCAATATTCAAAATGCACCATTTTTTTTTCATTCATGTGAACGTAAACTCCAGCTTACTATGCTTTTATTTACGAAAGGGCTACTCGAATACGAGTTCCGAATCCCTTGTATGTTTATTTACATACATTATATTATTATTTACTTTTAAACCAGTCTATAGAACTTCTATGTATAATGAGTAAAAATGTATTGTTGCTAAAGAGTTATTATTTTTTGTAGTTTAGTTTTGAACGTTTCGTTCTCTCAACAACACTAGTAGGGAGTACCGTCCATTTTATTTTAGAACGATAGTCTATCGAAGCATTACATGTGTGTATGACGACGACAAAACCGGAACTTGACGAACTTCTTAAGCCCGTCCAAAACGGGATCAAGGTACGCTTGATTCAGCATTAAAACTATATTATAAATGGTGAATCTAATATTAGAATTGTTACAGTAAGGTGAGGACTGTAAGATAGGTGGATATTGTGGCCTAAAAACTCATGAACATTGCCCCAAAGTATATTTCGAAGTATCATTCACTCATAAGCAATCTATGTAATAAATTCACGTTTCGGCATATCCTTTAGTCTAGGATCGTGGGTGCTAAGTTAAGAAATCGGGACGGTGACCGTAATGACGTATGTACATAGAGTTGTATAGAGTAGGTGTAAGGCCACGGAGGGCGAGTGTAATGTGCTTAATATGTGATGCCAGTGCAGTGACGCGGTTGAATTCGTAAACGAATTGTATGAGGAGTTTGTATGTGTGTGTACATAGTCGCATTATTTATGTCCCAAGCACCCTGTGTGATTAAGAACATAACACCAATTATTTTATAATCTATAGGAATTGTGACGTAGCGTCAAGTTTTTGTACACATTGTTGCTTTTGTGATAACAGATGACATTATTTCAGAGACACTAAATAATGTGACTGCCAAAATTCAAAAGTATTCATGAAAGTGTCAATATAGTTAGTTGGTATATGATGAAATCATATTCATTTATTTGTATTATTTACCTTTCAATATTATTACATCTGATCTTATATGACTGCAATCTTTTCTGATTTGCATTGTACGTGTTTAGTAAAAAGTAGCATGGCTCGACGTAAAACATACTTATATTATTATATTATGTTATTACATACTGTATTAAAAGTACCAATATAAAGTGGACTGTAACACAAAGAAAGAATTGAATGTAACTTATACATAAACAAATGGTTTATTTCACTTGGCAGTTAATATATAGGTACTGCAAATCACAAATACTCAGGATACTAACAAAGTATTTCATATTATTTGTGTTCAAAATAATGTGCTAGACTATTTATTGAAACTAACCTTAGCTTCTAGAAAAAAAAACAAGAAAGTCATGAAACTAATTTTTCGATCAAATTCTAGTGATTCTTATTTATATGAATCTATAAATGTGTATCTTCAACCTTGGCTTATTCATTTTCTGTATCCAATTTTTATAAAAAAAAAAGTATATTTCATGTTTTAACACCTATGAATTGTATGTACACTAGTGATCAAGTACAAGCCATATTGTTAGTTCCATAAAATTGTACAATAAAAGCCACATAAGTATTTGAAGTTGTAAAATAATTCTAAGCAAAATCGAAATTTAATTATTGTATAATATTCAAAGCTACAGTCATAAAAGACATGCAATTAACTTGCAGCAGTTCTGTTATTTAATAAAGATTATTTTATTTTGACAAGTGTAATAAAATGCATATAATTTTTATAAAAAATATATAAGGCTTCAATATCAATTGTTTTATTTATCACCTACAACACTAACATTAGTTATTGAGACATACCTAAAACTCTATACAGGAATTTGCCGTCATGATCGTAGTAGCAATCATTCACTTTATAAGTAGCCCCTTTTTTATAAGCCTTCTTTGGAATTCTAATCCTCTCCGGGTAGTTCATTATCTCATTAGGATCATCAGATTTACTCTTATATTCTACCACACCACTTTCTTTCTGACTTTCATGGAACACATCCATTTCTTCCTGCACTTTTTCAGTGATTGACTGTGTTGGTGCTTGTGACGAATTTATAATGATTCTGTCATTTATGTCCACATTGCCACCTTTATCTAAACGGTTTTTAATTTTAGAAGTAAGTTCTTCTAGTGTTATTAGTTTTGGGCTAATTTTTTCTCGGAGTTTCTTATCCAGAGGTTTTGATGAGTGTGGACTTGGCAGAGCAAGATTTTTGCTTTGCTGATCTTCTGTAGAACTATGTGTGTTCTCTTTGGCTGCACATTTTCTCACAATCTGCTCAAATTCCCCAAGATTCTGTTCTTCAGGTGTGATGTCAATTTTTATTGATTTTTGGCTCAAAGGGGGAATAGTTCTGTTGGAGAACTTGAGGAAATGATTCCTCAGTTCTGGTGGTATGTGTAATGATCCTTCCTTCAGCTCCTTCCAATTTCTCACGACTGAGGCGTCGTGACGTGCGATGCGCTGCTCGGTAGCTGGCTTCCAAGGGTATTTGAGTAGTTTCTGCAATACAAGTAATTTTTAAATTAACTTCGTAGTATTCACTAATACTGAGGCAGATGAAGAAATTGGGGTACAGACTGCAAGATGGTGATTGAGTTAAAAAAATAATATTAGATTACTAGCTTTTGCTCGCGGCTTCGCTCCCGTTATGACGGTTTCCCGTTATGACGGGGATTAAACCACAGGAATATTTTAAATGTAGCCTGTATCACTCTGGGATAATGTAAATTTCCGTTAGTGAAAGAATTTTCGGAATCCGATTCTGAGTTCCAAAGATTACCCAATACATACAAACAAACACCTCTTTATATTATTAGTACCTATAGATTATAACTTGGTGAAGATGGAGAATTCACTGGATGTAAAAAGCATGTGACTGGGTGATATTCTGATGCTTGGAAGAGGTCTATGTCCAACAATGAATGTCAAGATTGTACTAACCTTAACCACAGGTACAGTAACAGGGAAGCTCTGAGCTATCTTCTCAGGTGTCCACTCATCAGGTTCACTAGTGGTCAAGTGACGTATCTGTTCCTTCTCGCTCCAAGTCAGGAGGTTCGGCATGTTCTCGTTGAAGTACTTCTCCTTAACAATGCGGTGGCGTAGTTCATATTTACCAATCAACGTCTCATTATGGTGTTCGTTGTAGGCTTCTCCAACCTGTGAAATGAAAATTAAACAGTTTTAGTGAGATTGTGCACTTTCTTTTAATTCTTCTTTGTGTCACTGGCACAATAGTGTTAATATTTTGCTAGCCCAGAACTTAGTACTTCCATTGTGCCCTTGATTGAGGCAAATGATGGATATTGTGCTGCTCTGTTGTAAATACATACAAACTCAACTCAAGAAAAAGATAAAGCTGAACACTGATTAGTTGCCCATTCCAAAGTGTAGATCTCTGGAGAAAAATAGGCTAGAAACTCCACACATTAATCCCCTTTTTTACATGGGGGTAGGCAGAAATCGCAGAACGACACCTGCTACATTCCATACCTACTACTTTCGTCTCTTTCACAATCTGGTCACACACGCACGCCGGTTGCAAGTATTACGCTGCTGTCCTATTGAAGAACATCACCAATTAGGTCAGGGTATGTCTAGACTAGAAGCCCTAGAAGGACATACAAGTAGAATCTACTTAGCTGCTTTTTCTACTCTGTTGTATATTATGCTTATCTCATAAGAACGGACTGGACGGAACATCTGGCCAAGTTTTAGTATTTAGTAGCCCACTCAAACGGAAGCAGGGAAACAGCAAGTGACAAAATAACATTCATTGTTTGCAGACTGAACTAGGTCAAATTTACTCACATTATAAAAGTTACTTTCCGACTGTTCGACAAATTCTTCAAGATTTTCCTCTTTTACAGGTAAACCTTCCTCTTCAAAGGCTTTTATTCGGTTTTCAATACCAGGGTTGGGGTTTCTTGTGTCTAACCTCCGACTTCTAAAGTTACGAATGATAACCTTGTCACAGGTACGGTATAACTGCCTTAAATGAATTCCGAACATCTTTGTATTGCAACTAATATAACATGTATTTGAGATAAAAGCAGATCTTTAAAAACAAATCAAAACAATATTTTGGTCCACCGATTGCCCACTTGCTAACATGCTTGACAGTTTGACACTGACGTCTGACAGAAGTGACAGTTGCAGCCAGTGTTGCCAACTCAACTACTTCAAAATATGCTAGATTGGTGTAAAAAATATGCCAAAAATATGCTAACCTTCTCAAAAAATGCCAAAAAAATGCCAACATAAATAAAATGTCAGTATTTTTTAAGAATTTAAATCAGGGGAATATAATATCAATGTCTTGATATTCATTAACATTAGCTGATGTGAAAGGCTGAGAGCTAGAGTCGTAACTATCTTTGGTTTCGATACAAAGTAGTACATTGTCTGGAACAGTGTAAGAATAATAGTACTTTCCTGCTCTTTCTAGGCCGAATCTGACGTACAAAATGGCATTCAGGGTTCTCACCGCCAAACTGCCGCGGAGTCCAGTATCGAGTTCAATTTTATTTCAAGAAAGATTGTGGTTTACATTCTTTTCATGTTTTATAAAATATGCTACACGCTAAAATTAAAAAAATATACTAAACAAGAACAAAATATGCCAAATTTAGCATATAATATGCTAAATTGGCAACACTGATTGCAGCTGCTTGTTTGACATTATCAATTTGATAGCCACATTTTTGCCTGTGAGGCATGAGCGTTGATAACTAGCTCAGAACAATAGTATCTAGTATCTAGCCTGAGTATCTAGCTTAATTCCTATTTTTTTTTAAGTATTATATGCAGTGGCTAGTGCCAGTCTGGTTTTACTAATGCAGCATATGGACTCAATCCTGTGCCACCGTTTTAAATGTTTAGGTCCAGCCCATTCAGGCTTTCCACTAATATTGTATTTAAGTGAAAGTTTATAAGTTTGGTTATTTGCTACTCAAAAACTTTTGAGTACAAAACTCATTAACATTATTTTGGCATACAGTTATTAACAACACTGGTACTTTTTATCCCGGTCAATAATTAAATTCTGAAGTTTACACAGACGAAGTGGCGGGCGGAAGCAGTATTATTTTATTCTTAGCTGGCAAAGAAAAAGGACGTACCTACCTAGAATTTATTGCTTGATACATAAAACTGTTATTTGTTAAGTTAAGCTTGAAAGTGATAAAAACCTATGATACCTACTTTATGTATACTATGTCTAACCATTAATAATAATAGACGGTACCTACCGATATTTAAATAAAGACAAGAAAAATAGGCAAGGCAAGAGGGAGTTTTTTGCTACATGGGTTTTGTTCATTGACGTCAGTAACCACAATAATATCAAAACAACTCGGACCAATTAAAAATTTGAATGTCGACCACTCGCGTGCGCGTAAGCCGATCCTTTTCTTCTACGTAGACGTGGTAAAAAGGATTGGAAAGTTTTAGGCCCAGCGCACACCGCTGGAGGCGCAGCGGAGCGCATTTGAAGACAACTATTTAATATAAACCTTAACTACCTTGATATACGGTCAATATAAGGCCCAGCACACACCGCTGGAGGCGCAGCGCAGCGCATTTGAAGACAACAATTTAATATAAACCCTAACTACCTTGATATACGGTCGCGCGCATGCTCTTGTAGTAGCTTGAGGGCGCTCCGAGTACCGCGTGCGAATTTATTCTTAAATTGATCGTATATCAAGGTAGTTGGGTTTATATTAAATTGTTGTCTTCAAAAGCGCTGCGCTGCGCTTCCAGCGGTGTGCGCTGGGCCTAAGAATAAATTCGCACGCGGCACTCGGAGCGCGAGCGCCTTCAAGCTACTACAAGAGCATGCGCGCGACTGCTCTGCGCTCCGCCACGCTACGAGAGCGAGTTTTCTGTAAAAAGTCCGCCGCCGCGGTTATCTCCCCTCGAGGGCTCTCAGCGCCGCTCGGGGCCCGCGGATCCGCCCGCGCGTTTTAAGAAAATGCGCTCCGCCGCCGGCGCGGCGCCGCGCCTCTAGCGGTGTGCGCTGGGCCTTAGAGGTCCTAAATGATCTAAGGACCTAAGAGAGCGATACCATTTAGGAGCTATAGCTGCTTCACAAAGTTTTTTAATGTCCCTACTTTACTTAGTTACCTTCCCTGGTGAAGTGTCTGAAAGCGTAAACTTTAAAATCTTAACTTTATTGCAAACGTAACCTTGACTACTTTGACCTACCGGTAAATCCCAAACAAGCGATGAATGATGCTAAAGGAATTTTCTGCAGCTGACTGAGTAAACAATAGGTAGGTAGGTACCTAATCGTAGCACCCTCAGTCATGTTCGTAATTTATTAATTGAGACAGAAAACCCAAGTAAACAAAGACTGGATAAAGTCTTCCGAAGGGATATAGCAGGTTGAAGAAACCAGTCCTGTTATTAAAAGGCATTTCGATTACCCTTCTCAACGGTTTCATGCAGACTGACTTGTTTCTGACGCAAAGGTACAACTTTGTTTCTTTTCTTACTTGTAGGTACTTGCAAGTATCCGTAAGTATCTACTTACTTGACAAGTGCTTTTTAACGATTACCTACATACATATGTACTATCGAGGACACTCCCGCCTGACCACCACTAAGCTAAATTTGCACTCGCACAATAGAAACACTTTCTAGCCCCACCCCGTTGACTTTGTATAGAAATAATGAATGAAAAAATACCGAATCGGCCGAGCGCACTGACGACGCACGCCAAACGAGAGTTATTGTTATTTTGCGCGCCAAAGTTGACGCTTTCCTAATAGGCCCAAACTTTAAGGGGGCGTGGCTCGGCGCCTACGCATGATTTAAGCGAAAAACTTTTAAACTGGTCAGACGGAAAAGACCCCGATAGTACGTTTAGGTAAAACACTTTACTATTAAAGATAGGTAGTAATCGTAACGGACCTTGTTTACCTGCCTAGGCTAAGGGCTTGATACCGAACACACGAACAGGCCAACACCCTATGTTACCTATCTACGCAGTTTATAAGGGTCAACCTAATATGTACCTACTTAATTGTACTTACCTACATATATAAATGTATAAATCTTAAAAGTTTATAATGTTCCCCTTCTGGAACTTGAGAGAAAGTGGGCCGTAATCCACTAGGCGGGCCTGTGGCCTGTGAGTGTGACATCCACCAACACGCATTGGGCCCTTACAGTTCGTTCCCTTAGTAACGTTCCTAGACAGATAATGCCTGCTGTGTTCATAGGTAGATACAATAAGATATTTAAATTCAATCACTTATAATTCGCTCATATAGAAAGGACCCACATTCACGGGCCAAGCACTTGTCCTACATAGTTCTCCGAGTCTGCATTCACACAGAATCAGGTTTTTTATGCAGAAGCCGGTTGCCATTGCACGCTACGTTTCTGTGTACTCTTGCATTATAGATAGGTATTAGTAGATACCTACCTACTTAGGTAGGTACTTATTCTACTTACTGGCTTTTTTCATGATTCCGTCTGCAACTTTGTACCTACTTGCGTTTGGTATAAAAGTATATCGTGCCCAAAAATACAGAACAAAATGCTCCTTTTACCTAGCTTATATTAATAAAAGCGCCATGTTGGATTGCTCAGCTCAATACTTAGGCATTCATTTAGATGCGGCCCAGTTAATGAAAGCGTGAAATAAAAGAAATACATAGCGGGCATGCGGGCATAGAAACCGACCTAGACTACTAGGGAGACTTGTGTATATGGCTGAATAACACATAACCTATGCAAGTTAATCGTAAGACCGTAGATCTCAATTTTCTTTCCCAACCTAAATGCATATTTCTCAACAACCTTTATATCACTTTGCATCGCGAACAAAATCTTTCAATGTATTATCTTGTAAATAATAATACACATAATTATTACAAAATCCCCTACAAAGACGGATACGGTACAATCAGCGAGCAAAGCCGAAGTGTCCAATATTCAAGTGGTGTTGAGAAAACGCTATCGTCAGCGTCAGTTGCTCGCGACTGTCCGTTGAATAAACGCGTTCTCAATACTGTTACTACACCGGAGTTCAACTTTCGATTGACAAACACTTTCGAAAGAAATATATCTTTTGATATATTTTTTGTTTAGTTTTGGCAGATATATTTTTTTAAAACGTGAGTATATTTTTTATGGTATCTATAATATTTTAGTGTGTAAATAGACGGACGTAAATGTATTTTTTTTTATTATGACACGATATTGGTAAATTCGTAATTGTAATTTATATTTGGGTATTTTATTTTTAAAAAGCTATTTTAAATATAAAAATGTGCGAAATGTGGATGTACACTGTACTGCATATACAGGGTGTAAAAGACCTTATCACGAAGCCGTCAACTAAGCATTCTGTATATCAAACTAAGTAACTTTACGCAAAAATTATTGCTGGGAAACATTTGGGGTGAAAAATCATGTTTTCTGGTAGAACTCAATGTAACGCACTCAAAACATTGTGCTGATGGATGGATTGAATAGTAAGAGGGTCGTGGAGGTGTTTAAACTAAAAATCTTACATTAAAAATTTGTATTAAAAAAAAACTTGTCAAAAAATTGGAACTTTGACCCCTAATATCTCCGTAACTAGAAGGTTCCCAGGTATAGTGTAGAACAAAAAAATGATCGCAATGACCCCCGTCATTGCGATCATTTTTTTGTTCTACACTAGAAGGAGTGCCTTTCGGCTTCGTTAAGAGGTGTTTTACACCCTTTATAGGGTAGGTATGTACCTAATACCCACACCTCTGCCTAACCCTTCGGGACTGACAGCCGTGATGTTCTGTTGATATATTTAGGTATCTAAAATATTTATTTACAAAAATAGTAAAAAAATATTTATCAGTGCGATAACCTATTTATTCTAGTCTCCAATCTTAAAAATTGCGATTAAGATACAATAGTTTTATTTTTATCAGCTGCGGGAGAATTTAAAACACGAGAAAGATAGATCATATTATGTGAGTATCTATTTAATCGGAAACTTGTTAAATAGGCAATTTACGTAAAAAAATGTGTTTAAGTGGATATGAAAGGTATTTATAGCTTTATTTAATTATCCAATCATCATATCATTCTACTGCCCTCATTCCAATGTATTTGGGGTCGGCGCAGCATGTCTTTATCTTCCATACTCTATTACTCGTCATCTCAGCAGAAACCTCCTTTCTAGCCATATCATCCTTCACACATCTAGGTAATTATCCAATCAGCGATATCAATTTGTGGATCACTTTCATCTTGCGATTTGTACTAGATACCTACCTGGTATCGATTGTAACCGCTTACCAAATATTCTGTATTTGGTAAACGTGTTCCGTTATTGAAGAGTTAGAAAGTATTTTTCGTTTTTGGGTGTTATATTCGTATTTCGTACTACGTAACATGTCTCAAGGTTCATTGTTCTTGTTGGACTTTTATGGATATTGCTTTACTCAGCTGCATGTTTCATAACATATATAGTTATTTTTTTATTAGTTTTGATCTCGACCGGAACTCTTTAATAAGTAATGTAAATGATAATATTATATCTGTGTTTAGAAACAAAACAAAAAAAGAAAGGGAAGAGTCTGTTTAGGTTCACGGCCCAGATATTTTGAGCAATGTGTAAATGTCCCTAAATAAATAGGAAAAAATAAACAAAAACAAACGCTAGCACCTAGCAATTCACACTTTTACACTCAATTTGTTTTTAACAATAATTATGGTGTTTCCTATTTGACTATACTGAGAAGAAACTCCGAAACAAACTCAGTAGTCTCCTTGATTCTCCTTCTCGTCTCCTTAATCTTGAATTCTTCACACAGCAAAATTACGATCCAATAGTTGGTTACCTACGTATTATGACTTTCACTACTAACTTTAAATCTTCAGAAATTAATTGTTATTCTCAATAAATTTGTTATTCACAACTTTTTGCTTTGGTACAATTGACTATTGGACCTGATTGGAAAAACAAGCGCAAAAAAATCGGCAAAAAAAGATTCACGAGGCAAATGACACTAGCCCATATCGCTAGGTACCTTTTTTTAAGAAGTAGGTAGGTAGGTATGCTGCGTGCTTGAAGATAATTTTAATCACAATATGCGTGACACTGTAAATGTACTTTCTACACTTAAAAAAACTGGAGCGGTGATTGCCCGAACAAGGTAATCGCGCGGAGTCAAGTCAAGTCAGGTAAATATTTCCACTCACTAGCAAAATCCAGATTAAGATCTCTTTCTAAACAACCTAAGTTTCTTAAGTATTACGGGTGAGTTCGGGATCGGGTCGGCACATCCATTTCAGCTGTATTTGTTGGGCAACAAAGAAGACCCGAAACAAGTACCACGGACAAGTATTCGGTTTTCATTTGGCTCGAACTGTTCGGCATTTACCATCGCTGAATCATGTTCGGTTTGGATCGGCAGAAATTATGCTCAGCTGATCGGTTTTGTCTGAAACATAAATTGATGTTGTCGCCCGACTGTGCCGATTTGATTAAGCGTGCCCCCCTCAAACAGAAGTACCTAACTTCAAATCAAGATGCAAAATGTAAAATTCAGTAGATACTCGTATTACGTGTATTGATGCAATCTAGTAGTAAGCGCCTTCGTAATGAAATGGATGAATCAATGAATGCCAATGAACTCTAATCACGTATTTTATTTATCGTGATTCCATGACATTTGAGCAGGTCAGTTATTCATTCTAAGATTAATGGAAATAACTAGGTCGTAGGTACTTAAAATAATAATAATTAATGATTCGTCTATGTTCGGAATGATGTAGGGAATACATGCATCTGTGATTCTACACTGTATTTCTGCTCTTAAAATGGTAAAGCAATACTTTGAGAGAAAACCCTCATACCCCAGAAGCAAAAACTCGAAGACATGTGACGTCTACCAACCTGCTCTGGGCCCGCGTGGTGGATTACAGCCCACCTCCCTCCCATAGAGAGGAGGCCTGTGCTGAGTCCCAGCAGTGGGGACGTTGCTTCTACCTTCTTTAGGTACTTCCATGTGAATCAGTTACGGTTTGATACGTACACATTCAGCATCCTAAGTAGGTCCCTTTGCCATTATTCGTTTGACCACGAAAATGTATGAAACAGAGCAACGATTGGAATAATAAAATGTACTATGTATTCGAATCATGTAATTATTTATCTACGAATGCTTAACATGCATAACCGGCATTTAATTATATTAAGCCGTGAGTTAGGTACAATTAAACGCGCTTTAAAATTGGATAAATCAATTAAGACAAGGTTAGGAAGATTTTCGAGGCAATTAAGTAGATAATTTTGGAAATATTCCTATTGTCTTGTTATTAAGTAAACAACAAGAAATTATTCTTCTATTCTAAATAATGACTTCGAGATCGTTAATAATTCGTATCGAGTTTTTGTTTTCCAGAATGTTAGGTCATATTTTGGGTGTTTAGTCTGAACGGACCAAAATGAATGGACCGCGGTTCGTTTAAACGTAGACAAAAAATGTCTACGTCCGAACGGACCGGTGTAAAAAAACAAATGAATAAACAATAATAAGTTTAATTAAAGGTAGTCGCATACATTGTTGTTGTAATCTAGTAAATACTCTCCCGTGTTTCGTATTACACTATACGCACATAATGTTACGAGGATCGGAGACCTGAAAAAATTGTAAAATAGCCGGGCGTAGTCCATGCTTCGCTGCTACCAAACGTAGAAACCTGGATAGCATGACTTCTCTCGCGTAGTCAGTGCTACGCTGCTACGAGTCGCAGTAACCTGGATAGCATTACTTCTCTAGCGGAGTCAGTGCTACGCGTCGTAGTAACTTGGATAGCATGACTTCTCTCGCGTAGTCAGGGCTACGCTGCTACGAGTCGCAGTAACCTGGATAGCATTACTTCTCTAGCATAGTCAGTAGTGCTACGTGTCGTAGTTACCTGAATAGCATGACTTCTCTCGCGTAGTCAGTGCTACGCTGCTACGAATCTTAGAGGCCCGGATAATTATAATTATAATTACCTGAACGTATAGTTGATCGGTATCGGTATCTTGGTTATCGCGAACATAATTGAAACTTGAAGTAATTTAATAATGTTATACATTTTTCACTGTGATTACTGGAATCAGAGAATGGAAAAGCATATATAATGCACCTTGGTGTCACCATTAAATACGATTTCAATGAACTGAGGGGCTAACTGGACATCTAGTATGCATGATTTATCCAATTAAAATCATAAAACTTTATGAATAATTTTTAATGGCACTTAATTCACTAGCAACCTAAATACTTTTAGCCAGTTAACATTTATGTTCTTGCAATCTAAATTGCAGTCGTTTATAGCACTGTGGTTAGTCATCCATGTAAGTAGACTCTAACGATATCCAATAAAAAATCATAGTAGTAGACGTGGCATATAGACGCAGCCCGTAAAAAAAATTGCTTCTAAAATCTGTAAATCGTTCCACAACAGTAACCAATTGTGCTAAAACTTCTGTCCTATGACTCTTTTTTTCAAAAATGTATATGACTTCTGTCTAACAGTGGTACGAACGCTATACTCGTACCTACTACTGTCCTACCATTTTTAAAAACCCCTTAAATTAGGAGGTATAACTTTTGGAGGCTGCAATTAGTATCATTTTTAGTCCTAGTTCAATTATTAAATTAGGCACGTTTTGTACACCTGATAGCGATGGAGTTCTTCTAAAAGTTAAGCACCTAACATCATTTTCCCCACTACATTGGGGTCGGCTTCCAGTGTAACCGGAGGCAGTGGATTACCAGTATTTTACATGGAGTTACGCACCTAACCTCACGTTTAATTTTATCATGGCGATACCTATCGATATCGGGTACATAACATGCCTAGTCTTTAGCAGCTAAATATCGCAATACCCCCCACCCGCCCACCCCTATACTAAACTAACTAGTTTTTCTCCTATAAACTTGCTTCCTAACAAAACTATGTACTTTTAACGGATATAGGCTTGTCACAGGTCTTAGATTAATAGTTTTATAAGGACCTATTGCAACGCAGATACATATCCACTCTATTTTAAGTTGGCTTGCCCCTATTACTTGAGACTTAAACATAACTTGAGCGAATTGTAGAGTACCTTCATCAGGCACACCCGTGCCTTATCCTTCATGGATTAGGTATCAGACATGGCAGGTGGCAGAGTGGTTAAAACGTTGGACTGCTAATCCTCTGCACGCGTGGGTTCGAATCCCATCCTCGTCGGATCTTTTTGTTGTTGCTATTAATTTGTACATTGTATATATTTGTGATGTTATGTTATCTATCTTCAGTACTCAAGTATTTAATGATTAATGAAACACGTACCTAGTATCACATTCTACCAAGCGTGTGATCGTGTCGTAATTTTATTGCATTTTGGTATACAAGATAACGACTAAATGGCAGTACTTAGACAAAATTACCGCACTTAGATTGACGTAATCTTATGTGTACACACATAGTGACACGCATCATAATAATATCTAAATGTGGTGTTGTGGTAGAGGTACCTAACCTATATTTTTCAAACTTTTTTTTTTTTTTTTTTAATGTTTACTTTTAACAAAAAGTATCTATGTAGTATATCAACTATCTGGTGTCGACACAAGCCTCGTTGCTTACTGTGGCACTAGATGGCGCTGTGTGTAATGTCCAGCGATATTTATTTATAAATTATGCGTAATACGGGGTAACTTATTGTTGTACAGTAAATTGAGCAAAATTTGTGTTTTTTTTTTGTTGCACACATTATCTCGTAAGATTGCCCCTATAATCCCCGAAGGCATAGATGTAGCCAATATTATACACCCACATTTCGACGGTAACTAACGTTGCATAGTCTTTTTTGGTGACATATTTGTGTTGCGGCCGAACCCAAAAAATTAGGATATAGGCAGAAAAAATATGATGATGATGATTTGATAATAATAATAACATGTTTTAATTTAAAAACTTGTTTCTTGAACTATGCCTGTAATATTGGTGCAAAATTTGATTCCAAACAAAATGATCTTGAAATTATGTAAATTAACTATGTTTGCAACCTAGACCTAAGTAATATTTTTCCGTCAACAGGATATAGAAACTGTGAATAAAACCGTGACTTTGTTTTGTGTTATCATTACTAGAGCAATCCTGGCTTCCGTAAATTTATACATATGATAATTTAACTTATATATTATGCCAAATGTCTTAGGTATAATCATAAAAAGGTGTAATGAGATACAGACTACCTGCCAAGTTTCGGGCTCATTGGCAAGGCAGCAGGTCCGAAGGCAACCTAAGAAGCCCATTGCTGCCGGCTTCCCTTTCGGAACAAGCCACTCTACGATGTGTCTATGAAGGCAACAATGTATCCTAGCTTTTGGTAATATTTTGAGTGTCTTGTGACATTTCAATTTGTGTTTAAACTGTCTATTAACTATTAAACTGATGAGGATGATTCCGATGAGGTTACACAGCGATTGCGTTGCATTCGATGGCTTTCTAGGTATGTTGTCTAGAGCGTTGGTGTGCTGCTCTTTCATGTGATCTAAAGTGGCTTGCATATCCAACTTTGGCCGAAAACGTCCGAGCACAAAGCGATTATGCATTGCCTGTACAATACACAATTTCGACTTTCTAAAACCTATTTTGATTTTAACGAATTTAAAAGCTATTCATTACAAACTATTTATAGAATATGCGAGATGTTTTTATTTGGCCTCAACAAATGTTTTGGTCCCTTGAGTACGACCTTCGCAGAGGTTAACCTATAAGTCAATATTTTAGTAACCTGTTAGGGATTTCCGTCATTTATCTTCAAGTGGAGTTGTCAAAGAAGTCAAACAAACACTTGACACATCCTAAGTTTTATCTCCACGGAAATCATGTAATACATTTGTCAATATTTATTCAACAAAACTATATGTCACGAATTATGTGTAAACCATGTTCTCGTAAATATGATAATTTATAACTTAGATAAATAATTGAGAAAATAATCAGCACGTCTTAGATCTTGGATGACTTGTTACACGGAGTTCCTGCGATAAGCAATCAATTTTATTTGATTGTTGTTATGGAATGGAGAAAGATAACAAATAAGTAATTCTTGAGACGTGACTAAAACAATGCGAATGTGTAAGAAGTTATCACTTAAAGAAAAGCGGGGAAAAGTAATCGAGCTGTGATTTATGTAGTTTTACTAAGGCACAACAAAAGGTCCATCCTGCCCTACTTGTCGGGGAAAACCGGCGTGAGGGTTATGTTACAACTGTTACAAGAGCACCTCACGTCCCAGCAGCCGCCGCGGGAGACGCACCGGGCGCGGCCACTTTAGGCGGCCTGTGGATGGTGAGCTATAGGCTAGCTCGCTGTCCGTCCGTCTTATGACGACAGGCCGTGTCGTCGGCATGTTCATGTTCCACGCGCCTCAAAGAGATGTCAGCAGAAAGGAAGGGTTCTGCAAGGGCCGATGCCTGCCGGGGCTGCGGGACCGTTTGAAAGAGATACCGTGACCCCGGAACACAAAGGGCGAAGAAGGAACATGGATGGGTTTTAGTCAGTAAAATTCTGACACTTCCCTCTTGCTCCGCCCAGAGCGGGAGAAGACATTTGATGATTTCCCATCCGAAAACAAAAAGGTTTATGTTACAATGTATTTAGCAGGCAGTGTATTAGGGCAGACAGGTTCATATAAAGGTTCATTCCACTTACAAGTTAAAGCTAACATGATATTTTAATCGTTGTCTCTATTTCATGATTCGGATGCAGATGTCAATGGATACACAGTATTATTGTTGAAAACATACTTTTATTGATGTTATAGTTATAAGTGCTGTGAAATGTTATTTTAATTGTTTTCTCACATAAGAGAAAGTCCTGACATCGTAAATGTGGCCCTCTCTGCGTAATTGTAGTAATTTATCTAATCTGACATTTGAATGTAAGAAGGAAATGGCTTTTACAATAAGCTTCTTAGACGCTTCCTTATTCACGTTTGATGCTTTGTATATTGTTTTTTGTTCCAATATAATGCTTCTGTCTGATGAGATGACGAGTAATAGAGAAGTATGGAAGAAGAAGACATGCTTTGATTTGATTTGTTTTTTTTTTTTAAAACGTTGCCCCACACTAGGAATTTCTCCTGTATCGTGGGTGCGTTTACAAATATTTAAACTCAGATACGCAAACAGCCAGACCCGGCACAACTATCTGTAGGCCATACAAATATTTGTACCGTGCGGGGATCGAACCCGCGACACGCAGCGCAGCAGCCAATCGCTCAACCACTGTGCCAACCGTGTCGTCAAACCACAAATTAACTGGGATAAGGGCAAGAAAATGGCGATAATGATACTTACTACTACTTATCTTTTTTAAACTCATGTTTATAAACTGTTTCTTCTGTATATCTGCACAACACATACAAATACTAATACATCCATACAATTATGTTAAACGCTAACTTGCAACAGATGCAACATTCGTAACACCATCAATTATGTCAATACTGTTTGGAACAGCGAAATCTTAGTTAATCTCACAATCTGAGGAACTTTTAACATCTTACATAAAGCCTTCACTAAGTCACGTATTACAGCACGTCAAGAATTACTCAAGCATTACTTAAAACAAGTTTCAACCAATCAAATGGCTTGAATTTAGTTTTAAGTAATGCTTGAATATTGAGAGAGGTTCTAAGTCTTGTTTCATACTTATTTTTTTTTTTAATACTTAATTGTAAGCACTTACACCACATTTAACTAACAGGGTTTCCTAAAACAAAACAGATACAAAGAAGTACCTAATATAATTTTGACAGTAATATTTCAGTAAAAGCAACAAAACGACCCTAAATTCTGACTAAGGGTTTCTATTTTAATATTTTTTTTATGTAGGTACACACAAAACACATTAAACAGACAAATGAGCACAAAGGTAGGTACCACTTATTTCATTTAGAAATCTCTTCCAGCGGACCTGTGACAGGATATGTATATGTAGACAAGAAACGTAGATACAGTGTGCAAAAACATTTTTTTTTAAATCCTGTAACACTTTTCTCATTCTGGGATTCGATGTCCACATTCAGGGCTTGTCCAGAAAGGGCGAATCACGCGCGAGTCGAGGGTCTGGCGTTATGCACGCGATTTACGCGCATATTTTGAATTCGCGCGATGTATTCGTGCCTAGTATCTCAATAGCGCGCGAATGAATTCGCGCGAAACGTTTCGCGACGAATTCGCTTCTTCTGGACAAGGTCTCAGTTTCACGCTCCTAACAGTTGCCTGGCGTAGCGTTAATGAACCAAAGATGAGTTACTATTGCTCAAGTAAACTCTCGTTTCGAGATTTCAAGTCGGCCTTGGTTTAACTATTCGGTTCAATGTGAAATCAGCTATATGTTGGTTTCGGATGTTAGAACAGGCATTATTTTTGTTTGCTCTTAAGAAACCCATCGGTGGTTATGATGGGCTTGTCAGCCAACAGCAAAACACGAAAATAACCCTTACTGCTACGACATAAAGGCGCTGTCATTATCACAGGTGTACCTCTGTACTCATAGTTCGTGACTTGTTAGTTGCCTAATGGTATGTACGAGTAGGTACTGTGTACTTTAGTCGGTATTGATAATATTGAACAGAGAAAGGGCATTGACCGGCATTGACATAGAAAAGTTCGCCAAGATTCTATCGGTTGTTGGATTCTTAAAAATATTATGAAAATTGCGTGTTACAGCTACCTAAGTATTCTTTATTCTTACAAAACTGTGTGTGTTATGTTACTGTCATAAATAAGAGTAAAAAGTAGTAAGTGTTTCACACTCTTAAATTCGACAACATGAAAAATTTCAAAATTGAAAAAAATATTTACAAAATTGACAGAAATGTATGTATCACACATTTGCATTAGTTACAAAATGTTTAACCAAAATGCTTTTATTTATAAAAAGTAAACAGGTCGGTATAGGTACAATAAGTCCAAGTCTGCTCAATCCTTCGAGGATTACAGGCGTGAGGAATGTGAGGATACAGTATTTCTGTATTTGAAAATATTGGCCATTCATTCTTGTTTATGTATTGTGACTCATAATGATAATTAAGGCTTATGTTTTTTTTTCTAAATATAGGTAGATAAACTTGGCCTCATTTGGGGGTCAAATCTTAAATTAGACATATAGATGCTCACATAATTTAATATCTATATATATCCATATTTGATATTTTCAATCGGAATCTAACCTTTTCAAAAATGTAAGCAATTCATAAATAGCCCAAGGCAATAACTCTAGGTTGTTTAGCTATAAAAAAATTATAATATCCATTCCTACCAATGAAAAAAAAAAATTTTTGTTTGTAAGTTAGTAGATTTGTATGTATGGATGGGGTAATAATCTCCGGAACGAATGATCAAATTACAAAAATTCTTTCACTGGCAGAAAAAGCTACATTATTCGTGGGTGCTTTATGATAAATAAATTATATTTATATCATGCATTTTAGCCGAGCTATCACAGTTTTTGCAGATGAAGTTGTGGGTGAAGTGTGCTAGTTTTTAGGGTTCCATACCCAAAGGGTAAAAACGAGACCCTTAATAAGACTCCACTGTCCGTCTGTCTGTCACCAGGCTGTATCTCATGAACTGTGCTACCTAGACAGTTGAATTTTTTTTATTGCCGCTGTAACAAAAAATACTAAAAAAAAAACAGAATAAAATAAATATTTAAGTGAGGCGTGCGCGAGTCCGACTCGCACTTGGCTGGCTTTTATTTTATAATATTATGTTATATAATAGTTATTTGACATACCTACATCTAAAATTAGATTACCTTGGCGAGGATTGGTGTTGTGATATCATTCTCTCTCAACCATAATTGCACGTCTCAGACCACCTTTAAATGTGTAAGTTCGATATTTCGAAGACATATAAGTGCATACGATACATAGAGACCTGTATGAAGGTAGACAGTGGTTTAGCCTTGTAACCAGGTATATGACAACACCAACCAGCTAGCAATGCTTTCAAGTAATTATCGGAGTAAGTCTCGTCTCAAGATATTGGGACAGTAACCTCTGGTCAACTTACAAACTGGTTTTGGTAAGGGTACCTGTTGTACAGTCACCAGCACCAATATGTATACACTTTCCTAAATTTAAAAGCAATTTTCGCGAGAAATAACGATTTTAACTTGGAGTTACGATCTTTTTCATAAAAATACTATGTTCGTAACAACATTAAATTTTAATCAGTACAGTAGAAGAAGAACTCTTTTAAAAGTTCGTGTGTTTTATTGGTGCTTGTGACTGTACTGTTGTGGTAGGTACGCACGACGACCAATCAAACTGTGTAAACTAAATTAATCGGATCTCTCATTGTACAGGAAGCTCATACAAAGCGATGCCACGTTATACTGGAATAGTAAGTTTGATGTGTCGCTGTCTGTACAAGGGAATTGCTTCGATGTTTCAAAAGTTCAGTGGAAACTTTTGATTTTGCAAACAATATTAAAAAAGGTCATAAATCTTAAAGTTCGCCTTAATGTCATGGCCTGAGGTCATAACTAGCCGTTTTGGGTTTAGCACCAGCGTATACGAAGGATTTTCCTTGAATTGATTAGTATTTTTATTATGCCATTAGCAAATAATTATGCATCTGCGTTAAGACCCCGAATCTTTTGAATGATATGGGTGTAGACTTATCGCGACGATTTTCTTTCAATAGTATCTTTAGACGATGTCAAAACTGTCCACTGCTCTCAAAACGGTGAAGGAAAACATCGTGAGGAAACCGGCATGTCCTAGAACCAAATAATTCGAAGACATGTGACATCTACCAATCCGCACTGGGCCCGCGTGGTGGATTATAGCCCATTCCTTCTCATAGAGGCCTGTGTCCCAGCAGTGGGAACATTAATAGGCTGATGATGATGATGATGATGATTGACGATGTGGAGCTCGTGGCTAACAAATAATAGCCGCTCGGGTTGATCTTTCCCCAGGTTGGTTTGTGGGTAGGTGATCCATTACATACCGGGTTTCCTCATTGCCTCTGAAAGCACGTTAAGACGTTGGTCCCGGCTATCATTTGTAGATCTTTGACAGTCGTTACAGGTAGTCAGTGGATTGAAAGTTTGACAACCAGTCTTACCTTATCCAGTCTTTTGGGTATCGTATTACCCAGTACTAACTGGGTTGTGGAAGTAAGGTAGGTAGGCTCCATGTAAAATATATATTGGATGGATAAAAAAAAAAAAAAAAATATATATATATATATATTGGATTTATTGATTTATATTGTTTGGATTTTTTATTTATTGGTATTCAGCTGTATCCGGTTAGACTGAAAGCCAAACCCAACATAGCTGGGAAAAGGTAGACAGATAATGATGGGTATTAATTTAATATTAGGGACGATGCATTTAAAGTCTTTAGGGTTCCTTGGTCATCAATTTAAATATTTTGTAAATCAGAAGCCTGCATTGAGTCAATCTGGCTGATTTTTTAAATTATTTTTAACATAAACCACAATAAAAAAGATCTTTAGAATTTTAATCATGTCTTAGTCAGTCGTCTAGATCAAGCGATGCTTAGTAACGTTAAATTATGATATATTTGTATTCTTGTCGCACAAGTGCAAGGTCTCACGTAAAATACAATGCCAAGCTAATAGTGATTAATCTTTTGTGAACTTGATTTCACTGCGTGCTGGTACGAGGCCTTGAGTCTGTTACATAAACCTATTATATCAACATAACATCACGCCTGTAATAATAATAAAAAAATAACCAGACCCAGTTCACGATAATGGTAATATCCCGTTGTATTGGGATCGACCTATCACCACTGACAGGACTGTTGCTGCCAATAGGCCTGACATAGTGGTGATAGATCGATTGGAGCGTCGCACAATGATTGTTGATATAACGGTCCCGCATGATGAGAACCTCGTGAAAGCAGAGAAATATAAACAGTTCAAATATCTAGATCTGGCTCGCGAGGTTGTCGACATGTGGGACGTGAGTACAGCAGTCATTGTGCCGATAGTCGTGTCAGCCAATGGCTTAATACCCAAGAGCCTCGACCAACATCTTAGGAGGCTCTCGCTTGACAGCTGGATCAAGGGCTTGATTCAGAAAGCAGTACTTCTGGACACGGCACGTATTGTTAGGAGGTTCCTCTCTCAAGAGCCCTGACCACCGGCAGCTCGGACCCTGTTCCCAGCGCTGACGGGCTACTTTTTTTTAATATTTTTAAATGTTTTTTTATAGTGTTTTGTATAGAAGAGATATTTAAAAATGTGAAAAATATGTAATGTTATGGATAAAGGAAAAAAAATAAAAAAAATAATAATAAAAAATCATTATTTCAATACATTGACAACATTGTTACAGATATCTTAAGATATAACATACAGATTGTGTCCCACAGATATGTCCCCCGGCTCCCAAACTAGGTTTTCAACTGTGACTTGGGAGACAGTGTTTCTCCATTAAAAATACATTATGTATGTCATAGCCTCCTTCCTACGTAACCAAAAATGTAGCGAAAAAAGTAGAAAAGAAAATTAACAAAAGCAATTTCCAGAATCGAAAAACATAAACCAAAAATCGATTAATAACAAAATCACGATCATTGTAAAACATGAAGTGTATGATAGTGTGTTGTCAGACGGTGTGTGTGTCTGTGTGGGTGCGTGTGTCTGTGTGTGTATATGTGTTGATGAGGTGTAAAGTACTTGTGAAATGTTTGTGTCGGGCTTAGGGCCATCGCTAAGGGGAGAATAGTAAATCTTCTATTTCGTCGTAGCTTTTTTTCATCAACCACGTGTTCACCACGCTTTTGTAATCCCCAAAGGGTTAGGTAGAGTTGTACTTAACAGTACACCCACATTTCGCCAGTTATGCTTTAGTCCCATGTAAAAGGGGGCGAGCCTATTGTCACGAATCGGGCACAAATCCAGATTCTGTGACTGCTACTGACAAATTTCTGATGGAAAAACCCAATAGCACTTTGCCCGACCCGGGAAACGAACCCAGGCCCTGATGCTCAGCAGTCGCGCTTGCGAACACTAGACCAACGACACAGTCAAATGAAATCTGCCCGTAAATCCGTTATAAACCGAAATATAAAACCTTAGGTAAGTTTCGTTTTAAAGTATCCACAGGCCAAAGTTCATACGGTCTACTACGCGCAATAATTCTGTTACATAAGGTTAGGAGATGCGTAACAGCATCCTCTAAGCTGTAACACCAACTTGCGACAGTCATCAATCTATTTCTAATGCATGATGATTACTCTATGGGAATATTCTTCATGATCTATAGAAACTCTTGACCATTACATATGTCTATGTTCTAAAATTATTGCAGAGAATACTCGACTTAATAAAGTAAGTAAGTTTTCCCGGGGCCTGTTTGGAGGTCGACATTTATGCTACGGAAACAAGGACTGGTACGTCGCTGGGATAAAAGGATTCTATCATGTCCTAATCCACAGGTTTTAGGTTTGTCCGTAACCCATAAAAATCCGCTAAGTCATTTAGCGTGAAAAATAACACACAGATAGACAGGTTTTCGCATTTATACTTATTTTTTCTTGATCGGCGGATAATTGCGAGTCATTTGACACAAAACATATTATAATTATGAAAATTCGAATTACTTTTTTATAACACTAAGGTTGTTTTACAAAAAAATATGATTATTTATTAGGCTTATGTATCTACCTATCGGAAAACGAATACGTCTGTGCCTACAAGCAACAAAAAAATATCGACAAGTGTAATAACAGTAATTTGCATATTTTTAACAGATTTTAATTACTTACTTTAATGCCAAGGTTATTTCCGTTAAATACTTATGTACCTGCGAACATTAAAATCTAAACTGGTTATAATTATGAACGTTTGCAAAAAATAGATAATACATAATTAATGTAAGAAAATTGATATTACCTACGCATTGCAAAAAAACAAGGTTTGCATGCAAAATAGAGATAAAAAAATGAAGGCTCATTATATGCATCCTGTTATGTATAGGTAATGTCGTGATCATGAAGCATGTAGTAGGTACCTAATTTATTGTTCTCAGATTTTGTGTCAGGCGATTTTAAATGCGAATGCATTATTTACGATAACATAAACAGTAAACATAATCTTTGATCAAAGATAGGCACTATCCCACTGGCGTTTTACGAGCGTTTCTCCTACGTCGTCAAATATCGTCGCACAGCGAAAACGCTGCGCAGACGCGGCGTTGACGTCATGAGTCTCTAGTGGCAAGATGCAGACGTTGGAGAAACGTACGCCATCGCTCGTATAACGCCATTTACGCCAGTGGGATAGGGGCCATAATTATTGTTAATGAGAAATTATCTCACGGGAACGTTTTAAATATGTCATAACATATATATGATACCTATTCAGGAATAATAAAGCTTTCTATTAGTGAAAGAATTTCTGGAATCGGATCAGTAGTTCCAAAGATTACCGGCCCCTATATTCAAACTTACAAACATTTAAGTATAGATAGGTATATACGTGTACACAAACATCCTGATCTATTGTATTGATATTTATGTAGAACAGTTCTGCGTGTTTGGGATCGACAAATAATATTCATCATTAACATTGTTCTGGGAAAATCATTTGTTCGCATGCAAAGACGTCAGAACCCATTGTGTTCATGTTTCCATCTAATATGGATAATGTGATTGTGCACTTGATACTGTTTGTTGTACGAGTATAGAGCACCTCGTTCTTACAAAAACGAGGTTTAGTTTGACGTAACTTTATTTAATCAGGTGAATATAAAATAATTCTGCCGGGCCTGCGGGACTGTTCGAAAGAGAGACCGTGGCCCCGGAACACAAAGGGCGATGAAGGAACATGGATGGGTTTTAGTCAGTCAAAGTCTGACACTCCCTCCTGCTCCGCCCAGAGCGGGAGAAGTCATTTGATGATTTCCCATCCGAAAAAAAAGGATATAAACCAATATTATTTTACTTTCGAAAGCAAAAAGTTATAGATTTTTTTAAAAGTATTTTTCGTCTTTTACAGAACCATGCCTGAGGTAGACGCCACCAGAGAACTGGCCACTTTTAGAGATTGGCTTAACAAGCAGCCACATCTGCCACATGAAGTCGGTAAGAGAACCCACTACATTCTGTGTGTCTTGAGAATATCATTTCTATACTACCACTGTCAGTTACGGGATATCTTCCGTGTCTTGCAACAGCGTCAAAATATCGAGATCTCAGAATAATTGATAATTACGGAAGATATCCCATCCCGTAAGTGACAGTGTAACTTTAGTTATAAACAGTGAATCATCACTCTTATAAAGCATGAATTGCGTTCTCACGATGGCGTCAAAATTTATTAAGTTATTGCGTTTATGTTGTGTACTTGTGTTGACATTGACATTTAAGTGATATTTTCCCGTTCATACTGAAAATTGTATCCAATGAGATGCGGCATGAGCTAGCTCGCTCTTCTCAATGTCAGCTACTTTTCCATACACTCGCACAATCTATACGACGTATTTTTTACGTGTCCTATCAAATTTAAATCATCATGTGCCTAGCCTTTTCCCAACTTTATTGGGGTCGGCTTCCAGTCTTATCGGATGCAACTGAATACCAGTATTTTACATGGGGCGACTGCCTATCTGACCTCCACAACCCAGTTAGTACTGCAATGGGTAATACAGTACCCCTTGGTAAGACTTGTTGTCAGACTTTCGGGCCCTGTTTGTTGTTTGTTTTAGTCTCGTTTAGTTAAAAAATTGTATTAGTATGTTATTATTGTTAATTATTATTTTGTGTATTTTACCTATGGGCCTTAGTTGCCTGATAATAAAATGATTATTATTATTATTATTACCAGCTGTTATTATTTAACCACGAGCCAAATTAAAAGTAAAAAAAAAATGTAGTGTGTGCCTCTTGTAAAAAAACCTAATAGTTATAATGAATAGTTTGATTTCCACGTTCGATATCGTGATCTCGTCACCTTCTGTCACAACCATTTAGCTAAGCAGATCTATTGGTGATGAACATGTTGTTACGATTCAATTACCGATCGAAACCTTGCTCAACAGAAAATAACTTGAGAATTTACGTAAATATTGCATCGAGGATAAATTGTATCTTAAAAACCGTATCTGTTACTCAATTTCGGCCTTCACATCACACATCGTAGAAATCCATCACGCAAAGCTTTGATCATGATACAAACTGCTTTATTAGGAGGTGACTGCTGAGATGACGAGTAATAGAGAAGTATGGAAGAAGAGGACATGCTGCGCCGACCACAAATAAATTGGGATAAGGGAAAGATAATGATGATAACAAATAGCTTTAGCAGATCAAGCGAAAATAAATAGTCATTTAATAGGAATAAATAGTGTTCTCGAAAAATTAAAAAGACTTAATTCTAACTAAAGACGCACTGTATATCTGTTACCTATTAATCTGATAAATATTTTATGATAAAGTTCAGTTTGCTAGTTTTCTTGGCTACGTTAAAACTACTATCAAAATGATTGCATTTTTGCTTCCACCAGTCTCTCCCGGTTTAGACTTATAAATTCAACGGTTACGCCACTTTCGATACGTACGTAGGTATTAGTAGAACTAGGTTAAAGGCATGTAATTGCTAAAGTGTTATAGGAGTAATAAACTATCATCTTGGAAACTTAAATGTAGCTTTCGGTGCGTCCATACCGCGAGCACGTATTTGGGTATGAGCATTTGAGTAATTGGGAGAGGAGTTCGTGGCTATAACATAATCACAGCCGCTCTTGTCGATCTTTATTTAGGTTTGGCCCGTAGATGGGTGACCACCCGTGCCTTGAAAAGAACGTTAAGCCGTTGGTCCCAGCTGTCATTTGTAGATCTTTGACATTCGTTACAGGTAGTCATTAGCCAGACAACCAGTCTTACCGAGGGGTTTCGTATTAGACAGTATTACTAACCGGGCTGTGGAGGTTAGATAGGCAGTCGCTCCATGTAAAATATTGGATTTGTGTAAATATTCAACATTTAGGGTCAATTGTGTTGTCATGAACCTTGGTATTCTCATCACGTTTGTTGTTGTTGCTAAGACCGTTTGTTTTATAAATAGAATTTTCTTTTATGACTTCGTTTATTACTATTAATAAAGTAAAGGTGAGTTATTGCATATGTAGAAGGGAGTACGTGCATAACGAAGCGTCCACCAAGTTTATGTAACTAGGTATATGCTTAGTTGTATATAACCAACTATATATGTATTTGAAGTTACTATTCAGCTATGACAACTCATTGGCGACAAACGTTTGTGCAAATGCTGAATGATTACTGTTATATATTGTGTTACTTTGAGAAAATAGAGATAAAACCCCTTGATATTTAAGCAAGTTTTTATGGTTTTTATAGCAAAGTCTAATGGGTATCGATATATTCCGCATCTAAGATGATAGATTGACATGGACTTTGTCTTTTTTTTACTCCTCCGCTGTTATTAATTATGTATAACGTCTTTGCTTGATTCAAGACGTACCTATCAATTCTTTCTCTTGGATTCGAGCTTCATTATATTGCCTAGGCATTTTTCTAAGTGGGCAACACTGTTGATTCTGAGTCTCAGAAGTTGCGACGGTTAGCAATTGTAGGTATAGAGGGATTGGCCCAATTCAGTATCTTCCGCTTTGAATCTGAAATGAGCTCTTGATGTTTTTAACGAGTTCGTTGGAAGTGTTGACTACCAGAGTGATAGTCAACAAACTTAGTTGGGAATCTTCAGATAACATGGAGAAATCTGTATAAATTATATTTATGAACAGATAAGATAATGTTTACCATGAGTAACATAAGGGGTTTGGGTTTAACCTAAGCTTTGGGTGTTTTGTAGTCGACCGCATCTAGATTTTATTCGTGCCAAGAAATTATGAGACCAATAAATTATGCGTTATGTTTCCTACGTCATTAGAATTGCAAAAGAAAGTAATAAAGACCTACTTTGAAGTTACTGACTGCGTTATTGGTCAAGTTGCAAGCGAGACTGCTGAGTACGAGGTCCTACTGGGTTCGATTCCCGGGTCGGGCAAAGTGTTATTGGGTTTTTCCATCAGGGATTTTGCAGTAGCAGCTACGGAGTTTGGATTTGTGCCCGGTTGATGGCATTAGGCTCGCCACCTATTACTGGGACTTAAAATATAACTGGCGAAATGTGCTGGGTGTACTTCGACACACCTCTGCCTAAACCTTCGGGGAATACAGTCGTGATGTTCTGTTTGAAATTATACTTCCTAACAAGATGTAATTGAAATGGTTCCCTTCTCTTTGAGCTTATGATTATAAACTTTTGTATTGTAATAAGTAACGGAATTAACGGTATAATTCTTTCGAAACGGTAATTAATTTTGACTACATTGCTTACTATTTTTTTAATTATCTTAATTCTCCATGTCTAACGTTAAGTGGTGTAATCGATTGATTAAGCTACGATTCAAATGGTAATTAATGTTAAGTAACCGACTGATCGAATAGTGAGCTAATAGGTCAAATGAAATGAAAGACTTACCTTACAAAATTACTCTCCTCTGACTAATTACCATTAGAGAAGGTGCAACTTTTTGTGACAGCTGTCAATGTAGTATTGAATTATTGTTGGCAACTTTAAAAGTAAAAGTTGCTTTGAATAGACCGGTGTCGTTGACCCCAACAACGGGAAGATTGCCAGTTAAAAACTGTTGGCTGCACAAAATGAAGCAACACCGATGTTGCGTAAACGCATGCTTTGTTTAGTAAAAAATGACGTCATTTTTTGGTTATTAGTAGTCAATACCGGTCAGCATTTGTTTGTGATTAACTTTGTGTAGGCTTCAATGTTACATCTCTTTTAGTTTGTTGGTATGAGGTAATAGACCAGTCATTGTCCTTATTTTGCCCATCATCTGCCTAGCCTTGTTGCGACTTTGCTAGGGTTTGACGAGTTTTCCAAAGTACGAAGGGGTCTAGATATTTAAATGATGGTTACCCATCAATAGACCGACGGGAAAGGTCGCTTAACCTCTTAAGATCTGCCTCATATTTGGAGACCGAAAATTGCCAAATGGCGTTTTGAGCATACGAAAAACATTAATTTATCTTTTATGATGAAAACATCAATTAGCGTTTAATAAAAGATAATTGTTCTTAACCGGTTTGTTGTTAGACAATCATCTTATTGTATTAATCGCTTTACAATTCTAAACAAGATCATGATTGATTATCTTATAAATAGAATCGTTTAAAACTATTAAAAGTTTTTACAGAATTCCAGTATTATCTAAGCAATAAAGGTACATACTCGTACAGCATGTTTCAGAAAAATGCAATCATATTTATAGATGTCGTAAAGCTAGACACCATCAAACTGAACAACTTTCTTCACGGGACCAACATGGTAATCGCAAAAAATATTCAGCTGTTCTATACAACATTTCTATTCCTCGATACTCGACCCAGCTCGAGGCTAAATAATAACAGCCGCTCGGAACAATTCCTGCCTAGCTAACACTGACTGGAATGCGATCCCAATATAGTTTGGAAACTGCTAGGCAGATGTATCTTTAGGTTTTCTAAACTACAGGTTTAGTGACACTGGACATTCCAGAAAGTGGGCCATGGTCTGGTCGGGACGTAAGATACTTCAAAAATTCGTTCTTATTTTTTTTATTATGTCAGATTTTTTTTATTATGTCAGCCGATTATGTCCCACTTGTGGGCTAAGGCCTCCCGCCATTCATCCGATTTCTCGCGCTTGCCTTCAGAAGCCGATGTTTCTTATTTCTTTGCAAATATATACATAGGTACATACCGTACATTAGTATCTTAGATCGAATGTTGTGTTGTGTACAGTTCACGCTTTCTCCCTTGACAAGTAGTTCTCGGAACGGTATTCACAACACATGATGTCGACATGAAGGCCAAACAATAGAAAGATGTTTGTTATAGCAAATAGCTTGTAGCGAAGTTTTTTATAAATTGCTACGTTTATTAATTTACCTGTAGAGAAGAATGGCGAGTTAGTTAATATTTAAACATCCGAACGCATTGGCGAGTTTTCTTCGTCTGTTCCTTTCTATTCATTTCTGCCCCTGCAGACTGAGAAAACAATCTGTATTAATGTTCTCAAAAATGCACCAACGTTGACGCGATAATTTATACATACACATAACATAACATCACGCCTGTAATCCCCGAAGCATCGGCAGAGATGTACCCTAATTGATACACCTCACTAGTTTATATTACCTCTCTTTCTCTCTATTCTCTCTCTTCTTTAATCTTTGGACACCCAATGCTGAGTGTAGGTGTCTTCCAAATCTCTTCACCTTTAGCGGTTTTGTGTCATGGCTATTCAGTTTCTCCCGGCTACTTTAATGAATTTTATTATACCTACGTATTCCTTATTCCACAACAGACAACCTGACCTTAGGCACGTCCTAAACGGTATTCAAACTTGGTACTATAAGAGTTATATTCTTTGCTTATGGTGACTCCGTTGTATCAATAATGTATTGCCGACCCATATTTTTCTAGGTTTATGTACATACAAAATTTACAGCTTATGTCGTAGTCTTTTAAATTTACATACCTAAATATTTACATAGAACATAATAAAACGAAGTGTGACTGCCCTTAATTGCTTTTGCACTGCAGTGGCTGTTTACTTAGCATATTAATTTAGCGATGATAAGGTTGATGATTTTGGAATATTGTAACTTTGAGCTAGTTAGCAAAATAAAGGCTGTAAAAAACCATAGGCACTTGTTCTCCTCGTAATTGCGATATTTTTTTTTGTTCTACACCATACCTGGGAACCTTCTAGTTACGGAGATATTGGTGGTCAAAGTTCCAACTTTTTGACAAGTTTTTTTGAAATACAAGTTTTTATTGTTATATTTTTAACACCTCCACGACCCTCGTACTAATCAATCCATCCATCAGCACAATGTTATAAGTGCGTTACATTGAGTTCTAACACAAAACATGTTTTTTCACCCCAAAAAAAAGTCGTTTACCAGCAGTAATTTTTGCGTAAAGTTACTTAGTTTGATGAACATAATGCTTAGTTGACGGCTTCGTGATGAGGTTGTTTACACCCTGTATGAAGCTCAGTTATAGCATTCCAATTACTCGGAAAGCAGGTCCCTGCTGTCAATTGTAGATCTTTGATAGTCGTTACAGGTAGTCAGTGTCCCAAAGCAGCCGTGTGGTATCCGGCAGAGTAGAATAGATAGAACCAACCCATTACACTCACGGGTGTCGTATAAGGCGACTAATGTCTGAGGCAAAACACCTTGCGCCTCCGTAGACCAGGAGAATGGGCAGCAGCGTTTTCTGTTAGTCTTTTATCACTGCGATCTCCAATCCGCTGCCAAGCGTGGACATTACGGCAAATTCCTCCCATCATGGGAGAGTCTTATGTCCAGCTGTGGACGTTATGGGCGGTTGTTGTTGTTGTGTCCCGAAAGTCTGACAACCAGTCTTAACAAGGGGTTTCGTATTACCTAGTAATAAATGTTGTGGAGCTCAGATAGGCAGTCGCTCCACGTAAAATACTGGTATTTAGCTGTATCCGGTTAGATTGGAAGCCGGCCCCCAAGATAGTTGGGACAAAGCTAGGCAAAATATGCTTTCGTAGTCCATGTAATATTTAGTATTTTATTATCAAAGTCAAACAAGTGAATGTGAAAAAGATAATAAACCCGAAAAAATCAACCTTGAAATGAAGATATGCATCGTGGCATAAACAATCCATCGGCAATTTCCTTTCTGCCCGCTAAAGATAAGCGTCCACCTGTCCGCATCGGACGCATCGCATCAAACGGATCGTAGTATAATTGAATAGATTCCGACAGGTGGACGTACTTGTGTGACTTAAGAATTCTACGATCGGTTTGATGCGATGCGTCCGATGTATACGATGCGGACAGGTGGACGCTTACCTTAAGCAAGGTCTTTAGGTGTTTCCCATCAATTTAAGATTTGATTACTAAGCCAAAAAACTTTGTTAAGATCTGCGGGGTAAACCAACTTCCAATGATGACGGACTAACAACATGTTTCGCCAGATCAACAACCATAATTATGATAATTTCTTGTGGTTAATAATTATACATCTAGTCTGTATTAGATGGAGGACTTTGACCTGCATTGTCTTCCAGTATAACCGGATGCAGTTGAATACCAGCTTTTACATGGCTTGGGTGCCTATCTGTCGTCGACAACTCAGTTATAAGGTGACACGATAGTTCACGATACCCCTTAAAAATACAGGTTTTTGGACTTATGGGAGTGGTATCTGCTAACGAGAGGTTTTCTCCATGTAACTCCTCTTTGATGAGTGAATATAAATGTGCAAAAAATATATATGTTGCTTATTACACTCTAAACTTTAATTGGTACAATTGAAATAATTCTAACTTTATTATTACAATATGAAAAAAATATTCAAAGTGAAGCATTTTTTCTTTGAAATTTCGTAACTACTCATAAACAACATTAAGTTTTAGTATTTTTTTATTCACACAAATATTGGCCACCTTTTTCTTCACAAAGTGTACAATTGGCATTTTCATCTAATGATTTCTTAGGCTACAATTGAATAAAAACCACTCATTTCGCACTATTCGGCCCGCAGTGACTGACGTAACAACCACTTTGTAGTGCAACCTGATTAGAACTTTATTCTAACAGTATTTCAAACGAAGTTTGAACCACCACAAATTGAGTTGCTAATTTAGCAGATACCCCAGCCTTAAGATCTATGTTAGTTCTCGGTATTAGCTGTCAGATCTTGGCGTTGCTTCTTCTTTATTGTGTGGTTGGTGCCTAACCTGGTGTCAGAGTTTTTGGGTCTCTGACTTAGCTTTATATGTCGTCTATATATCTCTCAGGCATGTTGGTTTTCTCACGATGTTTTCTTTCACCGAAGCAAGTGATAATAATATAATACGCACATGAATCCGATAACTCACAGGCTCGTGTCTTGGATTCGAACTCGAGACCTTTGACTATGCAGTCCGACGGTCACACCACTAGACTTTCACGGCTTGCGTTGCTGAACCTTGAAGATCGTCCTGCTGTGCCACCTTTATTATTTAGCCACGAGCGTCCCCTAAATAGCGAACTATCTAAATAGCACTATGACTAAGTAATGAATGTGTTTCCAGATGACATCCTCCTCCTCCGTTTCCTGACGAGCTGCCGCTTCAGCATGGAACGTGCTAAGCGCACCATCGACCTGTTCTTCACAATCCGTGCTAATGGACCTGAGCTGTTCTGCAAACGCGATCCTTGGTCACCGGAGATTAGACGCGTGTTTGAAGTCACGTGAGTTGCTTTACTTTTACTGTTATCATCATTATCTATTTTTGCCTCCTATCATGGCCTTGATGCCCCGAAACATGCAGTCAAAATGACCACTCAACTGTGCAACAACAATATAAAATTCAGTTGAGCTAGCGACACGAAAAAGAAAAAGAAGAAGAATTATGAATATCAACATTTCAACCAAAAGGGGGACTCAACCAGTGGCTTGCGCTTCTAAGTAGTTTCGTATTGCAATCTGCTACAACTTTCAAAAAAATTATATAATCCTTTATGTAGCTTTATGTCAGTGACTGGCCAGTACTTGGCCGGTTTTATTTACTTTTCTATGAATAAAGAAGAATAAAGAAATATGAATCTATTGTTGAAAAGGCAAAAGACTTGTGTAGCATAAAAAATAATTCTGTGATAATTTTGTTACAAAACATTTTTTTTTTGGGATATACGGGTTACTACTTCTTATGACTCGACTCGACTTCGTTATTTTTTTGCGTAAACTTTCCTGAGATTGCGAACATGTTTAGATGACGCTTTCAAATCATGTTTCGGCGAATTCTCTTCACTTTGGACGACCGGTTTGATCAAAATACGCCTAATGCGGAAAAACCTCTGCTGCATGTTTATTTATAGAATTTGGATATTAATAGGATGAAAACAAACAAGTTGAGGATGCGTAATAGGTACTAAAAACACAGTTAAGTTTAGAAGATCACTTCTGAACTTAACTGTGTTTGTTAGGTATCAACCTACTTGTTGATTGAGCAATTTTTTCTACCTATTGTAATTTTTAGCAATTGTTCCTTCTTACAAAACACATACAGTGTCACAGTTCGAATCCAAGACACGCACCTCTGATTTTTTGGATTCATGTGGGTATTGTATAATTATCATTTACTTCGGTGAAGGAAAAAATAGCGAAGAAATCAGCATGTCTGAGAGATATTTCTCGACGGCATGTAAAGACAAGTCAGAGGCCGCGATGGGCGGCATAAAAATTCTGACACCAGGTTAGGCACTAATCACACGAAAAAGAAAGATCTGTAATGACTTTCGACGATTGCTAACATTATCTTTGTAATCACACCAACAATTTCCTTATTACAGGGACATGCTGCCTCTCCCGTACAAAACTACAGAGAACTACAAAGTTTTCATCTACCGCCTTAACAACCCCGACCTGGATCTGTTCAACTTCGTGGATGCTGTGAAGACATTCTTCATGTTAGCCGACACCAGGCTTACCGAGGATCATGAAATTCCCGCGGGAGAGATCCCGATCTTTGACGCAGCTAATGTTTCTCTCAAGTTCATTGGGAAGGTGAACCTGTCTGCTCTCAGGAAATATATGATGTACACACAGGTATGTTCTTTTTTTAATCCCTACGTTATTTATACTAATATCTTAGAGAGGTAATATTTGTTTGTAAGTTTGTCGGTTTGTAACTATGTATGTAAGAGGTAATCTTCGAGATGCGTCCTTCTCTGTCACCATCAGTCTCGTAATCAAGACAAGTGCTGTGGATCACGTCTCGCGGCTTCGATAGGGACTAGGGCGTGCAAACCCGGTTTTCTGGTTTTGCTAAAAACCGGAAACCGGACAAAATTTACCGATTTTTGAAAACCGGCGTTGAGAGACAACCGGAGTTACCTCCGGTTTTCCCGTTATTGAAATACATTTTGATTTAAATCAACTTTTTTCGAACGCACTCAAGAAATATTCAATTTTGAGTCATCAAATAAACTCAAACCCAAACCTTACCTTAAACTTTTCCCAAATCCAATGGTGCTGACATATCTGAGCAGTCCGTGCCATATAGTTATCGTCATCATCTGACGCTGAGGTTGTAACTGATGAGCTAACTCATCAAGAGCAGTTTGATAAGGAATTGCACAAATGCAGGAAAACCCCCAAGAATCGGTCTTATTTCGACCTTGCATGGTTTGTCAAAGTAGAGCAAGCCATCTAAGAAAGCGTGACGTAACTATTTGATGTGTGTATCACCAACAAGTGTTGAGAGTGAGAGGGCCTTTTCGAGTGCTGGGTACTTTTGAAACAAAATAAGGAGTACGCTATCTGATAAAATGTTAGATGCACCTATTCTTAAGAACACATTATCAAGAACAGCGGTCTCTTTGAAAAAAATATTATTGTTTATTTAAATTAGTGTACGGTACACAGTTGATTTGATCTCGTTTAATAGTCAAATATGAATCCTTTAATGATGTTGTTTTTGTTAGTAGTTTGTAATTAAAGAGCTAGTATTTGTGGTGATGATGATGAATGTGTTTTGTGTCTAAAATATATTATTCTTGGAAACAGAATTGTTAAGTACCTACTAAAGATACCACAACCTTACTTGTTGTTGATTTGATCTCAGTTAGTTAATCTTTATATTATTTTAAGTTCATGTCATGGAGGAGCTCGTGGCTAAATAATAATAGCCGCTCGGGTCAATCGTTCGGTTAAGCCGTGCTTGCCTAGGTTGGTCTGTGGATGGGTGACCAACCCATTACATGCCGAGTTTTCTCCGTGCCTCGGAAAGCACGTTAAGCCGTTGGTCCCGGCTGTCATTTGTAGAACTATGACGTCGATAGGTAGTCAGAGGCCAAAAAGCCTGACAATCAGTCTTACCAAAGGGTATCGTATTACCCAGAACTGGGTTGTGGAGGTCAGATAGGCAGTCGCTTCATGTAAAATACTGGTATTCAGCTGCATCCGGTAAAACTGCAAGACGACCCCAACATAGTTGGGAAAAGGCTAGGCAGATGATGAAGTTCATGTTATCCAAATTCAAAACTATTCATGTGGTCTTCTTGGTATTGGCGGCATAAATGGTTAATTAAAAAGAGGTTTGATAAAATTTGTTTTATTTGTAGATTTAGTTTATCTGATAATATTGTTTTCTTGTTAAAATTCTACTATGTATATAAAAAATATACAAATGTTTCCGAAACCGGGGCCAACACCGGTATCCGTTTTTGGGTCCTCAAACCCGGAATTCAAAACCGGTTTAGAAGACTTTCCGGTTTTGCACGCCCTAATAGGGACCGAGGGTCTTGGCTTAACCGCCCGGACCGCGAGGTAGAAAACCTCTATAAAAAGTTACCCCGAATCCCAAGCGGCGACGCACCGCGAGGGGATGTATGGCTGATGGGTGTTCCATGGAACAAATCAGTCGTTAGTGCGCTCCTCGCCAGGGTACCTGCAGACCCCCTGGCGAGTAATAAATACTTAAAATCTGCCCTTCTAGGTACACGGGTCTCTGCCTGGATTGACGAATATTTCCCCCATACTCGTGGGAACAATATGGTAAACACTTACCAAAAACCCAACAACAACACCGTAACGGCAAGGAAGAGGAGAGGAGAGATGCGGGGTCGGAGTCCGACCTCGTATCCAGCGATGTGAGCGCGGGAGGCTCTGGGAGCTCGCGCTGCGTGAGGGCCGGGACGCCCGCGGAGAATGGGAAGTTCTTCCGCAAGCGGCCCAGGCGGGATGGTGACCGGGGGTCGTCATCCGGAAATGAGGAGGCCTCGGCCCGGAAGATCCCCACCAACAAGCGTGGTGGGATCCGGGGCAAGGGGTGGGGGCTCTCTGCCGCCGCGAGGTTCGAGAGGTCTACAAGGCGGCCCCGAGGCGGAGCGTAAGGCTAGGTTTGCTACGGAGGTGGAAGCCGCGATAAGGGGCGAGGCCTTGAAGATGAAGACTTCATCTAAACTCAAGGCCATACCCGCGGCTTCCGCCTCCATCATGGCGGCAGCAGAGGCGAACTTTGCGGGGCCCTCCCCTCCTCCTCCGATAGGTGGAGAGGAGGTGGCCAAACTGCGGGCGGAGGTGGCCCGCCTGACGGCCGCCACGGAGGTTCTCCAAAAGGACAATGCCAAGGTCCACGCAGATCTGGCCAGTTTGCAGGAGGCTGGCTCCCGCGTGGCGCTTCAGAATGGGGGCCGACAGCAGCAACCGAAATAGCCTGCGCCGGTAGAGAAGCAGGTCCTGAACCTGGTTCGGGAGCTGGCTTCCTTCCAGGCACAGTTCTCTGTCCTGGAGGGAATTGTTCTGCGCCCCCCTTGGTGGCAAGTAAGGCAGCCACAGGCCCGAAGGCAGCCTCGTACGCGGCTGCTGCAGCTGCCTCGTACGCGGCACCCGGACCGGGGCCGTCCAGCCAGCCCTCCGGCAGGGCTGTGGTGCCCCCCCGGAAAGTAGGAAGAAAGGAAAGAGAAAATAGAAAGGGCAAGGCGGCTGCACAGGCGGACACTTTGCCAGTGCCAGTGCCAACGGCGAAAGGGCCAGCGCCTGCGGCACGGCAGCCGCCACCGTCCTGGCCTCGGAGGCTCTCGGGCCCCGACTGGAGGGGCTCCTAAGCACATGCTTGGAGAGAGGCCAGTTCCCGCTTCGTTTGAAGACGGGAAAGCTGGTCCTCATTCGGAAGCCGGGGCGCCCTGCGGACTCTCCGTCCACATAACGGCCCGTGGTGCTGTTCGACGAGGTGGGCAAGCTCTTTGAAAGAGTAATTGCAAACCACCTCGCCAAACACCTTGCGGGGACAGGGCCGGATCTTGCGGAACACCAGTTTGGTTTCCACAAGGGGCTCTCTACGGTGGACGCCATCATGCGCGTGAGAGCCCTCACGACGGGGGATGCGGTGTCCCGGGGTGGGGTTGTCTTGACGGTGTCTCTCGACATCGCCAACGCCTTCAACTCCATACCCTGGAACTGCATTAGGGAGGCACTCCGGTATCACCGGGTGCCGACCTACCTTCGTCGTGTGATCGGGGACTACCTGACGGACAGGGCCGTCATCTACCGCGGTCGCAGCGGAGAATGGAACCGTCGAGAGATGTCGTGCGGTGTTCCGCAGGGGTCGGTTCTAGGGCTGTCCTTGTGGAACATCGGTTACAATTGGGTGCTGCGCGCCGACCTCCCTAGCGGCGTCAGCGTGATCTTCTATGCAGACGACACGCTGGTGCTGGCACAGGGGGGTCGCACGAGGCGGCGGCCGAAATCATGACACGCGGGGTTGCGATAGTCGTTGAGAGAATACGGCAACTGGATCTCGAGGTGGCATTGCACAAGTCCGAGGCCATGTGCTTTCATGGGCCTCGGAATGCGCCACCTCCGGAATCCGCACTGACGGTAGGAGGGATATCCATCGGTGTCGAGTCGACACTGAAGTACCTGGGACTCGACCTCGACAGCCAATGGAACTTCGTGGAGCATTTCCGACGTTTGGGCCCCAAACTGGAACGGACCGGGGCTGCCTTCAGCAACCTCCTGCCCAACCTCAGTAGGAGGCCTCCAAAAGCCTCCTCTGGCAGGAGGCGTTTGGGGGGGCCAAACGCCTCCTGCCGGAGACTCTACGCGGGAGTCGTGCGGTCCATGGCCCTTTACGGGGCCCCGGTGTAGGCGCGTTCCTTGAGGCGCCGAGCCGCCCACTACCAGAACGCTCCCCAAATGGTGGTAGCCGCAAGGCTAGCCCGTGGGGACCGCACGATCTCCCGCGAGGCGGCTAGCATCTTTGCCGGATTGCCGCCATGGGATCTGGAGGCGATAGTCCTCGCACGCCTGCACGAATGGCGCGCGGAGGCGCTACGCCGGGGGGAAACTCCGCTGCCGCGGCAAATTGTCGCGCAGCGGACAGACTTCCGGCTTGATCTCATGGCGACATGGAGAGAGCGACTGTCGCAACCCTGTGCAGGGCACGCCACAATAGTGGCAATGAGTCCCTTCTTTGAGGAGTGGCTAGAGAGGCGCCACGGCGTCCTCACCTTCCGCCTGACGCAGGTCCTCACCGGACATGGCTGTTTCGGGAGGTTCCTGCACCGAATCGGGCGGGAGGAAACGCCCGGGTGCTTCCATTCCGAGGGTCGACCGGAGGACACGGTGGAGCACAATGTGTAGGTGTGCCCACCTTGGGCGGAGCACCGCCGTGTCCCCGAAGCGGTGATCGGCGGCGGCGACCACTCGCGTCTGGCCCTGGTTCAATCCATGGTCCGGAGCGAGACGGAATGGGACGCCGTCACCTCCTTCTGCGAAGCAGTAATGCTAGAGAAGGAGGTGGCGGAACGTGAGAGCGTCTTATGACGACAGGCCGTGTCGACGGTGCGTTCGTGTTTCACGCGCAAGGGCCGATGCCTGCCGGGGCTGCGGGACTGTTCGAAAGAGATACCGTGGCCACGGAACACAAAGGGCGATGAAGGAACATGGATGGGTTTTAGTCAGTAAAAGTCTGACACTCCCAGAGCGGGAGGTGTCATATGATAATTTCCCATCCGAAATAAAAAAAAATAAAAAGGGGTAATCTTTAAAACTATTGATCCGATTTTGAAAATTCTTTCACTAACAAGAAGCTACATTATCTCCGAGTTTCATAGGCTACATTTAAAACGTTCCTGTTGGTTAATTTCCGTACATAATGGAAGCGAAGCCGCGAGCTAAAGCTAGTTTGGCATAAAGTTCCTTTCAGTCCTCTTTGACGAAACTTTCTTTTTTGAAGTTACTTATAGAAAGTAATATTACATAACACAAATTCAGAGAATCATAATTTAAATTATTTTTATTTATTACAAAATATTGATAGACCAATAAATCACAATTCGTTTCATTTTTGCAATTTACATAATAACATGAAGATATACTTCTAGCATTCTAACTACCTACATAATATATAAAACTTTCTAGATTTTTTTAAATCTAGAAAGTTCGAGAACAATTTTAAAGTTCTGTACCGCTTTCAAAAATAACGAAGCACGCCACATACGATATTATAATAACTACAATATTTCAAATCATGAAGGCCATCTTTATTGTGTAAAAAGCTTATATTTTAAACTTTCGAAACGATAAACTTTAGACACGTAAACATTAATAAATCATTTCATCTTTCGAAAACTTGCGGTTGCAATAAGCAAGTTTAAATTAAGGTATGACCTTCAAGGGTCTTGTGAAATCCCTTCTCAATGTATGACGGTCAGCTGGAAGCAAGTATGTCTCTTAGCGCGACTCCTTCGTTGATCTAGTGGACCGCTGAGAATGTGGTCTAAGGTTCGATTCCCAGATTAGACTTCCGGCAGTGTTATTGGGATTATTAATCAAGAATTACAGCAGCCAGGGGGCTTGCCCCTTGTAACTTGAGACTTAATTGGAAAAATGTGAGTGTAATATTAGGGCACTCCTCCGGCTAACTATTTGAGAATAACAATAATACTATTTAGCCTTTTTTTGGGATCGTCTTTGGTGAAAGATAAGGCCTTTGGGTCTCTCAGTACCCGTAACGGGTTCCCCAAACAAACTGGTAACGGTTATATAATCCATGTTGATACCAGCTAAAGTGAACGAAGTTGCCAAACTAATCTGATTGAGAAACAAAATAACAGAGTAGTTTCAAACTTTATATAACTACGCAATACACTTCTCTAAGTAATATGTAGAACTGCAACCACCTATTAACTCTTGCGAACAAAGCTCATGAGCTCATGCTCATGAGAAATACTTAACACGACTATAAACCGTTTAATTACTTGGTATTATCCACTAATTGCAATCTTTGATCTAAATGCACATTTACGTGACTAACTAGTTATTATAACACAATTTAATTGTGAGATGTCTGATACATGTACATTAAGGAAGCATATAGATTTTATTATTTAAATATCTGGCCATGTTCCTGAGGTTTGGAAGCAGAAAGGGAAGGTTTTCGCCAAACAGTGGGACACATAACAGGCTAAGAAAAAAAAACTTTTAAATACCTACTAATTACAGGAGAACAGTGAATGAATACAGATAACTAACTAAATCTGAAGGCTAATACAGGCACAGGCAATTCTACAATAAACGATCAAGCAAGCTTAGATTATTTTAGCAGGTTATTCACCAACTCGACACAAGAAACCGGACACACGTGTGTCCAGTTGGTGAAACTCAAAATTAAACATAAAAATGATTTAATTTAAGTTACACTATGTGGACACGCGTAAAAATATTTTAGAGTCTAGATGACGAAATAATAAGTGATACTAATTATATTGATGATGAAATTTTGTTAAAGATGCATGTTACAGTTACAATATTGAAAATGGCTAATGTGTTGTTGTTAATTCCAGGAGGCGATGCCTATTCGGCTAAAGCAGGTGCACGTCATCAATGCTCCGTCCTACATCGGCAAGATCTTCGCCGTCTGCAAACCGTTCCTGAAGACAGAAGTCTCCAAACTGGTTGGTTTCTTTCTACCATTTCGATTTGAGCGCGCAGAATTTTGTTTTTAGTTGATAATACTAATACATCTTGGTATTACCTCAGTATTGGTTTCTGAGCGGATATTAAGCTTAGACAGTATTTAGAATATGCATAACTATCAAGCTTTATTGCTCAGAAAATCTTGCTTCTGAGGCCCTAGCACGGGCGCACGCACAGTGTAAAACGTAGCGTTTACGTAAATTTTAAAATCGACGTATTTATACGTCGATTTTAATATTTAAAATACTTGTCATTATAATCCGATTATAATAGTTTCATAGATTTAAGAATTTATTAATATCCGTGGATGATACGGATTGTGCTTGTGCAAACAATTTGGGTAACTATCATGCTATAGGATAATTGTATTTTCGATTCAGAAGAAGAACGTTCAAAATACGAAGCACATGCGACCAGTAATCAAACATGCAACTTGCAACCTATTTTATGGGGATGTCAACACCAAAATGCGCGCACACTGTCTATTTGTATCAGAGTAAACGAGAGCGAGAGAGTTACTGGGGGGCCACGTTTTAGAAGAAAATAATGAATAAATATTGAAATAAAAAACATATGTTGACTTCATGTTTTTAATTGTAGACCAAAATGATGAATATGATTTTTTTTTTGATGCGCTAGGCAGTGCTACAAATAGGATTTCTTAAAAAACTGCTAAAATAACATCAATTAGGTGTTGTCAGCCCGTTAAGTTTACAGCGGTTAGTATTCTAGCTCACAGTAAATTAACATGGAAGAGTGATGGTTAACTAGCTGATTGTGCAGTTACGTAAAATTATGTTGAATTACCTTTCTGGAGTTCGAAGAAACTAGGATTCTTTTCATAAAATTGATGTTTAGCATTTTCGATTTGGACACACGAATGCTACCTGACAAGCGGGCGTATGACATTAGACAGATTTTTTACTAGTGGTAACAAGTATTGGATTACGATTTTCTTCGTCTTGTCCGTCTATCACTAAAAAATATTTGAATTTCTTTGTCTTCTAGGTGTCGATGTATTAATGGAATACCAGACAGTACTAGGCTGCATTATACCTTTGCTAATATATATATTTTTTTAATTCACATTTATGATTCCTCATTTCAGATCAAGTTCCACGAGCCCAACACCGATACGTTGTATAAAGATATTCCACAGGAGATCCTTCCATCAGAGTTCGGCGGCAAAGCTGGTTCCATTGAAACCATCAAGAGAGAGTGGATTAAAAAGATGGAGGCCAAGAGGTAATTTTATGTTTTTTTTTGTTAAAACAGCTCCAAACATTCCATTCCTATTGCTTGTGAGTTCAAGTTACAATCAAACTTGAGTTCTTGCTGTGTTTTGTTCGAGAGACACTTGTTTCGTAATACAATATAAATTCCTAATTGAAAACCTAATAACACTTTGCCCGACCTGGGTATCGAACCCAGGACCTCATGCTCAGTAGTCGCTTTTGATACCACTAGACCAACGAGGCAGTAAATGGTATATTTTCACATATCAAAAAATCAACACTTCTGCGAATATTTCCCGTGAACAAAAACATTTCTTTTTATCATCGACATCCAAAACGTCAAGTGGACGTAGGTCAGGGATACTATCAGATCCATGTTTCTTTACTAATCAGGCCTATTATCAATTACAGGGATTGGTTCCTATCAAATGACAAACGGTGGGCAGTGGACGAGTCCCTGAGACCTTCAGGCAATCATGACGACAGGGCAGACAAAGTCAAGGAGCTGCCCGGCTCATTCAGATCGCTAGCTTTAGATTAATGATATGCTTCTGTTTGTTTAAGTACCGATAGAGTTATTATTTGTAATGCGGCCTCAGTGGGATATTAAGCATATTTTTAAGGATTGTGTGTAAGTTTATACTTAATGTTACATATTCTTTTTTCTATCGTTTTTTTGTTATAATTTAAATCTTGATGCGGCTCAATTTATTTAATAAGTACGTCTTTTTAATCATTCATACACAATATCGTCTACATTTTTCGTTCATGTTGTAAAAAGTATATTAAGTAATAAGTATTTTATTATAATTTAGGATTATGTAACTGACGGAATAAAGTGCAAATAGTTAAAAACGCGTGATCTTTCGATAAAATCCCCAAACATGTAATTTTTTGTTTAACTTGGGTGATCCATATTTTGTTAATGAAAACAAACTGAGATCTAATGTTAACCACGTAGAGTATGCTTTTTCGATAAACAATAATATGCTTACGGAGATACATTTTTATTATTATTTACCATTGTGTAGAACTCTTAAAGAATGTTGACGAGTAGTTTTAAGATAAATATATGTAGTTAAAATACCTCATTTTATGGTATTTTTACCTATTTCTATGTGATAGATAATTTTTGAGTTATTATATTTTTATTTTGAAATGTGTTTTTTTTTTTATTTAAATCTAGTCTACCGCGGATAAGTGATAAGATTTGCAGTCTGAATTACTGCTACAGCAGTAAAAGGCTTCGTCAATATCAAATTGTTAACACGCATGTCAGGTGACAGGTTGACTGTCTTTTATTAAGATTTTTTCTCAATGATATTATAAGTAAAAAAAATATCATTGCTTTTTCTATTACTACTTACCTACTTGATATTTTTCCCAGAAAAAGTAATTTTATATTATCTTTTTATTAGATAAACGATTAAACAAGTAGATATCTATCTGCCTTGACATTTGCTGATGTTCAGTTTGCATGTGCATTCGTTGTGCATGCACGCTGCACTTAAATGCATAAGTGGAGCGTTAAGTGATCACATTTGATTCTAAACAATTCTAATGTAAAGAAAAAACACTCAAATGATATTTTCAGAGTAAAAATATATGTATAAGGTTGCTTAATTCTTAGTTGTTAATTTGGAGATGGAATCAAGCCCATGGAGACTTAGGATGGGTGGAATTGAAACAGTGTTTTTGGCTTGAGTGAACTTTAATAAAATTATTCTCCACCTCACCTCACTCTCACCCGATGAATATCACATAAAGGATGTATAAAACTATACTTATACACTAAGAAGCACGCCAGTTTAATTGATGTATAATGAATCAAAGAACCTCTAAGAACAATATTTTATGTAAAGACGAGGTACTTTTATTAAACACAGACTAATAATATTTACATAAATTGTTAATACGCATGTCAGGTGACAGGTTGACTGTCCTTTTTTAAGATTTTTTGTCAATGATATTATAAGTAAAAAAAAATATCATTGCTTTTTCTATAACTACTTACCTACTATTAACTCTGTGAATAGGGACACTTTGTTGGCTGAAGTCAAAAAAGTACTACCCGAAATTTATGGTATTTTGTGGCAATGTTACAGACACCCTTCAAAATTATTTTACAAGGACAACGTTTTGGAATCTGCAGTTGGTTGCCAACAAGGTCTCGGGCCTGTCATTTTCAGTTTGGCTATTCATCCCATAATTCAACAACTAAATTCAAAATTCAATGTGTGGTATTTAGATGATGGAACGCTAGGAGGTGATGTTGACACGGTTTTGGCTGACCTACTACTCCTCAAAAATCAATTTAAATCGATTGGCCTTGACCTTAACCGATCAAAGTGCGAAATTTACCTCTCTGACGTTACCGACAGACAATCGACTATAGATAAATTTAATGCAATAGCCCCACAGATTAAACCTGCACCTCCTAGGTTCCCCTATTTTAGAAGAAAGTTTTTCATCTTTCATCGACGACAAAAATTAAACATTTCAATGATATTTCAGATAGACTCTCCAAAATTAATTTACATTCGGCATTCACCATTATCAGATATTGCTGTTTTGGTCCAAATTTTATGTATTTTCTCCGTTGTTCTCCTCTTTGGAAGAAACCACAACTTTTGGACAAAATTGACCAAATAATTCGCAACACATTAACATCTATTCTTAATGTGGCCCTGGACGATCGAGCGTGGCTGCAAGCCACCCTACCAATTCGTTTTGGTGGCCTTGGCGTCCGCAAAATTTCTAGTGTTAGCTTACCGGCCGGCATTCCTGTCTTCTGTCCACAGCACTGAAAAGTTAGCCAGGAAAATTTTAACTCTCTCCCTGGTTAGCTCGGAAGTGCCGTGCTTGACCGACGCAGAAGACGCCTGGAAAGTGACTTGCCCGGACACGGATCGGCCCGAGAACCCATTTTCAAAGAGACAGTGGGATGAGCCGCTCTGCAGGTTGGTGCGGAATAAACTTATTGAGACGTCTACCAATACTGCTGAGCGTGCCCGCCTGCTGGCTGTGGGTGAATGGGAGTCGGGCCTCTGGCTTCAGGCACTACCGTCACCTAATATAGGCACTATGTTAGGTGACACAACCTTCCGGCTCGCTACATGTTTGCGATTGGGCGCTCCTTGTTGGGCTCCACATCGCTGTCAATGTGGTGAAGCAGTCGACTGCCTCGGACACCATGGCCTTTCTTGCAGTAAGAGTGCAGGTCGGATAGCGCGGCACGCTAGCATTAATGATCTCATCCGTCGTGCTCTTGCCACCGCCGGGGTGCCAGCTGTATTAGAACCCACTGGCTTGGCACGCGTCGATGGCAAGAGACCAGATGGTATGACCATAATGCCATGGAAGTTGGGTAGGCCTTTGGTGTGGGACGCAACTTGCGTCGACACCCTTGCGCCATCCCATCTTCCTAGCACAGTGTGCTGCGCTGGGGCGGCTGCTGCAGGTGCTGAAAACCTCAAACGGCGCAAATACAATAATTTAATTGGTAATAATGTGTTTGAGCCGTTTGGGGTTGAAACACTAGGGCCATGGGGTCCGAGTGCCCACCTAGTATTTCGGGAAATCGCCAAACGGTTGGTCGACTCTTCACGTGACCAGAGGGCGGGCCTATTTTTTGGCCAAAGAATCAGCATTGCCATCCAACGTGGCAATGCTGCCAGCCTTCTGGGCACTTGTCCTGTTGACAGCGATGTGGACGAATTTTTCGACGCCCTGTAACCTTTTTTTGATATTTGTAAAATATTTTTATTTCTTTTATAGAGTTAGTGTGTAAATAATGTAAAGACTAATTATTTTTAATGGGACAATATGGGGAAAACCGAATCCGGAAGAGTTTCCCGGAAACTTTCTTAGAAAACTTTAGCTCTTTTTTTGTGAAAATTATAACTAATAACAATAACTAGTTTGCCAAGCCAAATAGTTTGTCCAAGGCCAAAGTTACGGGGCTAGAGCTCGTCACAAAAAGACGCTCTTAGAGAACTCCGACTTAATGGGTAAGGTTAAGTTAGATACGTAACCACGCGCGAGCCAAGCGAGCGCAGCGAGCGGTTTCACGGCAGCTGTCTGCCGGCCGGCGAGCCCTACACCCAAGTTGGTCGCAGTGTAGGTAATTGCATTTTTTGGGGTTGTATATCCTGACACCTGACGGTATGGCCTAAGACAAACTATTTTGGGCTGAATCGGATTGGTCCGATAACATAGTTAAATACAAATTCTTAGCTAAAATTAATTATTTCTTGATTAGGAATCAACTCTTATCCCTAATACTATTAAGGAACGGTCCAACCGATCCGAGCAGGGGGCCTAAAATGGCTGCTTTATCAGAATCGTAATATGAAATACGTTAAAAATTTAAAATTCCTAAAATGGTCTTCCAATATTAGACACAAAATTAAACACAGTAAAGAGTAAAAGGTGCAATTGCATAGGTAATTGGATCACGTTACAATATATTTTAGGAAAAAATTAAGTTTAAATTTAAATTTTTAACGTGATTCATATTATGATTCTGATAAAGCAGCCATTTCAGGCCCCCCCATATTGCGTGTGGACATCAGACTTAGGCAGATAATCTCAGTCAAAGTCCGGTTTCCGGAGCCGCGTCCACATTTTTTCGTACCAGTTTGACGGAACCTCTCAATAAAAATATCTCAACTAATCTAATCTATAGCGAGAGTTCTAAAAGACCCGCTCATGGTAGTATCCACTGCACCATTCTTGACCTTCGTCCTGATGTCTGCCTTCCAGAGATCGTCATTTAGGTAGAATTTCCTGAAAACAAAAAGCAAATAAGTTCATTCATTCTCAAGAAGATATTAATGGCCTGCAATTTAGGATTAAATATTAAATCGTATAGTGAAAAATGGAAAATCCAACCCTTCCCGCTCTGGGCGAGGCAGAAGGGAGTGTCGGACTTGTACTGACGAAAACCGATCCATGTTCCTTCATCGCCCTTTGTGTTCCGGGGCCACGGTATCTCTTTCGAATAGTCCCGCAACCCCGGCAGGCATCGGTCCTTTCGGACCTCTTCCTTTTTGCTGACTCTCTTTGAGGCGCGCGTGGAACACGAACGCGCCGTCGACACGGCCTGTCGTCATGAGACGGACGGACGGCGAGCTAGCCCATAGCCCACCGTCCACAGGCCCGCGCCTACGGTGGCCGGGGGCCACGTGGTGGCCCCCGACGCCCGGGGCGTCTCCCGCGGCGGCCGGGACGCTGTGAGGTTCTCTCCCTCTCACGTTCCGCCACCTCCTTCTCTAGCATTACTGCTTCGCAGAAGGAGGTGACGGCGTCCCATTCCGTCTCGCTCCGGACCATGGCTTGCACCAAGGCCGGACGCGAGAGGTCGCCGCCGCCAATCGCCGCTTCGAGGACACGGCGGGCATAGGCCCTTGCGCGTGAAACACGAACGCACCGTCGACACGGCCTGTCGTCATAAGACGGACGGACGGCGAGCTAGCCCATTACTCACCGTCCACAGGCCCGCACCTACGGTGGCCGGAAGACACCTCGTGGCCAAATATCCATAGTACAATCGTTAAAACATGAAAAGGTAACAGATAGAATGATAGGCAGACGAAAAGGAAGCATAAAATACATATTTATTAAGCAATCTCTGGTTTACCTGTCTTGGCCAATTTCTTTGACCCAGTACGAACTTTGTTCAACCATGCTCTCTGCATCACCACCGTATTCTGAAGGCAGGTACTTCTTGTCTATGTACTTGTGTAACGCCATGTGATCCGTGTGGAAATGAACCTGAAAATTAATAAAATGTTCATTTGTTTTGATATAAATAGTGACCAGATTTTTCGAGAATTATGAAATTAGCAACAATAATGATGAAACTAATGACGCTTGGTTATTGGTTGATTTCAGTACAGTATAACTTGATTGACTTCGTCATTGAAATCTTCAGGTATTTAATGGTCTTTAATAAATTATTCTAATAACCTAGAACAGATATTACCCACTTGCTATTTCTGTTATTATTTTACTACAAATACTCACAATTTCCCGAGTCTCCAGTGGCACTGTGCCCTTGACCAAGCCATACATATACTCAGTGTAGGACGGGCAGTTGACAATGTGGATCTGTGACAAACGGACTGGCCAAGCCTCCTGAAAAACGAATAAAAGTATATTAATTAAATCAATGTTATGTAATTGTGAAAATGCTTGAGTACAAACCCTGCGTAGTATTGTAGGTGTTTCTAGTCTAAAAAGCTTGTTATATTTATGATATGAGAGGGCCATAACTCACCAATAAGAAGATTATAAACTTCTGGAAGAAAAATACATTTGATTTTGCGACCATCTTGAGCGTAAATTCTCCTATATCCAAAATTACGACATGGTTCTCAGGAAGCACATCTTTTTCCTGCCTGAGCCAATGATCAGTTTGCAACCCGAATGATTTGTGGACGTCGTAGAATTCATAACTCTCTGAGTTAGTAAGACGGTGAATTAGGATCTCATCAACACCGGCGGTGTATGTTGTGACATTTCTGAAATAAATATTTTAGAAAATAATTAAGTTTGTCATAGCAGGAACGGAGGCAAGGAAGGGGTACGATCGATAGACAAGGCGATGGTGGACAGAAATTCAGAATGTGTTGAAGGAAAAAAAGAGGAAATTCAAAGAATGGCATGTTGGTTGAAGTTGAAAATTTTAGTTTGAAACATTTCGCTTTCCATCAGGCGAGATCGAGGTCAGAGGCAGGCCCATATTGTAATAAAAAAAAAATTAAAAGAAGAATGAGTACGATGCTCTTAGGAAAGTACCAAGAAAGCTGTGGAGCTAAATCCAGGACAAGCTTTATGACGCACTTTATAGACATTGCGATAATATTTTCTACACCATACCTGGAAACGGTATATTTTAGTTACGGAGATGTTGGGGGTCAAAGTTCCAACTTTCTGACAAGTTTTTTTTTTTTTTTTTTGTAAGATTTTTACTTTAAAAACCTTCATGACCCCCGTACTATTCACCACAAAACATGATTTTTCACCTCAAAAAAAAGTCGTTTCCCAGCAATAATTTTTGCTTAAAGTTACTTAGTTTGATGTACAGATTGCTCGGTTGACGGCTTCGTGATGAGGTTGTTTACACCCTATATAAAAGATAGGTGTAGGGCTATTTTGAAAGACTGATGAATAAGGAAAACAAGTGAGGGATAAGTTATTTATGTAAGTATGGATGAAGTGAGAATAGCAGATAATGGAATGTAAAATTGTAAAGCATTAAGACCTGACGGAGTACCAGTTGGTGTGTTGGTGTGTGTGTGTAGATTTGTGGAATAAGCCGTATGGATGATGAAGATTTATGTTAGGGTTCTTACAGACGAGCGGCACGTTGCCGTCGCCACCTGTTGACGACTGCCGCCCGGCGCGTCGACGGCAGCCGTCGACAAGTGGCGACGGCTGCAGTTTATCTGCCGTTGGCAACGTGCCGCTCGTCTGTAAGAACCCTTATAGGATAATTGTTCACTTACGTGATATCAAACGCTGTTTGCAATCTCGGTGACAGTGGATCCCTGTTAGTGAATATTTCACTCATGGTGGCGCGGCCGGTGCAGAAGTCCTCTATGCATCTCTTGGTCCGCTCTAGACTGCAGTGACAGCTGAAGATAAACTTCTTTATTAGGTTGTCCTCTGAAACAGTTAGAATGATGATGTACCTTTTGCCATTGGTACCTTCTATTACCCGTGTGTTGCTCCGAAATTATCCCACCGGAACGATACTCAACGCAATCTGTCGTCCAGAATTTTAGGTCAGTGACTGAAATAATTACAAAAAATTAACTTAAAAAAAAACTTTTACTAAAATGAAAAGAAGACAGGATCAACTTTACTAACAGAAAGCTTATAAATATAAAAAGAAGATTTTAATTAAGCAGATTGTTTTGATTTAAACATTTAGATACCTACATATTATTTAAGTTTTTAGTAGACCACATTATTCACAAACTATAAACAGACTTAATTATAATAAACACAACAGTAAACTCTTCTCAAAATAATTATAGTTCTCACGCTAATATTACTACTGCACTATGTGGCATCGTATAAATAAATAAATTTAAAAAGGCCCTTTATTTCATGAAGCAATACTTTTTAAGTTTTTAGTAGACAGCATTATTCACAAACTATAAACAGACTTAAAATAATAATTATTGTAATAAACACAACAGTAAACTCTTCTCAAAATAATTATAGTTCTCACGCCAATATTACTACCACACTATGTGGCATCGTATAAATAAATAAAAGAAAAAAGGCCCTGTAGCACCACCGAACGCACAACACTACTGTGTCGGGACGTGACTCACACACACAACGTTAGGCCGCTGCCTCGCCAATATAAACGGACGCCGCGGCCACGAGCCCTCAGTAGCGGCGGAGGGGCAAGAAGAGGAAGCGAGGGGGTAAAGGTAAGCTACCAGCGCCCCCCACCGCTGCTGAGGGAGACCAACCGGGTGACCTGCCAACGACCCTGGCGCGGGCTGAAACTCCGGAAGCAGTCCCACAGCACCCAGAGAAGAGGAAGATCGAGAGGCCGACAGCTGGCGCCGGCATGGCGCCAGCTGAAGAAGCCAAGAAGGAATTCACAGCACGCGCCATCCGGCTGCTGATGGACCTGATCAGCGCCATCAGGCAGGGTCGGGACGTGGAACTGGTCGTCCTTGACGGCCTGGCTGCGTTGCTCTCCTTGTACCGTGGATAGACCGTCTAGGATGACCCAATGGAGCGTACGCAACCGGCAAGGCGTAGTCGCTCCCCTCCGCCGCCCCGTCATCATCGGATTGACCCAGGTAAGCTGTTTCTCGACTCCACACACATCACTCACACCTAGCTGCGCGACTTGTTCAAGTTAATATAGGCAGGGCGCGCAGCCATAACCACACATGCATTCTCTACACTCACGTAGACACACGCGTGGACGCGGCTCTCGAACCCGCGGAAAACGCATACATGGGCGGTGTTACACATACAATACCGCCCACACACACACTTCGTTTCCTCAGCCCGAGCCACTGCCGACTAGCTCTGGTTAGTGGGGCGGGCGGAAATCACACATCCACTGTAGGTGCGCTGTAAGTCGGTGCCTCTGGCGCATGTTGCTATCATGCGCCCATATGACCATTGGACAGTGTCCAACCTATCGACGCCGACGGGTCCGTTTTAGCGGACCGAGGTATGGCCGCCGCGGTAAGAGGGCATAGCCCTGCCGCCTGCCGCGCCCCCTGGCGGGGGCGCAGCGAATTCCAAGAGACGAGCCCTCAGTCTGCGTTAGCGCGCCGCTGTTTCCACGCATTGGAAGAGCTCGCCTAGCCTACACGCCCCTCTCCCCTCGCGCCCCACGGTGACGTATCCTTCTTGTTTCATGACGCACCTCGCGTCACGAACTGGCCGGGAACGTATCGTGTCATCATTCAACATTTCAGCCGAAAGACGTCCACTGCTGGACATGGGCCTCCCTCAAGTGTCGCCACATTGACCGGTCCCGTGCGACTCGCATCCAGCGGATTCCCGTAACCTTCACCAGTTCATCGGTCCACCTAGTGGGAGGCCTTCCAACGCAACGTCTTCCGGTTCGCGGTCGCCACTCCAGAACTTTTCGGCCCCATCGGCCATCCGTTCTGCGAGCAATGTGCCCTGCCCACTGTCACTTAAGTTTGGTAATTCTTCGGGCTACGTCGGTGCTCACGATGCTCCGTGTAAACTATCTCCACACTCCAAGGCGCTCTTCCCTAGCGACCAAAATAATAGCAGCAATGACGTTGAAATTGTATCTTTGGAAGTTGAAGAGGTCTCATCGGATACGCTGGACGCAACTCAAAAGTCACAGCTGATGGAAGTGCTATGGGATTATCAAGAAGTTTTCAGTGAAGGTGAAGAACCGACCACACTCGCTGACCACTGCATCGACACAGGTGAGCATAACCCCGTCTCTGTACCTCCATACCGCTTCTCACCGCCGCGCATGGCTATGTTAAAGAATGAGGTAAAGAAGATGTTGGACAGTGGAGTAATTGAAGCCTGCTCATCACCCTGGTCTGCACCTGTTGTCATGGTACCAAAGAAGGACGGTTCATTACGAGTTTGCGTTGATTACCGTGGATTTAATGCCATAACGGTCCCCGACAAGTATTCTATCCCTCGCATTAATGACCTGCTTCATGCTGCTAAGCCAACGCCTTTCATGTCGACCCTGGATTTACGCGCTGGCTATTGGCAAGTGAAAATAAAGCTCTAGAATCAGGATAAGACGTCATTTATAACTCCATTAGGTATATACCGTTTCAAGAGGATGCTCTTTGGACTTCGCAACACACCCTCTAAATTCCAGGGTCTGATAGACAGGATTCGAGTTAGCTTGGAGAATGTAAAGATGCTGGCGTACCTAGACGATCTGATAATTTTTTCGTCTACCTATCAAGCACACCTAACGGATTTGGGTAAGGTGCTAAGCAAGCTGAAAGAAAGCAACCTTCATGTAAATTTTAGTAAGTGCTGATTTTGTTGCTCAACAATTAAGTATTTAGGGCACATTATTACTCCAGAAGGTCTGAAGGCTGATCCTGAGAAAGTAGCGGCAATACTAGCCTATCCAGCACCCAAGAATTTGAAGCATTTGATGACGTTCCTGCAGCCTGTTCCTGGTACAGGCGATTCATACCAAACTTTGCTGGAATCAGTGAACCACTACCCCGTTTAACTAAGAACAACGCGGTATGGACTTGATCAGCGGAACAGGAGCAGTCTTATCCAGAGCTCAAAATACGTCTTACATCCACCCCTGTGTTACGTCAAGCCGACGAGACGAGAGGCTACATTATCAAAAGTGATGCAAGCAACTATGCACTTGGAGCAGTTCTAGTGCAGGGGGAGGGACAGGACGAGCATCCCGTCGAATATGCCAGTAGGCTGATGATCCCTGCAGAACGCAATTATTCCACAACCGAGGGAGGCTCTCGCAGTAGTTTAGGCGATTAAAAAAATTCCGTGGATACATTGAAAGTCTCCCAGTAACAGTGGTTACGGACCATCAAGCCCTGAGGTGGTCGATGTCGTTACGGCCTCCAACTGGTCGATTAGCTAGATGGGCTTTGCAGATACAGGCGTATGATATTACTATCAAGTATACACCCGGTAGGATGAATGTGGTTGCAGACACGCTGTCCAGGCCTATTTGCGATGAAAGCACCGAAAACACCTGTGGAGTGTGTAGCATAGCCGTGGATATGCCGCAGAGACCAACATCTGAAATTAGGGCAGAACAGCTAAAGGATGAACACATCACTAGCATTGTAACTGCCTTAGAGGATGCAGATCGTAAAGATAATGCCGTGTACTGGAGCAACAAAAGGTACGTCATGAACAACGGGTTGTTGTACCGATATCACCCGTCGGATGACTCCGATGAGGCTCAACTCGTAGTTCCTCAACATGAATGGGCAAACGTACTTTCAGTATACCACGATGGCCCTTTGCCGGGGCATTACGGCGCTGATAAGACATATCAACGCATCTCGAAGCGATATTATTGGAAGGGTATGAGAAAATATATCGAAGCATATGTTAAGAACTGTGTTGCATGCCAGAGATTTAAGCCGTCCAACCTGAAACCAGCTGGTTTGCTCCAAACCACACCCGTCAACCAACGTTTCGAAACCCTCGCCTTTGACTTGTTTGGACCTTTGCCGTCAACGACTAGTGGCAAGACATGGATACTAATAGACATAAGTTGGAACTCGAAGTGACTTATAGCAAAGCTGCACCAATGAATAAAAGTACCTTCTGTATGGCTAAAAAAAATATTTAACAAACTACCTAAAAAAATAAAAACGTTAAATCTGGATAATTTCAAAACACAATTATTAAGAATATTGATCATCATCATCATCATCAGCCTATTAATGTTCCCACTGCTGGGACACAGGCCTCCTCTCTATGAGAGGGAATGGGCTATAATCCACCACGCGGGCCCAGTGCGGATTGGTAGATGTCACATGTCTTCGAATTTTTGGTTCTAGGACATGCCGGTTTCCTCACGATGTTTTCCTTCACCGTTTTGAGAGCAGTGGTGATGAAATAAATTACACAAAGTAATGTGCCTGCCTGGGTTCGAACCCACGACTTACTGTTCGAAAGTCGGGGCCACCACCACTGGGCCACCGCTGCTCTACTGGGCCACCGCTGATCAAGGAGAAGAATATTGATAAATAAATGCTATTACTCACTACAGGAATACTACAACAGCCCATAACGTCCACTGCTGGACATAAGCCTCTCCCATGATGGGAGGAATTTGCCGTAATCTCCACGCTTGGCAGGCGGATTGGAGATCGCAGTGATGGAAGACTAACAGAAAACGCTGCTGCCCATTCTCTGGTCTACGGAGGCGCAAGGTGTTCTGCCTCAGACATTAGTCGCCTTATACGACACCCGTGAGTGGAATGGGTTGGTTCTATTCTACTCTGCCGGATACCACACGGCAGGGACTACAGGAATATTTGGACGATAATTCTATAATTTCTGCTCCAGAAAATTGTACATCACCTCACCTATTTTGACGATTTAGAATCATATTTGACATTAATATTAAGACATGTAGCCTACTCTATTTGACATTTTTATTTAAATCGATATATTCTCTATTTATACTGGCTAATTAATCTATTTGACATTTTTATTGAAATTGACCTATCTATTTATTGATTTTATTACATAAGAGAAAGTCTACATCTCTAAATATATAAAAGAAGAAACTGACTGACTGACTCAAACTCAAACTCAAACTCAAAGCATTTATTTCAATTAGACCATTAGACCACTTTTGAAAGTCAAAATTACAAAAAAACAAAACAAAGCTACAGTCCCAGACACAAGACATAATAACTTGAGAAAGTACTGTAGTTGCCCATTCCCTAGCGTAGATCTCTATGGAGAAGAACGGGCAAGAAACTCCATGGACACTCTTTTAAATCAAAATATTGTTACAAAATCTTGGTTACATCATTCATGTTGAGATTATAGATATATGTGAGAACGATGTAGAAAGACGTGCACATTATGAGCGTCCAGAGTAAAACATTAAATCAACAAATTAAAAATAAAGTAATTAAAATGAACCGTGGCAGCTAAGAGATGACCAGTCCCAACTGACAGCGCCCGATCACGAACAAGACGCATGTATCGGCGCCATTCAACTCAACCATATTGAAGGGAACTAAATGACCCGACACACCCGCCACCATCAGCGAGAAATTTGAGTGAGCATGACTTTCTCTCAGCCACCAAGGCATATTCAAGTCAATGAAAGATAACTAAATGCAAATGGTAGCTTAACAATACATGGTCCTCACACATGTGCTATGCAATTATACAATACTAGGAGATGGAATCTATACAAAGCAAAGATACTTTTACAATCTTCTGCAGCTAGCACAATAAATTGCCCAATTAGTTTTCCCCTATGGTTGTGGAGCAGGACCAGCATTGAGCCAAGCATTTTTATCATCAATGTAATCCACCAACTTATAATATGCTTGCCTACATAGTGTGCGTTTTATGCAAGATTTAAATTTCGTCTCATTCAGTTGTAGAATGTGGGGAGGTATTTTATTGTAACATTTTAAACAGTACCCCATGAAAGATGAATCCACTTTAGCAAGCCTGAAACCTGGCTGAACTAGTTGGTCCCTATTTCTAGTAGTATAGTGGTGTCTGTCACCTCTTTTACTGAATAAATGCAGATTTTTCCTAACGTACATGATATTTTCATAGATGTATTGACAAGGTACTGTCATGATATTAATTTCCTTAAACAGTTCTCTTAGAGAATCGTGTCTACGTAATTCATAAATGGCTCTGATAGCCCTTTTCTGCAGAATAAATATAGACTCTATGTCTGCAGCGCGTCTCCATAGTAAAATACCGTATGACAAAATACTATGAAAATAACTAAAATAGACTAGCCTCGCCGTATCAACATCAGTAAATTGACGGATTTTTCTAACAGCATACGCTGCTGAGCTCAGCCGTCCTGCAAGAGATGTTAAATGAGGACCCCATTGTAGCCTTGAGTCGAGCGTAATTCCCAAGAAAACCGTTTTATCGACAAATTCTAGTTTCTCTTGATTCAATACTACGTCACAATCACAATCACGACTTTTTACATTTGGTAAAGGAAATCTAATGCACTTTGTTTTTTTCCCATTTAGAACTAAATTATTAGCGGTAAACCAATAATGAACCTGCAGCAGGGCGTTATTTACGTCGTCCAGATTTGTGGCACGTCTGTTTATCCTAAATATTAAAGAAGACTGACTCATCTATCAACGCACAGCCCAAACCGCTGGGTCTACAGATTCCAAATTTGGCAAGTAGGTTCCTTGTGTGGTCTAGGGGTGAATTAAGAAAGGAATTTTTCAAAATACTCCCCCTAAGGGGGTTAAACGGGGCTCCAAAGTTTGTATGGGGAAACAAGATTAGTTAGACTATTTTATTCGAAACTTCACAGTAGTGCTCCTTTTGATAAATGAGTAGAAACGGGTTTCAGGGTTTTTCAGAATTCAACCCCTAAAGGCGGGAATGGGGTAGCAAAGTCTGAAAATCAACATCGGAATTTTTTGTATGGTGTATCGGGTCGGGTGTGTTACAAAAACAACGATTTTAAGATTTAATGTGGCGGACCTGAAATCCATCATCATCCCCTGCTGGGGTGCGATGGGGTTGAAGTCTAAAAATCAATATGGGTGTCGATACCGAGATAATCAGGGGTGCAAATTACGAAAATGGCATTTATTTTGAGATCCAGAAGATGGCGGATTCGACTTCGATGCAGGGTTATTGTTGATTTAATGTGATGATTGTGATAACGATTATGATGATTATGATAATGATGATAGTGATTGTGATAATGATGATAGTGATTGTGATAATGATGATAGCGATTGTGATAACGATGATGGTGATTGTGATAATGATATTGATACGCGAGATAACGATAATGATGATTTTGATAACGAGGATGGATATTGTGATAATGATGATTGTGATTACGATGATAATGGTTGTGATTACGATGATGATGATTGTGATAATGATGATTGTGATAATGATGACAGTCATTGTGATAACGATGATGGTGATTGTGATGGAGATTGTGATAGTGATGGTGATGGTGATGGTGACTGTGATGGTGATGGTGATTGTGATGGTGATGGTGATAGTGACTGTGATTGTGAATGTGATGGTGATTGTGACAGTGATGGTGATTGTGATAATGATGATGATGATGATTGTGATAATGATGACGATGATTGTGATAATGATGATGATGATTGCGATGATCATGATTATGATTACGATTACATAGATTGTGATTACGATGATGATAATTGTGATAACGATGATGGTGATTGTGATAGTGATTGTGATAGTAATTGTGATAGTAATTGTGATTGTGATGGTGATTGTGACAGTGATGGTGTTTGTGATAATGATGATGATGCGCGTGATAACGATAATGATGATTTTGATAACGAGGATGGATATTGTGGTGATAATGATTGTGATTACGATGATAATGGTTGTGATAACGATGATAATGATTGTGATAATGATGATAGTGATTGCGCTAACGATGATAGTGATTATGATTGTGATGGTGATAGCGATGGTGACTGTGATAGTGATGGTGATTGTGATGGTGATTGGGATGGTGATTGTGATGGTAATTGTGATAGTGACCTTCACTGATTGTGATGATGATGATCATGATTGTGATTACGATGATAATGATTGTGATTATGATGATAATTAGTGTGATAACGATGATAAAGATTATGATAACGATGATGGTGATTGTGATAGTGATATTCTATTTATAAACACAATTTGGATATTAAAAAAATGTTATTGCTTTGCAGAAATTAAAAAAAAAACATTCACCTCCGACTATAGTCATTGAACCAATTTTTGGCTAAGTTTATGTATAGTTTTCTGTAGCAATTTTCATTCCCGCACATTTGTTGGGAAATGAAAAAAATCGCACACGTGTTAAATACATTGCATGTTGAACCTAATCGTAGTGCGATAAGAACCAATTTCGAGAAAGTGCAAATAATATTTCGAACAGTAGGTATCTTTTCAGATGCTAACGATGCTACGAACTACTAGTTGTAACACAAGTGACCATCAGCCAAAATGTCATGTTAATAAACGTTAAAAATAGAAAAGTACCTAGTTATGTAAATGAAGAAGAAACCAAGTTTGTTATACAGGGTGTAAACAGACGAAGCCTTCACGAAGCCGTCAACCAAGCATTCTGTAGGTACATCAAACAAAGTAACTTTACGCGAAGATTATTGCTGTTAAATGACTTTTTTTTTGGGGTGAATAATCACGTAACATACTAACATAACATCACGTAACATTAACATAACATAACAGTACAATAACGATAGGACTCAATGTAAAGCACTCAAAACATTGTGCTGATAGATGGATTGAATAGTAAGGGAGTCGTGAAGGTGTTTAAAGCAAAAATCATATTTAAACGTATTAAAAAAAAAGCTTGTGCAAAAGTTGGAACATTGACCCTTAATACTCGTAACTCCGTAACCAGAAGGTTCCCAGGCATGGTCTAGAACAAAAAAAATATTTTTACACCCTTTATAAGTATGGCGGCATCGGTATCTACAACGACAATATGAACTACGCATGTATATGCCTTCCTATACCCATATTGGATGTAATGATTTTAGTCTAGATAATATTATTTAATGGGTCCCGACTGTTGCAGTCAATATGTTCCGTATTAGAATTTATTATGGAACTTGTTTTTTTCTTTTCAGTTTTGATTTAAATTTATTAGTAATTTTTACGCAGTCGGGTTTTTTAAATTATTTTTTACATTTTCGTAGATAGTTGAGCGCCAAGACCACCTATGTAAAGCTCTCCCAACCAGTCGGATCAATAGCGCAAGCGTTAAGATGTCTTTTTAACACGGCCCTGTAGCGGAGATATTGACCGCCATGCTTCCGTTTGCCCTCTGTCATTTCAGAGTAGAAGACTACTTTGCTTCATGCGAAGGACATGCCCACACCACCTGACTTGGCACTGCATCAGTAGAGCTTCTATGCCATACATGTCAGAACGGCGCAGAACCTTAGTATTAGGAACGCGGTCCTGCCACTTAATGCCTAGGATGGATCTCAGACACCTTAGGTGAAATGTGTCAAGTTTCCCAATGTCTTGTCTGGTTTAAAAAGACACCATGTCTGTGCGCCATAAAGAAGGGCAGGTAGGATTAACGCCTTGTAAACACTAATTTTTGTCTCTAGCTTTATGTCATGGGATCTCCAGACACGGTCATTAAGTCGTTCAAAGTTTGCAGCAGCATTTGCATTGCGCGATGGTATCTCCGAAGACAATGTGTTATCATGCCTAATGTTGTTCCCAAGATATTTAAACTGCATGACTTCCTGTAGTGGTTTCCCATCTAGATTCAGAGTGGTATCATCAGCTTGGCAGCCTCGTGGTGGTTGTTTGAGGACTTGGGTCTTGGAAGCGCTGATCACTAGGCCGAATTGTTGACAAGAATAGTGTAGTGCGTCAAAATAGTTTTGGAGATTCGCGATGCTTTCGGACATGAGGCACACATCGTCAGCGTAAAGTATCTCCAGAATGGAGATCTTTTGCAGTTTTGATTTTACCTTAATATCTTACGATAATATATTGAAGCCTAAGGTTTGACCATAGAAAGGGCCTGACTTGGCTAGTTCTTATATTATAGCCATCGCAAGTTCTAAAGCGTTAAGTTCTTATTTTATTCTTCCGAAAATTTGGCTTGCTGGTAGAAACTAGCCATCGAACTTCGGGCTCTTTCATGACTGCTTTAATAATAATAACTTAATAATAATTCGTATATGAGAACTAGCCAAGATAGATAAGATATTAGGCTTCCAAAAAAAAAAGTAAAAAAATTAAGGGTGGTATTCAACCCGGTAAACATAATTATATTCACGTGAAGACCTTAAATCCACATAAAGACCGGCTGTCATCAATTTTGATTGCAGATTCTTACATTATTACAGGAACTTTATGTGAGTGTTCCCAATAGAATCAATTAATTGAAAAATTATAAAAAAAAAATGAAAAAAAATACTAGTTTCTGATTTATTCCTTTGTATTTACCCAACTACCTATCTGGATGCCAAATTTGAACTTTCTAGGTCATCTGGAACTATTAGATACTTGAAATACCCACCAGCTTCAAGTTCTCATGAATAACCCTCTGGGCTACTCGGCCAGTAATAGTTGTAGGTACATACGTATAAACTTTTTGATGTGGTCAGTGATGAGCTTCACGAGCTGATTTAATTTTCTCTTGTAAGCTCCTGCTTAAAAAAAAACATTAAATATTTTTTAATGACGCAAAAATCCAGTCTTATTGGCAATTATATCAGCTGCTAAACTGAGAAAAGAAATCTCATGTAGCGCATTTACGCTTTAAACTAACAGACAGACACTTCGGTAAGACGTTTTCGCGTTAGACATATCTAATATTGATTGACGGCACAATTGGCGCAGTGGCTGAGCGATTGTGTATCTGAGTTGATGTTTGTAAACACAATACAGGATACATTCCTAGTGAAGAAAAAAGTAATATGTAAGATGAAATAATATCTAGGTAAGTACCTACTTAAATGGAGGTATGATGAACAGGTTGTAAAGTTTCTCATTACTCCATAGAAAAGGGAGGGTTCTCTGACCTGACGGTGTTGTGTCTGGTAGGCTTCTGGCTGAAGGTTGATTGTCGCCGCTTGGGCATTGGCGGATTGTGCGCTACGCTAACATGCGTAGTTCATATTGTCGTTGTAGATACCGATGCCACCATACATAAAAAGGGTGTAAAAATATTCTTAACGAAGCCGAAAGGCACTTGTACTTTTGCACAAGCTTTTTTTTAATACATCGTTTAAATGTATGATTTTCGCTTTAAACACCTTCACGACTCCCTTACTATTCAATCCATCTATCAGCACAATGTTTTGAGTGCTTTACATTGAGTCCTATCGTTATTGTACTGTTATGTTATGTTAATGTTACGTGATGTTATGTTAGTATGTTACGTGATTATTCACCCCAAAAAAAAAGTCATTTAACAGCAATAATATTCGCGTAAAGTTACTTAGTTTGATGTACCTACAGAATGCTTGGTTGACGGCTTCGTGAAGGCTTCGTCTGTTTACACCCTGTATAACAAACTTGGTTTCTTCTTAATTTACATAACTAGGTACTTATCTATTTTTTTAATGTTTTTTATCATGACATTTTTGCTGATGGTCACTTGTGTTACAACTAGTAGTTCGTAGCATCGTTAGCATCTGAAAAGATAGGTACCTACTGTTCGAAATATTATTTTCAATGCACTTTCTCGAAAACTGGTTCTTATCGCACTACGATTAGGTTTAACATGCAATGTATTTAACACGCGTGCGATTTTTTTCATTTTCCAACACGTGTGCGGAAATGAAAATTGCTACAGATAACTAAACCTACACTTAGTCAAAAATTGGTTCAATGACTATAATCGGAGGTGAATGTTTTTATTTTAATTTCTGCAAAGCAATAACATTTTTTTAATATTCAAATTGTGTTTATAAATAGAATATCATAGATTAACATGATTATTTAAAACTAATATTTACTTTTATAAACAAATTAACATTTATTTGTGTTCTAAATTAAAAAATATAAAAAAGGCTATTATGCTGTTTAGCGGCTTCATACCTTTGCTTTTCATTCAACCTGGTGAAAGCAAAGCGCGGGAAAAAAGAAAAACAAAATCATAGTTTCCTAATAATTCATGACTGAAATATTTTTAGTTGTTTTGATTTATTTCTTCAAAAGTGTATTGAAAAACGTCGTTTGATACACGTGGACATTTCTTATTGCAGTTCTCGGTTCAAAAACACCCTCGCCTACGGCTCGGGAGTTAATTCGGATGCAATAACAAACTTTCTCCACTTGTATCAAAATGTACTATTCTGAAAATATTCTGTTACTATGCAACCAACCTACTTTTTCAACATCTTTCCTAAAATGTATTGTGTTCTCCAGGATGCTGTGGGTCGAAACAACCACTAGGTATGAGTAACCTTGACAATAGTAGCTGACAACTAGTAACACTTGTTTTCAAAATCAATAGGTATTTATAAAGTTTCCTAGAATATTGCGCTTTTATCAGGCTTTGCTAACAGGTCTACACAAATGATTTTGGAACAAGAATAACTGGATCTGGCGAAAAACATAAGGAAATACCAAGATCGCAATATTCGCAAAAAATAAGAGTGCATGTGTCGTTCTTCGGGGCTAAGTCGGCCCGTGGATGGGTGGCATCAAATATCGAGTTCCGTCCCGCTGTCATTTGTAGATCTTTAAGCCCGAAAATCTGACAAGCAGTTTTACCGTATGGGTCGTGGAGGTCAGATAGGCAGTCGCTCCAAGTAAAATACTGGTATTTAACTGCATGCGGTTAGTCTGCAAGCCGACCTCAACATAGTTGGGAAAATACTAGACAGGATGACGATGATAAATCGTCTGATGCATAAGTATTTATATACTTTTACCAAAACAGTATACTTAGGTTAAAAATATAACTCTGTTTTGTTTTTTGGGACGTTGTTATGACAGATACCATTTAGAGTGCGAAGCACTACTTACTGTACTTGAAGTTTCAATAAATAAATATTACATACTTTAGGTACCCACTTACCGAAATTTTTGGGTAGTGTCGATTCCTTAGCCAGCCAGTCTTTGATAGCAGCCACATCTTTGTCACTTACTTGGGGCATCTGAAAAGATACTGTTTGAATATTATTTTCTGAAAATATTCTATTACTATGAAACCAACCTACTTTTTTCTATCTTTCCTAAAATGTATTGTGTTCTCCAGGATGCTGTAGGTCAAAACAACCACTAGGTATGAGGAACCCTGACAATACCAAAGACTATCACGTAGTAGACTAAGTAAATTCATAATGGGGAATTTTCCAGTGCTTTTTATGAACGGACTAGATGGCGCTGACCTTGGGAATAATATAATGGATCGTTTTTATGTCCACAAAGCCTTAACTGAAGTAAGGAGGAACCTAAGCTCGACTCGACGCACCAGGAGTTTATACGTAACGCAAAAACACTCAGGGGAACAATAGCAAAAACCATGCAAAAACTTGTACTTAGTTCAGTTCAGTGATGCAAAAGAACAGTAGACTTTTTAGGTTAAAAATGTTTGACAGAAAAAAGGTTCTTTACAGTTCTCACTTTATAAACAACAATGAATAACAAAGAAATTTTACAATACAATGAGTTTGACATGTGTCGAGAGTTTTTTTTTGAGCTGCTAAAATATTTTACCATTGACCTATAATATAATACGTAGTAAATTCTTTTTCCATTGGACTTTACTAGAACGCTGCTTAAAAAATATTCCCAAAGTTGATCAGCGCCATATATTGATAATACTGAAGCTTTGTGACAAACGTCAGTGGAAAATTTCTCATTATAGTATGTGTGTGTGAATAGACCTCTTTACAGAGGTCTGTGAGGCTGCTGAACCAACGCTCAACGGCTACCAGTCCTGAGGTTGATGTCGATTTGGGTCGGACAAAAAGTGAAAATGAGTTATTCCATTAGGAATTACTAAATGTGATAAACACTAAACTAGAAAGGCAATTAGAAGCAACTTTTAGAAAACTAAGTTATGATCATCGGCAGGATTATTTTCAGGGTGCATCTTCAATTCGACGAAAACATTTTGAAAATTTTGCACTCCATCTCTGATAAATCAGGTTTTTGTTTGTCAATTCATACAAGGACATACTCTTTCGACTCATGCAGACAAGTCTATCAATCGAATCTTGGATTGTTTAATTACAAGCGAATGCTCCCGGTGAGGGAGTGCCTTAAAAAAATCCCGTGATCAAGATTTCAAATGCTCATAATTGCTTTTTTTCTAACCTAATAAATACATTACCTTGAATTAATTACAATAACACGAAAATAGTCCTCAATGTCACGTCTAACAATAAATTTATTCGACTTCACTCAATGGTGCCTCAAGCGTTACTAAATAAATAAATTAAAAGAAAAACTGGTTAAATTTTTAAGATTTCTAAGACTGAACGAACACTAGACGACTCATTCTATATATATTAGTCTATGAGACGACTTCGTGAACTCACGACATGCACTAAGGGTTCTGTGGTAATGTGATTGTCGCAACAGCAATCTGTAGGTAAAAAAATATTGCCAAAATATGGCGATAGGTTGTTGCAACCGCAATTTGTAAATTGCGATGCTATCATAGTAAATGTTATGTGATTGTACCGCGGTCAAGACTTGTAAAAAGCAAGGTCTTACAGCACAAGTAAAGGGAAAATTGCAAATAAAATTGCCAATATCTTTTTATCGTGACTCAGGCAGGACCTTGATTTTTATACACCTTATAGGGACTATAGACCTCAGTATCTGGTATAAATTTTAACTTGCTAGGTCTACCCGTTCCTGAAAAAGTAGGTGGTGACAGACGGACAAGAGAGTGATCTCATGAGGGTTCCTTTTTTACCTTTTTAACGTACGGAACCTTAAAAACCTATCTATTTTACTATTGATTCTGGTCGAGAATCATTAGCATAAATGCCTCCTTGAATTTGACTAGGATGCAAAACGACACCTTGTAATAAATTAGTCCTTTTTAGGTTAATTATCAGCATTCTCCTGTCCTCATCCCAATATATTTGTGGTCGGCGCAGCATGTCTTCTTCTTTCATACTTACTTGTCATCTCATCAGACACTGCCTTTCTTGTCATATCATCCTCCACACAGTCCATCCATCGTTGCTGTAGTCTTCCTCTACTCTTATACCTACCCATCCACATTCCACATTCTCAAATTTTCCATTTCAGGGTTCCGCACCTAAAAAGAAAAATAAACCCTTATAGGATCACTTTGTTATCCGTCTGTGTGTCTGTCTGTCTGTCAAGACCCTTTTTCTCAGGAATGCTTAGAGGTATCATGTTGAAATTTATGTCAAATATTCGGATCTATGGTCTCTTTGACGCGACCAATAGATATGACCGTTTATGTCGCAAATTTGGCGACATTACGTCAAAACCTATAGGGTACTTCCCGTTAACCTAGAATCCTGAAACTTGGCAAGAAGTAATGTCTTACAGAACATGTAAAGGAAAATCTGAAAACCGTAAATACGTAGTATGTAAAAAAAAATAGGGAACGTGCAGAAACAAACAGCACTAAATCGACAAAAGAGACACTATGCGGACAGTAAAGGAAACTTAAATCTGCTGTTATCGTGCTTTCAATCTATGTAAACAAAATAATCTCTTCAATTATATTATTTTTGAATATGCTAAAAGGTATAATATATGGGTTCCAGTCTATCAATAATGATCGTCAGCGTAATATGAATGTGAATTTTATATCTTTCGTTTACTTCCTCGAATGAAAATTGTGATGCATGAAGAATGGTGGCATAACTAAAACAGCTTTCTTATTTTCAACACATGTTTTAATGGAAGGGAATCCTTTATCAGCGAGAACAGTATCTCCAGGCTCTAACAAATCAATTAGTTCACAATCATTTGGAAGCAATCACTATAACGCCCTCCGTAGCATTTAGATACAAAACTTATGAAACCACAAGGAGTGCAGCCAACTAAAAACTTTATTGTAGGTAACCATGTTTATAATCTGAGTACATGTGGACTCTTTGATTAACTGTTGAGGGATATTCGGTGTGAACTTCAGTGCAGTCTAGTAGAACACGTGTATGGTGAAGTATAAATGTGTCTGGCATGTTTGTATGGACGGTTGATTTTGAGGGCCTTTTCAATGCAGAGTGTAACAAAAACAAGTTGATTTCAAATATTTTTCTTTACTGCGTTTATCCATTTTATGCATTTTTCACTTGGTATGAGAGTACTATTCTTTGAAAAGTAATAGAATTTTACGCTATTTTTATTTATTTTCATTTTTGTGGATGTATTGGTACATCCAAAAATGCAACAATGCATTATGATTGGCTAGGATAACAATTTTCACTGTGTGTCAAGTATTAATAGAGTACAAGATTCGAATTGGCGACGCCAGTCGGCAGCACCGTCGTTGTACACGTTCCCTATAGTGTAATATTTACCTACAAATTTATGCGGAACCTTTGGTGTGCGATTCCGAATCGCACCTGTTTAGTAAATGTTTAGTTTTAATTATTCTATCTATAGTCATCATACTTATACATATGGTTTTGAATTAAATTCATAGATTATTTTGGCAATCACAAAGAACAAGTTAATTTAAATCGCCTTTTACAATAATTGAGGATATTTTTATTTTTAGCTAACAATCTGCTAGCTTATTAATTAAAACTAGAAACCAGTTTTAAAAGCGATTAAGACATTTTTCGAGACACTTGTACAAGCAGCGTCTTTAACACTTACACGAGCGGAGCGAGAGTGAAATTCCATGATTCTGTCTGATAGGGTAACCAACAGAACCGGGACGACTAGCTTATTGACCGGGACACAAGGCCCAAACCGGGATATGTCCTGGTGTACCAGGACGTATGGCAGCCGTAATCTAGAGTGTAGAGGTGTCAATGTCGCCCATTCCTCTGCCGTGGAATGACAGTATTACATTTAATCGTAGGCAGTTTTCAGAAATTCGAGACTTCATTGAAATTTCGAAATCGGGGCCGAAACGTGGACACTCACAATACGGCTGTTCTATAAATTCAAGGTCGCTCACCGATCTACGGAACGGTATATGCTTGGAGTCTCTCTGAGGGACCGTATCCGGAACGAGGTGTTCCGACAGAGAACCAGAGTTGCCGACATAGCTCACAGAATAAGTAAGCTGATGTGGCAATGGGCCGGTCATATTAGCCGTAAAACCGATGACCGTTGGGGTAGGCGTATCGGCAAACGTAAGGTGGGACGCCCTCAATGTGGCTGGTAGAAACTGGATAAGAGTTGCTGAGAATCGAGTTGAATGGCTTACGATTGAGGAGGCCTATGTCCAGCAGTGGACTGCTGTTGGCTGTTGAATTGATGATGATGAAGGATTTTGTAGGAAACAGCAGATTTTTATTTAAATTACCGATGAAAAATTTCTACGTGGAAACCATTTTCGCGTCAGTGTCCCTTCCAGTCTTAATAGTAAGAAGCACGTCAGTCTAACTGATGTAATTATGAATTAAATATATCAAAGAACCTCTAATGATAATACTTTAGGTACAGAGTATTTATCTAAGTGGGACAAAATGGTGGGAACCGAACCTGTAAGAGATACCGGGAAACCTTCTAAGGACACTTTCACTCTTTTTTGGGAAAACAATAACTAGTTTGCCAAGCCAAACATAGTTTGTCTGAGCCCAAGTTACGGGGCTGGAACTCGTCTTAAAAAGACGATCATAGAGCACGCCAACCCGGGGTTGCGGGACTGTTCCGGGGTTGCGGGACTGTTCCGGGGTTGCGGGACTGTTCGAAATAGATACCGTGGCCCCGGAACACAAAGGGCGATGAAGGAACATGGATGGGTTTTAGTCAGTAAAAGTCTGACACTCCCTCCTGCTCCGCCCAGAGCGGGAGAAGTCATTTGATGATTTCCCATCCGAAAAAAAAAAAAAAAAAAAAGAGCACGCCAACGAAATGTGTAAAGTTTGTTAGATCTGTAACCAACCACGAGCGAGTATAGTCAGCCGAGCCTGCCAGCAAGTGCTATCCAACTTGGTCGCAGTGTAATTGCATTTATGAAGTACTCCTGACGAAATAAATTGATAAATCGGTTTGGTCTATAACAAATTATATTTGGCTGAAATCCAATAGGTACATTATATCTATAAATACTGAACTAAAATTAATTATTTCCAGATTTGGAACCAATTGTTAAGCCTAATACTGCTAAAAGTCGGTCAAACCGATCCGAGCAGATTGAGGATGAGCTTTGGTGGACACCGGACTTAGGCAGACAATCTCAGTCAAAGTCTAGTGTCCGGAATCGCGTCTACAATTTTTCCGTACCAAATTGTAGCCCGTAACCAAGTACCTCCCAATTTATAAAAATATCACAATTGATCTAATCTATAGCGAGAGTTCTAAAAGACCCGCTCATGGTAGTATCCACTGCACCATTCTTGACCTTCGTACTGATGTCTGCCTTCCAGAGATCGTCGTTTAGGTAGAATTTCCTGAAAACAGAAATGAAGTAGAAATAATTCTTTATATTCAAGAAGTGAAGAATGACCAGTTTAGGATTGCAAAAAGAAAGACGAAGATAGAATGGAATATCCTGAGCAATCCTACAGTTTGCGAAAGAACCATAAGGTTAGGGGGTTAGGGGAACAAGTTTGCTAGGTGACTAAGGTTGCCTGTCCACTGAAGCGGAGCCAGACTGCGGAGCGGAGAAACTGAGAAATATTAACCAATAGGATTGCATACTGGAGCAGAGCTGAGGTTTTATGCGATCCTATTGGCTAGTATTTCTCCGCTTCTCCGCTCCGCAGCCTAGCTCCGCTTCAATGGACAGGCAGCCTTAGGGATGCTCTCATAAGCGCGGAATCGCACTTTTCCGTTAAGACGTAAAAAGGTAACAGACAGAAAAAAAGGCAGACTGACTGAGTTTCTTTCGCTTTTATAATCAAAAAGCATTTAAAGTAGATATTTGTTGAACAATCTCTGGTCCTACCTGTCTTGGTTAATTTCTTTTACCCAGTTTGAGTTCTGTTCAACCATGCTCTCTGCATCACCACCGTATTCTGAAGGTAGGTACTTCTTGTTAATGTACTTGTGTAACGCCATGTGATCCGTGTGGAAATGAACCTGAAAATTAATAAAATGTTCATCTGTTTTGATATAAATAGAGAACTGATTTTTTAGGAACTATTCCCCATCAAATTAGAAGAATTAATGTAACTTGATTGACCCCATTCATTGAAACTAGCTGTTGCCACGCCATCTACATTGAGTTTTGACCGACCTTCCTCATTGAAATCTTCAGGTATTCAATGGTCTTTAATAAATTATTCTAATACCCAAGAACAGAAACTACCCACTTACTATTTCTGTTTTTATTGAACTACCAATACTTACAATTTCCCGAGTCTCCAGTGGCACTGCGCCCTTGACCAAGCCATACAGGTACTCAGTGTAGGACGGGCAGTTGATTACGTGGATTTGTGACAAACGGACTGGCCAAGCCTCCTGAAAAACGAATAAAAGTAGGAATAGGAATTTCATCAATGACTTGCATTTCATCCGCGACTTCGTCTGCAACAATTGTGATTGATCAGCTAATATGCATGATATAAATATAATTTATAGTTTATAACACCCACAAATAATGTACCTAGCTTTTTGCCAATGAAAGAATTTTTATAATTGTATCATTCGTTCCGGAGCTTACCCCCTACATACAACAAATTTTACATCGTTATCGTAATATTGTAAGTATTCCTAATCTGAAAGCTTAAAATTAACGATTTGACAGGGCCTTGACAAAGTGACACTGTATCAGCGAGAGCAGTGATAAAAAGTCAAAAATGTATCGAATGGACATAAGCAACGCTCTTTGTTGAGATTTTGATTGAGATAATCGAAACATATAAAAGAAGAAACTGACTGACTGACTGACTCATCTATCAACGCACAGCCTAAACCGCTGGGTCTACAGATTCCAAATTTGGCAAGTAGTTTCCCTATGTGGTCTAGGGGTGCACTAAGAAAGGATTTTCAAAATTCACCCCCTAAGGGGGTTAAACGGGGCTCCAAAGTTTGTATGGGGAAACAAGATTAGTTAGACTATTTTATTCGAAACTTCACAGGAGTACTTCTATCGATAAATGAGTTAACATCAGGTCATCAGGTTTCAGGTTTTTTCAGAATTCAACCCCTAAAGGGGAATATGGGGTAACAAAGTCTGAAAATCAACATCGATATTGTTTGTATGGTTTATCGGGTCGGGTGTATTACAAAAACAACGATTTTAAGATATAATGTGGCGGACCTGAAATACCATCATCATCCCCTGTTGGGGTGCAATGGGGTTGAAGTCTAAAAATCAATATGGGTGTCGATATGGAGATTATCAGGGGTGCAGATTACGAAAATGGCATTTATTTTGAGATCCAGAAGATGGCGGATTCGAATTCTATACAGGGTTATTGTTGATTTATTGTGGTGATTGTGATAACGATGATGATGATTATGATACTGATTATGATGGTTGTGATTACGATGATGATGATTGTGATAATGATGATAGTGATTGTGATAACGATGATGGTGATTGTGATTGTGATGGTGATTGTGATGGTGTTTGTGATAGTGATAGTGATTGTGATGGTGATTGTGACAGTGATGGTATTTGTGATAATGATGATGATGCGCGTGATAACGATAATGATGGTTTTGATAACGAGGATAGATATTGTGACAATGATAATTGTGATTGTGTGAAAATGGGTGTACCACAAGGTTCGATATTGGGTCCCTTCCTCTTTTTAGTGTATATTAATGACCTACCCCATTTATTTAACAACCATCCGCATATGGTGTTGTTTGCTGACGATACTTCTTTAATATTTAGGATAAACACACGTGCCACTAATCTTGACGACGTAAATAACGCCCTACTGCAGGTCCACAATTGGTTTACCGTCAATAATTGAGTACTAAATGGGAAAAAGACTAAGTGCATTAGATTTGCTCTACCAAATGTCAAAAGTAGTGATTGTGACATAATATTCAATCAAGAGAAACTAGAATTTGTCGATAAAACGGTTTTCTTGGGAATCACGCTCGATTCAAGGTTACAATGGGGTCCTCATTTAACATCTCTTGCAGGACTGTTAGAAAAATCCGTCAATTTACTGATATTGATACCGCGAGGCTAGTCTATTTTAGTTATTTTCATAGTATTATGTCATACGGTATTTTGCTATGGGGACGGGCTGCAGACATTGAGTCTATATTTATTCTGCAGAAAAGAGCCATCAGAGCCATTTATGAATTACGTAGACGCGATTCTCTAAGAGAACTGTTTATGGAAATTAATATCATGACAGTACCTTGTCAATACATCTATGAAAACATCATGCACGTTAGGAAAAATCGGCATTTATTCAGTAGAAGAGGTGACAGACACCACTATAACACTAGAAATAGGGACCAACTAGTTCAGCCAGGTTTCAGGCTTGCTAAAGTAGATTCATCTTTCATGGGGTACTGTTTGAAATGTTACAATAAAATACCTCCCCACATTCTTCAACTGAACGAGACGAAATTTAAATCTTGTATAAAACGCACACTATGTAGGCAAGCATATTATAAGTTGGGGGATTACATTGATGATAAAAATGCTTGGCTAAATGCTGGTCCTGCTCCACAACCATAGGGGCAAACTAATTGATTGTACTGGTCGGGCATTATTTGAGTCTATCGACACACAAAGAAGAAGATGAAGAATTGATTCCCATGTTGATGTATTGTGGAAGCTGCAGAAGATTGTAAAAATATACCTACTTGCATTGTGTAGATTCCAGTTCTTAGTATTATATAATTGCATAGCACATGTGTGAGTACTTTGTATTGTTCAGCCACCATTTATATTTAGTTATCTTTCATTGACTTGAATATGCCTTGGTGGCTCAGAGATTGTCATGCTCACTCAAATGTCTCGCTGATGGTGGTGGGTGTGTCGGGTCATTTAATTCCCTTCAATATGGTTGAGTTGAATGGCGCCGATGCGCGCGTTATGTTCGTGAGCGGGCGCTGTCAGTTGGGACTGGTCATCTCTTGGCTGCACGGGTTCATTTTAATTCGTTTGTTGTTAAATTGTTGTCTTTTTCTACTCTGGACGCTCTTAATGTGCACGTCTTTCTACATCGTTCTCACATATATGTATAATTTCAAAATTAATGATGTTACCAAGATTTTGTAACAATATTTTGATTCAAAAGAGTGTCCATGGAGTTTCTTGCCCGTTCTTCTCCATAGAGATCTACGCTAGGGAATGGGCAACTACAGTACTTTCTCAAGTTATTATGCCTTGTGACTTTTGACATTCAAAAGTGCCGTAATGGTCTAATTGAAATAAATGCTTTGAGTTTGAGTTTGATTACGATGATAATGGTTGTGATTACGATGATGATGATTGTGGTAATGATGATAGTGATTGTGATAACGATGATGGTGATTGTGATTGTGATGGTGATTGTGATTGTGATAGTGATGGTGATGGAGATGGTGATTGTGATGGTGATAGTGATTGTGATGGTGATTGTGATAGTGATGGATCACCATCACTATCAGGTGATGGTGATTGTGATGGTAATTGTGATAGTGATGGTGATTGTGATGATGATCATCATGATTGTGATTACGATGATAATGATTGTGATTAGGATGATAATGAGTGTGATAACGATGATGGTGTTTGTGATAATGCTAATTGTGATTACGATGATAATCATTGTGATTACGATGATGGTGTTTGTGATAATGCTAATTGTGATTACGATGATAATCATTGTGATTACGATGCATTGTGACTGCGATGATAAAGATTATGATAACGATGATGGTGATTGTTATAGTGATAGTGGTGATCGTGATTGTGATAGTGACGGTGATTGTGATGGTAATAGCGATGGTGATGGTGATAGTGATTGTGACTGTGATTGTGATGGTGATTGTGACAGTGATGGTGTTTGTGATGATAATAATTGTGATGATTATGAAATTTGGCACATAGATGTGTCAAACTTGGTAAATATATTTTAGTTTTTAGTTTCTCCGCCTGAACGATGAGTTGGTTGAACTATCTTAGTCGTAACTAATATCATTTAAATGAGAAAGAAGGCTTGTTTGTTACCCTTTCACGTCTAAACCACTGAACCGGTCATCCTGCATATACGTTGTCAGGTGTACAGAAACGGACATACATAGAACATCATACATAACCTGTAACCGGGTACCTTTCATCAAATCAAATCAAATCAAATCATTTATTTGTGAGAACATGGTCGGTATGTATATTACATGGTCTTGAGTTTATATATATTGTGTCATCACATTCTACCACATGGGCGTACAAATGTTATTAGGTTACATTAGTGATCAATTATATAAAAAAAATATAAAAATAATTGATTTAAACTAATATGTCAGTGTCATTTAAGTAGTCATTCAAATTATAATAACATTTATTACATAAAAAATCTTTAAATTGCTTCTTAAATCTAGCCAAATCTAACTCTCTAATGGATTTATTAATTTTGATCAGTCTTGGCTCTGCGTCCGCGTAGCATATCATTTCGCCTGTTACGTTGTACAGTATCAGATAAATAGGAAAACAAATTTGGATTGTATCTCACAAATAAGGCAGTTTCATATATATACAAAGCTGGTAGTGTCAGAATTTTGTGCTTTCTGAAATATGGTACACAACTGTCCGTCACCTGAAGCCCAAACATAGATCTTATGCAGCGCTTTTGCGCTTTAAACGCGGCTTCCCTATTTGTTGAGTTACCCCAAAATATAATGCCGTATCTTAAAACAGATGCAACAAGACCATGATAGGCTGTAAGTAGTGCATCCGTGTTAACAGTTGGAGCAAGTTTATATAGGGCATAGGATGAGCAACTTATTTTCTTGCATAATGTTTCGATATGATTATTCCAGTTAAGCTGTCTATCTATTATAAGTCCTAGGAATTTCGTACTGTCTACGTTATTAATTACGTTGTTTTGAAATTTCACATTCATTTTTGTGTTAGGTTTTCTATGACCAAAATGCATAATTTGAGTTTTTCCTAGATTAATTTTTAAGTTGTTATTGTTAAGCCAAGCGATTATTGCGATTAATACTTCATTCACATCAGCTTCGTATTGGTCAGGTTTATTACTAGCTACTGTTACCGTGCTATCATCAGCAAATAGAGTTATAGGGTAATTTATGGCTTTGGGCAGGTCATTAATGTAGATTAGGAAAAGTAAAGGACCCAGAACACTGCCCTGTGGTACGCCAAAGTATACAGCACGTTCTCTGGATAGGTATGTGACTTCTTTTTTCGTCTTTAAATTTAAGTCTGTTATAGCAGTTTTTTGCTTTCTATTTGAGAGATAAGTCATCCCGAAAAAAAGTACTGTTCCCGAGGAAAACAACAACAACGTTCTTATAATAATAGACGGCGCCACATATCTTTCGAATCATGTTTGAATTATATTATACAAGTAGAGTACAATCAGAATTGATTGTCAAATTCTAAATTAACGCGAGTGAAGCCGCGGGTAAAAGCTATAGTAGGTGTATACCACGTAAACCCATTTTTTATAACACTTAACTAATGAGGTGTTTAAGAAAAATAACTCACCAATAAGAAGATTGTAAACTTCTGTAATAAAAATATATTTGCTTTTGCGGCCATTTTGAGAGTGATTACCCCAATATCCAAAATTATGACATGGTTCTCAGGAAGCACTTCTTTTTCCTGCCTGAGCCAATGATCAGCTTGCAACGTGAATGATTTGAGGACGGCATAGAATTCATAGCCCTCTGAGTTAGTAAGACGGTGAATAAGAATCTCATCAACACCGGCGGTGTATGTCGTGACATTTCTGAAATAAATATTTATGAATTTAAGTAAATAAATGCGATAGATAGACATAGCGGTAGTAGACAAAAATCTGAATGTGTTGAAGGAAAAAAAGAGGAAATTCAAAGAATGACAGTGTGGAAGTTGAATATGTTAGTTTGAAAATGAAAAGAAGATGAAGAAATCTCTTGCAGAAGCGAGAGCGAAATCCAGAACAAGCTTTATGACGCACTTGATAGTTCAGTAGGCGAGACAGGTTTGCAAGTTACAGGTTTGCGAGAGCTAGAGGGGGAAAGGCAAACGATGTTGGTCAGATAAAATGCGTAAGGGAAGGGGGTAGCTGGAATGGTTCTTTCAGAGGATGATAATATTAAGGATAAGTGTAAGGGCTATTTCGAAAAACTGATGAATAAGGAAAATTACCAGTGAATGAATACGATTAGTAAGAAAGGGAAGTATGGATGAAGTGCTAATAGCAGATAATGGAATGAAAATAGTAAAGCATTAGAACCTGACGGAATACCAATTGAAGTGTTGACGTGATTAACTTTATTCTATAATGAGTTGTTGCTAGAAGAAGCCGTATCTGACAAATGATGTAACAGCCTAGTAACTTCAGAACAAAGGTGATATGCTGAAATGCAATAACTATAGAGAAATAACGCTAATGTCACATTTGTGTAAAATGTAGAGAAAATATTACTTTGCGAAGAGTGCGAAATTTCACGAAACAAATTCGGTTTTATCTCTGGTCGGATGACGATAGATGATGAAGATAAGTAAGTTAGACATAATAGGCTTGTGTCCTGAAAAAATCTAATTAGTCCGTCAGTTGGATTATCAAAAAATATTTGACCCGTGTTTTTTCTTTTGTTACGTAAACCAAAATGGACGAAGTTCGTCGACGTTCGACGTCACGAGTCCCCACTCCCGAGTTTTGATGCGTTTTATCTTTGTCAATATTCATTGATTTACAAAAACAAAAATACGTGTCCATTATTTTCCAATACTCTACTTAGACTAAATAGATTAGCAATTTATTGATGGTGGAAACTAGCATATTGTACACTTACGTGATATCAAACGATGTTTTCAGCCAATCTAACTGAGGGTCCCTGTTGATGAATATTTCGGTCATGGTAGCGCGGCCGGTGCAGAAGTCCTCGATACATCTCTTCGTCCGCTCTAGACTGCAGTGACAGCTGAAGATAAACTTCCTTAAAAAGTTGTCCTCTGAAATAATAAGAATGAAGTTTTAGGTACTAGACTGCCTTTTGCCATAGGTGCAGACCGTGCAGACAAATTAAAGAACAGTGGCGAACTCGCAAATAAATTTTTTTGGACAATATTTTTTTGCGTCTGCCTATGAAAAATATGTAAAAGTGCTCATATTATTATTTTTTAATTAAGCAGATTGTTTTAATTTAAATATTTAAATACATACTTTTCAAGATTTTAAAAGACTACAATACATTGTTTTTGTTTTTACTTTACTTTAAGTTTAAACAGACTTCAAATAATAATGATTATTATAAACACAACAATAAATTCTACCCATATTAATTATAGTTCTCACGCTAATGTACATCATATAAATTAATACGTTTCAAAAACGCTTCATCTAAAATAATGAAAAAAAACTACCAATGATTGATATTTTGGTCAGTTTTGCAACTGTTACTTTTAAATTACAAAATGACTAATTAAAATACGACGTGTATGTAATTTATTGAAGACAAGAGAATAATTAAAAAACTACCTCCCAGCATTACGAAAATAAATAAATAAACGTCATTCAAAAATACTTTTAGGACTTCCTGACCTAACTTAGACGATAATTTCGGAATTTTATTATTGAATAGGTGTAATACAAATTCACTACTACTACGGACTATTTTTAGAAAAAACTAAGTTTGATATTATCTGTTTTACTGAACATTGGATGAAAGATTATGAAGTAATTCAAATAAATTATGAGAATTACAATGTGAGCAGTTGCTTTAACCGAAAATCTAAGATGCGTTGGGGTTCATTATTCTTAGTCAAAAATTGTATTAAATCTAAGTCTCGTAATGATATAGTTGATCTATCGGTTGAATTGGCTTGTGTTGAGCTGGATAAGCATGTAATAGTGTGCGTTTACAGACCCCCTAATTACCTGAACTACTCTATCTTTGAGTCAGTAATGGAAGATGCTTTAGCAAAAAATAAAAATATAAAATATAAAATCATTTATTTCAGGTCTGAGACCCATATAAAACAAATATAAACACATAAATTATTGAAATATCAGAATTATGTACATTAAAATTATATTAAAAACATTATTGAATTAAACTAGATTAAATTACCATTTCCATTACCATTTCCCTCTCATTGAGAGGAGGCCGTGTCTAAGCAGTGGGATTATAGGCTGATGATGATGAAATCATTAAAAGAATGCAAAACTTGTAACTGGTAATAAAGCAATAATTATCTGTGGTGACTTTAATTTTAATATCTTAGAGAATAATGTAAATAGCAGTAGATTCTTAAATCTGTTTAAATCATTTAATTTGTCAAATGTGTTTTCAGAACCAACTCAAACTACTACAAATACTGCTACATGTATTGATAATGTTTTTTGTTGCTGCGAATACTTAGATAAATCCATCGTAAATTACCTGCCTTCAGATCATAGTGGTCAGACTGTTGCTTTCGCGAACAATTTACAATTACAAAGAATTCAGATACAAACTAGACAAATAACACCCAGCAATCTAGACAAATTTAATTAGCAAGTTAAGTATACCATATCATGGGTCATATTAGAAACAATGTAAATGTATTTTATGAAGAATTATTTTCGGTAGTGCACACCGAATTCAATAATACTTTTAAAAAAATCTAAAACTATTGGCCCAAAGTTTATTTTCAGTGACTGGGCAACACAGGCTATCAGGAAAAGTAGGGAACGATTGTTTGAGCTGTACGGCCTTAATCCTTACATCAACACAGAATCTTTTAATAAATATGTTGCTACTAACTCGAAAGTTATTAAAAACACTTGCAAGGTAGCCAAATCCTTATTCATTAGCAACAAGATTAAATCAGCCGACAACAAAATAAAGACGGTTTGGAAAATTTCCAACAGTGAAACAAATAGAAATAAAAAACAAAGTAATGACTTCACACTAGCGACATCCCGTGGCCTTGTGAGCTCCAACATAGAGTTGCTCAAGAATTTGTAAATTTCTTTACCAGTATCCCTTAAATCCCTTATTAAAACTACAGAAACCTTAAATTCATCTCCCTTGCTCTCTGTTGATTTATTGAAAGCGAACGTTGCAGCCTGTCCAAATGAATTTAAATTTCAACATATAAACCCCATAACAGTCATAAAAGGTATCAAGCAAATCAAGATCAAATTAACGGCAGATCTATGGGTTATGTTTATCAAAGCTTGTACCTATTAAGGTACAAGCTTTGATAGACATACTGAGACTGTAGCACCGTATTTAGCCTCAATATTTAATTTGTGCGTGGATCAAGGGGGGGGGGGAGGCGTTTTCATTAGGTCTTTCCGGATCTAATGAAATTCAGTAAGATAATACCGCTTTTTAAATCCGGGGACAGTAAGGACACCAATAACTATAGGCCCGTATCCATGTTGCCGGTTTCAGCGAGGTGTTTGAAAAGATAATGCTCAATCAAATGCTTAACCATTTTAACACCAATAAAATATTACACGAGCAACAGTATGGTTTCACCAAAGGACGTTGTACAACTGACGCCGGTGTCACTTTATTAAAACACATATTTACTGCGTGGGAAGCGGCACAAGATGCCATAGGAATCTTCTGTGACCTTTCGAAGGGATTTGATTGCGTAAATCACGAAACGCTGATCTTGAAACTTGAGCATTACGGTTTAGGTAAACTTGCGCTCAGTTTAGTAAAATCGTATTTGAATAATAGACAGCAGCAGGTACAAATAAATGGTGTCAACTCAATGGGTTTAAAAGTAAAAATGGGTATACCACAAGGTTCGATATTGGGTCCCTTCCTCTTTTTAGTGTATATTAATGACCTACCCCATTTATTTAACAACCATCCGCATATAGTTTTGTTTGCTGACGATACTTCTTTAATATTTAGGATAAACAGACGTGCCACTAAGCTTGACGACGTAAATAACGCCCTACTGCAGGTCCACAATTGGTTTACCGCCAATAATTTTGTACTAAATGGTAAAAAAACTAAGTGTATTAGATTTGCTCTACCAAATGTCAAAAGTAGTGATTGTGACATAATATTGAATCAAGAGAAACTAGAATTTGTCGATAAAACGGTTTTCTTGGGAATCACGCTCCACTCAAGGTTACAATGGGGTCCTCATTTAACATCTCTTGCAGGACGGCTGAGCTCAGCAGCTGTTAGAAAAATTCCGTCAATTTACTGATATTGATACCGCGAGGCTAGTCTATTTTAGTTATTTTCTATGAAAATAACTAAAATAGACTATGACTGATGACTGACGACTATGATAACTATTTTAGTTATTTTCTATGAAAATAACTAAAATAGAATATGCTAAACTATACTAATATTATGTCATACGGTATTTTACTATGGGGACGGGCTGCAGACATCGAGTCTATATTTATTCTGCAGAAAAGAGCCATCAGAGCCATTTATGAATTACGTAGACGCGTTTCTCTAAGAGAACTGGTTAAGGAAATTAATATCATGACAGTACCTTGTCAATACATCTATGAAAACTTCATGTACGTTAGGAAAAATCGGCATTTATTCAATAGAAGAGGTGACAGACACCACTATAACCCTAGAAATATGGACCAACTAGTTCAGCCAGGTTTCAGGCTTGCTAAAGTAGATTCATCTTTCATGGGGTGCTATTTGAAATGTTATACTAAAATACCTCCCCAAATTCTTCAACTGAACGAGACAAAATTTAAATCTTGTATAAAATAAAACGCACACTATGTAGGCAAGCATATTATAAGTTGGGGGATTACATTGATGATAAAAATATTTGGCTAAATGCTGGTCCTGCTCCACAACCATAGGGGCAAACTAATTGATTGTACTGGTCGGGTATTATTTGAGACTATCGACACGCAAAGAAGAAGAAGATTTGATTCCCATGTTGATGTATTGTGGAATCTGCAGAACATTGTAACAATATACTTGCATTGTGTAGATTCCAGTTCTTAGTATTATATAATTGCATAGCACATGTGTGAGTACTTTGTATTGTTCAGCCACCATTTACATTTAGTTATCTTTCATTGAATATGCCTTGGTGGCTGAGAGAATGTCATGCTCACTCAAATATCTCGCTGATGGTGGCGGGTGTGTCGGGTCATTTAGTTCCCTTCAATATGGTTGAGTTGAATGGTGCCTATACACGCGTCATGTTCGTGAACGGGCGCTGTCAGTTAGGACTGGTCATCTCTTAGCTGCCAGGATTCATTTTAATTCGTTTATTGTTAAATTGTTGTCTTTTTTTACTCTGGAAGCTCTTAATGTGCACGTCTTTTTACATCGTTTTCACATATAATATGTATTCAAATAGTGTCCATGGAGTTTCTTGCCTGTTCTTCTCGGAATGGGCAACTACAGTACTTTCTCAAGTTAATATGCCTTGTGACTGGGACTGTAGCTTTGTTTTTTATTTGTTATTTTGACATTCAAAAGTGCCGTAATAATGGTCTAATTGAAATAAATGCTTTGAGTTTGAGTTGAGTTTGACTTGATAATAATTACTAGTATGTACTGATGCCAGCTTTTCAACTTTGTCGCCGGCTGGCAGAGGGCTGGCTCTTTCTTTTGTCAAACAATTAGCATTGCCATTCAACGTGGCAATGCTGTCAGTATTCTGGGCACGTTTCCGGATGAAAGCGATGCGGAGGAGTACTTTGACGTCTAAGTGTCCTATTGGGTTGCATATTAGAAAATCAAAACTTTTCTGAGCAAATTTCAAAAAAACAACGTACAAATCAACAAAGTTTACAATAACGATGGTCATTTGATCAAAAGTTCAGCTGACCAAAGTCTGGAATATCAATGTTTATATTATTTATTACACTATTGACCAAATCGTTTAAAGGTCAAAATGGATTACTGGATAAATTAATACAAATAATATAGGCGTTATACTAATGCGGGTAGAACTTAGATAATAAAATTATTTAGGCGTCATACTAATGCGGGTAGAACTTAGATAATATATTTTTTAATTGAATGCATGTTACAAACTGTTTGAAGCGTTTTCGTTTTCACTCGTGTTCGATTAATTAACCTACTAAAAACAATCTCTTTTTTATATTAAGGCAAGTCGTTTCTGGCACTCGGCGGCCGCTGCACGCCGCGGCACCGCTCGCTTCGCTCGCTCGGCTCGTGCGTAGGAGGTCACAGTTTTAACCTAACCATTTTGTTTAAAGAAGAAATTAACCTAACTTTTGATCAGTCGTTCATTTGATGTCACATTGGAATTCTAAAATTTTTCTAAATAAAACATTTGGTCATTTAAATTTTGTTATTTCGTTTATTGTTCTTTTGAAATTTGCTCGAGAACTTTTGATTTTTTAATATGCAACCTCCTATTGTCGTCGTCTTATAAAATTAAGTAGTTACTTACTTTTCCTCTTATTTTTATAATTTATTTTAGGTCTATTTGTAGTCTGTACTTATTTAATGAACTTTATCGCTAAAGTATTAGGTTCAAGGTTGATTAAGAAAATTTTAGTTTCAGGTAGCTTGATGTTCTTAAAATCAGTGTTAAAAATCAAGTGTTTATTTTAAGTAATATAATACTGGGCAAAGAAATTGCATTGCCACCCAACGTGTCAATGCTGCCAGCCTTCTGGGCACTTTTCCTGTTGACAGCGATGCGGACGAAGCTTTGGACGCCCTATAATTCCTTTATCTTTTAGATACTTGACCACCACTTCCAGATTATTTTAAGTCTATGTAGAGCTTCTAAATAAATGTATAAACTAAACAGCTATGATGAACAAAAAAAAACTTACGAAGTTGGAAGTATTCTTTAGGTACTATAACGTTTTAACTAACTATATAATTTATATGAATACTTAATCAATTTTTACAAAAAGTCATAAAATCTTATTAGGTACCTTAACTTAATTAACTATCCTGAGAACATACCTCAATTACTTATATAAAGTTCTGTCTATGGCATTAATTATCTATTCACCATGGGTAACTTCATTCGCGACTAGTTTTTTTTTCCTCAACATTTTATGAAAACAAATGATAATATCTCTCACCGTTATGTTAATAATGTCTTAATAATATCATGCCTGTAATTAAAAAAACAGCCATAAAGCGTCTGGAGCTCATGGCTCAATAATAATCTTTAGGTTAAGCCGTGCTTGCCCAGGTTGGTCTTTAGATGGGTAACCACCCATTACTGTCCGAGTTTCCTCCGTGCTCTGGAAAGCACTAGATTTTTGACAGTCGTTACAGGAAGTCAGTCGCCCAAAAAGTCTGACAACCTGCCTTACCAAGGAGTATCGTATTACCCAGTCTTAACTGGATTGTAGAGGTCAGAGAGGCCGTCGCTCCATGTAAAATACTAGTTTTCAGCTGCATCCGATTAGACTGAAAGCCGACCCCAACATAGTTGGGAAAAGGCTAGGCAGATGATGGGTCGTTTTGGTTCAGGCCCCCGAACCAAAACGACTTACCTAGCCTAGCCTAGCCTAGCCTAGCATACGATGACATGAAAATCAACGTTGCTGAACAGGCCGTTTTTAGATTTTGGCCCTGCCCTGCAGGCTCCTGTCTGAAGCTTTTCATACTATACAGGGTGTAAACAACCTAATCACGAATCTGTTAACCACACATTCTGTACATCAAACTAAGTAACTTTACGTAAAAATTATTGCTGGGAAACGACTTTTTTTTTTTGGTGAAAAATCATTTTTGTGGTAGAACTTAATGTAACGCACTCAAAACATTGGGCTGATGGATGGATTGAACAGTACGGGAGTCGTGGAGGTGTTTAAGTAAAAATCTTACACTAAAAATTGTATTAAAATAAAAACCAGTCAAAACGTTGGAACTTTGACCCCTAATATCTCCGTAACTAGAAGGTTCCCAGGTATGGTGTAGAACAAAAAAATGATCGCAATGACGAGGAGAACAAGTGCCTTTCCGCTGCGTTAAGAGGTTTTTTACACCTTTATTTATCAGATAACAAGTTTTCATGCTGAATAATATGCTTGCTGACAAATCCTCTGGGCTACCCTTCTAATAATAATTGTACGGTATGAACTTATTGATGTGTTCAGTGATCACTAGCTGATTTAATTTCATCTTGTTGGCAAGAAAAATACATTGAATATTTTTGACCCACAAATCTAGTCCTATTCGGTTGGATTGCTAAATCCAGCCTCTTTGAACAGACAGAAAAACACATAGACATTATAATAATATTGTAAGTTGAAACAGGGCTGATAAGGGTACTTATAAAGGGGAACTAATAAAAAGCATCCAAAAAAAAACTTCCAACGATCTGTGATTGACTGTAATACTAATGAATTACCGAAAAATTTATACAAAATTGACCGGCAAAAAATATTGTATTTATCAAACAAACATGAGCTTAATCAAATTACACGAAAAAAAACTTCCGAAAAACACTGTTTGCGACAAAAATACTTTTTCGAAAAAAATACTAAGTTTCCGAAAACATGTTCTGTTAAAATAATCGTTGTCTTAAGCTCTTTATCTTAGGATGTAAGAGTGAGCGAAGCGAGCTGAGGACTTGGGGCACCCGACGTGACGATAGGTTAGGTTAGGTTAATTTAAACCCTGCAGACAGAAATACGCCGACTACGCCTTTTTACATTTTGATATTTATCTTGACGTGGATTTTATTTATTTTAAAGGTTTAAACGCAATTTAAGCTGGTGGAAAAATAATCCCGCCAGCAAATGCTGTATTGATTTTCGGATTTTTTTGTAGTTTAGTTGTCGCAAGGTTAGTAAGTATTTTAAAGCAGTACATTTAATATTGCTTTTTTTTCAGATCTTTTATTACTACCCCTTAAATAGAGGTTATATTGATATATATATTGATACACGGGGTGTAAAGTGCCTCACCCCCCATAGAAAAGGAAGGATTCTCCGAACACACGGGTGTCATATCTGGTGGGACACTGTCCGATGGTTGGTCTCGGCGTTAACTCTACCTGTCCATTGGCGGATTTACATTTCACCATTTTACGGTTTCACTTCGACAGATTATAATCTACCGAAAAATAATGCTTCATATTGAGCAGTATGTTCAGTTGACAATATTTCGACAGTTTACTATCTCGGTAGATAGATTACAATCTAACGGTTGTTACAATTTTACGCTGCTTATCCACTTACCGAAATTTTTGGGTAGAGACGATTCCTTAGCCAGCCAGTCTTTGATGGCAGTCACATCTTTGTCGCTTACTTGGGGCATCTGGAAAGATATTGTTCAAAATATTATGTTGATAAATATGATATTGTTGAAAATATTCTGCTGCTTTGAGGCCAACCTACTTTTTCTTAAAAGATATTGTTGCCAGGATGCTGGGGGTCAAAACAACCACAAGGCATGCGGAATCCTGTCAAAACCAAAGACCGTCACGGCACCCCAAGTAAATTATTGATAATTATGGTATGTGGAACGATGTCTATGAGGTGTTCACCAGCCTAGGTTCGATTTGAGTCGAGCAAAAAGTGTTAATGAGTTTATACATTAGGAATTACTCCGTATAGCAGCTAGGACTTTGGAAGTTGGCGGTGTGATACCTCCGTGTCTCGGTAAGCACGTTAATCCGTTGGTCACGGAGAGTACAGAAACAGAGAGTACACTTGGGTTTGCACTTGTGTACTATAATAATTATCTCCTCCGTCAGGGCTGGTAGGTAATTGGTTCGGGGGGGTTTTGCCATGAATAAAAAACAGATCAGGGGGTGAATCAACTAATGGGTTAAACACTAAATAAGAAAGACAATTAGGAACAACTTTTGAAAAACTAAGGTATGAGTGCCGGCAGGATTATGTCCAGGGTGCATCTTCAAATCGACGAAAACATTTACAAAATTTGCCTTTGTCAATTCATACGTAAGGACTTGACTTACTTTGTCGACGAATACAGACAAACCTATCAATCGAATCTTGGATTGTTAAATTACAGGCAAATAAGAAGCGCCTCAAAAGAAATCCCGAAATCAATTTCAAATGCTCCTAATTGTTCCAAACCAAATAAATAAATAACTGCTGGTTACCTTGAATGAATTGCAATAACACGAAAATGGTTCTCAATGAGGCACGTACAATAAATTCGCCTTAACTCAATGGTGCCTCAGCCGTTACTAAATAAATAGGTAAATAAAAAGATAAACTCGGTTAATTTTTTAAGATTTCTAAGGCTGAACGAACACTAGACGACTTTGTGAACGCAAACGACTCGTACTACTGATTCTGTGGTGATGTGATTGTCGCATCAGCAATACGTAGGTCATTGGAACGAAATATTGCCAAATATTCCCTTTCTTCTCCAAAATTGTTTACCTGAAAATCATTATCCATAACACGTTTGCATCTCCTAATTTTGCATGAAATAAAGTCATAATTATGTTCCAAGTATTGTATTATATAATGTGTGTTACTCGTATTCCGAATGTTCATTTATAATAAAATTGTTAGTTAACATTTGAATCAGAAACGAATCCACGCAGTCATGTCTGCCCAACCCCTTTTTTTTTTTTTTTTTTTTTTTTCTACTTCTCCCGCTCTGGGCGGAGCAGGAGGGAGTGTCAGACTTTTACTGACTAAAACCCATCCATGTTCCTTCATCGCCCTTTGTGTTCCTTTGGGGCCACGGTATCTCTTTCGAATAGTCCCGCAACCCCGGCAGGCATCGGTCCTTTCGGACCCCTTCCTTTTTGCTGACTCTCTTTGAGGCGCGCGTGGACACGAACGCGCCGTCGACACGGCCTGTCGTCATGAGACGGACGGACGGCGAGCTAGCCCATAGCCCACCGTCCACAGGCCCGGTCTGCCCTACCCCTAGAGTGTAATTTAGAATCGCGTAGGCGCGGAGGGGCGGGGCGGCCCGCAAGCCACTGCGATGGTGAGCGTTAACCAGATCTGCGACGATAAGCTCGCGTGGGACCGCCGAAGCCCCGTAGCGTCGGAACCGTGACAGAAAACATGACTGCTGCATGTTACTTGATCGCTGGCATGCATGCAGTGCATGGTGTATGCTTGTTTGCATGCTGCATGCATGGTGTATGCTCGTTTGCATGCTGCATACATGGTGTATGCAAGAAGCATGTTTGCATGCTTCTTACAGGCATATAAAAACCACAATTATGTTCATAATCAACTATTTTATAATAATTGACGCTTCCATTGCTGCTGCCTTTTAATGAAAAAGATCAAGATTTGAACTTTCTGCAGCGATATGATGGTTCTCTTTTTTTATTCTTACAAATTTTATTAGAGCAATACAACGTGTGGTGTTCCCTAGTAGCATTGTTGTTGACATTTAGTTGGGGCACATACCTCTGTGTATGGCCCAACAAAAAATGCTACTAGGGTTGTGAGAAGTTCATAGAAAAACGCTTTTCAAAAATATTAAAAGGATAAGGATAAATAAATCATTTGAATTTCGGACATAAAACTTTTCTTGAAAACGGTTTTAAGTCTTTTGTATATATTATTATTGATTGTAACATTTATGACGAACGGATTAAGAACATATTGTAATATAAGGTTTTCAATTTTATGGCATTATGATATTAAGTTTGGGTATTATTCGGACAAAAATATGGCACTTTAGATTATGGATAAAAAAGTTAGGGAACAAAATAGAGAACCATTGCCAAAATATGGCCATAGGTTGCTGCAACCGCAACTTGTAAATTGCGATGCTATCATAGTAAATGATGTGTATTACTTGTACCGCAATCTTTGACAAATATATTGTACTAGGATGCACTGAGGTAGACCACTTTGACAAGTATATTGTACTAGGATGCACTGAGGTAGACCACTTTTTAACATTTCACTGCCATAAGGGCGAAAATTAGTCGATTGCCAGTGTCTTTGGTGGTCTTTACCTATGTGCGTTGTGCGCTTACCTTTTTCTACTTGCGACACAGATTTGCTATTGTTTACTGAATTTTGTGGCATGATTACCAAAATTATTTAAATTGTTCTAATTCAACGAATTTAATTTGAGCTCACTACAAGCCTTCGCTTAGACGCACCTTGTGTTTCTCCACATCGATGTCATTGCGGTAAAGCTGTCGACAACCTCGAGCACCGAGACCTGACCTACTACAGGAGCGCAGGTCGCATAGGGTGGCACGCCAGCATTAACGACATTATTCGTCGAGCGCTTATTGCCACCGCGTACTAGCGCTTTTCGAACCTTACGGCTTGGTACGTGATGATGGGAAGAGACCAGACGGCATGACGCTGATGCTTTGAGGGGACCTTTGGTGTCAGACGAAACCTGCGTCGATACCCTTCCGCCATTTCATGTTGCAGGAACAGCGGGTATGCTAGCCCTGCTGCTGCGGCCTCAAACGGCGTAAATAATGGTATATAGTTACAGTTTTGAGCCACAAACGGGCCCAAGTGCGAGTCTCCTTTTTAAGAAAATTTCACGTCCACTGGTCGATGCACGTGACCAGAGGGCTGGTTCTTTCTTTGCCCTAAGAATTAGCATTGCCATTGCGATTTACATTTCCCATTGCCGGAGGAGTACTGAGATGCCTCAGCGTCCTGTTGTTTATTTAGTTTATATTTAGTTCGGTTGATTATTTTATATTAGTTTGTCCTATTTTGTAAATCATCATCATCACATTATTCTGCCCTCATTCCAATTTATTGTCGGTCAGCGCAGCATGTCTTCTTCCATACTTCTCTATTACTCCTCATCTCTTAAGATATATCCTTTCTTGCCTTATCATCCTTCACACAATTCACCCATCGAACAATCAGCACATCACATTTTGTGGGAGTGCATTCTTTGGCAGAGTGAACGCAATATTATGTTGGATAGTGTACGGTCGAACAAGCTATTTGGTATACAGTTTACAATGTAATTTGTGGGTTAAACTGTAAACCAAATAGCTTGTTCGACCGTACAGGTTACATCCGGAGTTATTTACTATACAGACCTTGTGGAAACTAGAACAAATTTCCGTGTGTTCAAGCGTTTTTGCCATACCTATTATTGGAATCAAATATAACAGCGCAAAACTTAGGACCCATTAATGTTAATATTAATCCGTGGTGCTAGGCAACTGGGCCTATCCCAGTTGTAAACGTCCCTTTGTGCCTATTGGCCTTGTTTCGTTCTGTCTCCTGCTGATATGGAGGGAAGTGGAAATTACGATTTTTTCCTACCTAAAGTCCGTATATCGTCCACTATACTTTTCTGATTAATTTCGTTGCGGGATCCAAGACAGTTAAATTCATTCCCTGGGACTTCGTCGAGTTTCATTGTCTTAGCGCTTTTCTGGTGGTCGCCACTGTTGATTCTGGCTTTCAGGAGTTACAGTGGTTAGGGAATAGTGTGGCGGGCTTGCCACAAAAAAACAAATATACCCAAACAAATTTACCCATCGTTTCTTTAGTCTTCCTCTACTCTTATACCCATCCACAAACACAAACTGTCCTTTTTAGAGTTCCGTACCTCAAAAGGAAAAGGAACCCTTATTTATAGGAACACTTTGTTGTCCGTCTGTGTGTGTCTGTTTGTCTGTCAAGAAACTTTTTTTTTAGAAAGTTGAAAATTTCAAATACTTGGTTCAAAATCAAAGCATTTATTTCAAGTAGGCCAGTTACAGGCACTTTTGAACTGTCGAAACAAAGATGAAAATGATTATTAATTTATTAAAAAATATTAATGTAGCTACAGTCCCAGTCACAATACATAAAAACTGTGAAAGTAGGTACTGTAGTTGCCCATTCCCTAGCGTAGATCTCTATGGAGACACATTTTGCTACATTATTCTCACATAATGCACCATCATCATGTGAGAATAATGTAGCAAGATGTCACGTGCACGTTAAAAGTGTCCATAGTAAAAACAAATCAAAAATTAAATTATTAATTCAAATAAGCTGTGGAACCAACAGCTGACCAGTCCCAACTGACAGCGCTCGTTCACGAACATGACGCATGTATCAGCACCATTTAACTCAACCATTATGAAGGGAACTAAATGATCCGATTGTCGATATCCGATTGTTCTATAGTCTCTTTCTGCTATGAAACGCGATCAAAAGATATGACCGTTTATTTCTCATATTTTGCTATTTTACAAGGGAATCAAAACCTATAGGGTAGCTACTTCCCGTAGACCTAGAATAATAAAATTGAGCAAGAAGCAATGTGTTACAGCACAAAAAATTGAAAACCTTAAATATGACGTAGTGTAATAACAAATTAATTTATAAGATGGTCGACAATGAACCACCTAAATTTTCAAGAGCTGTAACTCTACTTCTAGGGGCCCTAACTATATACTTTTCACTTATAATTGTAGATCATATAACTGGCTTATGTAGTACTTCATTTTTGTTAAAGTACCATAGCTTCTAATGTTTTTATTTATTGGGAAATGATTCACTGTGTACACTCAATGGTACTCAATGAACCGGGGGCTGGTACTCAGTTAACCGTGTGTGCAAACAATGAACCATGCCAATAACCAAAGCATTAAAATGATTGGATTTTAATTTACTTTTTAAATGTACCTAGTTACTTATATTACGAAATCAAATAAAACAAATTATACAAAAAAAAACTAAAAAAAAAACAAAATTTCAGGATGGGCCGAACTAAGTTAGATAGATCTGCGACGAAAAAAGGATCCCACCTACCTCAAGCAATGAAGGCTGCTGTCAATTTACATCTTAACGGTATGAACTTGAGAAAGGCTGCAAACGATAGCAACATACCATATTAGCCAACATTACGAAGATATGACAGCGTGAATAAAATATTCACGGAGGAGCAAGAAGCAAGTCTAAAAACTATTGTGGCAACAAATTTTATGGTTTTGTTAATTATTTTAATGATTAAGAAATATTTACTTCTACTACTTACTTACAAACTTGTTGTCAGTTGATTATTAACTACGTAAAAACCTAATTGTTGATTTCTAAGAAACTAACGTTAATTTCATTAACGTTTACGATATGCTCTTTTAGACAAAAATGACGCTTTTTGATTGTGACTACAAATAAATAGGTACCTACCTACTGTAAATAGATTAGTGAGTTTTATATAACAACATTATACATCTTTTTGAAAAAGGAATACGCATTTGTTATGCAGTTATGATTATTACCTAAATAAAATTACGAAACCGACGAGGCCGTATGAGCTTGATGCCTTTGCTTTTCCGACAAAAAAATATTAGTCTAGGAATTTGCCGCGTTTTTGTTTTCTTCAAATACATAAAAACGTTAAGTTTATTTTAATTTATTTTTAAAAATAAGTTAATGTTCTAAAAATACGTTACGATGTTAAATCAAAGTGACAGTGACAGTGAATTGTCGGATTCCATCAGTGCAAATGCTGCCGCAATTATAAATAATTTGCTTCCAACAAAATCCAAGGAAAATTATATCAATAATTGGACCAATGTTTCGAATGTTAACTTTTACTTTTAATTGTCATTATTTTTAATAAATGCTTATCTCATATTATTATTGTGTTAATTTTTTCGCAAATGGTACGAAAAGTAGAGTATTTTCCTCGGTGATAAAGCTGTCTTAATCTTGGGTGAACTTAAATCCCTCGCTACACTCAGGACTCGTCTTAAATCCCTCGCTTCGCTCGTGATTTAAGTTTTTAACACCCTCGCTACGCTCGGGAGTAAACCTTGAGTCCTTCGTTACGCTCGTGATTTAAATCGTCACCCGCGACAGAAGACACTGCTTTATAATCCCTTGGTTAATAATCTACTATTATCCCCGTACCTCCGTACCCCACGGGAACGGGAACTACGCTGGTGAAACCACGTGACGTCCGCTAGTATATTATAATTACAAAGGTTTGTAAGGAACCCTCGGTGCACAAGTCCAACTCGCACTTGTTTTAATAGATTAATTAAGCAATCACAAAGTTATTTTACCAACAACTGCCTTCAAATCGATCAATAAAACGCATCGACTCCACGTGAGAAACAAAAATAAATGTAAATTTATCGCCTATTAAAGTATAAAAAACGAGTATAAAAATATGTGAGCCAAAATAAAACAAAATCTCAGGATTGTGACTCACAATGATGAGAATATATTTTTTGCCATATCAAGTTCCTTAATCTATCACATTTTAATTTGTGACCTATTAATATTCGAGGAACTAGTTTTAATTTAATATGTCTTTGTCTCATGATAACCGTAAGAAGACTGATTTCAGAAAATTTTCGTTTTGGTGTATGTAATTGTTACTTGACTAGTAAATCTGCCGTCCTTAAACTAGAAGGCCGTTAAGCCCAAAAAGTTGTTTCTGAGAAAATGGCAAAAAACGCGGAATCGTTGTTTCTTAAAAACTATAATACTTAGGTTAATGATTGTGGCACACATCGATTGATATTTATTTCTGTTTATCCTAAAGAATTCTTTCCGTTCAGAAACTCTTATTAATTACTTTTAAAATTATTTTTTTCTAATTTTGTTAAACATTTAATCTAGTACTGCATGTTATTACTGTACTAAAAGGCCGTTAACCATACCGTAGCGGCTTTTTAGTGAAGTAATTTATTTAAAATTTGAATCTTCATAATGTTTGTTAAATTTGTTTAGAAATACTTAACTAAAAAGTGGTTAAGTCACATAACTGCTTTATAGCCCTGACATTCATTCCGATTTAAATTTGAATAACATTCATAATAAGCGGATAAGGGACTTTAAATGCTTTTAAGCTAATTGCTGCCAATGTTATATGGAAATTTTGTAAAATCTTAACTACTTTACTTAACAAAAAGGTGGCTAAACATGAATCGCTTGGGGTTAACTTCTTTATAGTTTAGCATTCAAAGGGAATATGTGAAAAATTAAAAACATAATAAATTATGTTTGTTTAAAAATCAAAAGTATATTTCTTAATTAAAAAGGTAAATGAAAGGTTATTCCTGAACATAATTTTAGTAGGCAATTATCAACTAATAACTAATTAAGATCTTACAGATCATGAGATCACTATTGAGTATGGCAATATACTTAATTTCAAATCAAGTTGCTGGTGTATAATCCTGGCAACGAGGTTGTGCCCAGAAATAATGTGTCGTCAACCGTACCATCCTTCACAATGTATTTCCGGTAGTTATTCGTCATCATAACTTCGTCCATTATTACGACGAAACCATCGGTTTCCCCGAAGAGGTCACCGAGGCGCAGTCAGGATACGGACGTAAGAAGTCTACATCGGGCCCATGTAGGGCCCGGTAAAAGCGTCTGCGTAAAGCTCCTTGCCCTGCCATTCCTCCCTGCGGTCATTAGTGTCTTATACTTTAGGCTTGTGCCAGTTCTCGTTAACCAAGGAGAGCGAGGTGAGGCCCTTGTCCACTGAAACCACATCTCAGTGCTTCTCCACGTCGGCTTCTAGGAAATTTTCCCTGAGACTGCATATACCTCACGGTTGTGCAGGGTCTTAGCATTTAAGAAGCCACGACGGACGACGCACTTCCGCGGGATATACAGTCTCATTACCGATGACCGTGGGTGATGCATTCGATTTGCATTCAGCAGCTTGCGAACCCTCTTATCCAGGGCATCAAGTTATCTGATCCCATTTAAGTATGCCGAAAGAATACATCAAAACCGGCATGACCCAACCATTGAAGGCGCGCACCTTGTTTCCAGAAATAACTTTCAGTAGCGCCTATTACCTTCAGTAGCTTAATCAGTTGCAAATTGTTGGGGCCAAAGAGTTTCAGATCATCCATGTGAAGAACCTGATCATCTTTCGTCAACCGATAGCCTAGACCTGAACCCTCCAGAGGTGTGCTGAGAGGGTTTTAAGCTAGACAAAACCACAATGGACTCAGACTATCACCCTGGAATATACCGCACTCGATCTTTATTGGTTTGCTTTTCCTCTGAATCTGTCGACATCCTGGATAGCGAAGGACCATTCGACATCAGGAAGGTACGCAGAATTGCATCTACTTTAAACAACTCGAGCACCCTCATGAGCCATGTATCAGGCACAGAATCGTAGGCCTTAAATCTTAAAATCTAAAATGTAGACAGATTCTTTCGGGAGCGGCAAACCTGTTGGCTAATGGCTATATCAATGAGGAGCAGCTTCTTATTACTGCGGGACCCGTTCCTCCATCCATTTTGAGAGGCAAACATGATAGAATTACTCTCAATTATATTGGTTGATTTTAGCTCTCAAAATCGATGTAAGAACTTTATAGACCGTTGGTAGACAAGTGATTGGTCTATAATTTTAGGGTCCGCAGTACCTGATCTATGGAGCAGGTGGGTAATTTCTGTCGTCAAGAACTGGTTTAACGACCCTGACTCTAAGGCTGATTGAAACTGGGACGCCAAGCGAGCGTGCGATATTTGGAATCACTAGATCCAGAAGTTGTGCAGTTCGTCCGGCCCAGGAGATTTCCAGTTAGGCACCGGACAGACCACACGGTCTACGCTTTGGGGGTTGATTGCTCCCATTTCTGGTATTAGATCACACGCTTGTTCAACCTCCCGGGTCCAATCATCCTCAGTGTGACTGACAGGCACCGACCAGATGTTACGCCAGAATAAACACATGTCGTCATCATCGGTCCGGTCGCCCCAAACACTATATACCCACCTTTCTTTGCCTTGGAATGTGTGATTCTGAGTGTATGGCTTCACTCGCCGTTTGTACCAACCAATGCGGCTTGCCCATGCACAGATCTTCTGCTTCAGGAAGTCGATACGCTCTGTGACGCGTGCCAAGTAATCTCGAAAACTAATATAAGTTCCCGAGAACGCCTTTCTCACAAAGCGCATCACGCTAGAACGACTTTTGCCCTCCCTGAAGCAGATTAACTTGCCGTTGAGTTCTATAGCTTCACCGATACGCCGCTCAATCCTGCACAGCCAAGCTGGAACAGCTAATTTTGGTAGTGTAGCTCTGTCGTTGTTGGGAAATTTGACGTGTGCTACACAAGCTCCACAGTACAACATGGACTGGGTATCGGCGAGGTCTTTGCTGCTGTCAAAGTAGTTTGACAGCTACGAAACTAGAGCACACATAAGCGCCTTGTTTTTCTTGTGGATAGGCAAACGAGGTAGACGTGGTCTAATAAGTTGGCCGCTCACCCCCGGAGTGAACACAGCGCGAGAGTCAGCAAACTGCCTTTTAGTTTAGTAATGAGGCTTAGCTGCTTTGTAGCTAAGCATTTTTTTTCACCCTTTTCATCTAACAGGTAAGCATTATTTTCAAGATTAACTAAAATGCTTAACTAAAATAGCGTTAAGGGCTATACAACTGCAAATAAGTTAAGTTTTTCACTGAAACTGTTCTTAAAATGCTTCACTGTACAGTAGTTATAGTCCTTTTACGTCTCTATAGTCAAGAATGATCAGATAACTTATTTTAAGTTAAGTAGAAGACCAGCAAAAAAATCACCAAATCAGGCAGTTAAGGTATTTTAACGTACATTAAGCGAAGAAGTGCGGGTCAGACGCTAAGAAGTGATGGAATCATCATAAATTATGTGGCTTAACGGCCTACAAAATTTTCATATCTCTGGAACTATTTATACTGTAAAAATGTTTCTTAGACAGAAAGATAGAGAAAATTTAACTCTATCGCTTTTTATTAAAAAGTAAAAAAAACACCATTTGAGAGTTAACGGCTTTCTAGTTAGAGGACGGTAGAAATTATTTACTCACAGAACAAATAAAACTTGTAAGCATGTAGTAGTTAATATTAAATCTTCTGAGTTGGCATTTTGCCTATCTGTATGGAGGTGTTGGTAAAGTGGAGAAAGGGAAGAGAGTGGTGGATCCTAATTTCAAGGCGTCAGTTTTAACGCCATCCTCGCCAAGACTTGTCGTAATACCAATACTCTTAACTTACTCTGGAAGATACTAAACCTGGGACCAAAGTGGTATGACATCAATGGTGTGTAGTTTTCGTACCGTCAGTTGGCGGATGACCTCATTTTGTTCGACGAACCCTTGCTAAAAGAACTTTGAGCAGTAGTATGAGTGATTGCTGTGAGTGAGTGAATTTTCTCTTGTAGTTCGTATCCCATAAACTATTATTATTATTGATCCCATCCATATTCTGGAATGCAGGACTTTGTAGATAGAACTACGACCAAGAGGACTGAGGATGGGTAGGATTGAAACAGTTTATTAGCAAAACAATCTTTACTTTAATTGTACCACCATCATTTTGATGAAGATCAAATTAAAATATTACTTAAAGGATTTTAAAAACTATACTTAAATACTAATCACGCCGGTCTAACCGGCGTATCACAAATTAAATCTATCAAAGAACCTCTAATAACAATACTTAAACTAAAATAATTATTTCCAAATGAGGAACCAATTCTTAGTCCTAATATTAATAAGGTTCGATCAAGCCGGTACAGACTCTCGATACAGGCCAAATAGCGGACTGGTTGCGGACCGGACACTGACCGACATAATCATGCTTTAGAATAATATTTGTCAAATTCCGGTGTCCTGAGTCTCAATTTTTCCGTGCCAGTTTAACAGAACCTTTAAAAGTATAAAAATATCTGAACTGATCTAATCTATAGCGAGGGTTCTAAAAGACCCACTCATAGTAGTATCCACTGCACCATTCTTGACCTTCTTACTGATATCTGCCTTCCAGAGACCGTCGTTCATGAAGAGTTTCCTGAAAACAGAAAGCAAATGTCGTCGTCATTCTCCTGTAGTTATCTTCTTCTTCCATACTCAATTACTCGTCATCTCTTCAGTCACCTCCTTTCTAGCCATTTCATCCTTCACACAGTCCAGCCATCGTTTCTTTGGTCTTCGTCTACTCTTATAACCATCTATAAACTCAAAACTTTTCCTCTGCATCGCATGCTCATACCAAGACTATCGATTACCATATAACTTTTCGATCATCGGCGCCCTTTTCAGACTTTCTTATATGCACAAATACACACGCACAAATATCTTTTCGACATATTCTACACATAGTGCCCCTCCTGGTTCAATATCTTTTAGCATTTCCTTTGTTGCACACACTCGTCATACTCCCTTAAAGAATTGGTCCATTGAAGAAACAGGTTTATAGAGTCTATCTGACAGGAGAAAATAAATGCAGAGCTTACTGCCCTGGGTTAAAGGGGTTCCCCAAAAAGTACCTACATATCGTTTGTTATTTCAATCTAAACTAATTATTACTTTTTTGTGGTGTACCTAGCTTTAGACTCTTTCTGTTTGTTTTGTAAACTATAAAACGGCATGGCAACGCTGTCAGCTGGTAATGTGCCCAAGAGACTGGTGGCGTTACCACGTTGTATGGCAACACTTAGCCCCTGGCCAAGGTAAAAACCAGCCCTTGGGTCACGGGAAGCGTCAACTAGGGTTTCGAAATTTCCTTAAACTATAACTAAATCAACATCAACTTATAGGTACCTGTTTTGAGTCATTTCCTTGATCCAGTTTGAGTTCTGTTCAACCATGCTCTCTGCATCACCACCGTATTCTGAAGGTAGGTACTTCTTGTCTATGTACTTGTGTAACGCCATGTGATCCGTGTGGAAATGAATCTGAAATATATTAAGAAAATGTTCATCTGTTTGGCTATAAAGTAACCTTCATTTGGTGGTACGTATTTTGGAACGAAAGAGAGTAAGGTAAGCTGCCCTCAGTCTAGTTGGAGCGTCGATGCCTGTAGCAGTAGCTGTGGCTGGTAGCAGAGAGTTGACTGGCGTGCGATTAGAGAAGCCAGTAATGGACTGCTGTAGCTAGTAAGCTAATGATGATAGAAAAGTTCAAAAGAGCCTTTCATATTTTTGGAGATTTTTCGGAATCAAACTTGCTAGTTTGCTACAATAAAGGGTAAGGTAACTACTAGACCCAACTAATGGTGCTGTCATAGCTAGTTTCTAGCATCGTCATTGGTTGAAAATCTGTACATATCATTTCAAGTTTCAAAATATCCTTGGTCAGTTTTGGACCTAGTTGTGGACACGCCATCTACAAGCTTTGAACGAACTTCCCGATTGAAACCTTCAGGTGAAGTAAATTGGCCTGTAATGGATAATTCTAATACCTAAGGACATATATTGACTACTATCTCTGTTCTTATAGGACTACCAATACTTACAATGTCCCGAGTCTCCTGTGGCAGTGCCCCTTTGACTAAACCATACATGTATTCGGTGTAAGACGGGCAGTTGATCACGTGGACTTCTGACAAACGGACTGGCATGGCCTCCTGAAAACGAAATGAAATATATTTAATTAATTATGAAAGATGATCGCAAAAACTTCAGTAAAAACCTGCATAATAATGTGGGTCTGGGTACTTCTAGGGTTTTGACCCTTTGAGTTTGAATGAGAAGTCGTTGGTCTACATCTCGTAGACCAACCAAGTAAACCTTATTGACATCGCTAGTTGCAAAATTGCAATCTTGCAAATGATTAAAATTCAATGCGGCAAAGGATGATGCTAATTACTTTTTACTATAGATGACTCCTTGTGGCAAGATTTAACCCATCAATTAATATTAAACTTAAGGAGTTCTCAATAAAACTGAATTAACTCACCAATAAGTAGATCACAAACTTTTGGAAGAAAAATATATTTGATCTTGCGACCATCTTGAGCGTGTATACTCCTATGTCCAAAATGACTTTATGGTTCTCAGGAAGCACGTCTTTTTCCAGCCTCATCCAATTATCACCTTGCAGCATGAATGATTTCAGGACGTCGTAGAATTCAAACTTCTCTGGGTCATTGAGACGATGGATCAGGAGCTCGTCGATACCAGCGGTGATTGTCGCGACGGTCCTGAAAGAATATATTATAAAACTCAAAACCTAAATCATTTATTTCAATTAGACCATAACATACATGTGCCTGCTGAATGAGAAAGATGTAATGCAGATGCCTAAACGATGAGTATAATTCTGTTCAAAGTTTTTGGAGGCTCGGACGTTAGCTGCAAGTGACGGTCTGCGCAGGTATAACGGATCAAACTTTATAGCAGCTATTTTATAGCTGCTCGGAATATCTAACGTAAGCTGCTCAGAACACAATTTTAGGTTTCAGCGGGGAGCAGAGGATTCATCATCTGGACCGTATAATGCGAAGACCGTCAAAGTAAAAGACCGTAAAAGTTAGTGAAAGTTTGAACAGAACTATATAAATGCTGATGTAGAGGGAATGAATACTATTTATGAAGAAGGAGAAGAACCAATGAAAGGATAGAACGTATAGATAATGTGAGGGATGCCATGTAGGAAGCAGGATTGAATTTGGCGTCACTGATTCACATCAGCGTCATATAATGTGAGAAAAACGTGTTGTGCAGACCCCGAAGTAACATAGGACAAGGGTCGAGAGAAGAAGGTAACTAAGTTACAAATAATCGTTCACTTACGTGATCTCAAACGCTGTTTTCATTCTCGGTGACATTGGGTCCCTGTTGGTGAATATTTCGGTCATAGTAGCGCGGGTGGTGCAGAAGTCCTCGATACATCTCTTGGTCCGCTCTAGACTGCAGTGACAGCTGAAGATGAACTTCCTTAATAGGTTGTCCTCTGAAACAATAAGAATGATGTTTTATATTAGGTACTAGAGGCCTTTTGCCATCGGTATTGCCGACCCCAACATAGTTAGGAAAAGGCTAGGCAGACGATGATGGTCATGTACAAGGCAAAAGGCCCCGGTGTCTCAGCATGGTTCAGAAGGCTGGTCACTGACCGCTTGGCGATACTCCAAAAGATACTCTTTCAGAATATCGTCAAGCGGTTGGTCGACTCTTCGGGTGACCAGAGGGCGGGCCTTTTTTGGCCAAAGAATTATCAATCATTTAGCATTTCTAGGTGGACCAATGACCTGTTGAAGGTTGCGGGAATCCGCTGGATGCGAGTCGCACGGGTCCGGTCAATGTGGCGACACTTGGGGGAGGCCTATGTCCAGCTGTGGACGTCTTTCGGCTGAAATGATGATGATGATTAATCAGCATTTCCATCCAACATTGCCTCCCTCCGGTCGTTTTCGCAACTACGATTCGCAACCAGTTGCGAATTAGGATTTTTTATTCTTTGTTCGCTACCAGTTGCGAATTAAGAAAACTTTTTCCTTAACCGTGATTAATAATACACATCAACCAAATGGTAAGTCGGTGAACAACAGAGAGATAATTTGAATGAAAACTGGCTAATTTATATACATGTTTGTAGTATCTTATTGAAGAGACGAGAATACTTTAAAAACCGTCCAATTGCGAGTTGGACTCGCACTTGAATGGTTCCGTACCATCGTAGTACCCGGAGCCTCCTTTAATTTATTCTGTTTTATTAGTTCTTATTGCGGCAACAGAAATAACATTCGGTGAAAATTTCCCACGCCATCTTGGGTGATGACATGGCCCAAATACTTCTCTTTGTCTCGTGCGAACACTGATCGTGCCTAGCTTGAATAAGTTTTCGAACACATTACGCAATCAGAAATATTATACTTCTCAAAACTGACTTCGAATACGAGAAGGGACACCTTCTGCGAAGGGCCCCTTCGAAAGCCTATAATCTTTCAGACTCTGGAAGGCTGAAGGAGCGTTGCCGCTCTTACACTCGTTTCCCGGCTATAGACCCTAACCACAGTATAAATATGGACATTACGGAAACTACCTACAAACGCTCGAAACCGCACACTCACACAAACATGCGCATCGACGGGGCCACTAAGCGGACGTTGCGGTGCTGTCAGAGTGCATGCCGCGCTGAGACGAGTGGTCACTTATAAGTTTATATCTCCTAATCTTTTTAAAAATGCCACTAACGGATTGCGCGGTATACGGCTGTTTGAACTCGGCTTCATCAAAACCGGAGCTATCGTATTCTAAACTTCCTGCTGATTTTGAAAATTAAAAATAATTTATTGTTATAGTCGTTATCGAATTATAAGTCCTTGCCATCGATCATAATGAATTCGTGAACTTATTTGTAAATCCAGCATGGCGCGGTTTTGGGGGTATTGAAAAGCTGATAGTGGTAACAAAAAGGAAATCCAAGATGGCGGTCGCAATAATTATTAACTGTTTTGAGTGCTGTCAAAATGTAAATACTTAAATAGTTATTTCAATTCGATTGATCACAACAGAATAAAAACGTTTTAATAAAAAAAAACAATATCAAAAACATTAAAGGGGTCAACCCTATGGCTTCAATGGAGCGTAGGTAATTATTGCATCAACTAGGCTTAGTTTCGGTACTGTCCATATTTAAACTGTGCTACGTGTCTACTCGTATAAGTTAATTTTGTTCAACATCCTCTTGACCAAAAGGCAACTATAATTATTAAACTTGTAGCATTCACTGGATGGATGAACCATTGATTATAATAATAATGAGACTTCTCCGTGCCTCGGAAAGCACATTAAGCCGTTGGCCCCGGTTTGTTATTTGTAGATCTTTGACAGTCGTAGTTAGACTACAGGCCGTCAGTGACCCGAAAGTCTGACAACCAGTCTCACCAAGAGGTTATAGGTAGTATTACCCAGTACTAACTGGGTTGTGGCGGTCAGATAGGACAGTGCATCCAGTTAGTCTCCAGTACGTCGCACTTCTTAAGGAAAAGGTTCCGCAGTTGATGACCTTCACAATATCAAATTTTTAATCTTATTCGTAATATTTTTCCTTGGTCTTGCTAAAAAAGTAAAGCTAAACCAGATTTTAGAGTTCACTTGCAACGAAAACGTACCTACATCCTGATGTTACGTAATACTATCGTTTTAACCTTTTGGATTCATTGTGTTTTCTTTTATTTTTATTATTTTTTTATACTGTGCAGTTGTGCATTTGTGCACTTGTTGCATGAGCCAAATAAATGTATTTTAATTATTTCTTTCTTTATGAGCAGGTAAACGTAAATTCATTGTAAAACGTGGATATTAAAACTAGCTAAAACTAAATTTACTCAATTTACATACAATCTGCTTCAGTAGGCTGCAAGTCAGTGGTAACAAACCAGTATTAGATGGCCTCATAGTCTATTGAAGGACTTTACTATGCGAGGCCAGTGGACTATATTATGTTAGTCCTCCTGTTACGTATCTTTCTGATATCCAGTGACTATCAAGCTTCGGTTGTACACCGAACTTTGATGACAACCGGGAATGTCATAATATACCAATATTATGACATTCCCGGTATGACATTCCGATACTACGTATCGCACTGAGTGGATATCACTTTACGGTGACTAACAGACCGAGTACGTTGTAACGTCTTTCACGAAAGCCACTTCAAACTCAGTTGTCATCAATTTGTTGTCCACTATGCTTACTTAATCGAAATAATATAAGTATCGATACGAAAGCGTCTGTCAAAATGAGTTACGGTGACTATCAGTCACGATGACAACCAATGACGTCATATTTGATCGCGACTGGTCATACATATACGAAACTAACTTTTTGACAGTTTATTGGTGGACACTGAGCCCAGTTACTATCATTTCGAGCTGTCAACAGAGATACGTAAAGCCCTACTGATCGTTTTCGGTCATGGCGGCCAATCTCGACGGAGATCGCGGGAGTTATTATAGTGCACAAGTGTGTGCGCAGGCCTAGGTTCACTCCCTGTTCCCTCTCTCATAGTCCGGTTGGACGGCAATCCAACAAGACCGGAGAGAGATCAGGCGCAGGACTAACAACGGCTCTGCGTGTTTTTCGATCCCTGAATAATATTTTCTATGTTGGATAAATGAATGTAAATATTAACCAATTTAAATTACAGCTTATCCCTTATAATATAATACTACTTTATAAAAAAAAAAAAAAAAAATTATAAAATAATATAAAATTATTTTTAAACGATTAACATTTCATTGGCGCAGGACTAACGGCTTTGCGTGTTTTCCGAGACACGGGGGTATCATACCGCCAACTTCCAAACTTCAAGCTACTACTGAGAAATTTCTTATGGAAAAACCCAATAGCACTTTTTGCCCGACGCGGTAATCGTACCCAGGACCCCACGCTCAGCAGGCGCAGTTGCACGAGATCAACGGGCTAATGTACGGACTTTAAAAGTAAAACCACCCATCGTACTGTAATCTGATTTTTCGAAATAATTCTTGTTACATTGCGATTTGCAAGGGATATCTACGTACAGACGCCACATCAAGCTACCCGAAACCATTAAATTTTTTCAACCTTAAAAAATAAAGTTGAAAATCTATTAAAGAAATTTGACAGATTGTAGTAACTTTACATCCCACAGTGTGTGCTGCCGTGCGAATCGTCGATGCTGCCGCGTGCTGCACTCGCACCCTACTTCTCGCTCTAGCAAAGGACGATATTGAGCTACAGAAAAGTATAGAAGCATGGAACCCTAAGCCCCATATAAATAAGAGAAAATCCCAAGTCTTCAACTAAGCACAAATACAGACCAAGGTGTTGTTTTTTAAACGTTGCCCCGTTGGCTAGTTTCCACCATCAATAAATTGCAAATCTATTTAGTCCGGCAGTTAGAGTATTGGAAAATAATGGACACGTATTTTTTGTTTTTGTAAATCAATGAATATTCTCAAAGATAAAACGCATCAAAACTCGGGAGACTCAACAACGCACGGGCTCGTAACGTCACAACGCACTACAAATTATAGCACGGCGTGACGCATTTAGAATTTTAAAAGCGTCGTATCTTCGTCAATTTTGGATTACGTAACAAAAGAAAAATACGTCTCAAATATTTTTCGATAATCTAACTGACGGTCTAAACAGAATCATATTTTCTTTAGTCAGTCATCATCCCTGTTATGATTGCAGTAAAACGTACAAACTGTTGACTCATCAACAATTCCAATCACGATGAATACTGATGAAATGAGAACTGATGTTGTGATGGATCACTAATTAATGCAACAGCACGAACAAACGTGCTGGGCTAGGTACTCAGGTCAATCAAGTTGGCAAGTAGTGCGCAGAATTTAGTGTACCTGTGGATGTAGGTACTATAACAATAGTACGTACGTATGGGAAGTTATAGTCTCCGCCAGATAAGTAAGAATTAAAGGTCATTGCTCTTTCCTTAATTTCTCTGCGTAGGTATCCCGACAATAGTAAAAGTCAAGGATCACGATAAAGGTCGTTTCGGGACAAGTTTATGTCATTATTTCTGTTTTCGGAATTATGTATTTGAATAAATGTATGCGGGTTGACGACCAATAAATTAATTCTTACTTATCTGGCAGAGACTTATTACAGTTAGTTCTAGATACTGTCATTTTTAAAACATCAACGGCTGCAAGCCAGAGGTGCACCTATATATAGTGCAACCTAATTTCGCTCGCCTGTTATGTTTAAGTCTTAAGTATGTAACTTAAAAAATGTTCATCATCTACCTAGCCTTTCGGATTTTGGAGTCAGCTTCCAGTCTGATGCATTTAACCGACTTCAAAAAGGAGGAGATTATTTTTCGTGTTTATGTTTTTTTTTTTTTTTTTCATGTATGTTACCCGATTTCTCCACCTTTTATGGACTGATTCTCAAAATTCTTTTTTTTATTTGAAAGAGTATACTCATGAGGAGGTCCCATTTAAAATTAGTGAAGATCTGATGCTGATCTTCGGAGATATACAATGAAACTCTTCAAAAATAGACGGAAAATCTGTCGTGGTTGCTACAATCGCTTGGATGTTTATACAACATCATGACGTAACATCACGCCTGTATGCTCTGAGCGGGTACGCAGATATGTACAATACCCAGATTTCAACAGTTTGGTATGTTTGGGATGGATGGACAAAGATTTTATTGACATATCAGAAGTATTGAGAGAGGAATTTATGAATGTGTGAACCTTTACTTTGTTATCTTGTATATTTTAATTTTATGTTATGTCTTACTCTTTTAGTTCTAGTTTTAGTTACAGTAATTGGTTTAAATACAACCGTTGTAAATAAATAAATAAATGTTAAGTTCCATTTATTGGGGATAAACCTATTACCATGAGGAGCTCGGAGAAGCTCGTGGCTAAATAATAACAGCCGCTCGGGTCGAACTTTAGGTTAAGCCGTGCTTACCTAGGTTGGTCTGTGGATGGGTGACCACCCACGAGTTTGCCTCGGAAAGCCATTAAGCTGTTGGTCCCGGCTGTCATTTGTAGATCTTTGACAGTCGTTACAGGTAGTCAGAGGCACAAAAAGTTTGACAACCAGTCTTACCAAGGGGCAACCCAGTTGGTAATTACCCATTACCAACTGGGTTGTGGAGGTCAGGTAGGCAGTCGCTCCATGTAAAATACTGGTATTAAGTGGCCCAAAACACTAAATCAAACAAACAAAGGTCATTGACTTCAAAGCTTGACCTTTGTTTGATTGATTTGGTGTTTTTGTCACCGGCTTCTAAAGCTAAAGTTATTTTTCACTTTTTTGTGTTTTTCTCTGAGAGCAGCGGTGGCCCAGTGGTGGCGGCCCCGACTTACGAACAGTAAGTCGTGGGTTCGAACCCAGACAGGCGCATTACTTTGTGTAATTTATTTCATCACCACTGCTCTCAAAACGGTGAAGGAAAACATCGTGAGGAAACCGGCACGTCCTAGAACCAAAAATTCAAAGACATGTGACATCTACCAATCCGCACTGGGCCCGCGTGGTGGATTATAGCCCATTCCCTCTCATTGAGAGGAGGCCGTGTCCCAGCAGTGGGAACATCATAGGCTGATGATGATGATGTGTTTTTCATCAGCTGAAGAAAGTGCTGAAATTATGTCAGACACCTTCACTTACTGTGCTGACATCGCCATTGGTCGCGCATCTATGACCAACATCCATAGATGTGATTGGTGGTGTGACTATTTAATTGAACAACGAATTCATTAATGTTGTCAGGAAACTGCCTCTTAACAAATCATCAGGTGAAGATAAAATATCTAATCGGATGATAATAGAAGCGTGTAAAACAGCGGGCGACGCCATTCTATCTGTTTTCAACCGATGTATTGCGGACGGCGTTTTCCCTCGCGTATGGCGACGTGGCTTTATACGAATAATTCCAAAAAGTGGTGATAAGCCACCGGACGACCCTAAGTCGTACAGGCCCATAACCCTACTGCCATCTTTAGGAAAACTCCTGGAGCGCCTTATCGTTCCACGTTTGCTGCCAGACGGGCCAAAGTTTCATAACAACCAATTCGGTTTCACCGTGGGAAAATCTACCGTAGACGCGACACTTTCTGTTAGAAAAATTGTTAATAACTCGGAACACAAGTACGTGGTTGGAATCTTTTTAGATATTTCCGGGGCCTTTGATAACGCATGGTGGCCGATGCTACTACTTAAACTGAAGAATCGTGGCTGCTATAAAAACATATATAATCTTGTTTATTCTTACTTTTTAAATGGTTCCGCGAAACTCAAACTTGGTCATTATTCTATGTCAAAGCCCCTTACCATGGGATGTCCTCAGGGGTCGGTAATCGCTCCGTATGTATGGAATTTAGGTTTTGATGATTTTCTCGCGATTCCCCTTCCTCCCGGCTGTTCATTAACCGGTTACGCGGACGACGGCCTGCTGCTCATTCAGTCGAGTACTCGGGCTGGTCTCGAGAATTTAGCTGACACTTGCCTACGATTAATATCTCAGTGGGGCGATCGAAACCGTCTGACCTTTGCACCGCAAAAAACTTATCAACTAATTTTAAAAGGTAATCTTAAATCGTGGCCTAGTATTAAATTTAATAACGTTCCCGTGAAAAGAAAGCAATCCGTGTGCTACCTTGGTTTGGTCTTAGAGAGAAATTTTTCATTCATAGATCATATAAAAACTGTCGGTGAAAAAGCTAAAAAGAACTTTTATGCCTTAACGAGAATATCAAAATCTACGTGGGGTCTGTCATTTATAACTTTAAAGACCATTTATGGGGCTACTTATTTGGGGTGTATGTGCTACGGGGCACCTGTTTGGGCCGATAGGGCCACCATAGGAGCGGCACGACGTAAATTGCTTCAAAGCCAGCGTTTGGCTTTGATATTCTTATGCAAAGCGTATAGGACGGTTAGTACTGAAGCCTTACTGGTACTTGCAGGTGTACTTCCAGTTGATCTTGAAGTGCAGCGACGGGCTGCAATGTACTATAACGCACGTGAGACCACGGACGCAGACTTTTTAACCCTACGTGACCGTGTTAAGATTGCTAGATTATTCAAACCTCAGACCGACGTCTGGGAGGAACTTTTGTCTGAATGGCAAGGTAGGTGGGATAATTCCATCAAGGGCCTCCACCAGTTCTTTCCATCCGTTCGTGAACGGCTGGCCAGGACATGGTTGGAGGTTGATCACTGTGTTGCCCAATTTCTCACCGGTCATGGTAACTTTAAGAGTAAATTATTTTCCTTCAAGCTTGTTGACTCGCCTTTTTGTCAATGTTCCACATCTGACTGCGAATATGAACAATCAGCACATCATATTTTATGGGAGTGCAGTCTTTGGCAGAATGAACGCAACATTATGTTGGATAGTGTACAGGTTACATCCGGAGTTATTTACTATACAGACCTTGTGGAAACTAGAACAAATTTCCGTGCGTTCAAGCGTTTTTGCCATACCTATTATTGGAATCAAATATAACAGCTCACAACTTAGGACCCATTAATGTTAATATTTATCCGTGGTGCTAGGCAACTGGGCCTATCCCAGTTGTAAACGTCCCTTTGTGCCTATTGGCCTTGTTTCGTTCTGTCTCCTGCTGAAATGGAGGGAAGTGGAAATTACGGTTTTTTCCTACTCCTCCACTATACTTTTCTGATTAATTTCGTTGCGGGATCCAAGACAGTTAAATTCATTCTCTGGGACTTCGTCGAGCTTCATTGTCTCGGCGCTTTTCTGGTGGTCGCCACTGTTGATTCTGGCTTTCAGGAGTTACAGTGGTTTGGGAACAGTGTGGCGGGCTTGTCCCAAAAAAAAAAAATGTGTTTTTCTTTTAGTGTTTTTTTTTACATGAATCGACTGCCATGACCTCCACAACCCAGTTCTTACTGTGTAATACCCCTTGGTAAGACTCATGGTTATCAGCCTTCAGTCAGGCCACTGACTTCCTATAACGACTGTCATGGATCTACAAATGACAGCCGGGAGCAACAGCTTAACGTGTTTTCCGAAGCACGGAGGAAACTCGGTACCTATGTAAGGGTGGTCACCCATCCACAGACCACACTTCGGCAAAACTGACCCGTGTGGTTAATATTGTTTAGCCACGAGCTCCTCTTAATTTGACCTTGTTTGATACAGGTAAAACATTTATGATAATATTTTTTTAATACGCACATATCCAGTCCAATTTGCAATCCCACTAGCCGAGACACCCGGTAGTGAAATAAATCCTACTAAAGTAATGTAATAAATAATTAATCAACTTGACTTGTTCTTTTATAGTTCCAGTACTCGTGATTACTTAATTTTAATAAGTACCTACCTAGATACAGGGCTGGAACACAGAAATGTTTAATCGGTTTTTTAATCTGTTGTTACCGTTTTGTAGGAAATAGCAGATTTATTAAAAACAAACCGATGAAAGTATCTATACCAATGTTATATCTCTAAATCTCTCTTTAATAGTTCAACTCGTAACCTTGAGAAATAAGATGCGAATTACCAGAAATATACCAAAACTCGACTCTCTCGTTATACGACTTAATTATTCCTAAAGCTAATAATTCGACGTGTCAGTGATTTGAAAGCACTCCAAATAGATGATTAAATTCAATAAATTACAATAAACAAGTTGTGCCTCTGACTTTAGTTGCGCGGTAACTAGTTTTTATTCTTAGTTACCAGAACGTAAAGCATACTTTAAATTATAAAACATCCAGACAGACGCTCGGGTTAGACGTTTTTGTATTTGACACAAAGTTAAAATAATACTTTACTTTACACCCGTACTGACCAGCCCGCTTAGCATGACCACCGAAGAAACGAAAGAGAATCGACAAATCTTTCGTCATTTTGTCGATTCAATGACAGCAAAATGAAAGATGAACAAAAGATTTGTCGATTCTGTTTCGTTTCTTTGATGGTCATGCTAAGCGGGCAGGGTGTAAAATTCTTCCACACTCAATAGAAAAGGGAGGATCCTCTGACCTGACGGGTGTTGTGCCTGGTTATGTCTGGTGGGGTCGGTGGGCTATACTGTCCTGCGGTTGTTATGGCTTAAGCAATGTAGAATTTTAAGTAGCGTGATATGTAATTCCTATGTAGCGTTTTAGATGCCACCACATGACCACACTTATGTAACAATCTTGGTTTCTTCTTCGTATGCATAATTATCTATTTAAATGAAATCTGACATTCAAATGTTTGCTGATGGTCTCTTAATAGATTTCATCCTACATCTGGATTATTTGCCGTCATTATAATGCATATTTATAAACCTCCAAAAATATAACTTCATTTGTTGCAGATTTGTAATCATTTGGGTCGCCAAATGACTATTTTTCATAACTGAGGAGCAAGGGCTAGGCATCAACGTCAATGGCGAGTACATCACTCACCTTCGGTTTGCCGACAATATAGTGGTCACGGCTGAGACCATGGAGGACTTCAGTAAAATGCTCGATGACCTCAGTAGAGCTTCCGAAAGGGTGGGGCTAAAGCTGAACATGGAAAAAACTAAGGTTATGTTCAATGCCCATGTAACCCACTCCTATCAAAATCGGAGACACTACACTCGATGCTGTGGACGATATGTGTACCTGGTACAAACGGTCCAGTTAGGTAGGTCTAACTTCGAGAAAGAGGTCAATCGTCGAATCCGACTCGGCTGGGCAGCGTTCGGGATGCTGCACGGTATCTTCTCGTCCAACTTACCGCAGTGTACCGCAGTGGCGACACTTGGGGGAGGCCTATGTCCAGCAGTGGACGTCTTTCGGCTGAAATGATGACTGAGGAGCAATGGCCATCATCATCTGCGAAGCCTTTTCCCAAACTATGTTAGGGACGGCTTCCAGTCTAATCGGATGCATGCAGCTGAATACCAGTATTTAACATGGAGCGACTGTCTTTCTGAACTCCGCCGTACCCCTTGGTAAGACTGGTTATCAGACTTACAGGCCACTGACAACCTGTAACGACTGCATATTTATTATTGGTCTGTTTTCAATATGCAACACAATATATCGGTACAGTTTGGCTCTAACTTTCCAAACAAGTGACGCAATTTTTTTTGACTTACTTTAGTCTTTAGTCTAGTCGTGTAACATTGTTAAAAGTAAGAGGCACGCGATACTGCATTTTCTAAACGCACTTACTCATATGATTGTCTACGAAACTGTAAAGATTGCTTAAAAAAACTATTTAGTACAAAGTAAATGGGCTATACTTTCGTTTCGAGGCGTGGTAGGAAAAGAAACTAAGTGCGATACGACCTTGTTTGTGCATGCTACTGATTCTTGTACTGAGGTGTTGGTAAAGGTAAATGCACTATGATTTGCAATAAAAAGGCATTTGACCTTCGTTTTTACACTAATATTATATAGACTGCCTTTACTGCCGTTGGATTCCCAGGTCAGTTAAAGTGTTATTGTTGTTTTTCTGTTATTGTTATTTTTGGAACCAAGTACAAATCAGTTGATCACGCCTACCGAAACCTACCGCCTACCTGCCTTCTATTACATGTGGGTCCGTGGCTTAGGCCCCCAGTGGCCGAGGCACCCGTGGCCGATGCCCCCGAATCGATTCATTAGTTTTTTGCATCAAATATTTAGACGGAGCCTTATGCTATTTATGTAATTTATAACACAAAAAAAACCACAATAACATTTGTTGCAGGTAAGTTGCAGGTTTATTACCTACCTAGCATATCAATCATTACATCAATAAATAAATATTATACCGACATAGAAACTAGAAAAACATAAAACGTTTTGATAAAATTATATCTTTATTATTATAATTATGTATAACGGCAGGAAATAAGTTTATCTAGCCAAGCGTAAAACGATTTAGGTTTATTAACCTTTCCTGAAATTTTGAAGCATTGTTTTGGAGACTGCTACGACATAAGTAAGAGGTACATTTACATAATATGTATTGTATTTAATAAGGTATGTAGCCTTTATAGCTAAGCTAATTATATTAACCCTTAATTTAAAACCTTGTTTTTTTTTTCCTTTAATTTGGCAATCTATGGGCAAGACAAAAAAAGTTCTTTTAGGAAGATGCCGTTAATATATTGTGTTCCTAGGCATTCAAAATACGCAGGAAAAATAAAAAAATAAAAATCTTGCCTGAAGGTTTTCCTGAAAACACAATGTTGACAAATACTTAACAAAATTCGATGGATAACGAATTATATATGTTGGGTGGTACACTTGTTAAGTATACCCAACATATCTAATTCGTCCATAACTAATCCAAGTCACCAACACTTTATTTAAAAATTAAAAAAACCCGACTGCGTAAAAAGTAACTTTAAATGAAAACTAAAAAGAAAAAAACAAGTTCAGGAAACAGGACATATTGACTGCAACAGTCGGGACCCATTAAATAATCTAGACTAAAATCATTACATCCAATATGGGTCCCGTTAAGTCAAAATATTGTTTTCAATCCTTTTTTTAACCACCGTCGCAAAAAGAAGGGTGTTATGTTGAGAGCAGCGGTGGCCCAGTGGTGGCGGCCCTGACTTACGTCGTGGTCTTGTGGGTTCGAACGCAGACAGGCGCATTACTTTGTGTAATTAATTTCATCACCACTGCTCTCAAAACGCTGAAGGAAAACATCGTGAGAAAATCGGCATGTCCTAGAACAAAAAATTCGAAGACATGTGACATCTACCAATCCGCACTGGGCCCGCGTGGTGGATTATAGCCCATACGCAAAATACGCGCTTGACGACGGAGTTGCGGACACCAGCCCGTTATACAATAGACAAGAGGGGTGTTATAAGTTTGACCGCTATGTGTGTCTATATGTGGCACCGTGTAGCTCTTAAACGGGTGAACCGATTTGGATGCGGGTTTCATTTGAAAGCAGGTTTTCTAATGGTGGTTCTTAGACAAGGCTTATGAAACTCGGTTTAGCTGTTTCAAGGTCATTGGAGTGAGCCCATCGACCATATTCCTTGCCATGCTTAAGGAATTGGTCGACATTATCAAACTTAGTGTTATTTACAGGCCTAAGACAAGGTTTTGTTGAGTGTACTTAACAATCATGTTTACAGATCCGGCGTGGCCTGGTCTCGTTCAGGTGGCAAACTGATTGCAAATAATTTTACAGTTTGGATTACATTATATTCATATAATTAAGTAATGTATGTATCAAAATTAAGCCGAAAGCTACCAAAAAACAGTAAAAAACTAAACTACCTGCAAAGGTCGTTTAACACGTTCTCTAGTCACCATTTTTGCTTGCTAATTTCAATTAAATGCATACTGGGCAAAATAAAAAAATAAAAAAGAAAAAAAAAAAGAAGAAAGAAAGATATATGTTTTTTTAATTATTGAAGTGTTCTTACTCTTAGCCTTATAAACACAAAACCATAGAAGAAAATTTGACGTCTAGATTTTTTTATTTGTAACGTTGAGTACAATCAAAATAAGGGTTAAAGCATCCATCATCCTCATCATCTACCTAGCCTTGTCTTGGGGTTGGCTTCCAGTCTAACCAGATGCAGCTGAAGACCAGTATTTTACATAAAGCGAGTGCCTATCTAACCACACAACCCACTTAGTACTGGATAATACGATACCCCTTGGTAAGTCTGATTGTCAGAGTTTCGGGCCACTGACTACCTGTAACGACCTTCAAAGAAACCATAAAACAATAATTCCAAGACGCCAATCTCTAAAAACTACTTTATTTTGAGCCTGAAAAGGAGATTTATTTTCAATTAATTGCCAAATTCGATGTTTAGTTGCTTTGAAATCAATAAATAGTTGACTAATTGAGTTGAATAAACAGCGACGTCACAGTTGGTCTGTTGGTCTGTTGGTCTGTTGGTCAGTTGGCCCTTCAATATGGTTGAGTTGAATGGCGCCGATACACGCGTCTTGTTCGTGATCGGGCGCTGTCAGTTGGGACTGGTCATCTCTTAGCTGCCACGGTTCATTTTAATTACTTTATTTTTAATTTGTTGATTTAATGTTTTACTCTGGACGCTCATAATGTGCACGTCTTCCTACATCGTTCTCACATATATCTATAATCTCAACATGAATGATGTAACCAAGATTTTGTAACAATATTTTGATTTAAAAGAGTGTCCATGGAGTTTCTTGCCCGTTCTTCTCCATAGAGATCTACGCTAGGGAATGGGCAACTACAGTACTTTCTTAAGTTATTATGTCTTGTGTCTGGGACTGTAGCTTTGTTTTGTTTTTTTGTATTTTTGACTTTCAAAAGTGCCCCATAATGGTCTAATTGAAATAAATGCTTTGAGTTTGAGTTTGAGTTTGAGTTGCCTAATGCCATACAAAATCTATGAGAGAACTGCGTTTTGACAGCTCTTAAAAGTATCTCAATTGATTGGTGTGTCATCATCTACGAGTACCCCACTTCGAACCCTGATGACTACTCATCTCATGAGGCACTTCCTTTCTTCACAAAACATCTTTCACACCTTTCAATAAAGCAATCATTGATGATATGTAAGTAAGTATAGAGAAAGTGAATAACGTGAGGTTACTAATAGCGAAGTAAATATGTACTATGTATCCGTTACTTAGAATAGCTACCATGACAATGCAATATACATACTTGGCAACCTGACAACCTAGTACGTGGATGACGTATGAATCAGCATTGTGGCCTACGGTGTGAGAATATTAATAAATTAAATATTTAGTATTCTACTGGTACTGTATATTCATAAATTATTTTTCATTATTCAAGGGCTTATGGTGGTAAATTTCACTACTGAACGGATTTAGATAAAAATTTGGCACACAGATAGTTTATATATCCTGTGGAAAGCAGAGGTGATGTATAGAGGACTGTGTTAATGCTGGATCCAGGTACTTTTTATCCCCGGTAAAACGATCCTGTGGGACACTTACCGAACTCACGCGGGCGATTCCGCGAGCAAACCTAGTAGTTACATAGGGTAGTAGTAACCTAATAGTTACATAGGGTAGTACTAACCTAATTATTACATAGGGTAGAACGAGCTCAGGGTGTCATCACGTAAATTAAAAGTACAAATCATCACATCTGAGGAATTTTGCTAGCTAATTTAATTTGAACCTTCAATCCAGTGTTAGCATTGGTGCAGGACAAGCATCAGTACAAATATTGAAGAATTTCACACAATGAAATTCGATTAACTTAAATTACACAAGGTGCCAGCTGCAGTGCCTGCCTGTGTTCGAAAGTCAAGGCCAGTACCACTGAGCAATCACGACTGTTCTCTCAAAGACACGGTTTTGCAAATATTGACAAAGGTGCTCAAACTTTTACTAGATAAATCGTCATTGAGGTTAAATACATGCTAAATATTTGTATAACTATGTACTACATTTTACATAGTTTAGGTACCCACTTACCGAAATTTTTGGGAAGAGTCGGTTCCTTAGCCAACCAGTCCTTGATGGCAGCCACGTCTTTGTCACTTACTTGGGGCATCTGAAAAGATACGTATGTAGGTAAATATTATTATTTTTAAAACTTCTCCTGCTATGAGAAAAAACTACTAAAATTCTATAAACATTGTTTTCATTTGCTATTATTTCTTCTTAAAATTATTATTATTTATTTTATATTCCAGACTACAAAGAGGTCCACTGTGTTAGTAACAATATAACTTAGCCTATGTTAGTACTTAATAACTAAAACAGATCGGGTGCGATTAGTTAGCGCCCACATTAGTGGGCTATCTGCCCGGGCGGCTATCGATTGCAGGATAGTGTTGGGACTGCCACGCAGCCTGAGGAGTAGCGAGGCAGATTTTTTACGCCACAACGCATCAAAACTTTCAGTGCGTGCCTCAGCAAACATTGCAGAGGCACCACAGAAGCGTGGCAGTCGCAACAATACCCTGAACGCATTATTATATTGGATACGCAGAGCATTATAAGCTTTTTGGGTATATGTGAACCACAGGGCTCCCGAGTACAGCGATGTGCAGTATGCCTTAAAATGAACATCAATTACGTACCAGAGCAATTAAAGTTCACTTCAGTAGTGCAATCGAAAAAGTCATATTTTTTTTTGAAATTTTTGTGGAACCTACGCTTCATATGTATAAGTGTAACTGTATATGTATAAGTTTTAAAGTTTTTTTTCTAAAAACTCATCATGGTAATCATGGAAACCCTTTGAATAATTTACATAAAAATAAACTAACACGGTTTAAGCGCAATCTTTTCTAATAATAGAATTTTATTAGGCAGTTTAATTATAATGTTTTTATTTTACATAATTAAGTAATTAGCAATGTTTTAATGTACCTACTTATTCAAAACTAAGAAGGTCATGGGAGACCATTAGGCACATAACATATGTACATACCGTATGTTCATCATATGAAACAAAATAAAAAAAATGTAAGACCCGATGTATGAACGTGGATGAGGGCAAAGCAGTTTGTGAGAATCGTAGTAGGTGGAGTTCTATTGTTTTTGCCTACCCCCATAAGAAAAAGGCATAATTTTATATATTTTACATGTGAAATATAAAAGAAAGAAAGAAAGAAAGAAAAAATATTTATTTGGGACAAGCACAGGAACTACAAATATAATAATAATAAAAAAAAAGAATCTTAAACTAAATAATAAAAATGAAGGCCTGTGCGAGGCCAAAAAGGCTCCTATCTCAGCATGATGCTGCGATAAATGAAAAACAAATACCGCAGCGCTGGTATTCTGATAGGGCCCACTGTGATGCCACGGTCCTCCGGATCCTACGGACACAATATGTTTTTGTGTAAATGACAAAAAATAGAAAAGCTGACTGCGAAAAACGAATATCCTCATTATTCAATAAACGAAAGTGATTAACGGCCGTTTTCTATAACTTACCTATAACTGTTGGATAATGTGCCTTCTTCTGTAGCTATCGTTGTTTCTATAAACAAAGAATATCCTATCAGTGTCACCTACCTGTCACTTGATTCATAGAATAATCAAAGAAAGCTTTTCTGTAACGTTTTGTTTCTAATTAGTCCAGTAAGCAAATGCAAACAGGCTGAGATAGCAACCTACCGAAACCGGCTAGTAAGTTATTGAAAATGGCCGTTAGTGTCATCAAAGGAACAACTTTGCTTTAAAAACAAAAAAGTTGCGAAGAAAAAATCAAATCTTTACTTTTGTGTTTTGGGATTTAAGTAAAGATCGGACATTAAGGATGACTTTGAAGTATTTAATATTGAATTCAATTTATAAAAAAAAAACAATAGATATATTGGATTACCTGCCTTCTCAATTCAATAGAACTAAAACCCCAATCATTAATTTACTACCAGGGTGTTGAATCTTTTTGAATGATCTTGCAAATGACCGTTTTTAAAAAAAATCGTGGCTTTATGAAATGACTATAATTCACCTCAAAAACGCATAGCTGTATTGTTTGGAACTTTATAAAAGATCGGTCAAACTAATAAGGACAAAGGAGACCTGACAAGCTTCATACATTTTTTGTACCAAAATCCAAAGTAAAGCGGCCAAAGAAAAGTATATACATATTAAAATGTACATGACTACCTGAACATTTTTTATTATTACGTCATACCTCTAGGTCTGAGTATATATATCTGAGTCACTACATAAGGTAAAAATCTCCTCCAAAACCGATTCTTACGAAAGGCCACGGGAGCCCCATGGTACGTTAGGAATGAGCAACTCCATGTTGACCTCAAGATCCCCACCATAGCCAAATTCATGAAACGCCTAACAAAGGGTTTTTTCGATAAGGCCGAAAAACACCCAAACCCCCTGATTTCCTCAGCAGCCAATTACGCCCTCTCCAAGATATCTAGAATTCGCCGTCCTAGGCTCACTCTTGCCACACCCGATGATCCCATCACCCTTCTCCAAGAAAGTTGTAGGGAAACCAGCACATTACACAAAAACAGACACAAGAACCGTTACAAACCGCGAATCCGGCCCCGCCGCCGAGGCCCTCCGCGACCCCCCAGTAACATCACTGCCCGACCCTTGCTCGACGAGCCAGCCCGCGACGCTGAGCATGTAACGACCGATTCCCCAATTAATGATCCGACCCAGCCTGTTGTCCCTTGCTGCCCTCTCATCAATGACGCACTAAGCCGAGGCCCGAACCCCACAGGGGGTGCCCTTAGTGACCGTTCATTTAATTTAAATCCTTAGTTTGTAAGCCCTGGCTGGGGGCCTTAAAGAATTAAGGCGTTAAGATATTAACCAACAGTATATGTATAGTATCTTAATGTTTGTAAGTAAAATACATATATATCATTATCATCATCATTTCAGCTGAAAGACGTCCACCATTGTTGGACATAGGCATCCCCCAAGTGTCACCACATTGACCAGTCCCGTGAGATTCGCATCCAGCGGATTCCTGCAACCTTCACTAGGTCATCGGTCCACCTAGTGGGAGGCCATCCAACGCAACGTCTTCCGGTTCGCAGTCGCCACTCCAGAACTTTGCGGCCCCATCGGTCATCCGTTCTGTGAGCAATGTGCCCTGCCCACTGCCACTTAAGTTCGGCAATTCTTCGGGCTACGTCGGTAACCTTGGTTCTCTTACGGATGTCTTAATTTCTGATTCGATCACGCAAGGAAACTCCGAGCATAGCCCTCTCCATTGCCCTTTGGGTGACTTTAAGCCTTCTGATGAGGCCCATTGTGAGCGACCACGTTTCGATCCCGTATGTTATCACTGGCAACACACACTGTTCATAGACTTTCGTCTTGAGACACTGCGGTAAGTTGGACGAGAAGATACCGCGCAACTTCCCGATCGGATCATCCCGGAACATGGATGGGTTTTAGTCAGTAAAAGTCTGACACTCCCTCCTGCTCCGCAGTCTCCACAGTCTCCGCAGCCTCCAGTGCAATAGTGAACAGTTTCGGAGATATGACGACTCCCTGTCTCACACCTCGCTGCAGAAGGTTAGATTCCGAGGCTTGGTCCTAAAGTCGGACTGACATGGTGACGTTTTTGTACAAACACTTCAACACCTCGAAGTACGGATAGTCGATTTGGCACCGTTGGAGAGACTGCAGTACAGCCCAAATCTCGATCGAATCGAAGGCTTTCTCGTAGTCCACAAACGCTAATTAGAAAGGCAGGTTATACTCTTCGGTTTTTTGTATAACCTGCCGCAGCGTATGAATGTGATCCACGGTGCTAAAGCCTTTTCCGAAATACATATTTAGTATATGCTCTGTAAATATAACGTGTTATAACGTTTAGCACACCTCCCCGCGTCCCTCAGTAGTTCACTACCCTGTGGCTATCTGCCCTTCAAATAATAACAGGTTTGGCATGCGTTCTTTCGGCCTTCATAGCTAAAACAATAACAAGTGACGTTTGACACATGTTTTTCACTAACTAATTCTTTTTTGTTTTATTATGTAGTGACTCAGATATCAGATCTAGAGGAATGACGTACTTTCACAGTTTTTATGTCTTGTGACTGGGACTGTAGCTACATTTAATTTTCATCTTTGTTTCGACAATTCAAAAGTGCCTGTAACTGGCTTACTTGAAATAAATGCTTTGATTTTGATTGATTTTGATTTTGACGTCATATTAAAAAATGTTTAGGCATTCATTCATTCATGTACTAGCATAATATTATATGCATAATTTTCTTTGGTCGACTACTTTTCTTTTCGGTCCATTTTGTCAGATGTCCTTTCGGTCGCAGATATTGACACGGATAAATACTTTAGTACATTTATATAGGTATCCCGATCTGCCTGGTCCTTATTTGACCGATCTTTCAGGAGAGTAACGCCAGAGTTTTTTGCAATTAACAGCTGTCAGCGTCAGGCTTTATGTTGACTAAGTTTTTTTTTTTTTTTGACTTATTTAATTTGACATTTTATCTAATTTTAACGTGATTTATAATTATTGTGATTGTACTTTTAATTGCTAAAATGTATTTGTTTAAAAAAAAACCTTTGATATTTTGTATGCCTTTTGGCGGGACACAGCTCGGATCTTTTATTCGGATATTTTATTATAACATCTTCTGTATGTACCCTGTGTTCACGAAATAAATTAAATTGAATTTGAAAGAAATTAAGATATGATTCGCGACCGTAATAAATATGGCTTCACTGAGTTATAATCATTAAAATCATTATTAGAACCCTCAAAGCTCATTTAATGCCATGGAGTGACTATTTCTAGTAAAATACATTCAATGGGATTAAATGAACTAATAGCTTGGGCTGTATTAATCAGTTTGATGATTATAATTCTGTAAATACATACGCGCTACGTTCGCGAATCATATTTTTTTAAACATTCAGCCTGACACGTACGAGAAATTTCAAAAATCGCTTATAAATATTTCACTGTTTTGTTAAATCAATATGAGTACATAAAATATAATTATGAAATGTCTCTCTGTGTTGCACTAAAATATTGATTTTGAATTGCAATACTTAATAATACTGTTAAAAGAGTCTTCGAAAGGTTTTTTGCAAGAAAAACGAAATATCAAGTGCTACGATATTGGTTATTGTAATTCATAATCATATCTTAGTGCAACACACAGTTATTTCAGAATTTAACCAGTAGTTACCCGCAATTACAGACACAATTAAAATAACAATGTTCTGTTCCCTTTCGAGAACGGCTGGGGAAATACATTAATATTAAAAAAAAAACAGTGCAATATTTGAAAGGTCTTTGCGACGTTGCCAACTTTCTGAATAATGCATTCAGAAAGTTAGCAACGTCGCAAAGACCTTTTTAACTTTACAGATTTATTGTATTTGAATAGGCAAGCCGACAAAAAAAAAACGAATTAGTCCGTCAGTTAGATTATCAAAAAATATTTGACCCGTATTTTTTCTTTTGTTACGTATACCAGAATTGACGAAGATATGACGCTTTTAAAATTCTCAATACGTCACGCCTTGGTATAATTTTTAGCTAGTTGTGACGTCACGAGCCCCCACTCCCGATTTTTGATGCGCTTTATCTTTTTATTTAATCATTAAATCATTAATTTCCAATACTCTAACTGACGGACTAAATAGATTTGCAATTTTTTGATACCGTCGTCATGCCTATTGGTATCTACCTCCTACCTTTTATGAAACCTTATGTAGGTAAATTAAAACCATAATGATCTTCAACACTCATGTCATAATGTGTCATATCATAACTCACTCATAGGTAAACGACTTATGGACCACAGTTATTGTAAAAAGATAATGAAGTAGGTACTAATAACATAGGTACATACTATGAATAGGTGTTACTTTCTGCACTAGCTTGATACACGCGACTCGAAATATATTTGTTAAAACGTTCAGGGTTCAATCTGAAGTGGGTACATAAGTTAGTTTATCAGATAATTTTATAAACATCATGACATGTTACCTTAAATAACCTACCCCTAGGTCTCGTTAAGATTTATTATTTAAGTTATTATAATGAGGTCGAAACGCTGTAAAAATTACATAAATACACACAAATAAATGGGCATGTAGGTTATTGTGAAGTAAATAAATAATAAGCAATAATTCAAATAATTAAGGACCCTAAGATCGTCAGTCGCCTAGTTTAGGGACCACCGCATATTTATTATGATCGCCAACAGTTACAGACACTAAATGTGTACTTGTTTCTGATCGAAATGAATATAAGATAATGTTTGTAACAATATTTCAATATAATTTTAATAACAAACTAAAGATAAAAATATAATGAAATGCTGAAAAATTATTAAAAAAAAACACCTGTGCTGAAGGTTTAATTTGGAAATAATTTATATTTTTCCAAATTATGGTCTATTTCAAATAATAAAAAAAAGCAACTCACCGTGGATTTATTTCAATAACACGAAAATCGTAAATAGTTCACAATGAAGCACGTATAACAATGAATCCGCCTTCACTCAATGGTGCCTCAACCGTTACTAAATAAATAAATAAAAATTATACTCGATTCGATTTTTAAGATTTCTAAGGCTGAACGAACACTAGACGACTTTGTGACCGCTAACGACACGCACCGTGGATTCTGTGGTAATGTTCTGATTGTCGCAACAGCAATACGTAGGTCATTGGAATGAAATAATTGCCAAAATTTTGCCATAGGTTGTTGCAACCGCAACTTGTGAATTGCGATGCTGTCATAGTTAAATGATGTTTGTTATGTTCTTGGACCGCGGACATGTACTAGTACCTTTGTGCGCTTAACTCTCTTCACTTGACCTACTTATAGCAACCAATACGGATTGGGGTACTCCGAAGAAAAGAAATGTGACTGCGGAGCCTCATCGCAGGCGATGACTACTGCGCCGGTCCTGCTCCTTGTCCGACTCCATCTGCACCTTCATGGACCTGTCCGATACCGCTACTACTATCGCTATTGAGGTGGCAGACTCGTACTGATTAAAACCACACCGGTGTTCGAGATCACAGACTCTATGCGACTGGGATCTATTGCGACTTCCACTGCCCCGGAATAGTGCTGGCCCGCTGCCGACCTGCGGGTCTCGTTCCGGGAGAGAGTGACATGTAAAACTCCCTCCGTTACGTCTAAGAGAGGCGCGCGTGGAACATTAAGCGTTATCGTCTCGGTTCCAGTGTCATGGGGGGTGACGACGGCTAGCCCCGAATCAGTCGCCCCTGGACCTGTAGACTTAGGCATTCTACCTTAAGTTCGCTTATTCACGCCGCACAGTGTTTTATGAAGCCTGATTTTCGGACATCCCATTTTTATTGTAAAACCAGACAGAAATGATCATTTAAATGCAAGGTTTCGTATCCCCATTTAGCTACTAAGTCTAGTTTCTGAGTGATAATTTTTTGAAAATCGACCAAATTTTATTTCGATTTTCAGAAAAAAAAATACATTTAAACTAAGCGTCATAGAACAAATCTGATTGACAAAATCAATCATTTGGTCTTATAAATTATTTACGTCTGCTTAACTCATTGAAACATAGCTCGCTGTCTTTACAGATACAAAATGGAAAAAAACGGCCGTTTTTAGCAATTTTTCTAACTGTAACTACAGTGAAGTATATTTTAATGAATTAAATAGACGTCAATAATCTAGAACTCTAAAGCATTGATTTTGTAAATCAGATTTTATATTCATTGTGTATTTAACGAGTTCTGATTTTTTTACTAAAGTGGCGCTAGTGTGCCATGGTGCCCCTTAAGTTCCGTCAATTTTGTAATAACATTTTTCAACTAATATTTGGTTTAGAGCCCTTTTAAATTTTATTACAGTCATATTTTTTATTACATCAGGTACTTTATTATAAATGCGTGGGGCGATATCAAAAAACTTTTCTGCATTAGTGCGGTTTTACATTTCACTTGACATAATTGGTTTACATATTGAGTTCGTATCGGATTTTTTCTGACTGCTGACAGTTTTTCAAATAATTGTGGATTATTTTTACAAAAAGAGCTGTTTCCAAAATGTATAAAGACGGAAAATTCAAAATTTTTAAAGATTTAAAATATTCTATGTTCTATGACCGTACATTGACCTTATACATCGCTTCTGCATTCTAAATACTAGTTCCTTATCGTAGACTGTCCCCAGAAAATCGTCACAGTAATAATTCGTCGGACTCTTTTTTTCTTAACAAAATTGTTTATATGTATGTATTTATCAATTATATTATATTCCTCTCTGTTTCCCTTTTTTAAGTAGTACCCGCCATGTTGTTTCTGAACTACCATAAGGCCAACTGGTAGAAAATACGAACGGCATTAAGTCCGCCTTTGTACAATGTTTTTTTACTTGTGTAAGAGTTTTTAACAAATAATAATAAATAAAAATATTTTTTTGAAAGGTCTCGGTAGGCTGCCAGTAAACTGGTTCACGTTCTGTTTGTCATTCTGTCTACGGAACTTTTACTTTTACGAAAAATTAGATCCACAAAATTAGGATTAAAAAAATTGTCAACCCTAACAAAAATAGTTACATTGGAATAACTTCTGAGTTCCATGGATTTGGGATGTCATAATTATATGGTGTATTGTGGAAGTAAATATAATTATTTCTGTATAGATAACTTTTCCCAAAACGGCGGAATTTTTGAGAAAATTAAGAAAAACTAAAAACCGAAAAACCCGTATAAATCTCCATCTAACAATGGTGCGAGGTTCAATTATGGACTAAAATACTCTGCATAAGATGCGCCATCAATGTACCTAACATCATTATTTCGTATCACGCTTAGTTTAAGCGTAATTAATATTTTTCTTAATATCCGGATGGAAAAATGACGATTTTCAAAAAATTATCACTCGGAAACTAGACTTGGTAGCGAAATGGGGATACGAAATCTTGCATTTAAATGATCATTTCTGTCAGGTTTTGCAATAAAAATGGGATGTCCGAAAATCGGGCTTCATAAAACACTGTGCGCCGCGGTCTGTAACATCAACGGTAATGACCCAACTCCTGTCCTGCTTCTTGTGCAACTCCACCTGCACCTTGAGGCACCCGTCCGAGGCCACTACTATAGGGAACGTGTACAACGACGGTGCTGCCGACTGGCGTCGCCAATCCGAAACTTGTACTCTATTAATACTCAACATTGACATTTTTAACAAGTAAACAGAATTAATTTTATAGTGAAAATTGTTATTCTAGCTATCAAAATGCATTGTTGCTTTTCTGGTTGTAGGTACCAATACATCCACAAAAATGAAAATAAATCAAATAGCGTTAAAATTCTATTATTTTCCAAAGAATAGTACTCTCATACCATGTATATGTGAAAAACGCAAAAAATGGATAAACGCAGTAAAGAAAATTATTTGAAAACAACTTGTTTTTGTTACACTCTGCATTGAAAAGGCCCTCAAAATCAACCGTCCATGCAAACATGCCAGAACCATTTACACATTACCAAACACGTGTCCTGTACTAGACTGCACTGAAGTTCACACCGAATATCCCTCAACAGTTAATCAAAGATAAGATACCTACCACATGTACTCAGATTATAAACATGGTTACCTACAATAAAGTTTTTAGTTGACTGCACTCCTTGTGGTTTCATAAGTTTTGTATCTAAATGCTACGGAGGGCGTTTTAGTGATTGCTTCTTATCAAATGATTGTGAAGTAATTGATTTGTTAGAGCCTGGAGATACTGTTCTCGCTGATAAAGGATTTCTTTTGAAAATAAGAAAGCTGTTTTAGTTAAGCCACCATTTCTTCATGCGCCACAATTTTCATCAGAGGAAGTAAACGAAAGTTATTAAATTCATATTATTAAACATTCATATTACGCTGACGATCATTATTGATAGGCCGGAACCCATATTTTATACCTTTTAGCATATTCAAAAATAATATAATTGAAGAGATAATTTTGTTTACATAAGTTGAAAGAACGATGACAGGTAATAAGTTTCCTTTACTGTCCGCATAGTGTCTCTTTTGTCGATTTAGTGCTGCCACCTATAGTTCCTGCACGTTCTCTATCGCTAATGAGGTGGCAGGGTTCCTGGTAAAGCAGAAGAAGAGTAATGTCAAAAGACACAAGAGTCACTACTGCCTGACTCAGTTTGATCTAGAAAAATCAGTCGCAGCCATTGTAATAAACCTACAAAATTAAATAGTGATGTCACAATTATTAACTAAAACTTATTTGATTCTAGAAGACGGTAGGTATCTAAATAATGATAAATATTGTAATAATATGCCAATTACTTTAATGCATAATAATCTAGTTCTAGTTTACGAATAAAAAACCGGCCAAGTGCGAGTCGGACTCGCGCATGAAGGGTTCCGTACAACAACATCATCCACACAACACACACACATACAACATTAGACAAAACGGAATAATCACGTTTGTTGTATGGGACCCCCCCTAAATTTTTCATTTTCTTTTGTACTTATTTGTAGTTATAGCGGCAACAGAAATACATCATCTGTGAAAAATTCAACAGTCTAGCTATCACGGTTCATGAGATACAGCCTGGTGACAGACAGGCGGACAGACGGACGGACAGTGGAGTCTTAGTAATTGGGTCCCGTATTTATTCTTTGGGTACGGAACCCTAAAAAATTATATTGTCACTATCTAACATTAAAACCAGGAACTAGTTTTACTCCTTTGACGTGTTACTAAAAGAAGCCTGATTTCGAAGAACAAGTATTTTGGTATAACAGGTAAATTATAATTTATTCCATTGTAACTTGACTAGCAACTTGTTCACACGGGTGGATTTTTTTCTTTATGAACCGCTACATTAGTAATCATCGCACCCTGAGAACAAAAGTGACCAAACACGAAATTTGCGTTGTGTGGGAAATAACAAAATTGTACAATGTTCGTGTTCGTGAAAATGAAAGAGACGAAATGTTTTTGTTTGTCCTTTTCTAGAGTAGTATTTAACTCAATTCGCAGTAATTTTTAGTTCGGTCACTTTCGTTCTGACTGTGTGACATGTCATTGTCAAATAGGAGTTTTGAAAAGTCAGTCTAAAAACCAGTCAGGCTTTCAATTCATTTTAAAGACTATATTTGAACCATTCCTTTTCGTGCTAGACATTGTATCTAAAATCTACCTTATACTTTTCGAAACTCACCCGTTTGCATTTACAGATTAGGCCGACGAATAACGAAAAAAAAAATGGCAGGCAGTCCGCTAACGCTAATATAGATAAGCCAGCACGCACACTTTCACACACACACACATAGTAAGTCAATGTGTTTTATAGTACCTAATTCAACGTGTTTTATTTATTTTACCTTTGACAATATCCGTCACAAAAACTTGTAATAAAACCTAAGTTCAAGGGAGATCTAATTGAAATATTGTTTAAAAATGGGTAGTTTTCCTTTTCCCCTTTACACACGCACACACAGTTACGTAGCTGCCATTGTGGTGCTTCAATTGTTTCTTAGTGAAGTTCCGTCCGCCTTTTTTTAGGTCCATGACCCATAAGACGACCCACTGACCCAGACTAGAAGCTGAAGGCAGAGGGCGATGTGGTATGTTGTGACGTAGCTTGTGAGAGGCCTATGTCCTGGAGTGGACTGCAATAGGCAAAGTTGACTGATATTTAAGTATTTTATTTGTTTCACTGACCACCCATTACATACCAAGTTTTCTCCGTGCCTCGAAAAGCATGCTAAGCCGTTCATTTGTAGATCTTCTACACTCGTTACAGGTAATCGTTGGCCTGAAAGTCTGACAACAAGTCTTATCAAGGGAAGGTATTACCTAGTAGGGTTGTGGGGGTCAGCTAGGCAGTTACTCCGTTGCATCCGGTTAGACTACAAGCCGACCCCAACGTAGTTGAGAAAAAGGCTAGGCAGATGATATGCAAATCATCATCATCTGCCTAGCCTTTTCGGTATACCTAATACCATCCTATGTTATGAATATACTGTCTTCACTTGTTTCTGGTTGTGAATATTAACAGAATCCACTTGGCTGAACCCTATCTTTTAAGATACAGGCTAGTCCTAGTTTAAAAGATAGAGTCTACTATTGCATCATAATGTAAATATTATTTTTAAACAATGTATACAGTGCAAACTGCTATGTTTTTTTTTTTGGAAATAAATACTTATTATTATTATTATATTATTATTATTATAATGCGCAACAACTAATTTAGCTACACGCGTTACGATCAAACATAAATTGTATCTTAAAAAAATAAAACCGACTTAAAAAAAAACAGAAATAAGCGTCATGATGTTGTATAAACAATAAACATCCAAGCTATTGTAGCAATCACGACCGATTTACCGTCTATTTTTGAAGAGTTCCATTGTATATCTCCGAAGATCAGCATCAGATCTTCATCAAATTTTAATGGGACCACCACAGGAGTATACTAACATAAAATTAAGTAATAAAATGACACAAAAACTGATACCGTGTTGATGTCTTTTTCAAGTCCCTTTCTTGGTTATATACTCTACTAGCTGATGCCCGCGACTATGTTCGCGTGAAAATTTTGGTGTGAATGAGTGAGACTGTCTCGTTGGTCGAGTGGTCGCAAGCGCGACTACTAAGCATTAGGTCCTGGGGTCGATTCCCGGGTTGAGCAGTGTTGAATAAAAACGTGTATACTTCAATTACATAAAAGTTATGACGCCGATAATTTGGAGGTCACCTTTTAAGCAAGGAGATGCTTGTGTTAGGTGATTCCCCTCTTCCACATAACATTAAACAATGCATGCAATTTGAAAAAAATACTATAAATAGTTTTATTGGATTATTCCATTAGGAATCTGTCAGTAGCAGCCACGGAATCTGTGTTTGTGTCCAGTTGATGCCAATAGGCTCGCCCCCTATTACATGGGATTTCATCACAACTTTGCGAAATGTGGGTGTAAGATAACGTATACCTCTGCCTAACCCTTCAGGGGTAACAGGCATGAAGTTATGTTAATGTGTGAGAACTGACTGCCTGATCAAAATGTGATAATGTTGGTGATGACTACAAAAGATGTCCTTTTGGGTGCTGTAATTCTGGGCGGCAAGGTCCGAAACCGACCAAATTAAATGGCGTTGAAGTGACGATAGGGCTTAAAAACCGACCGATACAACTTTCTTTTCAAAGTGAACCATCAAACGCCTTGGTGGTTCTATTTATTCTAATACCGTCCTGATACAACATTAAATGAGTTATTATTTACTTATTTTCAAGTTCTTGGACACTGAACAACCAACATATAATTGACCGTCTGAGAAGCATGGAGTGCATAATTGAATGCCTGTCACTTTTATGGTTTGGCCCTGGGATCTGTCGATCGTCATTGTAAACGCCAATTTTAAGGGAAATTGTAACCTCTTAAATTGAAATGGCACGTTATTTGGAGTAATGGGTATGCAGGAAATTAAAACGCTCTCTCCTTTAGCAGCTCCGGTTTTATAATGTGATACGAAGCCTGGTGCTATTGCATAGTCTGGATGCATCAAGGTTTTGCATCAGCAGAACTGGAACGCCAACTTTAAGCTTTAAGTTGGTGGGACGGCACACCCTTTAACTCTAGGGAGTTGAGAAATTCAACGGGGTAGGCAGTACCATTGTCATTAGCCATCACAGTGTCTATGGTTGGTGTATACTTTTGATTCGCTGACGATCTTGTAATTTGTTTTTTGTTTATTTTGCTGACTCACTCGTTTTTTGGCGACAGCACTGCTCCCTCACACAACCACTCTTTACTTTTGATATTAACCTCCAAATTGTTCCAGTTCAACCTCTGTAGTCACTGGATGGAAACATTCTTCAGAAAATAGAATTTTCCCATCTGCGTCTGATTCCAGACGACCCTCTCCTAATTCCAGCAGCTTATTTGCAAAGACACCTGCTTCGTGATCGTTGTACAGTTGAACGCACGTTTTGCACGTAATATGGAGCTTTTCAATCCAGGAGGTTTTCACAGTGGCGACGCCATTAGACGTTTATTTCATCCGCAGGTGTGCCCCTCTCAATAACTGGCAGTGTCTGTCTAAAGTCGCTTGCGAACAAAACGACGACGCCACCTATCAGCGCCTGCTTGCCGCGGATGTCCTGCAAACTGCGGTTCAACGCCTCTAATGCATGCTTGTGCGACTATTAACTGCCACTGCTGCAAAAGGACTCCCCCGGTTTTGGTGATGTTGCATGTTCTATCTTCGACTGCAAGATTCAGCGGTTCGAAAACGCAGTCCGGCCAACCTTAAGAAAATTTGCAACAATGCCCTAGGAAGCCACATTCACAGATATATGACGGTACGGTTGGCGCAGTGGCTGAGCGAATGGTTTGTATGGCCTACAGGTAGTTGCTGTTTGTGTTTATGAGTTTAAATGTTTCTAAACACACCCACGAAACAGGAGAAATTTCTAGTGTGAGGCAAATTTTTGCAGTCCCTGCAGAGTTGGGCCGGCAGATGATTCAGCACAAATGCAAATATGTGATGGTACAGTTGATGAGAAATTGGCTGCGACGCTGCGTATCGCGGGTTCGATTCCCACACGGATAGATTGACAACGTCTTAGATTTTTATTATTAAAAAAATTGTTTTCATTTTTAGACTTTTTGAGTTTTTTATTCGTACTGTGTAAATTGGTCAAGTTCAATTCATTAATTACTGATTAAATGTCGTTCGAATGGTTAATAATAAAAAATCGAAAAATATATATAAATCAATTTTGTAACGATTTGAAAATCATAAAGCATTAAAATAAAACAAAATACTCAGAACTAACAAAAAGTGAAAACCGGGTGGGGATCGAACGCGCGAACCATGTTTATTATTTGTGTAAATCTAACAGCACCGAAAAAAACACACAAAAAAGTGGATTCCATACTGGCTGGGATACAAACTTGTAAAACCTAGTTCACCGCACCACAGGCAGGCCAGTTGTGACAAATGGTCTAAAATAACCGTTCTATTCTAAGGAATGTTACAACAGTTGTCAGTTGTCAAACAGTTGAAGAATGTTGTTGAATTAATTAACATAATGCAATATTGCTCACCCCCTCTAAGTTATTAACACATAGGCTATATATTAATAATATATAGCCTATGTGTTATTCCAGACTGTAATCTATCTCTGTACCAAATTTCATCCAGATCCGTTCAGTCGTTCTGGCGTGATTGAGTAACAAACATCCATCCATACAAACTTTCGCATTTATAATAGTTGAAGATGTTTAGACCACACGACTGAAGTAAAAAAATGTTAATAACATTAAAACTACTGGGCCAAACTATGCTAAATTTTTATAGAACCAAATGGCAACTATGCCGCATCAGACTAAAGAAGAATCACGTAAATCGAATCATAAATCTCAGCGTAATCGGTGTACATACAATATAAAAAAAAATAAACAAAAACACCAATCGAATTGAGAACCTCCTCCTTTTTGAAGTTTGTTAAAAATGTTATAAATTTTCTACATAATGATCAGACGCATAATTATTGGATCGTGATATACCTAATACCTTTAATAATTACTAAATTAATAGGGAATATGCATGAAATACAAAACTCTTTTTACTTATTAAAAATGCCTTGCATTGGTGCATAAGAAAATTGTGGATCACTTGTTTAAGTTTCTAAAACATAACTTATTTTTCAATTTATTGTTTTATGTAGCATGTTTTTAGTGAAACGGAACGCACTCTCAAAACACATCGTCCCTGGATAACGCCGGTAGTGACGTCAAAGTCTATATGTCAAAAAAACACTTTTATTTGAAAAGTACTTAAAGTTTGACGAATCTTTTATTATAATATTGTTATTGCAATTTATGCTTGAATATGCACATACAATTAGTAAAATTATTTTATTAAGGCCAAAAAATTAGATGTAAACAAGGCAGATTGAGGTAAATGACGTCACATCATAGCCACGACAGTCACGGACGTTTGAACTGTCGTAGAAAATTGCAGAAGTTTAATATTATTTTTGAGCGACAAGCAGTCGTTGAACTTAACTTTTAAGACATTTTTTGGGTAGATATTAGTGTTTTTTATTGATTTAAGTGCAGAAAAAAAATACATGCATTTTCCCTATTGGAAATCTTCACTACCTGAGTTGGAACCTATATATCTCTGCAGTTTTTGTTTTGCAGCCTTAGGATGCGTCATAGAACTCCATCATCCATCTTTGATGGTAAACAAAGTACCTGCTTCTGTACTTCTATATAAGTCCGAGTATATACATATCTGACATGATCTGTGTGGGTGGTATTATTGAATTGGCAAGACAATCAAAATAATTGAATAAGCTATGGCTCGGCTCAGTAATTTTTTTTTAAGAACTATATACGTTTGTAGTTTAACGAAGCCGAAAGGCACTTTGCTCTCCCCGTCATGCGTCATTGCGATCGTTTTTTTTGTTCTAGACCATACCTGGGAACCTTCTAGTTGCGAAGATAATGGGGGTCAAAGTTCCAACTTTTTCATAAGTTTTTTTCTAAATACATGTTTTCAATGGAAGATTTTTACTTTATACACCTCCTGGAACTCGCACTATATCAGTACAATGTTTTGAAAGCATTACATTTTTCATCCCAAAAAAAAAGTAGTTTTCCAGCAATATTTTTTGCGTAAAGTTACTTGGTTTGATGTACAGAGGTTTCAGTCAGCATCCTGCACCTAAGGCGGCCAGTTGAGAGTGGTTGCTTGTGGAGTCGGGACTCTGGGTTCGGCAGCACAACTGGTGACAAAGCAGCCCTATTTAGAATCGCTCTGCTTTCCTCTGCACAGAGGAGGGGTCTAGAAACGGTGGCCCAAAAATAGTCCGTTTCACCCATCATCCAGGTGCTAAAACGCAGGCGCTTGGACATCGAGAAATGCGGTCGAAAGAAACGAAAGCAATCTGATACTTATCAAGAAACAAAACCAACAACTTTGCATCGCTACATGGAACGTACGAACTTTTCTGGACAACTAGCATTTTTCTTGGAATTAGGCACAGCCTAGATATGAGCATCGCGCCGGCTAGCCGCCGCCCGTCGCCGTGAGTTCATGTCGACGCGTCGTCGCAGAGTTCAGCGCGCGGCGCGCCGTCGTCGCGACGAATCGCAACTTGGTTTCTCGCTCGCACGCGCGGCCCGAAAGTTCTCATTTCGGAGACGCAGCACGTCGGACGGTGCGTTGTGCGGCGCGACATGCGGCGCGTTGCGCGTTTTCCTGTTTACGGAAAGGCGGTGTAATCTGCGATATATTTTTGCGCGTGTGAAGCCGCGTGCACCGCCGCGCTGACCGCGGCGGTGCACGCGGCAACGCAACGCTGCAAACGTGCGTGTTCAGCAAACGCGCGTAAAATCGCTTCTCCGTAAACGCTCTCATAAATCGTCAATCGTCATGTTTGAATTGAAAGCGAGCCGCGCCGCACAACGCACCGCGCGACGCGCCGCTTCTCGGATCCGTAGTTAGTTAGTCGCTTCTCCACACTCGTCGCTCACGCAGTCGAGTCGAATATTTTACCGAGTAAACGTGTATTGTTAACAACAAACAAAATTTATGATATTACTTTAAATACTTATATTTTCTGTTATTTTTTTATAGTTTTTATTATATAGATAGTGCTCTATTAAAAAAACTCGGTTTCACTTCAACTCAAAATGCTGTAATTATTATTTTTCAGTTAAACGTGATTTAGAAGACTGTTCACTTTTTTTGGTAACAACAATATGGTTTTCATTGTTATTTTTAAGAAATCTCTATCTGATAAAAAAAATCTAAGGCCCACGGCCGGCCACGCCGCGCCGCCCGCGCCGTCGCTGTGGAAATTTTCAGGCCACACCGCGCGCCGCCGCGGAATTGGCCATCGGCGCTCATATCTAGCACACCCACATAAACAAATAAACTAATCTCTTCTTTTTCTCACACACTATCGTCTACATTTCTTTTACATTTTCCCTTTTGCAGGTCAGCTATTAGAAATTTCTTAAGAAATAAGCAGTACATAATGTACTCAAATATTATGTTATTTTTCTGTGTTATCATTGTGTAATTAAATATGTAGTAAAATAAATAAATAGATCTCAATAGCTAACAAAATTAACAGACAATATCCTACCGAATGTACTTCGAGTCTTCGACTGACGAATTGGATAAAAGTGACGAATCGACGAAACTGGCAAATTATGGAAACTGTCGAGTTGATGCAACTGGCGAATTCACACAACTGTCCAATCAGCGAAAGTGACGAATCAACGAAACTGTCGAAATATAAACTGACGAGTGAGGGAAGCTGACCAGTGTTCCGCGGACTCACCTAATTACGAGTACAAGAAAAAATATATCAATAAATTATGCGTTACGGATAGATTAACATACGTGCCTACCTAATTATTATTTTAAAAACATAGTTTATTTATAGTGTTGTGGAAAATACCTGTTTTTTTTAATCAATTAATCATCGTCATCATTGAGCACCATAATAAAATGTAAAATCTGGTTTATTTTCAGATGCCTATTAATAAAAGAACCAATTTAACATATATAAATGGTACATTTTGATTTATGTGGGGAAACTTTGTTATTGCATTTGAGGCGGAATTCACACCAGGCCCATTATTTACAACGCTTCGATTAGATTTTCGATTCGGAAAGTCGTATGTCTGTCTTCTTTTGACATTACGAAATCGAGCGTGATAGACATATGAATTTCCGAATCGAAAATCGAATCGAAGCGTTGTGAATAGCTATGCAGAGCCGCAGGCGAGGATGTTATGGAATCGAAAAGTTTACCTACCGGGCAGTGAATGGACGTACCCATATAGTATAGTTCATCTACTTACTGATAATTTGGTGGTTTTATTCTAAACCCTAACTAGTGTGTGTTTCTAGTGAACAGCATATTATTTTCCACATAACATTTTTTCATAGGTATCTAACTAAACAAAAAGAATGCTAAGCAATACCTACACGGTCAAAATGTATGGAACACTTGGTTACCTAGGTACTTCTTTATTTATCGTGTGGTTACTGCTTACCCTGGTGATATTTATTACCTACTGAATACGTGGTAACCGTTTGAGCGTCGGGTAGTTTCCCTTCCAAGATGGCGCAGATGAAAACACCACACTTTGCCCGACCCGAGAATCAAACCCAGGACCAAGAACAGGATGGTCAGCAGATGCTCTTGCGGCCACTAGGCTAGTAGTTCATGTGTCCAAGTAGCTAGGTACATACTAATTGTCTAGCAAGTGCGACAACATTGTAAAGATTCTATTTTTTATTAGACAGATAGGTACCAGAAATCGCTCCCACACAACCAGTTGTTCTCTTGTCTAGTTTGCTGCTGCGATCTTAATTATATGATAGCAATCAGTTTTTTGCAATGTATCTACACCTAACGTCATTTTGATTCTATACCAAACCGGTGAACTGTGCGAACGACAGTGGAAGTATTAAATGTCGTAAGGGGGGACATTTAAAGGGACCGTCGGGAATGTCTTTTGGATTTTCGACTTTCGACGCTAGGTCGAACGATGAAAAACCCTTATGACATTTCAAATTTTTAATGTCGTCGTTTGGTCAAGACTGAAGATATTTCTTTATGAGACCGCTGCGTTGTCCGTCCAAAATACCAGTTTGCGTCTGAACCTCTATGACCTGTATCCAAACAAGTTAAAGACGATTTTTATTCTATAAATAGTTTAGTAGTTGCTTAAAGTTAGAACTGTCAAAATTTAGAATTCTTACACCCGTATGCGCATCTATAGTCAAGTTATTACTTTACTTGGGTTTAAGTAATTACTTATGCAAACATTTTTATGCAATAGACAAAAATTTATACACAGACGAAAAGCGTTAAATGCTGTAAGTATGAAGAAGTGCTGCATGAAGAAGTAAGAACCGTCAAAAAAAGCAAAGCAAATAATTACAACTTTAGACAGTTCTAACTTCAAGCATTAATAAACTACAGAATAAAATCGTATCTTTAAAAACGACTTTTATTGTTTATAGGCATCACTTTACTTACTTGTTTATAGACACGGGTGTTAGTCTCAGCTATTTTTGTAGTTCACGTAATACAAAAACGTCAAAATGTAGATGATTTATTAAAATAAAAAACTTTTTTGCAAAAAATAGAAACCGACATCAAAAACACAAATTAAATAAGTGAAAATTAAATTTAGCTTCAGTGGTCGGTGACTTTTGTTTGTTCGATTCAGTTTTTTTTGCCACCGACTTCTGAAGCTAAAGTAATTTTTCATTTTTCTTGTGTTTTTCAACAACATCATTACATAACATCACGCCAAGGCTTGATGTTACATCATGATGTTGTATAAACAATAAACTTCCAAGCGATTGCAGCAATCACGACCGACTTCTGTCTATTATTGAAGAGGTCCCTTGTATATCTCCGAAAAGCAGCATCAGATCTTACCAAACCTAAACGGGACCACCGCGAAAAAATATTCTTCAACAGGGAATATTCATGAAATACAAAACCCTTTTTATTTATGAAAAATGCCCTAAATTAGAGCCTACAAACATTGTGGTACACTTGTTTAAGTTGCTAATACATCACTTATTTTACAATTTATTGTTTTATGTAGCATGTTTTTGGTGAAACGGAACGCACTCTCAAAACACACCGTCCTCGAACACAGTTCGAACGATGACAGTTCATTGTGTCAAAAAAACACTTTTATTAGAAAATTGTTTAAAGTTTCACTAAAATTTTATTATAATATTGTTATTGCATATTTTACTTGAATAAAGTACGTCAAATAAATTTACGTCAATACCGGCGTTATCAAGGACGATGCGTTTTGGGAGTGCGTTCCGTTTCACCAAAAACATGCTACAAAAAACAGTAAATTGTAAAATAAGTGATGTATTAGGAACATAAACAAGTATACCACAATCTTTTTATGCGCCAACTTATGGCATTTTTCATAAATAAAAAGAGTTTTGTATTTCACGCATATTCCCTACTGGCGAAGATATCGCTGAACATACTTACAAAAAAAAACAGACGAATTGATAACCTCCTCCTTTTGGAAGTCGGTTAAAAAAGAACATCAGTCAAGCTTAATTCGCTAGCAAAGTTATCATCCATCTCGCCTCAGATTTAACACTATCACTGATCTTAGTTAAAATCATTATTAAACTGTTTTATTTTTCTCACACAGATTTTTTACCATTGCGTTTTTTCTAACATGAAAAAAATGTTTGCCCTTTTTTACAGATATTTTTTGGTGTTTTGACTATGATAAAAAATCGACACGGCCTGTCATCATGAGAGCCAACGATGACGGAGAGCTAGCCTATAGCTCTCCGTCTACAGGCCCGCGCCTACGGTGGCCGGGGGCCACCACGTGGCCCTCGACCGACGACTCGGCGTCTCCCGAGGCGGCCGAGACGTGAGGTCCTCTCCCTCTCACGTTCCGCCACCTCCGTCTCTAACATAACTGCTTCGCAGAAGGAGGTGACGGCGTCCCATTCCGTCTCGCTCCGGACCATGGATTGAAACAGGGCCGGGCGCGAGAAGTCGCCGCTGCCGATCGCCGCTTCGAGGACACGGCGGTGCTCCCCCCAAGCGGGACACACCTCCACAGTGTGCTCCACCGTGTCCTCCGGCTGATCCTCGCAATGGAAGCACCCGGGCGTTTCCTCCCGCCCGATTCAGTACAGGAACCTCCCGAAACAGCCATTCCCGGTGAGGACCTGCGTCAGGCTGAAGGTGAGGACGCCGTGGCCTCTCTCAAGCCACTCCTCAAAGATGAGACTAATCGCCACTATTGTGGCGTGCCCTGCCCGGGGTTGCGACAGTCGCTCTCTCCATGTCGCCATGAGATTACGCCGGAAGTCTATCCGCTGAGCGACAATTTGCCGCGGCAGCGGAGTTTCCCCCCGGCGTAGCGCCTCCGCGCGCCATTCGTGCAGGCTTGCGAGGACTATCGCCTCCAGATCCCATGGCGGCAATCCGGCAAGGAGGCTCGCCGCCTCGCGAGAGATCGTGCAGTACCTTTTGGGGCGCGTTCAGGTAGTGGGCGGCTCGCCGCCTCAAGGAACGCGCCCACACCGGAGCCCCGTAAAGGACCATGGACCGCACGACTCCCGCGTAGAGCTTTCGGCAGGAGGCGTTTGGACCCCCCAGGTTGGGCAGGAGCCGCCTGAAGGCAGCCCCGGTCCGTTCCAGTTCGGGGGCCAAACATCGGAAGTGCTCCACGAAGTTCCATCGGCTGCCGAGGACGAGTCTCAGGTACTTCAACGTTGACTCAACGCCGAGCGATACCCCTCCTAGCGTCAGTGAGGATCCCGGAGGTGGCGCATTCTAGTCCTTACCTTACTTACGCTTTTGTTAAGTATCGCTCCACACAGGCTATTCAGGACAATTTATGAAGCAGACTGTAGAAAGGGAAGCACCCACCACACCACCTCCCGATTTCGTTAAACCCCAGGAACATTTGCCTTAGTTCTATGACCTACAGTGGCCTGTTTGGAAAGCACTTAACCGATTGAGCACCCAAGTAGGCCGCTGTAAGCACAATTAGGCCAAATGGGGAATTAAAGATCCTTCCGACACGCAATGTGAATGCGGTGCTCCCGACCAAACGATGTCCCACGAGCTGAAGAAAATTAAACAAGTCGTAGGTACCATCGACTGTCCTGCTTCCTGTGCAACTCCACCTGTACCTTGAAAGACCTGGCCCTCAAGTCTGCTATTACAATAGTGTCAAAATGGTCTATCATTGATTTCATAATTGTTGATTTTGACGAGTTTGGTAATTATATTAAACTATCTGGTGTCCACGACACAAGCCTAGTTGCTTAGTGTGGCACTAGATGGCGCTGTGTGTAATGTCCAGCGATATTTATTAATTTAAATGGCAATCTGGTCTGATGGCTTAACATGCTATTTGTTGCCTTTATTCGCATAATATTAGATTCTCAAAATAGCAGATTCTCAAAATATTAGATTCACTAAATATTACATTCTCAAAATAGCCGAGTAGGTACAATCAAGCACTCAAAACAATTGTTAGTCCGGTTGACCGAACTAGTGCAACTTTTCAGTAGCAGTAGTTATGAAAACATTTACAAATAATCCTTTATGGGCGGCATGGGCCGTAGGCTGACGAAGGAGGCCCGGCACTTCGGGGACAGAAATCAATGAGTGTTATTTTATGCGAGCGAAGCGAGCGCGGGTTTACGAACCCTTATCTTTGACGAAACTACTAGTCCGAGTGGGCAAATTTTGAAAATGACATCTTTATTTGTAGACATAGGTTGTAAAGGGGTGTTCCAAATAAATATTAAATAGCGAGTCCATCCATGCCTTGCGTTGAAGCGTACAAATTAAATCCATACTTATAATCAATTTCAATGAAAATTCAATATAACAACAAAAGAGTACACAATGCCAGAATAATATAAATATAAAATGGATTAAAATAAAAAAATAAAAAGTTTACATGTCACTTAAATAAACGGGTATTACAATGTGATTTTAAAGTCAAGGTTTTACTAATAAAATAAATCGGATGTAGCAGGTCTAGTATCTTTCATTTAAATAATCATTAATTGTATAATAACATTTTTCGACTAGAAATTCTTATAAGCATTTTTTAACAGATCTTTATTTTAATAATAATAATGAAACTTTATTTCAGATACACAATCCATAAAGCATATTTAAAAAAAAAAAGTCAGCACACAAATATTAAGAAAAAAAAAAACAAAGTAAAAATAATAAAATAAATCAATTAATAGCATATACATACACTGAAAATGAAGATACATATCAATTAAAAATTCAATGTCAATATTACATAAGTAATAGCATGTCAATCAATCAATTAAAATTAGAAAATTGTACAATCAAACACGATACATTACAAATAAATTAAATAATATAACAGGTCAGTATTGTCCAGTAGATAAACACAATTATTTTGAAAAGTGGCAGAGGTTTTGCTATTTTTGCAAAGATCTATATTAAAATCTCTGCACAGTATGACCTTAAAATTATGTCTTAGACAAATTTCTTTTAACATCATGTCCAAATTTATCCACATTGGTGGCCTGTGTTGCTCTATGTCCACATTACATTATACATTTTTTATTCATATTATTACAAACCGAACTGTTGCTACTAAAGAGTATCGGATCGGTAGTTCGGTGCTATATTTCAATTAAACTACTGCTACTGAAAAGTTGCACTAGTTCGGTCAACCGGACTAACAATTGTTTTGAGTGCTTGATTGTACTTCGGCTTCGGACCCCTCCGTGCCTTCAGTAATTTAGTCACACATCACGAAACGACCTTTACAAGCGTTGCTTGTCCCATAAGATAGACCCGTATGGCTAGAATTATTTAGCCACAAAGGTTTAAAACAAATAACACTTCGGATAGGTTCTTACGTCATGCATTGTCAATAAATTATTCATTGTTTTACTGTACGGATTTAATTATTGTTGAGGAAGTGTGTCCTGCTTGGAAATGAGCTAATTGGTGAAAATGTTTTGGAGTTAATGATCAGCGGAACAAAGTTCAGTAACAATGAAATTGTTGGTAATACTTCAATCGGATTATTAATATAGTTAGGTACCTACATAACAATGTTAATAATAACATTAGTCTGTGAAGGTTATCTATCAAATCAATCCTCCGTGTCCTTTTTTAAGTAAGATTAGAAATAGTTACTGTGATCCTCGGTATTCGTACTCGGTAGTTAAAAAGCGTTTAACGTAAATGTAGGTAGGTATGTCTATACTTTCTATTTAGGGATGCGGATCAGACCATAGACTAATATATATAGAATGAGGATCAGACCATCAGAATGACCCACTTTCTTTAGGGGACCAACTTTGTAATCGCATAAAAACTAGCTTTATACAAGGTGTAAAAGACCTCATCACGAAGCCGTCAACCAAGCATTCTGTACATCAAACTAAGTAACTTTACGCAAAAATTATTGCTGGGAAACGACTTTTGTTTTTTGGGGTCAAAAATCATGTTCTGTGATATAACTCAATGTAACGCACTCAAAACATTGTACTGATGGATGGATTGGATAGTACGGGGGTCGTGGAGGTGTTTAAAAATCTTACATTAAAAACTTGTATTTAAAAAAAATACTTGTCAAAAAGTTGGTATTTTGACCCCCAATATCTCCGTAACTAGAAGGTTCCCAGGTATGGTGTAGAACAAAAAAATGATCGCAATGACAAGGAGAACAAGTGCCTTTCGGCTTCGTTAAGAAGTGCTTTACACCCTTTATACGTTAATTAACTAGTGTAGATGGGTACCTGGGTACTGGGTAGTGAATAACTGGGTACCCACTACCCAGGTACATAATATTGGTTCAGTACTAACTGAATTGTGGAGGTCAGCGGGCCTAAAACGGCCGCTTTAGCAGAATCATAATATGAATCACGTTAAAAAGTTACCGTTACGACCGTAAATTTGAAGAATTTGGGTCTAAAATGGCAGAAAAATAAAAAAAAAATAGCAGACGCTCCATGTACCTATAATACTAGCATTCAACTGCATCCGGTTAGACTGGATACAGATCACAACGTGTTTGCGAAACGATTAGGCACGTGTTGAGGTACCCAGGTATTGACTTTTATATTATGGAGCTAGTCACTAGCTGGTTTATACAAGGTGTAAACGGACCCTTCACGAAGCCGTCAACTCTCATTCTATATCCTGTACTTATGTAGAATGTTATTTTTTTTTTCTTTTTTCCACAGCTTAGAAAAAAAATGATCTATCATCCAAAAAACGCTCCAAATTTCAAGCAAACTTTTCATATTAGAACAAAGAAAGAAAATTTTTGAAAAAAACATGAAAAATATCTAATTTAAAATCATACACAATACGCGTATCATTTGAATATCGTTTTTTTTTTTTTAACTAAGTAATTATGCCATTTGCTTCTACTCGTTCACCTATTATACCCATTTCTTTTGGAGAATGATAAAAAAGTCATCCTGTATATTAGTATATGCCGTCAACCAAGTATTCTGTAGCATAAAATTAACATTAACATAACATTTAACATAAAAATGTTAAATGTTATGTTAAAATGTAAAAATGTAAAAAGGGGATACAATTTAAAAATAAGTTAAATAATCCAAGCCTTACACAATAACATGACAACGCGCAATAGGCGAAGTTGCCTTGTTGAGTGTGTGTGCACTCAATAAGTGCATTACACTGTTGTCATCTGTGACGTCAGATGCCGCGTTGTCTACGATGCTCGCAGTCGACCTCCTTCGTGGCGCTGGACCCCTGCAGTGTTTCCGAAGTCGGTAATATGCATATATGGCACCTGCTATCGCTGCTGCTGCTGCCAATACGTATAACAACGTATTGGTGGACATCGTGATATGTTGCCTGATCTGATAAGGATGTTGTATTCGGCTTCTATAATAGTTGGCTGATTTTTCAATAATAGAGCCAGATGTTTCTCATTTTCTTGGATGAGTTCAATGTCTCGTTGATATTGTTCGGCGAATTGGTCATCCAATCGTCCGAACAGGGAACGTGCGATTGAACCGACACCGTTGATAAAGCCGCGTTTGCTTCTTATGTTTACCCGACCTTGCGGATTCAGCAATAAGCGGTTGTAGTGTTCGAGTTGTTCGTGTCGTAACTCTGAAAACAAGAAACGGCCTCATAAAGAGACCCGTAACAAAGCTATCTATTTTACCAATAGACGGCGAGGAAAACTCCAAACCACAAAACACCGAAAAAGAACACAAAAAACAAGCAACATACGAGGAAACAACAAAATGTCAACAAACTGCAAGAACAAGCAAAATTAACTTCATCGGATTAGTGATGACCCTACTATACCTACTGAATCCAGCAACCGCGACAACAAACACAACAAACTTTATCAAATTGCAACAAGGCCTATATTTCGATAAAGCAACCGACATGAAATTGATTCGCGACGAGTGGACGAGTGGACCACGGTTAACTTTTTGTACCCCTGATTCATTCACCAAGGTGTTTCACTGTTAACTTTCTGTACCCCGTACTTCTGAATATTACAGTCTATTGGAATACTTATATGTAGCCTGTACAATTTATTTTTATACCTATATCTCAGACCAAATATAAAACCAAAACATAGCGCTGCGAACAATTGTAATGTGTGTTTTTACATATGTTTTTAAATTACATTTTTGGGCATTATTAACCTGAAAATTTAAGCATTCGTCCTCCCTAGGTAGCTTCATGCTCATTTCCTGGAGGCTTAGCATATCTTTTTACCGTGTTATTCATGTTATTTAAGGTTTTCTGAAGATTTTTATCTCTCTTGAATCTTTGTTTACCTTTGTAATGTCAGTTAGTGACAGGCCTAGTTTTATTTTTAATTTATTGCTGGAGCTAGTTGTAGGTCGTATAGGTAAATCACATCGACCTCATTATCTTTTCTTTTTATTATGTTCTAGAAATTCTTTCCAAATTATAAAATGTCAATCATCTGGAGATGACAGGAGCCAGCTGGTGGATTTTTCAGTCGACGTCTGGAGCTGTAAGGCGTCAAAAGTCTTTAATGTTATAAGAGTGACCTGAGGAAGCTTCCCTCCTCTGAGGTTTATAAGTTAACGCGTACCCGTGCCATGTCTTAGCATCTGTTGCCCGGGCTATAGGACTGACGATCCTCCACCCTTACGATCTGAGTAAACTGACGTCCTCCGGCTCACCAAGAAGAAAACTGACGTCCTCCGGCCCTCCGAGAAGAAGATTGACGGACCCCGCCTCCTCGGCTGCAATGATGAAGCCTGACGTCTCTCGACCCACTTCTACAGCCAGAGGGATGGAAGACGAAGCCTGATGTACCTCGACCAGTACTACTGATGGAAGACTGACGCCTGACGTCCCTCGACCTACTACAGCCGAGAGGGCCGCCTTTCTCCATTTCATCCTACGTTCATATTCATTTTCGTTCACCAGCTTCTCTGGCCTAGTGAGGGTTTAGTTAACTTCTAGCTCCGTATAGGTAGGCCCTATATGTTAGTTTATTGTTTTAATAATAATTTCTTATACGTCGTCCCCTTGACTATTTCTTTTAACAGAACTCCCCTCCAGACTGAAAGTTACGTAGGTGAATGCTCAGTGTAACCTTACAGTTTTCTGGCTCCTACCAGGAAAATTTAACGTTACACAATAAAGTGAGGCCAGCGCAAAATTACGCCTCGTTCTGTGCGTATACGCTTACACGCACACATTTACTTCAAACTACAATTAACTTACGTCAAAATAAATGCAATAAATGCAAACATGTTTACGAAACCGGCCCCACTTCTCTGTTCGCAGAGTTCCGTCTTAACTTTTTTATTTGGTCTGAGACCATTGGTTGGTTTTTATTTGGTCTGATATAGCGTGACTGGTAATTAGTGTACGATATTTTAATACGTGATTGTACTCATGATAACAAACAACTTTTACTATGGGACCCAACCTGAAATCGCGAAAAAAAATCAGCTTTTCAGTAATTAATTATGTTCGCCTAACCGGTCAAAATGTACTGAACAGCAGATTTTTCATCGGCTTCGTCTAGTTAGCCTTTTTACACCCTTTATTTCATAAACATTAGTATAATCAATAAAGTGTTGGCAACTTCGTGGAGCGAGCGCCATCTGTTTTGGCGGACCGAACTGCGGGCGCCGCCTAGCTAGCTGTGACGTCGGCATCGCACCACCACGATTGCACATGGTGGGGAGGAGACGGGCTGGCGGGCGGTTCGCTCGGTGCGCCCGCTCTCTTTGCTTGTGGACCGTGCGACGGAACAATCATCTTTAGCTCAATTATTTTGGGAACAGATTATTATTATTTATTTTGTTAAAAGGTTTTGTTTTAATATAAATGTTTGCTGAGAATTAACCTAATAGTTTAATTTATTTGCTCCATAATAGTTAGTGTTTAACCTTTAAAATATCCACATTCAACGCATTAAGATACTGATAACTGAACTGTGTAATAATATTATTAAATCTTTAATAAAAGTATGTCTGCCAAACAAAACGAACAACGAATGAGCGGGCAAAGCCGCTGGCAAAAGCTAGTAATACACTGTTGGGGACTTATCTTGTCGTTGACAGATACCCCGGTAGTTGTTGTAAGAAGGTAGTTAGTTCACACCAAACCACTGTTATGTTCAATAGTTTAATTACGTTTAAGTTACGTTTGTTTAGTTATCTGAGCCGCACTTGATGCAATGTTATTATTGATCGACCCGCTTGTAGCTGAGTTTTAGTGACGACTGAATTTATATTAGAATATAATTAATAAAGTACGTTTAGCGTAATTCATTACGTGCGCAGAAACGTACTTTTGCTGTATGAGCATTATTAGCTCGTACATACACTAAGGCGGTAATAATTTCCACGAAGGCGTTTAATTTGATGATGATTGAGCATCACACCCAGCCAGGAGCAAGCCTCACCCGGACAAGCCGGATACACCAGGGGCACGATTTTGTAAGGAAAGACATGCCCTGGGATGGGAGAGGAAGACCGACCAACCGCAGCCAGTCGGGCACAATCAGCCGACTATGCAGCCTAGAGCCAATATAGGAATAGTGGTAAAGACAGTTACAATCCATAGGAATGAGCATTGGTGTTTTGACCTTCGTTTGATTGGTCTCTTCTAACTGATGTACCCCACCCTGTTTGTACTGGGCATGGTCGGGTACAATGAATTGAGGGTGCGACGACAGTTCACTCTTGTCGTCTATTTAATAAAATTACTCCGGGGCAATGAGACCAACCCAGGAGTGCTTCAGTGCTTGCGGTTCTCTGTTCCAGACCGCTACGTGTGGAGGCGGCGGCGCCCGCCACTGCTGGCTGTGCCAACTGCCAGAACCAACCTGCTGGCTAAAGCACCTGTCACGCGAGCAATTCGTACTGTTAACGAAATTCAGAATATGTTGGACATTTTTTCGTGTTACTTTAGTGAACTTGCAAAAGTAACTTTAAATATAATATGTTACGAAAGCATTAATTAGTGTAATTTTAGGTTTATTGTTTATTTTATGTTTATTGTTTTACTTTTTAATTTTTGACTGTAAAACATATTTAAGTTAGTTTTGTATAAGGTTGGGTTGTATCGTTTTAGTTAACAGTAATTTTGTATTAATGTACATATTGTGTAATTGTTAGTAATGTAAGGTTATTTTAAATAGTTAATAATTATTACAAGTAGTCTTAGCTATCGCATTAGGTTTGTAACCTGTAATGATAGTATAAGAGTTTTAAATAAATAAATAAAAATAAATAAATAAATAACATTGGAGAATCTTGTTCGTTTCTGATGGTTGCGATTCCATTCGTTTTTGACACGTCTTATTTAAACATATTTTTTACAACAGCATGTCTTTTACTTTTCCTTCTTGTCTAGCCCCAAAGAACTTTTATTTCATCAATTTAAACTTTTAGTTTTTGAAAGTACAATATTTAACATAGTTTCCAGAGGTTTCCCAGTTTGGTGAACCATGGGTACATTTTTTATACAGGGTGGAATTTTGTAATGCCACCTGGAGGGAAAGTACTCTTAATAGGTACTGCAGATAGAAAATTTTACTCAAAGGAAACATTCCTTTATTTTTGAATAGAAAGCAAACTGCATTCAAAGATTTTCGATAATTCTCTTCTCTCACACCCGGGAATCGAACCGGCTAAAATCTGAAAAAATTATACCCTGTACTTTTATTGCATCGATCGTTAGGGTCAATTATAAGGATGAAATCTCTCTAACAAACATGATAAATTAAATTAAAGGAAAACCAGGAAATCTTAAATTAAATTAATTATTTACAAAAAATGGTAAACTAACTAATTAGTTGCTCATAGTGGGCTCCATTCTCTTGGATACACAAATTTATTCTTTTAACGAATTCATTTCTAGTAACCTTTAATAAAGTGTTGTGGTGAATATTATAAATCGTATTCTGAACTTCAACTCTCAACTCGTTGTCATTCGCATAAGATTTCATGTAAATTTGATTTTTTACATATCCTCACAAAAAAAAAATCTAATGGGGTGAGATCTGGCGATCTCGCAGGCCATCTGATTGTGCCGTTTGTACCAATCCAGGTATTAAAATGGTTATTAATGTAGGCAGTAGTGATTCTGCTGTTATGTGCTGGAGCACCATCTTGCTGTAGAATTATTTGGTTTCGCTCTTCCTCGGGGAAACCATTTAACTCGTTTCTTAAAAGATCCAGTATTTCAATATACTTGACAGTGTTTAAATGACCTTCGTACACGTGGACTAACACTACATTATTTCTCATAATTCCGCACCAAACGTTGAAAGAAAATCTTACTTGATTGTTAGTTCCATGAACACGAACAGGATTCACTCGAGACCAATAATGGTTATTGCGGCGATTGTACATGCCATTATTGCTGAAGTTAGTTTCGTCAGACCATACAATGTTACTCAAAAAATGAGGGTTTCGGTCAATTTCTCCAAGCATGTTTTCACAAAATTGTAATCGTCTCTCACGATCCCCAATATGCAATTTTTGCACCAACCGACCTTCACGATAGCATTTATACTTATACTTTTTCAGCACTTTAAGTACGCGAGTGTGAGTTGTTCCTAATTCATCGGCAGCATCTCTACTTGAAGCCTTCGGAAATGATTCAAAGTATGTTAAAACATCTAGTTCAAAATCCAAATAGTTTTGCTGAATAGTTTTCCGTCTCTTCTTGAAACCATCCGTATTCTTTAAATTTTCTACCATTCTTTTCAATACGAACCGAGTTGGTGCCTGTCGGTCTTGATATCTAAAAAACGTGAATCTAGCTCTGCGGTGGTATGGAGAGCATACCACCGCAGAGCTAGATTCACGTTTTTGTTATTTAAAAATAAGCTTCCATGAAATCAAACTGTTCTTGATAAGCCATTTTCACCGTGAGACAAAATGTGAAATGAGTTGTAAAAACAATCAAATGTGAATAACAACTGTGACAATCTAATTTTCAAATTATAATCTAACATTCCATATTTAAATTACCTCATACACGCAGCTACGAGTATGTCGCAAAGGAGTCTGCATTACAAAAGATGAATGTTAGTTAGAGAGCTTTAACTTGACTGGTGACGACGTAAGGTTGATTGTGAGGTTTTGGGGTACTTTTGCAATTTTTGAATAAAATGACACGACTGTTTTGTAGCTCTGTACTGAGGCAACTAAAGTACATAATACGATCAAACATACCGCCCACCAAAAGGACCCTATGTCCTTTTACAAATACAATTAATTGGGCTTAATAACTAACTTATTGTTTCTAAACTTAACAATTTTTCAAAGTAAATCTAACAAATTCTTAAAGTGGACTGTAATGTAAAAAAAATGAATAACAGGTTTTCAAATATTTAATAAGTGCCTACATGTCTGTTTACTACACATAATAGTACAGTACCAAGTATTAAGTATGACTCATTAAGGTAAGTAGGAACCTATCTGTTTCACAATAGAATTAGTTATTAGTTGTAAGTATACATAGTTTTAAGTAGTAAGGAAGGTGAGTACATCATTGTTATTGCAATACAGTTTAGCAACTTCAATCATCGAATGGTAAGTATGTGTACATAGGTACATAATTATCTCAGTAGTAAATATGTAGTATAAATAGATACATAGTTAGTTTTATTTAGACCTAAGTACATACCTTTAATAATGTAATGAACAATGATATGTAATATCATACAGACTTAAATTCATAAGGTAAGTAGAATACATAAAGATAAGCAAGTATATAAACAAAACTTGATTCATTTATCTAACAATTACTTAAACGTCTTTAGGTAGGAATATTAACTTAGATAAAGGTCTTTTTAATTCACTTTGTCCTTTACACTGTACTGTAACCACTCTCACTAAATTGTCTTTTCCAGGATGCAGCGTTATAATTTTTCCCAGGAGCCATTTCGTAGGAGGCAGACCCTCCTCCTTGATGACCACAATGTCTCCCACGGTAGGTGACTGGATAGCCGATTGCCACTTGGTCCGTTGTTGCAGAGTGTTTAAGTATTCTGAATGCCACCTTCGCCAGAAGTCTTGTGTCATTCGCTGTACTAACTGCCATCTAGTCAATAGACTGATTTTTGAGTTTTCATATTCATAATCAGGAACACTGAGTAAGGGCTCACCTATTAAAAAGTGCCCAGGAGTGAGTGGTGACATCGTCTCAACAGTATTGTCCAGCTGGCATAATGGGCGGGAGTTGAGACAAGCTTCTATTTGTGTTAGCAATGTTGCCATCTCTTCATAGGTAAGTTTTGTGTCTTTGCTAACTCTTGCTAGATGTCTTTTTGCAGCTTGCACTCCAGCTTCCCAGAGGCCTCCACAATTTGGCATTCGAGGCGGGATAAAATGCCACGTAGTTCCATCGGTTGCTAAGTGTTCGGAAATTTCTTTGGAAATGCTGTTTTCCCCTACTTTGAAAAGGTCTTTGAGCTCCCGTGCAGCACCAACGAAATTAGTGCCGTTGTCGCTAAACAGATGAAGACATCGCCCTCGACGTGCGACGAATCTCCGAAATGCAGCCAGGAATGCTTGAGAAGTTAAGTCGGTTACGGCTTCCAAGTGTATGGCACGTGTAGCCATACACACAAATAAACAGATGTACCCTTTAGTAGCATGATGGCCTCGCCCTTTCGATGTTCTCATTAATACAGGACCTGCATAGTCAACTCCACTGTTTAGAAATGCCCGCTGTGGACTCACCCTAACAGCTGGCAATTCACCCATTAACTGGTGGTTTATCTTGCCTTTATTCACAAGGCAAACCTTGCAACTTCTTATGCATTTTCTTACAGCTGATTTTAAGTGAATTATCCAATAATTACTTCTTATGTATGTCATCATAACCTGTATACCACCATGTAAAGTTTGTTTGTGTGCTTCGTTAATCAACAATGTAGTGATATGTTGATTACTCGGTATAATTATAGGATGTTTGGTTGTGGCTGGCAAATTAGCGTTTTGTAAACGACCTCCAACTCTCAGCAAGTTGTTTTTATCTAAAAATGGTGTCAAGCTAATTAGTGAACTTGATTTTCTCACCCTACCATTTTTCTTAATGGATTCTATATCTCTTTCGTAAATTAATTGCTGATAGTATATTATGCACCTTTGCAAAATTGTGCTCATTTCATTTGTAGTTATATACTTCTCTTTGTTTTTATTGTTTAATCTTCTGCAATAAGCAAGTACTCTCTTCATTCTAGTCAGATTTGAAAATCTTTCCCAAATTGGGTTTTCTTCCTTTTCTTGGGTTTTACTTGTAATAATAGTACAACAGGTAATTTTTAACTCTAACTCTGTCTCTGTATTTTCTGACCTTCTCAAATGAACTTCTTTTTCTGATAGCCATTCTGGCCCCTTCCACCACATCTTCTCTTTTTTCAGATCTGTTAGTAACATTCCTCTGGATGCTATGTCAGCAGGATTTTCTTGTGACACGACATGATGCCACTGTATGTTGTTTGTATTGTCTTTGATTTCCAGCACACGATTCGCAACAAAGGTCTTCCATTTTTGAGGTTCACCATGAAGCCACGCCAGTACTATCGTTGAGTCTGTCCAGCAGTAGGTTTGGTTATATGGAATTTTCATGGCTAATGTGACTTGTTTTAGAAGCCTTGACAACAAAACAGCTCCACACAGCTCAAGCCGAGGCAGTGATACTGTTTTCAACGGAGCAACTTTGGTTCTTGATGCAATTAAACTTGTGTAAACAGTACCATCCTGTTGTTTTACTCTGCAGTATACAACAGCTGCATAGGCTCGAGTGGAAGCATCGCTGAAGCCATGCAATTGTATTGCTTTTATATTGCTGCTATACGAGCGTAACCATCGGTTTAGAGAAATTTTGTTGACATTCTTGAAATCGTTTCTTATCCTCAACCAATCTGCGGTTAATTCATCTGATAATGGTTGATCCCATTGTGTGCCAACTAACCATAGTTTTTGAATGAGCATCTTAGCCAGCACAATGCTTGGCGATATCCATCCTAATGGATCGTAGAGCTTCTGTACATCGGACAAAACATTTCTTTTTGTTATGGTAGATGGGGGTGAAGAGAGACTGATTTTGTAGAGAAATTGATCAGTACCAAGATTCCAGGTGATACCTAACGCCTTTACAGTACCATCTAGGTTTATATCAAGTTGGATGTTTGAAGAAATGTTGCTTGGATCCATCGACTTCATCAATTCGATGTTGTTTGATGACCATTTCTTCAACTCAAAACCTCCCTTGCTTAACATAGCTCTGAGTTGATTGCTAGCTTCTATGGCTTCCTTTACAGTGTCACAACCCGACATGACGTCATCGACATAGAAATCTGACAATGTAATGTCAGCAGCTACTGGATAGCTATCTCGTTCTTCGTGTGCAAGTTGGATCAAGGTCTTCACTGCTAGATAAGGAGCGGAAGTAGTCCCAAAGGTCACGGTAAGTAATCTAAAATCTTTTATTTCTTCATTGCTATTGTTTCTCCACAGGATTCTCTGAAAATCAGCATCTTCCTTGTATAACATGACCATTCTGTACATTTTTTGTATGTCCGCAGCGAAACAAACGGCGTGCATTCTCCAGCGCATGATTATGCTTCGTAGGTCTTCTTGGAGCACTGGACCAGGTAAGAGTTCATCATTTAATGATATGCCATTTGTTCCCTTACAGGATGCGTCGAAAACTATGCGGGTTTTCGTGGTTTCTTTATCTTCACGCAGGACTGGATGATGGGGTAAGTATACTGATTTTCTTGTATATATTTCCTTTTCAGGTACTTCTTCTATATGACCTAAGTTTTTGTAGTCTTCTATGACCTTTTTGTATTCCTCCTTTAACTTAGGCTGATTATTAAACCTTCTCTCTAAATGTATCAATCTTGATTTAGCTATATCTCTTGAATTTCCTTCGGTTGATTGAATACAATTTGTTTTAAATGGTAGTTTCACTATAAATCTTCCTTGTTCATTTCTTGTGTATGTTTTGTGATAAATATCTTCACATAATTGTTCCTCCTTTGTATTTTTTCGCCTTGTAGTTGTGTCTATCTCCCAAAGAACCTTTAACATGTTCTCAACGTCTACTTGGTGATGCATGACAAGAAATGAATGTTTCTGTTGTGTTGTATCTATTTCTCCAAACAATATCCATCCTAGGGTTGTTTTCTGTGCACACGGAGACCCTGGCGGACCCTTAATTAATTTGTGTTCGACTATTCGTGCATATTCCTTCACACCAAGCAGCATATCTATCGGGCCTGGTATGTTGTACTCTGGATCAGCAAGATCAAGACCCTCCAGGTGCTGCCAGTTGTGAACAGTCATTGTATGATGTGGTATTCTCGTGGTCAGTTGCTTGGTCATGACGTAAGCTTCGACGTGCATGTTGAATTCTGGTTTCCCTCTCGATAATATGTTTAGCTGAACCACGTGTTTAATAGGTGCCTGCATAGAACCCACACCAGTCACAGTGCCTTCAATTGATTTTCTTTGAAGCTTCAATAATTGAGTTGCCTTTTCACTTATGAAGCTCGCTTGTGAGCCTTGATCTACAAGAACCCTTAACAGTGTCGTATGTCCATTTTCTCCTTTTACTTTGACTAGTGCAGTTGCTAATAATGCTCTTCCAGATACTCCAACACCAACATGAAGACTTGTTATAGCCTCCTTATTGTCTTCTTGTTGAGACGTCGATGGTTGTATAGGTTGGTTAGGTGTGGCCTCTGTGGGACCCTTCGAAGCCTCTGATTTGTGGAGCAAGGAATGGTGACGTCTTTTACATACGCGGCAAGTAATTGGTACCTTGCATTTATAAACTGAGTGACCCGGAAGCAAGCAGTTGAAACAAAGTTGTTTTTCTTTTACATAGTTGTTACGTTGAGTAAGGTCCATTTTAATAAATTGTTTGCAATGACATAAGGTATGCTTTTCACTACAAAGTATACAGCTTTTTTCTTTAACAGCACTCACGGCATGATAGGATCGCTCCTTGACTGTACGGTCTTTATTTGTTACGGGTTGTATCATTTCCAGAGTTCTAAATTTCGATTCTAAAAATCTTTTTAAATCTGCCCAAGGTGGTATCTCTTCTGACCCGTCCTTATAGGCATAAGTTTCCCACTCTTTATGTGATTCCTGGTCCAGCTTCTGAATCACCAGAAAAATAATTAATGGATCCCAGGAATCGGTGTTAATTTTCAAGTTTTTTAGGTTATTTATGCACTCTGTTGTAGTATCTAATAAAGTCTTCACACTGTTAGCGGTTTGCGTTGTGATTTTCTTTTGATAAAAAAGTCTTTGTAAAACAGAAAACACAATAACACGTTTATTTCCGTATCGGTCTTTTAACAATTGCCATGCTTGATTGTAATTATTGTCCGTAACTTGGATGTGCCGTAATATTATTTCTGCCTCACCGGTAACACTAGATTTTAGGTAATGTAGTTTTTGAACGTCACTGATTGAATGATTATTGTGCACAAGTGATATGAACATGTCCTGGTATGTAGGCCACTCCTCGTATTTTCCCGAAAAGGTTGGTAATTGAATCCGAGGCAGTTTTACGATCGAACATTGCCCTTGACCACCAAGTAACGATGTGTTTGATGTCTCCATTGATGTTTGCTGCATTTTGCTCAACATGTCTGTCATGTCTGCTTGTAAGCAAAGGTACAGGTCTTCAACGACGAAAAAGTCTTCATTGAGGAAGTACGGGATTTCTCCACGCTTGTCTCTCGGAGTACATTGTGTCAACATCTCATGAGCTTGCTTAAAGGAACACCAATACTCTTCAATGCACTTCAATCTAGCCTTTATGTAGCCGTCTGTAAGTCTCACTTTAGAGCACTTCTTTAAGTTCACTTGAGTTTTTTGTATCAAATTTGCCACGTCTTCTAGTGTATTCAAATACTTTTGTTGCTCCGAAGTTAACGTAGCCATTATAACGTTCTATTATGTACGTATTGTAATCTCATTACACTTGTGTTATGAATAGTCAACCACACTTGTATATAATAATCTAAGTTCATATAAAAACTTCACAATTTTGCGTAAACAAGTCGTCTTCTTATCTCTGGAATGCGGCCTTTTGTTCTCAGCTCGCTCGGCTACCGATTCACTAATGACCCACAGGTGTGCCGGGTACTGATTATGCGGCTCGATTTGCGACCATATGGTGACGACGTAAGGTTGATTGTGAGGTTTTGGGGTACTTTTGCAATTTTTGAATAAAATGACACGACTGTTTTGTAGCTCTGTACTGAGGCAACTAAAGTACATAATACGATCAAACATTGACTCATTGAATTTGTAACTTCATTTTTTTCCTTTCATTTAATTTATCATTTGTTAGAGAGATTTCATCCTTATAATTAACCCTAACGATCGATGCAATAAAGTACAGGGTATATTTTTTTCAGATTTTAGCCGGTTCGATTCCCGGGTGTGGGATAAGAGAATTTTCGAAAATCTTTAAATGCAATTTGCTTTCTATTTAAAACTAAAGGAATGTTTCCTTTGAGTAAAATTTTCTATCTGCAGTATTAAGAGTACTTTCCCTCCAGGTGGCATTACAAAATTCCACCTTGTATAATCATTCTTAGTTCACCAATTAGGCGAACTACAGATACATTATTTTGTATAAATACCCATGGATCACTCATTAGGTGAACCAAGGGAACAGAAAGATAACCGTGGAACACTTAGGTGAACCACTTTGGTGTTCCACGGGCCCGAAAGGCAGCCAGCTACATCAAGTCTCAACAGGCAAAGTAAGATAGTCTGAATAATAAATTCCTACCTAGAGACTCAAAGCAGTATGACAGGTCTTTCTTCGGTAATATGTAGACGGTATAGGTAGACCTGTATGGAAATGTAATTAGTTACGTCTATTATATAAAAAATTGTACGATGTCTAGCTGTAGGTACCGATTTAAATGTTGCTGTCGGTATTTTAAAGTTTATAGACCCCACAAAATAATTAGAGTATAATGATCATGCGCACCATGAAAGCTGGTTCGAGGTAGCGCAGGAGAAGAATACCTACAGCTGGAAGGTTAGGTGGGATGCCTATGCAGTGGGACCTACATGGCTTTTAAAAAAAATGTACTTTATTTAACTTGAAATTAATTTGAACTGAAAAGTGAAATGGTTCTAAACAATTCAATTTATTTTGGCAACTGATGGCGGATTCTTTGCCCAGTAATGTTAATTTTTACAAGTGCATAACCTCCAATCGACCGACCTTGAAATAAAGAGTCAACGAATTAAGTCAAAGATTTATTATTCGTCTCAAACTAGTATATTATATTCAACAATAAAACAAAAAACGGTTGGTAGTCTTGGATCTTTTTATTTCAAACCAGTTGGTATTTTAAAATATAACAATTTTTACAGAATATTCCTGCCCCTAAAGTAACTAATGGAATGTTTTTTTACAATTTAATATAATCTATTACCTACTACTACAGTTATTCTTACATTATTTATAATTTACAACATGTATAAAACTTTGTATAAAATTACTCACATTTAAAATCACTTACTTAAACCAATATACATGCGCGAGTAGATACATTAGTTTTTTTTAACATAATAGAGATATTTAAAATAATTATACCTTATAAGGTTAATACAAAATAACTGTAATATTCGTTTCATACAGGAATTCATAGAAAACAAAAGATTGTGTAGGTACAGGCAGACATATAAAAGATGAATCATTTAGTCGCATTCAGCACTTAGACGCGGGGAACGAAAAGCTTACCCGCTTAAGGGTTTTCATTGGGTTGATAAACCCTAGAGTAAAGGTTAACCCGTATTATAGGGTTAATCAGTTTTAACCGGTTCACGCAACGAGCTCATTTTTGTATGTAAAATAAAAATATTATACAAGAAAGTGACCAAAATTAGCCCATGCTCGATGTTTGGCTTTTGGATAATCGGGAATATGTAAATGGCTTACCCTTCTAAGTACAATAAGGGTTAACCTATTTAATGGTTAATCAAACATACGGATTATAGCTTAACCTTTTAACCAGACTAATAGGTCCATGCTTCGTAGTATACCTAGATATTTTATAAAACTATGACCATAATAATTTTCTTTTTAAAAAATATTTTTGTAATCTGGCCGAATACTGAAACGCCACTCTCTAAATGACTTCTCCTGCTCTGGGCGGAGCAGGAGGGAGTGTCACTTTTACCGACTAAAACCCATCCATGTTCCTTCATCGCCCTTTGTGTTCCGGGGCCACGGTATCTCTTTCGAACAGTCCTGCAACCCCGGCAGGCATCGGTCCTTGCGGACCCCTTCCTTTTTGCTGACTCTCTTTGAGGCGCGCGAGGAACACGAACGCGCCGTCGACACGGCCTGTCGTCATGAGACGGACGGACGGCGAGCTAGCCCATAGCCCACCGGCCCGCACGGTCTACGGTCGACGCCCGGGGCGTCTCCTGCGGCGGTGACGTTTGGCCTTTATAAGAAATTAAAGTCTATGAGCTGCTCGAACGTTTATATTTGACTGGCGTTTCATATTCGGCCAGTCTTTCTTGCATCTTTCTAAACATGGCTATACCGATGTTTCTTAATTACCTACCTATTCAACTTCATTTCATGCAGGTTGGAAGACCTATCGGCTCACAAACGATTGCCATGTATTTAGTACATCATTCTGAACCCCCTCCAAAAATGTCAATGTGTAACCTAAAAATTTTTCATCAGTAATTTAAAAAACAATCAGCTGTCCCATATATTTTGACCGCGTAGGTATTGCAGTTTTGTAGTCAAGAACTGTTTTATAGCGTTCCGTACCCCAAGGGTAAAAACGGGATCCTCTTAATTAAGACCTAATAAGACTCCACTGTCCGTCTACCCGTCTGTCTGTCACCATGAGGCTCATCAGGCTGTATCTCATGAACCGTGATAGCTAGACAGTTGAAATTTATTTCTCAGATGATGTACCTATCCATAATTATGATCCCTTGACAATAATCGACACATAAAAATCTCGAATAATTATATGTTACAAGATTCGCCACGCAAATCTTTTGATAGTCGCCTATTCCAAGCGAGAAACTTTGATGTTATAGGGAATATGCACGTCATTTTTTCTTCACTTAAGGGCCTATACTACCTCAAATGGCTTAGCATGATCCACCGTTACGCCTAAAATACTGCAGCATTAATTTCGAAATAAATATATGGTAAAGTTGAGGATTAATGTTAGGTCTTATATGTTTGGCGAAAACACGATTTCATAAAAAATTCTCTCCAAATCGAACAATAAACCGCTGGTATTCAAAAAGTACTTCAAATTAGATCATGAAACTTTGCATACTAACTGAACTAACTATAAAGCAGGTCTTATGTTTTTTACTTTTTCCAAAAGACGATAATTTGATTTTATAAAGAATAAAAACCACTCATTTCTCACTATTTGGCCGCAGTGACTGACGTAACAACCGCTTTGTAGTGCAAGCTGATTAGAACTTTATTCTAACAGCATTACAAACGAAATTTGAACCACCACAAATAGAGTTGCTAATCTGAGGTAGTATAGGCTTTTAAATCAATAAAATACAGTACTATCCACCCAAGAAAAGTATTAAAAGTTAAGTTAAACTGCTTGTCGCTTAAAAATAATATTAAACTTCTGCAATTTTCTATGACAGTTCAAACGTCCCTAGCTGTCGCGGCCATGATGTGACGTCATTTACCACATTCTGCCTTGTTTACATCATTTTTTCTGTCCTTAATAGAATTATTTTACTTATTTTATGTGCTCTAGTCAAGTAAAAATTGCAATAACATATAATAATAAAATATTAGTGAAACTTTAAGCACTTTTTCAAATAAAAGTGTTTTTTTGACACAGACTTTGAAATCACTACAGGTGTTATAGAGGACGACGCGTTTTGAAAGTGCGTTCCGTTTCACCATAAACATGCTACATCAAACAGTAAATTGTAAAAATAAGTGATGTATTATTAGCAACTTAAATAAGTGTACCACAATGTTTTTATGGACCAATACTAGGCATTTTTAATAAACAAAAAGAGTTTTGTATTTCATGCATATTCCCTATTGATCTATGAGTATTTCTGTTCAAATTCTCAGGAAGACTTACCCCAAAAACCTACTTAATCCACAATCTTATATAACAGATTCCACTTTACGGAGGGTATGAAAAGCGGCGACGGACAAGAAGCGCTGTAACAACAAATACTAAAAACAGAATAAAATAAATATATTAAGGGGGGCTCCCAAACAACAAACGTGACTTTTTTGCCGTTTTTTCCTCGATATCAATAAGGTGATGAAGGAACATGGATGGGTTTTAGTCAGTAAAAGTCTGACACTCCCTCCTGCTCCGCCCAGAGCGGGAGGAGTCATTTGATGATTAACCATCCAAAAAAAAAAAAGAAAAAGAAAAAAAAAAGGATTTTCTTTTTGTGAATGCAGACATTTTGTTTTTATTTAATGTTTGTATTTAATGAAAATAAATGAATAATTAATAAACAGTCATCATTTTCAGAGAAAAATTTGTAGGTAATAATTACTTTTTCATTAAACCATATTTAGTTCCTGACGTAATCAGTTATTTTATGCATATTACTTGTACAATATAATTTTGATGTTTCACATCTGCCAGGCGACCCATGACGGCTCACATTTTTTTTTAATAACCCACGAAAAATTTCTATGTAGGAGTGTTTAGTTCATAATAATGTTCGGAATACGTGGTGACAGTTTTAGCGTCGGTGTCCGTCCGTTCTACGTCCACCCTGTATATCTAGAGTAAAACCACACCATAAACGTTAATTTAAATTTTAAATTCGCAAGATCCCGGCAAATTGCGAGGCATACCGTGTTTTAACTAATTTAAGTAGTTACTAAATAAATATACAAAGGCACAAACATAACACAGCCAGCTATTTGTATGCTTATACATAAAAATTGTGCGTTATTAATAAATACCGGATGAATTTTTTATCACTTTCCAAAAAAAATGGGTATATTTGGTGAACGGAGTAAAAGCTTATGGCATACCTCATATTTTTTTCCACAGCTTAGAAAAAAATTTCAAGTAAACCTTTCATATTAGAACAAAGAAAGAGAAATTATGAAAAAAAAATAATAAGAATATCCAATTTCAAATCATACGCATTACGCATATGTATGATTTGAATATCGGAATGTTTGAATTTTTTTTTCGCAAAAAAAAAAAAAAAAAAAAGAAAAAGACACTAAGAATGCTATTTGCTACTTCCCCGTTCACCTATTATACCCATCTTTTTTTTAAAGTAATAAAAAAATCACCTTTATAACTATTTATTTTATACCTACATAATTCTAAATCGGCATCTAATGTGATTTGGTTTTTATATCAAAATGGACGAAGCGGAAACAAGCAACCAAGGATGGTAGCAGGTGGCGTTCTGTGGTTTCTGACTACCACTAAGGGAAAAAGGCGTAAGTTTATTTATGTATATTCCCATATTTTGCTATTTTGGCTGTCATTAAATGGTATGATCAGTACCTATGGAGTTAGCGGTTTCTAAAATCAATACTATTTTGTATCGAATTGGCTATTAATCGCTTCAAATTAGATCAAAAAACCAAGAAGTATTTTATTGTCGTATTGTCGTCGCCACCATGTATAATATCGGTCGGTCGCGCACGGTCGGTCGCGTACTAGTATACATTGTGTTCTATAAGCACCATACTGCGACGCTGACGTCAGCGGCGGGTATTTGCTTTTGTTTCTTCGCTGACGTACGCGACCGACGCCGACGGTGCGCGACCGACCGTCAGCGCGACAGTAATTCAAGCCTTACCTATGAAAGGTCTGATCAAACCGGCACGGAATAATTGCGTAACTGTAGGGCTATTACGTATCTTTCTGATATCCAGTAACTATCAAGCTTCGGTTGTACACCGAACTTTGATGACAACCGTAATATTGGTATTTCGTATCACACTGAGTGGATATCACTTTACGGTGACTAACAGCCCTGGTACGGTGTTCTTCGCCTCAGCAGTTGACCACTCAATTTTTGTCGACTAATAAGCGGTCAAGTTGATGTCCACTATGCTTACATTAATCGCAATAATATCATTATCGAAACGAAAGCGTCTGTCAAAATGAGTTACGGTGACTATCAGCCACGATGAGCACCAATGACGTCATTTTTGATCGCGACTGGTCATACATAATTCGAAACTAACCTTTTGACAGTTAATTGATGGACACTGAGCCCAATTACTATCATTTCGAACTGTCAAGAGAGCTATACGTAATAGCCCTGCTGGAGATTTACTCTCAAAGCACGATACCAGTTTCGTTGCCGAAGTAACGGGCGTTTGGTACTTCGTATCACTTACGAAATTAGTTATGGACCCGTACGATTAGACATCTTGAGCCCGAATTAAAAATGAATGACAACAGGATTAGACAGTCGTCCCGAAAATAAAAGGCAATAGGGATCATTTTAAAGTTTTACTATCGTGCTCATTAAGGGTCGACCACTTTTGATCTTAATGCCTTGAAGTGAACGCGGTAGTACTTTCGGACGGGCCCGTATCTTCGTTAACAGGTTAGAGATAGCAGGTCCACAGGAGTGCTGCGAAAAGGCTTGTGTACTGAAAAAAACTAATTAGTCCGTCAGTTAGATTATCAAAAAATATTTGACACGTATTTTTTCTTTTGTTACGTAAACCAAAATTGACGACGATGCGACGCTTTTAAAATTCTCAATACGTCACGCCGTGGTATAATTTTTAGTGCGTTCTGACGTCACGGTATCCCCAACCCCGAGTTTTGATGTGTTTTATCTTTGTCAATATTCATTGATATAAAAATAAAAAAATACGTGTCCTCTAATTTCCAATACTCTGACGGACTAAATAGATTTGCAATTTATTGATGGTGGAAACTAGCCCATTCAGTACGTTTCTTTCAGTGTGCGGTTTGACCGAAACCTAACTGACGAAAATTTAAAAAGATATATATTCATATACCACACTTATCACTTATACTAGTATAGTAAAACTTGTATAGTAACGCAAAATATTGTCATGTGTAGTGTATACTTCATTTATAATAACAATTTTCTAATAAGTAAGTATTAGTCTATATCTAAAGATCTGAAAGAATCTTCTTTCGATTTTTTCCCCTTTTTCGACGTCTTCCAAAAGTTTTCGTCCAAAAATGTTTTTCTGAAATCAAATAAAAGTACATCGTTATACACAGTGTTTTTTTTTCCAAGTGAGTAGTGGATGACATTATTCTGAAATATCTTAGGGCCAAGTTCACCGAAAAGATAACAATCTGATTATATAAAAACAGCTGTTTAAAACACATTTTCATGTTCACCAAAGCAAATATGATTGAGGGGATTATCAGTCTGCGATTCAGAAAGGTCGTACGGGTAACTAATTTCAGGTTCAGAAGGAACAGAGGAGGGGGCCAGTTTATTAAGGAAGTTTAAGAAGGAATTTGCTCACAGTAGTTACTTTCAGCTCTTTTTCTGTTACGGACAGCAACTGTGCACTCACTATCCCACCAAGGAGGAGACAGGCGAGATCTAGGAATCGACTTTTTAAAAGGAATAGCAGTATCCGCAGCGTACAAAAGGGCCTGTGTGAAAAGGTTTAAGGCACGTTGTTGCGTTGCCAGTAGTAACCCTAGGAATTTCATTAGCTTTCACCGTTACTGCACAACTAAATAGAGTCCAATCAGCTTGTTCCAATTTATATTTTATTGCTGGTTTTCTGTTCCAGGAAACCGCGCCTGACTTGGGATATGCAATTAGTATTGGGAAGTGATCACTCCCATGTGTACTAGTTAGGGTTGCCCAGGACAAAAGTGACGCTAATTCGTTGGATCAGAGGGACAAATCTAGGGCACTTGCGGCTTCATTCGGCCTTGTCCTACGGGTGGGAGAACCAGAATTTAACAGGCACAGGTTAAGGTCATCTATTCTTTCTAGTAGAGCTGTACCAGATGAGTCGATCGAGTCAGAGCCCCATACAGTATGGTGGCAGTTAAAGTCTCCCAAGATAATAAAGGGTTTAGGCAGGGAAAAAATAACAGATTTAAGATTACTAAGAATAGTAATGGAAGGGGAAGGAATATATACGAAAGATAGGTGATATCATGCACTTTGACCGCAACAGCATTAAAACTGTTATGGCGAGTAGGCAAGTTCACCAATGAATAAGGGATAGAGTTGCGAATAAAAATGGCGGAGCCGCCATACCCGTCCTCCCTGTCGTCCCGGGCACAGCAGAAACCTGGTACCCGAAAGTGAGAGCCAGGCTTAAGCCAAGTCTCCGAGACGGCAGCAATGACGGCATTATTTTTATTTAATAAATATAGGATGTCGGATTTTTTATTAGAAACACTTCTACAATTCCATTGTAGAATTGTTGGGTTTGCAGACATTGTGTATAGTGTTTTGTACTCGTTTATTCAGTATTTGGGCAACGTTGGACGGTAAATTTGAGGATCGAGAGACAATTTTGCTCAGGTCCTCAATGAGTTCAGTTATGGATTCAATTTCATTAAAGAATTTTGTATTCTCCTGCTGACTGGGGGGATAGCCACAGCCATTGGAAGATTGAGGTATAGCAAAATTATTAATAATGGCCTGATGAGCTTTTTTATCATAGCCTTTTTGCAATTGTGGTCTTTGAGATTTATTATAGAAAAATGTTTTACGGTATGAAACTGAATTATTTTGCGGAGTAAGATATGGAGATTGGGTACTCAAATTGGGAGCATTTAAAAATTGAGGAGGGGAGCTTTGTGTGACCTCTGCGAATGACCTTTTGATAGGGGTAAAGTTTCTGGCTGCTTCTAAGTAAGATATGGCTTTCTCTGCCATATCCTTTTTGATATTCTTTTGCCGCTCGTGCTCTAGACACTTGCGATCCGTGGCCTTGTGGTTACCTTGACAATAAAAGCAATAATTATCACCCTCTTCTACCTCGCACTCTTCCGCAGTGTGATTTAGACTGCATTTAGCACATCTCGGTTTAGAGCGGCAGATTTTGGCAGTATGACCAAACCTACACCAGCGGAAGCATTGTATTGTTGGGTATTGATATACCTCAACTGGTAGCACACAAAGACTTTGGAAGGCAGTATTTGTCCATCAAATGTCACAACAATTGACTCCATATCTTCACGTTTCACTGATGGCATAGCTATATGCCATCAGTGAAAACTTTTCTGCGCAGACGTCTTATTTTGAGCGCTGCAGTTATACTTGGGGGGGAGCTAAGTTCTTCTATAATTTCCTCTGGGGATAAGTCAACTGGAACCCCTTTCACTACCCCAAGCCTGGAGACATTAAAAGAGGGGATAAAGGCAAGTTATCCAAAAGACATGGGTTGGTGATGAAATTGTTAGCCTCTCTGGATTCAGAAACTGTATAGAAATCCGGTTGCGGCCACTTCTCTTAATACCATCGTCTGCAATATTTTTAATATTATGTTTTTTAATAAACCGACCAAACGAGACAGCATTAATTGTGGTACCTGCTGAGAGCGAGTCATTGAAGACTACCCTTTGCACGTGGATAATAAATGGGCCACGGTCTTTTTTATTATATGGGCGTGCCTGTGATAATTGAGAGGAAGTATGTGGGTCCACTTGAGTGGTATTAGGAGATTGGGAACTCTGCAAATGTGATGGTACAGTAGGGGGAACTACAGGTGGGGTTAGTTGGATTTGGGGAGGGGTTGTGCCGAGTCCTTGCGTTAGTCGAAGAGGGGTGTCATTAACTTTCTGAGGATTTGGGAGTGGAGGGAAATGTTCATTAATTGAGGAAGAAGAGCTAAGATCAATGTGCCGATTGATATCATGTCGGCTCTCGCGCTCGATTTTCTTTTGCTTGTTTTTCTGTTTTTTATTTTTATTTTTATGCTTACCAAGTGTCTCTTCATAAATTTATTTTGTCAGATACGCTGTTTGTTTTATTAGACCGTTGTCGTCGCTTAGGCAATCGCCGACAACAGTCTCGAAGCGAACTGGGGAAGGGACAGTTATGGGTCCTGTATCAGGATCTGGGGGTTTAGGTGGAATGGACAAGGAGTCCATATCCATTGCGTATATCTACTAATATTAAAAAGATGGAAAAAACAAGAGGGGTGAGGTTATGTTAGACAGCATAAATTAAAATAATTACATAAAGAACTTCACAAACGGCATGCAATCACACAATTTACAAAATATAAACAAAACACAAACACATGGACACCAATGGACACCAAATTACACTGAAAAACCTGAAAAATTGGTAGAAGTCAGCGAGAAACGTGTAATATGTCACTTTGACGTTCAACTGACAGTCTCGCGTTCTCACTTTGTCGTGACGACAGATAATTGTGTAGTTTTAAGTGTCGTGACTTGTGTGTTTAAATAGAGGTGTTCACGTATAGGACGACGCGATTACTGTCGTCCACGACTTTTATAACGCAATAAATTAATCGACACGACATAGTGTGAACGCGGCCTTAAGCGCCAGGGTAGCCCGCGAAATTCAAATTTTACCACCATAACGTGATTTCCGTGGCACGGAGGCGTCGCCTCTGTCGTCCTGAATGTAATAGACGGTCACCCATCCACGGGTCAACCTCCGATCGACTGTTGCGACTATTATTACGAGCCCCGTTATCGTTTCATTCGTTCCCGAGTCATGAATGTTTATACAGAGTGTTAAAGAAATTGCGAGGCATAGCTTAGGGGTAGGTTCGAATACTCTGCTGCAGAGCAGAATATTTTTTTTTCTTGGGTTCCTTATCGATACCAGAGCCCATGTAGCGCCCGTGTGCAATCATTTTCCTAGCGTCCCCTAGTAAGCGCGCGATCAAAATGGAATGGGTACAAAGTACAAGTAACAGCACGTCAAGTTACCACAAACTGACAAATTTCTCCAATGGATAATAATACTTAATCTATTGTTTTGAGATTAAATTTGAAAAAGAAATTTATCGGTTTTGTATACCATGATGTGCTGTTGTCTGTGTTTAGAATTATACAGGGTCTTCTGGTGTTTACCCTAAAAAACCAAAACGTACCCGTAAATCGACAAATATAAGAAGAGCTCCAGATACCTTACAAAATGTAGGCAAAGCGGAGCTCTTTTTACATTGGTCATTTGTCGTGCCGCGGCTGGCCAACGCGCGCGCCGAGTGGGGCTCCGTAGCGAGCGGCACTTGGCGCCCCCTAGGACCGCTGCGCCCGTGTGCAACGCACACCCTGCACACTCGGTAAAGACGGCCCTGATCGATTCTAAACCTACTTCTAAGCACAACATTTCTTTAACACTCTGTATTTATAATAAGTATGTATTTACAAGAATAAAGTATCAATGTAGTATATCAACTATCTGGTGTCCAAGACACAAGCCGCGTTGCATAGTATGGCACTAGATGGCGTTGTGTGTAATGTCCAGCGAAATTAATTAATTTTAATTAACTCTTCGATACCCGCAATTACAGACACAATTAAATTAAAATAACAATGCACCGTACCCATTCGGGTACAGCTGGGGACATACAGGTCAAAACGTTTTTAGACAATAGTTACCGGTGTTTCATCATAACTTCCAGGGTCTGCTTGTCCATTTCTTCCATTGTAGGTCTGCTGCCGCCGTAGTCTGCCGGCAAGTCCTCCTTGCTGAGGTATTTGTATATCGTCTCGGATTTTGGCACGTGGAAATGTATCTGTAATAAATATAATAATAAAAAGTGGTTTTAGGTATATTTTTTATTTATTTATTGTTGCAGCATAAATAAATAATAATAGGTATTAATATGCGTAATAAATGCAAAAAGCAGTGAATCAGTTCCTTGTTGTTCCTTGTTTTTTTTCCGTGCAGAGTGATCACGTCGATCATCACGTTTAAAGAGTTTTGCTATCTAATTTATTTACCCTATATAATAATCTAAATATATAAAAGAAGAAACTGACTGACTGACTGACTGACTGACTCATCTATCAACGCACAGCCCAAACCGCTGGGTCTACAGATTCCAAATTTGGCAAGTAGGTTCCTTATGTGGTCTAGGGGTGCACTAAGAAAGGATTTTTCAAAATCCCCCCCCTAAGGGGGTAAAACGGGGCTCCAAAGTTTGTATGGGGAAACAAGATTAGTTAGACTATTTTATTCGAAACTTCACAGGAGTGCTCCTTTTGATAAATGAGTAGAAACGGGTTTCAGGGTTTTTCACAATTAAACCCCTAAGAAGGGAAAATGGGTTGACAAAGTCTAAAAACACCACACAGCCAAAACCACTGAGTCTAAAGATTCCAAATTTGGCACATATGTTCCTTAAGTGGTCTAGGGGTACACTAAGAAAGGGTTTTTCAAAAGTCACCCCCTAAGGGGGTGAAACGGGGCTCTAAAGTTTGTATGGGGAAAGAAGATTAATTAGACTATTTTATTAAAAACTTCACAGAAGTACTCCTATTAATAATTAATAATCCTGATAAATGAGTAGAAATGAGTTTCAGGTTTTTTCAGAATTCAACCCCTAAAGGGGGAAATGGGGTAACAAAGTCTGAAAATCAACATCGGTATTGTTTGTATGGTGTATCGGGTCGGGTGTGTTACAAAAACAACGATTTTAAGATTTAATGTGGCGGACCTGAAATACCATCATCATCCTCTGTTGGGGTGCGATGGGGTTGAAATGTCTAAAAATCAGTATGGGTGTCGATACCGAGATTATCAGGGGTGCTGATTACGAATATGGCATTTATTTTGAGATCCAGAAGACGACGGATTCGACTTCTATACAGGGTTATTGTTGATTTATTGTGATGATTGTGATAACGATGATGATGATTGTGATGATGATGATTATGATTGTGATAACGATGATGATGATGATTGTGATAATGATGATGATGATTGTGACAACGATGATGATGATTGTGATGACGATTTTTATGAAATAAAAACTGTTCATAAACTCGATTCCAAATTATCACAATTACTTCACAGTTTCACTGCACAGTGTACACTCGACACGTCTTAATGCTACGATAGCCAAGCACGAACTAACTACCAAAGAGTATAATAATAATAAAGGAGAAGAGAGCCCTCTTGTGCCATTTTGAAGCATCCGATTTGAAGCGCCATCTGGATTTCTTAACGAGAACTAAGGCTCTATAAGTAGCTATAGGTAGATAGGAATGTATGTATACCTTCTTACGTATAGGTCAATATTTGTTTACATAAAGGTGATCATTCAAATTTTCTTGTTTTTTTTTGCAAATAGCAGCTGTTTTGTTTATGTCGTATGTTGATCATAATGAAATTTACGAATACATAACATGAACGATGATACATTATAATACGAGCCATCATTCTATTCGCGAATTGCATTTTGATCAACTATACGATGTAAACACAGCTTCTATTTGCAAAAAACAAGAAAGAATTTCGCCGGTTACATTCATATTTGAAAAGAATTGACAGTTACACAGAGAATTTGTAAATAATTAAACATAAGATGGACTAACGGAACACATTCAAGCGCAAGCGCAAGTTACGGCGGCCATAATATGATGTTGCCAGTTTATGTTACACAAAAAGGATTTCCGAGACAAGGTTGTGGTATAATTGATTATACGAACCAGCCATGAAATATAAAAACGTGATAATTTTGATGAAAAATGTAACAATTATTCTTTAAAAAACTACTTTAAATTAAATTATAGACAGAGACATCTATCGTTAATTATGAAATAGAGTACATAGTTTATTGGTTAAGTAAAGTAGATGGCGACTCTTTCTTCACGAAAGTTGTGCATGTTCTAACTGTCTCCCCCCTGCTAACTACCGACTGTTTCATTGCCCCACTCTTACCCCCTCACCATAATAATAATCGGGTTCGTGATTGGCTACAAAAGTGACAGCTAGTGTTGCCATATTTCTAAATAAAATTATGTTACAATGCAAAATCACGACACGATTGTGATAACGATGATGATGATTGTGATAACAGTGATGGTAATGATGATTGTGATGGTGATTGTGATTGTGATGGTGATTGTGATTGTGATAATGACGGTGATGGTGATAGTGATGTTGATTGTGATAATGATAGTGATAGTGAATTTGGCTCATAGATAGTTTTTAACCTGGATTAACATGCAGGATACTATTTATCCATTTAGTATAATCCCGTGGGACATTTCCCGAACATCACGCGGGCGAAGCCGCGGGCAACAGCTAGTTATTTCATACATACATTACATAACATCACGCCTGTAATTCCCAATGGGTTAGGCAGATGTGTACCTCAAAGTACACTCATAATTCATGTAAAAGGGGGGAGGGAGGAGGCTATTACCATCAACCAGGCACAAATCCGAACTCCGTGGCTGCTACTGAGGATTTCCTTATGGAAACACCCAATAACACTTTGCCTGACCTGGGAATCGAACCCGACCTCATGGGACCACTAGATCAAGGCTCCCCCATGCACACTATCGCCACTTTAGTAAAAAAAAACAGAACTCGTTAAATACACAATTAATATAAAATCTGATTGATAAAATCAATCATTTGGTCTTCTATTATTTACGTCTGCTTAACTCATTGAAACATAGCTCGCTGTCGTTACAGATACAAAATGAAAAAAAACGGCCGTTTTTAGCAATTTTTCTAACTGTAACTACAGTGAAGTATATTTTAATGAATTAAATAGACGTCAATAATCTAGAACTCTAAAGCATTGATTTTGTCAATCAGATTTTATATTTATTGTGTATTTAACGAGTTCTGATTTTTTTACTAAAGGGGCGCTAGTGTGCCATGGGAGAGTCCCTTAATATACAGGATGTATTGGAGAGAGAGAGAGAGATGGAAGACCAAACCCGAAACTGTGAGGAACAGCGAAAAACACAGGTAGTAAAGCTCCGAAAAATAAAAATACATAGATGAGCATACTCAAAATATAAAATATAAAGGATTAAGAAACGACCGAATATAATACTGAAAATTCCGAAAATCAATAGATAGGTAATACACATTCATTTGCTGACGTAAAATCAATATTCCTAGCCAGGAATCCGTAGAGTGACAGAAATAATTAAATCCGCAGTCCGATTCCCTCGGTTTGACTGCAAATTCACCAGCATTATATGAGATACTAAAATGATATTTAAAAAATCAACTACCTGAAAAAAATACGTACCATTTCAGTGATTTTTTGGTTGAGGAACGGCTTCATGAGCCCGAACAGTTTGTCTATGAATGGCGGCGCGTTTAGTATGTGAATCTGCTTTATTCTGATCGGCATGGCTTCCTGGGGATTGCAAAGAGAAGAGTTTTTATTGGCTGCATACGAGTGTGCATTCCGTAGGAGAGAATAAGGTGTAGGTACCTATTAAGGAGATTGCGCCAGGTTAGCTTGAATAAAAGTGCAAAAGCGTCGCTCATTATATGGATAAGCATGTGTAGAAATCTGACAAATTATTTAGACCAGTGTTAACAGAACCTTCGCTTACATTGTAATGTTATTAATTCTACAGATCTACAGTATAAACAGGCGAGAGCGTACCTAAAACATAAATAAATTGTTACGAAACGAAAATGTTTGAAAACTTCTGATAACTTATGTCTACTTTGATGGAAAGTGTCTAGCAGAGTTAGCACTGCGTTACTTGCGATAGCATAAATTATCCATATTATTCACAGAAAACACGTTTCAGTCGTCAGACATTTTATTGAGAACTGTTGTCATGCCTACATACAAAGTCATGTGACAGATTATACCATGAAGGTATCAACCTCCAACATGTTTCTATTCATAAATAAAATCTCATTTGAAGAAAAGAAAGTTTTGAAGAAATTACTAACGTTGAAGTCAAACATTGCACACACTTGGTAGGTTGATATAGTATTTCCGCAAAGTATAATGTTGCAATAGCCAATATGACAATAGAATCCATCGACCGATTCAAACCGAGAAGTACCTGTACGTTTATAGAGACTAAACAATTTTTATGACACAAATTATTTAATTTTCTACCCTACTCTGCCCGACAAAGGCCTCCCATACTCTTTTTTTTATTGCCATCCTATGAGGTTGGCTTCTGCTTAACCGGACAAACCTGTGGGTGCTTTGAGTAAAGGCCTCCATCCATAGGCAAAAGGGACAGTGTGCCAAGGGCACCCCTGTGGGGTACGAGCCTCGGCTTAGGGCGTCTGGGGAGGGAAGCAAAGGGACCAGCCCGCCACACTATTCCCAAACCACTATAACTCCACCAGAAAAACGCCGAGACACTGTCTTGAATCCCGCAACGAAATTAATCAGAAAAGTAAAGCGGAGGAGTAGGAAAAACCGTAATTTCCACTTCCCTTCATATCAGCAGGAGACAAAACGACACAAGGCCAATAGGTACAAAGGGACGTTTACAACTGAGATAGGCCCAGTTGCGGTAGGTGCTAGCAATATTTGGATTCCAATAATAGGTTTGGCAAAACAGTAAAGGGACGGGCTGGATCTGAGTTATATAATTTTTCATCTTCTAGTTTTGACGGGACTTATATCTAAGTCCCACCATCTCCTTTATGGACCACTTTACTATCTCAGGGCGTCAATGTACAAGAAAATGCCACTCACCTCTTGATATTTGGACAGCTTCCTCGCAACAGAGATATTGAACTTCGTGATAAACTTGAGCGTGATATCCTTAGCGTCCATGACCACAATGTCTTCTTCAGCTAAGAAGTCATTCTCCAGCAACCAAGCGTCACAGGACATGAAGAACATCCGAGCATCTTGAACATAGTCATACTGCTCGAGACCTGGGTCGTTTAATTGCCAAAACCATACATTCTTGTCCCCTGTTATTATGTACGACGCAAGGTTTCTGCAAATAAAAAAAGTAACGGGTTAATTATGGCGAATTTCCTGTGACTGAAAAGTATAAGTTTCGCGATTTTGGCCTGCATCCAGAAAAAAACGAAAGCGCAAATGGAAGATTTTGCGATGTTATGAAACTAGGGACTTATACATATTATTATTTTGAATCGGACACTAATCCAGACTCCGTGGATGCTACTGAAATAGTACATTACGATATTAGTGCGTTAAGATGGTTATAACATGCGAGGCGGAATTTCAGCCCGAGCCGAAGGCGAGGGCGTAATTGAGCCGAGCATGTTATAACCAGTACGCACGTATATCGTACGATGTTTTTTAACACATTTGCGAGGAAACAGAAAAAAAAAGATATTCACAATAAAAGTACAAAGAAAAGAAAATTTGAGAAAAATGGCGCGAGGATTATTTTCTGCCGTGGCTGCGTGAAAATGTTGGCAAAGACGCTAGAGCATGCAACCAAGTTTTTAAATTACCGAATAAACTGTTTTTTATTTTATTTTAAATAAACTCAATCTGTGAATGCACACTGTTGCTTTCTCGCCATTTCAACAGCGCGCTAGCGCTGCCTACTGACTGGCGCCAGTTCGAAATTTGAATAGCAACAGCGCGCTGCTCACTAGCTGGAGTCGTGCGGCGGCGATCAGTTCGATATTTGAAATGGCAAATAATACTGTTATGGAATTTGTATGGACTATAACTTAACTATTTGCTTTGATAACACACGCGTTTTTTATGACCCGCTTTACATATTTAAAACCGGTGGAATTACATCAGCTTTACGAGCAAGGGTGTTAAAAAATTCCTAACTGAAAAACCCAATAATACTTTGCCCAATCCGGGGATCGAACCCAGAACTTTGTGCTAGACTAACGAAGCAGTACGCCAAACTTAATTGCAAAATATGTAGCTACTGTCTCGTATACTTACAACTTTAAAACTTGAAAAATATGTTCTTTAATTAGACTTTTTATTGACCTATCCTGCTGACAATAATTTTTCCCCTTGGCAAAATAATGCTCTTATTTGCTCGCAATTGTTCAGATAACAATCTCCCATAGCTATGTTAACTAAGTATGTTTCAATAGGAGCGGAGAGGCCATTGCTCTTGGCATTGACAAACAAAATACGTAGTTATATTATTATTATCAGTTCATTGATCGGCCGATATTTAGAAAAGGTTGGTGTTTGTAAAACTTTGCTTGTGGCCTTTTCACAATTTAGCCTTGGTAGGTTCTGATAAATATTTAAAACAAGCAAGGAGATGAACAACCCTAAGTTTAATATGTGAACTCGCATTTTTGACAAAATTTTGCTATGTGACTTGTTCCAAAATCTTGTTCGATAAATACGTATAAATGCGAATAAAATAACATTACAATCTAGGTAGTAGACACTACGTAGAGTGCCTTGTTTCCGAAAGGAAGCTGTCAGGAATCGGCTTCTTAGCCTTCGGGCCTGCTAGATATAGGTCATACAAAAAATCTTCAAATCCTCCCACCCTCCTGCCCTTTTACCAATTTATTTAGGGTCAGCAATGTGTATGTATTTTAGCTGTCGTCATCTCTATAGTCATCACCTTTCCAAATATATGATTGAAAACACAGTTCTTGTAGACGAGGTAAACGGCAGGTGCGAAGACGTGGACAAAGCAAGTTCAGCACCCCTAGCCAAGTTGACAATCTACAATCGTCAACGCTAGTAGAAAACTATTCAAATGAATGGGAATGACATCATCTCAACGTTAAATCACGTGATCAACACAAACGAATAGAAAATTCGTAGACAAGTTTACATCGTTCAAAATGATAGAATAGAATGTTATTGTTTCTACAATGTTGATCGCTAAACTAGGAGCGTTAGAGGTAGGAGCGTTCCTACCAAAGAGTTTAGCGATCACCATAGACTAAAGTGTAGGTTTTTTCTACAGACATTAGAGAACGAGCGATCGACTCAGTCGTGTCAACTTGGCTACCAATTTAGCGCTTTCTACAATCGCTTACGCCGAGGCGTTTACGATTGTAGAAAGAGAATCGATACAAAACGTTTGTAACTTGGCTAGGCCTGCAGAATACAAAGTTGCCAGTCATCTTTGTATCCTATGGAAAACCTATAATAAAACTTATCTAGGAAATAATTACTTAATTAATGGGACAGAAGACAGTGCAGTGGAGCATGACCTGTGGACTGTGGTGTAACTAGATATAATTAGTACTGGTTGCTCCATTGCGCCGTGTAATGATACGTTTGGGTTACCCTATCTATATAACAAAGTAGTTTATTTTTATTGTCATCTAGCCCACGACTTCACCCACGTGGAGTTCGGGATTGGAAATTAGGAATTGTCCTACCGGAAATAAAAAGTATGATTTATGTGTTAATCCAGGTTATAAAATATCTGTGTGCCAAATTGCATCCAAATCCGTTCAGTAGAAAAATCTACTGAACGGATTTGGGTCATTGGGTCTGTTTTTCCGGATTTATCAGATCCGAATTTATCAGAAGGTTTCATCCGAAGTCTGGATCTGTGGCCCTACCGGCCACTTTTGGTTGATTAGTTGCTGTGCAGTTTGTTCCGTCATTTCTTCTCCCCAGACAAAAGAAGAGGCTAAATTATGTTCCTTTGGACATTCAAAAAAAGGAGGAACTCGTGGCTATATAATAACAGCCGCTCGGTTCGATCGTTAGGTTAAGACGTGCTTGCCTAGGTTGGTCTGTGGATGGGTGGGATGGGTGACCGCTCATTACGTACCGAGTTTCCTCCGTGCCTCGGAAAGCACGATAAGCTGTTGGTTCCGGCTGTCATTTGTAGATCTTTGACAGTCGTTAGGTACTCACAGGCCCAAAAAGTCTGACAACCAGTCTTACCAAGGGGTATCGTATTACCCGGTACTAACTGGGTTGTGGAGGTCAGATAGGCAGTCGCTCCATGTGACTGGTATTCAGCTGCATTCGGTAAAACTGGAAGCCGACTGGTCGGTCGGTATAGTACATAACTATGATGTTTGGAATAGGATCACTTTTAACATCAATTGTAATTTAAACGGTGTACAGTAGATTATAAGAAGAGTATTCCAACTATCTATCTTTCTATTCTACAATCGCAAAGAGACTGCAATAAATGTAACCCAGTTTTAATTCCACTGTGTTAGTTGGTTCAGCGATTTGCTGCAGAGATTAGAACGAATTACTAACAGCCATAAGCTTGCCCCAGATTAGTGTAGTCACGACCATCCGCAGTGTTACCAGAATAAGACACTCTGCGGAATAATTAAATTGAGATGGACTTTCTATTCCATAATTTGAAAACATGCAGATGTAAAAAAGTAAGTACAAGTTGTCTTTGGTTAGAAAGAAGGTAGTCTATCGGTCCGTCACCTTTTCACACTTTCAACAGTTGAATTGATTGGTTCTTACGATGAAATAATGAAACTTAGCAGGGAGGTAAGACGTTTAGAACGCGGGTGACGCCATGGAGAAAAACTAGTCGCATAAAATATGGTTGGTGCGTTTGGGCGTGGACATAAAAGAGAGGATGCAAAACAACAAAGAGATTTAAAATAATAGGTATAGAACGGACATTGGGAATAATCTCATGCAAAAATTTTGATCGCGAACATTTTCAATTTTGACACACGAATGCTACCTGACAAGCTGGCGTATAACACTAGACAGAACGATTTGTTACTAAGTAGTAACAAGTTTTTGGATTACGATTTTCTTCGTCTTGTCCCGTCTATCGCTCGTAAATATTTGAATGTCTTTGCAAAACAACAACTGGACAATTGTCTTGTAACAATCGAGGGACGTCAGATTTTTAAAGAACATTGTTCCATGTATTTGAATGGTCATGCCATTGTTTTCTTTCAATCAAAGTGTATGTGATAAGTGGGTAAGCCAAAGAGATTAAAAAGAATTAGGTATAGAGCGGACATTGGGAATAATTTCATACAAAAATTTGATCCCGGACATTTTCAATTTTAACACATGGATGCTACCTGACCAGCGGGCGTGTGACACTAGTCAGAACGATTTGTTACTAAGTAGTAATAAGTATTTGGATTACGATTTTCTTCGTCTTGTCCCGTCTATCGCTCGTAAATATTTGAATGCCTTTGGGGTAAGCACATATACTCACGAGATTTTCAAAGCCTTCTGCATAGCAGGTGCCAGTGGATCCCTGTGGTTTACCAGCTCTGGAGAATTGTCTCTGATTTTGAAGAACAGCTCTATGGTAATCTTGGTGTCAGCCATATCATAGTAACAGCTGTGAAGAAACCTCAGTAGGAGTTTGTCCTCTGTAACGTGAGAATGGTTCTTGGTTATTATTTGGTTTCATTTTAAGAGTAGGGGAGACAAAAGAAACATCGAACATCGCCACACACTTTTTATGGTACATTCCTGATGTCTCGCAAAATCGAGCTTTTGTCGGGTTTCTTCGGAATGATTCGGAGAAACCCGACAACAAACGTCTCGTCTCGCAGCTGTAACCCACCAGACTCAACACTCGTCAGGTCCGTTCCTTTTGAAATGCTACTACTACTATCCTTTTGCAAATGAATTGTGTTCTGAGGGTACCTACTGAGAGTGACAGAACTAACAGAGATCTAGGGAAGAAGACAAGCGATCCTAAATAAATTGCAAATAATTGATAATAGGCATGACGACAGTGTCAAAAAATTGCAAATCTATTTAGTCCGTCATCTAGAGTATTGACAATGAATATTGACAAAGATAAAACGCATCAAAACTCGGGAGTGGGGGCTCGTGACGTCAGAACTAGGTAAAAATTGTACCTAGGCGTGACGTATTGAGAATTTAAAAGCGTCATATCTTCGTCAATTTTGGTTTACGTAACAAAAGAAAAAACATGGGTCAAATATTTTTTGATAATCTAACTGACGGACTAATTAGTTTTTTTTTTTGTCGTCTCGCCTTTACCTACGACAAAGTGGTGCCAAATATTACACTGCAAAAAACGTACGGAGTATACAATACTATGATGAAACGAATACTTTTCTATATGCACGAGGTGTACTGTACACGGATCCATCCGAAGCCGTCAACCAAGCATTTCATCAAAATCAAAAATCAAAATCAAAGCATTTATTTCAAGTAAGCCAGTTACAGGCACTTTTGAATTGTCGAAACAAAGATGAAAATTAAATGTAGCTACAGTCCCAGTCACAAGACATAAAAACTGTGAAAGTACTGTAGTTGCCCATTCCCTAGCGTAGATCTCTATGGAGAAGAACGGGCAAGAAACTCCATGGACACTCTTTTAAATCAGAATATTGTTACAAAATCTTGGTTACATCATTCATGTTGAGATGGTATATTATGTGAGAACAATGTAGCAAGATGTGCACGTTAAAAGTGTCCACAGCAAAAACACACAAACAAAAAAAATACAATTCAAAATAATTCATTCAAATAAGCCATGGCAACTAAGAGATGACCAGTCACAACTGACAGCGCCCGTTCACGGACATGACGCATGGATCAGCACCATTCAACTCAACCATTTTGAAGGGAACTAAATGATCCGACACATGCGCCACCATCAGCGAGACATTTGAGTGAGCATGACATACTCTAAATCGCCAGGGCACATTCAAGTCAAGAAAAGACGTAGGTTTCCAGTGAATGATAGCTTTCTAGTACATAGTACTCACACAATATGGGCTATGCATTTATATAATACTAAGGAGATTGAATCTATACAATGCAAAGATAGTTGTACAATCTTCAGCAGCTCCAACAATACATTTTAATGCTATCAATTTATGCGCCCCTGTCCTTGTGGAGCAGGACCAGCATTGAGCCAAGCATTTTTATCAGCGATATAATCGCTCAACTTGTAATATGCTTGCTTACATAGTGTGCGTTTAATGCATGTTTTAAATTTCGTCTCATTCAGTTCAAGAATACTTTGTGGAATTTTATTATAGCATCTCAAACAGTACCCCATGAAAGATGAGTCTACTTTAGCGAGTCGGAAACCTGGCTGAACTAGTTGGTCCCTATTTCTAGTACTGTAATTATGTCTGTCACCCCTTTTACCAAAAAGGTGCAGATTTTTTCTGACGTACATTATGTTTTCGTAGATGTATTGACAATGTACGGTCATGATGCCAATATCCTTAAACAGTTCCCTTAGAGAATCGCGCTTACGAAGATTATATATGGCCCTGATGGCTCTTTTCTGCAGAATAAATATAGACTCAATATCTGCAGCCCGTCCCCACAGTAAAATGCCATAAGACATTATACTATGAAAGTAACTAAAATAAACCAGTCTAGCGGTATCTACATCAGTATACTGACGGATTTTTCTAATGGCATAGGCTGCTGAACTTAGCCGCCCCGCAAGAGAAGTCAAATGAGAACCCCATTGTAGCCTTGAATCAAGCGTAATCCCCAGGAAAACCGTTTTATCATCAAATTGAGTACCTAACCCTACGAAAAATTATTGCATTATATTATTTATTGGGAATCGACTTTGATTTTTGGATGAAATATCACGTTTTACAGTAGGACTTAATGTAACGCACTCAAAACATTATGGGGGAAAATATAATGACCACCAAAAATAACTATGTGGCCACTAACATCTTTCACCGAAAATATCAATTGATCACGAAATTTAGTAAATTGAGCACCAAATTTTAATGAGGTGGTTGATGACAAACTAGTTTTGCCTAGGGCGACTTGTTTTTTGACTTGACTTATTTTTTTATAAGCCATTCAGAAGTAGGAGCCCCACCGGGTCTCCCTCGACTCGGATGCAAGAGTATAACAGTTCAATTTCTTTTTTGCCGTTACATTATGCTAAATCTAGTGGTTCGTTAATTGTAAATATTATGCTGATGGATGCACTGAATAGTTCAGGGGTCATGGCGGTTTTAAAGTAAAGACATAGCATTAAAAACTTCTGAAAACTTTGGAACTTTGTTCTCCAATTTCATCAGGTCCAGAACAAAAAAAGATCGCAATGACGGACGGAGAGAACAAGTGCTTCGTTATGGGTCATTTTACACCCATTATGTAAATTTTGTTGTCACCGTGTCGCCGCTCGGCGGCTTCACATCTAGACTACATTACACAATTCCACGTAATAATGGCTAGTCTACTTAGACAACTTGGATGCTCACAAAACACTGCCTTTGACCATTTCCGTAGCTTAAAATACATAACAATGTGCTGGGGACAAACAAAGCCTCATTTCCTACAGAGAGAATAAGCTCTCATTCAAACATTGAGTTAGTTGCTTTGGCCCAAAAAAAAAAAACTTGTTTTTTTTTAGCAGACAAAGTCTCAATGCCTAATGCCACAGAGTTATTTTTATAAAACTTGTTTTGATTCTAACCCACGCAAGAAACATTTTTTTGTTTAAATCGCTTAAACCATTGTTACTTGAGAAGACTAATGAAAAAGCGTCACAAATTGATCTTTTAAAATGTAGGAAACCTAGTGTTTAGGTGTAATTAAACACCATCTTGCGCTATTAGCAAGTCATCTCATTCCCACGTTTGATGACAACTGCGAATTTAATAGGTTATCAAATCAATGATGATGATGATTATACTCAAGTAAGTACGGTACTTAACTTTTTTTCTAAATAAACGTTGGAAGTGTTAAATAGCTAGGTACGTCTACTAGGTTTTTCCAGAACTGAACTGCAGTAAGTAGGAAAAAAGGCAGTAACAGTTCTGACTTCTGAGATAGCAGAACATGAAAATAAGGCCACTTGAAAACAATTCAAAGCATCATACAAAACTACATTCTGCACCTTATGCTAAGCTAAGGTAAGTTGAAAATCGAATAAATATTTGTATCAATCGTGGGAAACTTGGTGTACGAGGTGTTTGTAGGTATGTATATAGCAACAGAATACAGATTCCCATTCAGTGTACGTTCAACGATGCTCGCTGAATGGCCTATCGGGTGGCAATTATTCTTTGTTTGATTCGGACGAATCAATAACAGGGACTTGGGAACATACCTACTACGGATACAGTACCTAGCCATATTTGTTCATTTTTCATGGCTCAGAGAGCTTGATAACCCGTCGTCGGTCATGCGAACAAGTCAGAAGCCCGAAACTGTGATAACCGGTTTAGCGTTAGATAACAGCCACTCAACTGACGATGTTTATTTGATGATAGTTATAAATTATAAAATTATTTTATAGGTTCAAATATAGGTACCTACTTACTGAATAAAGAATCCTGATTCAATTCTTCTTATTAAAAAACTTGTTAAGTACTAAGCTGCGAATTTTATTCAATGCCATCAAGTTGTCAAATTCGGAATTTCCTACACTGAATTTTAATAGCTGATTAATATCATTGGTTATGGCTTTACGTCGCTTATGTAAGCTTACAATATTTTAAGAGTCATTAAAATTACATTTGGTTACTTCCCTTGGGGAATTCTAATGCGTTATACAGTTTCTTTTCAGGGTTCGAATCACGAAAGACGAGCACTTTTCAACACAAATTCGCAAGTTAATCTGATGATCTATCTAGAACAACATTAAATACAGTGTGGACTTGTGGAGCATCTGGGGCATAGAAACACTGTAGAAACACATACAATGTTTCTATGCCCAGTAGGCCTATTACCTATCTTTCTTTCTGATATCCAGTGACTATCAAGCTTCGGTTGTACACCGAACCAACCAACCGAGAATGTCATATTATTGGTATTACGGATCGCACTGAGTGGAAATCACTTTACGGTGACTAACAGCCCGGTTACGGTGTAACGGCTTTCACGAAAGCCACTTCAAACTCAGTTGTCATCAATTTGTTGTCCACTATACTTACTTAATCGAAATAATTTAGGTATCGATACGAAAGCGTCTGTCAAAATGAGTTACGATGACTATCAGCCACGATGACAACCAATGACGTCATATTTGATCACGAATGGTCATACATACTACGAAACTAACCTTTTGACAGTTAATTGATGGACACTGAGGACCCAGTTACTCTCATTTCGAGCTGTCAACAGAGATACGTTATAGCCCTACAGATAGCAGGAGTAACTTCAACGATACAATGTTCAATGTGGGGTTTTAGGCTGAGACCAAACGAGCGTAATGTTTTGAGCTACCACACGGCGACGGACTTTATTATGGAACCGAATGCAGCGTAAAATCTGCGACTCATTTTACGCAACTCACAGCTCAAAATATTACGCTCGTTTGGCCTCAGTCTTACCCTTAGTCGGAAGAAGAATTAAAAAATCCCCAGAAGAAAAACATCCATAGGGTCTAAGGGTAAAGGGTAAGTATTTTTTGAGGGTACGGTTCTTGTGGAGGAGTCCACAACAATCCATACACCCGAGACCCCTCAAAAAAAGAACATTGATATTTTTGGTGGTTATAAAGTAAGAGAAAGAACAAAACGTAGTAAATAATATTAGGTTGCTGGTTAAGAATTGCTTACCTAAATCTTTGGGTAGATGAGGCTGCTTGTTAATCCAATCCCGAAGCTCCTCCACCTGCATCTTTGCATCTTGTGAGATCTTGTTATCCATCTTGAAGACCACCTGAAATTACATGAAGAATTATTGTTAGTAAAGTATATCAAACAGTTAATAAATGGTTAAGATGAAGCAATTAATGAGTTCTAGATGCCTTCATCCGTTAGGCGGTGTTTCTAAAACAGTTGATTGCTGCGACGGGAAGGGGATGAACCCTTGACGTATACAGCTGCCTCAATCACCAACTTTTTATCTCCGTAACGTTATTTTCTTCTAAGTAACTTTTCAAGACATTAGCGCCAGTGCGTCACTAGCTATCGTCTGTTGTGGCCTGAATGAAAGCATTGGCACAAATGTTGGCATGAGTGACGACACAATGACGTCATAAGTATTCGGTCATTCTTTGCTACAGCCCATTCCTTAATAGGACTATAGAATTCCATTGTATTATGTTTTCTGTTTAACAATTTGCATACTACACAGATAAATTACGTGTTTGTATGTAGGTAGGTACTTATGTGCGGCTGTATAGCCGTTAACAGCTGATATGAATTAAAATCTATTCGAATTCTTGTTTCCAATTGATGTTGTTCGACCGCTTTAACGAATATCAACTTTATTCTTTTGCCAATTATGTTGATTTCAGAATGATTAATACTATTGATAGGGTTATAAAAATGGTTCAACTCGTAGCAGTCGTAGCACAAACTGAACTATACAGGATGATATATATTGGGAGTAAAATCTGGTATGAGTTTCTTTGGGAAAGTTGTTTAATATGACGGCTGGAAGGATCCAGGTAAATAACTCACCACCCTGTATTTCTGCGTATTAAAGTTGTTTTTCTAAAAACACATCTGTTTTCTATAGGTACTGTTTTATGTTTTCACGGTTTAAAACTAAACTTAATATTGTCACTGACGGGATATCTTCCGTACTACCTACTACTTATCGTGTGGTTAGTGTCTAACCTGGTGTCTGAGTTTTTAATATGCCGCCCATGGGCCTCTGACCTGGCTTTACAAGCGGTCGAGAAAATCTCTCGGGCATGCTGGTTTCTCTGAAGATATCCCGTAAGTGGCAATATACCTGTTTATCTGTCAACTAGTTCGCGTATAATGTTTTATACAGTATTTCATGTATTCTACCATACCTACATAAACGTCCAAGAACATGAGTACAACCGAGTGAGGATAAAGATCAAGTGGCATGGCATGGATGGCAATGCCAAAAAAACACACTATCACACCATCAATAATTTTTTTTGTATTATTCAATGTTCTGATAATTTTAGTGCGTGGAATTTGGTCGGCTCAAAACTGTTTGATCCACTAAACTGTAAGTACTTCTACTTTCCGACATCCGACGCAAGCTGATAATGAAACATGAAAATGAGATTAGGCGCTGTGGGATTAGTTTCGTGAGGAGAACACTTTTACGACTGAGAGAGTTTCATTCGAATCGCACTAGTAATATTTTTTGAGTTTTAGGTCGTAATTTCATTTTTTTACATACTGTAAGTACTTAAGTTTCAATATTAAAGATTTATTCGCTACAAAGAGCATAGATTTTGTTTTTTTTTTTTGTTGAATGTGGACATGATAAAATCAAAATATTTACTTAACTACGTGTTGAAATTATACAAATTCCATATCTTACTAAGTACCTACCTATTTAGGTAATTATCTTTATAGCCGACAAGCTTCTGCCAGCGGCTTCGCCCGCGTGAATTTTGATAATTGTCCCATGGGATCTTACTACAGGGATAAAAACATCCTCACAATCTTTCGCATTTATTTATAATAATAGTAAGATTAGTAGGGTAGCCAAGCTATAAACATTATGCTGCCAAGCAAAACATTTCTGAAAGTTTGGTCACTACAATGACTTTTTTTTATGTATGTAAGTACACCGATTTCGCTGAGATTTATGATCCGATTTAAGTGATTCTTCTTTAGTTTGATGCGGAATAGTTGCCATTTGGTCAAATTTAACATAGTTTGGCCCAGTGGTTTTTTGTTATGACCATTTTTATTTCAGTCGTGTGGTCTAATTTTATGTATGTTCACCGATTTCTCCCCCGTTTGTGGAGCGATTCTCAAAATTATATTTTATTTTTTTATTTGAAAGAGTATACTCCTGAGGTGTTCTCGTTTAAATTTGGTGAAGATCTGATGCTGATCTTCGGAGATATACAATGGAACTGTTCAAAAATAGACGGTAAATCGGTCGTGATTGCTGCAATCGCTTGGATGTTTATTGTTTAGACAACATCATGACGTAACATCACGCCTGTGTGTTCTGAGGGGTACGCAGATGTGTACAATACACCCAGATTTCGACAGTTTAGATATGTTAAGAGCCATTTCACATTTTTGCGCAAATTTCTAAGACTTTAGTCGCCTAATTTACTATCTTAGATAAAACCCTGGCATTTTTTAATAAATGTTAAAAATAGACTAGTCTTTCTTATTGACATTTCATGTAACACATTTACAAAAACTTATTTGTTTAGTAAGTAGTGATTAATCTCCCACAACTAGTATACTGAAAAATCATCGCAGAGTCAATTTCAGACTCCTATATCTATCCTAAATATTTATAAATTTCACTGAAAAAAAGATTCAGACATATACTTTTGTCGACACATAATGTACTAGAATATCGATAATTAATAACATTAATTAGTAAAAAACAAAGTCTTAGGTCAATTTTTACGTTTTATATCGCCATTTTATCGTGATTTTTTGGTTTGAATAAAGCGTAATTACATTAAACAAATTATGTCAAAATAAACTATGATCTTTTACTAAACTTATTCCAAAGTTTTATTAAAATCAATTCATTCAATCAGACATAATACAATTTTTAACATCACTCTAAATTACAATAAACTACGACGCATAAGCGAGCACCGATTAGTACGGCCCGAGCGCCTATCGACGAAGGACCTGTGGCATTTTTTTCCGCGTCCCGATTTACGAGCGTATCTATCGTAAACGCATTGTTATACTACGACTACAACATTTTGAACCGCTTTGTATTTTTCAATGCTACCTGGAGGAAAAGTACTCTAAATACTGGAGATAGCAAATTTTACTCAAAGGAAACATTCCTAAATTTTTAAAAAGAAAATAATCTGTATTCACAGATTTTCGAAAATTTGCTTGCCACAATCGACCATCGAACCCAGGATGAATCGACTAAAGTTCGAAAAAATAATATTCTGTATCTTTTTGACATCAATTAATATGGATCAAATCTCTCTAAGAAACATGATAAATTAAATGAAAGGAAAATCATGAATTAAAGTGCCAATCTTATTGAATAACTGTTCTTTATATTTCCCTTCATTTAATTTATCATGTTTGTTAGAAAGATTTGATCCATATGATTGTCCCTATCGATTGATGTAAAAAAAGTGCACGATTTTTTTTTTTCGAACTTAAGTCGGTTCGATTCCCGAGTGTGGCAAGCCAATTTTCGAAAATCTGTGTATGCAGATTTGTTTCTTTTTTAAAATAAAGGAATGTTTCCTTTGAGTAAAATTTGCTATCTCCAGTATTTCGAGTACTTTCCCTCCAGGTGGCATTGAAAAATTCCACCCTGTATTTGTAATAGAAACATACACATAAAATACATATTTACATAACATATATTTGTGTTTTATTAGTGTAGAAGGCTTTAATAGAATAAAGACTGAATAAAGAAATTATCTTTTTGCATAAATCTCAAATCAAGGTGCTTTACGATTATAACGGCCCAAAATTGTTTAGTCTGTCTCGACACTCGCGCTGGACTGTTTGCGTTGTGTATGTGTCGATTGCTACGCACACATACACAAAGCTGCGGTCTTTTACCTAAACTCGAGCGTTGTAATTTTGTGAAATGGCTCTTAAGTTCCATTTATTAGGGATAAACCTATTACCGTGACATGTACTGTTAACAATGTAAAATAAATGCATTGCAAATATTTGTATAGGATATTACAAAAAAAAAAAAAAAAGGAAAAATAAAAAAACATTTTTGCAAAAAGTAAAACCGACTTAAAAATAAAACACAAAAAAGTGAAAAATAATTTTGATTGATTTGGTGTTTTTGTCACCGGCTTCTGAAGCCAAAGTTATTTTTCACTTTTGGTTCCTTATACATTTGCATCAAATTTTAAGACCTAATATAACATGGCATACTTTTGTTATTCCTAATTATGTTTTCGCATAACAGCTTACGCACAACTTTTTAAAGCAAAATTTCTCTTATCGTAATAATGATTAAGCATACCAATCTTATGGATAAATTTATTTACGCATAATGATATTAAAACATATTTTTTATAGGCATAACAAAGAAGCATAATAACTAATGTTAGACATACCATAATTGGATTTACCAATTTATTTCGACAATTGGAAAAAAACCATATCTCTTGAAACAGGTAATACATGCATAACATATTTGTTTTGGATATAGTTGATTGTGAACATAATGTGGGTGTGGGTGTTTTTCCCTGTAAGAAGCATGCAAACAAGCTTACACCATGCATGCAGCAAAGATACAGCACGCAAACAAGCATACACCATGCATGCAGCATACAAGCAGAAATGCAGCAAGCATGCAACATGCAAGCAAGCATGCAGTATGCAACATGCAGTAGGTATGGTTTCAGTTACGGCTCCGCGCCTACGCGGGCTTAGATTATAGTCTAGGGGTAGGGCAGACAAGACTACGTGGAGTCGGATTTGCAGCGATTCGTTTCTGTCACTAACTTTTGTAGCACAGCACAGCTTAATTAATTTTAATTCAAAATAAATACGTAAAAATAGCTTAAATTTGATTCCGTTATTTCTATTAATTGTATGCCTAATAACTATTATGCTAATAGTCATTATGCCTAGTTACATTATGCGAATTAAATTTATACCAAAACAAATTAGCCTTCAAGTTAATTATGCCAACATAAACTGTATATCAAGAAAAATATGGCAAAGTATTATTATGGCAAAACAAGTTATGCCAAAATAAATATAAATATAATATTGTGTGGATTCGACAGTTGCGTCAACTCGACAGTTTCCATAATTTGCCAGTTTCGTCGATTCGTCAGTTTTATCCAATTCGTCAGTCGAAGTACAGTCGGTAGGAAATTGTCTGTTAATTTTATTAGGTATTTATTTATACTATTTACAAGGGACAACACAGGAAAATAACATAATATTTGAGGACATAAAAGTACTGCTTATTTCTTAAGAAATTTCTGCCAGCTGACCTGTTAAAGTCTGGCGCGCTTGTGATTCGTTCTCGTGTCCGTACCAATGACTGGATCCGACTTACAGGGAATAAATCATAAATGAGAGGAAAGATTATGCTCTTTCACTTTGGTTTAGAACAATGATGTGGTCTTCAAATCACGAATTAATGAACGAAAGGTGGAAGTGAGTTTCCCAACCTTACAGCATGGAAAGAGGAATAAAAGTAATAAATAGCTGGATCTATAACGATGGGATTTAAGTTGGTCTATTTTACAACTAACCTTTTCTAACAATGTATAATATGAAATATAATACAAACTCATTTTGTTCATGTGTCAAACTGGCTTATTGTTTATTTTTTTATTTTGAAAGATCTGTCAGAATTATTATTTTAAAATATCCACATAATTTTTTTTATAATATTTTTTCCTACAGTGTACTTAGGTAACGAGTCAACGAAACTGGCAAATTATGGAAACTGTCGAGTTGACGTAACCGTCGAATTCATATAACTGTCCAATCAGCAAAAGTGACGAATCAATGAAACTGTCGAATCAAATAAAATAACTAGTGAGGGAAACTGACCAGTGTTACGCGGACTCATACGTACGGTCGAACCAGATAGTTGGTTTACATTTTACAATATAATTTGTGGGTTAAACTGTAAACCAAGTAGCTTGTTCGACCGTTTTGCTATTCAGATGAATATCTACCTACACCTGCAATTGTATGATTTACTATAGGCAGGGACAGAAGCCCAGCTAAATTAGGGCAGTCATTGTACCCAGAAACTAATAAGGGTCAATGTTATTATAGGGCAAGAGGGCAAGGTACTTCTACGGTGCAAATTTTATTTTTAGTACTATTATTCTGAAGGCTGAACATATATTTGCGGTAATCGTGTATAATAAAATGGTTAATTGTGCTTATATGTTTTTATTGGAATTACGTAGGTAGGTATTAAATAATAATGAAGTTACATTTTCCTGTTTTGCAACTAGTCGTGGGGAAACATTGAGCAGATGACTAGCTGTTGGCTGAAATATGCACAGAATTAGAAAAAATTTGGGTGAGTTCATATTATACCATCCGTCTGGATTTGGTCGTACATGACTGGCTTTTAGACCATTCCACCTGCAGGTTTCTATGTAGGTACTTATAATGAAAATAGAAATAGTTAAATGAATACCTACTGTAACAAAAAGAAAAAAAAAACTATTTAAAATACCGAAAAAGTAAACCTATTTTAATGATTATTACCAAAATGTCTAATTTTATTATCACATTAAAAATATTGTATGTGTTGTACTGTGTGTTGTTGTATTGTGTGTATTTTATTTAAGTAAGTTATCGCAACTCCGGCCCCCGAGATACAGGCGCAGCCTAGGGGGACCACTGTTATATCTAATTTTGACAAAATAAAACTTATTACCGGTATCGATAAAAAATATAAACAGTTTCATAATCTAACGATTATGAAACTGTTTGTAAATATGGTTTATTTTTATTTTAAAGGGCATTTTGAATAAGTAAACTCTGCTAGGTTCCAGTAGTTTAATTTAACCTTGTACGGTCGAACAAGCTATTTGGTTTACAGTTTAACCCACAAAATGTAAATCAAATAGCTTGTTCGACCGTACTTACCTACACGAGTCTGTTGTATTTGCGATTGTTATCTGATTATGCAATATCTAATCTACTAAATACCTATTAGGTATTTCGACAAACTTTTTTTTGTTGTTGATAATAACAGGAAATCAATAGGTAGGTACTTACGATTATAATTATTGCATAGTGACTATATTAGCTCCTACCTAACCGGAAGTTTTTTTGCATAGGTACACTTACATTTAAGTAAGTAGGTACCTACTTACCTATATTATGTACTTATAATTGGCTATGTACGAAAACAAATTAAATAAACAAAGCTAGTAGACTTATTATGGTAGAAACTTGGTCCGGTGGGGGTATGTAGTCTGATAAAGCTGAGTGCGACTGCGGAGCCTTATCGCAAACCATGGCCTACCTCCTGACCTGCTAATAGGCTTGTGTCCTGAAAAAATCTAATTAGTCCGTCAGTTAGAATATCAAAAAATATTTGATACGTTTTTTTTCTTTTGTTACGTAAACCAAAATTGACGAAGATACGACGCTTTTATAATTCTCAATAAGTCACGCCGCGCGTGCTATAATTTTTAGTGCGTTGTGACGTCGCGAGCCCCCACTCTCGAGTTTTGATGCGTTTTATCTTTGTCAATATTCATTGATTTACAAAAACAAAAATAATACGTGTCCATTATTTTCAAATACTCTAACTGACGGACTCAATAGATTTGCAATTTATTGATGGTGGAAACTAGCCTATTGTGCAACTTCACCTGCAATTTCAAGGGACCTGTCCGAAGCCACCACCAACGCCGTCGACGTGGCTGAGTTCTGGTTGAAACAAATTTAGGTAAATAAATAACACTCAGAATCATCGACACGAAGAAGAAGATGGTGGAAACTCCTTTCATAATTTTAACTTTTTAAAATAATTTTCTGCATTATGCCTAAGTACCTATTTACTTACTAAACTACATGTTTATTTAATTTAGGTCAGTTAAAAGTACTTAAACGAGGAAGTTATTTAAAAATTTAAAACAAAACAGCTAGAATTGTGGTTAACCACAACCCACATCATTATGTTTTAAACTGACGTTAATAAAATTTTCCTTTTACCAGATACTTAGACCGTAGTTATTTTCCAAATTGCATCTGTATTTTCCTGAAAATGACTTATGTAAATAAATAAACTGTTTATTATTCTTCATAAGCAAATAAAGAATACAATGCACAATGCAATAGGATCGCCCTTTGTTACATGGGATTTGAAGCCTAACTCTTCGGGGATATCACTTGTAATAAGCACTTGCGTAAGCACGTAATTTTTTCTTCACTTTAGGTGAAAGCGTCAGGGTAGCCCCGAAATTTAAATTCGAATTTCGCGGGCTACTCTGGAGCATCAGCCTTAAATCAATAAAATACAGTACTGTCAACCCAAGAAAAGTATTAAAAGTTAAGTTCAACTACTGCTTGTCGCACAAAAATAATATTAAACTCCTGCAATTTTCTATGACAGTTCAAACGTCCGTAGCTGTCGCGGCCATGATGTGACGTCATTATCCACAATCTACCTTGTTTACATCTATTTTTTTGGCCTTAATAAAATAATTTTAACAATTGTATGTGGTTTATTCAAGTAAAAATTGCAATAACAATATTATGGTAAAATTTTAGTAAAACTTTAAGAACTTTTTAAATAAAACTGTTTTTTTGACTCAATGAACTTTGACGTCAATACAGGCGTTATCGAAGACGGTGTCTTTTGAGAGTGCGTTCCGTTTCCCTAAAAACTTGCTACATAAAACAGTAAATTGTAGAATAAGTGATGTATTAGAAACTTAACCAAGTGTACCACAGTGTTTTTATGCGCCAATACAAGGCATTTTTCATAAATAAAAAGAGTTTTGTATTTCATGCATATTCCCTTTATGTTAGACTAGCTTCCTCCGCGTGAAGTTTGAGAATTGTTCCATGGGATCTTTCTACCGGGTTAAAAAGTATCCTGTGTTAATCCAGGTTAAAAACTATCTGTGTGCGAAATTTCATCCAAATCCATTCAGTAGTTTTTGCGTGAAAGAGTAACAAAAATACATACATCCATACTCACAAACTTTCGCATTTAGTAGGATTGTTATAAGGCTCAGGCTCCATGGTAGAATGGTACTTGTTTTTTGTTAACAAACGATTATTCTATAATTTTAATGTATTTTGTAAATTCATTCTTAATGTATGCTAATTTGTGTTCTATGCTCCTTTAAATGTATAATGATTTGTATTTTTATTTTTTTCTGAACCTGACAAGTAATTTCGATAATTATTAATAAATAAACTAAACTATCTATCGATAAAGTAATAGAAGCACCAACATGGACACTCATTCAAACTATTAATAACAGCAGATTTTTTCCACTGGCACTAATTATAAGAAACAAAATCGTTAGAATAGATGTTATCTGTCTCATGTACCTACCTGCCTATGTACCTACCTGCCTATGTACCTACTCGTAATTTAACTAGCTGCGTCATCTACTTCCGTATGTATGGTCACATAGTGTCCAGTCAAGGAAATAGGCTGTTAGTTTGGTATGTTTGCCATCTGACATGATATCGCTTTGTTGTCACTTGGCGTTAACTACATTCGTATTCATATGCTTCTTACTTACACTCAGCTACCGACCCTTTCTGATGTCTGCTATCAGAGAGCACGAAATTCACCGCTGCGAGACGTTCTCATGCTCTGTGGTCGGTCTAGAGCACTATCTGGCTGTTAAGTCCGGTTGACCGAACTAGTGCAATTTTTCAGTAGCAGTAGTTCGGTTGAAATATAGCACCGAACTACCGATACTCTTTGGTAGTAAGTAAGCAACAGTTCAGTTTGTAATATTAAGAATATTATGAATAAAATATTGTACAATACACTTTCTTACTTAGTTTTATATCCCGAGACCCACCAGCCCGCTTAGCATGAACGCCGTAGAAACGAAAGAGCCGTGCAAGTACGTAGGAATCGATTTGATAAATCGGACAGTTATTCTCGACAAAATGAGTTTTTATTTTTGTTATAAACTAGAATCGACAAATCTTTTGTTAATCTGTCATTGAATCGACAAAATGACAGATGAACAAAAGATTTGTCGATTCTCTTTCGTTTCTACGGCGTTCATGCTAAAAGCGGGCAGGAATTTAAATGTACGAAAGAAAACAAATACAAACAATCCTTTATGGGCGACATGGGCACCGGGCCGGGCCGACGTAGGAGGCCGGCGGAGGTCCGGCACTTCGGGGTCAGAATAACACTTCGCGGGTTTACGAACCCATATCTTTGACGTATTCTTAATAAGTCTTACAAACCGAACTGTTGCAACTAAAGAGTATCGGTGGTTCGGAAAAGTTGCACTAGTTCGGTCAAGCGGACTACTGCTACTAGAGGCTGTGGTCAGTATTTATCAGTAATCATAAATGCTAATTTCCAACTTCACAGGCACAGGAAAGTTTTCTTTAGCGAAATTCTGCTGACAGCACTAAATAGGACTGCTGCCATTAAACATCAGGTGGCCTACCATGACGTCTTAAAGCAGGATCGTTTTAATCTTGTTCTAGTGTGGGAGAGAGATGGCGCTACACGTCCTCTATAGCAACGTCTCTTACCCACACTGGAACTAGATTAAAACGATCCTGCTTTAAGACGTCATGGTAGGCCACCAGAACTTCATCTTCAGGACAGAAATCATGAAAATTTCCAGAAAGACCATAAGACCATGTTTAGTTTTAGGTAAGAAATAAATTGAAGCTACGACACGGCTAAGAATTGTCATCATTGTATGATTGTAGAGCATAAAAATGACTGTCTATTCATAACTTTTTGTTATCGAAACGAATCGATTACAAATCATTTCCATGGAAAATTACTTCTTTTTATCAGAGATTTATACATTTTACGATGTGACAACAATTTCTACCCAATTTTAGTAGAATTGAGAACAGCACACAGACTGTATCGTTGATCTAAGGGTCCATTGTAGAGCCTGTTAGTTTGAGTGAGAAAGACTCAGTAGAAGCTCTGGATTTGTGTATGTTGTGGGCTTGTGGCAATGCCAAACTTCTTGAGAAATAGGTGAGACGTTTATAATGTTTGCGTATCAATAAAATACGTTCAATAGAAACTGGATCGAACTAATTTCGTTTCTGGTGGCCTACCATGACGTCTTAAAGCAGGATCGTTTTAATCTTGTTCCAGTGTGGGTAAGAGACGGAGCTATAGAGGATGTCTAGCGCCATCTCTTTCCCACACTGGAACAAGATTAAAACGATCCTGCTTTAAGACGTCATGGTAGGCCACCACTGAACTAATATACGACAAAATGTGTTATCGTCAGTTAATAAAACAGGGAGGTAGGACGGAGCTGAAGTATTTCATTACAGTTCAGTTTATCATAATATTTCTGTTATTTTTTACAATATTTACAAAACAATCTTCTGTCAGGTCGTCTTATACAACATTTTGCCTAGAGCAGTCATTAATAAGTAATACATGATTATAAGTAGGTACCTATGTGCTTAACTACGTCATCTAATGCAATAGGTAAACCGTGAGGAGATCATTTTCTAGTAAATAACTGGTAGGTATTACATTATCACAGGAGAGGCTAAATGATAAAAAATATGATATTGTTAGAATAATTGATACTTACCGGTTGCGAAGGGCCAAGGATAAGGTCTTGTGCCGTAGAACGGAAGAGACCGAGTCGGATGATGTTAACTGTTGACGACTTGAACACTTTGTGCGTTTTTAGGTATTAGGTACCTATATCGACACTTCCTGTCTCACAAGTCCATATCAAATGGTGTAAGAACAGTGTCATCATCATCTGCCTAGCCTTTTCCCAACTATGTTGGTCGGCTTCCAGTCTAACCGGATGCAGCTGAATACCAGTATTCTACATGAAGCGACTTCCTATCTGACCTCCACTACCCAGTTAATAGGTACTGGGTAATACGATACCCCTTGCTAAGACTGGTTGTCACACTTTTGGGCCACTGGTTACTTGTAACGACTGTCAAAGATCTACAAATGACAGCCGGGACCAACAGCTAAACGTGCTTTCCGAGGCATGGAGGAAACTTGGTACCTATGTAAGGGTGGTCACCCATCCACGGACCAACCCAGGCAAGCACGGCTTAACCTAAAGATCGACCCGAGCAGCTGTTATTATTTAGACACAAGCACCTGTAAGAACATTACAGTTTAAGAGCAGATGTCGTAAATAACCGGTTGGCCGGATTGTTGATTTTGGAAACCAGTTTGTTTACAAGACCAATGTTTAATTCATTTTGGAAATCTACCTGTCCTTTTTGACGGTCTCAAAGTCAGTAAGTAGGCAAGCAGATAAGTAAAAAGATCGTCAAAAAACGGCATAAGATTGAATTCGACCTTTTTCAATCAAGATATCGGAACTTTGTTCGATAGAGTTAACGTGTTATCGCAGTTAATTACTAATTTAATTAAAAATCACACTTCTAGAGCTAAGCACACGGCATACCTTTGGCACATAAATCTGGATGTCCAATTGTTCATTCATTCAGCAGTAAAGTCGATAAATAATGGTTTTGGCTTGTATGAATGTGGCACCATATAAATAATATGAATCTTCTTATTTATTACTATAAGGGGGCACCCTGATGGACTGTCTGTTTACTCAACAGAAGACCTAGAAAATTAAATTTCTTCTTCATCGTGTGGTTAGTATGCCTAACCTGGTGTCAGAGTTTTTATGCCGCCTTTGGGCCTCTGACTTGGCTTAAATCGTGTTTAAAAATTTAATTATACGACAAAGGTAAATAAAGGAATGTTGTAAAAAGACTGGTCAAAAAGTTTGCTTAGTGGGCTGCAAATTCTCTGATTCCGAAAAATATATTGTCTTCTTAAATATTACATGAGCGTGAAAATTATTTTACCAAGGTACCTACCTATTTTATGTCCGACAAATTTCTTCAAGAAATGTAAGAAAAACATACGTTAAGTCCCGTCGATCTTAGTACTTTCATGAACAGGGGCTCGCCTCTTGCGTTTTCTCTAAGTAGGTACGTTTTTAAAAACTGCAACGGAAACTGCATCTAAGAGCGACCTTCATCTCGAACTATAATCTTTTATTACAGATATCAAGGTATTGCGGACGTGAGTTAACCATTTCTGTGTTTAACTGCTGCTTAAGTACAGGTTAATTAAAAAAAATAACTTGGTACGACATTTAATTCAAGTAGGTGTCTCTATACTTACCTCATATTTTAAATAGTCTAATTTAGTCTAATTTAGACAAAAAATTAACGTAGTGATGTAAAAAAACCACAGTGTAAAATTTTACTGCATGACTGAGAAATATTCGGAATTTTCTCCGGAAATCTTTAGATCTGGACACCTTATGTTAGGGAGAGGCAGAACAACTAGGTTCTAACCGTGGTAAACTACAGACCAAAAAAAAAACCGGAATGGAGTTGGTTGTAGGTAAGTACCTACCTACCTACCCATAGAATGTTGCAGGTCTCTAAAAAAAGGCTATTAAGTATTGTTATGTTAATTTATTAAAAGCAATCACAGGTTAAAAATAACCTTAATTTGTCTGTAGCTAGGTATTTTTTAATGAATGCTATATTTATTTCAGTCCTGACGCCGTATGTAAAAACTAAAAAAAAAAGCCACGAAATGGAAATTCCATCCAGCCTATTTATGTACAAGCAATTATTACTTAACGAGCAAACACACCTGCACATTTATTATTGATTTTGTTTATCGGGCGATATAGTTTACTGATTATTTAATTCGTTATTGAAGTCATTTATAAATGTATTTTTGATGACCCTCATAGTGATGATCATCGTCAACGTCAAGGAGCCGCAGACTTCATCCACTGCGAATGTAAGTACTGCGTACCTAGCTTCTATGCTGGTAATAATCCCTTGATAAAGTATTCGACATCCACATAACGGTCCCAAAAAATAATAGTTTCGTATGAAATGGGGGACCCACCTAAATAGTGGGTGTGCAACTTTGCATTGAAAAACCAAACCAATGTTACCACCAAAATAACTTTTAAATGAACAAGTTCAATACAAAAACAAAGAAGTGACACCAAAACAGTTCCAACGCCAACCATAACACAATTTGTTTAAATAAATAATTAATACAGAAGCCATCAATATTGATCGAAACTGAATACAGACAGATAAAAACAAAATTGAATTTGGTCCAATTGGCTCAAAATGAGCCACCAGTACACAAGTCTACGCAATCCTGGAAAATTATGAGCAAACGCAACTTACTTTTGATCACTCGACTGTCAAACTTCAAGGATTATCAGTTTGTCACCGTATAGTAATAGCAGACTGGCAGTTAATACAACACGTCACGATAGCAGCGCGCACGCTTATACACTGGAGAAGTGTTGGCCTTTAGAAACGGAACAACCGTGGGCGTTGATACGCGCAATGAACGATCACTTTATAGACGGCGCAAGAGCATTGTGCACGACATGATATTGTTAGGTGCAGGCCAGCTCCCGCAAATGTCATTAGAAACATGAGCAATTCAAATTTTTGTTATGCTTTGATTTCCTCATATTTCCGGAGTTGACAAGGTTCGCTAACGAATATGTTAAGGAGGACATCGTCTTAAATGCTCATAAATACTTATTGGATGACAAAGTTGCACTTTGGTCTTTATTTTAGCCTTGAATAATCCAATCCACTAAGCTTCTCTAGGTTCACGTGCCGGTCAATGCCTGGCTAAATATAGATAGCACGCTCCATGTCTTTTCAGTGTTTAGGTACCGTATTTAGAATGCCATCGATATGAAGTGTTAACTATGCCCTGTTCAACATTTTTCTTCTTCTTGTTTTCGTACATCCATACGATTGGTCCCATTAAGTGGCTTGGTTTATTGTGGCGTCAGAGGCGTTATTTAGTTCGAAGAGCGCAGGTGGACGAACATTTGGTTGCACGTAAACAGATAAAATAAAAAGTCATTTATTCAAACTAGGCTGAATATCAGTACCTACTTTTTGAACGTCTTACGCTAGACAGTAGTCCCCCAAAACGCCCGCCCTTCGCATTCATATAAGGTACTTAGGTGGGTCCCTAAGTGAGAATGGCATTGGTTCAGCCTCAAACTACAAATATTAAAGGTATGGCTCCGAGAATAGGGTGTTGGTCTCTAAAGATCCAAAAAACCACCTTGAGGATCTCCTTGTAGATCTTGAGCTTGACAAAAAAATATCTCAAGAAGAAAATCAGAACAGCACCCATTTATTACTATCGGAAGAGACAGAGATGGATGAGTCACTGCCAACTCTAGGTCAACAGACGGTCTGTATCAAAACAGATGTAGAGAAACAATAATCTGTTACTGACGTAATACATTTAATTGTTGACCATTGTACTAAGGTAGCATAATTATACTGTCTGTGGTGGGGTGGTGAATAAGGAACTACAGCAATACGTTTTCCATTGTCTAGCTATAGCTTTTATAGATTCTTACTGATGTTGAGCTTGAGATTCCATAACTGAAACATACCTCCGGATATACCAGCTATTAATATATAGCCAGCTATTAATGCTATCTCTCAGCGCAGGCTTCGGCTGGTATAATGCCCAGTTCACATTATTCCAGTAGCATTCAGTACCTACGTTGATCTAATCCAGCGTGGAGACCAGATAGTTGATAGGGCTACAGTGGAAACAGATACCTTATTTTTTCTTTTTTCTAAATACATACTTATTAATTTATTATACACATAAACACCAATGACTCGGAAACAAATATTCATGCTCATCACACAAACATTTGCTCCTACCGGGATTCGAACCCGGGACCCTAAGATCGTAAGGCAGCCTCACTACCGCTGCTCCATTTAGGTCGTCGCGTCGTCAAGATCAACATGGACGGCGAACAAACCGAATACTTAAAGCTTTCTTATAGGTGAAGGCCGAATGTAATGGTTGAAGAAGCTGGTTTCTGTGCCTCTTCAAGTTTTTTGCCATAAAAAACTTGATTCTTGATTCGGCTCTATCTACCTATAGGTATTTTTTATTATTATGGAATCTAAGGTCAACAAAATACGTCATCGATTACTTACTAAGTATATACATATTATGGTTTGTTTGCAAACTTCAAGTTTTTACTACCTTAGCTCAGGTAATAAAAAAGCAAAGGCAGCGATAACGTAGTACTTATAAAAATTAAAAAAAAAAACCCCGACTGCTTAAAATATAACTAAGTAATAACTTTAAATATAAACTAAAAAGAAAAAAACAAGTTTAGGAAACAGGACATTGACTGCAACAGTCGGGACCCATATTGGATGTAATGATTTTAGTCTAGATTATTTATTGGGTCCCGACTGTTGCAGTCAATATGTCCCGTTTCCTGAACTTGTTTTTTTCTTTTCAGTTTTTATTTAAAGTTATTAGTTATTTTTTAAGCAGTCGAGTTTTTATTTTTTTATTTTACACTTTTTAGTTACATATAGTATACAATTTTAAAATCCTCATGATGAGCCCTTAATCGAGCCGTTCAGGCTGCAGAGCGTGCCGAACATTTGAATTTGGCGCCAAAAATCCGCCATTTTGTTTATTTTGTTAACCCAGTGTCACTCTCACAGTAAATACAAATCTAACGACACCTCAGAAGATAAAATCCATCGAGCCGTTCAGGCCACAGAGCGTGCCAAACAATTATAAATACATACCTACATACATTCATACATACTCTCGAAAAACATAACCCTCCTTCTGGCGCAGTCGGGTAAAAAGTAATTATCTACTACTAGCGGACGTAACGCGGTTTCACCCGCGTAGTTTCCGTTCCCGTGGGAGTACGGGGATAAAATATAGCCTATGTTACTCAGGGTGAATGTAGCTTTCTAATGGTGAAAGAATTTTTGAAATCGGCGAAGTAGTTTTTGAGTTTATTCATTACAAACATACACACACACAAAAATACAAAAACACAAATCTTTCCTCTTTATAATATTATTTGTGTAGAAAATTGTTGTGTAAAACCACGAGAAAATCAGTGATATCCTAGTGATGTCTGTGATCGACGGCCTCGAACCCGAGACACGCACCTTTTGATTTTTCGGATTCATGTGCGTAGGTTATGTAAAATTATCACCTCCTTCGGTGAAGGAAAACATCGTGAGGAAACCAAACTATGCCTGAGAAATATTTCTCGAAGGCATGTTAAGCTGAGCCAAGTCAGAGACTCATAGGAGGCATAAAAACTCTGACTCCGGTTAGGCACTAACCACACGAAAAAGAAAAGAAAGAATGAGAAGAGCTTTCTGAAAAGGAAGATACAGTTTGAACCAATTTAAAGGGACGTTAAGTTATCCAAAAAATGTATAATAAATAAGTGCTCGTGTGCTCATTATGTCATTACACTAAGTACCATAATATTATCATTATTAAATTATGCTTACGTCTTATTACATCAAATTGTCTGCCATGTCATTAACTAAAAAATACTTTGGCACCAGTCCACGGGTGTAGACATTCCTAATATGTCTATACCCGTAAGTAAGTACGTAGTTTAAGTTAAATAGTCATTTTCATCTGCCTAGCCTTTTCCCAACTATGTTGGGGTCGGTTAACAGTCTAACCGGATGCAGCTGAATACCAGTAAGTAACAACCCAGTTACTACAGGGTAATACGATACCCCTTGGTAAGACTGGTTGTCAGACTTTTTGGGCCACTGACTACCTGAAACGACTGTCAATAATTAAAGATCTACAAATGACAGCCGGGACCAACAGCTTATCGTGCTTTCCGAGGCACGGAGGACACTCGGTATGTAAGGGTGGTCACCTATCCACAGACCAACCTAGGCAAACACGGCATAACCTAAAGATCGACCCGAGCGGCTGTTATTATTTAGCCACTAGCTCCTCCATAATATGTTTAGGTACTAAACAATTTAATTTAATAAAATGAAGGAATTATAGTACATACTCAGAAACGTCCAGTTGTATACACTCCATTTTTTCCACACATGTACGGTATGCTCCAAGAAATTATATAAACCTGCGATAACTTTTTACGAAACCCGAAAACGAAAACACAAATTTAATTGTTCAAAACTAGCGCCAACTTCACAGTCACACTGCACACATGTTTCAAACGTCAAATAATAACCAATTAAAATGCGTCATAATATCCAAAAAAAAAAACAGAAAAAAGTGAACAATAGGATTAAAAAATTGGAAACGGAAACAATTTTGCAAGAATATAGTTTAGCATTTAAATATTACATTACGATAATCTTAATAATAAATTATCTAGCAGAGCATATTTGACCAAAAACTATTCCTCCTGAACGCAATCTATATTTTTATTTTTATTAATTTATGTTGCCAAAGAAAAAATAAGCACCACTTATTTATGGTTTGTGAATGTGTATATTATTTAGATAATTATCATGTATAAAAGGAGAAATAATAGCTGTAATTTTATTGTTGTGATTCAGTTGATCTGAAATTTAAAAATAATTGTCACATTTGAATAAGATTATATAAAAAACAAAAACATTTACTACTCTGACAACACAAACTGCTGCAAGTTTGCGCATGCGCCGAATGGCGAATCAGTGACTATTCTTTGAGTTAAATATTTTATAAATAAGAAATTTTATCGTTAGTTGGTAATATATTTATGTAAACGTGTAGTTTGTTAATTAATTTAGATTAAAACTTTTAGGAATACATCTCACCTAACGCAATTTATGAAGTGTTAAAAGTGTAACATTGGTGGCCATTACAAAACCTAAACTTTTTTATCAGAACAAATGTCCATTTGATGTTTCGGCGACGTTGTGACTAATCCTACGGAAAGCTAACTAAAAATCACGAATTGTGCTTCTATTTCCTATAATTAAGTTTCTCACAGTGCTCTGAACTCAAGTATTGAGAATCCTTGTTGTAAATTATTTCAAAACGTTTTGTGCCGACCGACAATTATTGGGGTTGACTTCTCACAAGGAACTGTCAATTTGTAACATTTTTTCAATATATTAATTTCTTTTACCAATAAATAATAATTAGCTCTATACATATAACGTTAATTTCTAGAAGATTTGGTGAGTGCGTGGTGATTTTGGTAATTTGAATTTACGTTGGACACCCACATCGCTTGTTGTTACTCTTCAATGAACATAACATTGGCACGGCGACCTCTATTCACTCTCGTTCCCTTTCCGAGTAAAATCGTGTAAAATAATCAATTAACACTGCTAGAGAAAGGACAGATATCATTTTGAGATTTCCGATACGATTCGTCAGGTGTCGCCGAAACATTCCGTCTTCACGTTCAAATTGTGTTTGCAGTGTAACAAAAATGATTTTGAGATAAATTGTATATTAGTGCAGTGGTAATAGTATCGCAGTGAAGAAAAAAATAGCAATAATAATACTAAAGAAGTGACAAAAGTGTTGTTGTGTTGGATTGTGTTATGGCGACGCGTCGCTGGCTGGTGTCGTGGAAGTTGTGGTGACATGGGCTGCGCTGCGGCCCCGACAGACCGTGGACACAGGGAGTGAGCAGAGTGCTGGGCTTTGAGCCTGCACAACAAGAGTCTTGTATTATGAATAAGCGCGATAATAGCAAAGACAAAGAACGACAGAGCGAAGAAAAAAGAACATCGTAAGCACCTTTCATTACTATCCTTCTTGCACTTAAAGTTGACAGCAGCAGCATTGGTCCAGCGAAGTTTTTGCACGGCCTCATGTTTCATGTTACAGTGCGCACGCTGTGGTTGTAACTCCACAATCTTCCAATCACACATTAGTATCATCCTTAAATCATGCACAACTGTATTATAGAGAAAATCTTGTCTATAACTGTACTTTTAAGGTTTCATTTGGTTTGTAGACTTCATGGAGGTTTAAATACAGAATAATTTTTGTATGTTGAGAAAAAGAGGTTAAGTTGGGCTCATTCCTACACTGGGCTATAAATAATGGACTGTAGATGGGCTAACAGCATGTTAGTACATTGCACAATTGTATTCATATTTATCCCAACTTAGTAAAACATGACATCATTAGAATAGCAGTTCAATGAATGAATACTAAAAGCTAATGAACCTATCTGACCACATAACTGCAAAAAAAAACAACTTTGAATAAAATTTCCTAAATGTTGTCAGCTACTACTCATTCAAGTACCTACATGTAGAAACTTGAAGTAATTCATTTAAATGTTTCCTAAAAACCTAAATATTTTGTTTGACTAGATATTAGGTGATTTACACAGTCAATAAAATGATGATTCACTAGATATAAGTAAGATAATTTCATTCAAAATAATGCCATATAACCTTAAAAAGATAATTTATTATATAAAAAAGTACTTGTAGAGTAGAAAATATAGTTTAAAGTCTTTAATGACTTTAAACTTATGAAACTGAAAGTAAAAACTCAATTGCTAATACAAGTCAATGATTTAACAGACTCTATGTGAATGTAAACACAGTTTTTGCAATTCAGTCACATGTTTCTAAGACTGGATGTTAGAGCATTAATTTACCCATTCCGAAAGAATTGTAATTTAGGTACATTCAGAATTTTCAATTTGACATTGATGGAAATTGGAACAGCCAAACAACCATCAGAAATGGAAAAGTGAAAGGATGCCTTTAGATCAGCAGTGGGACAGCATGAGCTATTATAATAATTGAAACATAAAGATTGACTGATATTTTAATAAATAAACTGGAGTTTTGGAGAATTCTAGTTTTTAACAGGTCTTATTCTTGCTCTATCTAAAATTATTATTATCTAAAATTGAAATGATTGTTTATTTATCATCTGATGTAGCCTATTGTTTGTCTATGAATCACCACAGACATATAAACTTGAACTCTTTAAGCAAAGTAGTCTGTGATATTTAGTTTAAAATAGAACCAAAGAATGAGATTCTAGTTACAGGAAACTCAATAGTCAATATTACTTACATAGACTACTTTAGTTTTTATTTAAGTGTCTATTGTGTCGCAAGAAGCAACTATAGAACTGTCTTATTTCCTAGAAATCAATCAAGTTTCAGAGAAAAAAGACAAACTTTGCTCTGATAATCAGTCACCAAAATGACATCAAAGACCTCCAAGCTACTGACTTATAAAATACATTTAAAATGCATTCTTCTCCTTATGGTTGGAGATTTAGTAAACATAATGTTTGTTAAATAAAATATTGAACAAAAAAGAAGGTTAATAGAACACATATGCCCAGTGAAATTGAATAGGTAATACCCATAGGCTTACATAAATTAATTAGCATTAATACATATTATAAAGGATAACAACCTGTTTGTTAGGAAATTAATTGCTTATGTAAGCCAAGTTTTATTATGTCACTGAGTTTAAAAAATGAACATGGGCTATCTCAATATGTATTGCTACAATGCTGATGAATCATGAACCGTAAACATCTTGGTATATATCTCACACAATACTTACAGTTGATAAGATGTTCTTAATAAAAACATAAAGTTATCAAACATTACTGCCACAATCTGTGTTCAGTTATGCATTGTTTATTGTTTGATTTGATTCAATAAAACCTTGAATTAGGTCTTGTAAAGAATATACCGCTGTTTCTTTGTAGAACTGCTTATTTTTTACACTAACATTGTTAAAACTGTGATATTTCGTAACTAACTTGACCAACTAACTCAGTTTTCCATAGAAATCAAGAGTGCTTTGCTTGTATGTCACTCAAAATTGACAAGTGAACTGTCTGCGGTAAAGTGACTAATATTTTTTGTATTAATTATGAATATTCAAAGTGACTGTTATTGTATTTATTTAAATACATGCAACAATGCATAGGAAATTGTGAGTATGCAAGAGGAAATATTGAATTTATAAAATAATATAATTTGTTTCTGTGAAAACTGAATAGATATAAAAATACTTTGGTTTTCACATGAATTGGTATCTATGAATCAATATTAAGGTTGTTTGAGTATAGTAACAAATAAAATAATAAATTTACTATAATATTGTATGGTACATTTATTACAAAGGTTCAGATTTTATTTATGGCACTATCCAGTGGCTATAGATTTCTACTTATTGTTTTGTACAACTTCATGCCAGTGAAATTGTAGCAAAGCGTAGTGCTGAACTTTAAACAGGTTTGACATAAATAGTATGCAAATTATGATGCAATTTAAATTGAAAATGCATTTATGGATTAAAAAGTGTCTGCCCAGTGGGGGCTTTTACAGCTAGATAATTGTCTCCTTCCATGCTTTCGGTGGTTGGAAGTGCATTGTAACTTTCACTTTTAGACTCAATGCCAGTAACGGTTGGTATGATTCACTATAGCTGCTGTACATTTAGATGTTACGCATGAAGCATCTTATGAAGTTGTAAATTGATTTATTTTTCAAGTTTAAGGAAGTCAAAAGTTGCTTCCTTAAATGTTTACTTTGATAATTGATTTAGTCATAATAAGCTAGCAAAAATATTTAAAAAAGGTGAAGGCTAAATCTTGAGTTTGTTTTGGAGGTTAAATATTATATTTACTTCAACAATAATTTGTTATAATGTATATTCATTATTTGAATCATGAAACTGTGATATTAGAAACATAGAAGTTTCTGTCCTTACTAAAACACTTGAGAATTATATGATCATTGAAATTACTTAATGTATCTTTTTTAATCACTATGTATCTACTTAAATAATTATCTGCATAACAATTGATAACCTGCACAATTACTAATTATGCAGGCTATCATTATCACAAGATACAAATTATTATCATTTCAAAATTGGACATTGGAAAGAATGATCTTTTATTTTGTTTGGGCTGAGGTCTTATGAAATTAAAAACTACCTATGGCCACATGAGCCATACATTAATTTTATAAAACTAAAATCATTTGCATGATATTTATAATTGCAAGGTCTATTTGTCTAGGAGTATTAAATATTTTCAACCCTAACTGAAGTTTCAATTTACTTGAAATTGTCAAAGGTGGAAATGCAAATGCCATTATGTGGTTGGCTAATCTATGGTTGCTAGGAAGGTTTGCACTAAGGGCCAAAACCATAGAAATAGTACTTAACCAGCCACTTTTGTGGGTGAGGGCTGGTAATATTTTGTGACATTACGGATTTCAATAGAAACTAGAGTAATTAATTTTTTATTTTATCTTTGTTTCGACAGTTCAAAAGTGCCTGTAACTGGCCTACTTGAAATAAATGCTTTGATTTTGATTTTATACAATTCTTCTCAGAGATAGTCAGTCAGGTAATTCCGGCGCCGATCTAATCGTAATCCAAGCTAATGTATCGAACTTGTACAAAGATTTTAAAAAGATTTAACATACAGAAATCAAAGATTTTAAAAAGATTTAACATACAGAAATTATATTAAGGCGCAAATTTTTGGAGCAGGGTTTTGGAGCCTACTCTTTATCCAAAAGAAATACCAACTAATAAAAAATACATTAAATTATACATATTCTTGACACCAAAAGTGTCGTTTCATTTTTTTTTAAGTAGCTTTTTGTTTAATAAATCCCCTCACAACGAAACCACAGAAATGAAAAATAATAATTTATAAAATGCTACTCCTCGTAAAGTAACCATTATTTTGATTTGCTACTTATACTAATGGATTGGATGGATTGTCGTTTTATTTTTTCCAAAAGACGTAAATTTGATTTTATAAAGAATAAAAACCACTCATTTCGCACTATTCGGCCTGCAGTGAATGACGTAACAATCACTTTGTAGTGCAAGCTGATTAAAACTTTATTATAACAGTATTTCAAACGAAGTTTGAACCACCACAAATAGAGTTGCTAATTTTGCTCGGGGAACCGCCTTAAATGTGTTGCGCCGACCCCAAGTAACATGGGATAAGGGTAGGAAGATGATGATGATGATACAGAAATTATATTACAAAACTCTTGCCAGTATTGAAAACATGGGAAGTAAGTCATCACTTAAGTAGGTACTCAAATAATTGTCTACTAATAACCCTACCCCACTACCCCCCCCTACCCTACTACTAATCTTCCGTAACAAATAAAATCAAGCTGTAACATGTGAAAAACTAACAGGATTACGGTTTATGTATTTAACTCCTCAAGTACATTTCTTTAAAGAGCTTAAGAATTGGAGAGCTTCTTCAGTTAGTTTACTAAGATTTGTTTGACTGGATTTGGTGCAATCTTTTCTAGTAATTGTCAACTACACACATTAAAAGTATCTAGGGATCAACATATATTTTTGCAATAACTTTTCTCCTGATTGATATTAATTAAAATTTTCTTTAAGGATTCATCAAATAAAGTGTTTTCGTTTGTCACAGTAACGATAAACCAAGTCACCTTTGCATTAATAAAGAAATTTGCCATTTTCCTAATAAAGGGATTTTTGACATTTGAACCACTAACATTAAAGTTCGAAAAAAAGACTGAAATAACAGTTTTCTTTAAAATTTTATTGGGTAACTTAAACAATTAATAATCCGTGTTTCTACCGCGAACACTCAAGAACATCGGTTTGGCATACTCAAAATGAGTTCATCCAAATCACGCTGTGGAATGGCCGCCCATGTTCGTTGCAACAACAAAAAAAGGTCTTCTTGCGACTGGATACCCTCCATATTCGGCAGAGCTCTTCTCTGTAGCATATCCCATGCATGCTCAATCGGGTTCAAGTCTGGCGACTGAGCAGGCCAGGGCAGGACATTGATGTTAGCTGCGGCGAGAGTCTGTCTTACAACTCTTGCGGTGTGCGGTCGTGCATTATCATGCATTAACTGAAATAAGGGACCGATTTGCACTTGTAGAGGAACGATGACGTCTGATACAATCGTCTCAGCATAAATTTGAGCGTTGAGGTTGCCTCTGATCCAAATCAACTCAGTTCTTCCGCCGATCCAAATACCCGCCCATACCATGATGGTTCCACCACTATAAGGATGGACTTCCTGGCAGGATTTTAATCGCTGTTGGCGTCCAGGGGTTCTCCAGTGTCGGAGACCGGATACAAGACGTATACGTCTTGTATCCGGTCTCATACCAAAACGAGACTCATCAGAAAAGCACACGAAACGCCATTGTTCTTCTGCCCAATTTCTGTGTTCAAGAGCCCATTGATATCGAATCCTACGATTGTGCATTGCTATAGGTGGTACCCGTAGCGGTCTTCGGGAATGAAGGTTCACTTCATGCAAGCGGTTTCTGACTGTTTGGTCGCTAATTAAGTTCCCTGAAGAGTGATGAAGCCTCACGGCTAACATCATGGCGGTTATTGTTGGAGCTCTTCGAGTTAAGATTTGAATGTATCGGTCTTGTCTCCGTGTGGTGCAGCGATACCGTCCTCCATGGCGCTCAGCCACGGTACCAGTGCTTCGGTAACGTGTCCAAAGTCGACTGATAACACTCTGACTTGTATTCAGAGCTAAAGCTACAGTACGTTGCCGGGAACCAGCTTCTATCATTCCCACGGCTCTGAGCATTTCTTCCCTGCTTAAATGACGTCGCCGCTCCATAATAACGTTGGTTTTAATCAGTAGTAGGGAAACAGTAGCACTAATAATGTCTTCAATGCGTTGTATGTTTTTATAGGGAAAATATTGACAGCTTATTTTCATCTTTTACTCGAATTTGATTGAGAGTTCCTGATTCAAATTATGAAATGCACCAAAAAGGATCCATATAAATTTATAAAATCATAAATTTATTACAAAGCCACATCTCAATCTCAAGAAATCCGCATAAAAATGCTTGATCCCTAGACATTTTTGATGTGTGTAGTTCAAGACACAAGGTGATTTTTTTTTGGCATAGTTTCGACTACCTCGACCTTTGTTGTGCTAGTTTCATCTAGGAATCTAGGGCCAGCTTGTATTAAATATTTTCCATACAGTCGAAAAAAAATAATGTGTTAGTATTTAATTTGTAAATATTATTGTACATGTTTTCCTAGTTAATAAAATACTTCGTAAAAAATATTCCTAATTAAAATTGTAAACACAATTCACTAATATCTCACACATTTACTCCATCCTATTTCCTTAATTAGCTGAAATAGAGTCTGATTTCATTTGTATGCTTTTGTTTTTGCATTTTGGTACAATTACTTACTATTCAATCAACATTGTATACAACGGAGAAGGTTCATACAAATTCACAAAATATAAACGGTTCTAATTTTTTATTTCTTTTTTATAACCCCCTTTTTGCTACTGCAATCTGTCCTAGTTTGAGGACAATCAGCTGTATTTTGGATATTCTCACAGTTGGACTTGCCGGGTATGAGTCCAGTGATGCACCCTCTCTTAAGTTAAACTTGATGTTATTGTGTCCTTTGGTATCCTTTTCTTCAATCACCTCACAGGTTGTTAGGATGCTTGGTTAGTCTGTGCTGATATCTCTTGGTTTGTCTAAATGCCTCTTCTTCGATTGTAGTGACTTGGAGATCTCTGTGCAGGGTATTGTTTGTAACATACCAGGGGGCCTTTGTAATTAGCCTCAAGACTTTGGACTGGAACCTTTGAAGAATTCCCAAGTTTCATTTTGAGGCAGTCTCCCAGAGTTGTATGCCATACTGTTGCTGTTGCTGTGTGTTGTGTCCATACTGGCTGAAGTATACAGTTTTGATCTGTGTCTTAGCAGTGGATATAGCTGTCTTAATAGTAGGCCGAGCTGTTTTCTTTTGGTAAAGATGTGTTTCCTCCAAGCCAATCTTTTGTCAATATGCATACCCAGATATTTTGTGTCATCAGTTTGTGGTATTTGGGTGCCATTCAATGTTACCGGTGGACAAACTCCCCAACGAAGCATAAATGTTACGTGTGCAGATTATGATTCGTTTATTTTAATACGCCATAATTTTGTCCATTGTTCGACAAGTCTTAGGTCTTCTTGTAAGAGTTCAGACGCTAGGAAATCTGTTCTAATGGCGAGTAATTGATTGGTGATGTGATAGAAAAGAGTAGCTCCGATGGGGCAAACTGGCTAATTACAGAAGTCCTCGCCTTATGTGGCAACATTGCGACTGTAACCACTAACCGCAGCGTCAAAAGCGTGCAAACTCAATGGGCATGGCCACTGTGGAACTAATATGGTTGAAAATCTGGTAATGTCATGTTATATTTTATAATAGCTTGACTAAATTGGCCAGATTGGGCCCTAGCTATGATCGCGCCATCTACAATGAGCTTCTCCGTTCCCGATTGCAGTGATACGACTAATTGGCAACAGGCGGCAACGTCGCGATCTTAAACACTTTTCATCGTGTTGTTGCGGTCTGTCATTGCGAATGGGGCGGCTTTGTCGCTGTGGTTGCGGTTGCTATGGGAATTGCACCTTTATTTACAGCAAAATCTAAACTTAACGCACGTAATGTGTCTGGCAGATGCGCTTACGCTTGTCGAATCCAACTTTGAGGCTTTTGTATAGTAATCATTTTATGAAAAGAATGCAGTCCAGCTGGACGTTGAGCTTGCCATATGTCGCGTTCTAACTATAGCACCTTCTACCGCGATTACCTCAATGGTACTTAAAGCCTTAACCACTGGGGATGTGGAACTGCTTATTACGTAATTAACGACAATCTCCCGAACAGGACCTTTTGAACGTCGTAATTCCTACGAGTAAAGCGAAAACCCCTCCTTTGAATACCATTTTTTTCTCTCAAACTTCACAAAGACAAAGACCCGTTCCTCTCGATTTCTTCCCATAATAACAGTATTTTGTCACACCTCTATGTTAAACATAATTTCATATAAAAGACCATGTTTATCTTGTCATTTACTTACTTATTTCGTAACGTAAATGTAAATCTGATTTTCCTATGGCATTGTAGGCTAGCAGAACGAAATATTGCAATGTGTTGTATAATATTCATTGTTTTATATTATCTCTACTATGAAACGGGTTCCCTTGCATGAGCTATTTAAAGGGTCACAAAAATGTAGATTTTCCAGGTATTCCTTCCCTTCGCGCATCTTATTCATCAAAGAAGTTCTGTGCATACCTTTGTAGTGGCTATTTACTTAATTAAATACAAAAGCTCTTTCCTTCGTAGACCTCTTCCATCTTTTTCCACCAGACAAAATCGAGGTCAAGACAAGCGAACCACTCAATTAACGAAAATAACCCTGCTTTTTGCTTCGCCATAGTCGGTAAAAAAACTAGATATTTCTTGTAAAACTTCTGGCTCTGACGCTTCGTTGCTGACTGGTTTGCGCACCAGGTTTGTGCATTGGACAAGATTCTGTTTCTGGCCCAATAAAGGCATTGCAGCATTCCATAAAAGACAGACTACGCTGCAAGGATGTTTCATTCAGTAAATGAAAATGCTGAAGATAAGTCCTATCTTGCTTCACGACAATCGCCCCCATCGTACACGATCGACATTATTGTTCTCATCATAAAGGGCCGCTTTGACCGGTCCTGTATCGAAAAGGCGTGCCAAGTTTCGATGGGGTCGTACCGTCGTAGATTTTCCTGTAGCTGAATAACGTTGGATATTCCACTGTTATTCGATTTGAACAGTGCTCATGTTACCTAGCTGTTCGCTGCGAAAGGCTGACGTGCATAAGAACTATAGAAAGTAAGTTCAGAATTCCACAAACCCCTATTCTAAATCCAATTCACGCCACAATGACGTTAAATTCTTTCCCATCTAAGTATATACTACACATTTAGCTGGTATTGCCCATACTTCAAAGACATTCCTTTTACCACTTATTTTTCCAGCTAAAGCTACAACAAGCACGCAAGCAAGCAAGCTACTTCTTACATTTAGACTGGTAATTCTGGCATCTGTACCTTGATTTACCACGGAGTCGCCTAGCGTTCAATGAGACCCACCCAATATCTAGTAACCGTTTCACTATTTTCCGCTTAATCGGGTACATAACAATGTTCAGTCGTGTGATAAACTATTCTTTATTGCATCCACTAACCCGTTTGTATAAAATACCGGTAAATGTACTAAACTAACTTTAATAATTAAAATGAGGTTTAATAATTCATAATTACCTTACCGGTAGTTATTAATATTCACTAGCTTTAATAAATAGCCGTGATATTTTATCACTTTGTTATATTATTTTATTGAAACTCTTAAAACACTCGACGTCTTATTCATTCAACAGGCAATTTGAAATTGCTTCTTAAAAACGAGCCTTTAAACTTGGCTAAAAGTCGACGTCATTCATTGTTTAAATATTATCGGACATATTTGTTCGAAATTAATTTTATGATGGTACTTAATCATCAGGGGAACACAAAAGCTCTTGAAATACCAGAGCTGTAGTCAGAAATAGAGTTGAATTATGTTTTTCTTGTGCACTATTGCATAATTATGTCCGTGATTTCCAAAGTTTTATTTTTTCATCTAAGAAAAAATATAAAAACTGATCCTAACTCTAAGAACGGCTCTGTGCATGTCCACATTGATTTAAGATTGTGAACGAAAATCTTGCTTTTTGCAAATTTAATTTTTACCGAGGTCGATTATGGTGACTGACTCTCTTACTACTTTTAAGAAGATTTCCGAACGAAAATATCTCCGAAGATATCGGATTAAAAGGTAAAAGTTGTGTCAGGATGATGCTCCAGGGTAGCCCGCGAAATTCAAATTTTATTATGTTTTTTGCAATTTGCAGGCCAGTGCGAGAGGTTGTATGTTGATTACATTATTGTTCGCGACTGTAAGACGGATGTAGTTACAGAATTATAATCATCAAAATCACTGATTTTGACCTTGAAAAAGTCGTTCCTAGACTTTTATGAAATTAGAGGGTTGTATTGATGATTTCGATGACTATACGAACAATATGTTAATCAACATACAACCTAGCACTGGTCTGCAAATTCCAAAAACGTAAGAAAATTTGATTTTCGCGGGCTACCCTGACGCTTTCAACTTAAAATATACCATTATGGACGTCGATACTGCATTGCTAATACAAATATCACTAACCTCACTGATTAACTTTGGCTATGAACTGCAATGTAAATCAGAATTTTATATGTCATTCAGAACCGTTTTTGATGTTTTCATGCTGTTCTTGCAGCGCAGCCGGTGCGGTGGGCGGGCGTGGTGTGGGCGGCAGCAGCGCGATGCATACGTCGAGGCACTCCGTCACCTCGTCTTCGGGCGTTCTTATGGTGGGGCCTAACTTCCGCGTCGGCAAGAAGATCGGCTGCGGTAACTTCGGTGAACTTAGGCTCGGTAAGTAAACATGTCTTTATACCATTCGCTGAAGAACAGACTGGCAACTGGCCTTTATGAACTCCCCTTTTGAAATCAACGTCCTTGATCATACAGTAATCTTCGTTTGTGTTGAACTCTTCGTTTCACAAACAATGATGTTTCCTATTTTTAGTAGGTATGCGAAAAAAGGATATCTGCTTTCTGGGAATGTTGCCCTTTTCGAGATCTGCTTGTGAATACCTCGAGTGGGTTCAATGGAAATGTTTTGAATGTAATATTTATGCAGACAATGTCTAATCTCGAATCGAGAAGGGTTTTTGTGTTAGTCGGTCAGTGAATAACCCTTCAGGTATCTAGAGGGTTTCAAATTGGCACGTGCCTATCTGCCTATCACTAGGTTTGGAAAACAATCTATCTTTAACACCAAATTATAAAAACAAGAACTCACAACGTGATTCTAATCAGCGGACTGTGATACGATGAGTAATAAGTGATTGGTTTTCTACTCCTTCGAAATTGCGTTGAGCGAGATGACGCATAGGATGAGAGTTTGGACCACAAAAAAACAAAGCAGCTTATCCTGTTAGTTAGTAATAAGTAGTTATTTGTAAAAGGAGTCGCCATACGTTTTACATTATCCTTCTTGTGTTAGCGTTGGCTACACACTACACAGCTAATGTACTTAAGTCTCAATGACATGCTCATAACAACGCGTCTTGCCGACCTTGCACGCTTACTGAAATATGTAAAGCTATTAATAGTAACTATTTCAGACACACCCTATGTTCCAATTCTAACTAAGAGTCCAGTAATGTCCTCGTCTGTCTTCAGAACTGCCATAATGAAAACAAATACATTCCTTTCGCTGTTGCACTCATTTTTAGCAAGACGTAATAGTCTCTTTCCGAAAAGTGTTAGATTTATGTGGAAGTTAAACATCTGGATTTTACAGCCGGCACATTTTGCTGTACAGTTTCTCCGTATATAATTTCGTAATGCGTAAAGATGCGATATTTATTATGGGTAGCCCTGACTGTTATACGTACCTGGCTGTTCATTTATTGGATTGATTGTGCGGGTACGACGGAAATGAGATTTTTCCGTACCAAGTATCTTTAAAAATTTCGCGAATGTCATTGATAGTGGAAACAAATCTTGGAACGCCATGGCAAGATATTTAAGTGAGGTCAACTTATCATTGTCATGAAGATCTTGAACTGATAGGAAACAGAGTGAATCGAATGTAAATGTCCCTATTGTAAGAGCTGAGGGAAAATAGGTCACTCTGCTGTCTGTATTCGAAAGGCTAGCAAGCTTTCCATCACAGTATACACATAAATATTATTGTTGCTTTATGCGATACAAAAACATTTTTATTTTGATGGTGTCTGGAGATCCGTTATCTTATGCGGAGAAAGCGAAACTAATGTTTGCAAAGTGTAAGTAAGTATATTACTTACGGAAATATTTTGCGATGTCGTAGAAACTGAGGCGAAAATAAAACCCTCGATGAATGCTTTCAGTCTTTCTTTTATTGGGAATCTTAATTTAACTACTACCTTAGTTAAATAAGGGGGAATAAATCAATCAATGATTTGAGAAGACAAAAATATACCTCATATTTATCAATGACTAGCGTTAAAATGGCTGTAATTGTTATGCTATCTCCAGTCTAATGTATCGTTATTTCTCTCACAGCCTATAAACTTAAAATATTCACCCAGCAGGTAGAAGGCAAGCAACGTAACAAAGGGACCTCTGTAATAATGGAAGACTTACTTATGACTCATTCTTTCGCTGTCAGTATTCGGAAACGCTCTTTCAAATGTACCTCAGCCACCGTTCACACGTGCTATACAATATTGTGCTTTACTTTACAACGGCTACGAATTTTTTTTAAACGAAGTAGCTAGGTAGAATATCATATACTTTTTGAAATGTCAGGGCTCAACACGTGAGGTCGTGGGCCTTATTTTCTAGGCAGTAAGGTTTCATATGGGTGTTGTCTGGGAGATTATATGGCTGCGTGTGGATGAGAATTGGATTGAACGTCGCGTCACTGAAAATAACATTATTGCGGACACGTGCGTGAGGTGATTAAGCCGATACATACATTATTTACTTTCCGACTTGTGTTTTTAAAAAAATGTAACACTCATGGTGGATTTAATCAAGCTAAAAATCCCACGAATAAAAAGTAACTGGCTACTCCTGGTTAGTTTCCTGTGTGGGTTATTTAATTGTTTCCTCCATTTAACATTTTACCGTAACGATCGTAATCTAAAGAGCAATTAGAATTAATAGCATCTTGGTAGGCCATTAGTGCTTATATCGCATTCATACTCATTACAGAATTGGTTGTTATAGTAACTGGTTTAGATAGAATATACTCCATTAGTACCTGGGCGACCGAACTCTGCTCTAGTGAAAACAGAGAAAACGAATTTTCCTAGATTTGAGTCTGGCAGCCATTTTCAACATAGTTAGGAAAAAGTTAGGCAGATGATGAACTTGGTGATGAGCTAGATCGATTTTTCGGCCCCGTAAACCCCTACACTGCTAACTTTTAACGAAATTGTTAGAGCCGTTTTCAAGAACGTGATAACAAATATGTTCATTTAATAGTATGGGATGGTATAAACCATAATTGTTACCTAGCTATTTACAATAATTATTGCTAATTCGATGGGTTTTATTACTCTAATTTTTGCGGTTGGCCGTTATCGCTGCAGTGTGCATCATCGGAAATTCGGAATTGTGACTAATTGTGTTAAAATTGGAAGCGAGCACGAGTCCTTTACTAGATTTTACTGTATATGGACGACGGTAATAATGAAAGATAATGTATCGAACCTAATCAGGATTTCAGTCTTCAAGATGTCATTAGTCCCGGCTCCCGAGTTTGTTATTACCGAACCCGTGGAAGCGTCATTTGCGTTACCTAATTTAATTTCTGTGTCACCGCTCCACTCAGGCTTTATAACAACAGAGAACATTGTTGTTCCATTTAATTTGTTCGCCAGATAAGATATTGATTATTGAGATCTAATTCTATGTTGATACGAAACTATGACGATTTTTATGATCGATGATAACAGCGATAACTCAACTTGGTGACGTTGACGATAACTTTGGAATGTTTTATTGAGTAGACTTTTCAGAATCCACTGTATTGAATAAATCGAGTTGTATTTATTTTTAAACTGTTTACAAAAGACTGTCCGAACGTAACTGTGTCAGAAAAATAAGACTTTTTCGAAATACGGGCAGTCGACATGCTGTAATCGTTGTTTTGTTCATATTTATGGACTTCATATACTTACCTACTTAACTAAAATTGGATTTTCTTTTACAGGAAAAAATCTCTACAACAATGAACATGTAGCGATTAAGATGGAGCCTATGAAGTCAAAGGCTCCACAATTGCATCTAGAATACCGATTTTACAAGTTATTAGGCACGCATGGTGAGTTTTACCCTAATTGTATAAATAATTACGTGAAGCATGATGTTACGAAAATTCTTTACAGAGTCCGACAGCGATAGTACTGATTAAGCCTAATATCGGGCCACGAACAATTTTTAAATGATGAATCACGATCATTGCAAAACGAAGAGAAGTCTGTGACTAACCCACAAATAATGAATGTGAACCAATTGTAGCCTTAGTTTTATGCTCAAAATGGTTTTAATGAGCCTTGTAGGTACTGTATTATGTATAGTGTAATGTAATCTATATTGTGTCTGATATGAAGAAATTAGTAGCGGGACTACCTAAATATCTGTCGGCACCACTAGTAGGCTATGCCCATACAATCATTGTCTCATTATCTCGATCAATATTCGCACCATTTGGTCGTATCATAGCGTAGTTTAGAAAAATAACCCATCTGACGCTGATAAAATTTACTCAGAGGGCATACCAAAAGTGTACTACTTGGGAACATGTGGCGGCCGCTACAACGCCATGGTCATGGAGTTGTTAGGGCCCACGCTGGAGGACCTTTTCGTACATTGCGGCAGAAGGTTCAGGCTGAAGACGGTCCTTATGATTGCCATGCAGCTCGTAAGTCCCGTGACAATTCTCCGGTAGCTAGGTGTTTGTCTCTTTGACACAGCACGGTAACCGATATCCAAATGTTTGTCATCCATCCGAGGGTCCGCACGCCGTGATCATGGTCGTTGTTGAGGCCCGTCTAAATGTGTTTTTTTTTTTATTATTTATGTTATTGTATATTGGTGAACACGTAGCAATGCTCTCGCGTGTCCTGTGGTGTTTGATGATGTAATTTGTAAATATCGGCTACAGTGTTGTGTCGTACAGGTGCATGCGAGAGCAATGCTCGTGTATTCAAATGTGAGTAAGTACTTAATGGTGTTCGGTCTGTCTGTCCCCGTCCCTCCCCTAAATTCCCGTGGCTCCTGTAGCGCCGTCGACTGCGGAGGGCATACCGGAGGTGTATTACTTCGGCCCTTGTGGTAAATACAACGCACTGGTGATGGAACTACTGGGCCCATCGCTGGAGGATCTGTTCGATCTCTGCGGCCGTCGATTCTCTCTAAAGACTGTATTAATGATCGCTATGCAGTTGGTAAGTCAATATACGTTTTCTATTCTATATATTTTGCACACTCGAGCACAAAATGAAATCAAATTTCAGACTTTCGTACGTATTGAAATGTTATTATAATCTCTCGACCATTACTTTAGCTGAAATCAATTTCTATAAGTCATTGAACTTAAATAGCAGTACTGACTTACAAGAGCGTTCAAGAAATATGATTGTAGAGAGCGCTTTAACTGGCAGTCTATTGTGAGTTGTGACGTAACTGATGCAATGCGACGAACAAACGCTTGCATAGATAAGCAAATCAGTAATGGGCGAATTAGAGAGCTTAGAGATTATATGAAATTGGCAATATCGTTCGCAATTTGAGGAAAATGTCCCGTGCCTACGCTTTTAATGAAATGTGAGCTCTTCAAGCGGTCCCGTAACTCGATCCCTAGGGTAAGGAAAGATTGTAAAAGTGGGACGAGTAGATTCATATCGCACAAATATATTTTACTTGGCGAAAATACTTTACATAATAATTGGCAAGAAAACCGTATATCAGTTGATTAAAATATCGCGATGTTTGAGTCAGTCATTGAATAACTGTTTATGTGACTTATGGTTGATAAATCTAATTTCACTAATTGCATGAAAATTATTCAGAAAAAGGAACAAATATTCAAGTTATTATTCAACAATTTAAAAACATTTACCTCCAATATCGATTTCGATTGACAAAATGACCACTTATTGACACTAAACTGTTTTGATGCATCAATACTCAATTATGTGATATTGTGGCCCTTCAATGAAATGATTTGTACCGGCGTCAATTGATAGTGACAAGTTGAAGGCATAAACTAATTCCGTACCATGTCTGTTTCAGTTACATCGTATCGAGTATGTCCATACGAGACACCTAATATATCGAGATGTTAAGCCGGAAAATTTTTTAATAGGTAGAACTGCAACTAAAAGGGAAAAAATCATTCACATCATTGGTAAGTCACGACTAACTAATATTTATATTGTTAGCGCTAAATTGTAATGTACCCAAAAACGGAATTTCCCATTCACAATTTATTCTAGGAAAAATTTGTAATTTTATAGATATTTAGATGACTTGGTAGTCAAATCAGGTCAAACCCTAGCACTTAAGTAAAAGAGGAAGAAAATACCTCGCACTGAAAATCTTTATTACTCATCAATGTATGTCGTAAAGAGGTCAATGACTCACCCCGTAGCAAATATTTACTGTTACTACAGCTGTATCACAGTTATGTGTCAAATATTAACTTTTCCAACGAAAATGGGCCGCAAAGCCACAAAATTGTGTGATATTTGAATTGAAGGATTTTGATCGCCGGTTATGTTTTATTTGGCTCTGATAATTATATTATGTGATCACCAGATCTATCTATGCTTTACCTGAGAGGAATGATAAGGGGGCGTATAATGATACGCTAAACAATGAAAGTGAAAATCGCCCTTTTTCACGTCTCTATTAGAAAATTGAACCTGTGCCAATGTTTACATTCGCAACTGTACCATATAATTTGTCATAATTTTGTTTGGCGTAATTATACGCTTAATTGATTATTCAAATTACGCTGTCATGATTATCGGATTGAGTCATGAGTATTTAAAAATGAAAGTTTTGCGTACAACGGTCGTTTGTTAACCGTTCCGTTTAATTGCTTCGACAATTTCCTTGTTAGTCGAGAATATGCTCGAAATATAAGATTCAAATTATTCTTTTGGCAAAATAAAATCTGTGCAATAGCGATACGCAACATTTTCCGAGTCATAGATAGTATTATTATAGATAGTAATCTATTATTGAACACCCCTGCCAGTAGGGTTGCCACTTGTTCTCTAAAATAGAGTATTGTCCTCTTTTTCATGTAGGCGTGCTTTATAATCTACGACACCAATAAAGTAGCCTAAAATACTCTATTTACTGGCTCGTTACTAGTTACGAGTACTTATGAGACTAAATAAACTGTTTTATGATTTTTTGATTGCAAAGAGGCTGTAAATATCTTCAAGAAAGACAAATATTTGTTAAATGTCGCAGAGAGCAACAAAAAATATGTTTATAAGGACAATTAATAACGATAAATAATAATAAGTACTCTTTTTTATGTTGTGTACTTTATTTTAGATCTACCAAAACGAAAAAACTTACTTACTTTATTCGTCCTAAAAAAAGGTGGCAACCCTACCTACCACAGATAACGAGAATCTCTCTGAATAAATTTTTCAACGAAATATTTGCTATTCTGCCATTGAAACTTTTAATATGTGCAATTTCATTTCACTAATAGCTACCGTAAAGTCGTAGTAAGCAGTGTTTAGTTAAAATATTAGCAGTTCTTGGAACGACAAAATTATACTAGTAGACTAATTCAGTATATTAGTTCGTTCATAGCGTGATTATGATCGTTGATAACACGATAATTCTTGATATCAACATATCTAATAGGACTATATTTACGCATGAATTGGGTCTTTTAAAGGATTAGAATAGGCTAGTTCCACCATCAATAAATTGGAAATCTACTTAGTCCGTCAGTTAGAGTAGGTATTGGAATAATGGACACGTATTTTTGTTTTTGTAAATCAATGAATATTGACAAAGATAAAACGCATCAAAACTCGGGAGTGGGGGCTCGTGACGTCAGAACACCACGAACACCACGGCGTGACATATTGAGAATTTTAAAAGCGTCGTATCTTCGTCAATTTTGGTTTACTTACGTAACAAAAAATACGGGTCAAATATTTTTTGATAATCTAACTGACGCACTAATTAGATTTTTTCAGTACATACGCCTATAGTAAGGCTTTACCTAAATGCTATTAGTTCGTAGTCGTATTATAAAAATCACAATCTTATTAGTAAATAAAAAACTCCTTTGAAAAATGACCTTTTCACCTGAAGCTCTCTACTGTAGACCAAAAATAAGTCGATACATTAGTAAACTGCAAGAAGTAATACCATTACCAAGACTTGACCTCAAACTCCCCATAAACTAGACGCGAATTTTATTACGTGCACACAAAAATAATGATGGCCGACGATAAAACCCACGCCGGTGTTAATACAGAAGTCACGCTAATTATAATGGGCAGTGTCAACGAGTCATTTGTGAAATGAAGAATTACTTGGGGTTGCTAGATCGAATTTCTAAATTTTCCCCATATTATTTTTTTACCCCAAAATTATACGTCGCTCAACTTTCTACCCTGTTTTATTTTTAAAACGGGAAATGAAACATACGGAAAGTTATAAAGCCATATTAAAGTCATTCACAAAAGGTACCGCTCGGTACCGAATTTTGTATCTGTATAATGTGTATGTTTTACAGTGTGTTTTCTACATATCCTTAGGGTTAATCCCAAAATTTCTTCAAGCCTTTTCCCCAAAATCTCCCCTGTATCATTTATTTAGGGTTCTGTCTGTGAGCGGGCTGTATCTCATGATCCGTCATAGGTAGACAGTTGAAATTTTCACAGAATGTGTATTATGTTGCCGCTATTACAACAAATAATAAAAATAAATTAAAAGGGTTCTCCCTTACGACGATGGTACGGAACCCTTCATGCGCGAGTCCGACGCGCACTTGGCCGGCTTTTTTCCCCAAAAAAGCGAAAAACCCCTCAATCTACCAACACTAGCATTACTAGAGACATCGGGCCGTTTCGCTTTCGTTGTGATAAAGTCTCATTCATGACCACGTCACAATGATTAGGTAATGAGATATAACAATAGTGAAGTAATACAATCTTAGGACGAGGTCTGTGGTTTACTACTCGTGTTCTAGTAAGAACTGTAGGTTTTATAGATAACTTATCATGCATAGGGTAGAATAAAACTGTCATCAGACGGGGACTACTTGTACTAAACGCAGTTCAAGATAGATGAGCTCGTGGCTAAATAATAACAGCCGCTTGGGTCGATCTTTGGTTGATCTTAGGTTGGTCCGTGGATAGGTAACCACTCATTACATACCTCCTCGGTGCCTCGGAAAGCAAGCCTCGTTAAGCCGTTGATCTCGGCTGTCGTTTGTAGATCTTCGACAGTCGTTACAGGTAGTCAGTGGTCAGACAATCTGAGAACCTGGGTTCTGGAGATCAGATAGGCAGTCGCTCCATGTAAAATCATCCAATCAATCCATGTAAAATACTGGTATTCAACTGCATCCAATGAGACTGGAAACCGATTCCAATAAAGTTGTGAAAAGGCTATGTAGATGACGCGGTTCAAGATGGTAGACTAAGATCATAAAGGAAATTGTTTAGACTCGCAAAAATATAATGAAGTCGCCCTCGAATTAACTGAGCTATCTTATGCTGGCACTTTACCTAGATGGGATTCGCTTCTTTCTCCCTGTAGGTATAATATCTCTGGATTTAAATATTAATAAATAAATTTTCAGAAGTATGTCAGTAGTCAGTACTAAGTTTAAAAACGTGTGATTTGAATACAAATCTTACAATGAACACTGAACGTTGAACAGTCATCGATCGAACCGTTGATGTATTGAATAGTCATATTCTTAAACTGATAAAATGAACGTCATGACGAGGTCAATGAATTTAGCGGTCTTTGCAGTTGTAGCAATTATTTATAGTCTGCTTTTTGTATAGCCGTCCGTTCATGTTTTGTACCTATCTTTTTCTGTCGATAAATAATTAAGTTAATCAATATGTCTGTTGTGTTTTCCAGATTTTGGTTTGGCCAAAGAATATATAGACTTAGAGACAAACAAACATATTCCATATCGGGAACACAAGTCACTTACCGGGACTGCAAGATACATGTCAATAAACACACATTTAGGAAAAGGTAATGTATATAAGTTATACTATTATGAACACTAAAAACTGGATATTTACTATTAGGTACTTACTATTCTTTTTGAGTTCTCGATATTTCGGCAAGGTTGAAAGCACCATCAATCAAAATGAATAGTAAACATGGTAAGTATCGCGTTTTTAGTGTTAATAACCATGGCAGTTTAAAAAATGTTATACTGTTTGCTCTAAATACGGTAAAGGAAAACATCGTGAGCAAACCGTCATGTCCTAGAACCAAACATTCGAAGTCATGTTATAACATGTCTACTACTGTCCACCAATCCGCACTGGGCCCACATGGTGGATTACAACCTACTTCCTTCACATAGAGGAAGCCTAGTGTCAGAACCCGGAATATAATAGACTGAGTAAAACCCGTATTATTATTATAAGTAGACACAAGGATGTGTAAATCACCCTTTTAACCTTGGAAAAGTTTAATGACATTAAAACACATTCTGTACATTCAAATAGTTCGTGGAATATGCTCTAATTTGTATTCAACATGCAACTTCATACAATAATTCATACTTATACTAACATGTCTGTTTGTATTTTTCAGAACAATCTAGACGCGACGACCTAGAGGCTCTTGGGCACATGTTTATGTATTTTTTACGAGGTTCCTTACCCTGGCAGGGTTTAAAAGCTGATACACTTAAAGAGCGATACCAAAAAATTGGTGACACCAAACGAGCGACACCCATAGAGGTAAGAATTCATATATTTATGATCATAACTAGACATAATCGTATTCGCAAGTGGTTTTGTTGCGACTGCCTTAAAATGACGGCGGGCTCTCATCTGGTCGGATGCAAAAGACTGAGAATGATATATGCATAATTTTTTATTTTTTTATTTAGATACGGAATGATAAAGTACTATAAAAATAATGACAAAAAGCGAAAACAAGACATGAATCGGCCAAACAAACAAGATAGAAACAAAAGTTTAAATGGTTACCATTTAAATTTTTGTTTCTATCTCTTTCTAAATAAACGGAATTTAGTATGGATTTTCTACGTCGATGCAGCGAATGACGTCATTCGCTGTATCGGATCTCTCTGTCTAATCAGCAGTTTCAAATGCTTATAACTTAGTGTTTTTTATAGATATTAAAAAAATAATTTCTTTTTGATATTTCTGATGTTAAAACGCTTTGTTTAGAGTGATAAAAAAATCATGCATAAACCCTATTGGGTGTTGTGTCGCAACTTGGGAGAGGATGCCCAGCTGTAAACTATATCTTAGTTTACAGCTGGGCATCCTCTCCGAAGTTGGCTGTCTGAATTTAACAAAATTTGGCTAAAGTAACCACACAATGGGTCCCAAACAGCAGCAAACGGCAACGCGGCAGAGCCAGAATGAGATGGCGGGACGAAATCGACTCTTTCCAAAAGGATTGGCAAATAACAGAACTAGATAGGGATAAGTGGGAGAGGGAAGGGAGGCCTTGCCCTGCAGTGGGACACAAATGGCTAATAAAAAAAAAAGATAATCATTATCATCTCCCTAGCCTTTTCCCAACTATGTTGGGGTCGGCTTCCAGTCTAACAAGATATTTTACATGGAGCGACTGCCTATCTGACCTCCACAACCCAGTTAGTACCGGGTAATACGATACCCCTTGGTAAGACTGGTTGTCAGTCTTTTTGAGCCTCTGACTACCTAACGACTGTCAAAGATCTACAAATGACAGACGGGACCAACGGCTTAACGTGCTTTCCGAGGCACGGAGGAAACTCGGTATGTAATGGGTGGTCACCCATCCACAGACCAACCTAGGCAAGCACGGCTTAACCTGAGGATCGACCCGAGCGGCTGATATTATTTAGCCACGAACTTCTCAAAAAAAAAAAAAAAGACTAGCCCTCTAAAACAAAACCTCACGGAAATTCGAAACCGTACTTTTATAGTTCGTGTTGTGAACTTGAATTTTAGTGTTGTCGATTCGACATTGACGTCATACCATAAGATTACGCATCATTGCCTTGGTAAAATTTGAATATCTTACCGTGGTTAATCGATTCGGTTCGTTATCGAAAATATGGAATTAGTAGGCTGATTCACCTTATTTTATATTAAAAAAATCCGGAAAAACTGGGTGTTACAAATAACGGGTTTTTCTTATTTGTTAAAAGTCCACACCTACACAGAGAAAGTCCTGTGTGCCGGTAGTGATAACCGGCTGATAGTGCAGAGCTCATATAGTCCTAACTGCAGGGCAAATTCTTCTCTATCTATTTGCAAATACGAGTAATTTTAGATTAATCTCGCATTTGCACAAAAACGTCCCCTAATCAATTGATCCGTCATGAAGCGATAAATGCATTTATATAAATATAATATTATTCAGATAATTAATTATATCTCTATCCCGCTGTATTAACGAGGAAATACTAAGATATTATTATTATTATAACTCCATAGTTCACTGATGACGCTATTATGCTATCAATGGCGGAAATTTATCGCTGTTTATCAGTACGATCACACGACAGATAATACCAATTACAATTTGATTGAACGATACATCCAACCTATGCTTCACATTACCTCCCTGTGTCGCTACTATGTTTTAGTTAGTTGGATTACATACAAAGTGGCGATTTAGTTACCGGCAATCGTCTAGAACTCTAGAGGGTGTTATTCTGTCCGTCATACTAATAAGGGCCAAGTTCACCGAAAAGATAACAGTCTGATTATCTAAAAACAGCTGTTTAAAACACATTTTCATGTTCACCAAAGCAAATCAACCGATTAAACACGCTAATCAACTGTTTTCTCTAACCCACCTCGGAGAGGTAGTTTAAAGTCCCGGTTAGTAGTTAATTGGTGTATTTTGACGTTTGTAAACTGCAAATATAACAAATTTTAAGGTTACATCCAGATATTATTGTGAGAATTTAACATGCAGTCTGCTTTAAATTATATTTTGGAAGAGGATGACTTTTTGGCCGAGTTTGAAACCGTTGAAAGACTTTTGCGAACTCCTCCTTGTATTCCACCAGACGACGCTACTTCACACTAAACTAGTGAAAATTTCCTTTTCGTCATGCCTAAAATTAGCATTGCGCTTATATCCATTGTATTTAATTTAAAAACTATTACAAACGAAAATAAACAAAACTTAAACAACAGATAATTTGATGGTTAGAGAACTGTCATCTCAGGTATAATCTTGTATTAAGCCTCCTCTACACGTCTGCAGATGCGCCTTAAAACCTTTGGTCTGTGCCAAAAAACCGACAACAATCGGATTCGAGGCGGACGCGTCTGCGGACGTTAAATACCAACAACCGATGCACAAATTACCCCTTCTATACGTCGGCGGACGCATCCGAAGACGACGTAGTGCAGATGCATCTGCCGACATGTAGAGGAGGCTTTATTATATAGTGTATTTATATCATTATTTATGGGTATAATGCAACCATTTTAAGATGTTTCGCATTTGTAAGGTTTTTACGTGTTAAGTTACCCACCTTATTTGACTGTATTATATTCATTAGGTCTTTCTTTCCTAAAACGCTCGTTTACATAACCGAGCTAGAATAAGTTGTGGTGAACACCAAAATTCCCACGTCATGTTTAAACAACTGTTTACGTTTAGCGGGCCGATTACGAAACAGTCGGTTATTTTACTGTTGGTGAATTTGGCCCTAAACAATTTGCCTTAGGAATCTGATATACGATTAGGTAAATATAAGTAAAATGAGTCGCTCTACTGTATTTCTTGGTTTATAGAAAAATCGCTCTGAAGTTATCGGAGACGAGTTAGTCATTCTGTAGTAAATGTGGCATGAATGTGAACAGCTCCAATTAAGTAGAAAAAAGGTACATTCTTGGGTTTTTCCATCTGGAATTTCTTAGACGCAGTCTGGATTAAACGGTCCTATAGACCGTTTAATCGCAATTGGAGCGCCTTCCTGTACATGAAACCTGTAAACAGCTGGCCAAATCGCTGCCCAACCTTTAAAGAAATACGAGCGTAATGTTATACTAAGCCATCACATTTACAACAGTACGTTTATCTGTCGTCACAGTGAAAACACTCGCCAACGCAACGGTAGCTAACTGAAACGTCACTCAATTATTGAGGCGAATTCATTTATTTACATTGTTATTGCATTGAGGTCAAGATTAGGTTTTTAGGGCACGCCGTCGGTCGGCCCGTCCTTGCTTGACGTAAGAAATGTTAAGACGGTTGTAATCTAGTTTTGTTCTAGTTTATTTCATGGTATGTGGGAAATAAGATAATAATCCTTCCTTGAGTGCCAAATATGATTTGTTTAATAGTGTCTTAAATTATTTATTCGTCTTGTTTCCTCATACCGCTTCGAAATTAGCTGACCACTCTTTACTTGGTCGTTTTCCCGTAATGACAAGAGCACGGATATTAATATAGCTGCTTTGGGTGATAGAGGACAAAAGACCGTAGAAGACTCAAAAAATATATCAAAATCAAAGCATTTATGTCAAGTAGGCACTTTTGAATTTTCCAAACAAAGATAACAATAAAATGAAGCTACAGTCACAAAGCATAATAACTGTGAAAGTACTGTAGTTGTCCATTTCATAGCGTAGATCTCTGTGGAGAAGACTATGGTCAGAGTCAAATATCCGAGCAACTTTAGATACCTTGTCTAGTAACCGGTACTGAGTCTACATGGTGGATTATATATGACGTTTCATCAGAGGAGGCTTATGTACCAGCAGAGTGAAAAAAGGCGTATTAAACTAGATAGGTATCAGTGCCGCACTCTACCAGCCTTCTGATCATAACAGATCGAGAACAACCGTTGACAAATTGAAACTGAATTCTGAACAGTGAAAAAGTAATCAGGAAGGAAGATTAGCCTTGGTCAAAATATTACCCAGTATAAAATAAACGAAATTATAGTGAAACTGACTATTTAGGGCGCATCGGAAGCACACGGAAGCCAAATCTGCTTCCGTGAAAGTTGTTTCAACGTTCAAGGACTGCAATTACGATTAAAATGACGGTAAAACACGGTTTAAACGGTGAATCTAATCCGAGATTAAAATTAAAACTTCAAATACATTTATTGAATCATATAAAAATACTGCAAAGATATGCATACAATTATCAGTAGCGATGAGTAATTGCTTGAAAGTAATCAATGTCTGCCAAAAGACTTGAGTTCAACAATAACAGAATGCTTTCTGAAGGACGCGAGTTCGATTCTGGCAATACTAGGCCGATGTAGCTGAGCAACTAATATTAATGATGAGAATTGATTTTTGCATTGCTCTTGACATACTTAGTGTAAGGTTAGATCGAATAAGTAGTAGGCAAGTAATTATTTTCTTAGATTTCGATGATAAATAAATAGTGTCTCGTTTTTAATGCTTTGGGCAAAAATGTTCAAAATAACTGGTATTCGTAGCACTGTCACACTGTATAGTCGTGGTCTTTTCCGCCTGGTCAGTTAAATTTTTTTTCGCTTAAATCATACGGAAGCGCCGAGCCACGCCCCCGTCAAGTTTAGGCTTATTAAGAAAGCGTCAACTTAGAAGAAGAATACCATCAGATGTAATATTACTTGGTGGCGTCATTAACGATATAATGAACATATTCTAGTGCCCTTATTAGTCTTTTTATCATCATTCCCCGTGTTTGTGGCCTCTCTTTGATTGGACCAATCTCCACTTTACTGCCAGCCTAGCGCCATTTTTTTACTCGCGATGGCAACACTTATGTTGGGGTCGGCTTCCAGTCTAAACAGATACAGCTGAATACCAGTATTTTACATGGAGCGACTGCCTATCTGACTTCCACAACCCAAGACAACAAACACTATCTGTCAGTTAAATAATTAAATTAAATTTTGTACTCAGGTGCTATGCGAAGGCCACCCCGAGGAGCTAGCGACGTACTTACGCTACGTTCGCCGGCTCGACTTCTTCGAGACGCCGGATTACGACCAGCTGCGGCGGATGTTCCGGGACCTGTTCGACCGGCGCGGCTACGTCGACGACGGGGAGTTCGACTGGACTGGCAAGACCATGGTAAACAATTCCGTAGCATGACAACCCTTACTTGTATGCTCCTTAAGTTATTCTTTGGCTTGAGGCTAGGCTTGTTAACTAAACTAATCTAGCCTTTAGTGTAATCATAAGCAATTTTCGCAGGCAAGTCCAGGACCGTCGCAAATGTTAACGATAACCAAACCGTAACCTGGCATGACGAAGAAAAAAATCGTGTCAACTCAGTCTTGACTAGATTTTATAGTTATTACAATCGGGCTACGGCCCTGCTTTCGTTCACCTATAGGCAAAGACCGTGGCTCTTGAAAGTCGCACTTAAAACGCGCCCTTGATGATACCGATATGTGAAGTATTTGCATTCTTGCCGATAAGTGAACGCGCTCCTTGACAATCATACACGCGATTCTTGGTATCTACAGTGATGATTAAATCGTAAGTAGCGATATTATCGTATACGGAATATGGCAAAATAAAAACAGTTCCTGTCAGTCTTATAGATACGTTATTTGTCACATTATAAATTGGGTTGAATAATATCAGTTTACTGCTCGGCTTATCGTCTTATCTGTGACGTTTTCTTCTGACAATGTGACAGTATATTTGGTCCTCTGTCTAAAAAACTGCACGTTCTTTTACCATCTGCTACGGTATTTAGAATCTCGCTTCGCCTCACCTATCACTTACTGATACTAGGTGATATAATCACTTATTGGGACCTTCAATGTATTGAATTTTTTTCTTTTTTTTGATTTTTATAAATCCAATCCGTCGGACATAATCTGACTACAATTGCAATGTTATCTTAATATCAAGACGTATCGGTCTGAATCTCAATCGACTCGAAACTGATATCGTTTGTTCAATACACATTCTGAATTTTGTTACCAATGCTACATTATTTTCTTCTGTAATCGTAGGAGGTGTATCATAGACGGTTTATGTAAGTCGAATGCGACTGCCATTTCAAAATCCATTTATTAAACAAAGTTCAAACACGTATAATGACTGAGATCTTCAGCTTCGTCTGCGAATACATCACAGTCCATCAACGTCTGCCTAGCCTTTTCCCAACTATGTTGGAGTCGACTTCCAATCTAACCGGATGCAGCTGAATACCAGTATTTTACATGGAGCGACTGCCTATCTGACCTCCACAACCCAGTTAGTACTGGGTAATACGATACCCCTTGGTAAGACTGGTTGTCAGATTTTTTGGGTCACTGGCTACCTGTAACGAATGTCAAAGATCTACAACTGACAGCCGGGACCAACAGCTTAACGTGCTTTTCGAGGCACGGCGTAAACTCGGTATGTAATGGGTGGTCACCATCCACAGACCAACCTAGGCAAGCACGGCTTAACCTAAAGATCGACCCGAGCGACTGTTATTATTTAACCACTAGCTCCTCCGAATACACATCATAGTCCATGAATATCTACAAATAGTTTCCATATACCAGGGTATTTTTATTTGGGCAGCATTTTAGATATTTAAATTAGAATTTCAGAAATTCTCTGTTCTGGTACCAATCATCGCGTGTAGGAGTTATTTATAACCTACCTCGGGTTATGTTTTTTTTTAATATATATTGTAAGGTGTGTGTATCGCTTTTAATCCTAGCTTATAACAATATCCAGATTTCAACTAAGGTTTATACTTACTTGAATACTGACAAATATTCTTGATAGCAAAAACAATATAGTAAAAAAAATTCATCAAGATATTCGAAAATGTATGACATGGTGATCTATCCAGAAAATTTGTTACTACTCCTTTACCTAAGAATGTTGGCCGGGTTGGTTGCACGAACTGATTCTACATATCAGCTTGTTGAATATTTTCAAATTGAAAAAGCCGTTATAGATTGGCACAAATTAGTCAAAAAACTAGAGATGCAAAAATTCAGTTCACATTCATCATCATCATCTGTCTAGCCTTTTTCCAACTATGTTGGGGTCGGCTTCCAGTCTAACCAGATGCAGCTGAATACCTGTAGCGCCCTTTTACATGGAGCGCACAACCCATTTAGTACTGGGTAATACGATACGCCTTGGTAAAACTGGTTGTCAGACTTTCGGGCTACTGACTACCGGTGACGGCTGTCAAAGATCTACAAATTTAACTTTAAAACGTTGTTTGATGTCTCTAGTTTTCTGCCTAGTCCTGTCTAACTCAATGTTTTCAAAAACTTGGTCTTAAGCGTGGCATGACAGTCTTATCAACACGTCACGGCACGTCAAAGCCCAAGTTATACCTATGTATACGGCCTGCAGTAACGTGTCACAAGTGTTTCCAATTTCTATAAGCGCTTTATGGGTCCTATAACTGTTAAAGCTCCTGAATACGCGATAGGGCATGATGCACTTGTGATTCTATCATTCTCTTTTAATACCTTGCTATGCTTACAACGCACAAATTGTATTGATCTCTACACCAGCTTGGATGTTTTCTAATTACTGGCTTTAACCTCCTGCAAAAGTTGACATACACTTCGTTTCGGCATTTAATCCTGCAAGTGCTTTGTAAAAGTAATAACGCATGCGCCAATTTTGATCTTCATTAACTGCGAAAGGATGTAAATACAAAAATCATGGTGTAAATGTCAACTGTTGCACATTTTTTGTAATGAAGACTGAATGATACTTAGTCCACTAAGTTTTTTTTACTGCTTTCTCATTATATGCCTAATTTCTTGAACTGTGTTAAATATCGTAAAGTACCCCGACATCATCAAAAGGCATTATATATTTATTCACAATTTTTGTTCTTTGGAATTTTTGTTACTTAATATTTTTTTCTTTTTTCTATCGTACGTATTAACGGATGATGGTCTAAATAATAAATGAATTAAAATATTTGTTTGAATTATATTTCCTTAGATAACATCGCTAATGGTAGAAGTTGCATAATTTATTATATTTGTTTAATAAAATAAAAATTTATGCCCATATCATTGTTTTTGTGTAGTGATTGTTTTAATTTAAGCATGTTTGACAGATTCTCAATTTTCTTTTTTCGTTGCAACTAGCCACATCAGCAAATGTCATAACTGAAGAACTTCTTATTTTGGGCTTTATTTCTTTATCCCCTTTTTATTTTATTTTTTCGGATGGGAAATCATCAAATGACTTCTCCCGCTCTGGGCGGAGCAGGAGGGAGTGTCAGACTTTTACTGACTAAAACCCATCCATGTTCCTTCATCGCCCTTTGTGTTCCGGGGCCACGGTATCTCTTTCGAACAGTCCCGCAACCCCGGCAGGATTTCTTTATCCCTAAGTTGAAATTTACACACTCTGTCTATAATGAACAAAAAAGAAGTTCTTCTCACGTTAGCGTGGTCTGTGGTCATTCTTTCATTAACGTTGGTGTTGCATGCATGCTTACCGCTTTTGTTCGTTGCTGGTGGACAGCCTTCGAACATTCACGTGATGCGAATCTTGCGCAACGCACCGCCCTCCAATGTGGTTAGGAATAAGTCCGACAAGGTTAGTGGTGACGGCTTACTATTATCATGAAATATTAGGGCAATAAATTCTATCCCAATCCGTTTTTTAACAAATGGTTTTCATTTATTCAAAATTATAATGTTGGAATGTTTAATTATAGTGCACGACTGCATGTATGTTACCGCTTTTGGGATGCAAATATCATTAATACGTTTATTTTCATTCTTTTCCATGAACTTATACGAAAGCACAAGAATGTCTGATCTTCTAAAATCTAAATGTGTAACTAAAATCGCTGGAGATCGCGACTGTGGTCGTTGCGACCAACATACACATTTTTTTTTAACAAACGTTTACTGTCCCGCTGCTGGGCAAAGGCCTCCCCAAATCCAATTTTATTGCAACAATTCCAAGACTTATACTTTAGTTTATTAAATACTGCTACGGGCTGGCTGTGGTTCTGTTATACGCGATGTATGTTCAGTGTATTTTTACCGACACAAGTGTTATAAATAAATGCCTAAATTTGATAATTGCATTGTTGGAATTTTAACTCTAGGCGCAGAGCTGACCGTTTAAAATCCAAGAATGCGTTTTTATTTAATCTTGCAATTAAATATGGACAGTACTAAAAGATGCTGGTCGTAACGATCATGGCCGCGAGCGCAAAATAGGCAGTCTAAATAGGTTTTCTTTGTGTAAAACTGTATTTTGTAACGCTAGTTTGAAGAAATGGATGCTATTGTAGTCTTTTACGTATTATTTTGAATGTGTTGTCGGTATGATTTCAGTCTACCCCGGTGGGTTCCATCCAGACTGGACAGGAAATCGTTGTCTCACCCAATCGCGACAGCCATCAGCCCTTCCACAAGGTAAACACATTAATTGACTTTTGTTTTTTTTATTATTTTATTTGGGTTTTCTATTTGGCCAACAAGCTTATGGGTATCAAAGAAAAGCATTCTAATTCATAGAAAAGACATTCCGGACAGTCTGGTTTTTGTTTTAACTCTGACTGCAGCAGCTCAAAAGTAACTTTATATTATAGAAAATAAAGTTCACTATGATTTTGACAGATTATTCTCGTTATTATAAGGTTATTGATAGATTACCGCTGCCAGAAGTAATAACTGTGAGGACTAGTACAACAAAGTATGACAGATGTCGAAATGAAACGATTCTGTGTGATACAGAATAGTGAATATGAACTCTAAAACACATGGGGATTCTCTAAGCTACTGTCATCTCAATGCTTACATTAATTTTATATTGATCTTTTGTTTATTTCAGTTATTCGAATTCCTTATTTAATTTAACCACAATATTTCAAAAATACTTCTGTAAATAATTTTCATCTTTCTATAAAATAAAAATCTTTGCAAAATGTTAATAAAATATCACTAGAAATGACCATGGCCTCTCTAATATCATTTTTATGATATAAAGGGGTAGTCTATGCATTGGATTGTGGAGGGGTGCTCATGGCCCTAACTAAGGCCGTACTAAGTGTTAGAGCCACTATTGCTTCAAAATGAAAAAGAGATGGATCTACTAGATAAACTTTCTAAAAACTCATTGCACATGCTAAAACTTTACTACTTCTATGGGTGAAAGACACTTGAGCGTGATGCGCCAGGTTGTCGAGATATTTGGAAGTAAAGTTCTTAAATAGCGATCTTTGCTTTGAAATATTTCTGCGTTTATACATTTTGGGACATCATCCCTGGACATTTAAGTATCCTCTGCCCATATACCTATGCCAGATTCGTTGTGCGTCACGATTTTGTCGAAAAATCGAAATGGCATGATAAGAATTGGGGTGATTATGTCAGTTTCCATTAAAAAGTTAACGCCTGTGTCGCTCTTTACGGAAGCGCCAAGGGTAATTCCACGAAAATATTTTTTTAATACAGTTGCTCAAAAAGTGGTGTATTGCAGGGACGTATAGCGTTCGGGATGTGGGCTATTACATACTAGTGCTTTTTTTTACCTTTCCCGAACTCGTGCATTCTTTTTCCCAACTGTCAAAATAATGTAAAAGAAAAACCAACCATGAAGTTTTTAGTAAAGAGTTTTTGTGATTCATACAAATACGTATATTTCTAAAAAGAAGCTACTAATTTATTTCAATATCAGATTTAATGATTTTATTGAATGAGTTAGGTTAGGTTTCATTTCATTTCATCTCATTAAATTTTATTTTCATTTCATATCAATAAAAAAAATCTACTGAAGACTAAGCTGTACGGATACCAAAATGGGTGAAGAAAAAAAAAACTGCTTATATTCTACGGTTGGCGCCATTTTCTTTGCGAGTTTAGTTTATTGTGTTTTTATTATTTAATTAAATTGCTTCATTTGTTCGCAACTGTATTAAAAATAGTCGTTCAGTAACTTGTTCCGACTGTCAACCCTCGCCTTCGGCTACGCCTTCGGCTACGCCTTCGGCTACGCCTTCGGCTACGCCTCGGCTCGGGTAGACATTTGTCGGAACTCTTTGCAATGACAGCCTTTCCGCACTTGTAATGAAATATACTATTATCTTATGTTTCACGTAAGATAAATTGAATTGCTGGCGCTTTCACCTTAAGGCGCTGGAACATACGAGAGCATTCGCCTGTAACAATCAAAGATCAATTTTGTACAAATTGTATCGCTTGAGGTTGTGCACTGCAATGCGGAATTCTCCTCACTCATTGATGCAATGCTCGAGTCTGACCTCTTACATTACAGGCGAATGCTCCTTTACATATTAAGCCGGCGGAACAAATATGTAGTACCGTCCCTTTTTTCACGGATCAATAGTGGGTCTAACACTTTTCAGTATGGCCTCTGATATAGCTTTTTTGTCGGTGCAGGATGATTTGTGTGATTATATGATTGGTTTGGTTGAGGACGATGAGGCGGCGCTTATATCCGGAGAGGTTTGGTCCGCTTTCACAATCATTCGTTTTTTTTTTTAATACCCACTGCCCTTTGACGCTCGCCTCTCAATACTCTCCCATCAAAATGTTCCGCTGATTTTTTCAGTTACCTAAAGTCCGATTGTGTTCAGTGTTGCTCTGAAATGTATTGGTTTTATTGTGATCCTGTGCTGATTTCTCCTTTATTCTTTTGTCTGAATGCTGGCTTTTCCCCAGAGCTCCTCACAAGCAGAGGTTTTTGTGTGAATAAATCCACAAATATGATTACTGTATTTTATAAATGAAAGAGCTGCTCTATTGTTGGTTTTTTTCACGCTCACTGCTTCATTATGACTTGGTGGAAAGCCAGCCATAAGAGGCCGGCGACCGATGCGCAGTTCATACAAACGTAATATCAAAATAATTTGTAAATCATACATATTCTTAAGGTAGGTTTTTTATTCCGATTGGAATACAGAATATATAGGTTCCCAAATATATATTTTGAATGGACACCGATTTAAACAAGAGATAGGAGAAAAAATAAGTTTTCTATAGAAATTTAAAATTCCTCATATCTCGTCTTTATATCGCTGTCCTTTCAAAATAAATATTTGGAAACATAGATATTCTGTAATCCAATCAAAATAAATACACACTACCTTAAGAATATGTTTGATTTACAAATTATTTTGGTATTACGTTTGTATGAACTACGTATCGGCTGCCGTCCTCTTGCTGTGTTTGTAATTCCTGTTGTACTGTTTTATTAAACTCATTATTATTATAGTTGTAGACATAAAACAATGTTCTTGTCCGTCATTGTCATTTGCAGTTTATGCTTAGTGCTTTAGGGGTTTTCATCGCTAGTTTCCTTCTAAAAGACAAACTGTGTTTTCGTGTGGAGTTTTTAAATGGTTTATACGACAACTGTTAGCATTGTTTCTGTTTCTTTCCCATTTTCAGGAGGTCTACTGCAAACTATTGATGGCTAGTTTACATAATCGTACCGATGTTATTACTCATCTACCGCTTCGCCACATCCTGTAGTGTTCCCACTGATGGGGCACATGTCTCCTATCTATGAGAGGGAGTGGCTTGGTAGATGTCACAGGTCTTCTATTTTTTTAAAAGCTTTTATTTTTAACTTTCAATGTTTGTATGTTTAGGTCGAATCTTGTAAGTAATTGAATTTTAAAACAGTTGGTTTAAGAGAAAAAATAGGACCTAAAATGTCGAGTAAAGGAGAAGAGACCTCTAGAAAACGATCTGTACTATTTTGTAAATTTCCATCATCAATATGAAAATTAGCTACAATATGGTTTCTGAAAACCTGACCAAGTCGCTCATTTGGTATTGACTGACTTCAGAAACCAATTATTTACTTTCTTTTATTTTTACTTTTGTAGTAGTCTCCTGAATTCATTCTTTGTTTTATGTGTACCGTTTTGAAATGTTGTTTATGTTCATTTGTCCTTCCCTTCCACTAAAACTTGAGACTTTCTATGTGTTTGTTTGTATCCCAAAGTGTTGCTAAATCCCGCTGATAGCTTACAATGCAGGATATAATAGGTATTCTTGACCGGTTTTTATAATATTTAAAAAAATATATACTTTTTCAAATTCCATTGAACTGGAGAAATAAAAGCCTACATTATGAACTTAATACTAGTGTTCTAATTTGTAGCATTAAACCTTGATTTTACATTTCACCTTGATTATTTTTGAGAACTTCAAAATTACAGATTAATTACTAAACAGATACTTGACTTTTTACTGATATCTTCTTTGTTGTCCCGTATAAGCTTCTTTTTCCAGAACCTGTAACAAATACTGGTACTCCATATCCTAGCTTACACTTCAGTCCAGAACCAAATGTCCCAATATTTTACCAGTCAAGTATCTGTCTAACAATCTAATCTGTGCCTTATCTCCCTTCATTTCTAAGCTCATTTTCCGCCTGTCTCCCTAGATGGCAGCGCTGGCGAAGTCCAAGGATTTCGGTACAGGTGGAACGGCGAATACGGGCGGCAATTGGCCTCATAGCGGGAAGGCTACGCCGCTTAATACCGGTCACCTTACACCCGCTGACAGACATGGATCTGTGCAGGTTAGATTTTGTATTGTATCGTATTTTTTTGGTAAATTATGACGTCTTTTTTTAACGATTTTTTCATACCACTATGAGAACTCGTCAAAATCTGAATGAAATCAAGAATGTTTTCTAGCAATCTTTAAACTAGAAAGGTTACATAAACGTTCTTTTTTTTACGCAAATTACCATAAATGCTTTCGATAGCATCGGCAGAACTAGAGCTAATGTTAAATCAACTCAGTAATGCAAGCCTTGAGGTTGGACTGGCGATGAACATGTCAAAGACCAAACTGATGTCAAACACCACTAAGCATAGGATCAGGAAAGGAAACCTTCCGTTGTCACTAAAGCGAAAAATCATGGACATGTGCATTCTTCCCATTTTGACCTATGGATCCCAAACTTGGTCTTAGACAAATAATCAAAAGTCCAAACTCAAGGTCTGCCAGCGTGCAATGGAGCGCAGCATTCTAGGCGTAAAACTAACCGACCGTGTACGCAACACCACACTGCGCTCCAAAACACAAATTACTGACGTTGCTCAAAAAGCCGCTAAGCTGAAGTGGGACTGGACTGGCCACGTCTGCCGCATGCCGAATGAGCTGTGGGCCAAAATAACCACTTTCTGGAGCCCTGACACAACCAGAAGGCGTCGCGGCAGACCTCGTAGAAGATGGCGGGACGAGCTGGATAAAACCAACGACCAGTGGTCCACTCCATTGGCCCTAGATAGAAAAAACTGGAAGTCATGGGGAGAGGCCTTTGCCCAGCAGTGGGATGAAGCAGGCTAACAGTATCAGTATCAGCTTTCGATAGTGAAAAAGCAGTAGCAGATGTAGCAGCTATTTCTTAGATAAACCTGTCTCGTCTTAAGAGACAAAATAAATAAATAAATAAAAATGTCGCTGAACATTACACACAGCGCCATCTAGTGCCACACTAAGCAACGAGGCTTGTGTCGTGGACATCAGATAGTTGATATACTACATACATACTTGAAACAAACGAGAAATGATGTAATTTGACTTATCACCTTGTGCTATTGGAGATCAAAGGGCTGATTTCATATCTATATTATATTTTCTTTGTAACTTTAGTTATGACTTATTATAAACTAAGTTTTAGACACTTAAGTACCCTTCCATATATCCACAATGTATTTAGAACTTTAGATCACACTAAAGTCCAATAACTGCAGCCACTTAAAAGTACACAAACACACTATTGCATGTCTGTACTATTTTATTTTCGCATTATTATTATTTTAAACGTGAATTGTGAATGTATATTGGTGTATTTATTTTTTAGCTATTGAAGAATAAACATTTTCGGTATGTGAAATTTCCCGGATCGGTTTCCACGGTCAGTTTTGATACATATTTGCGGCAATCTTTGTGTGACTGTCTGCATGTCGCTTCTAATGTGCTGAGTGAGGCATTTACTATATTATTGAATATTTTCCTCTTATTTTGACTAGAAATGGGTTGATTATCAGTAAAATAACAGTAAAACACTACGTCCGTCTAAATAAATGGTATATTACTAAGTTTCTTGAGTACAAATGGTTAGTGAAAGATGGCCGAATTTTAGCTGGCTTGAATTTATGCACAAAATTACTTCACAGTTAGGGATCTCGCATCTTACGCGGCGTGTTACCGGCCGCTTTTTCGAACAAAACTGGTCGGACGCCCGGTCGTGCAACCAAACTGTCTTCCAGCCCGCGTATCATGATCACCATAGAAACGGGTTTCTTCGAAGAAAGAATCAACAAATCTTTTGTTCATCTGTCATTTTTTCGATTCAATGAAGGTTCTGCGGCCCAAAGTCGTGGCCGCGTAGTGTGCGAGTACCCTTAATTTATTAATTGTCAAAATTTATCAAAAAAAAAGTACTGTTATTTTTTCTCAAAATTGCACTGCTTACCGAAAATCCCTAAATATTTGATAAGAGGAAAATATTTAAATTCGTTAGTGGCCGAACTGTAAAAGCTTTAAACCGAGCACTGCCAATATTCATTCATAAAGTATTGTACACGATTGAGCTTCTAATTAGGACGCTACTTTATTTTATTTTACTTGACACTGCACGCATTTATTTGCATCCAGTATTTTATTTAGTTTTCACTGAAGTTTTGTCGCTTTATTTTCTTGTAAATATTATGTCCCCTGAATAATGTGACATTGTAGAACGTCTTTTGACTCAAAAATAACCAAATGTGAATCTTTAATTCAAACTCAGTTCACCGTCTTCCTTATTGTTGTTTGGACTTGGGTTGATATTTGAACAGTCAGATAATTTATTTGATGAATAAAGGGTGTAAAAAGACTCTTAACGAAGCCGAAAGACACTTGTTCCCCCCATAATTGCGATATTTTTTTTATTCTACCATACCAGAGCCAGTCTCGACATAGATAGCGACAAAATTGCAACGATGCTTGCGAGAAACGCATCTTGGATGTAGAGACTTGCGTTACTCGCAAGCATCATCATTGCAATTTATTCGTTAGTAATTAGCTATCGAAAGTTAGAGATTTTGTCGTTATCTCTGTCGAGACTGCCACCGGCCCTGGGAACCTTCTAGTTACGGAGGAGGAGATATTGGGGATCAAAGCTTACTTTTTCACCTAAAATAATAAAATTCAACACATTTTTGAAGTGACTTGCATTACCTCAGGGGACTGGAAGCTTTTTTAATTAATTCAATGGAAATCTGTTTTTATTAGATGTGAATTTGAAACTCACACCACCCTTAACATCACAAACAGCGTAAACTACTAGTTAGATAGTAAAACCACATATCCCATAATAGTTAAGACTATGTGTTAGTTCAGGGCTATATTGTAGACAGGAACAAAATCTATGTTGTAGGAAAGGTGTCTATGTAAATATAATTGTACTTATGTGTAAGTAGTTTGATTTATAAATAGAAATAAATAGCAGTGTAAAATACTGATTTTTTGGTAAAACTTGCTTCAACATAGTTTCAATTTCAGTTGGATAGTGTTATAAATTAATTTAATATTCGTATTGATTAAGACAGAACCCAGTCTTTAGAAAGTTAAACGATTTTATAATATTCTAAAAATCGCACTTAATAAAAAAAAACGTTTTGGAACATAATATCACATCTGTATACTCCGAAAAGTTGGGTTGGTGTTAATTTTTAGTACAAATCTAACTAAAGTCCACGTATTAAAACAGAACCCACTCTTTTGAAAGTTAAACGATTTTATAATATTCTAAAAATTGCACTTGAAAAAAAATCTTAATGTAACATAATATCACATCTGTATACTCCGAAAAGTTGTGTTGGGGTTAACTTTAGTTCAAATCTGACTAAAGTCCATCCTAAAGTTTAATACAATTACGCAAACTTACCAAACCTCTATCCCAATTAAATCTCCAGGTGGTTAGTTCAACGAACGGCGAGTTAGGGGCGGACGACCCCACGGCCGGGCACAGCAACACCCCAATAACGCAGCCCCACCACGAGGTCGATGTCGTTGACGACACCAAGTCAGTGTTCCAACTGTATGCATTCCTTTTTTATTTTATTTTTTACCTATTTTTAGTTTTACATGCTTGGTGGATGCTTGTCATTACATTATCATCTACGAATCATCAATACATTTTTTGGTGTAATCATTTAATTTCATCTTTGGTCATATAATATAACGGCACTGTTATGATGCCGTGGTTTGTGTGACTGTGCTAAGTGATGAGGATTAGATTCCCACACAGAGCAAATTTGTAAACATAAAACATAATACGACGCCTATGATCCCTGAACAATGTGGCTGAGGTCTGCCTAATAGTACACCCATATTTCACCAGTTATGTTAAAGAACCATATAATCGAGGGCGACCCTATTGCCATTGCCATCAACCAGGCACAAATCCAGACTCCGTGGCTGCCACTACTGTGCCTATTAGTGCACCCACATTTCGCCAGTTATGTTAAAGGACCATATAATAGAGGGCGACCCTATTGCCATCAACCAGGCACAAATCCAGACTCCGTGGCTGCCACTACTGTGCCTATTAGTGCACCCACATTTCGCCAGTTATGTTAAAGGACCATATAATAGAGGGCGACCCTATTGCCATCAACCAGGCACAAATCCAGACTCCGTGGCTGCCACTACTGTGCCTATTAGTGCACCCACATTTCGCCAGTTATGTTAAAGGACCATATAATAGAGGGCGACCCTATTGCCATCAACCAGGCACAAATCCAGACTCCGTGGCTGCTACTACTGAGCCTATTAGTGCACCAACATTTCGCCAGTTATGTTAAAGGACCATATAATAGAGGGCGACCCTATTGCCATCAACCAGGCACAAATCCAGACTCCGTGGCTGCCACTACTGTGCATATTAGTGCACCCACATTTCGCCAGTTATGTTAAAGGACCATATAATAGAGGGCGACCCTATTGCCATCAACCAGGCACAAATCCAGACTCCGTGGCTTCTACTACAAATATTTGTGTGACCTATAGAGGTTTTTGGTCTGACACCAAAGATTCAGTAGTGTTTATTAGGATGAGGCTATGTCTAAAAATCAATGTTTTAAGAAAGTCGGGAATAAATGACGAACAGCAATAAGCTCTTGACAAAAATATTTGGAAAACATTGCTCATTTCAACCGTCTTCATACATTTTTCATCACCATGAAACATTAAATTAATTGTTCACTGTTGCTGACACGTCCCATTTATTGTAATCCTCACTTTTGATGTTGTAATTTTGTATTTCAAAGCATACTCACAATATCATAAATTCATAATCATCTTAACACTTTTGCTGCGAAAGAGAACTGGTGAAATAACTTCATAAGAAAATGGGCTCAGGGTAGTGTTAAAGACAAAAAACGCTAACAAAAACTTGGTAAACGTGTCTAGCCGACCGCGACCACGGGCTCGAGACTTGATTTTGGTTGCCGCTTTCTGAAATGAAAAAATAAACACATACAAACTGGAAAGGACATCACCGACGCACAAACGTCTACGTCTACCTATATCATTCTGAACCATACATAGAAATTTTTCATCGGTATTTTTTTTTAAATCTGCTGTTCCATACGTTTTGACCGTGTAGGTAACAGCAGATTTTTTTTTAAATATCGACGAAAGATTTTTATGCGGTCCGGAATGATGTACAGAATAAGTGGTAAGCTTTTGTGCGACCGTATCCGTTCCATTCTGTATATTTTTCTACCTTTTTTTTACATAGTGGCCCCTGGACAAGTCCCGGGCGTGTCTTTCGCAGCGATCGTGTCCCACCATATCAGCTAGTTACCTGACAGACTCTGTAAATCGTCATGCAGGCAATCTGTGTATTCCAGATGCTGTTGTTTCTTCAAGCGCAAAAAGAAGAAGTGCGCGGCCCGGGCCGGCAAGTGACGCGAGTGCACGTGACCCGCCCCCCCCGCACGCCCGCAGCCCGCACGCACAGATCGTACGCCCGCATATAGCCGCAAGTCCCCACACGTTACACCCAGTTGCTCCCGTTACATTGTCTATACGTACCTGTATTATACAGCAATGTACTTACTTACTGTACCTATACCTAGGTGGCTAGGTCATTCGTTTCAGGACCGTTTTTTGATGGTATGGAATTTAGTGACAGTTAAAATTCACTCCTAAATACGTTACGTTGAATGCCTAAAATACGCCTAGCGTGTGCGGCCGGTACGCGCTAGGCGTATTTCTTCTAACGCGGTAAGTAACTCGCTAGACTAAGATAAGTTATTGAACTTTCGAGGGAAAACTTTTAAAGGCTAAGTAATAAGCCATAAATTGAGATTAATTAAGACTCGTGTTATCGGTTACTAAATTATAGTGACGACGCAAAGAGAGCGATTAAAATAATCTAGAACATTCTTTGGTGATTGACATATTTTTGTTATATAGTGTAATTGTTAACAGAAGTTTTAAGGCAATAAAAAGAGAGATAGTTGATGCGTTGTTATTAGTTGTAAAGTTAATATATACTTGCGTCGCACTATAATTTAACCGAAATAAATCGAGCAACTGGGTTTAAATGTATGAAAAATATATTGCCGATTTATTTTAACAATCGTATGCTACCCGATCCTCAATTATCAGAATTTTTATTCAATATAATTTTAGATTTTGTAATTTTGAGTAATCCATAATGCTAACTCATTATACGAAGCTATCATAAGTTTTAGTTTCATTTTGACCTTACGCGTAACAAAGGTGCATAAAAATGTATTGAGTGGTTGGCAATCATATATTTCAGAATATAGTAACTATACAAAACGTTATACCCGTATGTACCAGTTATATACCTTTATTAAGTTAATTGTTAATAAATAGAGAACACTTCCATTTAGAAACTCGATGCATTGAATAACAAACATTCATACAATTTTCTGTTGTCACTACTATTGACATTGTTTAAGAAATAGTACTCGTCAACAGAGTAAATACTAAAATGCGGTCATAGGACATTACTAGGAAATGGATAGTTTGTGTTAGTTTTCAGAACTTAGATAAATCGTACATTCTAACGGAATGTCCGAGTTGGGTCATTCTGCTGAGCTGTCGCTGAATTTTCGATGTTGTGTTCTTTCTGTAGTTTTGAACTAAGACATTTCGCCTTTCTGTCAGGTTGTTAAAACTGATGTCAATTTAATAGCAGTTTATTGCTTCCGAGCAACCTTATGTTTTACAGCGATTTAGATGAAGTGTGGTTCACTGCATCCAAATCACTGTACAACAAGGATTCCCACTTGATCGTACTGTTAAAACGGGCGTTTAATAATAGCAATAAGTTTGAATTCTAAGCCGTGTGCGGTCGGCAGAATGTTTATTTTTGTGTTCCCGTCCGTAGTGAATTACGTTTAATTTTCACCAAAACTTGTAAATTGTATGTTATATTACTGAGACGTGAGATTTATTTTACCTCATCGACATCACTTGCATTAATACGTTCATGGCCACTCACTCGCATCGACGATGTCCATTCCATTCCAGCACATATAGTTCGAACAAATCCATAGATTTGTACATTAGGTCGTTCCTTCATGATTCATCAACACCCCGTAGTTTAACAAACACTTACCGAGTAGTTGTATATCGCTTTGTTCCGTCATTAATGAAGCAGTGAAATATTATTTTTGTACGTTGTTTGCGTTCATTACTATTGTGGTTGTCTAGATATTTGAGTAGTGGATAAACAGCCAATAATGTGACTTTATAATAAGTTTTGTGTGTTGATGAAGATCGTCTTTCGTCCGCTGTGGGTTGAATGTCGCGCACTCTCGTCCTTCTGTACCGCGTAGGTTGTGATTCTTGATTTGACTTGATGATCAATAAGTGTGTATTGATGAAGTATTATATGTTACGGCTGCGTTGCAAACTGATACTCTTCGGAACTTCGTTTTTCTTGAATACAATATTCTTCCTAGTTTTAATTTTATCTATTGCTACAGCTTTGTGCTGCTGAACTGTCTCATTCGTCGTGTAAGGCCCGAGTGGGGTTCATTCAACCTACGGCTTGTATGAGTACTTTAGATTTAACTTTATTTAGTCATTGTTTACCTAAGTTCGATTTGTATGAAAACGAATATAATAATATTTAAAATTGGCTCCGTTCCTATAGTGACGCCACATAATTTCCTATCTTTATTTATATCTATTATTATAGTTTTTTAAGAGATAACCAGAAATTTATTAAAGTAAGAGATAAAGTGTAAGTAACGATTTACTTTTTCAATACATGCTTTTGTGACAAACATGACCATATTGACGATTGGTTAATTCGATAAATGTTATTATTAAGTGTGCAATAATTTATATAGAAAATCAATACAATAGTGTTAAAACGTAATTTGTTTCAATCGGTGTACCCCGTCGAGTCCCGAGTGTAGTGGCTCTATATTCCTACAAGACTGAATGAAACATTTCACCTTGTGTACAAACACGTGGCTCTGGGCTCTTGTCAATTTGTATTATTGCGATTCACTTTTGTTTGATTGTAAGTCTTACGACGGAAGTATATCATTTTTTGAATAGACTAATTGATACTTGTAATGAAGTCAGTGGGAGTGTTATCGGTGATGACGCTGCAGCTTCGGTCGCTCGCGGGTGGCCATTCCAAGGCGTTGGTCGGTTCGGTGCGCGGATTGTTTAGTCATTTGTTGTAGTTGTCACGGCGGCCGGGGCTGCAGGCCTAGAGAACAGGCTTCCTGTATCACAACGGTGATTTATTTTTAGGAGTCGAAATGCGACGAGACTGAGATCAGGTAGCGCGCGTCCCTTACCGCCGCCACGTGGAGCCGACAGACTATCACTTGTTAAATATTATATACGATGTCTACGTCACGAGATCATGTGGCCACACTAGGGCGGTCGCTAACATGATTGTGTATAAATTGTACAGCTTTAAAAAAAAACATTTGTATATTTTTGCTTGGACTGGAAGCGGCAAGGTTTCGACAAGCGTGATTTGCATAGGAGTAAGATATTGTAGGTGTCATGGCTACCAGCGCAATGTCGCAACAATATACCGAATTGTTTTCATGTAATCGTGCTCTGATATAATACTATAGGTACATATTTTATACCAAAAGTAAGATGTGACATTGCGCTGGTCATACTGACATCGTCGTAAGGTATTTTGAATTAGTCACGGATATGTAGTCATCACAAAATTGTATCCAATGCATTAGAAGTTATTCATTTGGCTAAGTACGTTTGAAGTGTTTTATAACATTAAAAAATAAACATCTTGTTATGTCGTTTTCATATTTTTTAGAAAAGTATAGTTAATGCGAATATTGTCGATATGTAAAAGGAAATTTTTAAATCAATTCTTTAAATAATGGTTTTTGATAAATTATTGTAAACAAATTGAAGTATTCTTCTCGTTAAATGGATCGTTAATACTTATCGTACAACCATTGCAGTATAATCGAGTGTAAAAAACCTTTTAAGTCGAATTACATGATTAATACCATAATTGTACCTAATTGTTACTTTCTATTTGCTAGATAGAATAATCAAATTAGATTGGGTATTAAAATCGAAGTGGAGATGTGTGGTCTGCAGATGTGAACGAACGAGCTCTTCGTGTGTGTATAGTGAATGTTTTAAGTAACTAAATTGTTGAGTAAACAGAAGTACGTTGTGCGCCATGAGGTGGACAGTAACGGACGACGTTTCATGTCGCCGTATCATTGCTGGGAGCATTGTAAATTATCACGTTATGGTACGTCGAGGTGTCAAGTGTGAACTGTCGCCGATTGCTTGAACATTCACAACTACTATCGTGACTAAAACGTATTCAAGAATAATAAATAACTACGTTATAATGCACATTTTATTTTTATTTTATTGCATTCTTCGACTTAAATTTCTGCTATGTAAAAATTAAACATAACATGATTATTTATTATGAAGGCTGCACCAAAAACGTAGGTAGGTGTGTCAGCGACGCGAGTCTGGCGCCCTGGCCCTTCAGCTCTCGTGGGTAATCACTTGTAGTTAATTTAATTTTAAAATTTTCGCTTACTAAGTAAGTCATGTTCAGTCGGCTTGTGGACGCACGAGGAAGATATATGAATTGTAGTTATTAACTTTTATGTATTATACATGCTTTTCCAACAGAATTAAATGTAAAAGTAAGTATAAAAAATAAAAATCATATTCATAGAAACAATTCTGTGTTTATTTTTCTGTAAGATGGTAAATATGGGATATGTATTCAGTTAATGTCACAAACCTTGTTCGAAATTACGAAAATATTTGTTAATTCATAATTAAATAAAGCTTATTATAAGATAATCGTTTTATTTTTTTTCTGTTTTAACCGTTTATAGTCTATTTGAAAATGCACACCGTATCGATTGTGTATCAATTTTATTGTAGAGGTCGACCGCTGCGAAGGTGCTGTGACGATTCATGTTTGCGGGGCAAACGTGACCAGAGAAATTGCACAAAACAGAGAGGTTTGGAAGGAGAAAGGTGACGCCTTTGCCCAGCTGTGGTACACAGTATAGGCTATAAAAGTAAAACAAGTGGTCAATACGTTTAGTGCCATTTATACTGCATACAAAATTCCCAATATAGCCAGAGCTACTAAAGCGCCCAATACGGAATCAGATTGATCTCTAGTAGGACCTACAAGGAGAAATAGGAAAAAAATAATGAGACACACAAGTTCTCCCCATCATTGCGATCTTTTTTTGTTCTAGACCATACCTTCTTCCTTTGTTTATTTCAAGAGCTATAGAAAGTTCATTTGATCTAGCATTTGGACTATACCGTACTAATTGAACTCATTATAATTATCTTCTAAACTAAGACCCGATTAAATCTGTGACTTGGCGACAAAATATGGGAGAAAACAGATCTTCGCTAGGTGCCCTAGTTTTTGAGATCTAAATGTCGCCAAGCTGGGGAGGCTGTCCAGATCGGCCACCTATATTTTCACCTTATATCTTTTGAACCAGTGACTGACATGTGTAAGCAAGAAGAGTCCAAAAAATTCCGAGCTCGCTTTTGCTCTCTTGGTAATTTGAAACTTGTTTATGTAAGTGCATGAATTGACAAAGAAACTGCGAGAATAGTGAAAACAAACCTAACGTCTAACCAATTCGAAACGGGTCGCGTTCGAAGTCGCTTCGCTCGCAGACTGCTCTTTCGACCAACCGAACGTGGTATTGATCTAGATTGCCTACAACAATAATTATAGTTAGTACAATAAAACAGGGTGGTGTTTTGGTTAAGAAACTGGTTCGGTTCGTGGTAAGTAGGTACAGTAAAAAACTTAAAAAAAAATAAAAATGTAGTTTTTTTTTCTTCAATTTCTAAATGTTATGGTTTCTTTGCTTTGATTTTTGATACTATAGTTTCGAACTTATTTTATTGGCATTCCAAAAATCCCAAGTTCAATAGCGCAGCCGACGTATAGGTAGTTATATTTCGCACTTCCTTAATATAGGTTTTAATTGGTGTCGATTCTGTTGTGCACACACTAAACTAAAAGGCAGTGCGAGAAAAGGACGGCTATAGCTATGAACTAAGTTAGAGATGTCAAACTAGTTTATGCCTTGCGCTAAACCGTGGTTTTAGTCGACATGTTTTTACGTGCACCCTTCATTTGTATAGAAATATTAGTTCCAACTAAATTTGACAGTTCTAAATTACGTCCGTCTCTTTCTCGTTTTATTAGACAGAAAAAAAGAGCAATAGCCTAAATTAAGTTTAGTTTGTGCACAACAGAATCGACACCATTGTAACTTTTTTTTTTGTTTTTCGCAATCTCTCAAAGGAGGGGGCTGCAAGGGCAGAAGGGCACCACACGTCCACACCTACCATCTCAGTGCCCCGAGTTATAATTACCTGCTTGTTGTGGTGCGTTCTGCTGAACAAACGAGGCTCTGACGACTGAAAAATGGTGGTATAGGTACCTGCCGTATAACAATTTGTAAAGAAATGTTCGCAGCTAAATAGCGCAGCCAGTGACGGGCAGCGTCACTAGTGCGTGAAGTTATGATCTGCAAGCCACAATCAACCACGGCCCTTTGTTCCCGGCGGCCTTCCTGATTTTGGCGGTGGTGGTCACGGTTACGGCAAGGTAAAGAATGCGAAGAATCCCCGGGATACGAATGACCGTCAAACCCAACTGACCTTTTCTACTTAGGTACAATAGACGCACGTTACGGCTCGGACAAACATCTAGTGCAGCTTGAGCTAAGACTTGATAAAAAACCGACACTACGGGTACTACCGTACCATTATCTAAACGCACAAAATTTTAATACGAAATAGTACGACTACGTTTGAAGAGTTGTTATACTTTAAAAACTGTAATTTCAATAAATAGGTAAATGTTTATTATTTTTATATCAGAAAAGTTTAAGCCTTTTATCGATACTTCATGTCTTAAAATGATATTTTTCTTCAGGCGCTTTTCAGTGTGTGTTCAGTTTATGATCGCGCTATGTGTTTTTCATCAAATGAATAGTGGTCCCGTCATTTTGATATCAAAATAGCGGGACCACTCTCTTGTAGAATATTTTAAAATTAAATGGGTGTAGAATTTTTCTACGGAAGTATGAAATAGTCGAAATATTGTATTATATCCTATTCACATGATATTCGCAAAACCTGGCGTGGTCCCGTCATCTTGACGTTCATCATTTTTCCATGCTCCTATCCTTCTGTCACCGTCATTTGCTAGAGCGCTGCCGAGGGCATCGCCGATGCCGCCGCTTGCTATAGCATTCCTGTTCCGTTTGCAAATTACGGTTCTGAGCTTTAGTGATAGGCATCCTGAGTGTTCATTCAAAGTGTAGTGGGGGTGATTTAAAAACGAATATTCTTACACAATTTATTCGAACCAGCATTCTCATTGTAGTCCAATTTGTTTAAACTCTTAAATGGTAAGTAGGTAAAACGAGCTATAACTAATGCAAATGAAGTACTTAAAATAAAATTCTAGCTAAAACTGACACGTCAGTTACTAATATAATTGCACCAAGTCGTAACAGAGAAAATGCTTAGTAAATAACTTATACTAAACTCCTAAAGTATGATTCGTAAATAAAAATATATCTTGATTTAATTATATATTAATTTTGATTTTCTCAAATAAATACTCAACATCTTTCATTCCCAGAAACGTTACATATAACCGTACTTTACGTCTAAATAATACTTAAAACTAAATAAAATCATTCATAGCGTTCTCACTAACATTAACAGAATTATTATGTATAAACTAGAGGCTAATTCCAAGGGTAGTTAGCCATGACTCCAAACATTAAGTCGGCACATCACGGTCAAATAAACGCACACAGTCAAACCCGGACCAACTACGCGCGAGGAATAATTTCATTGAAACTATATAATCGTAAAAAATACATTCTGTGTAAAATAATAGTAAAATAGTTATCTGAAAGGAAACAACAAGGAATTATAAAGGAATAGAAATATAGTATCTGTGCTAAACTAGAACTCATTTAACGTGCCGTTGACTACGAAACTCTTAACTTCAGTGGTATTTCTGGACTCGTAGTCGGAAATCTCCTCGATGACTAAGTCGTCGGTCTTCACGGGTATGGGGGGTAATAAATCCAGTAGTTCTCCGAGTTTGCGGCCGGTTGATATCAGTGTGTTGGTGAGGAAGCCTTTGTCGTTAATGTTCATGTCGCTATCGTCTTCTGTTTTGAACTTTTTATAGAAGTGTTCGTAGTTCTCCTCTTTGACGATAGGCGGCATGTATGCGCCGTCGTTGTAGTCCAGTTCGTGCTTTTTCATGCGTTTCTTGAGGTTCGGGGGCCAGTCCTCATCGATGGGCAGGTCCACGTACCCGCCGGCGAGCACCTTGTGCGTTTCCGTGCTCTTCACGACCTGGTAGTCATGGTCGGAGTGAGGACGGTTGAACGTGATCAGTTCATCCATGTTAAACTCCCCATCGTCTATTACTGTCTCGTCGAGCGCCATTTCTGTTGAAAAAACGGAAACGTTTAGAAACTTTTTTCTAAGAAATCAGCAAAAAGAATATTTAATTCAAGTTGAGACAGTTTTTTGCTATGTACCTAACTTTCAAAAGTGCATCGCGTTACATAAACATTTAATTTAAACTCAAAAGTAGTGCAGCCGATTATACATGGTTTGCGAAACGATGTAATGAGAAAGTTGATTCGTGAATTCGACCATAACGAGCATCAAAATTTACGTAAAATGGATTGAAGATAAAAATGTTATATAACTTGTAAATTGTAATAAACGGTTGTCAAGCACGAAAAAAGTTGTACTTTCAAGTCGCTTGAAATATAGTACCGTATTGCTTGACCTTAGTCACGATTGAGATATATGTTTAATATTGCTATCTATACGACATAGAAAGCGATAATTCTTATCTTTCAGTCGCGGTCCAATTATAAAAACAAGGTGCCCAATTTCTTTTTATAGACAGAGGACACTTATCATTTTATTTGCAGAGGAGTTAGTGACTGGCCGTTAAAACTAGAATTATTTTTAGTTATGTGGGTTAACTAATTTTGTATTGTGTTTTTGTAAATCCTGTTTGTAAACGTCAAATTGTTTGTTACACACGGTTTGACCCACTAATGAGATGTGAGATAAACTAGATTATTGCGTATTGAGTTCAGTCGTGAAAAACTAAATTATTATTATGTAATCAAAATTAATGAGCTACCACTACTTATTAACAAAGTTCACGACCGCATGTCTGCCTCTATCTTTCGGTTAGTCCCAGTTACTGGGTTATTTTGATACGGTTAAGCGTGTTTTGCAACTGACAAGTAATCGCACTTACGTTGTGTAAATATTAAGATAATATCGGTCCAGGAAATAGATTTCTGATGTTAATATCACTCATAGATAGAACAACAGGTTATTATGTCAAGAATTGGATTAATACATAGCTGATATTCTCTCCAGATTTTGATTCGTTTCAAAATAACGAACTTATATTGCATCACTTTTCAATAAATCCACAAAGACGACGACAGTAGACAGGCAGTAAATACCTTAAGATTACCATTACCGCTTAGCAACTGCCGCTTTATAAGTGCCAAACGGGAAATAAAACATTCTAAAGCAAGTCAGATAGAACTGACCACTGGGCAGACGACCCCACCAAATTTTGCCATAGGCTTAAAATAAAAATCAGGAGGTACTCACTATTGGAAGCTGAGAGAAGCGCTCTAGTAACAGCGGGCGAGTTAGCGGGCGTGTCAGACGCGCGCGGCCTGATCTCCTCGCGCATGGACGGCAGCGCCACCAGCGCGACCGACAGCAGCAACACGAGCAGGCAGGTGGCTGGCTGCGCCGACTTGTTTGTGGAGCCACCTGAGACGCCTGTTAGGACGTTCTGTAAAGGAGAAGAGGTTTAGCACATAACATAACTTCACGATTATATTCCTTAGGTGGTTGGTAGAGGTGTACATGTTTAAGTATGGGATTTAAAATAGGTTTTTGAGGAACCACGGATAAAACAGACCGAAGTGTAAAGGTGCAGCATTTCCCGCATTACACCAACTCGATCGAGTTCAATGTAGCCTGGAATGGCCCAATAACGGGACACACAATATGCTAGTTTCAAATAAATTGCAAAGCTATATAGTCCGTCAGTTAGAGTATTGGAAAATAATGGACACGTATTTTTTATTTTTGTAAATCAATGAATATTGACAAAGTTAGAACGCATCAAAACTCTGGAGTAGGGACTCGTGACATCGCAACGCACTAAAAGTGCAAAAAGCATGGCGTGACGTATTGAGAATTTTAAAGTACACAGACACAAGCCTAATAATGCCATAGCATAATAGATTAATAGATACGAGTGCCAAGCCGTCAATACTAGTTTATTAGAAATAAAGTCTTCTCACTGTGTAACGGAGAGAGCTGTTACTGAACTATCATACACAATTATAATGCTAATATTTCACTGTATTTTTTTAAAATAATTAATGCTATACAAATATTATCTTTGATATATTAGCTAGGTATCATCAGCATGGGTTCTTCCTACTAAGTTCGCAATTGACATGAGTCAATGACACTGTAAAATCAGTGTTTTACATAAAGCAATCGGCTATCTGACTACTGTAAATATAGCACACACTGCTTAATGCAATTATTATCGTTTATTAAGCATAAACGCTGCTCAGTGTCTAGCGATGTTTCGATACAACGAGCCATTGATTGTCAATACTGCAGATATTGCAATCATTAGTAGAACTGCCTCAACAAGACCATGATTGCAGGCAATTGGCTATTAATAGTCATTATTGAACTACTGATTATAGATACACAGTGGAATAGTAACTGACCTAAATATGAATAAACTAATTAGTTTATTTATTAATATGTATGAGGTATGCGGGGTATCACGTTACGCGTTGGGATGTAATGCAATATTAAAAATATCAGGATAATTGTCCACATCAGAGGAGTATATCCTCATTTTGAAGTCCCATGCAATTACAAGTTTACTTCCATAACCGAACTACGAGTCTACACTCCTGGCAAAAGCGAAAACAGATGAAGAGACAGTTTATCCGTGATCATGGCGCTTGCAACAGCCGGAAATATCGGGAACTCATAACAAATATGAAGTATGGTACAATACAGTTTTTAGTGTTAATGATAACGAGAAGAACTCTGATATTTCATATAATGATGTACAGATTTTTTACTACTGCAATTATAGTCAAATTAGCAACATAAAAGTCGGCACTACATTAGAAACCAGTTTTAAATTGCTAAACGCTCTACTGTATATTATTTAGAGCATAATTTTACTTGTCACAAGGATTGACAAATGACAATCATCGCTAGAACTTTCGACGAACTAGTTATGCCATTCAAATAGGTATATAGTAATCGGTCAACGAGATATGGGATTAAAAATGGCGGCGTTACCATTGTTATCGATATTTCCCTCTCGCTCGCACAAATATTTGAGAGTGAAAGGCGAATATTGACATTTCTAACGCCATTGTTTAAGCTAATGTGTGTGTATGACTTCTGCGTATGGCTTTTATCTGTAATTCGCAACAATTAGTCGTTTAGCTTTTACATCGCTATCTTTACTGAAATTCAGTCTTCATCATAAGTGGCAGTGGGTAAGGCACATTGCTCGCAGAACGGTTGGCTGATGGGGTCGAAAAGTTCTGGAGTGGCGAACGCGAACCAGAAGACGTTACGTTGGAAGGCCTCCCACTAGGATCAGCCTTTCCCAAAGTGGGCGATAACGCCCCCTTGTGGGCGCTGCAGGCCTAAAGGGGGGCAGTAAGAGACCCAGAAAAAAATGGGGGCGTTGTGTAGAGGCTTAGGGGGCGATTTGTAATTTCATCTAGGACTCCTAAACACCGACTGAGCTCTCGGCTCTCGACTACAACTTGTGAACAGCATCAGATTCATCCGTCACATTAGTTTTTATATTAGAATCCATTATGTTTGTTTTATTTTGAAAAAAAGATACTCTGAATACTATAAAGTTGCGTTTCAATAATCATTCTCATTGGCAGGTGTAGCCTGTAAGAGTTAACTTGAGACCTGAGCGCCGTTGTGTACTACCCACTGCGCTCAGGTCTCAGGTCTCAAGTTATTTTTGTTAGAGTAAGAGCCTCGTTTAGAATGAATGTGTAATCTCCGCTAATATAGCTCACAAAAATTAATTTAATTTGAAGTTTGGTTTTTAAGTAGGTGCAAAATGGGGGCGCTAAAAAATAATTTACTCTCAAAGTGGGTAGTAGACAAAATAAGTTTGGGAACCCCTGCACTAGGTGGACCGATGTCCTGGTGAAGGTTGTGGGGATCCGCTGGATGCGAGTCGCACGGGACCGGTCAATATAGCGACACTTGGGGGAGGCCTATGTCCATCAGTGGACGTCTTTCGGCTAAGTTGATGGTGATGAATGATGAGTCTTAATCATTATCATCACCCACAGCCCGACTCCATCCACTCCTGGGTATAAGCCTCTCTTTGGTTAAATTCAGTATTACTACTAAAACTCCATCCTGTTGAAAATGTTATCTGCTTAATACAGAACTTCCAATTACAGCTTTATTTAACGGACACATCGTAAACCGCCATAATAACAGGACATAAATGGTCAGTTTATTAGAAGATACGAAAAAACTGTGGTTAACGTCCTCACGCTCGTCATCGACAGGGAATGCTTCATTAATAGGCTTATTATCACGGTTTTGCTCAAATAAGCAACCGGCTGCCGGGCGGTAAAACCGAATATGTAGAAGTTTATCCGCACCAACCACACAACACAGCATGTTACTAAACCGAGTATTCTGCAAAGGTATTGATGCCGAGCGGTACGAACTGAATTTATGGAGTAATTGGTTCGGGTCGGGTTTTGTTGTTCAACAAATACTGCCAAATGCAAACTATGGCCCGAACAAGGCACTTTAGTCATCTATAAATAAATTCACTTAAAATCTATAAATAGTTGTTATTTACCTGTAATCTCTTCAGTTGAGCAGTCAGAGATTGGTTCTGTGATTGCAGAATCTTTATCCTCCTTATAAGAGTCTGGTTTTCTGCTGTACACTGTTTTACTCTGAAACAATGGATTAAATTGTGTTATTTCCTTATGTTTCAAAGGCAAATGACGAGGTTGGTTAAATATACCTTAGTCTAAAGCATAAATCATCATGCGTTGTCTGTCATAAATCTCTGCGGGCATAAACAAGATCTTGCCTGCAGTTTCACCTACTTGAAGGTCTGAAATTATCCCATGGGAACATACCAGGATAAAGATTATATTGTACTTATGTTCTAACTCAGATCATGGTCTAAGTGTGTGTCAAATTTCATTCGTCGAATCATATCGAAATTCTTTTAATCGAAAAGTAGTGAAAAGGTGACAGACAAACAGCGTTTCTTTATTATCTGGCGCCCGGCGCTTTGCCCGCGTAGATATCGGTAATTGACCCACAAGAAAAAAAAGTACCCATCTGAGTAGTATGTATTAATCCTGGTTATAAGTCTTTCATCCACATCCGTTCAGTAGTTTTTGCGGGAAAGAGTAACAAAGATCCTGCCTCACAAACTTTCGCATTAATATTAGCATTTTCGACGGCATGTAAAGCCAAGTCAGAGGCCCATAGGCGGCATAAAAACACTGACCCTTCTAAGCACTTAAAATAAGAAGAATGTGTAGAAGTAAACATAGACTGCTATTACGAGGGCGACACTGAAAGTTTTTAGAACTGGCCACTTGTAAACGATATAATAAAATAGTTCAAATTTTGAAAATGGAACTCTTTGCCAATGTTATTGTGTATGTATTTTATTCATTTGTCATTTGTTTACGATTTGGCGGCAAATTGAAAATTGTCTGTCACGTCAGCATGAATTTAACGCGAGAAAATTTTCGAACAATGATTTTTTATGACTTTCGATGTCATTTAAGTCAACAAGAAAGTTATGATAGACTTCGATTGGCCTTTCACGATGAAGCCCCATCTCGTTCCACTGTTTACAACTGGTTTAATGAGTTTAAACGTGGTCGCACTAATCTCACCGATGATCTGCGTGAGGAACGGCCTTCTACGGAGACGATTGAAGATAACATCAGTGTTGTGCAGCGTATGATAGAGACTGACAAAGACTTATCAGCAGATTCGGACAAGCTTAAGGCATCGGTATGAGTCAAGTGCACAAAATCCTCCAAGAACATTTAGGGGTCAGGAAGCTTTGTGCCCGGTGGATACCTGATAATTTGATAGAGGCCCAAAAACTCCGTCGTGTTCTTGGTGTCGTGAAATGGTTCAAAGATTTAACGGAGGTGACGGGTGGGGGTGGTGCCGGGTGACGAATGCTAGATTTATTGTTACTAAGAGACAGTCTGCTGTCTGGGTGTTTCCTTCCGAGGAGTTGCCAACTAAAGTAAAGAGATGTCGAAGCGCAGGAAAAAAGATGGTGGCTTCGTTCTTCGGAAGGACAGGTCATTACGCAACAATTGTTTTAGAGGATCGAAAAACAGTTACTGCATAGTGGTACACTAACAATTGTTTGCCACTTGTCTTGGAAAAAGTTAGGGAGAAACGACCTCGCAGTAGGATCCTCCTTCACCACGACAACGCCTCGTCGCACACCGCCAAGTAAACAATCGACTACTTGGCGACGTCAGCCATGGAATTACTGGGTCACCGTCCCTATAGCCCCGACCTCGCACCTTGCGATTTTTATTTATTTCCGAAAATAAAAGAATAACTTCGAGGAAAACGTTTTTTGGACGCCGAGGAAGCAGTCGCTGCATTTCAAAATGCCGTCGAAGAGACCCCTAAAGACGAGTGGGCAGTGCTAGTGGTTCCATCGGATGCAGCGTTGTATTGATGTAAATGGACGCTATTTTGTAAAGATATAATAAAACAAATAACTTTCTAGTTCGTTCAGTTTTTGATTTTCTAAGAACTTTCAGTGTCCCTCGTAGATGGTATTATTATTATGAATAAAATGTGTATTATTAAAGTCAAGTTCTTACATTCAAAGGGGTCGATTTCACAGCTAGGTAAATACATTATTCATACTAAAGATAGAGTATATAGACAGACATCACTGTATTGTAAATTTAACATCTGAATAACCAATAACCTGTATTATTCGGAATGTATTTGTCTCAAGGACTTTGGCAATAATGTTGAATGTCCGTTGCTAGCGGCATAAAAAGGCTTTTTAAATACTTTTTAGGTAGATAACTACTGCCTTCCGTGTTGCATGATTTTTCGCAATTTCCCGTTGCAGTCTTCTATATGTATAGCGTGCGGTATATTGCTTCATAGAAATTAAAATTGATTTATAAATACAAATTGTATCTCCCGCGGACATCTTTGAAAGCGTTAAACTAATAAAAAAACCTTCAAATTATATCTTATCTAATCAAGTTAATAGATACCGGACTTATTTATAGACCAGACATTGGAAATCTACCGAATAAAAAATATTTATTTGTTATGTGCTAATTGCGCGACTTTGGTAGATAATCTCTTGTTTACCCTTTAGCCTATGCTGTTCTTCTGCTGGGCATAGGTCTCCCTCAGATATTTCCTAAGTAAATTCGAGGTCTTTAATGATATCTTAATTTATTTGGCAATAAAATAATGATAAGTTCTGCAAGGTTGATTACGGCGATACCTAGTCTTATATAAATTAGCTTATAAATAAACATTAATAACATCAAGCAAGCAAGGGTTAAGCAGAGGTGTACCTTATAGTACAGTATTACATAGTTTTTGTAAGTCCCATGTAATAGGGGCGAGCCTATTGCCATCAACCGGGTACAAATCTAGACTCTGTGGCTGCTGCTGAGGATTCCTGATAGAAAAACCCAATAACACTTCACCTGACCGGGGAATCGAACTCTGGATCTCGAATCATGCTCAGCAGTCGCGCCTACGACCACTATACCATCCAGGCAGTCAATGGGGGATATCGTGCATGAATTCGCCGCTAGAGGCGTTCGTGTAGACTAAGGTCTTCCGAAATGTCAGATGTCATACAGTGTATATACTAATACTCACGATTGTGTTCTAGACTGAGCCATTCTTGATTAATTATGACTTGAAGAATTAATGAAATCAAATTAATAGTAGTCAGTTAATTAATACTTAGATTATTATATACCTGTCCTCAAGTCCGTCAACATACTCCTTCTTCCTTTTACGGGAGTCTTGCGCAGAGATCTTATTCCTGATCTTTCGACGGATCCTCTTCAGTTCCCTCTCTTCGTGTTTTGTAAGTGGATAGCTCGTCGGTAGTGTGATGCCTTCCTTCGCCAGCAGTCGTCGTTCCTCGGTTGTTAGAACGAGACGGGGATATCCATTCTTGCCGTCGGGAACCGGGTCTTTGTGATCGTCGTCGTCATCGCTGCGTTCGCTGCCTGAGTCATCTGTATGAGGAAAATGTAAGGTAAAATTATATCTGTTGTTCCTAAGCTATAATATACTGAAACTGTTGAAGTAAGTAGCCAATGTAACTACACTTGGCCAACGCATTGACGATTAATCGTAATAATATTGCAGATATGAATATGCAACTGCCATTTACTGAGTTAAAAAAAAGAAGACAAACCAGTCATTACTTGCAAAAAGGTTTTACTTGAATAAGGTTTCGAAACATAATTTTACATGAATGGATCTTATTTGGAAGTAGCCTTGGCCTCATTACAAAGTTCTGGTGCCTTTTGAAGAGTAAACGAACTAAAAGTTAAAGTCTATCTATCAATTAAAGGCAACAGTACAAACTTTCGTTGGAGATTCATTAGATAGTTATTTTCGTACGACAGTATTAAGAAAGTAAATATTTAACGAGTCAAATGACCAGACCGACCGGTTCGTTACGTTATGTCACCATGTCCGTACAATTGCTACCAATCAACCACAACGAGGTGACCGAAAAATTTACTAAATGAACTGTATTTGGTCGCAATTTCGTTTGCGACATCTTCACAAATGGGCCTGCATTTCAGAGGAGACAATTTCACGCAATGGTAGCAAATAATGAACTAGAATATCTAGATCGTTTCCTAGTCAAAGATGAACCCACGTATTTTGAGCTCTGATAAAAAACGCTTCTTTTTCGTGTAGAAATAATGAACTAGAATATCTAGAATTCTAGATAGTTTCCTAGTCAAAGATGAACCCACGTATTTTGAGCTCTGATAAAAAATATCGCTTCTTTTTCGTGTAGTAAGTGGCGTCAGTTTTAATGGCGCCCATGGGCCTCTGACTTGGCTTTACATGCTGTCGAGAAAATATATCTCTCAGGTATGTTTGGTTTCATCACGACGAAAAAATAACGCTTGTGAAATGACGGAACAGTGAACTGAAATATCTATTAGGTTTCTTAGCTTTTTTGCGATGTATCATTTGAACTATATGCATATTAGCATAATCAGCCTACGAAGTTCCTATTGCGGGCCATTATACACTATGCGGGCTCAGTATGGGTAGATAAATTTTCTGTCTGTTTGTTCTACGCCATGCCTGTTTTCTCACGAAGAAGGTATCTTAAAAAATAATCATAAACCTAAATAATTAAATGACACTCACCGTTATTCCCGCTGTGGTCATAATCATAGTCCCTAGCTTCAACCTTCAAATCATGCAATTTGCTCTGAGACAGCAAATTCGCGGCCGCCAGCTTAATATTCGAAGCGTTCTTCAAATCCGCAGCATTAATGATCTTGATCGATTTGAGATCTTTCATGTCTTTTATCGTGACTGGTAGAAGGATGGATCGAGGGTTACCAGCCATGGGAGCTACGCGAATTACTCGCCGTTGAGGAGCCACGCTTTCAACCGGCTTCGAGTAGACCTTCGTTTGTGGGTTTAGAACATGAATATTGGCGACTTTGACGGGTTTCTGGGGCTGTGCCTTTACAACCAGTTGCGGTTTCGGTGTGGTAGTTGAACCAACTGGTATCCTGATAGTTGGCTTCTGGAGTTTTGGTTGCACAGCCACTTGTGGAGTTAGCGATAGACGCCGCTTTCTGTTGCCTTTACCTAGGAGCAAGATTCCTTGTTATTGTATTGAAAATGAAGTTTTAATCTGTAGGTACTAATATTATATAGAGGTCAAATTTGTTTATATGTAGGGGATAATAAGAACTACTGATCCGATTCCGAAAATTCTTTCACTTTTCACAGAGTGTTTTAGGCTAAATTTAGGCTAAGGTTAAATTTTCCCGTGAGTACATTACGTTCATAACGGGAGCGATGCCGCGAGCAAAAGCTAGTTTATGATAAATTCTGACAATATCATTTGTACTAATTGCATCAGACATGTGACTCAATGCGGGTTAGAAATAAGTGCGCAGATTCGAGAGCATTGACCATCGATTTCCACGTATTACAAATACGTTCGGAATTTGAATTCAATAAATGACCTATTATATTTCCAATGTGAAACAATAGGGAATATGCATATTTTTTTTATTTTTTTTTTTGATACGGAATGTTAAAGTATTATAAAAATAATGACAAAAAGCGGAAACAAGACATAAATCGGCCAAACAACACAAAAGTTATACGAGTAACCATTTAAAATTTTGTTTCTATCTCTTTCTAGATAAACGGAATTTAGTATGAGTTTGTACGTCAATGCAGCGAATGACGTCATTCGCTGTATCGGATCTCTCTGTCTAATCAGCAGTTTCAAATGTTTTTATCTTAGTATTTTTTAGAGATATTAAAAACATAATATCACTTTGCTATTTCTGTTGTTAATACGCTGTTTAGAGTGATAAAAAAAATCATGCATATACCCAGCTATTACGAAACATTCTTTTCAACATATTATTGATACAAGTGTCGTTTTGAAAATGGTGAGGACAAATTGACATAACATTAATATCTGAAGGTCACAGTTGAAATACGATAAACGAAAAACAGATAGTATTATAGGTATCTTTTACATTTAAATAATTTTTAAAGCTTGATGTGAAGTCTTAGATAAGAATACCTAGTTCTTGTATAATGTACTTGTTATTCTGATTCGCGAGAAGCGGGCAGGCCACGTGTTATTCGATATTTACATAAGTCGGGCTCGCTATACATTATGTACTACTTGATTCCGAGTATCTGCGTAATAAACTGGTATTTACGCCGGTTATATTTCTTCATAAGTTTTAGGAGCTAAATGATCTGTTTTGCTATAATTAAATCATAGAAGTCAGTTCTTGCGAAAAATTAACGAACCACCAGATTTAGCAAAATGTTACGGCAAAAAACATTACTTTTGATTGCCAAAATTAGTAAATGACACCAAAATTAATCCCTATTTTATCGTGAAATTTGAAGAAAAATTTTTTTTTTTATTTAATGACCACCAGAAATTGAACTGTTATGCTCTTGCATCTGAGTCGAGGGAGACCCGGTTGACTACTTCTGAATGGTTTATAAAAAAATAAACACGACTAACCTAATCTATCCGTGTCGGGTGTCAAACTAGTTTTGCCTAGGCCGACTTGGGGCACCTCAAGTCGGCCTAGGCAAAACTAGTTTGTCATCAACCACCTCATTAAAATTTGGTGCTCAATGTACTAAATTTGGTGATCAATTGATATTTTAGGTGATAGATGTTAGTGGTCACAAAGTTATTTTTGGTGGTCATTATATTTTCCCCCAAAAATATCACCAGTATTAAATCCTTATTCCGACTGCGGCTGCGATAAAATGGTTATTACATTTTTACCGACATGCTAGCACGTATTAACATACCTCACAACACATTGGATACGGCGGCTGAAGGCTTTAGAAAATCATTTACTTAAGTATTAAATTCTTTCAATTCATTTTCACGTGTTGCTAACCGTGAATACCTGTTTATAAAACGTGCAAATATGTAATACTTCAGAGTTTATTTTCACGTTTTAGAAACGCTGACACAAAATGAGAAAAACATAATAATTTAATTCAATGTCACCCGTGGAATAAAATTATGCTGTTATGTTAGGACTTAGGCCCTTTATAAATGAAAAATATTCGAAGGTTGTTTTTAGCTCACTTGGCTTTTGAATAAATTATTTTCAAAGAAACATAAAACATGTACATTATTTACAAAAACTCACTCAACTTTTAATAAATATGTAAATGAATGGGAAAATAAAAATTACTTTTTCTCACCAGCATCAGCAGTCTAAAATACCATAAGAACTAGCTGAGCAATTTAGGTTGTATTAGGCTATCCCGAAAACCGCATCGAGAGAAGGCTATGGCCTAAGGCCTCCCTGGCATTTGCCCAACAGTGGGATATATGTATAATAGACTAAGAAAAAAAAAGGCCTGTATAGCATCAGAAACAATAAATGAAAACAACTCACCAGGGCTTTGGAATGTATTTTTGTTAAGGAATCCAGGGACAACATTCTGCTCAAAGTTCAACATGTCAAAGGTATCATCGACGACTTCGCTTGAGGAGTTGGATCCGTCGCTGGAGTCTTGGATGATGACATCCTGGACGTTGCCAGGACTGGTCGGCTCCAGGCCAACGGGGGAAGCGCCCGCATCCTCGTCGCAAGAGTTTTGAATCAGGAATGGGGAGAGTTGCTGCTCGAAGTCACTGTAAAGAGGGACTAGAATTAGGGAAGTGTTGCTTGGCTGCTAAACAAGATGATCGTCTACAAGATGGATGATTCGTAGTGTACACATACGTGTAGGTCGTAGGTGTTACTATACAGTAACACCTGTATATAATAATTGTATCTAATGTGTTTTTGTAACTCATATCCGAAAGACTTCTATCGCAAGTAAAATCAGTCAAGTCTCTCGACAGGATGTAAAACGAAGTCAGAGGCCCATGGGCGGTATAAAAACTCACACACACCAGGTTATAGACACTACCCACACGGTTAAGAGAAAAGAGTCAAGTTCTCCTGTTCTTATTTATTTGGGTTCGACGCAAAATGTATTTTGCCATACTTCTCCACTAGTCGTCTCTAATACAAGTATTACTGCCACGTTTGATCGAGTGGTCGCAAGAGCGATTGCTGAGCATGAGGTCTTGGGTTCGATTCCCAGATCGGGCAGTGTTATTGGGTTTTCCATCAGGAATTTTAATATTATTATCAGCTCGTGGCTGCTACTGAGATGGCAATAGGCTCGCTTCCTATTACATGGGGCTTTAATGTAACTAGCGAAATGTGGGTGTACTATCAGGTACCTAATAACACCTCTGCCTAACTCTTCGGGGATTACAGGCGTAATGTTACGTTATAAACTACCGGTTAAAAATTATTTCCACCTAACAATCGGTGGAAATAAACTTTGCACGGTATTGTAGAATTATAATTCGCAAAAGGAAAACTATTTTATCAGTCACAGTTAGTTCTACATGGTTTATAGTTAGTTATAACCGCTCATGACCTTGCTTTTCGCCGCAAGGTCACAAATTGAAGACCGTATCAACACAAATCTAATCGATGGCATGGCTGCGAGATGCCATCAAACGAAGTTCAAATACAACGAACAAACAACGTGAAAAAAGGGTTATTACTGGGTAATATTGGGTTATTACATTGACAAAATAATAACCCGTGTGTGCCCGTTACTAAGAATTTACACGTAAAAAATAATGGGCGAACGCTAGACCCAAGAGAGTTACCATTGAAATTGTAGTTTACTAAGAACACATGGAAAGTATCAGGAACCTATGACATGAAACGTGTAACCATGAGTTCACACTGGAAAACATTAACATAAAACATGTTGAAATTTATATTTCTCTCCCTTTCTTTCTTAGGGTTCTTACAGACGAGCGGAGCGGCACGTTGCCAACGGCAGATAAACTGCACCCGTCGCCACCTGTCGACGGCTGCTGTGGACGCGCCGGGCGGCAGCCGCCGAAGCGCAGACGACTGCCGTCGACGTTTGCAGCTGTGGCATGCCGCGTAAACGTGTGTCGACACACATTAACGCTGCAGTTTATCTGCCGTTGGCAACGTGCTGCTCGTCTGTAAGAACCCTTAGTTGAAATCTCTTATCTCATCAGACATGTTTATTGAATGTTTTGCCAGTGGGAACGCATAGTAACTCCTTCGAGAACTTGTTACGCACTTACACATTAACAAATCTACATCCTTATCATATCATTCACTACTTACAAAAAAGATATTACGGCAAAACCAGACAATATTTTGGTAGCCATGTTGCTTTGACAATACTGATATTGGGTATTTCCGTCTTGAAGAAACGGATACTTAGGTTGTTTATGAGAAATTGATGACTATCGATTTTGTATGCACTTGACATATATATGGGGTTTCAGCCACACCGTTCGGGCCGAATTCAAAACGTTTCCCGCTAATCGAAGAAAATCAATGATTAAAAAAGGTTTTCTTTTTAAGGGGCTCCCCCCCATGGCACACTAGCGCCACTTTAGTAAAAAAATCAGAACTCGTTAAATACACAATTAATATAAAATCTGATTGACAAAATCAATGCTCTAGAGTTCTAGATTATTGACGTCTATTTAATTCATTAAAATATACTTCACTGTAGTTACAGTTAGAAAACTCGCTAAAAAGGGCCGTTTTTTCCATTTTGTATCTGTAACGACAGCGAGCTATGTTTCAATGAGTTAAGCTGACGTATATAATTTAGAAGACCAAATGATTGATTTTGTCATTCAGATTTTATATTAATTGTGTATTTAACGAGTTCAGATTTTTTTACTAAAGTGGCGCTAGTGTGCATGGGGAGCCCCTTAATAAATTCATTTATTTTTATTAAAAAAACGTTTATAAAAGTCTTAGAACTATGTCCCACAAAATCATTTTCACAGTTTGTCTGTGGGAACTGTACAAACAGTACCTATTAAAAATAAGGTTTACTTATTTTACTTATATGGTAACTAACGATATCTAATTTGATCATGTTTGGAAAGTAAATAAAGGAAATAACTGCTACTGTATTTCAATGGTTTCAAAGACAAAATTAATTGTGTTGACTGCAACGAACAATGGATTTGTCCAAAACTGTGTACAAGGTGGATTCCTCCTCATTAATCTGACATAATCTTGATAATCCATTTATTGTCATTTTTATTGGTGACCTATTTAATCCCTATAAACAACACCACTGTCACAATGATTTATTACAAACGTTCTACTAGTATACAAAAAGTCTTAAATAAAGGTAAGAAAATTGATCTGGAAGTTTGCCAGGTATTAAAATCAATTCTTTGCTCATTCGAGAAGAGAAAGTAAGAAAATAAACGGAAATAACAGATGAAGGTCACCCCACTTGAGACATAAGTATCGATGGAGAGATGTAGGTTACGACGTCTACTCGAAATGGGGTAAATGGTGTCATAGTCAAGGGGTGTGGCGTACGGCCGACTTAACGAACTATTGTTGGGGTCAACTAGTAAGTACTAGGTGATTTAGAAATATATGAGGACCCCCAAGTAACATGGGACGAGGGCAGGAAGATGATTCAAGTAAATTACTGTAAGTAAGACATTGGTGTCGATTCTGTTGTGCACAAACTAAACTTAATTTAGGCTATTGCTATCTTTTAGTAAAAGTCAGTGCGAGAAAAGGGGTTCCCTACTTGAAATCGAATAACGTTAGATCGAATAACACTTGCTCGAAAACTTCACCTCGATAGTACTTGAAATCGATAAATTATTCATTATTCGATGCATCAAAATCTCGACCGACTATCTAATCGATTTACAGAATAGTTATAAGGATTTTATATAAAAAAAAACAATTGGGGGGCAATTTTTTAATTATTTTTGCGATAGGACGCACCGTTTTCGAGATATAAGCAAATTTAGAAGAATAAAAGAAATAATGAAAAATTTCGTACTTGTGTAGTGTAAAAAGAAGAAAAGAAGAAGAATAGCTAGTAATTATGATACTATTTTTTTATATTCATGAATATAGTTGATTTATATTGTATTGTTTCATTATATTGTAGGTACTCAAATAAAAATCCCTAAAACTATTCTGTAAATAGATTATATTATTATGGTCGGTCTAGAATTGATGTTTCAAAATAATGAGCCTTCGCGCTGCCGATGATTCGAACTCATAGTTATTCGAGATTTTGATGCATCGAAATAGTGAACTGTCGAACTCATAATTTATCGATTTCAAGTACTATCGGGGTAACGTTTTCGAGCAAGTGTTATTCGATCTAACGTCATTCGATTTCAAGTAGGGAACCCCGAGAAAAGTACGGCTATAGCTATGAACTAAGTTAGAGATGTCAAACTAGTATAAGCCTTGCGCTTCACCGTGTTTTTAGTTGACATGTTTTTACGTGCACTCTTAATTTGTATGGAAATATTAGTTTGATTAAATTTGACAGCTTTGAATTACGTCCGTCTCTTTCTCGTTTAATTAGAGAGAAAAAGATGGCAATAGCCTAAATTAAGTTTAGTTTGTGTACAACGGAACCGACACTATTGTTATTTAGGAGGAATCGATAGACTCCCAAAATACAGGCATTCGTTGCCTAGTTTGGGGTTCTAAGTTCTCAACTACATATATATTTCCCCATAGATTTAAAACACAACAAATTTGTACGAAAGTTTTTGATCACGGATTTACTATGTACATAAGTACCTACCTACATATAATTCTAGTTTGTTTAGCTCTTGTGTGTAATTTAAAGTTATTGGATCAAGTAAACATTTATTTATTATTATGATGATGAGATGGACATTCATGAACGACCCATACCAAGTAATCTTTTGGTACTTCAAAGAAATTAACAGGAGGACGTTTTTGATGAACACTTGTGAAATTGCATTGAAAAAACAAAGCGCCGCTAGTTCCGAGTTCAACCACGCGGCAAAGGATCCTTTCTAAAAACCAAAGCTCCTAGGTATAAATAACGTCGATTTAGTGCTTAATGTATCTTTGTTTGTAACTATGAAGTTTCTAAACTTACTCTACCAAAGAACAGTTTTACTACTTATAACATACCATACTATGATTAATGATGAAAAATGTGCGTGTTCAATAACATTTTTTTCTTGCTTATCGGCGAATTACGCATGGCATTGAGCTGGTAATAATCGAACGCAATCAAAAAAGTACTAAATAAGTACCTATACGGTATCACTGTCTAGTGTTTAGGTGAAATATTCATTCACTGGTGTCGTATGAGATTTTAGGTTCGATTCTCAAGTCAGAAAAAGTGATATTGGGATTTTTAATTAAGAATTTCTCAGTACTCGGACCGTAGTACCTACCGGACATAAATTTGGATTCCGGGTCAATGTTGGTGTATATTACGTAGATCTCTACCTAAGCCTTCAGGAAATACAGACGTGATGGTATGTTAAGTGAAATATTCATTCACCGTTCACTGTAGACAAAAAACTCGACACTTAATCGTTCGTCGGTGTCTGAGTCTGCTCTCGAATTTTGACGGGCCTGACAGCAAGTGAAAGGCACAATATTACATTTCAGACACACGTAAGCACTGTTCAAAGGCTATAGTGGTTTCCAGAATGCTCACGACGATGTAAATCAGCGATATTTAAAGTAGATACTTGCTTACTTACAGTATTTTGATAGTAAGTATATATAAGTAAGTATACCTATACGATAATTTGGAACAAGCGACGAATGCACTTTCCGTGTGTACTTAGGTTATCAAAAGTATTGCGTATGCTTAGATAGCTGTAATTTTTGCTTAACATCGGCATTATAATTAACAAAATACAATGATTTATTACAAATTTATCTACGGCGATTTAATATTAATCTGTTGTACTCTGAATTTCAGCAACAAAGCAATAAAGAAAGATATAGCCGTCTATATCGAAGGTTTTCCTGCGGAAATAATGATAAATGGTAGGTAATCTACCGATAATTACTGTCTACTTTAAGTAGGTAGTTTATTGGTTAACCCTGAACAAAGGACATCAACCCATGAAAAGGTCAAGTAAAGGGCAATGCAACTTTTTTCTCTTACCATCTTTAGAGTGCGCAAACAATCATGAATTTTATCTCAACGACTACACGTACTCTAAGTATATGATAAGCGTGGCAGTAAATCTTACATTATGTGTTATTCGTACTATAAAAAGAAAAAATATAAGTAGTTACTTTGAGTGACTCAGTCGATACTGTTATAAAAGTAGAAATACCTTACTTGAACGTCTCCGTAAACGTGAGCCTTGATTTTTGTATCGATTTCATTTATGTAAGTAATAAATAATCTGTCTTAAATAATCTGTTAAGGTCTACTTTGGCTTTTTAGCGTGTCGATGGCAAAAATTGTGTCAGCCCAGAACTGAGCTACTAGTTTGGCGCTTTCAGTAGCGTCCATCAGTTCCTGTAGTGAACAAACAACAGGACACGCAGGACACGAAATCAAGTGCCCTATCGTTTGTGGAACAGCAAGGTCTACTTTGTGTTAAAGTGGAACGTCTTTAATGTTCTGACATGTCTGGTAAAATGTAGCCCTATACTATCTGTGGCAACGACTGATGAAATAAAAGCAACTGCCTCGTTGGTCGAGAGGTCGAAAGCGCGAGTACTGAGCTTGAAATCGTGTTCGATTCCCAGGTCGCGCTAAGTGGTCTTGAGTTTTTTTATCAGGAATTTCTCAGTAGCAGCCACGGAGTCCCCTATTACATGGGACTTAAACATAACTGGCGAAATATGGGTGTAGATACACATCTGCCTAACCGTTCGTGGCTAGATGATATGTTATTTACTAAATCATCTCCTCATCCTGATCACGGGAAAATGCGTCATTTTAACACAAATATAGAATGTTATTTAACCTAGATATGCCCCTTAGCGGCCTTAGCCAACCTTTGCCGTTGTTTAACCAACACGAATGGCGTGTCTTCAACCGTTTACACGGGCCATTGTATATAAGTTATTGATATCCTACATAGAACATCTATGTATTTACTTATTTACGTAGATAGACTACCACACGTGTTGACCTCATTGCTAGAAATGTAGTTCAACCTGTTTACTTTGTTTCCTATTTCATTAATCATAGCTAGGTAGGTATGAGAGCAAATGATTATGGTATCAGTTTATTATAAACGTGTGTAACTGAAGTAATTATTGTTGATGACATTCTGATAATGCAAAGGAGATTGTCAAGTTCGAGCTTATAAAGATGTGAGAAAAAAATCTGCGCAACTTCATTTTAGGCCCCTGGCACACGGCGTATTTTAAACGCGCGGACGAAGCGCGTTTTCCGCGCCGTAGATGCCGATTTTTAGGTTTTCATAGATTCAAACGCGCGTAAAATGCGATACAAAGGCGCGTGTGAAGCGCGTTCAAAGGGTCAAAGCCAGCATAAGCAGTGTTGTCTCAACCGACGCCATTTCGCAACTGATTAGGAGTCTCTGACCAAAACGCGGAAGCTACGAGCGACTACAGCGCGTCTGAGGCCCTACTCCCTAACGTTTCGCTCGTACATTCGGATCTATCCGTCTCTCTAACTCGCACTCATCTGTAGACGTGCGCGAGAGAGACGGATAGATCCGAATATACGGACGAAGCGTTAGAGTAGGGCCCCTGTATCGCTGTATCTGCGCGTATACACGCAGTAGACGCGCGTTTCACGATCGCTTCGCTTAGGTTGCAAGGTTGCGTTCAAATCTCGTTTGAAGCGCGTATACGCGCATCATCTGCGCGTCGTCTGCGCGATTAAAGTACGCCGTGTGCTAGGGGCCTTGGTCAAATCCATTCATATCGCGAACGGTATTACACAATTACGCAGTTACTGGACGCATTGTGCTCGGGTTTTACGACAACAATACACATGTGTATTGAACCTGACATCAGAAAATACTAAATGGATAAAAGCTCAAACACAGAAAGAAACAAAAAAACAAAGTTAACCACATATTTATTAGGCACCCATACAGATTTCTGTTCATCAGTTCAATACCCAATAAACGAAGACATGACAAAAATACTGGGATTTTAGAGACGATTTTCTATTTTTGTAAGTGGTAAGCCGGAGTACATATTATCTTTAATGTGGTTACATTATTTGTCTATAGAATACTGACTGTGCCATTTTCAAAGGGAATCCGGTAGGAATCGAGTTGTATGAAACCTTCGCCACTGATAGTTATTAAACATTAGAAAAGCAGTCGCAATAAACTACGAGTACTAGTACTAGTGTCTATTCAAGCAGGTATGCACGATTATGCAAAATGTATAATTAAGTAAGGAAATCCATAAAGTTAAGTAATAAGCCCTACTTTGATGCCATGAAGACCATTAAGTACTCCATGAAGACATAAAAAACAATTACTGGCTGGTAACAGCAAAATCGATTGAAAAAACTATTAGAAACAACCTCCATTTTATCGGCATGCATCCTCAGAGTGTGTATCTGTATAACCTTTGCCTATTAAAAAAATTCTTATCGCGTGCCGCTTCGTCGTCGGCACTGATTAGAATACTAAACACCAAGTGTCACTAACATTTTACACTTTACAAAAATAAATTGGTCACACGCGTACCAATTGCATCAACACTTGAGTCATTGCCTCCATAACGGTCCTATGATTGGAAGCAATAGATAAAATGTATTTGTCGTTAAAATTCTCAGATTCGAGCTTCGTGCAAATTATACCAGTGAAACAGGCTCTTATTTAACGCAGTTAGTGTAATCTAAGAAGATCTCGCGGTTACGGTTAAGGATCTTATAAGAATTTTATGCTGAATTCCTAAGCCAATTAGTCAGATCAAAGGCGCTATGCGTTGTGGCGACATTCTTTAGAAGAAATGAGAGAAATATATTGAGTCATACTAAAAGCTTTTGGAACACAAGAGGTTGGCGGGGGCTACATAATGATGAAATCCTTTGCAATATTCAAAAACTCAAAACCAACATGTTTACCAAAGTAAAGTTGTCTCACAAGTATTCAAAACCTTGTTCATTAACCCGAGAATAGGGTGGACTCGTCTGACAACTTCACGATTTGATAATAGTCATTAGCGCCGCGCTAAAATGGCCTTTACAATACGGCAATAAAGGTTCTTGAACTTGACTTAGCGGCTCTTACGACAAATATTAATGTGTTTGTCGAGATTCACTATAAATCTTTACTGCTACGCCTTTCTTATATCATAGGGCTACGTGACTATTACAAATATTTTGTAATAATCCAATCAGAATTGTTAAGCGCGTTACACTAATTGAATTTTAAACTTGGCCCAATTCCGATCCTGCCACGCCTTTGGCCGTTGCGTGAACCAGATCCGGGCGAAGCGCGAAGGCTTGATACTGCAACTAATACGCCTGCAGTAATTGTTCAAAGAAAGTGTGCAGGTGCCATTATCTGGTGTCAATATGGCGCTAAAATGACGCCCAGTTCAATGTTCAATTAATTCCAATTAAGTACATTTTACGAGTAGGTACCTATTAGAGGAAGTTTGTTACCTGATATGTGTTCTAGTGTGTTTGACGCAAATTGCAAACTTTAATTCTGCATTTATGCACAAGGATAATTCTAGCTAGTTATAGTATCATTGTTTTCAACAGTCCACAAGGCCAGTTTTTCAGTCTGTAGGTAATGCCACCAGGTAATTGCATTTAGAACCCGTTGTTTTATTGAACTAGTTTCTTTAGTTTTTCGCACGCGAGGTTTCATTTCGTAATAGTATTTTTTAGCCAGTCCTTGACAAACTTCTAAACCAAAAGACATAGGTAGGTACTAATTACGTATTTTTCAGAGCTGCAGAGGTTTGTTCAGGAGCATCCACTTTCTGATTGATATACATAATTTTGGTAGGATCATAATATCTTAAATCAGGATTTTTTACGCAAAACTAGCTGCGAAATACTGCTTGCCTACTGGCTTGAAGCCCAGGTAGCCCTGACCCTGTTAGGTGGGTAGACCATAATGCTCCAAGATAATTCATAGCAATTTATACAGTCCAATGTTCAATGGCAGAGTCCAATGTGCAATTGCAGAGAATGCCGGTTTGTTACATAACCATCCATCTAGCAGAGATACAATTCTCACTACGAACTTTCAGCTTAATGAGCTTACGTAACACCGTGTTCACTTATCAAGTTATCAAGCAACATACATTTAACATTAAATTCTTTTTAAATTCCAATAATTCGTACGATAACGAGTCCTTGGTCCAACACTAATCAGAAACATCTGTGGAAGCTATTTGATAGGCAGCAAAGAAAATTGATTATACAGATGTTGATTCATTACGATGCCGATGTATGGTTGTATGCAATTGTTGCCATGTTAGAGACGACGGCTCGGCGTCCCCAATAGCTTGGTAAAAGTAATTTGACGTGGTCATGACTGTGGTGCTATGAAAGGTACGCACACGCATCGAGCTACCCGAAACTGACAATTTTTCCCAATCAACCTTGAACCTTATGCTTTATCGATAAAATTGAAAATCTATTAAAGAAGAAAGTACCTTGATGTGCTGGCGTCTGTACTATGGATGTTGGTGTAACCACAGGCACATAAGATATTTCAGCTTTGGTTTGTGGGATAAAAATACATCGAGGATAGACTATTGCTATCCTAATATCTCTCACAAAGAGAAAGCCTGTCTCCCGGCAGAGGGAACGTTTAGGTTGATTATGTCTGTAGATACCCGAAACCACGAAGTATGCCAGCTTATTTACTACGCTATAACATACAAAATAACTTACAATTCAGCCTGGTCGCTTGACAGTCCACTGTCGGAACAAGAGCTGCTGATGGCTTCCGAGGGTTGCGACACATTGTCACAAAGGTTGAACTCTGGCATAGCATCGTCGAGGAAGTTCAGGGAACCTTGCTCCAGGGAGAATATATTCTCCAGCAGGTCATCTGACGTCGGCCAGGAGTCGGACTGTAAAGAAACGCTGTCATCAGAACTGTGATCAAGATACTTATGTACGGTGGGCTGCATCAATTGGGTACCCCAGTACCCCGGGTTCGTACGTAGGGGTTTTCAAGGGGGTACCCACATCGTGAAACTGACTGTATATATACAGGATTGTCATGTCTGCGAAGTTTGGCCAGCTAACTCACAGCTTCGGCCACGTGGGGTTCGGAGATTGACCAAGGGAACATACCAAGGATCCAAAAAAATTCCTAATATTCTAACCCAGGTCAGGGTCTATCCTAGCCTTTTCGCAACAAGGCATGAAAAAGTGAGACAGAATTACTATTACACTAAAGATATAATATGGATAGCCAAACGGATTTAAATAAATTTATTAACCACCTAAACTGCAACAAGTCTACTTGTCTCTGACTCATTGTTGTCTATTACGAATGGCTTATGTAAGAAACTTAACAAGTTACCAGATTATTTTCCTGCTTATAAGAATGTGAAAGGGTGAATCTAAGAGTAATCAGCATTTTCATTCTTCACAGAACCATTCTTTGGTCTTCCTTTACTCTTATACCCATCAACATTCATGCTCAAATTTTTTCTTTTTTTACATAAATGTATAACTATTTTATACTACAAGAAATATTATTGCATGGCAATCAGTATTCATTAATTAGATAATGATTTCTTGTTGAAGATATTATACTAGTTAATTTTCTCAGAATCATTAAGGATCTGTTTTGTTCATACATTCAACTGCAATGTCAGTCTTTAACATAATATTCATTTAATTATGTAAGTTCAAGTTGAATTTGCTAATGAATAGCAAGGTGCAAGTAATTATTGTATTCAAGAAAAGTAGTCAGTGTTTTTTCACTAAATAATTTAATTCAAATGCAGTGGAATCTAGGTGAACTGATGACAATTGATAATTAGCTGTGAAACCTCTGAATCAGAAATATTGTGCAACTGCAGACTACATTATATTCTTCATTAGGTAAACATATTCTAAAAGAAAAGAAAAAGTGCAATTTGTGTCAACATTAAGAATTCAAGATATTAATGACTCAGAAATAATGTTAATTTTACAAAAATATATTCTGTTTCATTTCATTTTAGACAAATGTTTTTACTCAAATCTGTTGTCAAATCTCAATCAGTCAACAAGAACTGCAACACTTCGAAATCACTGACTTAGCAGATCCTTCATGTCTTTCAAATATCCAGAGATTGCATAATGTAAACAAAAACATTGCAGGATATGTGTCTGTTTGTAATCGAAAGATATCATTGTGCAATGTGACACATCAAACTACCCTTTGACTGATGTAATGTATGCTAAACATTGCAGACTTTATTTTGAGCATTCTTTGAGTATTTCTCATAGCAGCCTGGAATCTGGATTAGTCACGGGATGATGGCCATAGGCTCGCCCCCTTTTTTATGGGACCTAAAATATAACAGGCACTCAAGATGCACTATTAAATACTCTGCCCAACTCTTCGGGAATTACAGGCCTGATGTTATGTTTTACTTTTGTAATATTAATGTAAATAACATTTCTTTTAATGTTAAAGTATGCATACTTTCTTTTTGCATAATTTCTGAATTAGAATTTAACTTAAACAACAACAAACATTCCGTTTGATATGAAGTAAAATTTCTCTAACAACTATCAATATCTTTGACTGAAGAGTACTTGACTCTAATTAAGTACTTCTTACTAGAAAAATTTCAACATTGAATGACATATCCTAAAAGATTGTTAGTCATACAAGAATCCCCAAGGCCCGACAAAATAAATACATAAACTGTGAGTCAGTTCCGCATTTTGCATTTAACTTAATTTAACTACTTTCATTTTCTCGATTCACTGAAGACTTCTTAAGTGAAAGGAATTACATATTCTCATTCAAAAGTTTCTTTTAGGTAGGTAACATACTTTTTATCTTCTTACAAAAATTAACAAAACAAGTGTCTCTTATCAGGTTTTTAAGTAAGTAATGTACATTCGAGTTCCTGTACTGTTATCTATAATTTAATTTAGATATTAGAGCAGGTAGTTAATTACTGATAAGAAAGATGATTTATATTACCAGGACAGATAATTGTCCCGATGGCCTTGTAAAATAATAATAAAATGACTAACTACCCTAAACAAAGTGACAATTTATTTCATGAATAAAAAAGTAAACAAAAATTACCTCAAAAAGAGACATTAGATCTAGTTTTCTATCCATTTTAAACACTTGTCGTTTGCATGGACATTACATCAACACATTAACATTGGTGATTCACACAAAACTGTTCTTTTGAGGGAAAATATGACTGAAAATTGTTTTGGAGCACTTGTAAAAATACACTGTTTATTCCTGTGATTGGTAACTGTAAAGTTGTGATGTCCACCAGTGAATATTTATTATAAAACTATGCGGCATATGGAAGTGATAGCGACCGCATGGTGCTTAGCTGGCAAAGTACAACTTGTTTACGCGGCGCACGACCGGCGCGTCGACACTCTGTGACGCACTGCCCTAACTAAAGAAAACCACAACACAGCACGCTCGTTAGGGGAAACCCTCGCTCCAATTAGCGGGAATTAACTAATTAGATAAGGAAGACACGGGAATGTTACGTTGGTGAGACCGCGAGTGAGCTACGTCCGTTCACGAAACCAAATGAACGTATAACGGTAAAAGTGGGAGCGTGAGTTCACGAAAGCTGCTCAACGAGGTTCGACAATCGCCGGGCGATCACTATTACTTCACCGCACGTCTACGGCACCGCGCGCACATTCTAGCGACCCGGTTCATCACAATATCTGCACGGACCGATAGCTTATCAGCATACAGACTAATGGATGTGTAAGATACGTACCATTAGGCCGTCCTGCTGAAAGTTATCCATTCTATTTGACTTCTTATTCACTTCGGTAAGCTGGTGGTCATTTCCAGTTAGATAATCCAGGATCCGGTTGACTTCGTCATTGTGGAGAGTCATTTTGATATGACAAGATCCACATTGAGGTCATCCTTACGAACTGCGGCTATTACCAGCATAAATATATATTTAGTTGATCACACACAATGGAATTAAGAAGACTCTGTTCGGAATTTACAACATTTTGGTGAATTTTTAATTTACAAACATCAGTTTACAAAATAAAAAGCGACATGACATTTCCTCCCAAGTTCCAACGTGGAAATAATGACGTCATGAAAGTGGGACACATTTCAATATTTGATTGGTCGCTCTTAGGATACAACAGTGAATGTAACGCATGGCGCCATCTATTAAACATTTTTAGAAGTGTTCGAGCGTTTAGTTTACTGCTCTTAAAAGTTACCTTTGGATTGATAAATTAGCGTTTAAAAGTTAATTATCATTAATGGTTCCCCTATGAGTGGAAATAAATAAAGTGATGTTGCTATTTAGATCAAAATGACCACAACTATAAGCTTTTTTGCTCTTGATAAAAAGATAAAAAGGGTAAATTATTCTCATAAATCATGATAACATAACGTTTTGAATCAAAACATGGCGGCAAACATAAAAAAAGAAATGCGTGCTTGATGATGGAAATACTGCAATACATTTTAAATTAAGCATTATAATTAACGTTACGTTTTATTTCAAGTGAGTTGCGTTGGTACCTACTAGCTAATGAAATTGCGATGAAGGGAACTTTGATTTCGGAAAGTTGGATGAGAAATACTTTTTCCACCCAAATAACAGAATACTAAAAGAATACTCCCGTGTCTCGTATTATAGAATAATGCGAAAGTAAGTAAAGTTGTGAATTAAATACGTACGTAGGTACCTGCCTAAATATGTGTCTACCTCAAGTCAACCTGTTTAACTAATACAGGTAGCAGGTTATAGATCTGAAAACCCTAGATTAATTAAACTAACGTCGCCTGCAGTTTCAGAGGGTCTCTTATTAAACCATTTTTAGGGTTCCATACCCAAAGGGTAGAAACGCGGACGCTATTACTAAGACTCCACTGTCCGTCTGTCTATCACAAGGCAGTATCTCATGAACCGTGATAGCTAGACAGTTGAAATTTTCACAGAATGTGTATTTCTGTTGCCGCTATAACAACAAATAAAAAAATTAAAAAGGGGCTCCCCTTCTACGAACCCTTCATGCGCGAATCCGACTCGCACTTGTTTACTTTATTTCACACACACAACTAAACACACACAATATAACTAAATAGGTACAATACTTATGTATTTTCCTTGGCATTCTGCATCGAAGGCCCTGGAAGGCTTTTTGTTTTTTTCTTCCCGTGCCACCTCAAATAAACCAGCCCTCACGGTACGCGTCTTGGGTTACTGGTCACCACCAACAGTTCTTTTTGGGCCGACCCGCAACCTAGGCGACGCGGCACCGTGCATATTTTAGCTACCTACTTATAATATTACTAATTGATGAGAATCAGATAAGACATTGGACGTCGGTAGCTGAGGTAGTATGAATCTAATCTACTGTGAAACTAACACTATTTGCTTAAATAGAATTTACTTCCTACTCAAGATGAGATTTCAGGCTAATGTTCAGTCAGACAGAAAACATTATCAAACGGTACGTGCAGGTTTTTTTATTGTTTATAAGATAAAACACAAAACAAATATAAACAGAAACATGACAAAAACCTCAATATGTCCGGATGTTGAAACACTTATGAGCAAGCTATGCTATCTTAATACTAACGTAGCATAGCAAGTAATCATTGCTAATTAACAAATTGTGAGGTAGGGTAGTTCGTAAATAAAACTAAGAAAGATTACAAAAACAAACACGGCGTGGGTCAGACATCGCGTCGATTTGTAATAACTAAATATGCCCGTGCCATACTTAGTCTGGCCCACATAAAATTTAAACAGGATTATGCATTTATGTAATGTAATGTATTGCGTATGACTGTAAATTTCTATTCAGATTGAATTGATTGATTGACATTGTAGTACATAACTAATATTAACATTGAATTTTAAATCTTTTTGATATGTATCTTCGTTTCCGTTGTACTTAAATATGTCGTTATTTGATTTATTTTATTCATTGATTTATTATTCTTATTTTTTTTTATATTTGTGTGCTGACTATTTTATTACTACTATGCTTATGGATTTCATCTAAAATAAACGTTTTATTATTATTATTATTAAATACAGGGTGTAAAAGACCTCGTCACGAAGCCGTCAACCAAGCATTCTGTACATCAAACTAAGTAACTACGCAAACATTATTGCTGGGAAACGACTTTTTTTTTTGGGGTGAAAAATCATGTTTTGTGATAGAACTCAATGTAACGCACTCAAAACATTGTGCTGATGGATGGATTAATGGAATAGTACGGGGGTCGTGGAGGTGTTTAAAGTAAAAATCTTACATTAAAAACTTGTACTTATTTAAAAAAAAACTTGTCAAAAAGTTGGAACTTTCTTATCTCCGTAACTAGAAGCTCCCCAGGTATGGTTTAGAAAACAAGTGCCTTTCGGCTTCGTTAAGAGGTGTTGAGTCAAAAAATTGTTTGTAAGTATTTATTTTTGCAAATCAATCAGGAATAACAAATAGACCCACTATTTTTTATTTCTGATTGAATATTTGTTGGAACGCACGAAGCTTCCCGTTCGTCACCTCCACGGCAATGGGACACGCAGTATCGGTGACGAGGCCGCATCAACTCACCCCTTTCGTTGGAAGGGCATCAAAATTGCTTGTCCGTGTCAGCTACAATAACATGTAGGTAGGTACCGAAGAGGTACCTATGATCCGCAGAACATTTGCTGTTGTGGTGGTTATTTTTGAATTTTCGGCGCTTCGATATTATCAAAACACACGCTGATTCGCTAGGTATCAATTTCATGCAAGTTTCAACCTCATTACGGAATTATGTACCAAATAATTAACTACCAATTTCCATTGCTGACTTTTTGATGACCTAAAATAAAACGGCTGATAATATTAAAAAAAATGCTTTATTCACTTTGATCACTTAGGTAGGTACCTATCCAAGTTTTAGTGGCGCAGTTTAGGTTCCTTTATGTTCTATGTTCATTTAAGTGTTATCTAAGCATACACTTGCCTACCACAGTAGGAGTCCTCGGTACATAAGTAATATATGATAGGTACTAACTAACTATTAAGTAAGTTAGAATAAATGTTAATTTAAAAACTTGCTTGTTGCACTTAATTTTCCTCATAAGATAAATGCAAGTTTTACATTTATTAAGTCATATTTATTCCGAAAATATAGTGGTAGGCATGCATTTCGAATGCCGTGTGCCAACAATGTTTTTCAACCCTCAATATAAATAGTCCTGTGACCTTTGGGTATTAAAACCGAGAGTAATATCTTTGGAGGGTTGCTCCACAACAAACCTTTAATTTAGGAAATAGGCAGGGGATAGTGGTCCAGTTTTTCTCTGAACCTTGAAGGGATCTTTTGTGCGTCCTTTTATGCTGTAACAGGTTCCATTAGCGTCAGACACGATGAAAAGATAGTCGTGAACTCATGAGTGTAGCACACTTTATACTTGCATTTAAGAAGTTTATTTACACGACCAGTTTCCTTTATGCGATGTGGACCCTGGCAATAGACCGAGTAAACCAGTATGATGAAGTGTGTTTCTGAAGTGAAATGCGTTTTGTAAATACGGGGATCGGGTCATGTGTGAAATAATACAATAAATACACAGTGAGAATATTGTATGACACGTGGCAAAGTGGTATCAAAGTGGGTTCAAGTCTTGAATTGGCTTTTTTTGTATGCGAACGTAAATGAATGTATCATGTCCTATGTAAGTAGGCAGTCATGACACGACCAACTTCGAAAAGGACGTCATTTCTTCTTTATATTCCTATATAAAGAAGAAATTATGTTATCATTTATAACCTGACTTTATCCACCGCTAGGTATACCTAGCTAGTCCCATCTTCGATTGCGCCATACTCCACGTTCCTGTGCTAGCTTCATCAAGGTTTTTTTCTCGATGGCAACAATGTCATCTGCCCCTCTCGCCGCCGTCGAACAACATTTCATGTCCCATTCCTTGGACGCCACTCGCTAACAACTTTACTCCGGTCTTTCGCGCCTTGCTAGGTGTGCTTGCCAACTCCATTTATGGTCCACAATTAAATAATGACTTAGCCTAGCACACATAACAAACATAACACAAATTGCTGGAGCACTGTTTGTCCAACAATTTCCAATGTCCAGTTTTATCAACAAATTGATGGTGTAGGCATGGGTAGTCCAGTGGCACCTGTGGTTGCTAACTTGTGGATGGAACACATCGAAGACCTGGCTATTTCAACATGTCCGGTGCCTATCAAGGTTTGGAAGCGGTATGTGGACGACGTATTCTGCATCCTCAGAGGATTACCAGAAGTTGAGAGATGTGTGTGTGTGTGTGATGAATAATATCAAAGATCAAAAGAAGAAGTGAAAGTCTCTGCAAGGAGTGATGGGACCCTCAGCCATTCAGTGTACAGGAAGTCGACTCATACGAACCGCTACTTACATGCCACCTCACATCATCACCCCTGTCACCTTAAGTCTGTAGTCACCTCACTCACAAATCGTGCATTTGACCTGTGTGACTCTGAACATCTGTTATCCCACGTTCAAAGAGTTTTGCATAAGAATGGCTACAAAACCAACGTTGGACAAGTAAGACCAGAAAAGATGCGATCCGCCCGATCTACGGTGGAGCGTCAACCAACTTTCTTGCCATACTATAGAGGATTAACGGACAAGATAGGACGAACATCCTGGGGTGTATAAAATCGACTGATGTTGCGGCAGTTCATACATCGGTCAAACGAAGCGAACTGTCTCATGCCGCATCAAAGAGCACCTAAAGGCTGTGAAAAACAATTAGGAGCAGAAATCGACCATAGCTGAACATCTACTGCAGTCAGGGCCCAATCACTGGATTGAATTCCACAAGCCACGTATTTTGTCAACAGACAAACATTACTTTCCAAGGCTGACAAGAGAAGCAATTGAAATAAGAAAACACAAAAATTTAAATCGAGAGGATGGCTTCAAATTGTCAAGTACGTGGAATCCAGTATTGAGTATGCTCAAAAGTAGCAGCCAGCAACATAATAAGGACTCCACAAAACCTAGTGATACTGTGAGTGTGTTTTGCCGTGACAGTGTCGAGTTCCAGTAGTGCGCGTAGCAAAAGACAAAGAAAGAGCGTAGACAGATTTGTCTGCTCCAAACAATTTTTTCCATCCACCCGCATTCTTCAGTTAACCCGCGATCATGGCACTTGCAACAGCGTCGAAATATCGGGAGCTCAAAATAAACAAAAATCACGGAAGATATCCCGTAAGTGACATTTTAAGTATAGTTATGAACCGTGATTGCTTAAAACAGTGTTAGCACACATAATGTGTAAACTGCTGAGTGCTGATAGAGTAAATCTTTCGTTAAGTTGTTAAGTTCAATGACTTGTATTGTCGTAGTGTGTATTGTTGTTGTGTGTGTGTGTGTAGTGTCATTTTGTTTATGAAATACCTATGTATTTTTGAACACATATAAAACTCAAGAGGAATATTAAAGCTCAAAACCCACACAACTTTGAGATTCAGTGTTGAATAATAAATGGTTGAAAAGAGCACACAAACAAAAGAAGAAAACTTCTATGCGTGAGAGAAAACTAAACATTGAAATTCACACTAGCCTCGCACACTTACATTTTCTCCTTTGCGGATCAAAAGCTTGAACACAGTAGCCATGTGATAAAAGTGTTCAGAAATGATAGAAGTGTTCTGGGAAATGTTGAGAGAATCCTTGAGACAAAGTAAAATTTGTTGGTCCCGGCTTTTATTTGTTAGTAGATATATTTTGACAATCTATACAGGTGGCCCGAAAGTCTGTCAACCAGTCGTAGGCGTACCGTACTATTACTTAGTTCTAAGTGGGTTGTGGAAGTCAGACTGGCAGTCGCTCCATGTAAAATACTGGTAATCAGCTGCATTTGGTTAGACTGGAAGCGGACCCTAAAATAGTTGGAAAAAGGCAGAAAAAGCTAACTATGACTAGACAGTAGAGCACCATCATTAGATTTTTTAGAGAGTTTAAGTTATTCATTTTAAAACATCAAAGTAATGAGCTTCCATATAACTCATGTTTGTTTTGCTGGTCTGTCACCGTCCACCCCGGTTCTAGAAGCATTTTAAACTGCAAGGAACTCCTATGAAGTAGGTACAGGTCGCGTCTCACGCCAGATTTCCAGTCAAATATTCTTAAGGACAACCATTTTTTTCGGATCGAAGTAAGACCACAATGTAACCGCAGAAAACACCGACCACCAATCCGATCAAGTTTTTTATCGTAAGTATATCATTCACAATAAGAATAAACCTTGGTTCTTTGATAAGAAACTGTTGTTCTCTATCTACGAAAAAATTACTTTTGTAAAACATATGAATTTGTTCAGAAAATTCCGTATCAAGATCGCTTTTCCAAAAAGAGTATGTAACTTAACTCATTGACAAGACACAAGTGGTCTACATAACGGTGTTAACGGTTTTTAAAACAAAAATATATCGCTGTGTATCTCTAGTTTGACTATGGTTGGTTTCGTTTTTATTACATACGTTTTTTGCAAGCATTTTTGAAGGAATTAACGTGCTGAGGTCGTTGCCTTCATGTGGAATGCAAGCTTTGTAAGTACCTAACCTAAGTACCTATATGACGTTTGAAAAAACAGAAATGGTATAATTAGACCAGTGCAGATACCTTCGAAAATGGTAAAAAGGTAAAAAAAAACATAGTACGATGAACCCATTGGAAAAAGAAGAGAATATAACAAAGATGAAAGGAAATACAGTAAGTACATTTTGATACAAGTGGAGAAAGTTTGTTATTGCATCCGAGGCAGAATTAAGTCCCGATCCGTAGGCGAGGGTGTTTTTGAGCCGAGAACTGCAATAACAAATGTCTAAGTGTAACAAACGACGTTTTTCAATACACTTTTGAAGAAATAAAATAAAACTTTTTTGCAAAAAATAAAACCGACTTAAAAAAACGAAAAAGAAAAACACAAATAAAAACAAAAAAAAGAAAAAGTGAAAAATAACTTTAGCTTCAGAAGCCGGTGACAAAAACAACAAATCAATCGAAACAAAGGTCAAGTTACAGAAGCCGGTGACAAAAACACTAAATCAATCAAACAAAGGTCACCGACTTCATAAGCTTGACCTTTGTTTGATTTAAAAAAATTAAAGATATTTTTCACATTTTTATATTTTTCTTTTGTTTTGTGTTTTTCTTTTTTTGGTGTTTTTCTTTTTGTTTTTTTTTGAAGTCGGTTTTATTTTTTGCAAAAATGTTTTTTTATTTATTTTTCCATTTTTAGTTGTTCCCAAACAAGTCGCCATGAATTTATTTTACACTATTAAGAACGTCATGTCATCGTAATATATTTATTACGATCTCATGACGTTCATCAATTTATTGGGGATAAGCCTATTGGCTTATCCCCAATAAATTGAACTTTAATTTAATTACAACGGTTGTATTTAAAGCAATTACTGTAACTAAAACTAGAACTAAAAGAGTAAGAGATGACATAAAATTAAAATATACAAAGTAACAAAAATGGTTCACACATTCATAAATTCCTCTCACAATACTTCTGACGTGCCAATAAAATCTTTGTCCATTCATCCGCAAACATACGTAACTTTCGAAATCTGGGTGTATTGTACACATCTGCGTACCCCTCAGAGCATACAGGCGTGATGTTACGTCATGATGTTGCATAAACAATAAACACCCAAGCGATTGCAGCAATGACGACACCATTTTTTACCCCTAAACCTCCCCACTTCCCGACATCAGATCACCCGTAAATTATTTTTACTATTACTTGTTTTTTCAATGGGTTTCAATCTACTGCAAATGTTTTCTTTTTCAAAAATTATCTGCACTGCTCTAAATGTTTTGCTGGAAATACGCAGTAATTCGTGATAAAATACGAAATGCACTTTCTGAAAGTCTGAAAACTATCCGGGTTTAACTGATTTTCGGAATATCGTGTTAGTTTGTAGGTCATACCTAGCACTCGCTAGCACTGAATTTGTTAACAACCATCCGTAAATTCCGTAATGTTTTTTGTTTCAGTTCAAACATGATAATTCATGACCGCTGATCAAAGTTCATAGACATTTAAACATCAAAAACTGTTTTTATCTATTTTCTATTTTCACATTTTAGGAATGATTGCAGACTTACATTATGTTACAAAAATATAATTATAACAAAATAGCTAATTACAAGCCTCCACAGAAAAAAATATGACAACAATTTTTCGCTGATCAATACTTGCAAACTTTCCTTTGCTAACTTTTTGCTAACTTCTTCTTTACTTTGCTAACTTTAAGCAACTTATAAGAACAAATCCGATAGTATTTATTATCTTTTCCGTGGTCAGGTACCGACTGACTTTCAAGACAAAATATTATGATGGATGACAAGCGTGACGAGAATGTACCTTTTTTATTTATTCAAAATCTGTATAACAATAACATATAAAAAGCCTATATAACCTAATTTGTAATTTAGTAGGCAAGATTTGTTAAACCACAAGAACTCCATTCATAGCATTATATTGTATCGAATAGGCACAGAAGTATGTGTTTAATTAAATTTTGGTCTTCGTGGCCACAAGTTGGCACGCATTGCGTCTGAATTCACGCCCTATATAGTACTTAGGTATATGAAATTATGTACTAGGCACAATATTCTCAAGGCTATACAGTATACATGTTTAGAATTTATTATATAAAGAGTTACGTTACGTTCAGACATTATTGATGCCCTGAGTCACGCACTAAAATTACAATGGAGATGGGCGGGCCATGTAGCCAGACTGACCGACGACAGGTGGACTATACGAGCCACAGTATGGCCAGGACCAGCCGGCTACAGAAAGAAGGCAGACCGCAAACACGATGGGCAGACGACGTCACACACATAGCTGGTCGAGACTGGGTTTCAGTAGCAAGCAATAGGGATATTTGGCAATCTCTGGAGGAGGCCTTCACCTGAAAGGAGTTCTTGCTCACAATTATTTGATTTTGTATTTAATTTAATTTTATAAAAGAAGAAAAAAAAAATGGTATCTTTATATAATAATAATAATAATAATAATAATAATAATATTTTTATTTCACCACAAAAATTTAAACAATTACATATTATTTGACTTGATAGGCTTAGTTTACAACTTTTTAATATGGAATCCTCTGTTGCCGAACTAGGACGGATCCTGTATCTCGGCAAACAGCGCCATCCCCTAACAGACTTCACTACAATGATTAAGCCAAACTAGACATACAGGTTTCATCGACTTAGGATAATAATTTCAAAAATTAAATTCTATTCTAACTCACAAAACATTCAATAAAAACAATAATTTATATAAATAAGTAAAATTGGAATTAATAATAATCTAAACAAATAAATAAAATTGGAATTAATAATAATCTAAACAAATAAATAAAATTGGAATTAGCTTAAAACCTAATGAAAGAAATAAGTACCGCATATGTTTAAGGGTGTGTTTGTGTATCTGCGTGTGTGTGTGTGTGTGTGTATCTGTGTGTGTGTTTGTGTAGTGTTTATTTGTGCGTGTAGTACCGAAAAACAAAAATAATGTTTGTAAAGCGTCTACTAATTTTGAATTTTTAAGAGTTCTTCAGTTTCCTCATAAGAAAGACTAAGGAGATAGTGATGAATTTTCTTCTTACAATGCAATTTATTCAGTGGATAGATGTTTAAAATTTTGTTTATTTTATTGTACACGAGGGGGGCAATAAAAGTAAAGAATCTTTTAATGAATGCTGTTTTGGGTTTGAACGACCGGGAGCACACTTCATGTTTTCTACGCTTGTTTATTTTACTAGGATCGTATACTAGAGAGCAGTGTTGCCTAAGGAGGATTGTTTCTACGAACATTTGTCTTACGGTTGTCACTTGACAGTACTGATACAGTTCTCTTGTTGAAAACAGTTTAGGCTTAAAAGTAGAGATTTTTAGAATGGCACGTTGTGCGATTTCTAAACTCTTTAAAGTAGTTTTTGGGGCGCCCCCCCATGAGGAGATACAGTAAGAGATGATAGATTGACACATTGCATAGTAAATTTGTTTTAAGAGACTTGCATCTGTTATGTGTCTTAGGTTTTTAAATATGTAAATGAGTTTGCGAACCCTGGATGATAGCAATTTTATGTGTTGCTTAAAACTGAGATGACTATCCACTGTAATACCAAGGTATTTTATAGTCTTCACGCCTTCCAGCGGTTCACAACTGCAGCTATTTCTACTGACACATTTATGAGGAATTATTTGAAGTGAAGCGTCAATATTCACGTTGTTTCGAATAGAAAAAGTTATATATTTGGTTTTCTCAGTGTTTAAAGTCAAAACATTTTCAAACAGCCAGTTTTGTACTACATCAAAACCATTTTGTGCAGCATGAAAGACCTCATTCCAAGTATCAGCAGAGAATAGTAGAGCGGTGTCATCAGCGTAGGAAATCACTTCACAATTTGGTATACTTAAGTTTGTGAGGCCATTAATGTATACGAGAAACAAGGTAGGTCCTAAAATACTGCCCTGTGGAATTCCAAATGATACAGGGAGTTCATTGCTGCAATAGTTATCGACTCGTACACACTGGTAACGCTCGGACAGGTAACCTTCAAAAAGCTTAAGCTGTGTACCACGTACACCAAGGTTTTCTAGCTTTTGTATTAGAATCGGAACGGAAATAGTGTCGAAGGCTTTTGCGAGGTCTAAAAAGACCGATAGACACTTCTGTCCCTTATCTAATTTTGTGCTAATATGAGTTGTAAGTTTGAGTACCGCCTGATCAGTTGATTTGCCCGCGCGAAAACCAAATTGATTTTCTGAGAGAAGGTTGTTCCTCTCGAGATAGTTGACAAGTCTCGTGTTAATAATCTTTTCTAGAATTTTGGACAAAGATGGCAGGATTGATATGGGTCTATAATTGCTGAACCTTTTTTTATCACCACCTTTGTCTACCGGACGGACAACAGATTTTTTAAGAGCTTGAGGAAAGGTGCCCGTCTCAAGACATAGGTTAAAAATAAATGTTAGTGGCGGGACAATGAAGCCTTTAAATTGCTTTAATAGTTTGTTAGAGACGTTGTCCCAGCCAACCGAACATTCAGTCCCAAGGTTATAATGTAACTTAATTTAATAAAAGTCGAGTTAATCTATAATCTAATGTAACAATAAAATCTAATAATATAATGTTATAATAAAATCTAACAATGTAATCTTTTATAATTTTAATTTTAACTGGCAAGAAATAAAAGGTTTTTTTATTTTTATTTTAGTTATTATTTTTATAAAGAGTGGATTTCGGGTGTTTTTCTTGTGTTGTTTAACGAACTTATTATTGTGACAGACACTTTCATTAGGCTCAGAGCCACTTAAATGTTGAAATTTACGGGAACCTACATACTTAATTATGTAACGATTTTTGGACAATTTTAACTCATCAAAATTCTCTTGCCCTTAACGCAATTCATTTGGGATAGGCGCAGCATGGCTTCTTCTTCCATACTTCTCTGTTACTCGTCATCTCATCAGACACCTCCTTTCTTGCCATTATAGCATGCGGAATCGGGTTCAGGTCCCATAGTAGAACTGGTTTTCTGGTTTTTACTGTGGAATCGAAACAGGGTTTCGCAAAGGGCTACTTGCCATAATATATCATCCATTACACAGTTTTCAGTGAGCTCGTGGCTAAATAATAACAGCCACTCGGGTCGATCTTTAGGTTAAGCCGTGCTTGCCTAGGTTGGTCTATGGATGGGTGACCACCCTTACATACCGAGTTTCCTCCGTGCCTCGGAAAGCACGTTAAGCTGTTGGTCCCGGCTGTCATTTGAAGATCTTTGACAGTCGTTACAGGTAGTCAGTGGCCCAATAAGTCTGACAACCAGTCTTACCAAGGGGTATCGTATTACCCAGTACTTATTGGGTTGTGGAGGTCAGATAGGCAGTCGCTCCATGTAAAATACTGGTATTCAGCTGCATCCGGTTAGACTGGAAGCTGACCCAATATAGTTGGGAAAAGGCTAGGCAGATGATGACACAGTCCATCCATCGTTTCTTAAGTATTCTTGTACTCTTATATATCCATCCACATTCATACTCAAAACATTTCTCAAAACATTTTTCCTCATTCCTCCACATCACATGCCATACCACGACAAACATTTCCACACAAGTTTTCAGTCACCGGGCGCCACTTTCAGACTTCCTCTTAAGTAGGTAGGTACTCGTTTCTTATTTTATCTATTCTCGTAACACCACACCATACAATAATTTTATCATTGTTGGGAAATTTTAACTAAAGAGCGAATTTCTGGTGAAATAGGAAGGAATACTTGTTCCTATTTCGTCGGAAATTCGTTCTTCACTATAATTCCTAGGTCTTGCTAAGGCGTGGCTTTTCATAGTATCATGTCGTGCAGACAATGCCAATTCTAAAGCACAAAGTTTCTCCAATACTCCGTTGTAAGTCTTACATTTAAACATAATAGGTACCTACTCAACGTATTCAACTTTATACTAACGAGTTGTTCTCATACAGATCCCAGAGCAATGATACCCAAGTTTTAATATTTATGGGCAAAAATTGTTTTTTTTTTCTTCAGAGCGTTTTGCGTTATGTGAGAACGTGACTGTTTAGGGTTCTCAAGGGGAAGTTATGTAAGAATATTCTATTTCAAAAATCTAACCAAAACTTTACTTTTTTTTGGGATCCGTAATCGAGCTGGAAATCCTTCGAAGTAGGTAATGTAAGTTAGGCGATATTTGAATTTAGCTGTGGGGGAAATTAAGGCGTGGTTTTCATGGGGAAACCGCAACAAATCAATGGGACGAATTTCTAGTGATTAAGTTGCTATCGTAATACTTAGGTACGTATACTGCGGTGTGAAAAATGAAATGAAGTAATTTAGGTTCCTTTTTTTTGAATAAAATGCCAGATATTTTATTTCCAAAGTTAAACATTGTTTTATTAAATTGTAAGTACAAAGAAATAGAATTGTATATGACAAAAAGAAATATAGTTAAATCTGCACAAATTAAACGCACTTTACAAAAAAAACTAGTAAAACCAAAAGCCCCGTATTCTGGACTTTAGGGTACTGGTTTAATAAATTTGCTCTTTTGTTTATTTGTAGAGTATAAAATCTCCTGAAAATCTTAAAATTTATTAAACTCAGTTAAATAGCAGAAGAGATTAAAATTCGAAACTTATTATATTTTTACTCAGACTTATAAAATAGGCTGCCCTCATTCAGTCTAGATGAGTGACCTCATTTCAGTTTCATTTAAATCTCTAAATCTGCTAAAATAATTTAAGTAAAATAAAAATCTGTTTTAAGGTGTAATTACATCCCGAATTTTACTTTAGTCTGAAATCTTATCACTAACTTAACTTACTTTTCGTCGGTTTTCTTAAATTAAACATATTTAAAAAGTTAAAAAAGAGTCGAAATGCAGAAAATAATGTGCCCCGGTAAGTAGCTCTATGAAGTAGAGAACCCAATTTGCCACAAATTAAGATAAATGTGTGATCGACTATTGATTATTTCACCCCACTATTTTGTCCCCAATGTAAGAGGAATTACGATAGGTTCAGAAGAAGCTTTTGTGGACACAATGTTTATTTTCGGACCCCTATAAAATAACGTAATTTTATAGATATACAAAATCAATAGATTTGGGATTATATTTACTTTTAGACAATTCTGTACAACAAACAAATTCATCTCATAAAAATTCATACATCGGTAAGTAAGACATTTTTTCTGAACCTAGGTCGAGTAAAAAAAATAGTGCCTAAAATCATTTTTTGTGTGCCATAGTACGGCCTTGACCAATACTTTCAATAAATTATTCAGTTCGCGTACAATGGGTAACCTACATAACACTGGGGTTCTACACAAAGAAATAAAGATTTATTTCTGAAATATCGACAGTTATAGCACCTACTTATAATTATATTACAGTCACAGAATAGAAGTAAATCAAGTAACTACTCTATTCATACATAGGTAGTCGAAGCGTGTTATTTGCCTTCAAAAATAAAAAAAATGCACGGTTCGCTGAACCGGACGCTCGAACAATCCTATCGATTATAGCGCAAGTGCTAATTAGGCCAAACCCGAACCATAACCCGTCCCGTCTACCTAAGTCATCTATAACTATTATTTAGACTCATATCAGCTGTCGAGTCATTTTCCCCATTTCTGGGTAAATTCCCCGAGTGTGGCAAGGTAGCGGTCGTCTCGGGCTCCAATCGCGGCGAACGCCCGAGAGCAAAGTAGCAAACCAACCAGTCAGCATCACGTGCGCGGACGTGACGGCCGTGTTTTGTGCCGAGCCGACGGATTATTCACGCGCCATTTGACAGTTATGCCGTGTCCTGTAATGACTGTAGTGCATCACAGTGTAACGTAGTGATCGTTGCTGCCAATAAACATGTGAGGAATTTGTCATAAAAACGCATTTAGGAAAGCGTAAAGTGATAACAGGGAGGCGGGATGCGAGAGGTGAACGCTCGTCACAGCGGCGCCGACTCTCACCGGCTACTATTGTCTAAGTGCCACGGAATCTTGGTCCTTCCCATCGGATTCCATCGATGAAGCATCCGCCTTTCGACGTGGGCTGCACGCGAAATACTTACGTCGCGTCGGCGATTAGTCACAAAAACCGAATGTTTACATAGCGATCCAATGGAAACAGATAAGATAAAACTTGTCTTGTGATAGTAGATTGTCTTTAGTGGTCCGAATGTTTTTGTGTCCAAATAACTATGGAAATTACGAGCCAGTTTGGCATGCGTTTGCTTGATAAATTATTGTCGATGCTAACTGTAAATAACTCAGCCAGGTAAACGCGCAAGCTGGAGGTATGAGTGGCCTACTTTTATTAAATGCAAATATAAAAACGAGGCAATCTTTGACGACAAACGTACGTACACCTACTTGCCGAGTTACTTTTGTATATAACTTACTGCTTTTTACACAACTTATAAATTATTTTTAATTGTGGTATTAAAATTTTCTGGTATAAATACTTGCTAGGTTAATAGCACAAGCATTACTAGCTTCAGCGTTACAATTATTTCTACCGATCTGATTGGTAATTTTAAAATTATATTTAGGTCTGTTATTTTATTATGTTTTGACTTGTTCCGATTAGGCATTTGTACCTAACACTGGTTTAATATTTACAAATTATATTACCCTGTATATAGGCACTGTTCGCACTTATCAACAAAATAAAAATAGATAAAATGATAAATGTAGATAATAGCAAAGATGTAACCAATAATCTATCAGTTAAAGAAGGTGCATAGACTTATGAAGATAAACACAACACGGTACAAATAACTCAATCTCACAACAAGCATACAATAACAAGCATTAGTATGAAATATGTATTGTATTGTTGGACGAGGTTATCTTCCAATGTAACTAATAAACATTTCTAAACAACAAGTGATTTAATGAATTCTCGTTTGTGCGTTACGAACTGCAATCTACAGCCTTGAAACAATGCGGGCGAAATGCGTGAAATTTTTCAAATAAGTTAAATTATTGAAAAAGCAATTATTAAGGACATTAGTTCCAAATCAAATTCATGTTGTATAAGGAAAAAAGAACCAAATATTTATTTAATTACCACACAGGAAAATCTTGTAATAATTATTTTTACTAGAAAAGGAACGTCAATTCACATCAATGTTTATTTATTACTTACTTCTTTTGGTATCAAAATATCTACCCTAAACTCCTAACGCGGTGTTAATAAATAAACAAAATAACCAATCCTCTTTGTATGGGGCTCGACACGCAGCTACGATATGGAACAGCAAAAGCGCTGATACAAACCATGCACAATTCCATTCCAGGCACGGCTTACAAAAGAAACAAAAACAAACCGCAAACAAACATGAATCAAGTTATATACTAAATTATTTACTTTTTAAAAGGGAATAGGAAACTCGTGCAGACTCGCGGAAATGATCCATGTCTTGTTTATCCAGAAAAGGCAAACGTCAGACATAACAATGCTCTCGGCAAAGTAGGCTGAAGTAGAGCCGATGAAACGCACTGTGATTAATGGTCGTCCAGTGATACAGTAATAAAGAACGGCATAACAGAAGCTCCGTCAGGGCCTATACTTTTGTCCTTCATGTACACTTGACCCACTTATTTATTGTGGAAGTATTGCCAAAGGCCGTACGCTAGTCCAACTTTTAATTTGGCGGAAACCGATTTCCGATTGATTGCTAATTTTCTTGCACAGACATGTTAGGAAATTCTAGTCCCTAGGTGAAGTCATCAAATAAATACCCATCCACCCATTGTGATTGGCAAACGAAGTCCTGACACGTTTTATGGTGGATTTTAATGGTTGTGGATTGTGGGTTCAATCAAGTTTTTTATCGCTTTTATGACCTCCAGCTGGAACTTCTTTAATGCAGCCCACGTCGAAGATATGTATGTGATTAGAATTTGTAATCGAAGCTTGCTTTGAGATAACTAATGATGTATTAGCAAGTCTTCTTATGCCCATCATATCTCAGCAATTAACTAAGAATAATGTTTCAGTAGATAGCCATGTGCGGAGCCGTATGATCAAAGATAGCAACAATCCCTACGTTACAAATTACACTATCAAATAATATTTAATTCGAGACTTGATTGAAACAAGTAACTCTTTGGAAAGTGTGTGTGAAATGCTGACAAGTACTAGCTGGTGAGTGTGTGAGAGTGCGTGCGATGGCGCGGGGTGCCGTGTTATCGTCGACCATCTTGCTGTCAATTTTATCATTATTGGAGACAACGTTTGCACATTACACGCCTACATGGGCCGTCCACATACCGGGAGGGAAGGAGGCTGCCGATGCTGTGGCCAGCGACCACGGTTTCGTCAACTTAGGAGAGGTAAGATACCCGACATCATTATTGCATGATGACCCGTAACGGTCTTTCATAACTGCTATTGTAATTCGTTTGTAAATAATCTTTGTCTATATTAAGACATTGTCACATAAAACCGTTTCTTCAATAGCAACATCTCGATGTTTCCAAGGCCCACTATTAGAAGAGTACAAAAGACACAAACTCCAGGACGTTTTAGCACGGCGTTAGCATTCTAATCAAGGAAATCCGGACTTGGGTGGTCTTTAACTAGAAATAGAAACAATTAGACTTGTCTTTATACATTTGTTTATAGTTTTGACTTGAAAGCTGTAGTTAGTCTAGTTCGGCTAATTTTGAAACTCATTAACTCGGCGCCAGATTTCATATTTCGGTAACACCACGCAATGGGGATTTTACTTTAGTTGAGACGCACCGTTGGCTAGGCCGTTACGAGTATTACTTATCCAGATCTAATATATCCAACTTTTCTCGAAGAATATGAAAATTTGGGTGAGCTTCCGATCCAACCAAATGCAGCAAAATTCTTTACTATTACAGGAAGTATACCCTGCATAGTTTCAAAAGTGTGGGTTTTCATGTCAATGTAACAGAACCGGATTTGAGCCCCACTATTCCGTACTCCGTAGTTAAAACGGTCATTGCCAGGTTACGAGTTTACTGATCTAACCTTGAGTGTTTCATTTCAAATTCCGAATCAATGGTGTGTTCGGCTATTGTTTTTTTTTTAACAATCAAAACTGCGCTAATGTGTCTGCCTAACCAGTTTAGTGCCAATTATTAAATGACCAATGTTTGACATTGACCGAATGCCTAATGAATGAATTGCAAATAAAGTTACCAAACTCCTTCAATTAGGCATTGTTTTGTATGGTAGCCATGTCGTAGTTGTACAGTCTGAAAAGTAACAATAGCCAATATATACCCGCTATGATATGCCATTGACCTTTTTCTATTAATCTTTCCTACGAAAAATGGTATCCAGTAATTGCTTTTTCGGAGTTAAAGATAGAATTTTGTATGAAATGGTTGAAACTATTAGCAAGGTGATTGTTACAAATTGGTGGAAGTGAGTAGGTAAAGGATCATGTAACAAGTGAACCGCGTCGTTAACACTGCACTGAGATAAAATTAGTGTGTTATTCCGAGGCAAATGCTGCAAACTCATGCGTTGGAACAACAGATTTCAGGAAATGTTCCATTTAGCATCGCCGCCCACTTCGCCACAATTCACGAGCTTTCAACATCTTCATAAACACTTTGTTTAAATATGTAGATTAATAATTATATAACTACGTGCAAAACCCAAATATTTTGCATGCCTGTATAAGACGAGAATCAATTTTGGAACTCAGTTCTAAACATCTTCCCTTGGTTCAACAAATGATCGACACAAAACTTGCACACAAATAATAATTTAGTAAACTGATTTCGCGGGATCAGTTGACTAAAGAGCCTCATTTAACAATATGCTAAGTGGTAAGCTCAGAAATACCGATAAGAAGTATTTTGGGGAAATCATTATCGGTATCTTGCACTAATCTTCTGATGATTCCTTGACCAGATGATACCAGAAAACCCAAGAGCGATCTTGGGACTAACGACAAAGTTATGCCGTTAAAGTTTATGTGATTAAACGAGATACAAAGAGATTCTTTAAATTATTGAAACTTAAATCTTTCAAAACATCCAACTCCACGTTTAGAAAGCACTCGCGTGCGAAGTGGGGGGACAAAAATAAACAGGAAATTTAAGTGAGCACAGTTATTTATTTAAAGCGACATCTTCATTTGGAATATCTTCTACTTATGGATGTCTATTTATATGCCGGAGAGCTGTTCCTACATATAGCACAAGAGTATCTAAATTCTAAAGACAACGAAGAAACCAAACATTAAGTCTTCACTCTAATTACAATATTAAGTAAATTGGTACGAAGAATTCAGAGAATTTTGTGAGTTAAAATACCTTCTTGTGTTTTCTGAAGATTCGACTGTAGTAACCGGTATTTATTTAGTACAATCTAAACAAAAGGCTGATAATACTGTCCTAGTAATATTGTTAAAGTAACACAACGTTTGTGCGATGCCAGTGGGAAGAATGGGAGCTTTGAGGCACACTGAGCTGCGGACAAAAGGAGGCTGTCACTCGAGCCATCGCTTCCATGTATCCGATAACAAAATACTGTCGTTGGTGCCAGACCTGGGTGACGTCACACGTTCGCAGATACAATACTGGCACATTTGACGTCATGGAATGTATTGACAATACTTGCGAAAATGTATCTTATGCTCAACGAGAACGTCTGTCGAATTTTCTGTTATAAAGCACCATGTAAGTGCAGGATGTGGTCTTTGTTATGGTCTGCCTTGCTTGGGCGATCAAGCGAAGATCGTTAGCGAGTTCATATGCCTCATACATAAGATTTGGGACATTTTATCATAAAATGTAACAATAGAAGTTTCGTCCAGGTCAGCCTTTACTTCATCATCTGCCTAGCCTTTTCCCAACTGTGTTGGGGTCGGCTTCCAGTGAAACTGGATGCAGCTAGTACTGGGTAATACCATACCCCTTGGTAAAATTGGTTGTGAAACTTTCAAGCCACTGTAACTGTAACGACTGTCAAAGATCTACAAATGGCAGCCGGGACCAACAGCTTAACGTGTTTTCCGAGGCACGGAGGACAGTCGGTATGTAAGGTCCACACGAGCGGCTGTTATTATTTAGCCCAAGCTCTTTTACTTATCATATTTTATTACATTATTCATGTTTTCTTTGTACTTTATTTATTATTTTATTTATTTTTCCTTTAATGGCCAACCAACAATTGTTTACACTGTAAATATTATAATTATTATGTTTATTTATTTTTTTATTTTTTATTTGTAATATTACTGTATTTATTATTATATATTATGTACTTATGTCCTATATGGCTAATTTGTTCCAATATTGGTCCAGTAACCTTTGTAGTAGTTCACTGATTATTTATTTTCATACATTCTGCATATTTCTGTGGTCTGTATATTATTGTAAGGAGTTACTGCTTATTTACACCTTTCTGAGAAATATATTTGTCGATAAAGAATTTATTATGTTTTTGAAACAAAGGTGAACTTCGTCATAAACTTTTATAATACGTTACGATTTATTTATAGTATTCTCGACGCAAACAAGTTGCAGAAAAGTACTGACAGAATGATTAATAGCTTTATTTTCTTGAGGTTATCTATCTGTAACATTAAAGTTGTTTACGCTGTATGTTATAGTTTTGATATCCCAATACTTAGAATGAAATTATATTCTATAGCTATTCTTAAACACGTGTTTCTTTATAATTTTTACAATTTAGCTTTTTAGTCATAATACTAACTATTGTTTTGCCAACTTCTGTTTCCATACGGTCAGGTTCTATTATTTACGAGTCCTTTCTTTTTATCTCAACAGTCAGTTTTATTCAAAGAACGTTTTCTGTTATCGGAATATCTGATAGAATCACACAGGTACCTACATCACTGATGCTGCCGTGTATTGTTCACCTGGCAGACGAGATGCGACAGACAGACTCTATGTACATACGTATATGTTTATCATCGTGTGCTACTATTTGCGTCTTATAACCGCTGTGAAATACCCCAAATATCTCTGTGTACTTAGGCACCTACATATTTTCTTAACAACCTGAGTAAATAATTTTCTCCAGACAGAAGCTTTTACTGGTCATTAATTTGTTTGGTTTAACGTTCCTTTGTGTGTAGATCCAGTAAAGGCATTTGATTAATAAAATGCATCTGCAAGTTAACACATTTTGGAAATTCCCTCTCATTGGTGATAAATTTTCTGCCATAATTATCTTGAGTGTTTCATTAGCAGAAAAGGAATATTTCGGTAATGGTAAATTCTTTAAGTCGTTAGTAAGGCGACATTTGAGAGAAATTCCGAATGGGTTGGCTGTACACTATTTGTGGAGACGCGAGACGTGCAGAAGATATATGCGAGTTTGTGGTGAGAAAGATTCGAGTAAGTATCTCCGAAGATTTGAGACGATAGTAATAATCGGTGAGCCGTCTAGTGTCTCGTGCGGACTGTTTACATTAATCGCAATACTTCGCTTTTGTTTCGTGTAGTGTAGACTATCCAAGGTGCCTCTTTGTGTTTTCGACATAGAGGTTTATGTGACAGCGGCAGCGGTATCTTTAGTTGTGCCTTGGTTGTCATAATCGTTTTTGATAAGTTTTTCTCAAACTGAAAATAATTTATTGCTTTTGTTGCTTTATTTATTGCTTTGAGTAATTGTTTTGAACACACAATTACTCGAAAGAACTTACTTGGAAAGAACTAAAGAAAATCTCCCTTTTTTTCATTTACTTGGAATTAAAAACTTCGCTTTCAATAGGAAGCCGTTCGTCAATAACATCACAATAAATAAATAAAAAACATAATGCACGTTTTACATTAGTTTCGCCATTCGACCGTGGAGCCCTATCAAAGAATGGGGTTCACCGCTGTAAAGGAATGCCACGTGCTAACCAACAACGGTAGCGGAAGGGTACGACAGGGCCACACCCTTCTACATTCAAGGATATTCCAAAATTAATACGTCAAAGCTGGTACCTTCTTAGAACACAATAGCATTTATTTTGAGGAAGAAATTTTACCTATCGTAATAAGTGAAGAAAAAAGAGTAGGATTTATCTCTTGAATAAGTAATGAAGTACTACTGAACTACAAGAGGAAATTACCTTGAGTTCTAATTGTTTTCTTTATGTTAGAGTTCATTATTGTTTGTTTCATCGTCGTGCTTCCGTTGGTACATATTAAGCCGGAACGTGCACTCATCACAACTGTCGGCTGGTTGCCAAAATGCGTTGGCGCCGACAGACAGAGAGTATGAGGACACGTTCAGCGTAAGCCACGGAAACGGGTTGCTGCCTTTATTGTACGAGACATTCACACTGACACCTTTAAATACTTTTTAGGTAATTAGGATGTGAATGTCAACGCTCCCGATTTTATGTTTCGAATAGCTGTTGAAGAAACACACATTTTAGCGTGTGCCAGTTTTAAGTCGGTGTTTTGTGAACCGTCTGTGACTTGTAAAAACAATAGAGAAGTCATCATAGCATTGCTGTATAAAGATTCGCTGTTATGATAATAAAACCACACTAATGAATAGGTAGACGTACTACCAACCTAATATAATTCACAATCGTGCCGATTGCGTGAGTCGAGTCACTAAAACACTTACACGCACGCGACAAATATTAATGAGCCTACAAGAAGCACCAAACAGTTTCATGGATAAAGTTCGAACAACATAGGTACGATAAGATTGAGACGGTTGATAAAACGCCAAACTAACAAGGAATACTTCAAGAAGATTGTAAAATTCAAAAAGCAATTGTGAAAGATTCTCAAACAATGAGCGCCATTTCGTTTTCTTTCGAATCCATTCTGCAGTCGAATGCGGGGTGAGGACGGGCGGGTGTCTCGACTGCCTTTTGTAAGGGGCAATCGTCGTTGCCTTAAACGTTCTCCCTGTTGGAGGGTAGAGGGGTCTGGGGGTACGAGGGGCGGAGGGGCATCTGCTTTTGTGTGTCTACGGCTTTATCTCCAGGCAGCCACAAACAGAGTCTACAATACCCGGCCCCAGCCTCCGCTAAACCGATTGCATTAACTCTACTAAGAAATAACTGCTCCGCAAAGACGAATCACAAAAGATATTGCGACAAACCAAAAGTTTATTTTGCCTCAATCAGAATCACTGAGGCTAATTTAATTTAAAACGAATCATTCATCGCTAGTACCAAAGTTAAGTAGAAAACAAGTTCGTTGAATTTTGAAAACTGGAAATTGCTTTGTTTTAACAAAAGCAATATTTAATTCAATTACTTATTGGACAGTGAGTTCGCACTGTTGTTGGGATTTGTTGCAGTATCAATTAACAATCGAGAAGTTAAACCAATTAAAGCCTAAATGATTCTGGATACCAACTGACGAGACAAAGGCAAATAAATAACTGTTTTTAGGGTTCCGTACTTCAGGCAGCAAAAACGAAACCCTTATACTTATAGGATACTTAGGATCACTTTGTTGTCCGTCTGTCGAGACCCTTTTTCTCAGGAACGCGTGGAGGTATCAAGCTTAAATTAACACAAATACTAAGATCAAATTCGAAAATCAAACTTGTAAGTCAACGCGATCAAAAGATATGACCGTTTGTGTTGTATATTTTGCCATTTCACAAGGGAATCAAAACCTATAGGGTAGGTAGTAGGTAGTAGGTAGGTGACCTAGAATCATAAAATATGGCAATAAGCAATGTCAATGTCATGTTCAGGAAAAAACTAAAAACTAAAAACCGAAAATATGGACTTTAATAACAAAATACCCACAAATTTTATGGAACCCTCGGTGCGCGAGTCTAGTCTAACTCGCACGTGGCCGCAATTTTTCCTGTTATAATGAAAAAATATCGTTTCATAGGATACAGAGTAATTAATTAGTACTTACTTCAGTGAATCTCTTTCCGTCTAACATTGATATGGGTTCGTACATTCAATCAGATGAGCCAGGCCTTCAATTTACATAGATTACTGGTGTTAAAATTTAAATTGAACAGAACGGGTTCGTGCCATTCGTATCTTCCTTTTACAATTGATTAATGTATATTCAAGTAGGAGACTGGACAAAGATTAGATCAGATAGGTTTTTAGTTAATTAACAAATTATTGAAAAGATATAAGTAATTTCTTATTTGAATTAACGTAAAGTAAGTAACGAATAGATAGCTTTGGAAATTATTGATCGGGAATGTACTTCTGGGATAAAAAAGTATCCTATACCTCTGACCCTGGTCATGTTCTATCCGTATGCCAATTTCTATCCAAAACTTTTCAGCCGCTAAGGCGTGAAAAATAAACAGAAAGACTACTATTGCATATTTAATAATGTGGACCTAATTAATAGCAAGAGGGCTTTTGAAGTTAATAACCACAGCGTAGTTGCGTTCTCTGTGTTTGGAAAATGGCTGAAGCGGCCAGTAAAACTGTGGCTCTTGTACAATCACAAACACACGAGTCTACTAATGAACGTATCCACTGATTACTTCATTAGATGTCTCGCCTCTTTACTTGTTTTAGTTTTATCTCTCCTAACTGCTTACGAAACAAACAAACTTAGTAGCAGAGATGAAATCAGTAAGAAGTTTTATTGTTGCGATTTATTATCTACGATGGTGTCTGTTAAAGTTTTTATTAGGCTAGAAATGTCCTTTGAATCGTCGATAAACTATCATGTTTTTCTATGTTAAACTCTGAAATTTCAGTCCAGATTTACAGACCTGTTATCTACTTACAGCAATTCTTAAGGCACAATCAAAAAATGTATCAGAAAAAACTTCGCAAAAGAGAAGAATACTCACATCACTAAAGTCGTCTATGTTCAGAACAGACGGCAAAAGAGTTAGAAATTTCAATGCTTACTAACCTCTTTTTCTCCATTTTCAAAATGGCGCCTTAAAATGGGTACTCTGACTCATACTCACTCATACTTGTATTCATCATCACAAAAGTACTTACACAGCTACACATTTCTTATTTAAACGTAACAGCAAATACGAAAATAAATAATGACGTCTTCTTGCGGTAGAATATTTAGAAAACATTTTCCAAATAAAGGGACCGTACCTAATATTAGGTTACGTAACAAAAGAGGTAGGCAAGCCTAAGGTAAGCCTACAAATCTTTTGACAAAAACAATTCTTTATTATTTATAGTCTTTTATCAAAAAAGAGAAAACGACAGATTTCGTATTCGGTAAGGTCTGGTCTCAAATTTATCTTGGCTCCGTTGACCCGGTAAATTGTCGTCTTAACTTGAGGGAACCATTTATTTGCGTTTAGTCTCGATACTAGGCTTGTCTTATATTATGCAAACGAGTTTTCATTCGGTCCCTGGATTTGGGACGAAAATGGAGACCTTCCAGCAAATCTCACAAAGAAGTCAAATCTAAGGGGTTCAATAAAGATTTTCACATTCCTCTCTGAGTATTATCATCTTAAGTCAAACTGTTGTCGCATAAAGTGATTTACTGTCTGTTATCAGACTATCGTATTGTTCAATAGATTCCACATTGAACGTTATTCAGCTAGGATCTTGTTTTTGTCGAAAGGATTTCAAATAATCGGGCTTTACTTTTATCTACAAACTCCTGTTTGCGATAAGTTAGTTTGTTCTATTGCCAATACAACGGATTTTTATTTCATTGTGAGTATACAAAGTTCATCATTATAAGCTCTTGGATTTGTGGCTGCCGACACAAATAACTTACAATTTTAAAAAGAACTGGTTTGGGATCCTCAAACACTGAAGGTCAGGCGGTAGTTGCTTACCAAATACGTGCTATAGTTATTATGCATATAGTAACCAATTGCTCAAACAAAGCACACAATGAATTAGCAAAAATGGAAGTAATTCCACAAACTGCTAAAACTAATACGATCGTTATGCTTTCGCTTTAATTGATCATATTCGTACTGCTTAAGGTGGAAACGCCAGGGAACCCCGCGAAATTTAAATTTTGTTACGTTTTCTGCAATTTGTCGGTCACTGGTGTCGATTCTGTTGTGAACAAACTAAACTTAATTTAGGCTATTGCTATCTTCCTCTCTCTAATAAAACGAGAAAGAGACGGACGTAATTTAGAGCTGTCAAATTTAGTTGAAACTAATATTTCCATACAAATGAAAGGTGCACGTAAAAACATGTCGATTAAAAACACGGTGAAGCGCAAGGCATAAGCTAGTTTGACATCTCTAACTTAGTTCATAGCTATAGCCGTCCTTCTTTCGCACTGCCTTTTAGTAAAAGATAGCAATAGCTTAAGTTAAGTTTAGTTTGTGCACAACAGAATCGACACCACTGTCAGGTAGTATGTTGATTAAAATATGCAACCGTAACAAATGTGGCTTTACTTAGCATCCTTCACACAGTTCATCCATCGTTACTTTGGTCTTCCTCTACTCTTATAGCCGTCTACATTCATACTCGTTTTTAGGGTTCCGTTACTCAAAAGGAAAAAACGGAACCGTAAACAGTCCGTCTGTCTGTCCGTCTGTCACCACCGATTTTCTCAGGAACGGGTGGACCTAGCAAGTTGAAATTTATACCATATACTGAATTCTTTTGTCTCCTTTAGGTGTATAAAAATCAGGTCATGATAAAACACGATAAAAATATATGGGCAAATTTTAGATTTTCGCGAAAACTTGTAAGTGCCAAAATTTACTTTAATTTTCAACTTTTTTTATTTTTCGGACTTTTCCCTTTATTTGTACTATAAGACCTTGCTTTTAACCAAAATTGACAATTCTAGGTCAACCGGAAGTACCCTATAGGTTTTGGGTCGAAAAGTTTGTCCTTTAAAAAGTTTGTACGGAACCCTCGGTGCGCGAGTCCGACTCGCTCTTGGCCGGTGTTTTCACATATTCCTGTTTAATGATTAAAATCATCAATACAACCCTCTGTTGCCTCTATGTTCATTTAATACCATTGAATGACTCTCATCAAATAGTCATTCAATGGGATTAAATTTAAAATGAGCTCAAAAGCTATTGGATACCTATATGATGTATTCGGGCCGCGAATCATAATTATTTTGTTCAGCATGCAGCCTGACACTGACCGACAAAATGCAAAAAACGTAAAAAAAAAATGAATTTTGCGACCTATCCTGGTGATGCTCTTCCTATTCCACTTACACCATTGTTGTTATACCGAAGGCTCTGAGAACCGATAGAAACATCATCATATATCATCAATCCCAAAACAAAACAATAATCGAAAAGAACGTAAGTAATAAAAAGCCAGTCGTGTTGTCAGTATGTTAGGGGAGCGATTACGTGACGATAATAAGGTGGTTCGACATTGGGTCGAGAAGAAAAAACTTGTACCTGCCGTTGTCCTAATGAAGGTCGATGTTGGGAACAGACAAATTATTACCTTCGCCGGATGTTGAGTCATACATTACAAAGGTAATCAGTAAATGGCGGGCCATTTGAGAACTATTCCCTTTTTGTGTCTTCTGCAAAATGGTTCTCGACGAGTGAGCTGCTTGACAGCTTTTGCAATTTTTTCATCGTTCTTTTTGTTTTTCGTGGCTTCTTGTTTTGAATTTGGAACAATGAAGTCTTGAAATTCTTCTATTCTACCTATTGTAGGTAATATAGGTACGCTCTAGAATTTCTGGTATGGCATTGGTAATAATATGATCATGTCTATAACATCAACCCTTTCTTGATCTCTCAAAGCATTAATATTGTTGATCTTCACCGTAGTGCATGAAATAACATAATTAATTATCTAAGATTCTAAGGGGTTTTTTTTAGTTGTTTTTGAAAAAGGATTAGTGGCCAGTATGTGGTCCCGTCCCATGCGCTCGCGGTAGGTCGCACGCCGACATAATAATAAGTCCATTTGAAACAATCTGCCTCTATCTCTTTTATTTGGTTTAGTCCGTTGTGGCCGTCCCGGACTGGTCTTTTTCTTCCTTTTGGCGGCCTCCTACCTTTTATTTTATACGATTTTTATCAGTAGGTGCACTGTGTCCAGGTGGTTATATTGCTCGATGCGGCTGTATTTGTTTTTACTTTTTATTTTGTCATGTGGCTTGTGTTTTGTCGATTTTTTGTGCTAATTAGCTCAAAATATTTCATTTTTGTTACTTACTTTTTAGTGTTATACGCGTTCAATATCTCTTTTTTTTATATGTTCAGTAAATCTAACAATTTACCTACTTCCGTAAGTTTTATCGTACAATCAGTCACGTTTGACGTAATCACACTCTTTCGCAATTTATGTGTAAACAAAAACATAATTAAATTCTAGTCTAGGAATCTATGAAATTATTTTAATTGGATCGGCACGTATTTATGTACCAACGCGAGATTTTAAATCATTCTGCCGAGCTCACACCTCATTATGAACAAGTACGAAGCATTAATTAAAACACGTAGTTTGCATATTTTCTGATAGGAAATTAATTAAACTTTTCATGAAAGTTAAAAGTGGGTTCCATCATAAAGGGTGGATTGTGTTTCCGTGGCTCTGGGGATTAAATTCTTGATTTTGGCAGCCATCATTGCGAGTAAGTATAAAGGTGGAAAAGGTAGGCTAGGTAATCGAGTCGAGGGTGAAATGATGTGTCACACAAAAATGATTGTCTTAACATTTAACACTAAAAAAGAAGTCCAGTTTGTAAGTAAGATAATAGTTTCAACGTAGGAGGTAATAGGGAATATGCATATTTGTTTTTTTTTAATTCGATACGGAATGTATGTGTATGTGTTAAAGTACTATAAAAATAATGACAAAAAGCGAAAACAAGACATAAATCGGCCAAACAACACAAAAGTTATATCTATATCTCTTTCTAGATAAACGGAATTTTGTATGGATTTTGTACGTCGATGTAGCGAATTAGGTCATTCGCTGTATCGGATCTCTCTGTCTAATCAGCAGTTTCAAATGCTTATAACTTAGTATTTTTTATAGATATTAAAAAAATAATTTCACTTTGCTATTTCTGATGTTAATACGCTGTGTTTAGAATGATAAAAAAAATCACGAATAAACTCTATTACTGATAATTCTCATTCGATTTCAAACATTTTTCGTTGATGAAAAGCTACAATAGTCTGATACCAAGTCTTCTTCTTCTTCCTAGCTCTATACCACTTTAGGTGGGGTCGGCTTTATGGCCCCAGGTCAATCTGTTCAGGGTTGTCGTATCGGGTCGTGCAGTTCTTCCTCCAATAGAAGCTTCTTTATGCTAGTCCACCACGTAGCCGGAGGTCATCCTCCATCTCTCTTAGTCTGATACCAAATGCTTTAGGATAATGTTTCTCCGGCGACGGACGAAGTTGCCGGCAGAAGCTACTCTAAAATATTTAGATAATTAGGTACGCATTAATTTCCGGAGTAGACTTTAACATGAAACATTATGAAAAAAATGAGAGCGTAATTGGACATGCAGCATCTAATCTTATAGCGTATTTTACCTTCAACATAAAGTAACTTCGGTACCTCCCACGCCTAAATTATCTATAAGCTAAGGGCCTTATTACAAGATGATTTTGATAAATTACGTTCGTCCCGAGCGACGGAACAAACAAAATAATGAAGTAACCTTGTTAAAGTCAAATTGGATTTCCTTAAGCTGAAATTTAATGTGACGTCAGAAGCATCAGATAGTCAGATTACTGAGCAGACAATGCTCGTCTCACCGTCAGAACGAACAGTGGAGTAGCAAGAAAAGCCGGGGCTTTAGATATGGATGCATTTTCAGCTCCGAATATCCTGCGAAACGTTTGTTCAGGCCTTAACTTTAAAGCCAGAATTATTCACGAAGACACGACTCGTGAAATGTCACATTTATATCTGAAATTGTATTTTTGTTTGGAAAGTGTTCAGGGGTTTCTTTTATTACTTACAAAAAGGCAAGCTTAGCAGTGATTAACAGTTTTTTTTCAAGTATTTTAATTTTGTGTGAATAAGTTAAGAAGACCGTGTTTTTTTAACACAATGGGTTATGGATTTCAATCAACCTTTAACAGATAATCTTCAGGCAACTAAAACCGAAATCAAAGTTCCCGCTTTTAAATTACTACCTAGTTCCCTAAAACAATTGCAGGCAATTAAAACTCCTCATACAATCTGTTCGATACAATACCCATTCACTCTACCTTTGTTATCTTTTCAATATTTCATTTCTTCAATAACTTCATTGCCGTTCTGTTTGTCTTTGGGTTTTAATATAAAGCTACAGACAGACATCGGCACGTGCGTGCGACAGAGCCGTTGTATATGGATCTAATTAATTTTCTGTGCTCTGGCTGTATGCTTGCAGTCGCGACTTGTTGTTCAGGGATGGTAAACCTTTTTGAATAATTTTAGCTGTTATACTTGCAAGATATGGAATGGGTTTCCTACAGAGATCTTTTCGCAGAGCTACAACCATGGATTTCTTCTAAAAAAAATTAGAGTCCTTCTCAGGAAAGGTTAGACAACGCGCTTTTGATATGGCGGTACTACACCTATTGTATGTATTTAATATGTATGAGACATCGACATCTTTCTAGAAAGAGACTACTGGAATAAGCGGGCACTGTTGCATTTGTGAAATTGTCTATGGTTTAAAGAAAAAACCAAAATGGCGTTATTTTTGATTAAATTCATGCGGTAAAAGAACTATGCCGCAGTAAAAACAGGTGATCAGCGACAGAGGCACTATTTATGACCGGGAACTGAACAATAAATGCCAAGCCCAGAATATTTCGTCGCGTACCATAAGCGCGCCATCCCTAATTGTGCTGCAGTTACAAGCGGGACTTCGGGATGTACCTACGTAATTACTTGGCGAGTCCGTTTGTCTTCTAATGAATTAAACTGTTAGCAACATTCGCACCTCAGATATTTGTTTGAAATGACTCAAGGAATGTTGCTGTTTACATACGAACAGTGTCTATATCTTGAATAATTGTTTGTTGGTCGTTGTTGTAGTGATCGCCAGAGTGACTGCTGTTCCTGAAGATCAGGTTTAAATCCCCAGATTGGGCAAAGTGTTACTGGAATTTACCTTTAGGAATTAGGTAGGCTCAGAGTCTGGAATTTAAGCCCGGTTTAGTAGTAATATGTAGGTGGGACTATGAATAGAACACCAACGTTTAATACACAGAGGTATACCTCTGCCTATCCCCTCTGGCAGAATAGGCTCGAAGTTATATGCGTCTAGAGACGTATACCATCGAAACTGATCAATGACCCATCGCGGCATTGTCAGACAATAACGATAGTTATCAATGAATTTCTAGTTGCAAATTATAGTCTGCGCCAGATAAGTAGGAATTAAAGGTCATTGCTCTTTCCTTAATTTCTCTGCGTAGGTACCCCGACAATACAATATGATGAGATAGTTTTTTATTACTAGAAAAAGTCAAGGATCACGATAAAGGTAGTTTCGGGACAAGTTTATGTCATTATATCTGTTTTCGGAATTATGTATTTGAATAAATGTATGCGGGTTAATGACCTTTAATTCCTACTTATCTGGCGCAGACTATAATAATATCAAGTATGATGAGTGATACTACGTCAACTGCTGTTAAATTTATCGCAAAGCAAGCAATAACAGTTACAAGTTGCCTCTATAAGCGAGATTAATCGGTTCCATACACGATCTGAGAGTTATATGTACATATAACGAGCAGTTATTCAGATTTCTGATAAATAGCTCTATCAACGCATTGTCATATCCGGTTTCTGTGATAAATAGACTAATTCTAGTGTGCAGGGCAATTTATTGGATCGGTAACTGCAGCAAGTTGCTCCTAACTGAATTCTATAGGATACTCTCTGATCAGTGAACTAGTAACTTCACTTGATTATGTACAAACAAATGATTAGTATATCTGATTGTTCGTAGTTTAATTAATTAGATTAATTGCTTCATAGCTTAATATGTTGTTGACGTTTCAATGCACTTACTACTATTGATGCTACCTACATGCTATAGCAAGTTCTGTACTCGTACCTATAGGTTCGTAAATGTAGGCAACGTACACCGTACCTGTCAATTTTCTTTAATAGATTTACAACTTTATCCCGAAAGTATTAGGTTCAAGGTTGATTGGGAATATTTGACAGTTTCAGGTATATAGCTTGATGGTGCTGGCGTCTGTACTTTTGTAATTCTAAACACAGATTACGTTTAGGTTATGGTGCAGTATTCCCTACGGTCTCGGATCGGGAATTCGGAAGGCCTATGTACGAGTATATTGTTTTATAGGTATAAGTAGAAGTAATTGATTTTAGAAATCATTTCTAGTATCAATTTGATTGAGTAGTATTTATTTGCAGTGAAACAGAGCAGTTTAAAAATACACACATCAAAAATGTCTAGGGATCAAGCATTTTTATGCGGATTTCTTGAGATTGAGATGTGGCTTTGTAATAAATTTATGATTTTATAAATTTATATGGATCCTTTTTGGTGCATTTCATAATTTGAATCAGGAACTCTCAATCAAATTCGAGTAAAAGATGAAAATAAGCTGTCAATATTTTCCCTATAAAAACATACAACGCATTGAAGACATTATTAGTGCTACTGTTTCCCTACTACTGATTAAAACCAACGTTATTATGGAGCGGCGACGTCATTTAAGCAGGGAAGAAATGCTCAGAGCCGTGGGAATGATAGAAGCTGGTTCCCGGCAACGTACTGTAGCTTTAGCTCTGAATACAAGTCAGAGTGTTATCAGTCGACTTTGGACACGTTACCGAAGCACTGGTACCGTGGCTGAGCGCCATGGAGGACGGTATCGCTGCACCACACGGAGACAAGACCGATACATTCAAATCTTAACTCGAAGAGCTCCAACAATAACCGCCATGATGTTAGCCGTGAGGCTTCATCACTCTTCAGGGAACTTAATTAGCGACCAAACAGTCAGAAACCGCTTGCATGAAGTGAACCTTCATTCCCGAAGACCGCTACGGGTACCACCTATAGCAATGCACAATCGTAGGATTCGATATCAATGGGCTCTTGAACACAGAAATTGGGCAGAAGAACAATGGCGTTTCGTGTGCTTTTCTGATGAGTCTCGTTTTGGTATGAGACCGGATACAAGACGTATACGACACTGGAGAACCCCTGGACGCCAACAGCGATTAAAATCCTGCCAGGAAGTCCATCCTTATAGTGGTGGAACCATCATGGTATGGGCGGGTATTTGGATCGGCGGAAGAACTGAGTTGATTTGGATCAGAGGCAACCTCAACGCTCAAATTTATGCTGAGACGATTGTATCAGACGTCATCGTTCCTCTACAAGTGCAAATCGGTCCCTTATTTCAGTTAATGCATGATAATGCACGACCGCACACCGCAAGAGTTGTAAGACAGACTCTCGCCGCAGCTAACATCAATGTCCTGCCCTGGCCTGCTCAGTCGCCAGACTTGAACCCGATTGAGCATGCATGGGATATGCTACAGAGAAGAGCTCTGCCGAATATGGAGGGTATCCAGTCGCAAGAAGACCTTTTTTTGTTGTTGCAACGAACATGGGCGGCCATTCCACAGCGTGATTTGGATGAACTCATTTTGAGTATGCCAAACCGATGTTCTTGTGTTGTTAGTGTTCGCGGTAGAAACACGGATTATTAATTGTTTAAGTTACCCAATAAAATTTTAAAGAAAACTGTTATTTCAGTCTTTTTTTCGAACTTTAATGTTAGTGGTTCAAATGTCAAAAATCCCTTTATTAGGAAAATGGCAAATTTCTTTATTAATGCAAAGGTGACTTGGTTTATCGTTACTGTGACAAACGAAAACACTTTATTTGATGAATCCTTAAAGAAAATTTTAATTAATATCAATCAGGAGAAAAGTTATTGCAAAAATATATGTTGATCCCTAGATACTTTTGATGTGTGTATTTTCAACGGAGAATTTGGTAACCTGTGCAGGCTATAATTTTCGACTATTACCTGCCCATTCCTCAGCTTAGAATAATAATATGGCACTTATTATTATACCTTCTTTAATAGCATGATAAGAAAGGCAGTCAGATAGGCAGTCGCTCCATGTAAAATACTGGTATTCAGCTGCATCCGGTTAGACTGGAAGCCGACCCCAACATAAGTTGAGAAAGGGCTAGGCAGATGATGACAAGAAAGACGTTACCCTTTTTAAAGCTTCAAATAAAATAACTTCAATACATTTTAAAGCTTCAAATAAAATAACTTCAATATTTTTTAAAGCTTCAAATAAAATAACTTCAATACTTTTCCTTACTGTTCCAAAGTACCAAGATCCATTATCATCACATTCGTTTTAATAAAACTGCAAATCTGTATACGTATCATTAATCTGTGCGAAAATAGCACGTGTTAACGACGACGCCATTGTTAATCTACCACAGCGAACAATACGTTACGCATTAAAGAACTTATTACAGGCTGGGTAGCACGCACTAGTGCGACAATGGAACGATGAAGTGAGCTGGTTAGATGGGAAATTCATCTTTAGTGCTTTACCGAGGTGTTGTATAGGTTCGCGACAGAATAGGTTAACCAAGGTGATAATAGGTCGGCCATATTAGCATATGAACCGATGATAAAGGCCGATAATTATACCAGGTCAAATGAAATTAGCTAGCGAAAGCCGACAGACATTTTTTTTAAAGTTATTTGTTTCATAATTACATCATAAGCAGCCTACTGCAGTCCACTGCTGGACATCATCATCATCATCATTTCAGCCGAAAGACGTCCACTGCTGGACATAGGCCTCCCCCAAGTGCCGCCACATTGACCGGTCCCATGCGACTCGCATCCTACGGATTTCCGCAACCTTCACCAGGTCATCGGTCCAACTAGTGGGAGACCTTCTAACGCAACGTCTTCCGGTTCGCGGTCGCCACTCCAGAACTTTTCGGCCCCATCAGCCATCCGTTCTGCGAGCAATGTGCCCTGCCCACTGCCACTTAAGTTTGGCAATTCTTCGGGCTACGGGTACGTCGGTAACCTTGCTGGACATAGGCCTCTTCAAATGCACGCCACTTAACTCGATTCTCGGTAACTCTCATACATTGCTACCAGTCACCCAGCGAAGATCGTCGCTCCACCGAGCTTGAGGGCGTTCCACCTTACGCTTGCTGATTTACCAAATTACATAAGCGTATAAGCAGGATAAAACAAACCAGATTTAATGATGTTTTCGGGATCAATAATCGTAGATATTGCAGTAAACATACTTACGACGCAGTTATTGTGGTTAATAATCACAATACCTGTGGTCATACCGTTAGAAAATCTGATTTTTTAATTTAATCTTGTTTTGATAGGTTTAGGTTTAATTATTACACTGCTCTTAAAATGGTGAAGGAAAACATCGTGAGGAAACCGGCATGTCCTAGAACCAAAAATTCGAAGACATGTGACATCTACCAATTCGCACTGGGCCCGGGTGGTGGATTATAGCCCATCCCCTCTCATTGAGAGGAGGCCGTGTCCCAGCAGTGGGAACATTATAGGCTGGTGATGATGATGTTTCATTAAATTGTTGCCTATCCCTTCAGAAATTACAGGCTTAAGATATTTTACTGTAGTACTATGCAGACGATGATTTATAAGTACACTTACGAACGACGGGGAAAGCTTGGGAATTTCAGCTTCTTTTCCACCCATGCTGACTGGTTATTCTTTTGCCGCGACATAAGCTTTTCCGCATAGCTCGTGCAAACATGGTCTTCTTTTTACACGGACTGTAGAAAACACTAAATAATCTGTAATGATCCTAAAGTTTGGTTGGGTGCCGTTGAGTGGACTGTCCGTAACAACAGTGGGCGAAGATTATCGAATGACAACCGAGAAACGCATTCACTGGGATTGGAGGGTTTATTCTTCATTCCCCCCCGTTCTCTCACATTCCAAAAAAATCTTAGTTCGTCCCACATCACTTTTGAATTCCTGCTTAGTCCCAAATTACAAGAGATTTAAAAAAAAAAAAAAACGAAATATTGAGTGATCCCAATATGTAAAGATGGAGTGTTCTCATTATACCAGAAACATAACATCACGCCTGTTATCCCCGAAGGGTAAGACAGAGGTGTACCCAATTATAGTACTTAAAGTGACTCTGAAAACAGATTTAAAGTTTTCAGGTTCTCAGATTTATATTGTAAACTTTACAGTGATTGGAATAAATATTGAAATACAAAAACAGACTCGGGCTAAAGTTACAACTCGTTTTGTAACATGAACTCAGTTGCTAAGTACCAAGGACTCCTTAACCTATCGGATTTTATCCCTTAATATAATATAATTAAGGCCCTTATTCAATTGGATGAAATCCGTGTCACATAACAGTCTCTATGTGCTAAGGCTTCTTAGTGTGTAATCATATTAGAATATCTTTTCAGAATTCCAAAATTCAGTTAGTATTTTATTCATCCTTACATTTTAGTATAGTAATTGAATCCCGCGGTTGCTTAGCAACAAAACAGTTCAGAAGCCCTAATCATGTGTGTTAGTGGCCCAAATTCCATCCATAAATGATTAGGCTTTTGGACCGGGGATGGGTTAATATGCCGCTGGGAACCACGACTTAGTATTACGGACCTTTGCTATTTTCGAAGGATGGCGGTTTTATCCTATTTTTAATATGGGTAACCTCTTTTTATAAAAGGTTACTAGAATTAATATTTATGATAATAATTTATGTTAGGAATTTTATTAATGTTTATGTCTTCATTACTGAAAAATGAAGACCCATTAATAATATTCCTTTAACATAAAAAAAAATGTCAAAGAAAATGACTGAAATTCCAAACAGATGATTTTTGTAACAACAATAATATGGCCGAAATAAATACATTTTTAAAAGATACCACACAGCACAAGTGATGAAATATAAACGTAACATGAAATGATATGAGAAACCTAAAAATGATTTTTAAATACCTATTCAATGATACCCCACTTAAAATAGTTCGTTGACTTTCATTTCTTTTATTTTTCACAATATTGCGTGTCACTTTTTCATGAAATAGTCATTCAATCAGGTTACATGAACTTAGAGGGTTGTATTGATGAGTTTAATGATTATAATTCTGTAACTACATACATGTTACAGCCGCAAATTATATTTTAATCAACATACAACCTCACACTGACCTGCAAATTGCAAAAAACCTAAGAAAATTTTAATTACGCGGGCTACCGCGGAGCTTTCATTACTGTCATGTCTTTAGTGACACTCGCAAGATTAAGACAAATCGGTTGACGTAAGAATTATCAAAATCGGCCCCCGCGTTTGGCCCCTCTAGGGCGCCACAAAAGAAGAAACATACATATTTAGGCTGATAAACACATTACCCTCCTCAGTCGGATAAGAGAGGCTTTATTTGCAAATGAAATTAACGTTTCCGTGGAAGTGTAGAGAATATGACTACCCTTAAACAAGTCTGCTTGCGATTCGAGCTGCACATACTGAGTGGTCCCACTTGTCTCCTAAATCAACAGCAATATTAATTAATGCCGTTTATTTTGTCCCTGCAAGCTTCATGTTTTAATTATGCAACCACTTTTGAATACAGTGCTATAAGACTTTCATTCAAGGCTGTTTCGAACATCTGCAAAGTGCGAATACAGAATTACAATTCTTTACAGTTACTGCTATTGAGTTCGGTGAGCGAAAAATATTGAATACGCATATCATCTGATTATATAAATACAAAATTATTCTGTACCTCTTTTCTTAAATAGGATTGATAGGTGGTACCGACGTAGCCCGAAGAATTGCCAAACTTAAGTGGCAGTGGGCAGGGCACATTGCTCGCAGAACGGATGGCCGATGGGGCCGAAAAGTTCTGGAGTGGCGACCGCGAACCGGAAGACGTTGCGTTGGAAGGCCTCTCACTAGGTAGACCGATGACCTGGTGAAGGCTGCGGGAATCCGTTGGATGCGAGTCGCACGGGACCGGTCAATGTGGCGTCACTTGGGGGAGGCTTATGTCCAGCAGTGGACGTCTTTCGGCTGAAATGATGATTATGATGAGGTGACTGTATTGATTAACCTGATGGTGCTGTCATTTCCTGACTGCCTCGGTGATCGACTACTGAGGATGAGGTCCTGGGTTTGATTCCCGGGTCGGGAAAAGTGTAATTGAGTTTTTTCATCAGGAATTTCTCACTAGCAGCCACGGAGTCTGGACTTGTGCCCGTTTGATGGCAATAGGCTACATGGGACTTAAACATAACTGGCGAAATGTGGTCGTACTATTAGGTACACCTCCGCCTAACACTTCGGGGATCGGCATGATGTCATGTTTGTATTGATTAACCGTACAGATGAAGACCAAAACAAAATAGGATTAATATAATTCCAGTATGTTTTATACTCAGACCAAATAAAAAACAAGAGCAAAGTGTAAGACATAGCGCTGCGAACAACAAAGTGAGGCCAGCGCAAAACTACGTCTCGCTCTGTGCATACACGCTCACACGCACACGTTTACATCAAACTACAATGAAACTACGTCTCAATAAATGCACACATGTTTACGAAACCGGCCTCACTTATCTGTTCGCAGAGTTCCGTCTTAACTTTTTTATTTGGTCTGATTTTTCATACCGCATGACTTTTTTATCACTTTCCAAAAAAAAATGGATATATATATATAAAAACCTATATATATATATATAGGTTTTTTTTATTTTTTCCACAGCTTAGAAAAAAATTGATCTATCATCAAAAAACGCTACAAATTTCAAGCAAACTTTTCATATTAGAACAAAGAAAGATAAATTTGAACAAAAAACTGAAAAATATTGAATTTCAAATCATACGCAATAATATATTTTTTTTTAATTGCTTTTTTTTTCGAAAAAATAAAAAAACTCATTATGCCATTTGCTTCTACTCCGTTCACCTATTATACCCATTTTTTTGGAAGGTAATAAAAAAGTCATCAGGATTGGCTAAAGTATTTGCGTCGGTGTTCTTGTAGTAATAATAGAAACATCGCCTATTACTTTCTTATCAGACGAAGCCTTTAATTTGAACCCAAATAGAATCTGTGTGTGTGGGTCAACTTTCATTTACATTTTAATTAGTTGTATCACTGCGACACGCGTGTCAAGAGTTAATTAATATATCCCAAAACTATTTTGTGAGAATAAGCTTCGTAATTAATGTAAAAGATATTTATGGATGGGTTATGATAAGTGTGTATTTAATGAATTAAGATTAGTGAACACATCGATCGCTACACAAATTTTATATTGTCGATCTATTTGTTTCAATCTGGTTATGCTGAGACAGTACCTATGATGTTTCAAATACAAAAAGCGCTAAATTTATTTAGTGATGTGTGCAAGTGGGGCTTAGAGCATTATTTTGGGTTTACAAGAAAGCTTATAGAATACAACTTCGAACCATATCTGGTAATCGTGGTGTGGACATGTGATGCGGATGAATGAGGAAAATGTAGCCATTAACGATGAGATTCTTACAAAATCTTTATAGCATAATCAGCCTGTAGTGTTCCCACAGCTGGGACATAGGCTTCCACTCTGTGAGAGAGAATACACTGTAATACTTAGGCCCAGTTCGGAACAATCTGTAAGATACCATTGAGCTAACTACTACGTATAGAGAAGAGCGCGAACAAAATCTGTGCGCAGTGCGGGGTGCGTGGGGGGCGGCTAACCCCGTATATATAATGCTGTTGCGAGCAAGCGACTGAGTGAACTGCAGCCAGCTGACAGCATTTAAACGGAGCACAGATTTTGTTCGCGGTGTCTTCTCTATACGTAGTAGTAATATCTCAATGTAAGATACTTTAAAATAGATGCTCATTACTTAACAGTTGGAAGTTCTCAATCCTAGATCTCACAGCTGAATACAGAAATTATAGCTTGTTAGGTACTCAGCTATATGCAGGCGTATCCCCAGCCCCACATCGCAGGCGGGATGTTGTAAAAACCAATATGAGATTCAATAAACTTACCGGGGAGGATGCACTAGATTGCGTTAGGTATGTGCACAATGTGAACTCGGCTGGATTCGGTAAATAAAATTACATGTGACATGTGTGGTACATGTCACATGTAATTTAGACTATCTATTGTTACAAAGAGGTATTTACCTACATGTCGCCTGTTATTTTAAAGTTCCATGTAATACAAAGATTGCTATTTACCCGGCAAAAGTCTGATGCTTCAAAATAACAGAATATTAGGCCTGTATTTCCCCGAAAGCTCAGACAAAGGAAAAATAACATACCGTAGAAAAAAAAATTCTGAACGAACGATATAATGAGGAAATCTATCATAAAAAATGACGTTGTAAGGACAATTTTTAGAGAAATAACTTTCTGTAGTGGTTTTTCCAGAATCATTTATAGATAGATAAAAAAATTATGATAGTCGTGTCATCATCATCATCATCAGCCCATAATGTTCCCACTGCTGGGACACGGCCTCCTCTCAATGAGAGGGAATTGGCTATAAATAAATAAATAAAAAATATATAAACATTGCTGGACATTACACACAGCGCCATCTAGAACCACACTAAGCAACGAGGCTTGTGTCGTGGACACCAGATAGTTGATATACTACATAGATACCTACTTTTTTTTGTTTGTAAATAAATACTTATCATACATATAAACAACCATGACTGAAACAAATGTCCATGTTCATCATTCAAACAACCACCACGCGGGCCTAGTGCGGATTGGTAGATGTCACATGTCTTCGAATTTTTGGGTCTAGGACATGCCGGTTTCCTCACGATGTTTTCGTTCACCGTTTTGAGAGCAGTGGTGATGAAATAAATTACACAAAGTAATGACTTACTGTTTGTAAGTCGGGGCCGTCACCACTGGGCCACCATTGCTCGTGTAGTTCCTAAATAAAGAGAAAACCAATGTTTATTATTTAAGTGCCTATCGATGTCTAACAAAAAGCCTATCCGATGGATAAGCTGAGGAATTCCCGAAAGATTTCATACTAAAAACCCGCGGGAAATCACAGAACCCGCCGAAGAATCAACGGAGCCTTTAATAAGTTTCTTTTCAAACGTAATAAATACGCTTTTCGATAAGACTTAGATTCGATACAATCGTAGTGATCTATATTAAAAGGACCTAAATCACTTACTCTTCTTCTTCTTCATTGTGTCGAAGATTCCCTTTATTAGGGTCGAATTAGCTTCGACTAGAGCTCTTTTGACTCGACGACGATCGTGTTGGCTTCAGACATGTCATGTCCCTTAAAGTGTAGGTGGAATTACACTTCGAGCAGGACAGGAGTGAGCCGTAGTTTGTGTTGAGGCACCTTAATTACGTTAACTTTAGGAACAATCGAGTATCATTGTTTATGTCCTGCCCTTCTGCCAACCAATCATTAAGCTTAGCCTTGCTTAGTTCGCTGTTGGACTTAACCCTGATCTTTTCTCAATGTATAAGGGGTCGATGCAGCAAATTTTCTTTCGTCCAAACATCTGTATCAGCCCGTATCCCATTCTTCACTTCTTTTCTAGTCCAATCATCTTTCACACAAACCATCCTTCGGTTCTTTGGTCTTCTTTCACATTGAAATCATACTCAAAACTTTCCTCACGACGCATTTGCGCTTACTTTTCGCATTTTGAAATTATACATATATGTGAGAACGATGTAGAAAGACGTGCACATTAAGAGCGTCCAGAGTAGAAAAAGACAACAATTTAACAACAAACGAATTAAAATGAACCCTGGCAGCCAAGAGATGACCAGTCCCAACTGACAGCGCCCGCTCACGAACATGACGCGCGCATCGGCGCCATTCAACTCAACCATATTGAAGGTAACAGATAGCTTATAACCTGTATTAACACGTAGGATATTTTTTATCCGGGTAGTAAGATCCCATGGGACAATTATCAAACTTTACGCGGGCGAAGCCGCTGGCAGAAGCTACTATTAATATGTATTTTAAATGTGAAAGTTTGTGAGTATGGATGTATGGATGTTTGTTAATCTTTCACGCAAAAACTCCTGACCGGATTTGGATGAAATTCGGCAAACACGTAGTTTATAATACGGATTACCACATAGGATACTTTTTATCTCTGTAGTATGATCCCGTGGGACAATTCCGAACTCTACGCAGGCGAAGCCGCTAGCAGCTAGTAGATAATATAGGATCAAACGATACAGCTGCTGATAAATATCAAGGAAAAACACATCATTTTCCTTATATGAACATTGCCAGAGTAACGAGTGAAATGCGTAGATAAGTATGAATGTTACATACATAATTATCTACGCATTTTGCAAACACGAATACTGAATGTTTAGGTAAAAACATAACCCTTGATTTTTTCGTAGTTAATTTAAACTGTAAACTTTATTGTAAGTCTGTTATTTTGATCTCTTTTTTAGCAAAGAAGCTTTAATAAACTAAAAATGTTGTGTACCAGTACACCTATAATTGGTACGTACATTAGAACCATAGCAAGTGTACTAATGTTATATGTATGTACTGTTGGTGCACCTATTTTAAATAAATAAATAAAAATAAACTGGAGGTGGTCAAATTAAAATAGATTCCAATTTCAATTTGACCTTAACTTATCTTAAATTTTGAAACAACAACAACAACATCAGCCCATAACGTCCACTGCTGGACATAAACCTCTCCCATGATGGGAGGAATTTGCCGTAATCTCCACGCTTGGCAGGCGGATTGGAGATCGCAGTGATGAAAGACTAACAGAAAACGCTGCTGCCCATTCTCTGGTCTACGGAGGCGCAAGGTGTTCTGCCTCAGACATTAGTCGCCTTATACGACACCCGTGAGTGTAATGGGTTGATTCTATTCTACTCTGCCGGATACCACACGGCTAACATTTTGAAAGTGTAATTGAAATAGACATTACGCTTACACCATCGTTATGAGCTCTAGTTAAAGTTTTCACTAGGGTTCAATCGAAAAGTTTAACTTTAATGATAATTAAATTATTTTCATACCTGGGTTTTAGTTACTTTATGCACGACCGTCCTCTAACGAGCCCCTGACAGTTTATACGTCAAACAATATAAAGTTCAGCAACTGAAAAAGGACCACAAAGGCCTGTTTCAAATTCAAAGTCGTAACACGTAATTAGTATAAACCTTAAAGTCTTTTTTAGAAGTGTTTTTCGTCGCGTCTGCTCGGTCTCGGTTGTCTTCAGATTAATTTATAAATTATAACTCCGGTGTGTAGCACGGCTTCAGGGGGAAGAGGTTCATGGTTAAATAATATTAGCCGCACGGGTCGATCGGAAGTTAAGCTCCGCTTGCTGAGGTCGGCTTGAGTATGGGTTCCCATCCATTGCATATTGAGACATTGCCGTGCCTCGAAAAGCTCGGCTGTAGATCTTTGACAGTCGTTACGGGTCCGAAAGTCTAATAATCCAATTGGTACCGTACTAACCAGTAAGAAGGTTGTGGTGGCCAGGTAGGCAGTCGCTCCAAGTAAAATATTTGTACCTACTCAGATGAATTTGGTCAGACTGGAAACCGACTCCAACATGTTTGGGAAAAGGCTAGAGTCTAACCGGTGATGACGTGTGTAGCCCAACATTGCAGTTGGGAACATATTTTTAAATTGCCACAGATAACTATACCTATACTTAGTCCAAATTGGTTCAATGCCTATAGTCGAAGGTGAATGTTTTTTTTTTAATTTCAGCAAAGTAATAACGCGTCTTTACGGCATGATTTTTTTTTGAATATTCAAATTGTGTTTATAAATAGAATATCATAGATAAACATGATTATTTAAAACTGATATTTACTTTTATAAACAAATTAACATTTATTTGTGTTCTAAATTCAAAAATATAAAAAAATACTATTTTTTATATAAGGCTGTTTACCTTTGTTTCTCAAAAAAAAGAAAATTAAAATCATAGTTTGATAATAATTCATGACAAAATAATTGTTCGTTCTTTTATTTTATTTCTTCAAAATTTTACAATACACTTGTAAAACGTCGTTTGATACACGTGGACATTTGTTATTGCAGTTCTCAGCTCAAAAACACCCTCACCTACGGCTCGGGAGTTAATTCCGACTCGGATACAATAACAAACTTTCTCCACTTGTATCAAAATTAAGTAATAATTAATTAATAATGTATTAATTAATTATTATTATTATTGTTATATAAGTTTTAAACTAAGGAATGTGTAATGAGGACAAACTAATAATTATACATTTATGTCACATGTTTGAAACCGTTTCATCACTTTGACCTCTAAAATGCGCCTTTATCAGCTTTTTAGGTCACGATCGTTAATTACTAAATTGTAATAATCAGAGTTTAATTGCGTGATAACTGCAATAAAATAAACAAATTTAAGAGTTAATTTTCCACAAATATTATAAAACAGCAGATATTTATATAGATATTATCCTAATATTTAGAGAGGAGCTCGGGGCTAAATAATTATGATCTTTAGGTTAAGCCGTGCTTACCTAGGTTGGTCTGTGGATGGGTGACCACCCATTACATACCGAGTTTCCCCGTGCCTCGGAAAGCACGTTAAGCAGTTGGCTGTCATTTGTGATTTTTGACAGTCGTTACAGGTACTCAGTGGTCCAAAAAGTCTGACAACCAGTCTTACCAAGGAGTATCGTGTTACCCAGTACTAACTGGGTTGTGGAGGTCAGGTAGGCAGTCGCTCCATGTAAAATACTGTTATTCAGCTGGATCCGGTTAGACTGGAAGCCGACCCGCATAAAACTTGGGAAAAGGCTAGGCAGATGATGAGAGAGGTAAAATTTGTATGTAAGGGATAATCTCCGGAACTAATGATCGAATTCTAAAAATTCTTTCACTGGCAGAAAGCTACATTATTCGTGAGGCCTATAAAATATATTTTAAATATCATGTATATTAGCCGAGGTATCATATTTTTTCCGAACGAAGTCGCGGTCGAAAAGCTGGTAAATGATATTGTGAGAAAAATGTCACATGACGACCGTGTACTCCAATATGCAGATCACAGACTTCTCTTTTATTATAAAAATGCACACTTGTAATGTAAGACCACGCCATATGCATCCATTACGTTCGTCTCACTCGCTTTTTTTTCTTATTTCTCAAAAAGAGCACTTGAAATGAGACTGAGACGTGCGGGATCATAACACAGTTGCCTATTGCGGTGAACTAACGAAGTGCTCTCAAGTGTCGTCAAAGGACGCCAAGCCAACCCAGCCATGGTAAGGTAACGTGGCCTTTCAAACGGTCCCGTAGAGGGCACTCCCCGGGAATGAGCTCCTTCGCAGGAACGCAATGTATACAAATGTTGCCTTAGATTTACAACTTATTTGAGATTTCCGTCTGAATTTCGTATCACATGTAATACGAATCGTGATTCGGTCGGGACTCGGAATAGATAACTACTTTTTTAACCTTTGATAGGACGGACGACATTGTCAAGATTCGGGAAACTCTAAAGAAAATCTTTTAAAAGCCAAGCTGAGTTTTACAGCTCGCTGAATATCCAAGATCGCGTTAGACCTTTAACGTGGTCATGCTGAGAAAATATGAGTGAAAACTTCGAAAAGATAAAAGTAACGATGAGTCGCAGAAAATGTTGGTGTTAAAAATGCTCCGAACATTGATTGCGAATCGTTTTCGGGGCTTGTAAATTGAAAGCTTTTGATATTGGCGGAGTTTTGTGTTAGTTTGTAGCTAGAGCGCCATCAACTAATACCGTTTCCTAGTACCTATTCCCAATGGCCAAACGCGAACGTTCTCAGTAAAAAGAACCAACAAGAACTTTAATTATTCAATTCTACTTGTATTTTTGTAATAGCGTTTGGGATTACTTCGGCACACTGGTAATTCGGACTGATGAGGTCGAAGAAATTGACAAGCCAAGCCCCAAGGTTTTGCATCTTATCACCAGTAAAGATAACACGGACAACAATGGTAAATTTGCCTTCTTAATTGGCAACAGTTATTACAATAATTAGTCGGGGACCATTCAATTAAGTGAAACACTCATTTTTATTTTATCAAAAGCGTCGAGGGAGTAATTTGCTACGTAAATGAATTAATATTTTGTGTTATCAAGAGCGTTTTTGTTATACCTTTTTTTTATATGTGGTGTATACAAAACTTACTTTACTAGAAGTAGGTATAGGATAAGATGTACACATCATTATCGTCATCATTGACACTCTTGTCCCTTCTACTGTTGCAGGCATTCTTGTTACTTCTTCACCATATTACTTTTGTATGTCCAAGTCCTTTTCAAACACAGTTTAAAGCTTTCACGGTTTATAACCTACACTGTCACTTACGGGATATCTTCCGACATCCATCGCAGGATGACACACTATCATCATTATCATGGTCATCGCCGCGATCATGGTGCTTGCAACACCTCAAAATAATTGAAAATGACGGAGGATATCCCGTAAGTGACAGTGTAAATGTAGTGTCTTTCAGATCTTCCCTGTCCATTTTGTTCTTCTGTAGGATGTACATTTCGCATAGAATAAAGCGAGCGATGGTATTTTAAATTATCCAAGCAGAACTATAAATCTGGTTCGTTAGGGGCTCATCAAGTTGTCGTAGCATAAATTTCGCCAGAGTTTATTAAAGCGCAACATTCATCAGTTGCCTAGAGCTATCACCAGCTTGCCGGATTTAAGAACGGAGGTAGCTTTATGAGTCCAATTAATCTTAGACGGCATGTCCTTAATAGACCTCCAGAGAGTATTCTATGAACCGAAGCATACAGATCTATATTATTGTCCACGCATCTATATTTCTCTCTGAGTGCCTCGTTGGTCTAGTGGTTGCAAGCTCTACGGTTTAGCACGAGATCCTGGGTTCGATTCAAGAGTCAGGTGAAATGTTATTGAGGTTTTCTGTCAGGAATTTCTCAGTAGCTACGGAGTTTAAATCTATGGCCGGTTGATGACAATAAGCTCGCTCAGTTTTATTTGGGCCTTAAACACAACTTATAGCGAAATGTAGGAGTGCTATTAGGTGCTCATCTGCTTAAACCTTCGTGGATTAAAGGCGATATTAAGTTTATGTTTAATGCATCTATATTTTTTTCTGTGTTTATTGCTCTACAGTTTGTTAACTCGTTGGTTAATAGGTCATGATTGTGTGTTACGAAGATAAATGCCTATCTCGTGTTGGATATCTGCCCAAGTAATGGCTAAATTCTGACGCATGCATGCAACATTGTGGCAATTATTTTGTCGTTTAGTTTTCAAAATTCTTGTTTTATGAACAGTGCCATAGTAATTTAGGCCCACTTGCACTACAAATCACTATAAGGATTTAACGTTCAACGTATTTAAGACATCAATTTTATCTCTATCTAAATCTATACTTCTCGACAGAGATAACGACCAAATCGCTAACTTTCGATCGCCGATTACTAACGAATAAATTCGGTTGCAATAATGATGCGTGCGAGAAACGCAAGACTCTACATCGAAGATGCGTGTTCGACCGTACATGTTAAATTCGTTTAGTACTAAACATATTTGTCATTTGTGGTGCAGGCAGGCGTTTGTTAGTAAAACTCGTCAATGTTAACAATTAAATAAATAAATAAATAAATATCGCTGGACATTACACACAGCGCCATCTAGTGCCACACTAAGCAACGAGGCTTGTGTCGTGGACACCAGATAGTTGATATACTACATATATACTTTTTGTTTGTAAATACATACTTATTATACATATAAACATCCATGACTCGGAAACAAATGTCCATGCTCATCACACAAACATTTGCTCGGACCGGGATTCGAACCCGGGACCCTAAGAACGTAAGGCAGCCTCACTGCCTCAATTGTGATAGTAATGTTGATATTTTGCCGTTTCAATAAAATATACACTCCACGAGAGGGTGATCGCAAAAATAAACGTTTACCTGTCCGCTCGACCATTCAGACATGATAGAAATTTTGACATCGAATATTTTGCTATGTTTCAAAATAATATTCGATGCTCCGATACAAAACTTTCAATAAACTTGCAAGAGATATTATATTATTAGTTCGCTGTTTTCCCAATATGGTAGACTTATTCCCACACCGCGCTTTGACATGAATATGATAATCCGAGTGAACACATCCAAATCACAGGTGGTAAGAATTCACCACGGTGCCGCAAACGCAATATTCTATAACTCCTTTGATATGACAGATTTTTCGTGTAGCCTACCGTGACACGGCAATGTACTGCGATTATTGAGGATTTACGCTACCACCTGTGTGGTGTAATACATAGTGAGGGGAACCGAGATGATGAGACAATAGCTGACGGCTTGCATTTACCTTTAATGCGGTTTTATTGTCCATCCTTCCGAGAACTTACTATGACGCACGTCTGCACTATTCCACATGAAGAATTTAATATTCCCCTAGCTATTAAAATAAAACGTAAACATACCATCACGCGTGCAGATAATCCCTGAAAGGGAAGGCAGATTTATAGCTGTGCTATAGTATTTCGATTATATTTAAGTCCCGTGTAACGGGAGGCGAGCTTATTGCCATCAAGCAGTCACGAATCTGCCCGACCTGGGAATCGAAGCCAACGAGACAATCTTAAATAGATTGTCTGCCTGTCGTTCCAACCGAATAGTCATAACTATTTGGTTCAAACTGCAGCCATATTGGTAATGTCTAGTACATTATAGCCAAATGGTCGTTACATTCTATGTATAATACACAATTTTATTGATGCGAATAATATTTAGGATAATAAAAGTAAACGACCGCAGGGCCGACTGGGCGATTACATCGAAACGAGTATAATTTTGGGTGGCCATCTGTGTAAAATGGACATCGTCATTTTCTCCCCAGATACTCGTTACCCTAGAATATCAAGGAGTCAGGCGAAAAGGTGGAAAAAATTGCGTAAAAGTTGGCAACACAGGTGTGTCTTAGAGAACAGGTTACTTGCGTTCATTTGCATATTAATAAAGACCCTTGGACTTTTCTTATTTTTGTTTTTGTGCCCGGTTGATGGCAATAGGCTAGGCCCCTTACATGAGACTTATACATAATCTAACCCTTCGGGGATTACAGACGTGATGTTATGTTATGTCCTAATTTTAGGGAAGCCACGATTAGGGCGTGCTCCTAAATTAAACGTGATATTTTCTATTTCGTTTTTCATTCTATTTTGTCCATGTCCGCACAGACGTCGGCCTCGATTGTGGAGCGATTGTCGTGGGATGACGAATGACGTCCTCCGATGCTCGACGTCTCGCAGTAGGTACTTTTTACTCCCTTTGTGTACCGTTCAACTCGAGGCCATCTTCCTTGATGCTTTGATCGCCTTTTTATGACTCAGTAATTTTATTATTGTTATTCAGATTGTTGAAAAAATGCTTGTAAGCGTTCGCGTTCGTCTATAGAGACTTCAAAGGGATTTGAGAGTCAATATCAGATCATCTTTATTCATCTCTGCTTGTTTGAGTACGTAAATATTGTTTTTGATGTCTTAGGTAGCGGAGTTACCGGTGTTTTTATCGTGGGTTTTTTTTTGAACAAAATATAATTGTTACATTTGTTAGCTGTTGGTACAACTAACAGTCGTATTTCCTTTTGTAGATAAACTAAGAATTATTTAAATCACAATCATTTACTAACACAACATGGATTAGTTATCTCGAATAATTACTGTTAGTGGGCCAGTAATCTCTATCGTTAAAACTGTTACTTCTAACTGTTTGCGCCATTTTGTTCTTTGACTTTGAAAATTGTGAATATACTAGAAATCTGAACAGAAATACGTACATATTGCCAAGTATAATGAGAATTAATTATTAATTGTAATGTGTTTACCAAAGTAACTTAAAACAGACGTCGTCGACATTCTATTATTCGCTACGACTGAAGAGCATTTACAGAGCACGATAATAAACCTGGATAAAAAAAATTGCAAGGTAGGTCTGAAAATGAACACTTCCAAAATTAACGCCATGACAAACGCATCAGAAGACTATCAAAACTGATGTAACAATACCACAAATAACCCTTTTTATAAGTAAACCTAAGTATCTATGAATCATTGGCAAAATTCTAAGGAAGTGAGTCAGAGCTTAGCAGCGTTTGAATAAAAAGCTCTTTGAAAGAGATCATTGTCATGTGAACGGCGGACGGAACGCTTTGAGACTCACAAATGACGGTCCTATAGATATCTAAGTATATTGTTTTAGAATGATGCGATCGCTACTTCAGTGGAGGAGACTTTCTATGCAAACTTAAAACATTCTTGAAGATGTAAATGCACGGTGTTTGTCTTAAGATATCTATATTGTTTTAAATTTTAGAATGATGCGATCGCTACTTGGATAGACGAGACTTAGTACTTATAAACTTAAAAACATTTATGAAGAGTACAAGATGTTGCAACGGCCAAAAATAACACGTGCGAAAATTTCAGATGCTCAAAAGCTAGACAAAGTGACATTGTATCAGTGATAACGGTCATAGAAAAGTAAGAAACGTATTGTATTGATATAAGCTATCGAAATGTTAATGCAGTTGCTAGTCGTTTTAGAAATACCCAACAGTTTTGACTTTTACATTCAATATCTTGGGTACAGAGATTCTTAATGTCTCCACATCATTCTAATCATTAGGATGATTATGAATATAGACATAAAACACACATTATTGCCTACAGAAATACAAAGAACAAGCTTGCGTTCGAAAATGCTGATAGAAGACGGCACGACGCGACGTCGTCGTCGGGAATTTCAAAATAAGAACAGTATTATTGATTTTGACGCCATATTGTGCCGTTTGGGCTGTCAAACTATCGTCAAAAGTTTAAACAAAACTGTTTGATACTTTTGTCTCAGAACACTTTAGTTTTGTCTTGTGTCAAAACAGATTTTGAGTACTAACAATTTGACAAGTTTGAGTGTTAAGTTGCGAGTATTTTCCACATAAATATAAAGCGAAAGTCTGTCCTACACGGTCTTGGATCAGTCTGCCGACAGCCATATTTAAGACTAGCTGATACGCGACCTTCCTTTGCGTGATTAAGAATTATTATAAAAACATGACTTCCCATTTGAAACGGAAGACTTAAGAATTTCAAAAGTTCTAATTGTTTTCATGGAACCCTAATTATTTTTCTAAAATAAAAGTCTAAGCCTAAGTGAGACCTTATAACATAAGCTATCTGCCAGTAAAAGCCCCATCAAAATCGGCCCGGCCGTTTCGGAGATTAACCGAAACAAACAGACAGATAAAAATTAAAAAAATCGAAAAATAACGTTTTTGTTATAAGTACCGTACATACTTTCATATGCATTCAGTTTATAGCTGTTATTTTGAAATTACAAACAGACACTTAAATTTTATTGTATAGATTTAAATAGATTGTGCTGGCACATCAATTTGGTATAAATAGGTGCGACCTAATTCAAGGATTCTATTTCCATCACATCAAGCTACCCGAAACTGACAAATTTTCTCAATCAACCTTGAACCTAATGCTTAGCGGTAAAGTTAAATATCTATAGAAATTTGGTAGATTGCAATAGCTTGATGTGCGTCTGTGAGTGCAGCAGTAGTTTCTTGCGTGTTAAACTCTACTAGGTTATTTCGCCATGCATCATAAATATCTTTTTCTTCCCCATTTTTTCCTTATTTTGTCTGCCAACGAATTTATGTTTCTGTTGTTTTCTGAAATAGGGGCGGTAGTTAATTTTGCCAAAACTAAGATAAAAATAAAATATAGTCACTATTATTTATAACTACCGACTAACTGCTGGTTTATTACAATTGTTTTGTTTTTTGTTTCAGGTATGTTTACGGACCGGAAAGAAAATGTTTCAACTTCCTACAAAATTATTGAAGAATTTTCTCTTACATTAAGCTCATGTAAGTTAAAGTAGTTCTTAGCCCAAATGTCTTGTTACACTCTTCTCGACGGCCTAATAGGCGAGACGACAAAAAGAAATCTAATTAGTCCGTCAGTTAGATTATCAAAAAATATTTGACCCGTGTTTTTTCTTTTGTTACGTAAACCGAAATTGACGAAGATATGACGCTTTTAAAATTCTCAATACGTCACGCCTAATTTTTATTTTGGTACCTATAATTTTTAGCTAGTTCTGACGTCACGAGCCCCCACTCCCGAGTTTTGATGCGTTTTATCTTTGTCAATATTTATTGATTTACAAAAACAAAAAATACGTGTCCATTAATTTCCAATATTCTAACTGACGGACTAAATAGATTTGCTATTTTTTGATACTGTCGTCTCGCCTATTCGATCAGTTTTCAAACTGGAACAGGATGGACTGCCTCAGACCGGAAAGTCAATTAAACATTCCGATATCCTGAGATTGATTTAAGCAGATCACCGGCCACCGCCCTTGTAAGGAGCCCATCTCAATTTTGAGTCAGGCAGGACACCTTATACTATCATTTTTTTTTGTGTAAGGCAGAATTTCCGAGACGATTTGTCTATAAACGTGGGTGGGTGATCCATCCAGATGAAAGAGTATTAAATGTAGTAAGTACTTTAGACCCTTAGAGCCTTTTAGTAATAAGGTTGAAAAGTTGTCGACCGTCAGTGAACTCTGTAGTACGCCAATAATACTTTAAGATCGTCAAAAATTGTCGTTTCTGCATTCGAGGAATAAAGTATTGATGAAATCTCATTACTGGCAACACTGTCCCAATGTGATTAGCTTGAACTGGTCTCGTTTGTATTACGTAATTGAAAACAATGCTCCCTAATCATTGTGATGAGCACATTGCCCAACAAACAATCGTACTGTTTCTATGGCACGCGCCGCCATTATTGTTTTGTTGCTGTTTTGCAGAATACTTGTGTGTTTTGCAATTCGCGATGCAGGTGGCTCCTTTAACGTTGATTTTATTTGCGACAATGGTCATTTGAGAGGGTATCATCATTTCAGCCGAAAGACGTCCATTGCTGGACATAGGCCTCCCCCAAGTGTCGCCACATTGACCGGTCCCGTGCGACTCGCATTCAACGGATTCCCGCAACCTTCACCAGGTCATGAGAGGGAATATTCCTCCCGATCTTCTTCATTCTTGTGTGGTTAGTGCCTAAATCTGGTGTCAGAGTCTTTATGCCTCCCATTGGTCTCTGACTTGGCTTTACATGCCGTCGAGAATTATCTCTCAGGCAGGTTTCTTCACTATGTTTACCTTCATCGAAGCAAGTGATAATTATACAATTCGCGCATTTATCCGAAAAATCAGAGGTGTGTGTCTCCCGATTTGATTGGATAGATTATTTGGAAGATGTTGATAGCTTGGCAAAAAAAAAAGCTGAGATTGTGGCTGATTGCGCTGGATGATATAAATAATAAATATCGCTGGACATTAAACACAGCGCCATCTAGTGCCACACTAAGCAACGAGGCTTGTGTCGTGGACACCAGATAGTTGATATACTACATAGATACTTTTTGTTTGTAAATACATACTTATTATACATATAAACATCCATGACTCGGAAACAAATGTCCATGCTCATCACACAAACATTTGCTTCTACCGGGATTCGAACCCGGGACCCTAAGGACGTAAGGCAGCCTCAGTTCCGCTGCGCCATTCGGGTCGTCCGATATGATCAGAAAAGGACGAAATACGGCGATAGATGTATTGAAGAAGAAGAGAAGTTGCGCCGTCGCTCCAAACAAATTGGTATAAGGACATATGACGGTAGGTATGATTACTTGTGTCCGATTCGTGTCTTTTTTTCGTGATGTATAAATGTGGTGTTTCATTGTTGAAAAGGAATCGACTGTCTTGGTATTGTCATGTAATAATGGGGGAAGAATCGCATGTGACTAAAAGAGTTATGAATATAAATGTTGATGGATGGAGACGGAGAGGAAGACCAAAGAAACGATGGATGGATTGTGTGAGGAATGATATGAAAGAAAAAGTAGTAAATGAATAGCGTGTTGGTAGACAAAGGAGAATGGAAGAAAAATCGTGTTGCGCCAAGTAACATGAGACAAGGACTGATAGATGATAAATGTGGTGTTTCATAGATCTAGGGGCAACTCGGAATTTTGTTGGTAAATATAGCTAGCGTTTACAGGGAAACATTCAGTTAAAGCATAGTTTACTATCTTTGATATCAATGACGAAGAGAGAGATTGCTTTGATTCAGAAAAAAAAGCATTTATTCCACGTACTGATAGGTAGAAGTAAACCATAGATATGGATTCAATGTAATAAGGGAAGAACTTATTCTCATTCGCTGGAAAGAAATCTGGTGTATAGGGTGTTACTGCGAATCGGTGTAATAGTTTCGGACAATTTTTTTCTTTTTTAGCCTGTACTGTCTCACTGCTGGGCAAAGGAGTCCTCCAATTCCTTCCACGAGATCTTTACCGTTCGTTCGACCCTGGTTAATCCCCGATTCGTTATTCAGCTAATTGGTGGGTCCTCGTAACAATAGAAACCAGAGAGCTGATTGTTAGTTTTCAATAATAAAGTTGGTCATAGCCAAAATTGGAAGTGATTAAGTGATCTGTCATAATTATTTTGATTAAACTGTCGTGTCCTGTTGCAATGACGATGCTTGCGAGAATCGTATCTTGGATGTAGAGACTTGGATTTCCTGCAAGCATAGTTATTGCAACCCAATTAATTCATTGGTAATTAGCAATCAAAAGTTAGCGATTTTGTCGTTATCTCTGTCGAGACTGCCGGCCCTGGGCATAATTTGATCAAGCATAGCCTGTTGTCAGAATAAGTCATTACCGTTAACACTAGAAACCGCAGAACAATGTTGTAGCGCATAATGTGATATACCGCTATATTCAATTAGTGTATAGTGGTCATGTGTATAAATTACCTGCTATAACCAACGCTATAGACGTTAGTAAGTTGCTGTCAGTAATGGACGACTGCCATAAAGACGCGATCAGATTTCAAGTCCACCTGCTACAGTAGATTTCTTCCTTCTTGGAGATCGAGGGTTTATCTTTTCAACTTAAGGGGACTACAGGAGCTAAACGCGAGTTTTACAATGCAAACAAGCTTATGATTCACTGCAATAAAGAAAACCAGAAAAATATATGATAGGTATTCATAAGGATTTAACAAATCAAGGAGGAACAAATTTTACTCGATAAAAAAAATCACGAACTTATATCTAAAAATTTCTTTTAACGAGTAAAAACCATACTAATAAATACATGCGATCATTCTGATTTTTCGCCAATAATTCTACAAGCAACATATTTGCAAGATAGTGTTTTATTTTTTTAGTCCAAACAATAGACTTTTTGTAAATCGCAAAAAACCACTCATTTCATTTATTCGACCCGCAGTGACTGACGTGATAACCACTTTGTAGTGCAAGCTGATTAGACCTTTATACTAACAGTATTTCAAACGAAGTTTGAACCAGCACAACTCCTGTAGTCGCCTTAAACCACTCTGTGGTTACCCTGATATCACGTATCTGTGCGAATCCACTGCACTGTGTATCAAGGTTTCCATCAGTCATTGGCACTCTGATTGTAAATTGTTTTAACGACAAAACTTATATTGTCACCTACGAGATATATTCGTGATTATTCCTTATTTCAAGCTCCTGATATTTTGACGCTGTTGCAAGCGCCATGATCGCGGGATGACATAAATCGTAAGGTGCAGATAAATTGGTCCACCCTCTTTCTTAGTCTTTTTTCGTCTTTTGCGTTTTGTCTTTAGTATAAGTTTAATTTTAAACTGTGAAAGCTTAAAACAGTGTTTGTATTATTCTTTAACGACTTTTTTTTCTGCAGAAATATTTTAAAAACAAATCATGATGGCATTGTTCCAAATATGCATTATGATTACGACCGCAACAATATTGTCAAATACAACAATGTATTTGTAAAATTCATTTTCGTTTGATCGTCAGGTTTGTGAATGGTGTCGCGAATAGTCGCGATTTGTAAAACATGTTCATTCTGTAACGTCATCTGCAGGTGGCGGGTTTACAAATATATTTATATGAAAGTTTAACAGCTGACGGTTCATAGCGTTTAAGAGTTTAAAGCTTGTTTAGGTCTGAAAACATTAATTATGAGTTTGTTTGAAAGTAGTGTTTCGTAACTGTTTTAAGCTGTTTTACTTTATGAAGACTCCCCTTTTTTTTTCTAATGGGAAATCATCAAATGACTTCTCCCGCTCTGGGCGGAGCAGGAGGGAGTGTCAGACTTTTACTGACTAAAACCCATCCATGTTCCTTCATCGCCCTTTGTGTTCCGGGGCCACGGTATCTCTTTCGAACAGTCCCGCAACCCCGGCAGGCATCGGTCCTTGCGGACTCCCCTAAGCCTGAAAGTTGTGTGTATGGAGGTATGAGGGAAATAGTGACAAGTTCCTCATTTTCTATAAAATGAGGGGATCCTCAAACCAGCATGGTGAAGTCTGGAGCCAGCATAGATAAATTAATAAAAATATTGCTAGCGACACCTATTACTCTTGTTTGAGTCATAGGTGTCGCAAGCAATATTTAAAATTTTGTAAAGAACTAAAAGTCATGCATTGCGAAATCAAAATTAATCTCATGATAAGGTATAATGTCACAGTCAAAACTGTTAATCAGTTAAAACTATTTTAACAATAACTAACAGTTACTTAGACACATAATAGGTTGTTAGGTTTTTTTTTGTGACCCTTTGTAATTCTAAGACAACTGAGGCGTTCTGAAACAAGATATTTTTAAGGCAGAAAACGCATTTTAACTTCATAAGGGTTTTGATTGACACCAATCAAAAGTGGTTTTAACCGATTAACAGTTTTGACTGTAACATTTATGAAGTAGAAATGTATTTGTGGCGTTCTAAAACAACATACTAGTAGTTACCTTTTTTTTTCGTATGGGAAATCATCAAATGACTCCTCCCACTCTGGGCGGAGCAGGAGGGAGGGAGTGTCAGACTTTTACTGACTAAAACCCATCCATGTTCCTTCATCGCCCTTAGTGTTCCGGGGCCACGCTATCTCTTACGAACAGTCCTGCAGCCCCGGCAGAGTTGTAATTACCTAGTCCTAGAATTACATGAGGTTTTTAAAGGGTCACAAAAAAAAAACCTAACAACCTAATAAATTTCTAAGTAAATGTTAGTTATTGTTAAAATAGTTTTCACCGATCAAAAGTAGCTTTGACTAGTTTTCACTGATCAAAAGTAGTTTTGACTGATTTACTGTTTTGTCTAACATTATATACAACAGCCCGATTACAACCGTCGGGCAGTATCCCACCAGACAACTCCCGTCTGGTCGAGGAGAAGGATCCTCCGTTTTCTAAAGAGGATTTGGAAACTTCCAACGTTTTCCTCATACCTTAAGTCTGATAGGCTATTGCCCGACGGTTGTTACCGAGCTGATGTAGACATATATCATTATTTCGCAAATAACCGAGTTGAAAGTTGAAGAAAGTTGTTATCGTTTTTCTTGTTTATCTCTCTTAACTTTATTGTCTTCTATTTTCACTCTTAGGGCCTGCGCAGACGACAGACTATCCGTGACGCACTTTTTAGTCTGTGAAAATAGAACCTAAGCAATTAGGGCTACCGCACACTATAGACAAGACTGTCTTTAGACAGACAATTACCCTACTAGTGCGAGCGAGAATACATAGACGGTCTCGCTCGCACTAGTAGGGTTATTGTCTGTCTTAAGAGAGTCTTGTCTATTGTGTGCGGTAGCCCTTATATATTACCATATAAGGACTTATATATATTACCTCCGGACTTTTTGCGCGTTACCACGCGGCCAAAAATTTCCTTGTCATTCTGGCAGATCGTTTTTTTAATCCTTTATGGGCGGCATGGGCACCGGGCTGTAGGCCGACGAAGGAGGCCGGCGGAGGCCCGGCGCTTCGGGGACAGAAGTCAAAGATAATATAATAATAATAATAATATATGTATTTATTCTTATATGTTTTAGATAAAAATATTTTCTAGCCTTTTTTTTTTGTTATTGCACCTACTGTGTATTATCTCTGCATCACCATAAGGCATTAAGTCCGCCTTTGTACAGTTTTTACTTGTGCATAAAGTTTTAATAAATAAATAAATAACTATGATTTGAAATAATTACAACGAGCAGTTTATTTGACTACGATTTAGAATTTGATTTAAGTCCAAAATGCATGCCCTACTAGATACAAAGTAAATAAATGTTTACAGTATGTCTAGACAAGTACACACCGAATCCCAATTAGCAAAATGAGCCTTTAGAAATATTATTTAGACTCTTGGCAGTATCAATAAACCAAACGACCTTTTCTTTGGAAAATCATGTGGCCAATGTCAGTCACCCTGTAACTGACTTATATTATTTTAGTTGAAATCACAATCTTTTTCAAAATTCATGGATGTACGGTTATTTAAGCGTATACAAAATTACTAATCAATTTTGTATTGTTTTCTTCTGAGGCTTCAAACAATAACTTCTTTAGAATTGCTCTTTTAAGGTTAATTACTATAACTAAATTCAGTTAAGTACTTTTTGTGAAAATATTCAAAATTTTCCAAACATTCGAATGTGGATTCTGTTGAATTCTTTTTTGTATGCTTGTTACTTCGCAGGACAGCGAAATCCTTTTAGCGTTAGATGAAAAAACAGTGTAAAGGAGAAATAAAAAAATAGGATAGAACTAAACTCGCTACAGAGTCCATTCGATGGCAGGTAATAAAATACTGCCTGTTTCGACTAACAGTAAGCAACACCTGAATGAATGGCTAGATATACGGCTGATAGACTGTTGATTGATCATCAACTCTCGAGGAGTTGGTGTCCAAATAATAACAGTCGATCCTGTCGATCTTTAGGTTAAGCCGCGCCTGCCTAGGTTGGTCCGCGGATGGCTGACCATATATTAAATACCGAGTTTCCTCCGTGCCTCAGAAAACACGTTAAGCCGTTGGTTCCAGCAGCCATTTGTAGCTCTTTAACAGTCGTTATAGGCAGGCTCGAAAGTCTGACATTCAGACTTACCAAGGAGTATCGTAGTACACGTTCTAACTGATTGTGGATAGTCAGATATATAGTTTAAGGAGAGCTGCGTTCGGTTAGAGTGGAAGCTGACCCCAACTTAGTTGGGAAAAGGCTAGCCAGAGCGCATTTACTTCATATTATGCCCAGTGTACGAGAAATGCCATAAGTGTCGTAGTTACACGTTACCCGAACGTTCTAGGGACCAATTTCAAGTTGTCGAATGGACACTGTACCAGAAAAAAGGTGCAAATGTTCGAACATGTAACAGTTCCACTATTATTCACGTGGAGAGTGAGCAATAACTCAGAGGACCGGAACACCTGTTCTTTTATAGCAAACAACGGCGAATGATCGAAATTCACGCCGGATCCGATAGTTTCGTGACAAAAGACTGATGCGATATCGTGTTGGCCACGGTACTTGTTATGGCGTTACGTCGTCGTACTTTTTCGTATTTTTTTGGAACTGTTGTAAATCCTCTCTCATAATTGTGCTACCTAAATTGTTCGTTGGTTACATTTTTATCGGAGTTTTTAAAATGTGTTATTTCTTGAACTCAGAGGACCGGAACACCTGTTCTTTATAGCAAACAAAGGCGAATGATCGAAATTCATGCCGAAACTGATAGTGTCGTGATAAAACACTTATGCGATTCCGTAATGCCACACGATGCCTGTTATCCTGTTACGTTGTTCTTTTTGGAACTGTTATAATTAATTATTACGTATACCCCGCTTACATAATGTGCATTTACTGCTGAAGATTATTTGTTGAACAAAAAATCTCTAGAGGCTTAATTACTGAACGTTTCAATTAAACTTTCGGAACTTTTGTTTGCAAATTTTTAGTTGGTTCAAGATTTGTTATGATTGACTTAAGACTATTGCGGTAAACAATACTGCCAATATTACACCTGTTGATAACAAAGTCTTAACTAAATCTACTGCACATATCAATAATAATAATAATAAGCGATCATTGTGCCGATAGTCGTATCAGCCCATGGCTTAATTGCCTAGAGCCTCGATCAATACCTGAGGAGGCTCTCGTTAGGCAGCTGGATCAAGGGCTTGATTCAGAAAGCGGTACTCCTGGACACGGCTCGTATTGTTAGGAGGTTCCTCTCTCTGAAGCCCTGTTCCCGATACCGGTGGGCTTTAATTTTTTTTTTATATTTTTAAAGGTTTTTTATATATTTTTTTAGTTAATATTTAAAAATGTGACGAATTTGTATAAAAATGAATAAAGGAAATAAAAATAATATGTTCATTCAAAAATAGAATTAGCACAAAAAATACAAGTTAAATCTTAGAAATAATGTTAGTATAGCAAACTACGATGCCTGTATCACAAGCGGCATTTTTGTAATAAATACTATTTAGGCAATAGATTTCTTAACAATATTTAACATAAAAGTATGAGATAGTAAGTATGAGTTAATATATTATGATATACTTATTGAAGTTAAACGCTATTATTAAGATACAGACAAAAATATATATGTACTTAAACGCTATTCTATGATACGGACAAAAATATATAATTAATTAAGGTCACACATGTAGATAAAATGTAAGAAAACAATTTGTAGTATTTATTTGCTACTGCTTATTAAGCTGTCAGCATTAAACAAGGTAAACATTGCAAAATCAAAAACATCGTCAAGGCGTTTTTGTTGCGGGCGACAATTTGCTTAGACAGCTAATAATAAACGGAAAGCCTTAAGTATGACGCACTAGATTAGGTGCCCTCATAATCGACGGAGTTAGTATTTCTGTGTTCCCCTATTTTTCTAGCTGGGCATTCAGCGTCTCCCGTTTTGTGGTCAAAGGGCTTTTTAAAGCGGGAGCAAGTCGCGCATCTCGGAGTGTCAGCTTTCTTCGCGCATTCGGACATCATATGACCGTCACCGCAGTGACCACATGCGGAAAATTGTTCTCTGCAAGATTTAGCTGCATGACCATTTGTAACACCTCGTAACTAACGTGAAGTCCCTGACAGGACATGATGACCAATTTATAAAAATCCTTGATTGAGGAATTACAATTTTTCGTATATTGGCCGCAACTTCAATAACGTAGTCACAGGTCGCAGCCTCTCTCTTTCCAGATTTGTGGCTTAATTTTACCAAGGTCAAGAAGGACTCTAAGGACATCACTGGTAACTTGTCGGCTACATTTTGTTCGAAAATGCACTTAAAGACCTCATTTTCAGTCAAGGAAGTGGGCACTCCTATAAAAACGATCCGGGGTTTACGCTTGTTGGGTTCGTCGTCGGTAAGTCCAGATGTAGAGAGCTGGACAGCGTTCTTCAGCTTATCGGCGTCATGTTTCGTCTCGGTACTTATTATTACGCCACCATTTTTCGTTTTCCGAACACCACGTACTTGCAGCTTCATCTGCTCGCGCCGTATGATTTTGTGTACTTGTTTCTAATTTGTCATTGGAATAAATGGCGACAGAGCTTAAGAAATTAGGTCGAACGAAATGGTTCGATCCCTTTTTCACCATATCAACAAAAGAAGCATTTCCGTCAGGTCACGCTGTTGTTTTAAGGTACCGATCATGTTATCAGCGTGAATAGATTTTTGTTTCAGCGACTGGTATAGCCTGCCATTTGTGACGTACCAGATTCGACTTTACGGCAAAGGTTTGCGAACTTCATTTTCTGCTCGGTGTTGAGTTTTCCATCCATGGCAATAGAGCAAACTTCATCCAAGTAGTGCTGGATCTGAGCCATCCATCCTTGGTTTTCGGGGAATAAGTTTGGTGAGCAGGAGTAAAATAATAAAATTATCTTAAAACTCTTAACAGATACAGTAGAATGCCAGTCCAAAGGGCTTACTCAAAAAAAAAAAAAACAGTTATAACAGTCAAAAAGTTTTATAAAAAACAGTCATGGGTATTCAGTCTAGGACAACAAGCCGTTGCTGATAAATGCAATAACACGTTTAGTATGAAAGGACCATGAGAATGGGATAAGCCCTGCGTGTCGGGAGAATATGGCAAGCCCTGTCACTTCTACAATAATAATATTGCAGAGAATGTTTGTTCAATATCCTATGGCAATATAAAGGGGCATCCCTTTGTTGTCATAGGATGTTCAACTCCTTACACTTGCTAAACCCATGGCTATAGGGTTTTGACCAGTAAGGTCTGGACCACTGTATATGACAAGCTGTTGTATATAAGAACATTACATAAATTCACGCCTGTAAGTCGCGAAAGGTAAGGCAGAGGTGTTGTTGCCTCTACCACACCTTACCTTCCAATTATAACACATGCTGCCAGTTACGTTTAAGTCCCTTGTGATAAGGGGCGAGCCCCATTGCCATTAACCGGGCATAAATCCAGACTCTGGCTGCTACAGAGAAATTGCTGATGTAAAAATCCAATAACACTTTGCCCAATCTGGGGATCGAACCCAGGACCAACGAGGAAGTCAACCAGACAAACTTTCAATTATGTTTAAGTTTTTTCTCCATGTATATGGCAAGTCCACTCGATTGCTATCAACCGGCACAAATCCTGATGAAAGAAATTCCTGATGGAAATACCAGGACCATAATGATCAGCAACGAGGCATAAAAATAGCTATAATCATAAGAAGCGCTTGTGCACTAAATCAAAGTGTCGTTTTTACATCAGCGCCTATTTTGTCCCATTGCTGGGGAAGGCCAACTCCAAAGCTTTCCAATTTTGTTTATCATTTGCCTTCTCCGACCAATCCGGTAAGAATGATTCCAGATCGTTACGCCAGCGTTTCTTGGCAAAGTGATGTAAGTACATAAGTTTTTTTTTATTATATCGTCGGAATATAAATATACTTAAATAAAATAAAATGGGTTTATCATTCTCGAACAGGATACTGAAAAAAACCCGTGCCGATTAACATATATCCTGTATAGATAAGCGTTTTGTCTGTAGACTTTGTCAGCCGGGGCAGGACCCAGTAGTATCCTCCTACACATGGCATTCTGAAACATCCTATACCTATCTCTGCATGGACTGCTTCCAGCTTATAATACCGAAAAAGTTATACCCTGTATTACCAAGAGAAAATGGTGGATGGACTGTGTGAAGGATGACAGCGCTAGAAAGCAGGTGACTGCTGAGATGACGAGTAATAGAGAAGTATGGAAGAAGAGCCGTGTGGTATCCGGCAGAGTAGAATAGAACCAACCCATTACACTTACGGGTGTCGTATAAGGCGACTAATGTCTGAGGCAGAACACTTTTCGCCTCCGTAGACCAGAGAATGGGCAGCAGCGTTTGATTCTGTTAGTCTTTCATCACTGCGATTGGGATAAGGCAAAAAATGATGATGATATCGTGTTACCCCTAGTCACTGGGTTCTGGAGGTCAAATGGTGATAGGAAATATGCATAAATTTTCTTTTTTTATTTCGAAACGGAATGATAAAGGACTATAAAAGTAATGACAACAAGCAAAAACAAGACATAAATCGGCCAAACAACACAAAAGTTATAACTATTTAAACTTTTGTTTCTATTTCTTTCTAGATAAACGGAATTTAGTATGGATTTTGTACGTCGATGCAGTGAATGACGTCATTCGCTGTATCGGATCTCTCTGTCTAATCAGCAGTTTCAAATGCTTGTAACTTAGTATTTTTTATAGATATTAAAAAAGAAAAAATCATTTTGCTATTTCTGATGTTAGTATGCTTTGTTTAGAGTGATAAAAAAAAAATCATGCATGTACCCTATTGCCCTATGAAAACTACCGACTCATCATAATTGGGAAAAGGCCACGTGGATGATCAAAAATTGAACATCGATTATGTGGTGGCAGAGGCACTTACTGCAGTAGATCTTTTAGTGCACCACATAAACCACTCTGTGGTAGGTACGGTACTAAAAGTAGAATTTTAATCCAATCTCAATACGATTTCGTTCGGCAGAGCATTCTCTACGGACCTACTTCACGTGCTTGTCATTTGAGTTTATACAGCTCGTAAAGAAAGGTATTAGGAACTAGTAAGATAAACTAAACTAAACTTATATTCTAGCTAGTAGCTTAGTTTGCTAGTGGAGCTTTATTATTATATTGCAACTGACATAGTTTCCTCAGCACATAAGCTGAACATAGAGCGCTTCCAAGAAGTTCCAAGTAATATGTTCGAATCAAATTGTCTTTATTGGCTCTTATTCTTACCATCAGTGCAAGCGTCACTCTCTCATTTTAGACATGGTTTCATGCCTTGCACATCATTAAAACCATAGACTAAAACGAGCTCAAACATGCCATAAACGTCTATCATAATTCGCCTCGCTAGACCTCACTTAAACACATCTATAAAGAAGTCACATAAACTTGTTTGTTTACGTTGTTCCTCAAACGTACTTTAATTATCCAAGTTGGCTGACGTAAAGACCTGTTTTACGAAAGCAATGGTGATTTACTGCGATAGCACCCGCCCTATATAGCTGAAGAAATTCTGCTCCGCACTCGGCCCTAACGTTTGCACCTACGAGAATAGATTTTAATAGTAGCACGGTAAATTTACTCCTTTTATGGCGGTCGTAAAGTGTACGAAAGAGTTAAACAACGATTTGCTTCAACCACAAATAGGTGGTTTTACAGCAAGCTGTTACCTACATATTCCGGAATCGAACTCGATGTGATCGGGGCTGTGGATCCGGAGTACTTTTTCGGAACAAGACATTGTATAAATATGGGATTGGGTAGTTTTAAGGGCCGCGTGCCCACGCATGACTTGCTACACCTACGAAGTACTTCAAACATAAGTTAGAAGTTGTAGAACATAAGTGGCAGTAAAAGGAGAGACTTTAACTTACCCAACTTGTATTTTCACCGTGAAGGCGTGTTTTATAGTTATGTGCTTGTCGAAATGAATGGGCTTCTTGTCCGTTGTTATGGGACCTAAAACCAGCATAATTCTTGTTTTATTATCTGTGGCGTAAAATAACCTAAGTTGAGTAACATCGACACATCCTCATGGTTGCAAATACTTTCTTCTGAAGAGAGAAATAATTATTATGATGTGTTACAGGTTCCTCGTCCTAATTTAATGCATGCCTAAAATAGCATGAGCATTAAATTTTACCTCAAGTTTTATTTAGTATTCATATCCAATTTAGCTATAATAATGACAAATGACCTAATCTTGTTTGTGTCAAGTAAATTTCCAGTATCGCTATCAATTTACGAAGAAGTCTTAAAACCAATTGTCTCCTCTAATTTCATGTAGCATCATAAACAACATGATATTGTTATTAAACCAACACTTGTGGTTCTAATTAATTTTTGTTGCCGAGTGAGGCAATTAAATCTCCCACAATTAGTGCAATGAATTAGGTTGGGGGCGATTTGTAGCCTACATTAATTTATCTAATTTAGGGCTGTTGTTTTCTTTCATCACTCCGGGTTGTTGTTTGAAGCGGGCCGTTGTTTATTTAAAGGATTACGGTACGATGGCGCTTAGTTCGCCCACAGAATAGTACAGAAGGTCAGTTTCAAAAGTTTCTATAAAGGGTGTAAAATACCCTTAAATTAGCCGAATGGTATTTGTTCTTCACGTCATTGCGATCGTATTTTTGTTCTGGACCATACCTGGGAACCTTCTAGCTACGGAGTTATTGGAGGTCAAAGTGCCAACTTTTGCAGAAGTTTTTTTTAATACCTACTAGTTTTTATTAAGGTACTTTACTTTTTGACCTTCATGACCCCTTTTCTTTTTTTTTTTTTTTTTTTTCGGATGGGAAATTATCAAATGACTTCTCCCGCTCTGGGCGGAGCAGGAGGGAGTGTCAGACTTTTACTGACTAAAACCCATCCATGTTCCTTCATCGCCCTTTGTGTTCCGGGGCCACGGTATCTCTTTCGAATAGTCCCGCAACCCCGGCAGGCATCGGTCCTTTCGGACCCCTTCCTTTTTGCTGACTCTCTCTGAGGCGCGCGTGGAACACGAACGCGCCGTCGACACGGCCTGTCGTCATGAGACGGACGGACGGCGAGCTAGCCCATAGCCCACCGTCCACAGGCCCGCGCCTACGGTGGCCGGGGGCCACGTGGTGGCCCCCGACGCCCGGGGCGTCTCCCGCGGCGGACCTTCATGACCCCTTAATTATCCAATCGCACAACGTTTTGGGTGCGTTATATTGAGTTTTACCGTAAATGTGATTCTTCAGCTCAACAAAAAAAAAAATGTCGTTTCCCAGCAATCATTTTTGCGTAGGGTACAGAATGCTAGGATGTTAGCTATGTGAAGGGTCCGTTTACACCTTGTATTTGTCTGCGTTTGTACTCGTTGTAAGGAGCAACGAGTAAAATTGCACACAAAAATGGAAACTTCGACGAAATGTCGTAAGGAACATTGAGAGTGCTGCAGGATTTCCAACTGTGTGCGTTGAGTTGAACATCGCAAATCTAACAGAGCTAAATATTCTCACGGCATTTAGAATTTTCATCGTTTTCGAAGTACCTAATAATGTACGGCGATTTCAAGCTACCTCAATAATTGTTAACCAAATGCTAGTCGTGAGTGCACTTGCACTCGATGTTCCACGTGAAGCGTTTCGTTGTATGGAACCTTGTAATTGGACCTTCTGTTACTACTGTTTTGTGGCCTCGTGGTTTATATTCGAATATTTGAGTCCACATAAAACGTAAGTAATTACTTTAATGCAAATTCTATTTGTAGGGTTTGCGTAGGTTTTTAATTGTTATGGCGTGAGTCAAATAGCTGGCAACTTATAAATAAATAAACACAATTTTTTCGGAGAAAAAATAATCTGTGTCTAAAAATAATCCTAATACTTTGAGTTAATCTCTAATGGCGTAGGTAAGAAAGTAGCCCAAAAATATAAGAAAAACCCTGAATGTTTTGCTGAAAATATTGTGTCTAAAAATAATGAAGATATCTAAATCATGTGTTGCTTTACAAATTGATTGTGTGCTGTATTTATTTAACTACATAGATATGAGTCATAAGTTATTGACCCAGACCTACAGGTCAAAAGGTGAAGAGTGATTTAGGGGTCTGACATTGAGGGTTTCATTAGCCGTCACACACAAAAAGCTTATGTGGTCTGACAGTCCTACTAAATTGGTACATATCTTTCGTCTCGTGGTATCAAATGCATTAGTACGAATTTTTTGTTTCATATTTGTTATTTTTACAGTAAAGACAACTTTTTATGAGTTACTTTTTTTGCGATTACATGGGACCAATAATTGTAAATCTGTTTGTTTCAATGAAAAAAGACTGTTTTTTTTTTAAATAACGGCCTAATAACGCACCTATTACACCTGTATAAGGATTTTTTAAATACCACCTTATTGTAAATACCTACATTCTGAGCAAATAAATGAATATTCTTTTCTATTACGTGTTTTTTTCTCAGCTATTATGAATTTTAATACACATTAGCTAATTGGTAAATGCTGAGATGAGGAGTAATAGAGAAGTATGGGAGAAGAAGACATGCTGCGCCGACCATAAATAAATTGGGATAAGGTCAAGATAATGATGATTAGCTAATAAGTAACTTTAGCTGTACTTATTAAAATTTGTTAAAATTAATTGCCTCAATATTTTTCACTAGCGATCTAAGGATTACAGTGGTGTCGATTCTGTTGTGCACGAACTAAACTTAATTTAGGCTATTGCTATCTTTTACTAACAGACAGTGCGAGAAAAGGACGGTTATAGCTATGAATTTAGTTAGAGATGTCAAACTGGTTTATGCCTTGCGCTTCACCGTGTTTTTAGTCGACATGTTTTTACATGCACCCTTCATTTGTATGGAAATATTAGATCCAACTATTTTTGACAGCTCTACATTACGTCCGTCTTTTTCTCGTTTTATTAGAGAGAAAAAGATAGCAATAGCCTAAATTAAGTTTAGTTTGTGCACAACAGAATCGACACCATTGAAATGAAAAATATAATTGAGTCTTAAAACATCCAATATAACTAGGACTCCAGTAACGATACCCATAAAGTAAATGATGTTTTTTTATATTTGTTTACGCAGCCCCATTTTTATGTAATATCAGGCAGTATAAAGTTGAGAAGAGAAATAGAGAATTTTATGAGCTCATTACTCATTTCAGTTTATGCGTACTTATGCCCCCCAAGTCTTGCCTGAAAAGAACTTAATCTAAGTACTTACATAGTGTAAAGAAAGCTTGGAACAGTGTGCAAACAGCTGTAATCCAAACTCGAGTAAGTTTAGCAATAAATAAAAACTTGGGTGGGCTTGTACAAGGTATAGTTCTAGGTACAGTACTGTTTCTAATGAGATGCTATGCGACGGTCGGTAAGCAATTATCTGCCGTTGTTTACGTGTTCCAGACTTTCAGCATTTGTTTTGTGTGAGTTGAGAAGTGATTAAGTGTCGAGAGAAGTCTTGAAGGTTATTTGGGATTAGGGTTGATCATGAATAACAAAAAAAAACACATCACGCACGTCATCATCATAGTTAATGGCCGCGTCAATTTTTATGGGAAGTAAATTTCTTTTTTGCGGATTTCCAAAAGTCAAAGTACAAAAATTATTAAATTTGATGTAAGAGGTTGTTAGTGTTTTTTCAATAACGCTGAATATTTTAACTTCAAATATAATATTCCCTGTATCGCTCCCTTTTAAATTTTAACTTTTGTTGATGAAAAAGTACTTCGTGAGGAAACCGGTATATCCTAAAACCAGAAATTCGAAGACATGTGACATTCATCGACTTGTATTGGGCCCGCGTATGGACCACTTGGCCCCAGTGTAATAGACCATGCGGGTTGGCCTGTATCCCACCAGTGGGCACGTGATAGGCTGATTATGCTACTAGCATCATCAAGAAAAATGTTTAACAAACTATTGGTGGCCAATGTAGCCAGAGGCGTGAAACTCCGACTCTAGCTCAACGATTATTGTCTCGTCTGGAGCATGGCGCCAAGATAATAACTTATTTACTATAAAACCCTTTTACTAAGTAGCGATAAACATAAAATAGCGATAACATTTGCCAACAATGTGTTCGTGTAACCGGCTTGTCGTTGATTCAAAGAGACAATGCAAAGGATAAAGATTTTAGATTACATTCAAAGAAGTAATTAAAGGGAATTGTTATCGATGAGAAAAGTGTAGTTCGATGTGCTGTTAGTAATATGTAAGTAAAAAATATTTGCCCTCACTGTGGCTAATCATCTTTAGACACGGTAAGGCGAATCTAGCGATATGAATCTTGGGGAGTTCACATTGTTATGTTCATGAGAATAATAACTAGCCCTATCCCAATTCATTAGGGGTCGGCGCAGCATGGGCTTCTTCTTCTATACTTCTCTATTACTTGTCATCTCGAGAGCAGCGGTGGCCCAGTGGTGGCGGCCCCGACTTACGAACAGTAAGTCGTGGGATCGAACCCAGGCAGGCGCATTACATTGTGTAATTTATTTCATCACCACTGCTCTCAAAACGGAAGGGAAACATTATGAGGAAACCGGCATGTCCTAGAATTAAAAATTCGTAGACATGTGACATCTACCAATCCGCACTGGGCGCGCGTGGTGGATTACAGCCCATTCCCTCTCATTGAGAGGAGGCCGTGTCCCAGCAGTGGGAACATTATAGGCTGATGATGACTTGTCATCTCAAAGACATCTGATAAGATGACGAGTAAAAGCCATATCTTCCTTCACACATAGTCTATCCATCGTTTATTTGGTGTTCCTCTACACTTATTAAACCGTATAAAACGAAAAAAAAAAACAGTTGCAGTTACTGACTTTATAATGATACCTATTTTTAGCTGTATCTGCATATCTCTCGCATCATAGGTTAAAAGATGACACATATCCTTTGTAACCATGAACCAAATAGATTGTTACAATAAGGGGCCTTATGACATATAGCCACAATTACCACTCAGCAGACGGATTGATAGCAATATGTTATTGTTAGCAGACAGGAGGATGCTGCCTATCCTTGTAAGACAAACTACTAGCTAGCTACTGGCTTATTTAGACAAATAACACCTTACCACAATCGAAACATCGTGCTTACCCTGTATTAAACAAATATATAATGTGATTTCCTTTACTGATTGTGTTCACACTAATATTATAGATGCGAAGTAACTCTGTCACCTTTTGTACATTCATCATCATCATCATCATCATCAACATCATCATCATCAGCCTATAATGTTCCCACTGCTGGGACACGGCCTCCTCTCAATGAGAGGGAATAGGCTATAATCCACCACGCGGGCCCAGTGCGGATTGGTAGATGTCACATGTCTTCGAATTTTTGGTTCTAGGACATGCCGGTTTCCTCACGATGTTTTCCTTCACCGTTTTGAGAGCAGTGGTGATGAAATAAATTACACAAAGTAATGCGCCTGTCTGGGTTCGAACCCACAACTTACTGTTCGTTAGGGGTGCCGCCACCACTGGGCCACCGCTGCTCTTTGTACATTCATCTGATGATAATTTCAGACGTCCGACCGGCGGGCGACGAAATAGATAAAAACATAATAATTACAATTTTAAATATTTCAATATAAAAATAGTAGTCCACCGGTGTCGAGAGCAGGATCCAAGGTAACGGTGGTTAGGGCTCCAAAGACAGGAACATCCTCCCAAATTCAATACTATAAAACGTATCGAGAAGCATTCTGAATCAGGCTCTTGATCCAAATTAACCTTACAAGAGCATTGAGACATGTTGGTCGAGGCTTTCGGCTATCAGGCCATTGGCCGTAACGACAATCGGTACAATGATAGCCGAGTTTACATTCCACATGTCGACAACCTCATGCGTCAAGTAGAAATATTTCATTTGCCGTTATTATTAAATATTTTCTTTTAAATAAAGCTAGTTGTTTCCTTTGATCACTTTATTCTATTTGTCATTAGTTTTAGTTTTCATCCTGAAGCCCCATCTCATTAGGTATATTCACCCTGTATTCACAGGTATACAGGGTGGTTGGCAGTCTCTTTAAAAGCATTAGTTTCTAAGTATTTCTAACTAACAATACATACAGTCATGTCCTTCGTTTTTGCGAATACTTCAACAATACTTAGCGTATGCAAATAGGCACAAACTATTGTTGACTCAACAAACAACTTTGAATGAATTACACGCAAATTGTACTACTCCTTGGCAACAGCAGAATTCGCCACTCAACTGGTTTGACCGCTTTATACGTTTATTTACAAATTAATGACGGAAATCGGTTCAATGGCCGCTTATACCGAAACTCATGCATTTACGAGTAAGGAGAGTTACACACGTTCTGGTCGGCAAGAAAGTCGAAACGAAGCAATTACTAAGCATTTTCGGCATTTATTCGGCTCTTGCCGTTTAGCCGTAGGTCTCAGCTGTCAGATCTTTTACAGTTGTTACAACAGGTAGTCAGTTGCCCCAAAAGTCTGACAACCAGTCTTACCAAGGCGTATCTTGTTACCCAGTACCAACTGGGTTGTGGAGGTCAGATAGGTAGTCGCTCCATTTAAAATACTGGTATTCAGTTGCATCCGGTTAGACTGGAAGCCGAGCCCAACATAGTTAGGAAAAAGCTAAGCAGATGATGATTCGGCTCTTGCCGATAGGTAAATTTCTTTACACTATCATCGCTGTATCGCATAGGCACAATTACCACTAAGAATAAGCCGAGCGGATTTTCTCCGAACGTACACAATAAGAATTAGGAATTCTAATAGGAATAATAATTAGGAATTAGGAATTTCAGAATTAGGCAATTCTAGTCGATTCTCCCGCCGATCATACTGAGCTGAATAGTGTGCAGCTTACCTTACATTTCGAAATCAAGTTTCCTAAAGATGTTGATATACGTGCTTTTAAATCTTTCAGCGTAAACTCTCGGTTTTAATGTTTGTTCATACAAGGTTTTCGCATTAAAAACGTTGTTTTATCCAGATTTTGGCACGTTGAAATACGGTTGTGTATAAACAGAGTCGAGTCGGAATGCGAGTGCAGTTGATGGTGTGCCAACTAGGCCCACAGACGACTCTGAATTAAATTAAATACTAGGCTGCACGTGAAAACTGGGATATTATTATCCTTCTTTGTGTGTCATCTTTGGTTTATGATTTAGGTGGGTGAGAGAGAGAAGGAGATATCATGATAATTCATTTAAAATAGCTGTGGGTAGCCAAGATTTCCTATGCACTGATCTACAATAATGTAGCTGTACTGGTAAGTTCAGTACTTTCAAATAAATAATTGTCAAATTAATTCATTAATTGTTTGTCACAGGTGAAATATTCTTATGAATATTATAATAAGGATTGCTGTAACATATCTATATGGTGTATCTATAGATTTAATACTAGTTCAATATTTATTTAACATCAAAATCAATCAACAAAATCATTATTTGTCCTAAGTCAATGGTTTGCGTCCTAAGCCAATTTGAACACCCGAATGGCGCAGCAGTTGTGAGGCTGCCTTATGTTATTAGGGTCCCGAGTTCGATCCCGGTAGGAGCAAATATTTGTGTGATGTGCATGGACATTTGTTTCCGAGTCATGAATGTTTCTATGTATAACTAGTATTTGCGTGGGTGCGCGAGCTGCGTGTTTTTCAGAAGTATTTCTGACCCTAATAAAATTTTGAGAATCCATAGGAATCATTAAATGAATTGGAAAAACCGTTAAAACAAAAAAAAAAACATTTCCCTAAAGTTTGTTTGTCGTAGCCCCTGAGTTACGCTTTACCCACTCAACCTTCGTTACGCTACGGAGGTCGCGGTCGGTTCGGTTCGCTCCGCTCAGGACCTACCTACCACCAGACAGGTTTCGACGCCTACTATAGTTTTTGTTTAAACACCTAATGGCTATCTCTAACCGTTACGAAGTTACAGCCCTTTCAATATTAGGGGAGGGTGGGGAATGGAGGGTAGGATATACAAAATTCAACGCCCCTCAGTAGTTTTAAGTAAGAATCAAAAGATTTTTCAGTAATAAAAAAGGGGTGAGGAAACCCCCTCCGTTTTGAAAAATGATTTTGACTAACGCATTGCTCCTTTAAATGAATCTGAAAAAAAAATGTTTCAAGTCTCTCAACTTCCGAGACCCGCCTAAAGGGGGGAAAAAGGGGGGCAAGAGGGACATTTTTACAAAGTGGTTAATATAAGTTTTTAATTGACAGATTCAGACTTATAAAAAAAAAATGTGTAACAAATACAACTTTTTTATGTATTCCTTATAGTCTGAGACCCTAGAACGCCTTCACCGAGTTGGTTAATGGATGAAAAGTATTTTATATTATGTATATCAAATCTTATTCGGGACTGAAATTTTTTAGTCAACCGATTTGCAATATATTTATTGACATATTTAATGTGATATAAAATACTTTTCATCCATTAAACAGCTCGGTGAAGGTCGTTCTTTAAGGGATCCTATACTCCGGGGTTGCGGGACTGTTCGAAAGAGATACCGTGGCCCCGGAACACAAAGGGCGATGAAGGAACATGGATGGGTTTTAGTCAGTAAAAGTCTGACACTCCCTCCTGCTCCGCCCGAGCGGGAGTAGTAATTTGATGATTTCTCATCAGAAAAAAAAAAAAAAAAAGGGATCCAATACTATTACTATATTCATTCATATCTTAATGCTTCTAAGATACAAACATTTTGCTATGCTCTGATAAAAGGAGACTTATATGTATAGGTAACCCCCGGGAAGCAACATAGATGTTTATTCATAACCCATTATTTCAAAAATATTCCCGTCTTTTTCATATACATTTGGGGTAGGTACCCAATTATTATTACATTTATCAAGACGAACGAAATTATTTTGGCAAAATTGCTGTATTCCGAATTTCTTAAGGAAGAAGTAGTATACGCGTGTATTTCAGGCATGGTTTGACGAAGCATATTAATTGATTATTTTGCCATTAGTCCTCTGTCTGGAGACGAATATAAGTGATGATTGTCGCTAATATAGGTACAAGTATTATAAGATTTTTGTAATTAACTATACTGCCAAGCAAAAACGTGTAGAAGGGTTTTTTCTTACCAGAAAAATATGCTAATCATCATCATCATCATTTCAGCCGAAAGACGTCCACTGCTGGACATAGGCCTCCCCCAAGTGTCGCCACATTGACCGGCCCCGTGCGACTTACATCCAACGGATCCCCGCAACTATGCTAATAGTTAATTAGAATTAGCTTGGCAAATAATAGCAGAAGAACCTCATATGGAATAACTAAAGGACAATCAACTTGATAAAGAGCGTTGTGTTGTTAGTTTTATCCTGAAATCGTTCTAGATAATTCATCAAACCCAGTTTCTACTGAACTTTTACTCGTAGAACCAAGTTCAGTAAATTATACAGCGCCAAACATTTCTGTCTTCACACTCACGTTGGCAAATCGAATTGGAAAGTAAGCAAGCAGTATTATTTTCTTGTAAGTGCAAACGACTCAAAGTTTTATTGGAATGGCTCGAGTTTATAGCAGTACGCGATAGAGTGAGACATCTCGAGCCACGAGTCACGTGATCTTGATACAAATTTAAACTTTCCTCCCTAAATCACCTTCTCGCCGAGTCTGCGAATTTGCTTTACGACGACGCCCGTTTGTTTTGAAAAAATGTCTCCGTCTTGATTTGCTTTTTGTAATTCACTATAATATCTACGACTTGATTGCTTTACAAGTTACGAATTGAACCTTAAATAAGTTACGGATGAATAGAGAAAAACATTTTTCTTTTTTTGAAATGAGAAAACGATTTGACAGCGCTGGAATAGGAGTGACATGACAGATTCGTGAAACAGCGAACGTATAAATTGAATGCCGGCGTTATCGGATGTTGCTAAATAGAAATTTGAATGTTCGGCGCGTCGGGTAGCGGGTAGCGGGTGATCACAGGTAGGCTGACATCGTTTGCAGGATGTGTAATGGCCGTCGTTGTGCCGTCCACAGATCGCATCGCGATACAGATCGAAATGGCCATTGTGTTAGTCCGGATGCAAACCGCACGCTTCAGACTCGCGTCCTCGCACAATGCACGCCAGCACACGATCGCTGGCACATTCCGAATACTCCATACCTCCTAGGGTTGCCAACTTGCCATTCAAACCCCACTAATTAACTCTAATCTGATTGCCTGCCATCGCTCAATGGTATATCGACGTCGTAGGTATTTACTAAGTTCTCCCAATTAATTACGATTTCGCTTCGGAGGACCGTTGTTTTACTTTATCAGGGAAAACCAATCAACTGTAGCCAAACATGCAATTAATTCTTCTGGATCTGTGATTTAGCGTAACGGTTTGTACACAGGTTCTGTAGGTTATCATTTTGCTGAGTCAACGAATTAGGTTCATATGGATTTTGGTTTAATACTTCAATGTTTGTTCATTCAGGAAATCGAAATCAAATTCTGTTAATGGTTTAAGGAAAATGCCTCTACAGGCATATGCCCGGAACGCGCATATTATGTTATTGTTAATAATAACAAAATGTAAATAATTGTCTGTTTTGTAAGCTTAATAGTATTTATATAACGCGATGTTAATGTTTACAGTGCAAATAAAATGTGTGACAGCTGGTAATATTCACTGTGTCAACCCTACAAGTCACAATTAAATTTATCTATCTCTAGTAATCTAATTTTCCGGAATGGGTGAAAACTGTTTCATTCACGATTTTGAACAATAATGTAGTTTTGTGTAAGAGTATACTTAACGAATATGTTATGGCATGCCCTTAATACGAGAATAGAGAGCCTAATTTATGTATCTTCGACACCGAACACTTGAATAATTAAGTGGTATTTAGTGAACGTTTGAGTAAATTATACGTAATGGCGTGTTTACTGTTTGATGTTCGCGTAAGTACAGACGACAACAAAGTGATGTGTCTCACACATTCTAATTAAACTTAAACACCGAATAATCTGTCTCGTTATATACATACTGGCTTGATTACCATTATATCGTGTAAATTTTCCAATATTACTACGAAAAGGCCTTCGAATTTATCCAATTTGAAACATCGACGTGTTCCTAATAAACAAAATATTTTAATAAGTAACAATGTTTGATTAAAAGAAAATATGCCCAAAATTTGTGTATTATTATAGTAACATTATCAAAGTATACTCAGTCTGTTTGTGTACACCTATCAAATTGCTGCCATACAAATAAGGGGTGACAAATTAATGAGGTGAATTAGTGTAGGTATTTTAATCGTTTGCCCTTCGAAATAGCGAATTATAAGTGGAATTTTAATCACAGATAAATTCCTTTGAAAATTCTTTGTGTTGTTTCTTCTGTGGATCTCGAAACGTTTACATAATTATTAAACAGCTCCGACTTTGATTGTAATATATGGTTTCACATTATACGGTTGATATTCTTAAACGGGTGTAAATTTATTCAGGAACTATTGGTGTCGATTCTGTTGTGCACAAACTAAACTTAATTTAGGCTATTGCTATCTTATTCTCTCTAATAAAACTAGAAAGAGACGGACGTAATTTGGTGCTGTCAAATTTAGTTGCAACTAATATTTCCATACAAATGAAGGTTGCACGTAAAAACATGTCGACTAAAAACACGGCGAAGCGCAAGGCATAAACTAGTTTGACATCTCTAACTTAGTTCATAGGTATAGCCGTCCTTTTCTCGCGCTGCCTTTTAGTAAAGTAAAAGATAGCAATCGCCTAAATTAAGTTTAGCTTGTGCACAACAGAATCGACACCAACTATTGTGAGTCTTGGTATGGACTAATTGATGAGGAGGGTCGAATCGCATGTGATTAAAAGAGTGATGAATATAAAATTGTTGATGGATGGAGGGGGAGAGGTAGACCAAGGAAACGATGGATGTACTGTGTCAGGAATGATGTGAAAGAAAAAGGAATAAATGATTTTGTGACGGTTGACACTTGACAGGGGAGAAGGGAAGGGGGAAGGAAAAAACACACAACAGAATAGAAAGAAAAGAAAATAACAAGATAGAATAGAATACTCTTTACCTGTAGTTGGTTTTGTGTACAGTCGCCAGAGCAACCGAGTAACCACGAACTGTCTAATTTCCTCATTCGATTTTGAAATTAACCGTCAACATTTTATGGTTTAATATCATTCGGAGAAATTTGAGAATTTGATGTGCTGGAGATTGACTCTACATAAGTAAAACAAATTACAGGTATGAAAACAGACATTTTAATAAACCAAGTCAAGTTAGTTGTAAGAAATTAGTTATATCCGTGAACATAGCGCATAGAAATGAATGTCAAAAACCTTTCAGCGTTTAAAGTTACGGCTTATTACCCTGAATACTGAAAATGGTTTGTATACATATAGTGTGGTCTTTGCCTTACAATAGTTTACTTTTTGTCATTACACAGTTTGGGCATTAGTTGGCAACTTGTTTATACAACAACATAAACAAACACAATATTGTTGCGAAAACAATATTGTTTTTGTAAAGTGACCATCTTATTTTGTCTTGAACTGTGTCTGGAATCCGAAATCATTGTAATATAATGCAAAAGTGGCTCCGTCTGTCTGTAATCTTGTTACGATTAACGGCTGACCTGATTACGATGGCATGAGGTCCTGGTTTCGATTCCCGGGTCGGGCAAAGTGTTATTGAGTTTTTCCATCAGGAGTTTCTTAATAACAGCCACGGAGTCTGGATCTGTGCCCGGTTGATGGCAATAGGCTCGCCCCCTGACCAGGATATGATGACTATGAAATCTACTTGGGTTAGAAAGAACATAGGATAACTCCTTTTTATCGTCCTTAACGTTGAGTATGGATGGGCCACGTGATGCGCAGGAATGAATAAATAAATATCGTTGGACAATACACACAGCGCCATCTAGTGCCACACTAAGCAACGAAGCTTGTGTCGTGGACACCAGATAGTTGATATACTACTTTTTGTTTGTAAATACATACTTATTAAACATATAAACATCCATGAATCGGAAACACAAGTCCATGCTCATCACACAAACATTTGCTCCTACCGGGACCATAAGAACGCAAGGCAGCCTCACTACTTCTGCGCCATTCGGGTCTTCGTAATGAGGAAACTATCGTGAGGAAAGTTTCGAGTATAAATGTGGATGGGTATAAGAGTAGAGGAAGACCAAAGAAACGATGGAAAGACTGTGTAAAGGGTGATATATGGCAAGAAAGGAGGTGTCTGATGAGATGACGGGAATAGAGAAGTATGGAAGAAGAAGACATGCTGCGCCGACCACAAATGGATTGGGATGAGGGAAAGGTAATGATGATCAGCGTCCCCGTTATAGTTTTCGACCTGCACTTGGTTGAAACTGTGATCAGGTGGCCTACCATGACGTCTTAAGGCGATTACATGAGCTAAATAAGCAACTGTATTTGTGTTGTTCAAACTTCGTATGAAATTCTGTTAGAATAAAGTTCTAATCAGCTTGCACTACAAAGTGGTTGTTACGTCAGCCACTGCGGCCGAATAGTGCGAAATGAGTGGTTTTTTGCGATTTACAAAAATCTATTGATTGGACTAAGAAAGTAAAACACTATGATACCAGTATTTTGCTTGTAGAATTATATGCCAAAAAATCAGAATGATCGCATATATTTTAGTATGGTTTTACTCGTTAAAAGAAATTTTTAGAGATAAGTTCGTGATTTTTTTCTATCGAATAAAATTTGTTGTATTATGTTTTCAAAACACTATCGTATTAGCATATATCCTGAAGAATATCATATATTTTTCTGGTTTTGTTTATTGCAGTGAATCATATGCTTTTTTGCATTATAAAACTCGCGTTTAGCTCATGTAATCGCCTTAAAGTGCGATCGTTTTAATCTTGTTCCAGTGTGAGTAAGAGACGGAGCTATTGAGGACGTCTAGCGCCATCTCTTTCCCACACTGGAATAAAATTGATGCTATTACACTATAAGCTGCTTTTCATAATCGCTTTGTAAGTGTACTACATGTCTCTCAGTTATTACATATGTACCTACTTGGCAAATGGAAATACATACCGCTTACGGAGCAAGTGCCTACTGATTTGATTTATACATGGAGAAAGCAAATTGTATCACTGTTACATCGACTTTAGTTCTTGTTGGGAATCTTGATGGAAACCACTATGCACTGTACTTAATATCGTTTATTGACTAATCTGTTTCACTTTTGTACATTGTTAGGAGGTAATAAGCACTTTATAAACATTTTATTATATTAATGAATACAAGAGACGTGTGCGCTCTGTTCATCGTGAATATAGAAGGGTACCAGTGTTGCCAGGCTCATCTTTAGTTTTGACAACTGACATGACGTTGAAATTACTAAACAGTTCTTATTGCGTATGTATTAGAGTTGAAATGTTTTTGAATAATTAATTGCACATAATCAAGCTTTACTTAGCTCGTGTTTACTATGTTAAGACCCGTTATTCTTTATTGCACACAGAAAACAAATATACATATAAATTGCAATAATATAGCTTATGTACAAAGGCGAGCTTAACCTAGAATTGGGTTTTCTCAAAGCAAACCTAATTTTGAAAGCGAGATTTGCAGAAGAGGATACACTAATGTATCTACCATTACATCCTATTACTTAATTTAGTTGAACTTATAAACTAAACTACGTCCATACAATAAAATATACGTAATACACACAGTATATATATACATACTTATAAAATCCTGTATTTATACATACCCTTTAATATTAATGGAATGCCTAATTTACTTATTATACTAATTTTAACACTTTAACATAACATAACATCAAACCTGTAATCCACGACGGTTTAGGCAAAGGTAGTACCTAATAGTACACATTTCGCCAGTTATGTTTAAGTCCCATGTAATAGGGGACGAGATTATTGCCATCAACCGGGTACATATCCAAGCTCCGTGGCTGCTACTGAGACATTTCTGATGGAAATACCTAATAACACTTTGCCCGACCTGGGAATCGAACCCAGGATCTTATGCTCAGCAGAAGTGCTTGCAACTACAAGACCAACGAGGCAGTCACTACTACTCTTGTATTATAAAGGGTGTAAAACACCTCTTAACGAAGCCGAAAGGCACTTGTTCTCCCCGTCATTGCAATCATTTTTTTGTTCTACACCATACCTGGAAACCTTCTAGTTACGGAGATATTGGGGGTCAAAGTTCCAACTTTTTGACAAGTTTTTTTTATAAATACAAGTTTTTAATGTAAGATTTTTACTTTAAACACCTCCACGACCCCCGTACTATTCAATTCATCCATCAGCACAATGTTTTGAGTGCATTACATTGAGTTCTACCACAAAACATGATTTTTCACCCCAAAAAAAAAAGTCGTTTCCCAGCAATAATTTTTGCGTAAAGTTACTTAGTTTGATGTGCAGAATGCTTGGTTGACGGCTTCGTGACGAGGTCTTTTACACCCTGTATAGTGTTTTATCTATGACTACTACTCAATGATATTCTAATAAACAGATATGTTGTGAGCGCGCAATCGTGAAGATTCGAAAACGGTACAATTGGGTCGTATTGCCTTTATTCTGCGTCACTGCGTGTATGTGAGCTGCCGCTGCCGCGCGGAACTCTTTTCTCGTTTGATTTGTAGGTGTATAACATATCTGTTTATTAGAATATCATTGCTACTACTACTAGTTATTGATATGTTATTTTTATGGCGGTAAAGTTTGTATGTTTGGATGTAAAGGGTATTCTTCACAACTATTCATCCGATTTCGAAAATAGGGATGATGACTGACTAAAAAAATATGATTCTTAGTCCGTCAGTTAGATTATCCAAAAATATTGGATACGTGTTTTTTGTTTTATCAAATTAGGTACCTAATAAAAATTGACAAAAATAAAACGTGTCAAAGATCATGAGTGGGGGCTTGTGACATCACATTTGAGTAAAAAATTGTACTCAAATGTGACGTCAAACGAGTTTTCGGCGCACTGTATCTTCTTAATCTTTTGTTTTCGTGGAAAAAAATCCTATATTTTTGAAAATCTCTGACGGACTAACTAGATTTTTTCTTGTCATCTACCCTATTCTTTCACTAATGGGAAGCTACATTATCCCCAATAGTCACGCTATATTTAAATCGTTTCTGTCGGATAATATTCGACCATAACGCGAGCGAAGCCGCGGTCAAAAACGAGTAATGGATAAATTGTTGTTAATAAATATTACATTTTCCTATAATCACACATCGACATGCCAATTGCCTCAAGTGATCACATAGCTTCATCCACGTTCATAAATAATAATTAATAATACTGACAAAGTTTGAGTAGTTTTTGCAGTTTTCCTGTATTGATATCAAAAGTTTTGTGAATTATGTATTAATTTATGTATTTATTTTCAATAACTATATAACTTTTCTACTACTAGGAGAGGTGGCGAGGTGGGCATGAACCTAATTGTAAAAAAATATCATGAAGTGTGCCGAAGAAAATTGGATTTGTATTGTTGGAAATATTTGTTTCTAAAAGTTTTCTTTTGTTTTTTGTTTGTACTTGTTACGTGACATTTTTTTTTCTTTCATTGCAATTTTCTTTTTAATTCTACAAAACTATTGTTTTTAGTTTTTTAGCCGTGTGGTATCCGGCAGAGTAGAATAGAACCAACCCATTACACTCACGGGTGTCGTATAAGGCGACTAATCTCTGAGGCAGAACACCTTGCGCCTCCGTAGACCAGAGAATGGGCAGCAGCGTTTTCTGTTAGTCTTTCATCACTGCGATCTCCAATCCGCCTGCCAAGCGTGGAGATTACGGCAAATTCCTCCCATCATGGGAGAGGCTTATGTCCAGCAGTGGACGTTATGGGCTGTTGTAGTAGTGTAGTATTGTTTTTAGTTTTTACCTTCCAAAGTAAGCCATTTTACGTAGGTACCATTTAGAAGTTTTTTTTATAACAAAATGACGATACGTTTAAATTTAGATTTCTGATAGTTTAAAAGAAAATTTGAACCTTTATTTGTTAACATCTTATAATCTGTTTAGATTTTCTTTTCCACGTAGATTAGACCCTAAATCCACATATAAACCCAGAACGCAATATTTATCTCCCAAATTGTTATTTTATTTTCGGCCACCGGCTCGGTTTATTAAAAATTTCGCGCACAACTAGAGCGAATAGCGAAAAGGCTTGCCCGCATATCAAAGGTGAAAGGTCCAGCCTTCCAACGTACAAAAGTCTAGCTTTTTTGGGGTTAAACTTTTTTGAACAGTCAAAGGGTTACCCCGTGTTGTTTATACTTTAATTTGACGGGATTACGTTGACGTCTCTCTCGGTGAATAGTCCCGGAAAATTACCAGAGGATTCTGAACTTTATAACCCCTGGATTTGACTGGATTTGAGCATGAAAGCTGCAAAATTAATCACTAAAAATTGGTTCTGAGATTGATTGCGAAGGGTACCTAAATAATATTAAATGGATTACAAGTATTCGCATTTGAAAAGCTTTAGTGCCTAATTCTTAACTAATTAGTCTCTGAATACACAGTCTTTTGTGTCGCTAATTAGCTATAATAAATTAGTGAATGGAGGACTTTCTTAAGTGGAAACACTCAAGTAAGAAGCACCCTGGGGCGTTAGCCCGCTACGAAGTTAGATGACTGGCTTATCTTAATAGGTTCTTCATTAGATATCGTCGTACATTTTGTGACAACACGAAAAAGTTCGAAGTAATTTTAATCAACTTACGATTTCATGGTAAACCATTTCCCCAAAAAGTTATGAGATTAACGTGAAACAAGAATGGCGATATATACATAAATGTGTAAATCTTGGAATCCAAAATACGAGAACTTATAATTATTATAACCGAAAACGTGAAAAAGAAAAAATCAAATATAATTATATCCTGGACTTGTATTAGACAAAATGTGTAAAAAGGGGTAATCGTATTAATTAATGAGTATTAATTACAACCGTTATAGAATGATAATGGTAGTAAAATTCGCGTGGAGGAAAGTTAAAAGAATTAATTAAGAGCAGGACAACAAAGTACACAGGTACTTTGACTTTTAATAAAGCCCCCGGCTATAATATGCGTTCAATACTATCAGATTTCGCTTTACGAGGTCTTTATTCTCGTTGTCATAAGGTTTATATTAACGGTGAAATGACTGTAAAAGGCCTGTTGGTACCAACCCTCCGAAAAATCTGTCATCTCCCTCATACATCAGAATTAACTCGTATTAACGCTAAAAGGAAAAAGTCCTAATACCCTTTTCTCCGTTGTCAGCCTCAGCACCGAACTTCATTAATTTCGCCGACAATATCGGATTTATGTCCTGTCGGCAAAGAGAAAATTACAATGATTGGAATTTTTAATAGGCACCCGTTCTTGGCGAGTAAGCATCGAACAATTTGTTCGATTTATTTGATTTCATATCTCCCAGGCAGCGTTTACACTCTTGAACAAGTTGTGATAATTGTTTTCTACAAGTTCATGTACTAGTCGACGTTGTGTCAGACGGCTTATTCCACAAATCCCCCTCAGGGGGGAAAACTGGACTTTAATGTAAAAATAATCCAGAAAGTCTCCTTTTCATTTTGAGTTATTCCACTATTCCCCCCTGAGAGAATCTTCTTCAAAAACTGAACCATAATGTAATAAAATCAAAAAATTTAAATGTTAATAATTTTCATTTTTATCAAGAACTGAACCAGAATGTAATGTCTTGCTTTGATCCAATGACATTATTGTGTAATTTTCTAGATGATTTGTGTGTCCTACAACTTGGAAAGGAGAGACAACAATATGTAGAATACATGTTTTATACCCTGTTGTAAACGCGGGTTTACAATCAGCCGATCATTGGTTGATTCATAACGCCATTTTCACCTTCCGTTGCGACCAACAAAAAGTCTTCGCCCTCATCATCATCATCATCATCATTTCAGCTGAAAGACGTCCACTGCTGGACATCGTCTTCCGGTTCGCGGTCGCCACTCCAGAACTTTTCGGCCCCATCGGCCATCCGTTCTACGAGCAATGTGCCCTGCCCACTGCCACTTAAGTTTGGCAATTCTTCGGGCTACGTCGGTAACCTTGGTTCTTTTGCGGATGTCTTCATTCCTGATTCGATCACGCAAGGAAACTCCGAGCATAGCCCTCTCCATTGCCCTTTGGGTGACTTTAAGTCTTCTGATGAGGCCCATTGTGAGAGACCACGTTTCGGTCCCGTATGTAATCACTGGCAACACACACTGGTCATAAACTTTGTTTTCTAAAGTATGAATTGATATTAGTTCTGCGAACTTACTTCATCATCATAATATTAATACGTTGGCAACACTGGCTTTTAAAGACCAGTTCAATTAACGTCAGGTATACATGTTATGATCATATTTTGATGTATGTATACCTGTAACATACTTTCAAACTTTTTTGGAGCGACAATTTATAGAGGGTTGCATTTCATATTTAACACGCAGCGTCGGTCTCCATTTAATTTAATAATACGAACTTGCCACCATTTAGGGTTCCCATTGGGACGGAAAAATTGAAACAACCCATCTGCCCAATTTTTATAACACCAATTTAATATTGTCCAGGGGACATTTTAGGGGAGACTGTAAAACTCATCTAGGACTGACGCCACTCGGTAATTGCAGGCAACATTAATTTTTTTAAGGTAACCCCACAAAAATTTTACGCGCGAAAAGCCGCAATTCCATCTACCGGAACGATGACAGTTCATAAAATTATTTCTTATTTCTGTAGAGAGCAAGAAAAGTGAATGAACAATATCAAGTAACGTTTCAATTTGAACACGAAGTGAACACAGCATAATAATAAAGGACACATTAAAAGCACCCGGATGTATTCTTGTGATTAGTTTTTGGCGCGAGACTCAAAAGTGGGTCACAATGTTCGGCAGTTTGCATTTCACTCGTTTCTGCTATTATCTTTAACGGAAAACATGGAACGTTATGAACCAGCTGTAAATTGAAATTATGTCATATTTAGGGCTGTATTTGTGTTATATTCATTATGGAATTTAATTTCACAATGTTTATTATAGGTACGTCTGAAAATTATGCAAATGGGTCTCGCACCCAATTCTACCGACCAAAGTAGGAAAAATACGGTGGTCTGCTATCATTTCAAATGATGCCCATCTAAAGTACACCCATAAACTTATAATATCGTGCAGTGTAAATCAGTTTTCGCCAAAGGTCGAAGAGGTCAAACGCCAATCGCGCCGCGGATACTAAAAACGTGCCATGTCTCGGATGATTCCTTGAAGTAGACCGAACTTTTACGATAGGCCGAGAAAACGAATGAAGAACAAGATTGAAATATAAATTGTGAGATGTAAAATGTTGAGTGAAATTATGACGACGTTGCGGATTTATTTCTCACGGGCTTGTGTGTGGCTTTCCCTCCGAGGCTTCGGTTCATGTGTGAATTAATCGCGCAGGTCGTATAGCTAATATAGCATGAATACTTAACGATTCCATGCAAGTTGTTCCATCGTTTGTCGATTTAAACCTGCGCAGGCTAAATGTCAAATGTCAAGGTCACGGACTTGGCTCCCCTACCACGTGCAAGCTCTCGCGATTGTACGAGTATATTAAAACAACAATTTAAGAAAAGAAAAAGAAATATTTGCTTTATGTTATGTCATTTACATAATTGATGTTCAGAATAAATTAGAAGATAATGTAATGTGATACGCTGTTAACGCGGACATTAAAACTGACAAACGTAAATATCTTTAGGTTGATCAACTTTATGAGTTAGCTACTGAACGACGTTATTTTTATGGTTCTCCCTTCATTACTCTTGTAATTAAAATAAGCTGTACCGTTAAAACGGAAAATAAACATGGCCGCCATATCAGCATCGTGCACGCAAACTAATCGATTCCTAGTATAAACAGAAATCAAAAATTGTTTCTTTTATGCGGATTACGGGCTATGGCACGTAAACCGAGTGGGATTTTTCAATTAATATGCAAATCCGTGTTATTGGCACGCCGCCTCGGTTCGAGATGCTGTTGTAATAATAAGCTGAGGCTGATGATCTCGTCTATCATTTGCAACGTCATGTATTTCTAGAAAGCTGGATTCAGTTGACATTCTTTTATGTCACAAGGTAAAAAGAGTTTGTTTCGCATAAAACTATGACGTTAAAACTTAAAAGTAATACTGTTTAATTCTATTTAATTTAATTTCATTTAATGAAGTCTGCATTATTGTGTTTTGTTGAAGCGTGTACGTGCACCTCTTCCACGAACAGGAACACGGTATACCAAGAAAATTAATTAGAGCGAGATTTATTCCCGCAGATTCCAATTGATTGTACGGTGTGCTGCACTACAACGTACAATTTGATACCTAGAAACTTACATACAAATAATTTATGGTAAATAGCTACTATCACCTTTTAACAAAATTCAATATTTGTACGCCATTGACGGCAAAACATACAGATCTCTGAACTTTATATTAATTTACAGCGTTTGCACATATATGTTTAGCAAATTAAAAATTATGACTGCTTAAATAAGTGATCACGACGGCATATAAATATGAGATTGTCTCAACTAGTTTCACCACCACCATTTAGCCTTTTCACATCTATGTTGGTGTCGGCTTCCAGTCTAATCGGATCCAACTGAATACTAGGGTTGTACGTAGAGCGACTGCCTATCTGACCTCCACAACCCAGGTAGTACTACCCCTTGGTAAGACTGGTAGTCAAACTTGGGCCACTGACTACCTGTAACGACTGTCAAAGATCTACAAATTTTATTGACAGCCGTATGCTTTCCGAGGCACGAAGGAAACTCGGCATGTAGTGGAAGGTTACCTATCCACGGACCAACCATGGCAAGCGCTGCTTTATCTTGGAAATGGCCCCGTGCGGTTTTATTATTTAACCATACGCTGTTCCAACGAGAATGAGATAACACTATCCGAACTCAATAATCATATCTCATTTACAAAGTCGATTAAACTTATCTTTGACACTACCGATGATCCTAAGGTCGCCAAATAGGCAATATGCAAGCGTTCCGCTGCAGAAATTGCGTCGTCTACGCAAACGGTTAGATAACCCACCCGGTCGCTTCGTTACGTCCCAGAGACCATAATAGTAAATTATAACGTGGTTCCCTTTCACATGCGAGTAACGAGAAACTGTTCCGGGAAAGATATATCTGTCGAACATTCAAGTTCACATGGTTCCCAGGGTTGCTAGATCAAGTTTCAGTTTTCCCATTCAGTTTTTCTAACGGGAAATATAGCAAATAGAGCGAAATAGAAACTTATATATTCAGAAAATAGGTTTAAACTTCATCTTCTTACACTTCATCTTTATTAAAACTTATGACCTACATTATCAGGAACACATTTTTAATATTTTATTTTATTTTTTTAATTACTTCATAATTTCCCCGAAAATAGCGAAAAAACCCCCAGTGTCCAAAACAATCCACATATTCGAGGTAAAACAAGATTGCTGAATTTATCGACTGACTTCGACCGGCCGTTCGCACCCAATACGATACGGATTTGTGGACACAAAGTTACATTTATAGCTTTGCTATTTGAAGGTATCCTTTAGTCAGATTTGGTTTTGTTTCTGTTTGGAAGACAGTTTGGAAGACGATCGAACGTAGAAATGGAACAAAATAATTAATAGGAAAATACGAGTAGGAGATAATTCTGGCTCGGCAAATTTTCTGTCCTAAAACAGTGTTATCCAAAAGCGAAATATTATGTAGCAAAACGCCATATCAGTAACATAGCGTTAAGCAGTAGGTAACCTTAACAAATATTATTGAATTTAATGACATTATCCAGAATCTGAAATTTTTTACCGTAGCCAAAAGGTATTTAAATAAATAAATAAAATAAATAAATATCGCTGGACATGAACACACAGCGCCATCTAGAGCCACAGTAAGCAACGAGGCTTGTGTCGTAGACACCAGATAGTTGATATACTACATAGATACATTTTGTTTGTAAATACATACTTATTATACATATAAACATCCATGACTCGGAAACAAATGTCCATGCTCATCACACAAACATGTGCTCCAACCGGGACTCGAACCCAGGACCCTAAGACCTTAAGGCAGCCTCACCACCGCTACGCCATTCGGGTCGTATTTATAGCTATTGTACACGCAGAAATGTCTGCTAAAAGAGACTCATTCAAAATTTGACCGTGACGATGCATATCCCTTGCCTAATCGGTCGACATTTGTGATAGAAGTCATATGTCGTCTACCCAAGTACCCGTAACCTGCCCACGTGAAGCGATGTAAAGTGAATTGTCAACAAAAGGCTAGTTGAGCTTATAGATCTTTGACAGACGTTACATTTAATCAGTGGCTCGAAAGTCTGACAATCAGTCTTACCAAAGGGTATCGTTTTACGCAGTACTAATTGGGTTGTGTAGGTAGATAGGCAGTCGCTCCATAATGTATGGAACAGCTGGTTTTCTTTTTCGCGATTCAGGGTTTGGTCCTATCCGGGGCTGTGGGCCTGTTCGAAAGAGATACCGTGGCCCGAACACAAAGGGCGATGAAGGAACATGGATGGGTTTTAGTAAGTAAAAGTCTGACACTCCCTCCTGCTCCGCCCAGTGCGGGAGGAGTCATTTGATGATTACCCATCCGAAAAAGAAAAAGAAAGGTTGGGTCCAATTGTAAAAGTTGTTCATAATGATGAGTACAATGACCGGTATACTGGTATTCTGCTGCATCCGTTTAGACTAGAAGCCGACTCCAACGAAGTCGGAAAAAGGCTAACGTTTTCTCTGCCTATAATAGTCGAATACCTATCTAGGATATAGACTATATAACTGCAACTATATGACTATGTAGAATACTATCTATAGTGCACGCGCTGCAGTCCACGTTCAGGTTTACTTAATTTTGTGCTGTCTCCGCAGCGGGGGTGTTATGAGAAATGACTTCGTGTCTGCAGTATTGTCGTTTGCATTAAAAACATTTAATTTATAATTAAATGTTTATGCTACCAATGTGTAAGTGGCTATTCATTTTCTTTATAGGTCTGGCTGTATAATGCGGTATTTGAGTTAGTGCTTATGATTTGTAAATGAGATATGAATTTGGCGGTGTATTTTGTTCGTAGATTTTATTTGTGTATGCTGCTTACAAGTATCTTGTTTTCTATAATATAATATGTAGGTAATGAAGACTAGTTGTCTAGTTGTCTAGTTTTAAATAATTAGGCAAATTTACAAAAAAATGCATTGCTATACACAATTGTTCTAAAAAGTTCATCATTCTAAATGAAAATACGCACACACAATATTGCATACTTAATTTGATTGAAGAGCGTTTTAACTTAATGCCAAACGAGAACAGACCTTATTGTTAGAAGAGAAGGGTTTACAAAGAATAACATAAAGCCTTTAAAATCAATTACAGTAACTTATTTACGGGTGAATGGAGTCGCGCTAAAGTCATTTTCAGTTTATTGAAGTGTAAAGAGCTCCATTGATGCTTCAAACATGAGTTGTTACTCTAGACTTTCTTGGTTTACTGCGTTTTCTTCGGATAAATTGTTTTTTTGGAGAAATGCTAGGTCCACATTGTCGGTATTCGGCTAATCATTTCGGTGTGAAAAAGAAATAGAGCGCCATCTCTTTTTAACACTGAAACAGTAAGGACGCGTAGTACATAAGGCAGTATTTGAATTTGGAAACTCTAGCGTTTGTTTTTTTTAATGTCAATTGTTTTTAAAACTCAAACAAAACGTTTGAGCTTACTATGCTTGGTCTATTATTAAAAGTACGATGTTCTTGATTGGAAATACGTAAAAACAAAAGAGCATTCATTTTACACAAGGATAATAATGACATTATATTGTATAGTAAAACTATAATAGCGTGTTTTTTATTAATTAGCCAGTGTTTATTTCACATCACTCTTGTTATTCGCGTCATGAAATAAGTCAATAGGTAGCAAGCGAATAATATAACAAAATGATTCGCTTCCTCCGCAGATAATGACTTAATCACTGTCATCCCTAAAATACCCTATAATATAGTGCCTACTGTGATTTTTATGTCATAAAAGGTACCTGTAGTCTATTGGAGTTTTATGTCCTTTAGAAAAACGACCGAAGCAAAAATGTTCTTTTCAATAGATATGGTATTGAAATTGAAAGTTGTTACGCGCATTTATCGGTCTAATTTATTCCAATTTATATTCAATGGAACTTTCTTCTTTTAACAATGGTTGGTACGCGAAAAGTCTTACAAAAGAAAGTAAATACATACTTTCGATAGATTTAGTTCTTAACAAGAAATTGTCAGAAGACATTGAGCTATTAGTACTACGTATTGAGAAGACAGCGCGAATAAAATCTGTGCGCAGTGCGGGGCGCGCGGGGGGCGGCTAACCCCGTATATATAATGCTGTAGCGAGCAAGCGACTGAGTGAACTGCAGCCAGTCGACAGCAGTTGAACGGAGCACAGATTTTGTTCGCGCTGTCTTCTGTATTCAATGTCAAAAGAGTAATAACTCGTAGAAACTTTATTTCAAGTTATACTAGGTATTTATTAGTTTCGACCTGCACGTGGGCGAAGCTGCGGGTAGGAAGTTAGGAACTACTTTACAGTAACTTCATTTGATGGAAAAATACATATCATTTTGCTGAAACAAAAACTAACAAGAATATTCTGAGAAGACGATGTTCAATACGACGGAGAACAAACAGAAATAATTTGGTATTTCTTATACTTAATACGATTTGCTATTCAATCTTCAATTTGTAATCATTGTACCAAATAAAGATAATCCAACGTTGTCTGTGATCAAATATTTTTCCATATTGACTTACAATAGACATCGTAATGACATATTGGGAAACAGCGGTTGAAATCAACATGTTATCGAGGACATGGGAATTGCTGAGAAAATAATATTAACTTAGCTATTTAATAACCACTAACCCATAGATTTTGACCGAATGCCTCATAGTTGCCATGGCTTATTTGAATGAATTATTTTGAATTGTATTTTTTTTGTTTGTGTGTTTTTGCTGTGGACACCTTTAACGTGCACATCTTGCTACATTGTTCTCACATAATATACCATCTCAACATGAATGATGTAACCAAGATTTCGTAACAATATTCTGATTTAAAAGAGTGTCCATGGAGTTTCTTGCCCGTTCTTCTCCATAGAGATCTACGCTAGGGAATGGGCAACTACAGTACTTTCACAGTTTTTATGTCTTGTGACTGGGACTGTAGCTACATTTAATTTTCATCTTTGTTTCGACAATTCAAAAGTGCCTGTAACTGGCTTACTTGAAATAAATGCTTTGATTTTGATTTTGATTTTGAATGGTGACCCAAGTTGGGCCTAAGAAACCAGAGCCGTCTAAAAGCGCGTTCGGTTGAGGATATCGTCAAGATCGCGGGAGAGGATGGTTCAGTGTCGCACAGAACAGAGAGGAGTGGCAAAAGAAAGGGGAGGCCTATACCCAACAGTGGGTGATGGTACCAGGCTGAAATGATGATGATGAATCCATAGGTGTGTTGGGCAGTGGTAAGACAGTGAAAATGGCCCAAACTTACGTGTCGTAGCTAGTGGGTTCTAACCCAAACGGGTACTTTACTTTGAGTAATGTATAACATCACCACAGCTGCTCTCAAAACGGTGAGGAAATATAACTAGAACCAAATAAAATACAAAGAAATAAGGAGTTCCTGGTCCATAAAATCAAGGAGCCCGGATGGATTATAAAGTCAGCCTATAATCCACCATATTGCACTGTACGTCCATTTTCAATTACCAGGCTTTTTTTAATATTAAGCTTTCTAATATCTCGATTAATAGAGTTGGTAGTCTGCTTTTTCAATCAACTAGATTCGTGATCTTTAGGCAACAATATAGTAGGTGTCATATTCATACCGCAAATTATCCCGAATCCGCCCATTAGAATAGCAGTAATACATGTACTCGGGAGCTTTTCTCTCGATGTATTCACGGCATATATTGAATATTATCGGGAAGAAAATGTACGTGCTATTTGAAGGCTTTAGGTGCATTGTATTTTTAAACCACGTTTGCGTTCGATGCGGTTTCTAAGTTTTGTTTTTCGATGAAATACATCTTACGATTGTCTCGGATTTTATCTCCCCCGTGTTTATAATGTTGTGGTTTCTGGTTCCTTATTGATTGAAGATTTTTCGTAAAGAATGTAATAAGTAATTATGAATTCAGAATCATCGTCTGCCTAGCCTTTTCCCTTGGAGTCAGCTTCTAGTCTATCCAGATGCACCTAAATACCAGTATTTTACATGGAGCGACTGCCTATCTGACCTCCACAACCCAGTTAGTACTGGGTGTCAGACTTTCGGGCCAGCGGCTATCTGTAACGACTGTCAAAGATCTACAATTGACAGCCGGGACCATGGCTTAATGTGCTTTCCGAGGCAAGGAAAGTACGAATGAATGTAATATGTAATTACTACATCGCATGCAGATAATAATCTAGAATCGAGATCTTCTAACTTAAGGCGCCTCCCCGAGCAAATGACTTTGAACGAGCAGTTTTTTGGAGCCTACTTTTCTTTATCCAAAAGAAATAACAACTAATATAAAATACATTAAATTACTACATATTCTTGACTCCAAAATTGTCGTTTCTATTTTTTTTAAGTAGCTTAATGTTTAATAAATCCCCTCACAACAATACCACAGAAATGAGAAATAATGATTTCTAAAATGCTACTCCTCGTAAAGTAACCATTATTTTGATTTGCTACTTATACTAATGGATAGACAATTTAATAATGAACATAATTGTCGTTTTATTTTTTCCAAAAGACGTAAATTTGATTTTACAAAGAATAAAAACCACTCATTTCGCACTATTCGGCCTGCAGTGACTGACGTAACAATCACTTTGTAGTGCAAGCTGATTAAAACCTTATTCTAACAGTATTTCAAACGAAGTTTGAACCACCACAAATAGAGTTGGTAATTTTGCTCGGGGAACCGCCTTAAGATACGAATGTGTTGCTGATGCGCCGCTTCTTGTCCCCAGCGAAAACACTAGGAACCGTTGAAAGGCGGGCCTTTTAAGGGACTGTTTTATGTAATTTACACGTTCTAAAAGTTCTGTTCATACACAGCTTAATTTGAATAAATGCCTTTTGTTTTATATCTATGAGAAAAAGATTCAAGAAAATGCTTCTACTACCTACTGCTTCTTAAAATATGAAAAGATTTATTTTAGAGCTTACACATTTTGGAAAGGAAAATAATATAATTTCCTTGAAAATCCGTAGGTATTATTTTGTAGGTAACCACGTAAGCCCCTAAAAGCTCAGACAGACTTCTTCATCATGTTTTTTGGCAGAAGGCATAATAAACGAGAAATAATTATGAACCTTTGTTAAAGACAATAAGACAACTTTTCTGTCCCTGTGAGAGTATAGAAGGAATTTTGTTAAGACAAAGGGCAGTAGTACAGTCTATATATCCACATACTTAAAAACTATGTAACTTGCTTAGAACAAAATGTATCATTACAGGCAGTTCTTCTGTATCCTAAGGGCAAATATCCTCAAAACCGAACGAGTGCCAACAATAATAATCTGACCTTGTGGGAAGTATCGCCCCGGGACATTCGGAAAGCAAATACTTGAAGGAAAGGGAAAAAAAGGTTTAACACAATAAGAACGTGCCTGAAACTATGATATTACTTCTTATTCTGGAGTTGATATTCCTGTTTTGTGTGTTGTGGAATTGAGACACTTTGATGTTGTGGCCATTATGTCGCAAATTTTCAAATGCTTTTTTGTTCTATAATCCTCAATAACCTTCAGTGACATACGTATGTGTTAAGATATTCACCATTTTGTGGTCTCTATAGAACCTTGCTTTGCTATCGGTCGAGTAATTAGATCACAATTCGTGAAAGGCATTTGTTTTATTTATTTAAGGATCTACCAGTATTCTAATATCACTATAAATATGCAGTGTCTAAACAGTATTTGTCTATCAAGACGCGATTTCTCGGATACTTTTTGCTCGTCTCGTAGTATAATAAGTTCAAATTTCTCAAGAACTCCTGCTTCGAGGGTTCTCGATGAAAAACTTTAGTCTCTTCCACCGGCCAGTCTTTTGGTGTTATCCAACGATTGGGTTGTAGAGGTCGATAAGCAGTCGTTCCGTAAAATACTGGTCTATAGCTGCATGCAGTTACACTGGAAGCCGATCCTAACAATCAATATAGTTGGGAAAAGCCGGAAAGGCTAGACATTTGATAATAATTATATGTCTTGTATATCACATGCTAGTTCTACGTTTATAACTGCCACAAAGTATTTATCTAGGCCATTACTGCGCACTGCATCACTGCACGTTAATATTAGCGATTCATTCTTAATTTAGAAAGTTTCTCAGTAATCGTGTGTCATTTGTTTCTCGTTCTGCCTATCATGCGTTGCAACAGTGCCATTGAATTACTATGACGTCATCGCTTGACACTAATGTTGATTTTAATTGCGAGCGGTACTTACCTATGTTCTAAAAATAAAAGATCTTGGTGCCTATGTTATAAACCCTGAACTAACTAAACAAGAATAGCTCAGATGTTGGTACGAAACAGCCAGCCAAGAAGGTACAAAGCAAGAAATATGCCGGACGTACAGTCAAACATATAATATGTCGTAGTAGTAATAAGAGAGCGGTGGCCCAGTGGTCGCCACCACTTACGAGCAGTAAGTCTTGGGTTCGAACTCAGACAGGCATGCATTATTTATTTCATCACCACTGCTCTAAAAACAAACGGTAAGGGAAAAAGTCGTGAGGCAACCGGCATGTCCTAGAACTAAAAATTCGAAGACATGTGACATCTACCAACCCGCACTGAGCCCGCGTGGTGGATTATAGCCCATTCCCTCTCATAGAGAGGAGGCCTGCGCCCCAGTAGTGGAAACATTATAGGCTGATTTTTTAGTAAGGGTAAGTAATATTCGAAGTTCAAGCCTTTCCACTGATGTGCGGTTGACTGTTTAGTCAAGGATCGTCAAAAGTAGATGTAACTTTTTGATCAGGTTAGATTAACCAATCAGTCTAATAATACTGGAAGTGACAGGTACTTCTCTGTACAGATTGACCCTGCGAATGGCCACTGGGATAATTATCAATTTAGTCCAATTAACAGTTCCATTGTTGTCCATTCTACTGACCGTGACATAACCTCTTTTAGTGCATGCAGGGGTGAAGAGATCGCGCGAAGCATTTGTTAGGGTTCCGTACCCAAACAATAACGGGACCCTATAACTAAGACTACGCTGTCAGTCCGTCTGTCTGTCAGCGGGCTATATCTCATGATCTGTTACTAGGTAGACAGTTGATTTTTTCACATGAAAGTGTATTTCTGTTGCCGCTACTACAACAAATAATAAATTTAAATTCCTTTAATTTAACGCTCCCTTACTACGACGAACACTAAATGCGCGAGTCCGACTCGCACCTGACCGGTATTCTTTTTAACATAACATAACACAACAACAAAAGAATAGTGTTGCCTAGTAGGTCTAGTATTGGAAAGATGTCTGAATCTCATCGTTTACATGTCAAAAGTTCCTGCAAATAAAAACTAAACTCGCAAAATAAACTTCCTACAAACCTGGACAGTGAGTAGGTAGTGATTAGCAAACTTTCCACCGATTGACGGTCTCTCGAGGCATCAGAAAACACTGTATTGGTTCTTTTTAAAACAACAAGTTCAATTTAAAAGTTCCTGTTACCGCGGTAAAGCAGAAGTTTGAAGTTTTACCTTTCATTGGTTTATTGATTGATCGCTCTGGTTCCCGCGTGAATTGTTGGGTTTTAAGATATAACCAGTGTTTGTTGTTTCACGTTGTTGATGGGTAAGTAAATTTTTAGGAGCTATCCAGTCTTACCAAAGGGTATAATTGTGTTACTGAATGCCTAGCTGAGTTGTGGAGTTGGGATAAGCAGTTGTTCTATGTAAAATACTGATATATTTTCGACTGCATCTAGTTAGACAGTCTACCCGAATATTTTTGGGAAAATGCTACAGATTTCCACAAAAGTCCATTTAAGTTGATTTCTAAATAGACTTGTAAATACGTTTTAACTGGACAAAAAGATTTAACTGACTTCGTTTACAGTTTACTTAACTTTAACGATGTTGAAATTTATCTTTTTAAAGAAATTCTTGCATTAGTACCTATCGCTAAAGACTGAAAGTATTAGAGATTAAAGTACGAAATTGCCGATTTGTACTGAAAAATTGAAACTCGTTTTTTTCTAAGATATAACATATTTATTTAATCAAAATATTTACCCGCATTATCTATACATTGCTGCCATCTAAACGGAAGTTCATTTATGCCTTTACGATAGAATTCTGAGGATCTAGATTCGACAAACTGTGTCAAAGCATTTTGTACTGCCTTCTGGGAAGAAATTTTTTTATCACGTAGAAAATTGTCCAAATCACGCAACAAATGGTAGTCCGTTGGAGCAAGGTCTGGCGAGTACGGAGGATGATGTATAGTTTCTAACTGCAGCTCCTGTAGAGTTACAACGGTTTCTCGTGCAGTGTGAGGTCTTGCGTTATCATGGAGCAATAATGGTGAAGATCGATTCACGAGTCGGGGCTGTTTCACTGCCAGTTTCACCATCATTGTTCGAAGTTCGGCACAGTAAACGTCTGCTGTTATTGCCTGACCAGACCTGAGAAAGCTATAGTGAATAACACCATGAAGAAACCACCAAACAGTTGCCATTACCTTTTTATTGGTAAGCTTTGCTTTAGGGCACTGTTGCGGCGTTTGACCTGGGGTCAGCCATTGCATTTTTCGCTTACGGTTATCGTAAACAATCCACTTTTCGTCACATGGCACAATTCGATCAAGTATTACTGCATTTCTGTACCGATTCAACAAGGCAACACAAGTTTCAACACGCATTTCTTTCTGCAGATCAGTCAAATCATGAGGCACCCATTTTTCGTTTTTTTTTTTTATCTTATTGATTTGATGCAAATGAGTCAATATTTTTGGTAGGGTAACGTTAAACCATGCCGCTAATGTCTCGCTGATGGTGGCGCATGTGTCGGATCATTTAGTTCCCTTCAAAATGGTTGAGTTGAATGGTGCTGATACATGCGTCATGTTCGTGAACGGGCGCTGTCAGTTGTGACTGCTCATCTCTTAGTTGCCATGGCATAACGTGCATATCTTGCTATATTGTTCTCACATATATTCTCAACATGAATGATGTAACCAAGATTTTGTAACAATATTTTGATTTAAAAGAGTGTCCATGGAGTTTCTTGCCCGTTCTTCTCCATATACATCTACGCTAGGGAATGGGCAACTACTTGTGACTGGGACTGTAGCTACATTTAATTTTCATCTTTATTTCGACAATTCAAAAGTGCCTGTAATTGGCCTACTTGAAATGAATGCTTTGATTTTGTATCAACACAATCTATTACAGTCCATTGCTGGGCAAAGGCATTTCCCAAGATGCACCACATCACCTTGAATCTCCACCTTCTGCATCCAGTCGGACCAAACCACCTTTTTACGGTCGTAAAACCAGATTAACTAAACATTCTGCTAAGATATAATCTAAGTAACAATAGAATTTCCGTTCATGTTTCTGACTTCACAGGTATTTTAAAAGTTAAATTGTTAGACTTAGCATTTAATGGGTCTGACCTAGTTTTTAATGTGCATCTGGTATTTTAATTAAAAAAAAAAAAAAAAAATTCAGACAAAAAAGTCCATAGGCAAGGCAAGGTTGTTAGTAACAAGAATTTTGCTTAGATCTAATGTTAATGTGAAATGTCTAATGTGAAATTAAAAAGTAACAATAACAAACTAGATACACCGTCTACCCCTGCACAGTAGGCTCACTGGGCCCGCAACACATGGACCTACGTGAGTGAACCTACTGAGCAGAACAGTATCGGTTCTCTCGCCAATCATCCTGAGGACGCTATTCGGGCTCCCCCGTACTCGGCGCACCACCGACGCACCTGTTTTACGCATAATTGCGTAGAACTCATCTACGCTGGCGTCAGCAAACATGCCAGATGCACTGCAATATCGAGGGAGCCGAAACAGAGCCCTGAACACATTAAATCGTTACTTGCTTGTGGTGGAGTAAAGGGAACATGGGTCAAGTTTCTCGAAGAATAAATACTGCTATTTTTTTCTGGTTGAGTGGTTCTTATCAATAATCTTTTTTTATATAAATATTTGAATAATGAGTGGCTTTACAAAAACAAAAAAAATACCGACTTTTTGTACAAAGTCAACAGGAAAAAATCTCGATAAAAGATTTATCAATACCGTCCACCAAAACATCAAAAGCTTTATATTTAAAACATTAAAAAAATAACAACTCATTTGTTTCAGGTACGTATCTATACGAGTTTTGAAAAGGGCATCAAACCGGGTTGGCATTAATCTTCCTGATGACTTGGCATGCCAGACTGCCGGTGAGTGTAAGTGATCTGAAGGCAATCGGCTGTTTAATGTCACTTGCAAATCGACCAGTTCCGTGTGGCCTTGTGGCCCACTGTGTACACACTTAACGGCCAGTGTGGCCACGCTGCATTCCTAACAGAGGACCGTTCAAATGAGATCGAATTTTAATTATCAATTATAAGGGATAATTATCAATTTAGTCCAATTAACAGTTCCATTGTTGTCCATTCTACTGACCGTGACATAACCTCTTTTAGTGCATGCAGGGGTGAAGAGATCGCGCGAAGCATTTTTTTAGGGTTCCGTACCCAAACAACAACGGGACCCTATAACTAAGACTACACTGTCAGTCCGTCTGTCTGTCAGCGGGCTATATCTCATGATCTGTTACTAGGTAGACAGTTGATTTTTTCACATGAAAGTGTATTTCTGTTGCCGCTACTACAACAAATAATAAATTTAAATTCCTTTAATTTAACGCTCCCTTACTACGACGAACACTAAATGCGCGAGTCCGACTCGCACCTGACCGGTATTCTTTTTAACATAACATAACACAACAACAAAAGAATAGTGTTGCCTAGTAGGTCTAGTATTGGAAAGATGTCTGAATCTCATCGTTTACATGTCAAAAGTTCCTGCAAATAAAAAATAAACTCGCAAAATAAACTTCCTACAAACCTGGACAGTGAGTAGGTAGTGATTAGCAAACTTTCCACCGATTGACGGTCTCTCGAGGCATTAGAAAACACTGTATTGGTTCTTTTTAAAACAACAAGTTCAATTTAAAAGTTCCTGTTACCGCGGTAAAGCAGAAGTTTGAAGTTTTACCTTTCATTGGTTTATTGATTGATCGCTCTGGTTCCCGCGTGAATTGTTGGGTTTTAAGATATAACCAGTGTTTGTTGTTTCATGTTGTTGATGGGTAAGTAAATTTTTAGGAGCTATCCAGTCTTACCAAAGGGTATAATTGTGTTACTGAATGCCTAGCTGAGTTGTGGAGTTGGGATAGGCAGTTGTTCTATGTAAAATACTGATATATTTTCGACTGCATCTAGTTAGACAGTCTACCCGAATATTTTTGGGAAAATGCTACAGATTTCCACAAAAGTCCATTTAAGTTGACTTCTAAATAGACTTGTAAATACGTTTTAACTGGACAGAAAGTTTTACTGACTTCGTTTACAGTTTACTTAACTTTAACGATGTTGAAATTTATCTTTTTAAAGAAATTCTTGCATTAGTACCTATCGCTAAAGACTGGAAGTATTAGGGATTAAAGTACAAAATTGCCGATTTGTACTGAAAAATTGAAACTCGTTTTTTTCTAAGATATAACATATTTATTTAATCAAAATATTTACCTTCATTATCTATACATTGCTGCCATCTAAACGAAAGTTCATGTATGCCTTTACGATAGAATTCTGAGGATCTAGATTCGACAAACTGTGTCAAAGCATTTTGTACTGCCTTCTGGGAAGAAATTTTTTTATCACGTAGAAAATTGTCCAAATCACGAAACAAATGGTAGTCCGTTGGAGCAAGGTCTGGCGAGTAAGGAGGATGACGTATATTTTCTAACTGCAGCTCCTGTAGAGTTACAACGGTTTCTCGTGCAGTGTGAGGTCTTGCGTTATCATGGAGCAATAATGGTGAAGATCGATTCACGAGTCGGGGCTGTTTCACTGTCAGTTTCACCATCATTGTTCGAAGTTCGGCACAGTAAACATCTGCTGTTATTGCCTGACCAGACCTGAGAAAGCTATAGTGAAGTTGCCATTACCTTTTTATTGGTAAGCTTTGCTTTAGGGCACTGTTGCGGCGTTTGACCTGGGGTCAGCCATTGCATTTTTCGCTTACGGTTATCGTAAACAATCCACTTTTCGTCACATGGCACAATTCGATCAAGTATTACTGCATTTCTGTACCGATTCAACAAGGCAACACAAGTTTCAACACGCATTTCTTTCTGTAGATCAGTCAAATCATGAGGCACCAATTTTTTTTTTTTTTTTATCTTATTGATTTGATGCAAATGAGTCAATATTGTAGGTAGGGTAACGTTAAACCATGCCGCTAATGTCTCGCTGATGGTGGCGCATGTGTCGGATCATTTAGTTCCCTTCAAAATGGTTGAGTTGAATGGTGCTGATACATGCGTCATGTTCGTGAACGGGCGCTGTCAGTTGTGACTGGTCATCTCTTAGTTGTCATGGCTTATTTGGCTTTTTGTTTTTATAATGGACACTTTTAACGTGCATATCTTGCTATATTGTTCTCACATATATTCTCAACATGAATGATGTAACCAAGATTTTGTAACAATATTTTGATTTAAAAGAGTGTCCATGGAGTTTCTTGCCCGTTCTTCTCCATATACATCTACGCTAGGGAATGGGCAACTACAGTACTTTCACAGTTTTTATGTCTTGTGACTGGGACTGTAGCTACATTTAATTTTCATCTTTATTTTGACAATTCAAAAGTGCCTGTAATTGGCCTACTTGAAATAAATGCTTTGATTTTGTATCAACACAATCTATTACAGTCCATTGCTGGGCAAAGGCATCTCCCAAGATGCACCACATCACCCTGAATCTCCACCTTCTGCATCCAGTCGGACCAAACCACCTTTTTACGGTCGTAAAACCAGATTAACTAAACATTCTGCTAAGATCTAATCTAAGTAACAATAGAATTTCCGTTCATGTTTCTGACTTCACAGGTATTTTAAAAGTTAAATTGTTAGCCTTAGCATTTAATGGGTCTGACCTAGTTTTTAATGTGCATCTGGTATTTTAATTAAAAAAAAAAATATATATATATATTTCAGACAAAAAAGTCCATAGGCAAGGCAAGGTTGTTAGTAACAAGAATTTTGCTTAGATCTAATGTTAATGTGAAATGTCTAATGTGAAATTAAAAAGTAACAATAACAAACTAGATACACCGTCTACCCCTGCACAGTAGGCTCACTGGGCCCGCAACACATGGACCTACGTGAGTGAACCTACTGAGCAGAACAGTATCGGTTCTCTCGCCAATAATCCTGAGGACGCTATTCGGGCTCCCCCGTACTCGGCGCACCACCGACGCACCTGTTTTACGCATAATTGCGTAGAACTCATCTACGCTGGCGTCAGCAAACATGCCAGATGCACTGCAATATCGAGGGAGCCGAAACAGAGCCCTGAACACATTAAATCGTTACTTGCTTGTGGTGGAGTAAAGGGAACATGGGTCAAGTTTCTCGAAGAATAAATACTGCTATTTTTTTCTGGTTGAGTGGTTCTTATCAATAATCTTTTTTTTTATAAATATTTGAATAATGAGTGGCTTTACAAAAACAAAAAAAATACCGACTTTTTGCACAAAGTCAACAGGAAAAAATCTCGATAAAAGATTTATCAATACCGTCCACCAAAACATCAAAAGCTTTATATTTAAAACATTAAAAAAATAACAACTTATTTGTTTCAGGTACGTATCTATACGAGTTTTGAAAAGGGCATCAAACCGGGTTGGCATTAATCTTCCTGATGACTTGGCATGCCAGACTGCCGGTGAGTGTAAGTGATCTGAAGGCAATCGGCTGTTTAATGTCACTTGCAAATCGACCAGTTCCGTGTGGCCTTGTGGCCCACTGTGTACACACTTAACGGCCAGTGTGGCCACGCTGCATTCCTAACAGAGGACCGTTCAAATGAGATCGAATTTTAAACTGATCTTCGTATCGCTTAGAGGACGTCATGATTTATTGGTGCTTAAATGGCAATGGTCAGGACTTTCTGTTGTAAACATTTTGGTCAAATTGTATTGTATTAAAAAAAAAAAAGATGACGGCGTTAGTTCCGACTATGGCTTCACGCCAAAAAAACCATAGCTCTACAGATTATAGAACTTCTAAAACAAATGAACAACGTTAGGTTCGAAGCACTTTTGTTTTGTTTGACATTTATTTTATGCCTCAGGCAACAAAATCTATTTGTGAAGCACAAAAGTGAACCTTCAAATGGCTCAGATGGTAAAGCATCAGTCCCATTCTGTAAGTAAGTATCTATTTAATGCAAAACAAGAACATAAAGAAAATAGATCATACAAAGTGAAAAACAAAACACATCAGTCAGGTTCAAGAAAGATCAAAAGTTCTTTTCTGTTAGTAAAGTGGTTTCCGAAAATATCTCTTCAAGCAAACAAATAGTGTATGATTCCTTTGGGCATGTTGTCAAAACTGGGCAATGTTTACCACTTCAGACTATTAAAGTAGAAGACAAAAAACTGACTTGATACCGAGACAATATCATAAATTAAAGAGTATGGTAACTTTATCTCGTTACAAAGAGGAAATAGCATTCATTTTGGGTCTATTGTGTTCCATTTATCAATTTAGATGTTATAGTATTGGATGGTTTCAATCTATTTTTATAAACCACAACTGTATTTTAATCTAAATGTGAAATTTTACTATTCATTAAATTGTAAATTGAGTACAAAGGACAATGAACACAAAATTAGAGGACAATTTAATGTAATTTTCAATTAATTGAAAATAGGTTTTAATTATTAGAAACCTGTTATGTCACATAAATGGAAATTTTCTAAGAGCGTTATATTTTTTGCTTTGAATGTGCTTGCCGGTGCCCGTAGGCCGTAGACATAAGCCAACAATGTTGTCTGTAAAGTTCGATAAACTAAAAGGACTTGAAACTTAGCACAGGTAGGCGATATATCTATAGTTAAACCTCTGTTCCTAGTCCTCGTACAGAGCTTATCGATAAGTCTGACATCGTTAAATCCTACGCGGGCGATCTAGAGAGCACTCAAGCCTGCCTCAACTCTTCACGGATATGTAGAATGGCCACGGCTTTATAAAGAAACGAGACTTTTTTGTTTTGGAAAAAATCGCTGAGTAACATCTGTTTGTGAAGATGGCTGACTGGAGGCTTGATTCTTTTCAGCCTCGCTTATAGGGTAACAGTTCAGCTCCAATGAGATGTAGCCAGCGATGTTGGCACCACGCCACGTTTGATATCGACTGCCCCAACAATAAGATTTCACCAATATGATTTTAGACTGGAACAGTATCAGTAGTGCAGTATCTACTGCAGATTGTAGTCACAAAATAGATAACGAATATTTGTCTATTTGATAATGTATATCGCATAATATTCGTATTACAATTTAATCCTCCCTGATTAGAGTAAATAATGACGATACAAATGAATAGATTAATAGTCCATTTCCAAGTAATTATGTTTGTATATTTACTCTTCAAACATTGTTTGTATTCGATGCTCTAGCAAACAATTATAGTGGGTCAATAGAAAATGTAATTGAAAAACCATAATTATTTAGGTAGTCAGAAATTCGTTTCAAACCAACAGCGATTTTAATTTTTCAATTTGCAGACTCATCCTATTCTATGGGTTCGTGTATTTTACATTCCATTTCGCCACTAAAACTGTGGTGAATATAGTTCGCTCGCAACGACTATGTGCTTAGCCACCCCGGTTCGAGATATTAGAAGCACTGAGTGGCTTTATACCTCGAGTAGTGGGTTCGGGGTGGTCGCAAGCATTTTGTTGGGCTTTCGATTGTCTGAAGCGTCTGCAAGATATCGGCTTTAGGTTAACTGTGATTATGCCTGCATATAAAGGTTTTGCCGTTTTGGCACCGCTCTCAGTCTCCGAACAAAAGACGACTCCGTTCTTGATTGGTTGTTCGGTTACACTACTTTTCCAAATAAAGAGATTCGAATTTCAAATTGTATCCCATTTTTCTCGTCAATTTGTTATCTGGCATTGAAGTCTGTCTCATATAATCCGATCTGTGTGATCTTCGCCAAATTAGGACGCCGTATCGACTCAAGAACCATGTCTTCGTCATGCCAAATGGCAAAATTAGGTTACATCGTAATAATTATATTCTTGGCATCAAACACAGCGGGTGTAAAATGTTCACCTACATACTTGACCCAATTTGAGTGATTGTTTCCAAAAGGAAATTGCACCCTTGGCTTATTTTATGTGATATTGGCGAATTTCCTTCTACGACGCTGATCTTTTGTTTTTTTTTGTTACAAATAAATCCATTTGGTTGTAATTCCCAAGGAAATACAAATTATTTCTGTTTCATATCTGACGAGAATATTGTATTTAGGAGTGGCTGGGGACTATTCGTTTGTCTTGGGGAAAAATATTGAGAATGAATATTTTTGTCAGTGGGAATTCGATTTGTTTTTCCTTATATTTTGCTGACTATATTTTGAAGGGTGTCTCACCATTACGGCCACTGTTTTAAGTGGATAGGACAACACAAAGGGATTTAGTTTTGAACAACTTCTTTGACTTTAAGCTTTGAGTACGAATCGCTCATTTGTGGTTCGTAAATACAATTTTATTTTGTACTCATTCTAAAAAGTGTGATTATTGTTTTCGCTTGTTGTGTAGAAACAAGAATCAATAAAGACAAAGCGACAATCGCTTCAGACGGCTGCCACATAAATTGGATAAATTGTATTGCGGCTACTTAGACGCTTCTTGCTAGACGTTTGATTACTATTCGTGTGGGTGTCATTTAATATTCCACTCAGTCAATTGATGGGAGCGTTTAGCTGGGTAACACACTGATGAGCTTAATTCGCCGCAATGACGTTCGCCATGACCTGACCAATGATCAGGATACGTTTAATTGAACTAATATATTAGTTACCTGCGCAGTACACACTAATTACTGACCACAATTGATAAATTGGCACAATACGCGCTGGAAACTGCACGTAATAAGGCGCCGCCGTATGCATATTATGTTAAAATTATACAAGTTATAAAGGATGTAAAAAACCTCTTAACGAAGCCGAAAGGCACTTGTTCTCCCCGTCATTGCGATCATTTTTTTGTTCTACACCATACCTGGGAACCTTCTAGTTACGGAGATATTGGGGGTCAAAGTTTCAAATTTTTCAATTTTTTTTATTATTAGATACATGTTTTTAATGTAAGATTTTTACTTTAAAAACCTCCACGACCCCCATACTATTCACCCATAAGCACAATGTTTTGAGTACGTTACATTGAGTTCTACCACAAAAAATAACTTTTCACCCCAAAAAAAAAGTCGTTTCCCAGCAATTATTTTTGCGTAAAGTTACTTTGTTTGATGTATAGAATGCTTGGTTGACAGCTTCGTGATGAGGTTGTTTACACTCTGTATAAATCTGCGTGTGTGACCAGATGTCCAGTTAATTTAATATTATGATCAGGTTCAATAACTTAAATACAATTACATTACCTGGGGAAGGGCGAGCATCCTAAAACAAGCATACTATTTGCTTAAATGGATTCTCCCCATTGTAACTAGAATAAGTTATTTAAGCTGAAGCAATAAACTTTTTTTTTTTTTATGTATGACGTGGACGAGGTGAAAGTTGTATGTAAAGATAGTTCTGTAGTTTCCGCTTATCCCCGTGGGTAACACGCGTGTGTTTATGTATGTTACATAAATCTTATGCAGTGATAGCCGTGACCGTCGGATTGCCAAGTCATAGGTCTCGAGTTCGAACCCCAAGACAGTCACCTCTGATTTTTCAAAGAAAGATTTTTCTGAGAAAGAATACATCGTGAGGAAACCACCATGCCAGAGAGATATTTCTCGACGGCATATAAAGCTAAGTCAGAGGCTCATGGGCGGCATATAGACTCTGACACCAGATTAGGCACTATCCACACGAAAAAGAAAAAAAAAAACAAAAATATTGATGCCATTTTCGTCCAAAAAGGACTAAAGTCCGTAAAAGATAGACACAATTTCAAATATTATAACACTATTATTTATGTATCAGTAGCTGTGATGTCGCCCACTTCATTTATGCCAAGATCAGGGTCAGCATACCCAGCAGAACATAAAACCTGAATAAAACTTACGACGACGTGACTAACAGCGGAGCACAATAAAAGTTATGACCTTACTTCAACTTCGTCCTAAGTAGACCTATTTATCTCTGGGTATTCGGTTACTTGAAAATCTGATTACGTAACAAAGGCTTCGGTATATGGCCAGTTCTTCTTTCCAAGTTTTATTGCAATTGTCTTTGTGAAGTCGGATCACCGACAGCAGTAGAGTAGCAGCAGTAGTAGTAGTAGTAGTAGACAGTGACAGTGACAGTGTAGTGGTAGTGGTAGTAGTGTAGTAGGTGTAGTGTAGTAGTGGTGTAGTAGTAGTAGTGCAGTAGTTAGTGATTTTTCTGTTCTGTTACATCAGTAACAGAACAGAAAAATCACTAACTACTGCAGAACCGATGAAAACTTCAGTGTCGTATAATCTAGCCGGATTAGTTAATCCGATTATGTCAATTCAGAGGAAGTTTACGCTTCTTCTGCCCATAATACTTTAGCTGACAATGAAACTCTTTTCGTTGGACCATTGAGAATTTTAAATGAATTGGAATTCGCTGCTAAACATTCGTTCGGAATATTGTTTCGGAGGCTCTGCCTTTATGCTTGTATGTCTATGTAATACCGCTGTTGTGTTAAAGTTATGTTTAGAAACGTAGTCTGTAGTTAACATGTAATAACGCATAAGTTACAAACTTCTGACTAAGTTCTTCCGCTCCCCGGCGTCGCTGTTTATAATTCCCTCGCCGGTTGGTTTGACCTTTGCAACTTTCATTTGTCTTGTTCCATCAAGCAACTTCGTTAGTTCTTCTTAGTGATTGTTTCCTCTGAACAATTAATTAGTTACATTCGAGGTGACTGGATCTTTATTAGTTCCTGTGGTGGCATGTTGGCTTGTAACGGCATCGATAAATTTTGACGACTCCATTTCCCCCATTTTCTTAATGGTTCTTCGCTTAATATAGGGCAGTTATTTTCGTAGTATATTCACATTCTACGTGAATTAGGTGGCGTATCAATGAATATTTATGTTTCTCAGTAAATATACTCGAAGTTAGGGTATAATTACAATTTGTGGGAATCGATGAAGTTGTAATTCGTGTTTCCCTGCGGAGATGAAACTGAGCGAGCGTGCCTAATGAAAATAAACGTACGTCGGATACCGAAAATTAGGATTTATACCCCTAATAGTCCATGTATAAAACAATTCATAGTGTGGGTTTCGAAAGCGTTAACCTTAAATATGTAAATTGCAATTAACATTCATTGAACGGGATAATAGTTTTGGCTGCAAACGTAATTAATAAGCCCATAATAAACAGTGAATAATTTGAGAGGCTGTTTAAAAGTGGAACGCTTGAAAACCACGGTAAACTTTTCACCTGGCGAATGCATACATAGATGTATATTGCATTATTATGAAAACTAGCTAGTTGATTCGGTCTAACACAGGGGCGTGCGTTGTTTAGAGCTAAAGGCGGTTATTCTCGGTTATTCCGGCAAGTGCTCTCACCAGCACGAGGGTCGTTAGCGAGCCCGTCACAAGACCACCTGATTTTTTAATTTGAAAAGCTGTCGCTGCTGCTTTTTCTTTGCAATCTTGTGGAAAATATTCATGGAGTAAAATGTTGATATTTTTATGTTCCTTCCCTTTGATGCTTTTCAGTATCGAAGAAGCAGACCGTCAAGAGAAATTATGAATTAAAATCAACAGTATTAGGGTGTTTCTCAATTTTCAGCGTCCAGGTTAAAAATCTTTAATGTACTGTTTTGGACTTTCATTGCACGGCTTTCGGGAGCTCAGAGAAAAAGAAAATCACGGATATTATCCCGTAAGTACTTTAAGTGTAAAAATCTTTATTTATTAATTAAAAATCTGTATTCCTTATACATTACATGCATGGAACATTTACAGGTCAAAACAACACAATTATTAAAATATAAATAAAAAACTTAATATATTGTCATTTCCTTCGGTGTCCATTTACTAATTTCCCGAATATATTTGCTTTTTACCAAAAAATACTCATACTTAAATCAATCAAAGTAACCATATCAAGAAATGACATTAAAAAATTCAAAGTTTACACCTAATACATATAAATAAACAGTAACTCAGTAAACTACAATACTACAATATACATTTTTAATTATAAAAGTTTAACATTTATTTGTTCTGATTACCATCGGTTTGAAAGTAAATCTAAATTATTTATGATAATAATTATTCAATAGCTAATTATCATTTCTAATAAGTACCTTCGTGGTTTAGAATATGCATGAAGTTCGTAATGTTGATATTATTTAAGAAAAAAATAAGAAATGTCTCAAACCTCATTACCTTCTTCCTCACTGCCTTCGTTTACCGTCGTTTTTTTCATTCTACATTCGACTGTTAATTTTGTAAAAAGACAAGGAGAAATGGCTTATGATTACTGAATCCCTATTTGGAAGTTTTATAGTATTACCACAATTAGAACAATAAATAATTAAATATATGATTTAGTATAGCATCACCTTCTGTTTGTTGTCTTCATTAGGTACCTTCGCACCCCTATCTCTTGACTTAACGACAAAAAATCATTACCCACCCTCCTTAACGTTTTCATTAACGTCGTATCCCGACTTTTTAAATCATTGTAATTTCTTTGTTATCCGTAGAATAGAGGTATAAATCACAAAATCTTGAAAGATTATCTATATATTATTGATATACGAAAAAAAAAAGTTATTCGTCAATTAATCTGAAACTTAGAAATATCACGGAATATGCACGAAATTTGAGAAACACCCGTTACTTACTAAATAAACAAATTCCTTACATCTTCTTCGTTTTTGCGATGATGCTAGCTTCATCTTATAAAATATAAGTATCCTCGTTTATTAAAAGTGCTTGTAAAATATTTTATACGGAATTATGTTGCAGATAAATTAAAGGAAATTTATCACACCGGCGGTGAAACCGAGCAAATGAGATTTAGTAGCTCGGCTAGACGACGGGAACCGAGTATACCCGACGATGCTCGGGAAGCAAGGCTGTTAAACTATTTTTTAATGGAACAATAAGAAACGATCGGTTGACGTGCAATCCTCCTGTAAGCCGATTTTTCCTATCGCCGGCGCCGGGGAGCCATTGAGGCGAGATTGTGAAACAATGCCTTTTAATGGGACTATTTACGTTTCGTTTTGTTGTGAGGTCGGTTGCTAGTTTCGTGATTTATTTAGGATTTGTTGTTGAGAAATGTTTTAGGATTGTACCAGATCGATTGTAAGAAAACATCCATTTAAACGTTGAATGAGGACGCTATTTAGTTTATTCACCACCACCATCACCTGTCTGGCATAAATGCTGAAATTGACCTTTTTGGCGCAGCCGTGAGGCACACAGCCACATACTATGTTTTCCTCCTTATTTTGTATCTTTTTTTATATTATGTGTGTGCTTTAATAACTGAAAGTCGGTCAAATAAATATTTTTCTTTCATTCTTTCTATTCAAATCTCAGTTTAGTTTTTAAAATTAAGTATCGTTGATCTACTGTAGCGTTTGCTCAACTTAGCAATGCTTACTACATTTACAAAAATTAAAAATTAAAATTTTCGTCTTGTTTCCAATAATATAATTAGACTTATTTTCTACGTTTAACCATTCAGTTTTAGGTAAATTCCTGTGTACTTGGTAGATCGAATTACATTTCGATACATAATAGTCACACAAAAGAATTAGTTACCCCACAGACGTAACGCGAATTCCTAGAAACCACATCTTCAAGTTTCTATTCTCCTAGTCCTTACTGCCTCAATACGCTCCCAATAGAGACGTTCTCCACTCAATCCGCTTCCTAATTTCCAAAGCACAATAATTAGCAGCTATTACCCTGCTTCTGGGCTGCCAATGTCGCAGCTTTAATGAGGATTAACGAGTTTAGATCGCGAACGTGCAGTTAAAGTTCCTACTGCACATTTACAACTGCAATTCGGGCGCACAGTTACGCGGAAGTGGAGAAACTTGTGCAGTTTAAATCACTGAGAAATATTAGTTGCCAACGTCACATCTTTCGCTATGGAGGATATCCTGCGCTTTGTATGAAGGGGTAATGTTATTTGAATAAACAAAGTCGATGAAACTGGAGTTAGGGTTGCACTTTATGAATGAATATTAACATCATTATCTGCCTAGCCTTTTCCTAACTATGTTAGGGTCGGCTTCCAGTCTAACCGGATGCAGCTGAGTACCAGTACCTGTTCTACATGGAGCGACTACCTATCTGGCCTCCACAACCCAGTTAGTACTAGGTAATACAATACCCCTTGGTAAGCAGACTGGTTGTCAGACTTTATGAATACTATATGTTTTTGCTTTTTGTTCTTATAATACATATGTATTATAAAATCAAATAAAATTGACACGAGTAGACTCTACACTCTACAGATATGCTGAGTGTCTAAAAAATATAAGTTAACAGAAAAATTGTTTCAAGTATCTTCACTATACCTGAATAAGCACGTTAAGATATCGATAAAGCGAACAGCTGTGGCCCGAATATCACAAGACAGGACCTTTTAGGCAGGTAGATCAGGTTCGTCGCACAAAAGAGATGTATACGTGCGATTTGTAATGTAGACCCATTAACATCCTGTAAACCACTATTTAGAAAACTTAAACTACACACATCAAAAGTATCTAGGGATCAACATATATTTTTGCAATAACTTTTCTCCTGATTGATATTAATTAAAATTTTCTTTAAGGATTCATCAAATAAAGTGTTTTCGTTTGTCACAGTAACGATAAACCAAGTCACCTTTGCATTAATAAAGAAATTTGCCATTTTCCTAATAAAGGGATTTTTGACATTTGAACCACTAACATTAAAGTTCGAAAAAAAGACTGAAATAACAGTTTTCTTTAAAATTTTATTGGGTAACTTAAACAATTAATAATCCGTGTTTCTACCGCGAACACTAACAACACAAGAACATCGGTTTGGCATACTCAAAATGAGTTCATCCAAATCACGCTGTGGAATGGCCGCCCATGTTCGTTGCAACAACAAAAAAAGGTCTTCTTGCGACTGGATACCCTCCATATTCGGCAGAGCTCTTCTCTGTAGCATATCCCATGCATGCTCAATCGGGTTCAAGTCTGGCGACTGAGCAGGCCAGGGCAGGACATTGATGTTAGCTGCGGCGAGAGTCTGTCTTACAACTCTTGCGGTGTGCGGTCGTGCATTATCATGCATTAACTGAAATAAGGGACCGATTTGCACTTGTAGAGGAACGATGACGTCTGATACAATCGTCTCAGCATAAATTTGAGCGTTGAGGTTGCCTCTGATCCAAATCAACTCAGTTCTTCCGCCGATCCAAATACCCGCCCATACCATGATGGTTCCACCACTATAAGGATGGACTTCCTGGCAGGATTTTAATCGCTGTTGGCGTCCAGGGGTTCTCCAGTGTCGTATACGTCTTGTATCCGGTCTCATACCAAAACGAGACTCATCAGAAAAGCACACGAAACGCCATTGTTCTTCTGCCCAATTTCTGTGTTCAAGAGCCCATTGATATCGAATCCTACGATTGTGCATTGCTATAGGTGGTACCCGTAGCGGTCTTCGGGAATGAAGGTTCACTTCATGCAAGCGGTTTCTGACTGTTTGGTCGCTAATTAAGTTCCCTGAAGAGTGATGAAGCCTCACGGCTAACATCATGGCGGTTATTGTTGGAGCTCTTCGAGTTAAGATTTGAATGTATCGGTCTTGTCTCCGTGTGGTGCAGCGATACCGTCCTCCATGGCGCTCAGCCACGGTACCAGTGCTTCGGTAACGTGTCCAAAGTCGACTGATAACACTCTGACACAACTTAGGACCCATTAATGTTAATATTTATCCGTGGTGCTAGGCAACTGGGCCTATCCCAGTTGTAAACGTCCCTTTGTGCCTATTGGCCTTGTTTCGTTCTGTCTCCTGCTGAAATGGAGGGAAGTGGAAATTACGGTTTTTTCCTACTCCTCCACTATACTTTTCTGATTAATTTCGTTGCGGGATCCAAGACAGTTAAATTCATTCTCTGGGACTTCGTCGAGCTTCATTGTCTCGGCGCTTTTCTGGTGGTCGCCACTGTTGATTCTGGCTTTCAGGAGTTACAGTGGTTTGGGAACAGTGTGGCGGGCTTGTCCCAATTTAAAAAAAATGATAACACTCTGACTTGTATTCAGAGCTAAAGCTACAGTACGTTGCCGGGAACCAGCTTCTATCATTCCCACGGCTCTGAGCATTTCTTCCCTGCTTAAATGACGTCGCCGCTCCATAATAACGTTGGTTTTAATCAGTAGTAGGGAAACAGTAACACTAATAATGTCTTCAATGCGTTGTATGTTTTTATAGGGAAAATATTGACAGCTTATTTTCATCTTTTACTCGAATTTGATTGAGAGTTCCTGATTCAAATTATGAAATGCACCAAAAAGGATCCATATAAATTTATAAAATCATAAATTTATTACAAAGCCACATCTCAATCTCAAGAAATCCGCATAAAAATGCTTGATCCCTAGACATTTTTGATGTGTGTACTTACATTAACAGGTATTTATATTGAGGAAATATGTAAATTTACCAAATCTCACCCTGATATGTTTGAGAAACTGGGAGATAAATGTAAGTTCAAAACTAGATACCCTAATAGATTAATTATTCCTGGAACTAAAACTGAACTATATAGACGGAGTTGCTATCCTTATGTGTATTCAGATATATAACATCAGCAAATTAAAGAACTACCAATGGTCCGCTTTAGAAGGGCTTTACACAGATGGTTAATTGAAAATCCCTTCTATAATATTAAAGAATTCCTTCAGTTTAAATTTAAATAATCTAATTGTAACAAAAATTTGCATGTCATTATTTTATGATTGAATATGTTAAGCTAGTATACCATTGTAAGAACTTCTGTAACCATATTAATCGGCAAATAAATCTTTGACTTTGACTTTGATTCGGCATGACCTTATAAATTGGCGAGAAGAAGTACAACACCGAGACATGTGGAAGGAATGGGCAGATGCCTTTGCCAAGAGTGGCACAGTTCAGGCTAATAAAAAAGTTATTGATTCCATCTGTAGAATTTTGCTAGCTGACTTAATTGACCCTGTATTAGTGACGAAAGCTTCCCGCAATTTCCAATGCATACGCTTGGAATTTCAACTCATCGAATGCGGGATAGCGCTGACATCGACAAGGCCAAAGCACTTATGCGAGCGCATGGCATCCAATCATCGATTGCCGGCGACGAGGTTTGTGGCAAGGGTGCTTTAATTTTAATCCGTGGTGCCAGGCAACTGGGCTTATCCCAGTTGCAAACGTCTATTGGCCTTGCTCTGTTCTGTCTCTTGTGCTGATCCATTCACCTGCCAATGAGTAAAACAATTCACACTAGATCCGTCATGGATCTGGCCAATGGATCTTCTGAGAATGATCGATTTATTTGAGGTCGGCGCAGCATGTCTTCTTGCAGACAACATCGGTTATTTTTAATTTGAATATTCGATAATAGGGTATATGCATGTTTTTTTTTATTTAACACTCTCTAAACAAAGCGTATTAAACATCAGAAATGGCAAAGTGACATTTTTTTTTTAATATCTATAAAAATACTAAGTTATAAGTATTTGAAACTGCTGATTAGACACAAAGATCCGATGCAGCGAATGACGTCATTCGCTGCATCGACGTACAAAATCCATACTAAATTCCGTTTATCTAGAAAGAGATGGAAACAAAAGTTTAAATGGTTATAACTTGTGTTGCTGTGTTGTTTGGTCGATTTATGTCTTGTTTTCGCTTTTTGTCATTATTTTTATAGTACATTCCGTATCGAAATACAGAAAAGAAAATTTATGCATATTATGTTTAAATTAAAAATAACTTATTTTGTCGTGCCTGTATTCGCGATCGTCAATACTTATTTAGGTCTAGGCTACATTTGAGTCTAGCTGAATTAAGAATACGCTAGAACTAGGCATTGTACACTACAATCTACAACGTACTAGTAAAGGTCAATAACTGACATTACCGCCTCTTCTTGCGTACGTTTCAATCATTCCTTAAAATAGAAATGATCCAAGAATACTAATTGTTGCATTCATTGATAATGTTATCAGAATTAATGCTCATTTGCACTAACACTAGGCGTCACTTAAATTAATACCTAAATAAAATTAATCTGTTTAATTTTCGACTCTTACATCAGTTCTAAGAGTTGAAATTCCCACAGCGCAATAATCTAGTGTTAGTAAAATCATATGAACTATTTCTAGAATATTACACAATTTAGACGTCACGTTCACGGTTTATATTCGATAACAAAACCGTAACAACTAAGCGATAAAAAACCTTAATTATAACCGATTTTGGATTACTTTTACATTAGTACGATTAAGATGTTTTTTTTTTATTTTTCTTTCATTTTGTCGCCCACGTAGGGAATGAAATTTAAATTGTCTCACGTTTTTTGCAATTTGCAGGTCACAGACAGTGTTATGGTTGTATCTTGATTAAAATATTATTCGCAACCGTTTCAAATATGGCTTTACAGAATCATAATCATTCAAATCATCAATACAACCCTCTAAGTTCATTTAATACCATGACTATTTCATGAAATTGTAATTCTTTTATTTTAATCAATATTCGACCTGACAAATTGCGAAAAACGTAAGATTTTTTTTAAATTAACGTTGAATTTCGCGGGCTTCTCTGGAAAGCGTTATAAAAAAGCTAAGACAAGAATATAAATTTTCATAGTAAGTACACACATCAAAAGTATCTAGGGATCAACATATATTTTTGCAATAACTTTTCTCCTGATTGATATTAATTAAAATTTTCTTTAAGGATTCATCAAATAAAGTGTTTTCGTTTGTCACAGTAACGATAAACCAAGTCACCTTTGCATTAATAAAGAAATTTGCCATTTTCCTAATAAAGGGATTTTTGACATTTGAACCACTAACATTAAAGTTCGAAAAAAAGACTGAAATAACAGTTTTCTTTAAAATTTTATTGGGTAACTTAAACAATTAATAATCCGTGTTTCTACCGCGAACACTAACAACACAAGAACATCGGTTTGGCATACTCAAAATGAGTTCATCCAAATCACGCTGTGGAATGGCCGCCCATGTTCGTTGCAACAACAAAAAAAGGTCTTCTTGCGACTGGATACCCTCCATATTCGGCAGAGCTCTTCTCTGTAGCATATCCCATGCATGCTCAATCGGGTTCAAGTCTGGCGACTGAGCAGGCCAGGGCAGGACATTGATGTTAGCTGCGGCGAGAGTCTGTCTTACAACTCTTGCGGTGTGCGGTCGTGCATTATCATGCATTAACTGAAATAAGGGACCGATTTGCACTTGTAGAGGAACGATGACGTCTGATACAATCGTCTCAGCATAAATTTGAGCGTTGAGGTTGCCTCTGATCCAAATCAACTCAGTTCTTCCGCCGATCCAAATACCCGCCCATACCATGATGGTTCCACCACTATAAGGATGGACTTCCTGGCAGGATTTTAATCGCTGTTGGCGTCCAGGGGTTCTCCAGTGTCGTATACGTCTTGTATCCGGTCTCATACCAAAACGAGACTCATCAGAAAAGCACACGAAACGCCATTGTTCTTCTGCCCAATTTCTGTGTTCAAGAGCCCATTGATATCGAATCCTACGATTGTGCATTGCTATAGGTGGTACCCGTAGCGGTCTTCGGGAATGAAGGTTCACTTCATGCAAGCGGTTTCTGACTGTTTGGTCGCTAATTAAGTTCCCTGAAGAGTGATGAAGCCTCACGGCTAACATCATGGCGGTTATTGTTGGAGCTCTTCGAGTTAAGATTTGAATGTATCGGTCTTGTCTCCGTGTGGTGCAGCGATACCGTCCTCCATGGCGCTCAGCCACGGTACCAGTGCTTCGGTAACGTGTCCAAAGTCGACTGATAACACTCTGACTTGTATTCAGAGCTAAAGCTACAGTACGTTGCCGGGAACCAGCTTCTATCATTCCCACGGCTCTGAGCATTTCTTCCCTGCTTAAATGACGTCGCCGCTCCATAATAACGTTGGTTTTAATCAGTAGTAGGGAAACAGTAGCACTAATAATGTCTTCAATGCGTTGTATGTTTTTATAGGGAAAATATTGACAGCTTATTTTCATCTTTTACTCGAATTTGATTGAGAGTTCCTGATTCAAATTATGAAATGCACCAAAAAGGATCCATATAAATTTATAAAATCATAAATTTATTACAAAGCCACATCTCAATCTCAAGAAATCCGCATAAAAATGCTTGATCCCTAGACATTTTTGATGTGTGTATGTTTGTCAGACTGATAGGTATAGTCAGGTTGCTTAAATGTTTTTTCATGTTCATGAATATAATCCTATATTTCCAGGTCCTATCCGTTGATCTCTTAATATTGAGAATAAATATTAATTAGTATTAATTACGTGTCCCTGGGTTTTTGTATCCGGAATTTCTCAATAGCCAGTGTGGCCGCTACGGAGTCTATGTTGGTGCCAGTTAAAATGAGAATAGCGGTCATTGCCCTTTCCCTAATTTTTCCTTCGTACGAACCAAAACAAATAAACCATGTATCGTTTTTCATTACAGTAAATGTTGAAGATCACAATAGATGACGATTCAAGACTTGAACAGGCTTGTTTTTGGTTTTCAAAGTTAAGAAGTTTAATACATGTAGGTGGGTCTGGGGGGTTACCATGACGACTTAAAAAAAAAATATATATATATCTTTATTTCCACCATAGATCCATAATAAAAACACGAAACAAAAATTAAACAAACTTGGCACTTACTAACTTAAAGAACTATAACACATATCTGGATGACGGTCTGTGTGCCGACACCCAGCGACAGCAGGATTGTTTTAATGTCACTCCAGCTCTGCCTTACACTACAGGAATTCCAAGCGTGATTTTACGACGTTAAATAGTAGAAAAGAGTATGTTTCAGACTCAATCTTAAATTTACTCGGATATTGTTAAAACCAGTGGATCCCAACCTTTGGTCCGCGGACCACTGGTGGTCCGCAGGAGCCTGGAATATGGTCCGTGGAAGGTTAAAATGTTATTCGTACTTTTTAACTTGCACAGAAGATGCCAAGCTCAACGCAACCTAAATGAACCTATCAAAGACAAAATTTTATTTGAAAATCTATCTAACTTATTCCTATTTTCGTATGAATGATTGTTAAATTTTTCGAGGTCACTTCGATCGCTTTTGTATCCTTCACTATCTTATATTCTAAAGGTTTTCATCCCATTTTCCAATTTTTGCATTGTGTGAGTTAAAGATTCACCCCCCATAATCCTGTCGGGGTTCATGTTTGTCTAGGACCTTATGGCCCCTGCTATCAATAAAGACACCAAAGTGGTCCCTGGTCCAAGAAAGGTTGGAAACCACTGGTTTAAACGAACTATGTTTAAACTAGGTATTAATCTGAAGTTTCGCTTTTGAAGGCACTCGTAGTACATAGGTAGACCTAGAGGTACATACATATATGCGTAAACTAAAGCCTTATATTATTAGGTGAACCTCTAGTTTCGCGCGAGTAGAACTTTAGAAGGCTGTAATATAAGTTCTGTGGTAAAATTACTAGTAAAAGCTTCTAGGTAATATTATTAACTTTAAGTAAACTTGAGCTAGGTAACTTCTTGTGGCTTTACTGCTTTGGATTCCAGTAAATTATGTAACTTCACTATAATTGACTAATGTTAATATGTACCACCTCAGCTGAAAGACGTCCACTGCTTGACGTGGGCCTCCCCCAAAGGGGGGTTTTGCCATAATCGTCACGCTTGGCAGGCGGGTTGGCGATCGCAGTACGGTTGTTACAAAAGTAGAGAGAACGCTGCTGCCCATTCTTTGGTAAGTCCCTTAGTCGCCTCTTATGACACCCACGGGAAGTTATGGGATGGTGCTATTCTTTACGTCCGACACCATACAGACGATGATGTTAATATGTATATGGAGGGATTGAGATTAAATACTCATTCAATATTTCAATGTTATATTACGTAACATCACGCTCGTAATTCTCGAAGGGTTAGGCCGTATCTAATAGTCCACTCACATTGCGCCAGTTCAAGCCCCATGATATTACTTGCTACATGGGGCGAGCTTTATTGCCATCAACCGGGATCCGTGGCTGCTACTGAAAAAAAAGTCTTAAAAACACTTTTGCCATATTATACTTAGGTTTATCGAAAAATAGTCAAAGGTGTCTCGAGCTCGATTTTGTTTTGCGGTCGCTACTCCAGAACTTTTCGGCCCCATCGGCCATCCGTTCTGCGAGCAATGTGCCCTGCCCACTGCGACTACGTCTACGGTCTACGTCGGTAACCTTGGTTCTCTTGCGGATGTCTTCATTTCTGATACAATCCCGCTAGGTAACTCCGGCCTACCTTGTATAACAGGTCTATAATACACCGAGATATGCTATATGCATATCGTGTGTACCCGCAGTAAAGTAACGGATATCTAATTCTTATTTACTATTTATTACTGCAATTTATCTTCTCCTATGGCTTGTAACAATTTGCGGAGATCAGCACGCAACCATTAACGGCTGATTGGTTTGCAATATTCTTAAAGAGAGAGGAATAATAAATATTAATCATGGATATTTCATTACTGAGCTCGCCCCTTAGCATCGTTCAGTACTTATTGCTGTCATTTGATTCGCAGCAAGAGCTTAAAGTTGGATATAAAAAGTGATACTTGTACCTTATATAATGAGAGTAAAAATACCTTTAATATTGCTGAAAGGCACTTCTCTCCGTCATTGCAATCATTTTTTTGTTCTAGACCTTACCTGGAAACCTTCTAGTTACGGAGATGTGAAGGTGTTGAAATTCTAACTTTCAAAAAGTATTTTTTTTAATCCATATTTTATTTATTTATTATTATTTATTTAGTACAGTATTTAAAATCATTAACACTAAAATAAATACCTAATCCTTATACTCGGTCTCACATGTTTTTAATTTTTATTTTTTTCTGTAATTACCTTCATGACCCCTGTACTATAAATGCGTCGATCAGCACAATGTTTTGAGTGCGTTATATTGAGTACCTACTACCGGAAAACGTGACTTTATACCCAAAAGAAAAAAAGTCGTTTTCCGGCTATTTTTTTTGCATATAGTTACTTATTTTGATGTACAGAATGCTTTGTTGACGACATCGTGAAGTATCCGTGTACACCTTGTTAAGTGATACTTGCACCTTACAGTGATATATGAAAACAATCAGACCTAAGCGAAGTTACATTCTATAAGCGTTAAGAACGTGGAACAGTCAAAAGAGTGATGATATTGACCTATGCGGTCGAAAATCTTATATGAATCGAAGTAAGAATAAGGCCATAGATAGAAGCAAAGTATAAGGCCTAACCGGATGCAGCTGAATACTAAAGTACAAAGTCTATTATGTATCTATGACTATAAAGGGTGTAAAAAGACTCTTAACGAAGCCAAAAGCACGGTAATATTATAATACAGTACTCCAACTTCATAAAAACGGACGAAACGCGAGCTATACCTACGCGCCTCGATCTCGGGGTGCGCTCGGGGCGCAGACAGTCACGGCTGTACCGCAGTGTCGAACGGACGGTGTATTGTTTTTTTAACAATAACCGCGCGATTTTTTCTCTAAAAATCAGTTAATATGACGAGTAGGAAATATTGTGCTGTTTTTGGTTGTATGAATTCGTCAATAACGCATCCAGACATAAGTTTTTGTTAATTACCTGGAAACTGAAAGGTAAGACTATAAAATAATTTTACTTACTAGTAGGTAGGTACATAATGTGTGTCTTTTTAATGGATAAGTATTTCCTTTTATCTCAGGAAAAAAAGGTGTTTGGATTAATAAAAAAAGCGAACGTTTTTTTTGAACACTTCCTATTCTATATACAAAGTATTTCATTTATTTATATAAAAAGGATATTTACAATCACAAAACTAAATAGAAACAGAAAGTAGGCAAATGTAATTAAAATGCTGGAGACGGGCAGCCCTAACGCATGTTTACGTACCGTACGGTTGTAGGCATTTATTTCTATCATGCGGCCGAGTTACACTACTGTATTATAATATTACCGTGCCGAAAGGCACTTGTTCTCCCCGTTATTGCGATCAGTTTTTTGTTCTAGCTAGACCATACCTGGGAACCTTCTAGTTACGGAGACAATTTTTTTATTTCAACACATAATTTTAATGTAAGATTGTTACTTTAAACACCTTCACGACCCCCGTACTCCCCCGTACATGCATCAGCACAATGTTTTAAGTGCGTTACATTTTATGTTACGTCGAAGTTGTGTATTACTCTATGGATATTTTATTTGTCTGACTAAATAAATGAATTGAATTGAATTGAGTTCTACCAAAAACGTGATATTTCACGGTTGATTCTTCGTGAAGAGTCTGTTTACACCCTGTAGGTAACCATTTTTAACGCCCATGAAGAAGAAGACGAACTTAAGGCCCTTACAAAAAGGACTAGCGTAAATAAAGCCTAAGCATCCCAACCAAAAAGGACGAAAAAATACAATAGCTGAAGAAAACCTACAAGAATATATTACTTTCCAGTCCAAACAGATTAAAGCCCAGCGTAGATAGATATTCATCCGTTCTCATAAAAGTTTAACATTAATTCAGCAACAAATAGCAGACTTATTAGAAACCAGATTCGTTCACTACAACAGTCTTTAATCTCGACTAAGAAATCCGAGCTTCAATCGTATTTTCAACGTAACTAGATAAATATCGAACTCGTCTCGGCTATTTCCTTTAGGTGGTGCAATGGATTGGCGGAAATAAAGGTGGTGGTTGGAATTATGCGGGAGGAGATTTGGGTTTTCGATGATGGGTGCATTTGTCTTTGCTCTTTTCTGATTTAAAAGAGTGTCCAAGGAGTTTGTTGCCCGTTCTTCGTTCTTCTCCATAGAGATCTACGCTTTGGAATGGGCAACTACAGTACTTTCACAGTTTGTATGCCTTGTGACTGGGACTGCAGCTATATTTTATTATTGCCTTGTTTCGAATTCAAAAGTGCCTGTGAAATGGCTTACTTGAAATATATTAAATGCTTAGATTTTGATTTTTGCACCCAACGGATTCTGTTTCTGGAATAGTTAGGTTAGATATTTACAAGCTTTTGCAGCTCAATGTTGAAAATAAGCTTCAACCAACAACAACACAACACAACAACAACACAACACAATGACATTAATATTTATTCCTAAATTTCCGGTATTACTTTTCCGCATTTTGGGTTTGTCTAAGATATAGTAGCTGATGAGGCGTGTAAATAGCCTGCACCTTTGAAAAGGTTGTTTTTAAGAACAAACCAAAAATTTGAATTAAGAACCTATGATAAAGGTGTAGTAATGGCGGACCGGACCTTAAAATAAAACCAATTTCCCTATTGCAGCAAAACTTGCCCACGTACCTCGGCATTCCAGAGATCCCCCTGGTACCCTGGTAGACGGGAAGCTGACTCGTTCATGCACGCGTGATGGCTTGTAGGTATGCGCTGCCGGCCGGCGAGCTAAATCTTCTTAAATCCACAGGTAGAATGGTTAAAACTCCAAAAATCAACACTGTAAGTTCTCAATAAAGCACAGATGCAGGTCCATTTATTATACGAATATCTTCAAGGTTTCACCAAAATGAAATTTTTAAAAGGCGTAGCGATACGCACACACAGACCACCATGTATGCGAACGGGCGGCGGGAAGGGACAATTGAGGTTTATCCGATAACAGGATATTTTCTTAGAATCTCAACAGTCAACACTGATCTGATAATCAATTTCCTCGTGGAAATTCTTATTTCCTTGAAAATTTCAAGGCGAAACACGTGGTCGGAGTGTTTTCTTTTTATATGGGTCTTAGGATTTTATCTATGCCTATTCTAAACTAATACAGAATCCAGAATACAGAATTAGTTCTGCAATTTATGTTAAAGACAAAACTATCTGTTTCTAGGACAACAATGGTTTACAATACAGCTGATACCAGACTAAAAGATTAGCCAGTCAGTACGTTTTATAGGTTGCATATTAGAAAATCAAAACTTTTCTGAGCAAATTTCAAAAGACCAACGTACAAATCAACAAAGTTTAAAATAACGATGGTCATTAGATCAAAAGTTCAGCTGACCAAAGTCTGAAATATCAATGTTTATATTATTTATTACACTATTGACCAAATCGTTTAAAGGTCAAAATGGATTACTGGATAAACTAATACAAATAATATAGGCATTATACTAATGCGGGTAGAACTTAGATAATAAAATTATATAGGCGTCAAACTAATGCGGGTAGACTTAGATAATATTTTTTTTAATTGAATGCATGTTACAAACTGTTTAAAGCGTTTTCACTCGTGTTCGATTAATTAACCTACTAAAAACAATATCTTTTTTATATTAATGCAAGTCGTTTTTGGGTCACAGTTTTAACCTAACCTAACCTACCCATTTTGTTTAAAGAAGAAATTAACCTAACTTTTGATCAGTCGCTCATTTGATGTCACATACATTGGGATTCTAAAAATTAAAAAAAAAAAAAACATTTGGTCATTTAAATTTTGTTATTTAGTTTATTGTTCTTTTGAAATTTGCTAGAGAAAGTTTTGATTTTTTAATATGCAACCGTTTTATAGTGGTACTAAATGTACAGGGTGTATTCACACATTCTTTATGGTTGTTACTAGTGGCGTGGGGGCTATGCAGGGTGTACCATCGGCGCGCACACTGTTACCAAGAATTCAGTGCATTGTTACCCAATAACGTTGAATTTTTTCCTAGGGGATCTAGAATTATGGGCTGAATTCGTGGTGACAGTTTGAAGAAAGTCCTGTCAACTTACGCGATGCAAAACTCTAATGTATTTCATCACCACTACTCTCGAAACGGTGAAGGAAAACATCGTGAGGAAACCGGCATGTCCCAAAACCAATGAAATCAAGACATGATTTCTACCAACCCGCACTGGGCCCGCGCGCCGTGTGGTGGATTATAGCATTCTCTCTCATAGAGAGGAGGCCTGTTTCCCAACAATGGGAACATTATAGGTTAATAATTATTATTTCGTTTGTGTGACACTGATCATTAGATTTATATGCCGATAAGGTTTATAACACAAATTTCGTTACTCAACGCCATTAATATCGGTACGTGTTCAACCTATAACCACAAATGTACCTATTTAGCATACATGAATGACGTACGAAATTGATTGCGTGTTACTCACTGCATTGCATCATTAGTTGGTGCTATTTTAGGTACAGGTTCTAAGGTTATCAGTGCTGGTTTTGAGTATGAATGTGCCAAAGAAACGATGTGTGAACTGTGTGAAACACGAGGGCCTAGGTAGGATCGTCATAACATAACATCACGCCTGTAATCCCCGAAAGGATAGACCGAGATGTACCTAATAGTACGCCAACATTTTGCCAGTTATGTTTTAAGTCCCGTGTTATAGAAGGCAAGCCTATTACCACCAACCGGCCACAGATCCAGATACCGTGGATGCTACTGAGAAATTCCTGATGAAAAAAACGAGATTGACAAAAGGTTTTTTCGTAGCTAATGTTAATTTATTTTGACTTTTCCACTAACTAGAGAAGATGAAGTAACAGAAATATAGGTCAGGAGAAGACATTTAACACTGACAATAGATAAATTGATATGAGGACAGGACAATGATGACGTTACACTTAAAGTACTTACGGGATAATATCCGTGATTTTCTTTTTCTCTGAGGTCTCGATATTTCGACGCTGTTCGATACTGGTTTATTTCCTTGTTTCAAGCGGGACTGCTAAAGAGGTGTTAAGTTGAAAACTGATATTGGGTTTTTCCATTACGAAGTTCCTTTTTTCGGATTAATGTTCGAATATCAGATATCGCAACCACAACTGACAAAATCTGTTTCTACTTAACACCTCTACGTACCCCTAATTCGGGGAATAGAAGCATTTTGTCCCAATGTTATCGGTACAAAATCTAGCGTGACTCAATGTGATAAATGCTCAGTCCACTATTCACGCCACTTCTTCACGGCTGGCGTGACAGTTCCCAGTTCCCAGTTCCCAGTTGACGCCCTAAGTGTATTGAACAAGTTTAGAATTTATAGCTTAGGTGCGATTCGAAGATATTTTTCTTCGTCTTTCAACGAGGTCTGGGTGATAAATAGATGTTCGTATTTCACAATCTGCATCTTGAACTGTCACTGAAGTGCTTGTGCCAAAGAATTTGAACCTAATATCTATGAAACCTAAATTGAATTTGATTTGAATCTTCTAAGCTTTTCACATGGACAAATGGAGATTGGTGAATTCGACTCTCTAAACACAGATGACATTATTTAAGATGCTGGTTTGTTACAAATATGATGTTGTTTTTGTGTCACCTGCTGCGATTACCTGACTAAACATACAAAGTCAATAAAACTTGTCCATCCATTGCGCTATTTACGTTTTCAAGCGAACTATTTTGTCAAACCCATAAAGAAGTGGATGAGCAATTTCCTTCGGATTGTGATAGAAGATGTGTCACGCAATTGGGGTGCTTTATTACAGTATTAAATAAAAACATTTACGTAATGTTTGCTCGGGGATGTCTTTAAAATGGGGGTGATAAAAATAAACGCACATTCATATTGCTTGTTCTTACCTTTATGAAATGCTAAGAATTTTCATAAAAAACGCCCACAGAACCAGGGTAACTAATCTTGTTCATTCCAAAGGTGACAAAAACGCTCATTTGCAACCACATTTCATGTGTCACCCGAAATTTCGTTCTTGACAATAATTTATGATCACCAAAGTCCCTACTGAAACTAATTGCATTTTATTCTTAGGATGTGTGTACGTTTTTAAATCTTAAGTACAGTCGTGCGAAAAGCGAATTTCTCGAACGGTATCGATTCAAATGTTTTTAATTCAATAAGTACAATAGTACCTATATTGTGTTCGATGATACTATTAGTTAAAGATACGGAAGGCGTTGAACCGGATGTTTTGGTGTAACTTGGAAGAGATCTAATCTAGAAGCGAGCATCAAAATGTTATAAGTAATGCATTAAAAAATAAATAAAATGATATGGGACACCTAAAGATGATTTTCAAAGATCTATTCAATGATACTCCATTAAATATACTCAACTTTATTATTTTTATTTTTCACAAAATGGCGTCTTGTTGTCGCTATTTTGAATTTTGATTACTGTCATGTCTTTATAGTGACACTCGAAGAAGAGAATCATAAAATCGGCCCACGCGTTTGGTCTCTAGACTGCCACAAAAGAACAAACACACATATTCAGGCTGATAAACACATTACCCAATCTTAGTCAGGTAATTAGAAAGAGATTCACATTTGAACCTTGATATTACGTAAGACAAACCCAAAACGCCCGATATTCATCACTTCCCAAAGTTTAGTTTTCTGCGAACTAAAAGTGGCGCAACAAACTCCCCAACTAAGTTACGACACCTTTGATTTCAATCAATACTTTGGGAAGCACCGCTATATGAAACTGTGAACATTTTACTTCACGTGACTGTACTTTCAAAACCCGTAGGTACGTTTTAAAACCGGTGATTACCCCGAATGTCCCCCAGGTGTGTCGTCGCTTACACCCCATTTGATAACTCCCCCGGGTGGGTGTCACCGTGCAATATTAGCCACTTTGTACAAAGAATCGTGCTTGAAATGCGACTAGATAGCGCTTCGGAAAATATGTCGCCATGACATTATCTTTATATTGTTTCGCCTCTATTGTTGTTTGTGTTGCTTGTAAACGGAATTTCAAGTAAGTTATTATTTGTTTGGTCTTTGTTCTAAATTAATCTTTAGCTATTAAATTGCGTTCTTAGTTTATAACTGCTTGGGTTTGGTAATGATTCATGTACCTACTTCGTGGCTAAAAAGAAAATAAAGAAATAAGAATAGAAACCTTAATAATGGCAATTTTTAAGATTTCTGTGGTATGTACCAATTTATTTTTGGTTATCAAACGTTGCCTCACACTGTCAATTTCTCCTGTATCGTGGGTGTGTTTACAAACATTTAATAATACACAAACAGCCAGACCCGGAACGCTTGTTGGTCATCATTATAATTGTTCATTGCGAGGATCGAACCCGTGACACGCAGGGTAGCAGTCAATCGCTCAGCCACTGCGGCAACCGTGTCGGCAAAAATAATGTATTTAGGCAATAATAATTAAGATACCTAAATATTCAAGTTGCACAAGCAACTTAAATTAGTGCTTTACAATTTTAGACTAAAAAGACCAAAACAAATCGCATATCAATCCAATGTTCTTTCTATTCTTGGCTATCCAATAATACCTTATGATAAATAAACCCACGTTAGTCGAGTTCATTGCAATATTTCAGCGTTGTGTTCAGTTTGTCAGATGTATCAAAATACATTGCGAAACAATATAAACCTCGTCTCGGTATGTTTAAATTGCGCGTTGAATTCGAAGCAAAATTTTTACGTTATTCAGTTTAAATTTCTTTATCAACGACAAAAGGTAACGTTAATGCATTTAAAGTCACTTTTGCAGTGTAACGAAATTGTACGCCGAATATAATTATTTTGTTACCGAATTGCCTTGCTATAGAAACTACTGTATTTTCAGTTCAGTTTCCATGAAGGTTTTGTGGGTGAATATTCAGAGTAATTATTTTACCAACAATAAGAAACTAATTCACAGAATTCACTAAATTAACGTGCAGAGGCAATTTCGTAAAATCAAAATTTCGACGGAATCGTTTTCACAAAATTTATATAATATCGTCAGCTGTCTGTTGACTTTTCAACAAAATTAGAAGTTTTGAAACTTTTTGTGGATTCATTGGGTTTTGAAATAATAACCGATTTGATTTTATTGGAAATTCCGCGAAACCAACCTCTAAAAATGTTACAAGCGGCTTTATGTAGGTGGGTATACTCTATAATAATAATTTGTTTAAGGGCCGAGTTTTCAATTGTCAGACGATTTTTATCCGACTACTTCTTTTTCATACGATACCTTTCGAAGTTTAACAAACTGTCTAATCTGGTTCCTAATTACAAACTATTAAATGACCGTTCACCAACAACGAGCTTCATTCTTCTCTGAATATTATCTGAGCCGAGATTGTTCAATAACCTGCGGTCAACGGTTTAGCCTTTTACATTAATATTGCTGTAGCTCCTATAGTTTAGTCTAAACTCAACTTAGTAACTTTGCTATTTCGTCGTCATTCTCCCACCTTACTCTATTGTGTCGTTTAATGACTTGCCTATTCATATTAACTGCTAAACATAACTGTCGAAACATAGACTAAGAATGGATAGAAGCGAATTTCTAGTCTGAAAGCGTTATAATGCCTACTTGTCTAGTTTTGACGCAGTCAAGATTTTATCGGATTCGGAATACCGTCACTTGCATGTGTCCGCGATTTGTCTGCAAAATTGTCAAGTCAGCTTAGGCTTTGGCTAGCATGTGTTGTAGAGTCTTTTTACACGCTTTTATTAGTTTCACAAGAAAACCAATAAGTGTTTTTTTTTAACAATTGTTTCTTATTTTATTTTTTTATTGATTGGTCTAAACGAATACTGTAAATACACGAAAGAATCACCGCGCTATCACGTGTCAGTCCTTAGTTATACTGAATGGAATCCAGCGAGAGCGCATTGCCCCTCCCCGCGCCGCCCGCCCGGCCCTGATGCAAACTCAAGGTCTTAGCAGTGAGCTGACTATATATGCTAAATAATGACACTAAATTAATGTTTATACGATAAATAGTTTTGTAGTTATTAATGTCAGACGATATAACCTGTTTTCTGACATGGTACCCCGTGTATGGTACTGATTTTAAAGACGTTTCATGTTAAAAAGACTAGTCGCATGACAGCAGTAGGTGATTATATGTCGGCACAATCACTAGGGAACATGAGTTCACTTCTATACAGATTAACTATTCTATGGTCGAAGTTATTCCGACGATATCTCGGAGTCACGATGCCATTGTCATGTACAGTCGGTCGTTTAAAGGATATGTCTAACTGTCTATTGCAATATCTTAGCGGACAATAGTTGGCAAATGAGAATCTTGTGTACACATAATTATAGGAAAATTAAAAGGACGATTTACTAAGGGAATATCTCTAGGAATGGGCGACTATCTAACTAAGGTCTATGACCGAATTTTAGTCAAATCTGACAAAACAGTCGCCAGCACATCAAGTAGCCACAAACTGTCATTACCCAATTAATTACTCCAAATGATTTCAAAGCATAAAATGTTGACGTTTAAGTTCAAAGTCGAATGAGAAAATTTAACAGTTTGTGGTTACTTTCGTTTGAAACTGTTCTTCGTTGTTTTCACGAACATACCGAATTAATTCTGAAAGTCATCATCATCAGCCTATTAATGTTCCCACTGTTGGGACACAGGCCTCCTCTCAATGAGAGGGAATGGGCTATAATCCACCACGCGGGCCCAGTGCGGATTGGTAGACGTCACATGTCTTCGAATTTTTTGGTTTTAGGACATACCGGTTTCCTCACGATGTTTTCCTTCACCGTTTTGAGAGCAGTGGTGATGAAATAAATTACACAAAGTAATGCGCCTGCCTGGGTTCGAACCCACGACTTACCGTTCGTAAGTCGGGGCCGTCACCACTGGGCCACCGCTGCTCTCAATTCTGAAAGTACTTACTACTATTATGTGTGACGGCTATAACCGTACCAATTATTTAATTATAACCTTTCAATGGGTCTTGTGTCTTACGCAGCGCCTCTAATTTGTAAAAGGGCTGGGCTGGCAGGGTTTTCTTTCTTTGCTTGTAAATATTCGGACTTTTTTTGACCTGTTAGAGCCTTGAATTTCTACGGTGTTTCTTGACTCCATAACTTGTACAAAGGGCGTTGCGCCACTTAACAAACATAAAGCTAGGATATCCTTACATAATACAGGGTATAAGCGATAGTAAAAACTAACCGTTTCAAGGACTGACCCTATTACCCGACCCGATAATGCGTTGCGTGTTCTACCACATTATACGGAAACAATTTACCAGCACACAAACCAAGATGAATTACTTTCCTGTTACAAACACCATGTAACTATTACTTTACACGAGCAACGAAACATGTTTTTCGTTGGTTTATTAGGTTGGTTATTTTTCTGTATGGTGTCGGACGTAAAGAATAGCACCATCCTATATCTTCCCGTGGGTGTCGTAAGAGGCGACTAAGGGACTTACCAGAGAACGGGCAGCAGCGTTCTCTGTGCTTTTGTAACAACTGCCAAGCGTGGCGATTATGGCAAAAACCCCCCTTTGGGGGAGGCCCATGTCCAGCAGTGGACGTCTTTCGGCTGAAATGATGATGATGATGATGATTAGGCCCAAACGCTACTGTTGAGCATAAGGTCCTAGGTTCGGTTCCTAGGTCGGGCAAAGTATGATTGGGTTTTTCCATACGGAATTTCTCAATATAGTAGCTACGTAGTCTGGACTGTCATGTGGTTGATGGCAATAAAAATTCAAACATTACTGGCATAATGTGGATGTACAATGTGGGGTATGTGGCTCTGTCTAACCCTTCGGGGATTACAGGCGTGATGTTGTGTCGACATAAGGTCCAATACTCGTGCGTGGTTCATACAAACTTTTTACGAATACTCGTGGAAGTCGAGAACATAAATCGTGAGAGAAGTACGGAGAATGTGCAAAGTCACAACAAAGACAAAGTCTCGTGCTGTCTCGCTCCCTCGTTTCATGACCATGGCTGCCGTGAGTGGCAAACTTATTGTAGGTAATGTTTTTCTTTAATTCCCCTAAGCCCGCAATACCATTTTCCAATTACACGCCAGACTTGTTTAAAAAAAAATGCCTTTCTTTGAAGCTATTGGGAATTATTTGCGATAGGTACCTACTACATTTCAAAGAAATTCGTTGGTAACAGTTAGAAACTAAACAAACAGCCGTTATAAAAAGGTCTAATAAACTTATTGTATATCTTTATTTTATTGGTTTTTGAGCGGTTTCTTTATTTTCAAATTCTTAGACGTTTTCGAACTTCGTAATATGTATCTTTTTATTTGTCATTTTTATGGCAGTTTTATTTTATGGATCAACATTTCTTAAACGTATTGCCAGTAATTCATCTTGATCATATTTTGTCTAGACACCCTGTGTTAATTTTTTTTTTCTTCCCCTTTCTGACCCATGGAACACCAAAGTGGTTCACCTAGGTGTTCCACGGTTAAATTTCTGTACACCTGGTTCACCTAGGTGTTCCACGGTTAATTTTCTGTACCCCTGGTTCATCTAGGTGTTCCACAGTTAACTTTCTGTTCCCCTGGTTCACCTAATGAGTGATCCATGGGTATTTATACAAAATAATGTACCTGTAGTTCGTCTAATTGGTGAACTAAGAATGATAATGTAACATTTTTAATGCCAACTTCCAAGTACCCATTTTCAAATGATATGGGTTATTTTATTATGAAGAAAGGTACAGATTGATCTATACTTATATTGTAAAGACGTAGTTTGTAAGGTTATTACTTAGGGGGTAATCTTCGGAACCGCTGTCGAACATCGATTCCAATAATTCTTTCACTAACGGGAAGCTACATTATCTCCGAGTGTTATAAGACTACATTTAAAATGCTCTCGTGAGTACATTCCGTACATAAAGGGAACGAAGCCGCGAGTAAAAGCTAGTATTCAAAATTATTGAGAAAACCGTGAGGAAACCAGCATGCCTGAGATATATTTCTTGCCGGCATGTAAAGCCAAGTCAGAGGCCCAAGGGCGGCATAAAAACTCTGAAGCCAGGTTAGGCACTATCCACACGAAAAAGCAATCAAGCAAATTAATTCAAAAAAAGGTCAAAGAAGAACGATAGTAGTATATTATGTGGCTATAAAAAACTTATTAAAACTATGATGAGCGTTAAATCTAGTATTTTTAAAGGGTTCTCTCGTTTTTCTCGTCATTGTGATCATTTTTTTGTTCTGGACCATACCTGAGAACCTCCAGTTACGGAGATATTGGAGGTCAAACTTACAACTTTTTACAAGTTTAATAATAAATACTAGTTTTTATGGTCATAGTCATAACCTTACTTTAATTACCTCAATAATCCATTTACTATTCAATACCTCCATCAGCACAATGTTTTGAGTGCGTTACATTGAGTTTTACCGTAAAACGTGATTTTTCACCCAAATAGTAAAAAGTCATTTCCCAGCATTGAGCTATTACTACTACGTATAGAGAAGACAGCGCGAACAAAATCTGTGCGCAGTTCGGGGCGCGCGGGGGGCGGCTAACCCCGTATATATAATGCTGTGGCGAGCAAACGACTGAGTGAACTGCAGCCAGCTGACAGCATTTGAACGGAGCACAGATTTTGTTCGCGGTGTCTTTTCTATACGTAGTAGTTAATAGCTCAATGTTTCCCAGCAATAATTTTTGCGTAGAGTTACATAGTTTTATGTACAGAATGCTTAGTTGACGGGTTAGTGAAGGGTCTGTTTACACCCTGTATAACAGATAACATAAATCAGCATGAAACTCTGTGCACCCAGATGCCTAGATCTAAGTTTTGTTTGCTCACACAGTGCAGTAGGATCAGTTTGAGTCTAATACAACTTTGTCTAAATAGGTTAACAAGCCCGCCACACTGTTCCCAAACCACTGTAACTCCTGAAAGCCAGAATCAACAGTGGCGACCACCAGAAAAGCGCCGAGACAATGAAGCTCGACGAAGTCCCAGAGAATGAATTTAACTGTCTTGGATCCCGCAACGAAATTAATCAGAAAAGTATAGTGGAGGAGTAGGAAAAATCCGTAATTTCCACTTCCCTCCATTTCAGCAGGAGACAGAACGAAACAAGGCCAATAGGCACAAAGGGACGTTTACAACTGGGATAGGTTCAGGGCAAACAGCGGCAAATATTAACAGAGTGTTTGGTCAGGCTTCATCATTACCTAGGTCTTAATTGTACATAGTTCTAATAGCCCATTAATCAGAAATAATGATTTCCTTAGGTGTTCTAAAAGCCAAGCTTTTCTCTATAAGTACGAGTAATTCGGTCTTTTGGGAAATAAGCTGGTTGGGTTCTTCGAGTTTCGGTTCGATTTCGGCTGAAATGTAATTGGTTTTTTCACGAAGAGGTGTTGCTGTAGCCCTGGATTAGAAGTATGGCTGATAAATGGAGATAGGCTTGCCCCTCGTCACCTTGGGACCAATATGGCGAATACTTTACGATAGTGGCCTATCTCTGCATGGATCCTTTTAAAGTTGGTGTAGTGGTTTAGCTATACATACAAATAAATAATATTCTGTGTGTGTGTCTGTGGCTAATTTCAAAATAGCCGCTTTTTACTCAATGAATATGAGAGTAGGTAGTACGGTCCGGTACTTATAATTTTTTTTTTGGTCTTTGTTTGTCTGTCTGTTTGTTTTAGCTCATCTCGTAGACGGCTGGTTAAATTTTAACTGGACTTTTACTGGCATACGGGATAACTGATGTTATAAAGAGTACCTTAGGCTAATTTTATTTTAGAAAAAAAAAACGGCCAAGTGCGTGTCGGGTCACGCGCAGTATAGGGTTCCGTAGTAGTCCGTTATCACAATACTGTAGAACGATATAATGTAAGGATTTTATATTTGGTACAAAATTATCCATCACCCAAGTTCAACGACTATTACTGCTAAACTAATAAAGTTATCTTAACCGCTATAATTTTCCTTAAAATTTCATGAAATGCACTATCATCATGAATTTTTACAGATTTTTCAAGCCAGCTGTTTAGCTTTTAGAGGGGTTGGGACGCCCTACTGGAACAAAAATTTGCACTTTAAACTTTAATATTTCTTAAATGGAGCATTAAATCGAAAAATAGTACTAGCAACTGGTAAGTCATTTTAAAAGACCTATTCAACCATACCCCACACAATGGGGAAGACGACAAAAAAAAATACATCCCCACTTTACACATAGGGGATCTACCCTAAAAAAATATTTACCAAAATTTTATTTTACCACTTTGTGTAATTGATACACACCCCGATAAAATTACAGCTTGTTAGTACTAACGGTCTCTACGACTACGGAGCCCTAAAAAGGATAAGATTTCTGCGCAAAAATATCAAATCCCGGAGCAGTTCTACGGTACTTACGCAAAAAAAAAGACGCACGCGCGTGTCTATAGACGCAGCTGCTCATGGTCGCACCGCCCATAGCCGTGGACGGAGCCAGAGTGCATTGGTTTTATACAGCAATATAAACTTGCAGTCGTACACGTACGTCTGCACAGGCTGACAAAACAGCAAATGTTAATGCAATTTATTAATATGATGTCACGGTGTCAGTCAAGCGTGAAATGCAAGTCACGCCGGTTCACTGCGCGGACCCTGCACAATGTGTTGGCAGCATTACGTGTACAAGACGCGTATGATAAGGAAAATGCCGACTAGAATTAGCGATCGATACTGAAACACGTGTTAGGTACTTATTTACTTTACATTGCGGACAACTTTTACTGTGGGACCATCTCGGAAATCGCGAAAAAAATCAGCTGTTGAGTACATTTTTGTTGACCTACATCGAAAAAGTGTAGGGAACGGGGACATTTTTTTCGCGTTTTCTGATCAGGTCTTATAAAAAAAGTTGTTCATATATTAATTATTTATTTATCCTGGACACGGCTCGTATTGTTAGGAGGTTCATGTCTCTGGAGCCCTAACCGGTGGCTTTCCCTGTTCCCGATACCGGTGGGCTACTGTTTTTTGTATTTTTAAAAGTGTAAGTTTATTATTTTAGAATGAAATATTAAAAAAAAAAATTAATGTATACAGAAATAAATAAAATAAAAACGTTTATTTGTAGACGAAAACCAAATGTCACTAATCACCAGGCATTACACCACACATACATTATAGGGATAATATACTAATACAGATTGTAGCAAACTGCAATTTAAACGCAAAACTTCCTAGAGTTTGTAACCCAACCAAAGTTCGTAACTCGAGACCAAAATCTAACGCAAGTTTATTTGGCAGCAAACTTTGATATTTTTACTTTCGCCTCAACTAAATTTAGTCTGAGTCCCGTTATCATGTTAAATAGAACCAGGGAAGTAAATTAGATAACTTTTATATTAAATGTCTGACGTTTAATGTCAAACTTGGACAATTTTGCACTTCCTTGTAAATTCTAATCGCACGTAAATTTTCTCTAGGACAGGCTATATAAAATATGTAGAATGTTTAGTGAAGCTGCTTTTATGAAGTCCGTCGTGTTTGTGAATTTATTTACTTAAAGTGTTTTGGAGTTTCTTCATTAGGGATTTGATTACAGTGTGTAAACAGCTTTAGAGTGGTCGTTACTTTATAGTTTGTGATGAGATCGTGGATGTCCAGTGGTTTGATATATGATATGCAGAGATGTCGCATATGTATAAATAACTGCGGGGCGTTGACCGAACACTGGGTTGCCATTTAATTTATAGAAATTCCTCTGAAAATATTACGGCTGTCATCTGTTGCATCAACATTTTATTTTTGATTAGTAGGTTTCATCCTGACATTCCTCGTCAAGTGTGCACGGTGTAGACGACGAGCGCGACAGGAAATTTGGTTTATAAGATTTCCTTTGAAACAAAGATCCCCTCGGCTAATCGTAGTCCAAACGCTACCTTAAAAATAATAAAAATAAGACGTACGTTTTTTTATCGGAACATTCCAAGGTACTGGAATTTTAATCAAACAATTTGTGCCAAAACAATTTATTTAGCGGAATTAATTCCGCTTTCCGAGAAAAAAAAATAGGTTTGCATTGCGGAATGTTTTTCAAATTAACAGTAGGTGCAAGTTTTATGTGCGTAGGGGAATATTTCTCATTATTCGTCGAAGCACCCTCGTCTTTCCGAGTTCCCGCACTCCATTCTTTATAGCCTAATATTGTTTCGGGAGGTGTTGCCAGGACAAAATAAATGTTTGTATGGACCCCGCGTGCCACGACCGTCGTCTTCGACGGATCGCACAATTCAAGCATTATTGCTTTTCGTAGATATTTTACAGGGGGGATGAAGGAATTTCATTGTTCTTTTTGTTATTAATGACGTAAACAAATATAGATTAATGTGCCACGTGTGGAGGCAAAGCGTTCCTTTAGGAATGTTCCTTGTGGCTTGAATTCGCTCGTTAATACTTTTTTATCGTTGGGAATAATTTAATCCAAGTGTTCGCCTGTTCGCTTAACCTCAGATGCTGGATTGATTTTAATTGGATTATTGTTCAGATTTAATTCAATTCTTTTGATTTATCTGGAGTTTATGAATATTGGAATGGTCATTTGTAAGTATCAGGGTTTTTTAATTGTCTTTGATTCGGTTTTGTAAGATTGCTTAACATGAATAATAACCTTTTATGTACCTACGAGGTCCAAAAGTTAGCGGAATGAAAGGGAATGGGGATTGAAACTAAAAACTCAATTATCTATTAAGCCTAATTAGTACTCAGACCTTTCGAATAATTTATTAATACCTTCAAAATCTCGTATTTATCAGATTTATTAGCCCGACTCATTGTTTATTTGATGGTAAGACATGATGCGGTCCTGTGGACGGTGGGCTATGGGCTAGCTCGCAGTCCATCCGTCTCATGACGACAGGCCGAGTCGACGGCGCGTTCGTGTTCCACGCGCGGCTCAAAGAGAGTCAGCAAAAAAGAAGGAGTCAAAGGGCGATGAAGGAACATGGATGGGTTTTAGTCAGTAAAAGTCTGACACTCGATCCTGCTCCGCCCAGAGTGGGAGAAGTCACTTGATGATTTCCCATCCGAAAAAAAAAAATGTTAAGAAATGATAGGTAACTAATAGGTATTAGGAACATGTGTTGTCTGGATTCTCAAAACATTTTACATAACTTAACATCACGCTTGTAGTCCCCGAAGGCTTAGGCAGAGGTCTACCCAAAAATAGTACACCCTACTACTTAATTTTTAACGTGTACTATTGTATTTAATTTTTATTTAAACAAAAGTTTAAGTCCCATGTAATAGGGGGCGAGCCCATTGCCATCAATGCGGCACAAATGCAGACTCCGTGGGAGCTACCCAATAACACTCTGCCCGACCCGGGAATCGAACCCAGGACCTCAAGCTCAGCAGTCGAGTTTGCGACCCAACGAGGCATTCAAAACATTTTAACTGTCTGTAATACCACGTAATTTACAACAATTAATAGAATAATATTCAAATTTGAGGTTTACGATTCTGACTTCACGGCTCCTTTTCAATCTCTCAAGTAAGGTCTCTTGTTTTAACTACCGTCCCAAGAGAAATTATGTTTTCGCAGTTTGTAATTAGATGTAATGTCCTTGATACGAGTATAGTCCTCTAGTTGCTTTTACGACACCCTCGGGAAAAGATAGGGCGCCCCAAATTTCTTAGCTTACACAGTACCCCCTAACTATGTGGCGGCCGGCTTCCAGTGAAACCAGACGTGGATAGTGGTGTTATTTCACACAATATGCTGTGTTTTGGGCGCCTAGTTTTAATTAAGGCTGATGTAGTGCCAGGCTAGCCCGCGAAATTCAAATTTTCTTACGTTTTTTTGCAATTTGCAGGCCAGTGCTAAGTTGTATGTTGATTAAAATATTATTCGCGGCTGTAAGACGTATGTAGTTACAGAATTATAATCATCAAAATCATCAATACAACCCTCCAAGTTCATGTAACTCGATTGAATGACTACGACTAAGAAAATTTGAATTAAAGCTAATCCAGCTTTAATTCAAATTTTCTTAGTCGTAGTCTAGGGTGGGTAAGGGTTTTATTAAACAACAATCTGACCCGACCGACGTTCTCTTCTAAAGACTCCAATAAAGTTTGACTTTCAGTTTTTCTGTTCCATTTTTATTTTCTTAAAAACGTTATTCGGGATTTTACATAACATAACATCACACCTGTAATCCTAGAAGGATTAAGCAGAGGCTGGTGTACCTAATAGTACACCCACATTTCGCCACTCCCATGTAATAGGGGGCGAGCCTATTGGTATCAACCAGGCATACATCCAGACTCCGTGGCTGCTACTGAGAAATCCTTGATGAAAACCCCAAAAACATTTTGCCCGACCTGGGAATCGAACCCATGCTCAGCTTACGCTTACGACCACAAGACCAAGGAGACAGTCAAAAACATTTAATTTTTATTTATTCTGTTCTGGTTGAAATGCTACCATATTTACGTGGCGTCCACACCGCACCGCTTGGAATTCGTTTCACGAGAAAAACGTTGCAAGAACCACATGCATGAACACAAACAAAACGTTTCCCTTAGACAAAGCATTGTACAGTAATTTATCATTCAGCCGTTCATTCTCATTTTCCCTGCCCTCCTGTTATGTTGCATCAATATTTAAGGAGTCCTATATCACGAAGGAACTAGGAAAATACATAAATATTCTGACGGAAAAGGTGCAATTTTTTCCCCGGGGCTTAGGTAAAAGACCCCTTTCCTAACATCCCCACTGACATGGCAACACTGTGAAATAAATCAAGTTGAATAACAGCAAGGCAACAAAAAGTTTATTCCAATTTAGAATTTGAATTTTCGCACGTAAATGACTTGTGTTCCACTACAAACGAAGGAAGCCTCCTAAGAATTGCCTTTTAATTAAGTTGTGTTTCTTCTGCTTATTGTTATTCTAATAGACAATGAAGATAGTTAATGCTAATGTCGTCTTTAATGTCTGAGTAAATAGTAATGGCAAACAGATTGCAGATTCCATTTAGTTTCGATTATACCTACTCGTCATCTTTCTGCTCTCGTCCCATATTACTTGGGGTCGGCGCAATACGTTTTTTTCTTCCTTTCTTCTCTGTCAACCGTCACCCTATCACTTACTCCTTTATCTCTTATATCATTCCTCACACAATCCATCCATCGTTTCTTTGGTCTTCCTCTCCCCCTCCATCATCACTCTTTTAGTCACATGCGATTCATCCCTACTCATCACATGTCCATACCACGACAGTCGATTCCCTTTCACCTTTTCTGTAACGGGCGCAACTTTTAAGCTTCCTCTAATATACTCGTTCCTTACCTTTTCCATTCTTGTTACACCACACATCCATCTCAACATTCTCATCTTACCAGTTTCGATTATACTACATAAGTACATATAGTGTCTAGTAGATTCTACAATACTTCCAAACACGCCTAAAACCTCGACCTGCCCTTAAAACCTACTATTCTTCAAAATGTTAACCCTAACATCATGAACCCATCAGAAACCCCTCTGAACGACTGTTCAGAGGGGTTTCTGATGGGTTCAACCCCTAGGGTAAGCAGACTTGCTTACCCTAGGGGTTTGGCGTATTGTTGGCCCCTAGGCATACCACTGCCTACCTAGTTATATAAAGAAAAGAAACTCGCTTATCTTCCCTGGTAATGTATTCCACGAATATATTAAGGTCTAGGCTTCAACGGCACCTTGAAAGGGAAAACAAAATCCTTTCAGAATCCTCCAAGAAACTCCGGTCTTAATAGCTTAGCGAGAGATTAGGATACGTGAAGTCGCTATAATATAAAACCAGTGTATACATAAGAACTCAATAAAAACATAATCTCAAAAACCAATTTTCACAGTGTCGGTTGCCGCCTCTGAGTTCATATATATCAAGAAATTGTGGATCGACTCGCTAAACTTTCTCAATAACACGGTGAAGGAAATTTTCAATTATTAACTTTATCCACAAATCGGTTCCGAACTGCATAAAATTTTACACTGAATTATTTCGAATAAGGAAATAAGGAGCAAATGAGCAATGCGGCTATTCGGACCACTCTCCCCGATACCGCTAAAGCATTTGTTCTTTTAATCCTATTTCCTCAGTCCTTTGAGACTCCGATGCCTTTTATTTCCGAGGATTGACTATTATGTACGTCAGTAGGATTGTTTTAAAACTTTAAGAGAGAAAGAGAGAACAGAAGTAATCCTAAGTAATACGAATTTGGGCAGTTGTTTGTCGTCCCCTATAATCTTTTAGAAGGGAATTAAGTGTAAAACGAACTAAAGAAGACCGTCGAATGTCAATAAAGGATCAAAGACTGGCGCACAGTATTTCGAAATACTAATTTTACTGCGAAAAATCACGTAGTTTTATCGTAATGATAGGTAATTTAGTCCTAACGGTCTATTATAAATGCTTTCGGCTTTAGCAATTTTAGGAGGATCATGTCTTAATCGCCACGTTTGGCAGCCAGATTAGCGATAGCTCTATGATCAGTATTCTGAAGGAGACTGCCAATCCCCTTGGCGTAATCCCGTAGGCGTGTTTTATGATACTCTAAATGAAAGACGGCGGATTATCTTTTGCCGAGGTCTACACATTGCGAAGAGGCTAACAAAGGCGTTCTTGCAAATTAATTTTTCCAATTTTGTTGGAGAATTTTTCAGTATTCCCTCAATTATCATTGAGGGTTAAGCTCACTATTGTAGGATGCATTCTGGGGTTTCCGTAACGACCACAAGAGTTCGTCGAATTAACTTTGTATGTATGTTTGTGGTACCTACGTTTAAAGGCAACTGACATCAAAATGGCACAGAATCAATATTCAAAGTGCATACTGTTTGCATTATTATAACGTTACAATGTTAAAGTTATTAGTATAATTGGGTATTTCCATCAGGAATTTGGTAGTCAGCCACGTAGTCTAGATTTGTGGCCAGTTGATGGCAAATGGCTCGCTCCCTATTACATGGGTTTTACAAACTTAACTGGCGAAATGTGGAGATGGACTATTAGGGACACTTTTGCCTAACCCTTCGGGAATTACAGGCGTGATGTTATGTTATTAAACCTCTGCTCCCAAGTAAAGCTTGCTTTCTAATTAGTAAATAAAAGCTGTCTTTAATTTACATTAAATTATACAAATGGACTGAAATCTTGTTGTTCTTTAGATCTGTTGTTGAGAATTGGGTTACAGACGACAATGAAGCCGGCGGTGTACCTAATCTAGATGGAGGAACTGTATAAAATGAAATTGTAAAACAAAAGAGATGTTTTTTTTTTGTACTTACGAGTACCGAATAAAACTTTCTGTAATTTTTTGCCAGTGGTAACAGACGAAGTAAATACAAACACTTTTGATGATAAAATAAGGACAAATGGTTAAATTGTTGTCAGAACTCTGACAACAATTAATTAGAAAAATATAGATTAATTTCCTGAAACACATGAACTTTAAGGTGAAAGCGACAATCATATTTTAATCAACACACAACTTTACACTGACCTGCAAATTGCAAAAAAGTAAGAAAATTTCGCGGGCTACCCTAGGGCTTCCACCTTAAATTCTCGAGGTATTCCATGAAGCACACCCAAACGAAGCACACCCAGACGAAGCACACCTAAAGTATTCCACTTAGCACACCCGTAGGTGGGCTTCAAATAAAAATTTAAAATAATTAATTTCCTATTCCACGAAGCACACCTACGAATATCCCTTACGAATGTCCTATCTTTGGTATTATTCGTCGTTTCGTTGAGCTCCTTGAGTTATAAGTCGAGCTACACGATAACTGACAAATGCTTGCACTGACTGGACAGGTCCACTCAAATCTGTGTGGTTCTTTCTTCAAAAGACCATCTCAGACACTAATCTGCATAGTCCTCATCTGAATTGAACAAGATTATGTCTGGACTTCAAAAGAGAATATGACCTCTGAGTTTGTTTCGGCTGTTTCTTCTCAGAGTAGTCAGGTACGAAACAACGGCCCCATCTAGTTTAAAAAAAATTACATGTAAAAGTGTTTGTAAGAACCTACTTGCAAAAATAAACATCATTTCATCATTTCATTTCATCACTCGCATAGTGCGGGGACTTAGAAATAAAAATGTCGATAGGAGAAAATATTTATTATTTAAAAGACTAACTTAAATTTCTAACATCATTCAGTTTCATTATAATAATGTGACACAATATTTGTCATTTTTGTAATCTTACTATTTTCTCCTATCGACATTTTTATTTCTTAGTCCCCGCACTATGCGAGTGATATTCGTAAGTGTGCTTCGCGGAATAGGAAATTAATTATTTTAAATTTTTATTTGAAGCCCACCGACGGGTGTGCTAAGTGGAATACTTTGGGTGTGCTTCGTCTGGGTGTTCTTCGTCTGGGTGTGCTTCGTCTGGGTGTGCTTCGTCTGGGTGTGCTTCGTTTGGGTGTGCTTCATGGAATACCTCAAATTCTCGGCTCCAAGAGTTAAAATCCAAGATTGGTATAAAATATCAAAACGTGATAACTGATAACAGTTCTAAGCAAAGCAAAGTAACTTGACTCCAAGGATTTCCCCCATCGTAGAACATACAAATCAAGATATAACATCAACAAACATACTCAATACGAGTTTATATTCGTAGATATGAGTTAACAGATGCGCCACTTTGTTAGATAAACACGACGCTTAGGCGATTACCTCAAAATGTTAATACATAAACAACGTAGCTTCGAATGTTAGCAGTAATATTGGAGATCTGTAGAATTTTACATGTAGATTTTTCATTAAAAGAAGTAATGAACAGCCATCTTTATATGGGCTGCCTCCTCGCTGCTGCTCGCAAAAGCAATGAAGAATGAAGTCCTGGGTTTATATTTTTTACTAATTTTTATTTTTATTTTAGTATGTATTGACAAAAAAAAAGTATCTATGTAGTATATCAAGTATTTGGTGTCCACGACACAAGTGACGTTGTTTAGTGTGGCACTAGATGGCGTTGTATGTAATGTCCAGCGATATTTATTTATTTAACACTTCAAGTACAAAGTAGGTACCATGAGCTCGGATGAAATCTGCGCATTTTTAAAACAAATCCCGTACAAACGATCTCCACATCTGTTTACCACCCTTAACGAATCATCGACACGAAGAAGAAGAAGAACATGGAATTGGTCTTTTTTTATTATTTTTTTCATTATCAAAAACAAGGGATCAGATGCTGCGATGCTATTGGTTGATGAGCTTAAGGCGCCTCCCCGAGCAAATGACCTTGACGAGCAGTTTTTTGGAGCCTACTCCTCTTTATCGAAAGGAAATACTAACTAATAAAAAATACATTAAATTACTTACTACATATTCTTGACTCCAAAATTGTCGTTTCTTTTTTTTTGTAGCTTAATGTTTAATAAATCCCCTCACAACGAAACCACAGAAATGAGAAATAATGATTTATAAAATGCTACTCCTCTTAAAGTAACCATTATTTTGATTTGCTACTTATACTAATGGATGGAACTTAATAATGAACATAATTGTCGTTTTATTTTTTCCAAAAGACGTAAATTTGATTTTATAAAGAATAAAAACCACTCATTTCGCACTATTCGGCCTGCAGTGACTGACGTAACAATCACTTTGTAGTGCAAGCTGATTAGAACTTTATTATAACAGTATTTCAAACGAAGTTTGAACCACCACAAATAGAGTTGCTAATTTTGCTCGGGGAACCGCCTTAAAAAAGCGCTTCAATAGCGGCCAAATGCTGCAAGCAAAGAGTCATAGTGGTGGTGAGATTTCGTCCGAGCTCATGGCGGACTTAATGCCATAGGCATTTTCTATCAGTCAAACTTTGGCCAAAATTTGGGTGCTATAGAGACAAGCAGTGGTAGGTGTATATCTGTAAATAATTTTAATGAATACTAAGAAAAACTACAAGAATATAGGGGTGCGTTGCCCCATCACACAACGTGTTATTGGTTTTTTCCATCGGGAATTTCTCACTATCAGCCGCGCAGTTTGGATTTATGGGCAGTTGATTGAAATAGACTTAAACAAAACTGACGAAATGTGGGTGTACTATTAGGTATATCTCTGCCTAATCCTTCGGGGGTTACAGTCTCGATGTTATGTGTTATGGACAGCCGTAAATATTTGATGCCTTAATTTCCGACAAATCACCGGGGTTTGAATTTTCAGCCTGTTTAAAACAGGCAGTATTTTTGCGAGCATAATCTACATCAACAGTTGGATCCCTATGTTAATATTAGATATCCATTACTAAATTGAAAGTAAAGTGGATGAAGTTTTTAAAGTTTGCAAAGGATGTATGCGTTTGATTCTGAAGAGATACTACTTTTAACAAGATTTTTCCTAGAAAAAATAATGAACTTATCAAAACAAAACAGTAAAAGGAGGGATGAAATCGGCATGGGCCGAGACGTGGGTAACAATATAGTACAAAAAGTACAACAGCGCCATCTATGACACAAATGACGAACTAACATCAACATTCTAAATCGCGCAGTTAAAGTTATCTGGGACTTACGACTATCTATGGCCGTTATCTATAACTTACTTACGTATAACTGTCTGTTAATATGCTTATACTCTCGTAGCAATCGGTGTTTCTATAAACAAAGTTAGCTTGAAGTATCCTATCCGCGTCACCTACCTGTCACTTTATTCATAGACAAATCAAAGAAAGCTTTTCTGTAACGTTTTGTTTCAATCAGTCGGCAAACTTAATGTCAAACAGACAGAGATAGCAACTTACTGATACCTGTTGGTAAGTTGAAACCATACAAAAACTGGAGGGCTGTTGCCCACCAGACACAACACCCGTCTGGTCAGAGGATCGTCCCTTTTCTATGGGGAATGAAGAGCTTTACACCGTGTTCTTCATACTCCTACACAAGTATCAAAACTCAATAGATTCAGTTGTATATTTGAAGTCTTCGGATGAAGATAAAACTTAGACCAAGATATACGCTTCATCGCTCCAACCGCAAAGAAGTCAAGCTAAAACAAAAGCTTAAAAAATACTGAACCGCAATATCGCTCCTTTTCGTCGCAAAACTTTTCTTTCAAGCAAACATTTAGCTGTTCCATTGCAACTATAAATGTTTTATGCATCTCTCTCTCTTAGACTATTTCTCAAAGTCGAATGGCAGTTCCGTCGAAATCTTTTTTCCTCACAATGCTTGGTCTTGGCAGTAGGTATGCTTCAAAGTCAATAGTGACCTATTTCATACGGAATCTTTCAATTTCTCATGAACTGGAACGCCTGTGTCGCTGTTTATGATCGTAGCCTCAATTTTTACTGCGATAATCAAGAAATTAATGCGTTTTAAAAAAGATCTGAGAGTATTGGTGGTTTATTGGTTTTCTGCCATTCTTCTTTTGTTTATAATTTCTTTTGAGGTTACTGTGAATGGGAATTGAGTAATAAGTGATTATTACAGTGCTAATGTCTGTTTGTATCTAACAATCTTGATTGGATCAATAACTTACATAGTTTTAATGCTATCACCACACATACATACATTTCTTATTTCTATTCTCAGAAGGGTTTGTAAAACAAACTCGCTCTAGAGTTTTCACGAGAGACGTTTAGGCATTTAGAGCAGTTTAATTTGATTATCACAGGGTTCTATTTTAAGCCCTTTCATTTTGCATAACAAAAATAAAATGTCAAAAAAATACAAACAATCCAGTATCCACCCTCCACTTATGAACAAGAAACGAAATTCAAATCTCCAGTAAAAAGGTACAGACATCTCCATTTCCTTTTTTTTCTATTTCCGTAGTAAACCCGGCGAAGTCTGATGAATAAACTTTGTATTGCTTCACTTGGCTAGGATGCTACCTACCTGACGTGGACGATGCCGCGTTAAACTCAATTTAAAGTTCCACTGTCAAACTTTAAGTTTTGTGCTTTGTGTTGCAGATGAATAATATCGTGGTGGTATTTAGAGTAGGATGTGTGTATGGAAATAAAATAAAGAAAATTGTGTTAATTTGGCATTCAAAACACTTAAAAAATACAAAATAAATGAACAAACAAGATTAATAATGCTAAAAGAGCTTCAGCTCAGCATAATAACGGCGACGACGATATGAGACGATGACGGTATGAGATGTGCTCGAGTTTTGTGCTCTAGATATGGATATGGTTAATGGCAAAATAAACGCGCTCATAGTAAAGTCTTTTTCTATTACAAGCTTTTAATTATAGGTGTGACGTACTTTTTTTCGTATTCTTCTCAGCAAACCCTTTCAATTGATACCCATACCATGGGAGTTAATAAAAATAACTAGTCCGCCATCTTGGATTTAGAATGACGTCACTTAGCTAACTATGCATTGTCATCCAAACAAAACGTGTATGCAAAATTTTAGCTCACGCGGTTGGGGATAACTGTTTTAATATTCCTCCGATATGTGATTCTAATTTGATGGAAGGCCACTAACAACTTTTTAGATCTTATTCAACTGTCTCGTGTATTGCTAACGTAATCTAAGTTTTTTTAAACTGTTTTTGTAGAAAAGAATAAAGACTCACAGACTTTTTATGTTTCTAGACAAAATCATGCAGCTCAAACACGCTCAAAGTTATGAATAACAAATTAAAACAATCTCAAAAACAAACAAAGTACGTTCAAATTAATTACATGGGCAGCAAAGACCCCCAAAATAAACAACAACATTGGGCCATAAAGTTAAACATGCACACAAAACAAAACAAAATCAGAGGAATCTGGAGTACCAACATCAGAAAAATTAAATCTCTCGCGCGGTTTTGGAGTCGTGCAATGAAATTAAGTATGTGGCACACTCCGGGACGTCTGTGTCTGTGACCCAGTTCCTGAACTGACAATTGCTGAACTCACATATTTTAGCCGACATGTCAATATAATTGAGATGAAGAGCTTAATTAGAAGCATATAAATCGTTAACCCTGCAATCTTTGAGTCGAAAAATAGAATAACTCCTATTACGTAACACACCAAAAACTAAACAATACTCAACATACATGGAATGTTTCCAGGGAAAGAGTGGCGTTAAGGCGAAAATTACTACAAATGGGTCTTAAGGTTTTGTGTTTTGTCAAATGCACATTTATTATGCGCACGGTCAAAGTGCTCTCTGTCAGCATCTAGTGCTATTTAAGCAAAAATATTAGCGTATAACGGTCCCACTTCTCACACATGCCTGTAAGATGGACGGGAGCGTATTCCACCAACTTTAGTGAATGTCACCAATGTTGAATTTTTGATTTTAGGGCTTGCAGGTTCCTTTAGGATATTTCCTTCACCGTTTAAAGGCGATGAAATAAATTATACAAAGTAACACTTCAGCTTGGTTTCGAACTCACGACCACGACTCGTAAGTCTGGGCTATTACCTCGGTGAAAACTCGGTGTGTAATGGGTGGTCACCCATTCACGGACCAACCTAGGCAAGCGTGGCTTAACCTGAAGATAACCTGTTATTATTTAGCCACGAGCTCCTCCCGCTAGCAAAGATAATGAAGCAGTATTATTGGTTTTACTGATGCCCTTACTACACATCCACGCTTATCTCTAGTAGAAACGCAGCCTAATACCGTCATTTCACGATACAGGCGTAATAGGTTTTAAGCTTTGACGGTAAATGGCTCCCGACTTGGGACTGTTTCGGTCGATACGCGGCTAATGAGCCGCTCAGAGGGCGATGTCGGCGACCGAATCTCTGCTACTAGTACTACTCTAGTTTATGTTGTGTGACCGAAGGCTATAAAGTTGTTTATTTTGGTACGTAATGGTAGCTGAAGTGGTACTCATAGTTATTTTGTTTTGTTTATGATGATTGATATGAGAAATACAACAATTTATATAGCGTATGACGTAAAGCGATCAATAGTACGGAGGTTTTAAAGAAATGTTTTGGTCACAACAAAGAAATGTTAGATGGACTGTGTGAACGATGATATGGCTAGAAAAGAGGTGACTGCTGATAATTATGACGAGTAATAGAGAAGTATGGAAGAAGAAGACATGCTGCGCCAAAATTTGGATAAGGGGAGGAGAATGATTATTTCTTTATTTATTTAACACATGAAGCACAAAGTATAGAGGCGGACTTAATGCCATAGGCATTTTCTACCAGTCAACCTTTGGGTGATGCAGAGACAAGCAGTGGTAGGTGTACATCTGAAAATAATTTAATTAATACTAAGTTATAAGAACTACAAGGATATATAAAATTCTATAAATATTTACACGGATATACTAAAATAAAAAGACAAAAATAGAGAAAATATTACCGTTGTGATGAAACTGCCAGATTCTTGCGAATGTACTTTCGAACTTTAATTTGGAAAGCCAAACTATTGGTTGACATCCTGATTTCCTGCGGAAGCGCATTCCACAGAGAAATAGATTGCACAAAGAATGAACGGTGAATGAAGTCAGTGCGGTGAGAGGGACAGTGAAGAATACGGTTTTGCGATGATCGCAGACTCCTATTATGGTGATCCTCCTATGATGATTTTTTGGTCACAGAGCTACATAACATAACATTTAGTATAGAATAATAAACCTTTTGAAATTCTCACTGCTGAAACACAGGCATCATCCCTATGGAAGCCATTCAGGGTGAAAGGGGACATCGAAGCACGTTTACCACGTAGTCTGTACATCATTTCCGAACCCCCCAACATAGAATTTCTTAGAATTCTTAAGAAGAACAGCAGATTAAAAAAAATACCAATTAAAACTTTCTGCGTGTAGTACTGGATTTTTTGCGCACATAGGTCGGTTAACTGGTGTCGGCGTTATGGGGATCGCAAAATAAGTATTTGATTCACGGAGTAAGTTTATTAAAATAAATTACAAGGAGCAAGAATGCCGACTGACCGAACCCGGAGATGAAAAGTTACTGACTAATTCTACATTTGAGCAATTATCGAAAACTTGGGATTCGGTCGGAGCGGCACGTTACAAACTGAAAACTGTACAATGGTTTCTACCTAGCTGTAGAAACCATTGTACAGTTTTCAGTTAACAAAAAAATAGCACAGTTTAACATTTTATACAAAAGCATCTCACCAAAAATCTCACGGATACTACTCTAAATTCTTAAAGCTAATATAAACAATAAGCAAATTGGGCAAGGCCCTACTATAAACTATTGTTATCCTCGGATACAACCTGTAATAAAGAATCTGCGGGCTTGCCGCGAGAACCTAAAGCTAGCGGTACTTTACAGTTAACTTAAAACGCTATTTACACACTAAGTTCACTAAAGTAATGCCTATTGTATTGTATTGTATAACGGGCTGGTGTCCGCAACTCCACGTCAAAGCGCGTATTTTGCGTGCGGGTGGGAAACTATTCTATCCATCCCAATTCCCCGAGAAAGGCCAGTAACGCCCCAGTGTTGCTGACTATCTCGCGGAGAGTACCTGGGTTACCAAAGTACTTTGCCCTGTATGTTGCAACCTCTGGGCAGTGCAGAAGCACGTGGGCTGCTGTCTCGTCTTCCTCCATGTTTATTAAAAGAGCCATGTCCGGTAATGGCGGCTGTAACTGTGCGCATCTGTGGTTTAGTCAACCGCAGCGCGCCTTTGGTGAAGCGGCCATCGATAGCAGAAGGCGCTTCCTTGGCCTGCCTACACTCGCCGTGGTCCCGCCACAGCTTGTGGTGTTGTTCGCTAGTTCGTTTCCTTACCAGTGTGCGTAGGTATCCGAAAGGGAGCGGTACGATAGGTTCGGGTCCCACCGCTGCCGCGCTCGATCCCCTTCTAGCAAGTTCATCCGCCGCATCATTACCACGGGAATCGCTGTGTCCTTTGATCCATTGGATAGTTATATTATTGAGATTACCAACCTGGTTCAGGCGTTGGTGACACTCGTGTATTAACCCAGAGTTCACTGTGTGGTTGTCCAGTGCTAGCAGTACAGCCATGCTGTCTGAGAGTATACGAATTGAGTGGTCCACAACCTTCCTGGCTAAGATGGCAGATGCCGCCAGGGAAATGCCCATGCATTCTGCCTGAAATACCGTGTTGTGGGCCCCCAGAGGTTTGGCTATGTGGATGTTGAGATCCTCCGAGAAGACTCCAGCACCAGTGCTAGTACCTGTTTTAGATCCATCCGTGAAGATCCGCAGTTCTGCTGGATTTAATCCCTCGCATCGGTGATCCTCATGGAGCTGGATTTTACATTTCTTATCGAATACGAATTGTTTTGGTATCCGATCGTTTGTTGCTTTCGCCAGGGGGAACTCGTTGTAGAATCCCTCCAGTACCGCGGTGTGCTGTGTTTCTCTCTTACCCCAGAGTTGAAGTGTTTTAAGGCGTACAGCCGTCATTGTCGCTTCCTGCTGTATGAACAGATGTAGCGGTGGCAGCCCCAACATGGCTTCGAGAGCCGCAGTCGGAGTAGTCCTCATGCAGCCTGTGATCGCCATGCAGGCATGCCTTTGCAAGCATTGCAGCTTGATGGAGGCTGTAGTTAGTTTGGTACGGGGCCACCAGACCACTGCCCCATACGTGATCATAGGTCGGATCACCGCGCCGTATAACCAAAGTATAATTTTAGGGGATAAGCCCCACTTCTTACCTATCATCCTCCTGCACTGCCAGAAGGTAATGCAGGCCCTGTTTATTTTATTGTCTAAGTGGCTACTCCAGTTTAACTTGCTGTCCAGGATGACTCCCAGATACTTGACCTCATTGGCTAACTGGAGTTCTGTATCGAAGAGTTTGGGTAGGCGATAAGGGCCTAGTGTTCGTTTTTGGGTAAACATGACTAGTTCAGTCTTCGTGGGGTTCACTGAGAGCTCGAACTCTCTGCACCATCGTTCAACGATGCGTAGTGCCTGTTGAGTAAGGTCGCAGATTGTCCCCGTCACTTTCCCCGAAATGAGGATAGCGAGGTCGTCGGCATACCCTATTGTGTAGAAATGGTTCGCGTTGAGTTTCGTGATGAGGTCATTTATAACCAGATTCCAAAGAAGCGGGGATAGTACGCCACCTTGGGGGCAGCCTCTGGCTATCATGGCCATCTGCTGCTCCACTTCAAGTCGAACCACTCGTTTACTTAGCATGTTAGTAATCCAGTCTATCAGTACCTGTTCTACTCCGTGACGAGAGAGCGCGGTGTTTATGCTGGAGAAGTTTGTTTTATCGAATGCTCCCTCGATGTCTATGAAAGTGCCCAGGCAGGTGCCCTTCTGATGAATCGCCTCTTCTATCCGGCCGACCACTAGATGGAGGGCGGATTCCGTGGACTTACCCGCGCTGTATGCGTGTTGGTTAGTATGGAGTGGGATAGTTTTTAAAACGCCGTCCCTCAGCTCTCTCTCACACATCTTCTTCATGGTTTTAAGGAGAAAGGAGGTTAGGCTGATTGCTCGGTGGTATTTGGCGTTGGTATAGTCACTCTTACCTGGCTTAGGAATGAATATGACTTTCACTTCCCTCCATCCTTTTGGAACGTATCTGAATGCCAAACACGCTCTCATTATGGGCACCAGTCTGTTAGCGACGGAGATCCCACCCCACTGCAGTAAGGCAGGGAAGATTCCGTCCGGACCAGCTGCCTTGAAAGGATGGAAGCACCGGATCGCCCACTGGAGTTTTTCCAGCGTAATGACTTTGTGTGCATAGCGCCAGTCGTTTTCTGACGGTGTTTGGGTTACCTCTGTCCAGTCGATGTCCTGTGTAAAAGCGCAGCCTGGGAAGTGAGTCTCAATAAGGACGCGCATCGCCTCTTCTGGCGAGGTGGTAAGTGTGTTGTCAGGTTTGCGGAGAACAGCGGGCCCAGTCGTGTTCTGCTGGGCCAGGATCTTCCTTACCCTGTTTGCTTGTTGGCAGGATTCAATGCTGCCACAGTATTTTCGCCACCCAGTGGAGCTCCTGTATCTGATGCATTTTTTGTAGCATTTTTTGGCCGCGTAGTACGCATCCCAATCACTATCAGCACAGGTGTTCATGGCTCTGTTTAGGGCTGACCTTACCTTCCCGCGCTTGCGTTCCAGATCCGCTCCCCACCATGGTTGTTTCCCTGGTGTTGTGGGCGGAGTGGTCTCGGGGCAGGATGAATGGTAGCTGTCTAGCATAGATTTCGTGAGATGACTTACACGCTCGTCGATCTGCGGCGTGTCCTCGTAGGTCATCCCGTAGTTTGTTGACGCAAGTTTGTTTTCGAGGAAGCGCGTGTATGCATCGCGATCAGTGTTACGCGGGTTTCGCCGTGGCAGTATTGGTGTTACACAGACCTGAATGTCAAAGCGGATCCACCTGTGGTCCGAGCAGGAAGCCTCCTTGGAGACCTGCCAGCCGGTAGTGATGGCCGCTGCACCCTCCGATGCCAGAGTGAGGTCTATGATTGTTTGGCTACGTCTGTTTACGAAGGTTGGTTCAGAACCTGTGTTCAGTAGGGTTAGGTTTGTTGTAAATAGGTAATCTACTAAAGCCTTACCTCGAGCATTTAGCGTCTCCATGCCCCACAGAGGATGATGAGCCAAGTAAAGTAAAGTAATGCCTATAATATTAATAAATAATTAATGAAGACGCTACAGATTAATTAATAACATGTGTAGAGTAACATAACCACGTGGCACGTGTTACAAACTTTTTCTCTCCTTGTTTTGAGTATTTCTTCATAGTTATCAACCTCTCTCTCTTACTTGCTCTTTCCGGCTATTAGTCAAGAATGTGTCCAATAGGCAAGGCGACAGTGTCAAAAATTGCGCAAATCTATTTAGTCCGTCAGTTAGAGTATTGGAAAATAATGGACACGTATTTTTTGTTTTTGTAAATATTGACAAAGATAAAACGCATCAAAACTCGGGTTCGTGATGTCAGAATCCACTAAAAATTATACCACGGCGTAACGTATTGAGAATTTTAAAATCGTCGTATTATCTTCAATTTTGGTTTACGTAACAAAAGAAAAAATACGGGTCAAATGTTTTTTGATAATCTTACTGATGGACTAATTAGATTTTTTCAGTCGACAAGCTTATTCTTTACACGGACGTTTTCTAGTTTGTCTCGATGCCAAGTGTACAGAGCATCGATTGCTTCATGACCCAGGCCTTCCTATAAGCAATCGACATGACTTTATTGCCGTCGTTAGAGGTCGCAAGCGCGGCTCAAGCACGAGGTCCTAAGCATTATTGCAGGGCTTTTCCATTAGGGATATCTCGGTAGCAGCCACGGAGTCTGGATTTGTGCCCGGTTGATGGCAATAGGCTCGCCCCCTATAACATGGGACTTAAAACATAACTGGCGAAATGTGGGTGTAGATACACCTCTGCCAAACCCTTCGGGGATTACAGGCGTGATGTTATGTTATGTTATAGCATTACTAATCGTCTTAACTGTACGCAATCGGCTGAATGCAAACTTTTTTAAAAGCGCTTAGTGCTTTAATTTAATTTAATTTTTTCCCTTTGTCAACAATGCCTAACTTAGTGTCTGAGTGTATTTAGTGCTTATTGCTTATTTAAATTCCTTTTATTTGTATTATCGTGCTTGCTATTTGGTGATCCTAAGGTCTCTACTATCATCTCTGTGTCTACTCGTGAGAACCTGTGTTTGGCTCTGTGTCGCTTATTCAACTGTTACTCATTTATTTTAGCTGTTGGTTCTCCTTTTAATAAATAAATGAATGCACATTAATTTGTTTGGTTTAATACACTAGTAATAAACCAAATTGTCAACCACAACACTTGGGTAATACCTTTAATGAAGGCAACAGCGTGCAGCGGCTAGAGCAAAAGTTTAAACCCCAGGCTGCATATGTAGACGAATAATAGAAAAACCCAATTAAACTTCACCCGACCTGGGGAACTCCACATACATATCTACCAAGTGGAGTTTCAAGTTTTTAATTATATATAAGAGCTTTATTTGATGATTTTAAAACTGATTTGGAGATGCTAGTGGTTTAATCATAACATCAGCACAGGACGATTTTCAAGGTTAAGCCGCGCTTGGCAAGGTTGGTCCACGGATGGGTGACCATCCATTACATACCAAGTTTCCTCCGTGCCTCGGAAATCTCGCTAAACCTAGTCTTGGCTGTCATTTGTAGATCTTTGACAGTCGTTATAGGTAGTCAGTGGCCTGAAAGTTTGTCAATCAGCCTTTTCCAACTAAGTTGGGGTCGGCTTCCAGTTCAAGGGGTATCGTATTTCCCAGTATTAACTGGGTTATGGAGGTGAGATACGCAGTCGCTCCATGTAAAATACTGTTATTCAGCTGCATTCGGTTAAACCTCAACATAGTTGAACCAAAGACAGGCAGATGGTAATGATAATTGTGCTGTTGGCCAAATAACAATAGGCTTGTGTCCTGAAAAATCAAATCAATCAACCCGTCAGTTAGATTTTCAAAAAATATTTGATACGTATTTTTTCTTTTGTTACTTAAACCAAAATTGACGAAGATACGACGCTTTTAAAATTCTCAATACGTCACGCCGTGCTATAATTTTTAGTGGGTTGTGACGTCGCGAGCCCCCCACTCTCGAGTTTTGATGCGTTTTATCTTTGTCAATATTCATTGATTTACAAAAACAAAAAATACATGTCCATTATTTTAAAATACTCTAACTAAATAGATTTGCAATTTATCGATGGTGGAAACTAGCCTATTGCGTACCTATACAATTATACATGGTTATACCGACGCCTCGGAATTACATACGGAGCTGTATCAATTATTTGTTCCAAACATTTGCTCTGGAAAACATAAATTGTTTAATGTCCCATTTAGTAGCACTGTAGCTCGATCCACTTCCCCTATACCGCGTATGCTTACGAAGACGATATTGTTAGATTTGTGAAAAGGATCATTTAATTTAGTGTTCATGGTTTAAGCTGTTCTAAATAAATAAATGAATAAAATACTGATGAATAAAACTATTTTTTATCCAGCCTTGTAGTTCGGATGTGGGCTTAGAGATCTCTCGAGACTCGCTTGAGTGAGCAGGTCAATGAGTCCATCGAGATATATATACATATTCATGTAGGTCGTATCCCCATAGAAACAAAATTCCGAATATCGTAAAAATTTCATGTGTATTGAAATTATTCGAAAACTTTCTGAATCCATAACATTTCTATGTACATTTTCGTTATATATGTGACGTTATGCGAAGAGGTATTCCTATTCTAAAGAATACTGATATTGATGCTGGCAAGGATTCTGGAATATTCTTCGTTGACTACCGTACTTGCTCCAAGTATATTTGTGCTTCGTGTGTGCATACCTGTTTCGTCATTTTCAACTCTATCTCCAGTAAAATAAGGTGTGTAACGGCAATATCAGTATCAATTAGATTAATTAAATGTTTCAGTGAAATTCAGGAATTGTTTTCATTTTCTCATGTACCATGCTGACCTAATTTGTAAGGCTTTCGGACCGGTTTCAGAGTTCCAAGTGATTGTTGATAAACTTTTGAATTTAATTAACTTTGGCAATTTGCCAAATGGGCCTGCAAAAACTGGTAAATATACTTAGCCTGACTAAGCAGCCTTTTGTTCACATCATATTTTTTTTTTATTTCGTTTTTATTTCAGGTTTAACCTAGTGCAGGCATCGTAGTTTGTTATACCAACATTATTTCTAAGATTTATAATGTTTTTTTTTTGTGCTAGTTCTATTTTTGAATAAATATATTATTATTATTATTTTACTTTTTTCAATTGGCCATGTTGGGGTCAGTATGGTGGTGGACTGGTGGTAGATAATTCTTTCAAATTTAGAATTCGATTCTATTAAAATGTTGAAGGAAAGCAAAAATATGGGATCCCAGCATGTCGTAGCTCCAAACCAATTTCGAGATATGTGACATCGACCAACCAGAACAGGGTCTGTATATGGGTACTATGGTTCACTACCTCTCACAGAGACGAAGCTTGCGTCCCACCAGTGGGATGCTGTAGACTTATTATATTTGGATGATTATGATTATCGTGATTATGTGGTGGCCCCGACTTACGAACAGTAAGTCATGGGTTCGAACCCAGACAGGCGCATTACTTTGTGTAATTTATTTCATTACCACTGCTCTCAAAACGGTGAAGGAAAAACATCGTGAGGAAACCGGCATGTCCTAGAACCAAAAATTCGAAGACATGTGACATCTACCAATCCGCACTGGGCCCGCGTGGTGGCTTATAGCCCATTCCCTCTCCTTGACAGGAGGCCGTGTTTCAGCAGTGGGAACATTAATAGGCTGATGATGATGATGATCATCGTCTGGCTTTCCTTTATCCATCTCTCTGGGGTTCAATCTAAAAAAATAATTCAATCAAAAGCAAATTGTTTCTATAATTTGTAAATCTCTTGTAACTTAACCAGTAGAAATATCTCCAGCCTCAGTTCCAGCGTTGACACATTTATTAATTTATGCCGGTGAGCGATTGTAAGCGATATCTGAGGGGTTTAAGAGATTGCGAATGGATGGTGCTATTAATTATGCACCGCTTAGTTTCACCCGACTGTGACCCAATTTAGTCGCGTGCCTCCTGCGAACATCTGCGATGGTGTCGCTCTCGACTTAACTTGTCTGTTGTGATATTACTACATGAAGTTCTATGCACCATGTCCACTTATCATTTAACAAAGCATACTGCCTTTCATGGAGATTTGCTCCGAGAGCCTGAAAAAATAATAATAGAGATTTGGAAATGGATGCAAAGACGCGCGCGCGTTGGTCGCGTCATAAGATGAACGGAATATGATAAGTGTGTGCTGTATTTAGTATGTACTTATGTAACAGTTGATGAACTGTTAAGCGATTTAATAATAGGAATAGGGAAAGAAGCAATATCAGAACTTTCTATCCACACTGTTGAATTAAAACAACGCGCCGTGGCAGCAACTTACAGAGTTTACATAATTAAGCAACTTGCAAACAGATTTTTTAGTTTGATCTAGTTTCGTGTCATTTAGCTATTCACCAGACAAACCTCTTCAAATTCTGATTTATGAAGGCATTAGAAGATCCAGATACTGAAATATTCACAAAACTTCCTAATCGCTTCAAATCGCAGAAAATCTAACATCAATATGTAAACCGTATTACGAACTCCGAACTCATCAGCGTTGTCGATAAAGTTTGCAAATCTTTTGGGGTGAAAAAATAAAGCTGCTTTGTTCTCGGCAAATGTCCTGATTACTAGCTCCGAAATGCGTTGAGTCGGCGGTCCCAGTACCCTCCTATTTAACTTGGCTCATCCCGCGACTCTGGTTTTCCGGACCAAGTTATCCTGCTTCCAAGTTCCAAGTTGGGTCCTTCATTTGGTTTAGTTCCGGATATCGCCAATCGCCTCAAGATTGCGAATTTGCAACTTTACACCGTTGCGTCCCCAGTGTGTTCGCACAATTCATTTCCAACAGCTGTTAGCGTCCTCAAAGTACTCCTGTTGCATATCAATGACTTCGGATGCTGTAGTCCGGAGTTTATATGCGTTTGCTCTTATTTTTTCCCATTGGACTATGTAAAGTTTGCAGAATATAATTTACATTTATTTTGTTTTCATCAGGTGGACACACCTTTTTTTTGGTTTGTTACCTGATAAAAAATTGTATTTCTGTTTATTTCGTATTGCTTGTGAATACTCTATACGAAGGCTCGTTTTATCTGAGTTCATAAAGATCAATTCGCATTATTCGACTTCAGAAGGAAAACTCCGTTCTAGGTGTTTTCTATCCATTCCAACTTTAAGGAAATAATGTGAAATTCCTACAATATATGAAGTCGTCGTTTCCTCGTTCTTTGAAATTACACGTTCTCCCAAAGTTTCAATATAAATTCCGATTTTGGATTTAGCACGATCGTCAGTTTCAAAAGTTTTGAAATGGACGGACATTTCGACGGGATAGTCATTTCGATCGTCGAGTAAGCTGTGGCAAGCTGCTCGGAAGTTTCATGCTCTCTCTACGGAGACTTCGTTAATAAACCGCATCTGAGTGGAGTTTTGAGACGGTCCCGGAAACTCTTACCAACCATCTTTATTTAAAAGGCAAATTGAATAAGCCGAATTTTTTGCGGCAAAAGCCAAATTAAGCGTTTTTTTTCGCGGTTTCTCTTGAACGGATTTGTGTGGTCTAGATTTCATTATGAAGGTGAAAGTACCATTGTTTTCGTGGAACTAGAAGTCTCTTGTAGAAACAGTAAACTATATTATGCAATGCACGTACTATTTCTAATAAGCGAGGCCAGTTCGTTTAGAACTGAAGGGTAGAGAGTGGATAAGGAATCACCAGGGACGTCTGTGAGTGGTGTTATTTCATTTAGATATTCTATTAGCTGAAATGTATGTGTGTTCATTGTTTATTGCGGCAGAGTAGATTAGCAATCTGAAGGCACTCACCACTAATCTGGGTATCATATACCCTAGTAAGCTAATATTTTACCTGTGCATTTTTGCTATCCCAAAGCGACTACCGAAATATTATTGCATTTTTTTTAATGAACGCTGTGTTATAGGCTAGCAAAATATGTATTATTGCATTTTGGAATTTGAACTCTACACAGGGCCAAGTGGGCAGCGGTGGCCCAGTGGTGGCGGTCCCGACTTACGAACAGTAAGTCGTGGGTTCGAACCCAGACAGGCACATTACTTTGTGTAATTTATTACATCACCACTGCTCTCAAAACGGTGAAGGAAAACATAGTGAGGAAACCGGCATGTCCTAGAACCAAAAAAATTCGAAGACATTGACATCTACCAATCCGCACTGGGCCCGCGTGGTGGATTATAGCCCATTCCCTCTCATCATGAGAGGGGACCGTGTCCCAGCAGTGGGAACATTAGAGGTTGATGATGATGACAGGGCCAAGCGTCTGGAAATCCAACAGATAACTTTTATTTAGGCGTTCATTTACGTGTAACCTTGTATTACTGAAAATGGCGAATTGGTGGTCTTGTCTATCTTTTGCGTAAATCTCAGCTCCAACATACATACCTAGTAGGTTTTGATGAAAACTAGCAACCATTAAATTCAATTCGGAATGAGGAAAATGTCGTGAAGAAAGTTTTGAGTATGAATGTGGATGACTAATAAGAGTAAAAGAGCAAAGAAACGATGGACGGACTTTATTTTATTTTTTGGGATATGCCCGCCAGCAAGTCTGTCCCATTCCCAAACCGCTGTAACTCCTGAAAGCCAGAATCAACAGTGGCAACCACCAGAAAAGCGCCGAGACAATGAAGCACGACGAAGTCCCAGAGAATGAATTTAACTGTCTTGGATGCCGCAACGAAATTAATCAGAAAAGTATAGTGAAGGAGTAGGAAAACGCCGTAATTTCCATTTCCCTCCATATCAGCAGGAGACATAACGAAACAAGGCCACGATGAATGGACTGTGCGAAGGATGATATGGCTAGAAAAGAGGTGTCTTATGAGATGACGAGTAAAAGAGAAGTATGGAAGAAGACGATATGCTGCACTGACCCGAAAGAAATTGGAATAAGGGCAGGACAATGATAATAATGAACAATTCAATAGGCGAGACGACAAAAAAAAACCTAATTAGTCCGTCAGTTATATTATCAGAAAATATTTGACCCGTGTTTTTTCTTTTAGTTTAAATCAAAATTGACTAAGATATGACGCTTTTAAAATTCTCAATACGTCACGCCTAGGTATAATTTTTAGCTAGTTCTGACATCACGAGCCCCCACTCCCGAGCTTTGATGCGTTTTATCTTTGTCAATATTCATTGATTTACAAAAACAAAAAATACGTGTCCATTCATTTCCAATACTCTAACTGACGGACTAAATAGATTTGCAATTTTTTGATACTGTCGTCATGCCTATTCTAAACAGTTCCTAAGCGTCCTATACATTATGGAAAGGAAAAAACCGTCTCGAAAATTTCCCGATTTCGTCTTTCCCCAAACATTAATGTGCCTACGAAATTCTCAGCTAAGCCGTCTTAACATTTTTGTGTCTTTATTTTTTCCTTGCTTACCTACTTTTCCATGTTTCCGATAATCTTCGTAATGGCTTTTAAGAAGCGTTTCATTATTTAATGGACGCCTCCAATAATAACAGACGCGACTCGAGGACACGGGGAAAAGCGGTCAAGTGTGAGTGTTGTTGGTACAGAGTTTCGCAGTATTTTGATTTGATGGCTTTATGTCAATGAACGTTTAAACATCAATGTTTAAAAAAAAATTCACGTAAACCTACGTTATTTACAGCAAATGTTTTTTCAGGATTACATTATAGGTCTATTTTGGGTGTACCTAACTTGTAAGAGGCGTCGATACGGCAGATTTTTTAAAATGACCATTCAAATATTTTACCATGTGTGTTTTATGTCCCTAAAATATATGATTTTGTGTTTTGACATTTGCACGTTTCATAAACGACCAACCCTAAAAAACATTTCCAACTTAACGCTTTGTCCTGAAAGTACCAACAATATTATGAAGAATATTAATTAGTTGAGTGTTTCTTGAAATAATTTCTATTTCTATTCTTTCAGGTAATATGCTGAGAAAATCGTGTTACAAAGTTCTACGAAGTAAGCGTTTGTGGTATAGTAAATAAACATATTTTTACACTAGAAAACAGTTTTTAGCTGAAAGTATTAACATAACGTAGTTAACGTTACGTCTCTTGCTTACTTAGTTGGTTATTTTTATAACTAACTAATATAATATTCGTTCATTTTTGCTTGGTGCTAAAACTGAAACGTGTTTAGGTTAGTAAAAAAACTTCGGTTTTAGTTTCTAAACACACTCTGGCTTCTTTTATAATCTGCTTACTTATTAGTTTTGTATGAAAAAAATACTTAATAAAAGATTTTTCTTCGGTAGTAGAGTAGGCGGTAAAGTAGGTAACACGTGTTTAGAAGGTACCGATATACCAGTGGCGTGCCTAGGGGGCAAAAATATGGCAAGCGCATAAGGCAAGCATACTGTTCAGAAACTCTAACATCATGAAGAGTCGATGAAGAAGGTTATAAGGGCAATCCAAGCTTGTAGGCTTGTATTAAAGTACCGCCACTAATACACTCGAATTAGGGATCGGGAAAAAAAACCATATATCTTACACGCTTCAGAAATATCGAAGTATCAAAGTTCCAAATAAAATATTCAACGAACGTAATTTAAAAGCTTCCGGGTCACTTACTCAAGCACACTTTGTCATTCTACACTTGATTGCTTCAATATGCACCTTAATCCCTTGTGATAAAACGTGAATTCGCACCCCGTCAGTCTTTTCAAACGTGTTTAGGAAGATAACTTGGTAACATTGATTTTAAGTTTTTTGTAACGCTTTACAAGCATATTTTCTCGATAATTTTTAGGGTAAACACATTGTGACATTACAGGGGTCGGCAAAATTTTCCAGTAGAGCGCTATTCAAAATAATGGTATCAATAATACTTAATGTAATTATGTTGAGTAGATAAATTATACAAACAAGAAAATCCAATTTACCTACTATTTTTTTTTGTTTTGGTGGGGAAATCCGGCCTCGTTATGCTGGCAACTTTGCTCTTACTAGCGCTAACAATAAGTACTATTATGTCTTATCTATAACCGCTATATGTCTTCGCTACTGTGGACAAATTACGCATTTAAAGTACTCTCTTATCGGGATTATACTTAGGTATAATAATTATAATTGAACATACGAGTACATCCATAATTATGTTTATTACATTTATTATCTCATATTACAGAGTTTTAAAATAATAATCGGAGCGCTCAAAGGCGTATTATTTTTATAATGGGAAGTTAAGATGATTATAATACAATCTACCGACCGTTAATCAAAAGGTCACGTTGATATCTAATCTATTCGGAAACAGTAACACATGAGAGGATCAATTCTGTATCTATATGAATGTTAGCTTTATAACTTCGGGGCCGTCTCCACGAGCGAGAGATATATCGTCGTGCTATACATTCTCTACGTCGCGATTCTCTCGCTCGTGGAGACGTCCACGAGCGAGAGAATCGCGACGTAAAGAATGTATGGCACGACGATAATACTCCTAAGAGAGTGTATAGAAATACGTGGCCCGACGATAATATCGCCGTGATTCTCTCGCTCGTGGAGACGGCCCCTTCGGTCTCATCGTCATAATACTCCTGCTCTTATCCCAACTTAGTTGGGGTCGGCGCAGCATGTCTTCTTCTTCCATAATTATCTGTTACTTCTCATCTCAGCATCTTCTTTCTAGCCATATCATCCTTCACACAGTCCGTCTAATTTCGGTCTGAATCTGTCAAAAAAATCTCTAATGTACAAGTTCATATTTTACCGTTTGAATATATTATGTATTGATAAGAAGCATTACAAGTGTTTGATTTTGATTGTCACTGAGATGAGATTGAGACTATATTTTGTAGTTTTGATAATTTCACCTTTCAAGCTAAAAGGAATTAGGTTAGTCGGAAAAAATATTGAAAGGTCCATAATGAAATACTGAAATAAAATTGTAGAGCCTAAAGAACAACATATCTGTAAGATAATCCCATAAAAACATTATGTTATTTATTAATTGAACGCTGAACATAGTGCACTTAACGCAAACGCTTGCGAGTACAGTCATGACCACTAATTTGTATTCAGTCAGCAACTTTTAAAACTCATTTTCTCCTTTAGGGTTGATTGTAAATATTGTGAACATAGTGTTTATGAAGCAGTACACTATTTTGGTATCTTAATTGTTACTGCACGAGAAAATCTCTTTTGAATTTTGCTAAAAGAGAATTTCAGCAATTATACGGAACGCGTCAGTGTCAATATTCCATTGCGAATACGACACTGTAATCTCTTGAACGCTTTAAATTTTCTGATCGCACTCAGTTTGATTGACGAGATTCACCTTTAGTGTTAGTGCTCGATGTACCGAGAGGCGAATCACATCTGCCCCGACAGAAGTCACCTCGTGAAAACCATGACCGCTCTGCCAAAGATGTAACGAAGAAGTGAGAGAAGTTAGTTACTCGTGACTGTACACACACGTAAGTGTCGACATACTTCAGAATAAAATAAAATGTAAGGCACATTTGCAAGAGAACTCTCGCAGTAAGAACTCTGCTTTATTTTCATGTCTGAAATGGGACAGACGACTTAAAGTTTCGAGGTGTTGCTTTTATGGCTGTCATTTGCAGAAGGAATGACGTGTACGCAGCGAGAAAGTTAAATAGTCTCTGTATGAAAGCACGGTTTGAGATTTTTTATAAATCCTGGCAGGATATATATACGGTAAGAGGAAATGATAAATGGAGCAAAACCATGATGACATGATGTCCGAGAAATTGAGGAATGAGGAAACAAGGACGCGACTAGAACAGCATCTATAGGATAGAACAAAATGGGGGGAGTTAGAGGAGGCCTTCGTCACGGGACGAACAGACATCGATTCAAATTCTCAATATGCTAAAAGTGTAGAAAAACCATTAACTTATTTGTAAATGTCTGAAATAAAGGCTTTATTCATTAATTCTGGCAGTAATAAAATCTAAACCAGAGAGGACCTAGACCAGACAAAATAACATTATAACAACGAAAAGCTTATGTTAAAACTGTTGAAAGTCGTTATAGAAATACGAAAAGCTTTAAAATTATTGACTTTTTCTCTAAACCTTCTTTATCGGTTTATGGTTGCGTGCGATGGTTGCGTGCGTTGGTTGTGTGCGAATAAAAGTGAATAGGCTTGTGTCCTGAAAAAATCTAATTAGTCCGTCAGTTAGATTATCAAAAAATATTTGACACGTATTTTTTTTTTGTTACGTAAACGAAAATTGACGAAGATAAGACGATTTTAAAATTCTCAATACGTCACGCCGTGCTATAATTTTTAGTGCGTTGTGACGTCACTCCGAGTTTTGATGCGTTTTATCTTTGTCAATATTCATTGATTTACAAAAACAAAAAATACGTGTCCATTATTTTCTAATACTCTAACTGACGGACTAAATAGATTTGCAATTTATTGATGGTGGAAACTAGCCTATTCTTAGTCGAGCTGTATTGTAATATACGCTCGAACGCTTTCGTATTACACACATACCTAATTATATAATTGGGTTCACAGGAACACTAAGTCATTATCATCATTCCCAGCTCCTCCTATTCCACTTTATTTGGGGTCGGCGAACAATAACTTAGTATCTGCCAGAACACAACATTCAATCATTAGCTTCCTGCCTTCGTCGTTTCTATTTGGAGTCAGCGCAACACGTGTTCTTCTTGCATTCTCCCCTGTCAGACGTCACGGCATCATATACTCCTTTCTCTTTAATATCACACAATCCATCCATCTTTTCTCTCCAAAAAACACAACCTTCAACATCAGTATAAACAGAACGTATCGTATCAACTCGCCTTCTATCAAATATACACAGTAGTGCCTCCATCACCTTTATCCAGCGATTAATAAATAAGAAGCAACATGCCGTGTATACCTCGTTTATTCCGCACCAGTTGTAACGTAAGGTCAGCGAAGGGATGGCCAGGGGTTTGCTGTGTTCATGATAACGGCTTGCGACCCGACCCGTCTTCACATAGTACTGTATTGTCGTGTTTTAGGTGTAACGTAAGTGCCTCTAACTTTCTGTGGTTGTACTTATCTGTATTTTTAATGTTGGGTTCTGGTTTTTGATAGGATTGTCACGGTATCTTTATAGTGGTAAAATAGAATTATTCGTTTTAGCTTCTTCAATTTGTTCAACTATGAGTTAAGTGTCTTTAGTAGTGCCTATCCATCAGTTGCTGTAACTTACAGAGAAAAGGACACGCAGGACACGTTTATAAATCTTTAATCTCTGTATTCCAACGGTTTGCGGAACATATTATGTTATTAACTACATGTACACTCCAGGGCAAACATCTTTTAAAAAAAAATGACTTCTACCAACCTGGGCTCGGAGTCTGTTCAAAGACTTCCAGGTTAGCCGAGTTGATAGGAATTTAGCAGATATAGAGCAATTACCTTCCACGACATTGCGGTCATGCTTGGGTAACTCCCTGACGGAAATAGTTAATTATGATAATTTTATTATGACTAAAATTAAGTACGTGACTGCATGCACCTACTTATCTCTTTTCATATAATCTAGAAAGCTAAAAACACCAAAAAACACTAACTAAACATCATTAATTGGTCTCTGGTAGACGTACTCACATGAATTTCAACTGTCGACGATGAGCCTCGCATTTCAAATCCAACAACGGAAATTGGCAAAAGTAAAAAGAGACCTTTCTGGGTATATATAGGTCTCCTTTTAGCTGTCCCAATTTGCGGGTGGGTGAGGTCAGACTGCGGATTATGATCATATTAATGAAGGTTTCACCAAGTGTAGGTGCAAAGGGGCATAAATTGCACAGTTGCAAGCAAATATTAAAATGTTCAAAAGTGTCTTGGTCAAGTCAATATTGTGTCGTCTCACTTAGTGTTGCGCCTGTACGTTTTTGCGGAGTTGACCCGCTGATAACGCTATCTGTTATTAATTACTCGGAAATATCACCAATGGTCGATATCTCTTACTTTTTGCTCGAATCCCTTTGTTGAAGTTTGTGATATATTTCCTTCCGAAGTCTCGAACATGGCGGCCAGTTACAATAGAGATAAGCCAAGTAAGCAAGATATATTATATTGCGTTTAAATATATTATGTGCCTTAACACAAGTGCATTCTCTGTACTTTTACTCTCATAGTCAGATGGAACGCAATCTGACACGACCAGGGAAAGGACCAACGACTTTACGTGCTTTTCGAGCCATGGGGTGTCACACCACCAACTTGCTAACTTAGAGCTGCTACTGAAAATTCCAAAAAAGAAAACGCAATAACACTTTGCCCCACCTGCGAACGACCCTAGGACCCCAGCACAAGATCGTATGAAGGCACCATTGCTATTACCGAATATAAGGATTCACTCATCAGCACTCTGATTGCGTAACGCAACCTTAACGACGAATCGGTTCAACTACATCCATTGCGTTGCATTGGTTATCGTGACGATTAAGACATCCGACGCAATAGATATTGACCGTAAAAACCATAAAATATAAAAACTTCAATTTAAACTCCATTATCCTCGAAGTCAATATTAAAACGTTGTTTAACAACGTACTGTAAAAGATGTATCAACTAAACTGTCAATTTTACAGTCTGTAGCTACGCATGCCAATGACATACTTACTGCTAAAAGAGCCCCATCTCGGCTTACTCCAGTCTAAACGTGCTTGTACAACTTTATAGGTATTCTAAATTTATGTTATTAGACCAAGATGAGCGATATTCGTTCGAGAACTCCTGATAAGGGACATAACTCTGAACTCACGCTTGTGAGTAAAGCATTTGATAAGATAGTAAGTGTAACAGAATGCTGCCGAGACGCAATTGAATGGGAGAGTTGGGAACAAGTCTAAACAAGTCAAGGCGAGTTTAAAGTCCATTTGCGAACGGGTGCTTAAATAAAAATGTTGTTCTAGATTTCGACTAAGTTGGTTCCATTTCCACTGCTGTGGTTTTAGGTTCACCTATGGTTTTATGTAATTTAATTATGTAGTTTTTGACAGTAACCGAACCATGTCGCAGTTTAATTAAATTAACTCGACGAAAGTAAAAAAAAAAAAACAGGTAGACTATCTGTTTTTTTTGTAATATCTACTTTTTTTTTTCTTTCGTACAATTTTATAACATTACTAGATCAATATTTAAGCCAAATCGTATCGGTAACAGGGTTATCAGTAACTTGAATAACTTGTTAAATATTGACCATGTCATGTTATGGAAGCAGGATTTCCCCGCTACCCGGGTTCTTTGTGTAAAACCAAAAATGTTGATTTAACATACTGATAATAAGAGTAAAAATGCAGATTCTCGGTATTATCATTAACACTGAACGGGATATTTACCATGTTTACTATTTGTTTTGAGTTCCCGATATCCGATAACGTTCGTTCTCGGAATTGTTTTTCATAACATAGTCAAGGTCAGAAACAAAATAATTACAGTACAACGGGGCTATTTGGAATTTTGGGAGCTAATTGGGTTTTTGGGAGCTATTTGGTACCATATATACCAAAATGTTATTGGGTTTTTCCATCAGGAATTTCTCAGTAGCAGCCAATCAAAGTGTTGCTGGAGTTTGTAAAATAACTTCTACCATACACCAACCGACAGTTATCGATATTTTTGTTCGAAATTCTGGGTCGTCCCAAATAGCCCCCAAAACCCAAATAGCCCCGTTTTACGGGACTGAAAATTAACTCAAGACTACCTAGCAATCGCCTTTCTTCGCTATAGGACGATATTTTTGTCGGTCACAATAGAGGTTCTTAGGGACAAAAACGTAAATAAAAACCATGAACTAACCAAAGTAAATCCATCTCTGCCTACCTCTTCAGGAACTCAAGCGTGACTTGTTTCGTCTAAACCGTGATAGCGACGCAATCGACTGAAACAAACAAAGGCGAGATAATTAATCGAATGTCAGTGATGGTGCCGATTGCGAACGCGCGGTGTATCCGTGCTGTCTCACTAATCATTTGGATTAACGTGTAGTTCACTTTTGTGAGGTTAGAAGGTACTGCGGTAATGTGTTTGAAAATCTTTAAGAAAATGTAACTCATAAATATCGTGCTTGCTTATAAAACACTTACATTTAGCGAGTTATGTTTAAGTCCCATGTATTAAGGGGTCAACCCATCGCTATCTTTAATAGTTAAAACATTGCCCCACACAAGGAATTTCTCCTGTATCGTGGTTGCGTTTACAAATATTTAAATTCACCGGAACGGCCATACAAATATTTTTATGGCCACACGCAGCACAGCAGCCAATCGCTCAGCCATTGCGTCAATCTTGCTGTCAACTATTAAACGGACACAAATCTGAGTGAAAAACACAGTTGCTCTTTGCCAGAACTGGGAATCGAACTCCCCCCTCACGCTGAGCAAAAGCACTTGTAGCCATTATACCAACGAGGCTCTCATAAATTTAGATTCCCCCCTAAATAATAAATGAAGTTTCGCCCGAAGAGGTTTCAATGTTATTTAACCTGCAAAAACAAAACACGGCGATAAAGACTACTTTCATTTGTTTTCGCTACGGTCCATTTAATTTCAATAATGTATAAAATACGTAGTTTATTTCATGATTTTGTAGAAACGCATGCTAAATTAGGCGTTATGTACTTTGATGTAGCATCAACAATGTTTGCTGTTTCGTCTACTGGAATGAAATCGGCGGCAGTAACAGCATTCCTGACATTGTCAGGAGCTATTTGGCAATTGAATTTCGTCGTAACAGCTCATGAATGGTCAAAGCTAAACGTGGGTTTGTAAAGAGCCACAATGGACGATTTTGTTATTATCACCTAGTCAGGGTACCTATTCTGTTGAGTTTAATTCACTCCTACGCCGTTTTCGGCTTTACTAATGGTCGATAAATGCTCAAACGATGGGGCAGATAGCACCAGCGTGGATTAAATATACCTGTACGTTGGAGAAATAATAGACGATACAGACATGAAAGAAAAATATTTATTTGGGACTAGCACAGGAACTACAAAAATAATAATAATAATAAAAAAAGAATCTAAAACTAAATAATAAAAAGAAGACCTGTGCAAAAAGGCTCCTATCTCAGCATGATGCTGCGATAAATGAAAAACAAATACCGCAGCGCTGGTATTCTGATAGGGCCCACTGTGATGTCACGGTCACACCTACGGACACAAAATACTTGACATGCTAACTGACAATGTAATATTAAGCTAAGTTTTAGGACGACAACATTGGGAATGCCTTCATCACGCTATGAAGAGAAAAGACACGATGACAGCCGCGTTGCACATACACACATCAAAAGTATCTAGGGATCAACATATATTTTTGCAATAACTTTTCTCCTGATTGATATTAATTAAAATTTTCTTTAAGGATTCATCAAATAAAGTGTTTTCGTTTGTCACAGTAACGATAAACCAAGTCACCTTTGCATTAATAAAGAAATTTGCCATTTTCCTAATAAAGGGATTTTTGACATTTGAACCACTAACATTAAAGTTCGAAAAAAAGACTGAAATAACAGTTTTCTTTAAAATTTTATTGGGTAACTTAAACAATTAATAATCCGTGTTTCTACCGCGAACACTAACAACACAAGAACATCGGTTTGGCATACTCAAAATGAGTTCATCCAAATCACGCTGTGGAATGGCCGCCCATGTTCGTTGCAACAACAAAAAAAGGTCTTCTTGCGACTGGATACCCTCCATATTCGGCAGAGCTCTTCTCTGTAGCATATCCCATGCATGCTCAATCGGGTTCAAGTCTGGCGACTGAGCAGGCCAGGGCAGGACATTGATGTTAGCTGCGGCGAGAGTCTGTCTTACAACTCTTGCGGTGTGCGGTCGTGCATTATCATGCATTAACTGAAATAAGGGACCGATTTGCACTTGTAGAGGAACGATGACGTCTGATACAATCGTCTCAGCATAAATTTGAGCGTTGAGGTTGCCTCTGATCCAAATCAACTCAGTTCTTCCGCCGATCCAAATACCCGCCCATACCATGATGGTTCCACCACTATAAGGATGGACTTCCTGGCAGGATTTTAATCGCTGTTGGCGTCCAGGGGTTCTCCAGTGTCGTATACGTCTTGTATCCGGTCTCATACCAAAACGAGACTCATCAGAAAAGCACACGAAACGCCATTGTTCTTCTGCCCAATTTCTGTGTTCAAGAGCCCATTGATATCGAATCCTACGATTGTGCATTGCTATAGGTGGTACCCGTAGCGGTCTTCGGGAATGAAGGTTCACTTCATGCAAGCGGTTTCTGACTGTTTGGTCGCTAATTAAGTTCCCTGAAGAGTGATGAAGCCTCACGGCTAACATCATGGCGGTTATTGTTGGAGCTCTTCGAGTTAAGATTTGAATGTATCGGTCTTGTCTCCGTGTGGTGCAGCGATACCGTCCTCCATGGCGCTCAGCCACGGTACCAGTGCTTCGGTAACGTGTCCAAAGTCGACTGATAACACTCTGACTTGTATTCAGAGCTAAAGCTACAGTACGTTGCCGGGAACCAGCTTCTATCATTCCCACGGCTCTGAGCATTTCTTCCCTGCTTAAATGACGTCGCCGCTCCATAATAACGTTGGTTTTAATCAGTAGTAGGGAAACAGTAGCACTAATAATGTCTTCAATGCGTTGTATGTTTTTATAGGGAAAATATTGACAGCTTATTTTCATCTTTTACTCGAATTTGATTGAGAGTTCCTGATTCAAATTATGAAATGCACCAAAAAGGATCCATATAAATTTATAAAATCATAAATTTATTACAAAGCCACATCTCAATCTCAAGAAATCCGCATAAAAATGCTTGATCCCTAGACATTTTTGATGTGTGTATTAAGTATAGCATACATCATGATTCCGCTGCACCTTATACCAATTTATTTGGGGCGGCGCAGCATGTTTTTTCTTCCATACTTCTCTATTATTCGTCATCGCAACAGGCACCTCCTTTCTAGCCATATCATCCTTCACACAGTCCGTCTATTGCTTCTTTGGTCTTCCCCTACTCTGTTAGGCAATAGAATCTGGGTTTCTCTTTACATTACCATAGTTAAAAACACTTTCTGCTCATCCTCTTCCTAATAACCTTACGTTGCCTTTTACGACACCCACTAGTTACCTACTTATTGAAGATACTCCAGTATAATATAATCCCAATAGTCGAAGTCAACACTAAGGTATTGTAAACATAAAGTGTAAATAAACACTTTGAAAATTCAAAACTGCTGTATTGTAATTGAACATTAAATTGTATTGTTTAGTCAGTAAACTTGGCAGCCTTTACTGAGTAAACACGAAGCAAACTATTTGAACAAAACTTTATCGTTATAACATTGTTGAAAGTATTGATAATTGTGCAACAGCTTTTGAAGTCACAATTGTGAGGAATGTTCACTGAGATTACTTGAATGATTTTGAAGATGATGATTGAATGATTTTGAGTGAAGGACCGTTCTTCACTAAGACATAAGACTAATCAAGTGCTATAAGGTCTAATAGTTCAAACGCTCGGTAATGAGTTACTATGTATAATAGTGTTAGGTACAAAAAAGGGCGATAGACTATAAACTAGGCCGGAGTCAACAATACCCAATTCAGTAATGGATGTTTTTTATTTCCTTTGATGTCAATCTAGGGGTCGAGCCTATGACCCCATATTCCCAATTAGTTAATTGCTACAACCGCCAATTTCTCCCCATTACCACCTAAATTGATTTCTAAAATTGGAACTATCGCACACAATGCCATTGTATGTTTGTACGTAGGTATATATTTCAAAGCAAATACTTACTATTCGTCGTTACGATTGCATTCAGTCAAAAATGGTGCGTTGGAGTTATAGTAGGGGCGGTCGATATGTATGTGCTTGGCCTTACGCCAGAGGATTCTGTCGCCGTTTATGCCAAACTTAAGAAGCAAGCCAGTTTCTCGCTTACGTGACATATACGTAAAATATGCCTAAATTACTTTTAACAATTTAAAGATAAATTGGAACCACGATTAAATTCTGTGTGTCAGCTCCTTTTTATTTACCTCTATCATTGTTATTGTCTTTTGAATAAACACGAAGAGATTCGTAAAAAAAATATCTAAATTCTTTATCCCATAGTCCTATTACAATAGGATATCAAATTGCAATTTCACAATATGATTGCAACTACAGCTTCAACAACTGCATTGTTGTTAATTGTAATTAAGCTGACCGGGGATCATAATCACGAGATGTATGACACACAAAACATCACACTGGAACGGTAAACAATGATTCCATGCTCTGAATTCACGCCACATTCATATCCTTCTATATTTTCCCACAAGTCAGAAAGTTAATCAGAGTTCAGTTCAATCGCTGGATCAGTCTTAATTACTCGGCTTGGCACTGGCTAATTATTCAACATGACAACGCTATCTATCACTGCGGGGATCTGCACTTACCGTTGTATCTAAATAGAACTCGGGTTTTCCTAAATACTTTTTCCTTTATGTATTGTATAGGGGCTAGTAGAACGTCATGGCTTTATAATTCTTTATCTTTTTGTGTTTCATATTCATGGTCCTTTACATGTATGCGATTACACGCTTCTAGAGTTTTTGGTGTCACCTGAATAAATATATGAATGTAGATTATAAAATTTTGACATATTCTTTCTTCGTATAGATTAGTCCGTCTACTGTGGATTTTAACTTTTATCTTGTTAATTCAAGTGTTAAAGGAACATTCACAAGGTCGCCATGTTTTCTTACTTCGATAGCTTAACTGTCGTATTTCTTATTCTCAGTAAATAGAAGTCGTCCTCAATAGCTTATTGATTGGGTTTTTATAGGCACTTAGTTACTTTACTTTTCTTTATCATTTTTTTCCGGTCAATGGCCTCCCGATGTTAGAAGAAATTGCGTCCTTTTTTAGGTGAATTATACGCAAAGTTGTTGACTGGTTCGACCCAATTTTGAAAGTATGAAGAGACGTCAATTAATCGGCTGATAGATTGAAAATTGTGTATATAAAAGAATATACAGAGCACTTTTTTGTTTCCAGTTATCTTTATTCAAGGATCCAACATTGCAGTAGAAACCTTCCCAATCATCGATTAGCAGTTTTTAAAGGGACGTTCGATTTCCTTTCTACGATTTGCACAGTTGCAATAAAGTTTTCTGTCTTTAACTTTACTAACTCCTCGACTGCCTCGTTGCAGGCACGACTGCTGAGCTAGAGGACCGGGGTTCAATTCCCAGAGAATTCAATTTCCAGAGTATTTTTAACAACATTGTTACGATATTTTTCCTCCGTGAAAACTCCCTTTTTCATCCTATACGTTAGTAAACGTTTATGACATAGGAGTTTCTGTGCCAGTCGGTCGCTCGTGCTGGAAAAAGGCCAGGGTCCTAAGGTCGTTCTAGTAAAATTATTAAGCGGGTAGCGTGCGAGAAATTGCATTGCCGCTATATGTTTATCATATCTTATATGGCGACAGGGATTAGGTTCTATATTTAAAAACGTATGCATGCGGACGCGCTACGTCGTCGACACTTTAATTTATTTACCCGCTTATATTTTCAGCCAGTATTTTAAAGTTATTTTTTCTTCGAAGCGTAACGAGAATCTCTGCAGTACACTCTAGTATGAAGGAGATAGCAATCGATTTTGTTACTCCAACAGTTTCTTGGCAGCGCCGTTCTGAATTAATTCTATTGAGAGAATTAAATTTAAATGCACAAATGGTAGCACAAAACTGGCCATTCATTATCCTACATGCGGACACAGTTCCGATAACAGCGTGCATTATGTAGTCGGTCGCTCTAACGTGGGCATTTTCTCGTATGCGGATCATATTTTATGGATGCCTCCTCTGGTCATTAGCTTACGTCGTTTATAGGTCATACGGTTATACCCAGTGGGTCATTTAAAAGGGGACTACAGGTAAGGATAAATAGGGATCTGAAGGTTTGTTATCGATTACGATAAAATTTTAGGTTGGTTTTTTAATAAAATAATGGTCATTGTAAACAAGAGTATTTAAACGCAAAAGGTTACGTATTAAAATGTCAAATTGACAATATAACCTAAAAGAAAGTCAGATTTTAGATTTTACGAGCGTCCAATTATAACATTTTACAACAATTTAATGAGGTGTTGATTCTGCCAAGATATAAAGAGACATTTTTGACGTCCCGATTTTCAAGACACTTTGTTTATAATAATTCTCCCTGTTATCAAAGGACAGATATATTTCTAAATGTCAGATGTCAACGCAGACAGACACGTTAAAATGTCCCTTTTATTTTCTTAATAATTTAATCGAGCAATATCCGTTTCTGCACGATGTTTTCCTTATTATCTTTAAGCCTGTAATTTATTTTGAGACGGCTGACATTTTGTTTTTGTACAAACAAAACATTTAAAGCCGACTCTCTGTGGGCGTATAATTATATGCGCTTACGTGCTGCAAAGATCTGAAGGATACGACATTTCATTTTATTATTAGCGTATAGAGTAGAGACGTAAAATATCCTTTAGTTGTTATGACCAGTACGTATAACAGTCTTAACTGTCCCATCGCTGGACAAGTTCTTGATTATTTCTACTTCTCAGGGCTATTGGCTGCTAAATGCGACATTAACTCTGTTTTGCGGATGTCGATGTTTGGCACACAGGTATATCTTGATCTGGTTTTCAGACTTTACTTTATAATCCATAGTATGTTTTTATGGGATTATTTCCGAATTCCTTGCGGGCGAACCCGTAGGCAAAACCTAGACTTTCATCAAGTAGGCACAACGTCTCGCCATTTTCGCTTGGGCTTGTAGCGGCACTATAAAACAGAACAACAGCAACAACTACTAGTACATAAACTACGACAGCGCCATCTATGACACAAATGAAGAACTAACATCAAAATTCTGTATCGCGCTAGTTATAGGACTGTATAGAAAAACCTATAAATCCTTTATAAAAGTATCTGAAACAGTTAGCTTATTGCCAACATTAAAACAACCAGTGTCATAGTAACCATAATATCATCTAAACGTGTGTTATAATGTTGTACTAAATTTCATTATGCAACTCATTTCAAAAAAAGCGCCCTAATAAAAAAAACAACTTATAGGTTAATTCGAATTCACGTCGTATCCCGCCATTTTTGTTCGATATTAGTTTGGCATAATGTAAGTACTTTGTTGTTCACAAAAATGAGTGATTTAAGCTTTGATAACACACCACCAGATATTTCTAATCCCGCAAAGGACATTTCTAACCAATGACACAGATAATATTCGCCAATTACCAGAAAACCACCAGATGATTACCAGAAAAGTTGAGAAAACAATTTGAAAAGGCGTAAGTATCAAGATTTTATTAATTCGAAAATTTCAAAGAGTAGTAGGTACATCATTTTCTGAAGATGTGCTGTTAGTATATTTTCAAGAATTATCAGAAAAAATTCAAATACACAGTTTGTCTGTATTAAATACTCAGCAATTAAACTTTCCATGAATTTACATAGACTTCTTACAACACTACAACACCCTATGGTTTCAGAAGGCGAAATTCGTGTATTAATACCCCTTATTACAACAGTTGCATAAATAACTATTATAGGCTAGAAGTCCCGGTTTTGTTATGCCTCCTTTGGTAACCATTGCTATATTAATTTCGTGTAGCTATATGATTGCTAATTACAGTGATAATGTGAAGTCCCACTGAAACTTGGGTCTTTCTGGTGGCAAGTTGATAAATGAGTGAAGACCCTTCCTTAAATTACTTTTGAAACTGTTGTTAATTGATCCCTTTCTGTTCCATTTGTAAAGTACTTATCTCTCACTACTTTATTTTACTAAGTTTGATTGAAAGTTTGACTGAGGTTTGGCGATTGGAAAATTTATGTGAGTAGTGAGTGGCCTTTTTGGTTTCTACAGGGTGTAAACAAACCCTTCACGAAGCTGTCAACAAAGCATTCTGTAAATCAAACTAAGTAACTCTATGCAAAAAAATATTGCTGGAAACATTTTTTTTAGGGGTGTAAAATCACGTTTTACGGTAAAACTCAATGTAACGCACTCAAAACATTTTGCTGGTGGACGCATTTAAGGGCCTATACTACCTCAAATGGCTTAGCATGATCCTCCGTTACGCCTAAAATACTGCATGCAATGCATGCATGAATGCTGCATTTTGAAATAAATATAATTATGGTAAAGTTGAGGATTAATGTTAAGTCGTATGTTTGGCGAAAACACGATTCCATAAAATTTTCTCGATAGAAAAAAATCCCAAAGTTACCCCTAAACTGAACAATAAACCGCTGGCAATCATAAAATACTTCAAATTAGATCATGAAACTTTTTATACTAACTGAACTAACTATAAAGCAGGTCATAAGTTATTGATTTTTTTAGTCCAATCAATAGATTTTTTGTAAATCGCAAAAAACCACTCATTTCGCACTATTCGGCCCGCAGTGACTGACGTAACAAAAGTGGTTGTTACGTCAGTCACTGCGGGCCAGTGCAAGCTGATTAGAAATTTATTCTTACAGAATTTCATACGAAGTTTGAACCACCATAAACAGAGTTGCTAATTTTAGGGTTAGACAGGGCCTAATAGTAAACGGGTTATGGAGGTATTTAAAGTAAAGCTATGACATTAAAAACTAGTGTTTGAAAATAAACTTGTCAAAAAGTTGGAACTTTGACTTACAATATCTCCGTAACTAGTAGGTTCCCAGGTATGATCCAAAACAATAGTACATTGTTCACCGCGAGGAGAAAGTGACCGATTACCGTCGAGGGTGTCGTCGTCGTGTGTCTTTAAAACACCCGAGATCGGGAATCGCACTTTCTCTCGAGTGATACATGGTGCTTTATACTACACCTTTTTTTTTTTTTTTTCGGATGGGAAATCATCAAATGACTTCTCCCGCTCTGGGCGGAGCAGGAGGGAGTGTCAGACTTTTACTGACTAAAACCCATCCATGTTCCTTCATCGCCCTTTGTGTTCCGGGGTCACGGTATCTCTTTCGAACAGTCCCGCAACCCCGGCAGGCATCGGTCCTTACGGACCCCTTCCTATTGCTGACTCTCTTTGAGGCGCGCGTGGAACACGAGTATTATACTACACCTACGAGGAAAATAAAAAACGAAATCTTTACTAATTGAAATTTATATTGAATTTGTTGCAGTTAGTGAAGCTTAATGTAACACTTTTTCCATTAATGTTTGTTTGAGATGTTTGCGACAATGTAGGAGCAATTTCACATGTTCTTTTTTCAAATTGTTTATCCTGCCGCCGCAGGGTCGCACTGCCAGCCCGACACCATCCAACACACAGCTAGTGGCCAGTGTCATTTTGCGAACTTGGAGATAAAAACTCACTGTAAAAACTTTTTGGCTTTTGATATTTAGGTTACCGGCGTATAGTCTTACCCAAAATTAAAAAAGAAAAACCACGTAAGAAATGGATTTTCATACACTTTTCTCTCCCGCTCAGATACGTTTTCTCCCCGCATATTTGTTCGATATGCAATGACGTACTTTCTACCGTAAATTTGATAAAGTATCAAGGTACTTTCCAAGCAGGTGTAGTATAAAGAAACTTTTCTAATACCAACATAACATCATGCCCGTAATCCCCGAAGGGTTAGGCAGTGGTGTACCTAATAGTACACCCACATTTCGCCAGTTATATTTAAATCTCATGTAGTAGAGCCTATTGCCATCAACCGGGTACAAATCGAGACTTCATGGCTGCTACTGAGAAATTCCTGATGGAATAACCCAATAGCTCATGCTCAGGGATCTGGGACTTTTGCGATTTGCGCGAAAGACACTTGCGCGAACCCACTTGCGCGAAAAGACATGCGTGCCTGGAATTTTGCGCGTTTGGCCTTTTGCGCACCAGGACACTTGCGCGAATAGACTTTTGCGCGAATGGACAATTGCGCGACTACAGTTTTGCGCGACTTTTTCATCATGGGTGTCGTTTTCATGGTTTTCGGGGTCGCTGATAACGAAAATGAAAATTCAAGATGGCGCCGACGATAATTTTCAGTTGTTCCTTCATGGGTGTGGTTTTCCTGACTTTGATAATGGAAAAACCAAAGAATTTCCTAAAAATTTCCTTTATGCTTCCGAAAAAATCCAGTCGCGCAAGTGTCCATTCGCGCAAAAGTCCGTTCGTGCAAAAGACCAATCGCGCAAAAGTCCGTTCGCGCAAAAGTCCATGCGCCCATATGTCTTTTCGCGAAAGTAGGTTCGCGCAAGTGTCTTTCGCGCAAATGTCTTTCGCGCAAGTGTCTTGATACCCATGCTCAGCAGTCGCGCTTGCGACCACTATTAGACCAACGAAACAGTCAGTTTTCTAATACTATTGCTCTTTATTACCCTATTTACCTATGGTTGCCTGGTAGAGAATGCCTTGTGGCATTAGGTCCGCCTAATATCCACAATAGTGGCATGTAAATAAATATTACTTGAATAAATGGCATTAGCTGACCACATTGTAAGTTTTGCAATTATATCGCCTGTTTAATTTTTTTATCTCTCTTACGGCCATTTTCAATAACTTACTGTTCGTTTTCGGTATGTTTCTGTCTCTGTCTGTTTGAAATGTTTCTAACAGACGGTTAGAAAAAAAACGTCACAGAAAATCTTTCTTTGATTTTTCTGTGAATCAAGTGACAGGTAGATGACGCGGATAGGATATTACAAGCTAACTTTGTTCATAGAAACACTGATAGCTGCGAGACGTGGCATATTAACTGACAGTTAAGTAATAGCAAACGGGCCTTGACAACAATAAATCAAAATTTACGAATTTGATACACGAATGCCATACAGACCGACTTGTTATGAAGTAGTAACAAGTAGTCTAGTAGTAAGATTACGATTTTTTTCGTCTTGTCCTGTCTAAAACATTTGTATTCGTTCATATTAATTACACCTAGGCTAGATTCACTAATCACCTATATTCGTAGTGTCATGCTTTTTAAACAGTTAACCTTGAGCTCATTTATAATTCCATTTACAAAAAAAATATAAAATTATCTTATCCGTACCGGCAATAAAACTACGATGCCATAAAAACGGAGAAATAAAATCATTAGCCATTAGAACGCGACTGCCCTTTGCGTTAACAAACTTTTATGATACATAATACGGTTTTAAATGTATTCTGAGAGATTGGCCATTCGTGGTATAGAATCACGGTTTTATAAATTGTTACGGATCATCGGTTTTATACCCGCTGACAAGGTCATTTCTCATACGAGTACAACAAGCGGTTATACCGAACGCAACGAGACAAAAAGTACAGGAATTATGGCGCCGAATTCCAAATTCAAATGCGTCCGGTATTTTTTTTTGTCGTCATTGCCATGTCTCGTGCGGTGCGGATCTCTTTGCAAACAAATTCGCGCGAACTTTGCCAAAACTTAGCTCCACGTTAATTTCAAGCGCTTTACTTGTCAAAAAGTTTAGCTATTGTGCCCGTTTAAGTAAGGCCGACTTTATGAATTAATCTTAAACGTAAGACAGCGATATTTCAAATTCAAATTCGGGCGCAATGAAACTTTGATTTCAAAGATAATATAAGAAAATAGAATTTCCAACACGACTTTTATTAATTCAAGAATCATAATGACTTTTTATATCTGCTGTTCCAACTTAGAACAAACAAAAAATGTGACTTTGGCTTAAGTTGTAAATTGTTTTATAAGTTAAAAACTCTTATCGCGTAATTTTGTGAAGAATTAATGGCTGAGTGGGGTATGGTTAACGATAAGTTTCATTGAGTATCCTATTCTTGTTTTAAAGAACCTGTGACTGAAGACTTTGTTTCTTTGAGTAGGTATGTGTTGGAAAGGTTTTTCCACTTTAGTATCTTCAAGGTTTTTATGTTACCTGGGTTAACTCTGTGATTACCTTAAAAGTACAAAATTTATGAAAAATTGAGCGATTTTTATTTTAAAACCATCACTTCGTCATGCACATTAACAGGTTCACATTTTGCCTAATGCTCCTTTTGAGATATGTACCTTTTGAGAAGTAGGTATCCGTTAAGAGAAGTGCACTGCAATCTACGACGGAGCTTGTTGGAACCTTTTTCATTAAACTGTTACCACTAAACAAAGGCCGAAAATTATTAACGATCCTCACGATCGCTAAAGTATGACCACAGGATTTGTCCGCTTATTGTATTGTAACATAAAACCGAAAATATCTGGGTGGCTAAAAGCTTTTTGATGGCAACCCTTTTTAAGGGACTGATTCGTGATTTTTTGAGTCCATTTCTCTAAAACCTTTGACAGCCGTGTCCCATCCATTTGCCGGCTTCATGTCAAAGGTTAATCATATTTTGATGTGATAATGCGGTCTACCTTAGTGAGGGTTTAGGACGAAAGTGACCGGTTAAGTGAAAACCGCTGTCATGCAAATGTCAAAAAGTCCCAATGATTTTTTTTGGGACAGACGTTTGGCGTACGTACCTACTTCATAGTGGTTTGTTATGTCAAATAGATAAATGGTACGTGGATAAAAGCCTTGAGCATAAAAAAACAACATTCCCTATTATAACAATGACGCATGAGTTTTTAGAAAAAATATTTTTACTAAAAATAGGGCTGAAAATTTTCCAGCAGCAAATATTGAAAATGTTTGCGTGATACTTAGTACCAGCCGGTGGAGTGGCAACAGACGAGAGATATTTAATTTTATCATCTAGTAGGTGCGAGTGTGCAAGTGGCGTGCATATTTAATGACACGCCGCGCTTCGGCGAGCGCATAACTTATTGGACAGTGTTGCAAGCTTCAATAAAGTAAATGACACCAGGGAAAAAAAAATGAAAGCTAAATAAAACTTCGCTCATATCAGAACTACTTCGAAACTTTAAACTGAGTCTGGCAACCGAAACTGTCCAATACAGTTTTATTTCTACATCCAATATCGATACGTACTTACATAGTTCAGATTCTGTACAATCACTTAAAGTAAGATGGGGAAACTTTCTCAACCGAAAATTCACATAAGTGGGAAAGTGTGTTTCCTTGCAAAAATTATCCAGAAATGTCTGATGCGAATGAAGAGGGTCGGATATATCCGAAAGACGACGAAGACGATTCGATGACCTAGATAAAATGGGATTGCGGCCCAGTAATTACAATTGGTAGATTTACGAGTAAGAGGTTTACGTCAGCTGGGGAAACGCTTTATTTATTCTGAACGTCAGATTCGAAAATAAACATTACAAATATTTACTGTTGGAACAATTCTGTCCTAAAGAGTACTCCCAAAGTCCCAACAATTAAAATGCCTTTTAAATTCTGTACACATTTAAAACATTGGCCAATGTTGGTTAACATCACGTTCGAATCGTCACATTAGTAAAAAGAACATGAAAATCAGTTTTTTTCAAAGGACTACACGATCGTAGTCATGTACAATTTAGAAGTAAACCAAAACAGAATCTGTTCTTTAATTACGAAAGTATAAAATACTTTAGCAGTTTCGTCTAGTTCCCCTCCAATTCAAGTTAATGTCTTACAAGTTACAAGTAACTTCCAAACTTAACACTTTAACGTTTAATAAAGTTTTATGTGACGCATATTAGTTCGTCAGTTGAGCGTTTACTTGTACTTTCGTTGACATCGCGAAATACTCGAACTTGGTAAGTTACTGCTATTACTTAGTTTCATAAAGGCGTCGAAAGTCTATTATCTAGGGTACGTCTGACGGTATTATGGCTCATTTACATTATGCATTTAGATGTTAAAACATATGACGATTCGGAATATGGAGAAACTATAAAATGTGAATGCTTGCCGTTTCTTAGAAGGCATTAGGCCCTCCCCGTACACGGGCTCGGGCGATACGCCTTTTTTTTTTCGACTCGCCGTCGAAACGGCCTGTCGTCATGAGACGGACGGACGGCTAGCTAGCCCATAGCCCACCGTCCACAGGCCCGCGCCACGTGGTGGCCTCCGACGCCCGGGGCGTCTCCCGCGGCGGCTGAGACGCTGCGAGGTTCTCTCCCTCTCACGTTCCGCCACCTCCTTCTCTAGACGGCGTCCCATTCCGTCTCGCTCCGGACCATGGCTTGCATCAGGGCCGGACGCGAGAGGTCGCCACCGCCAATCGCCGCTTCGAGGACACGGCGGTGCTCCGCCCACGCGGGGCACACCTCCACTGTGTGCTCCACCGTGTCCTCCGGTCGATCCTCGCAGTGGAAACACCCGGGTGTTTCCTCCCGCTCGATTCGGTGCAGGAACCTCCCGAAAACACCGTGTCCGGTGAGGACCTGCGTCAGGCGGAAGGTGAGGACGCCGTGGCGTCTCTCAAGCCACTCCTCAAAGAGGGGACTTACCGCCATTATTGTGGCGTGCCCTACTATCGTCGCTCCTTACGCCAAGAAAAGCGCCGTTTCCGCTGTTTCCATCAGTAGCTTCGTCCTGACTCGTGGTACACAAAACAACTTCTTTCATTTGCTAATAATATTTATACAATAGAATAACATTTGTACATTAAGGTCTTATAAACAGGGTTATGATCTTACATGATTCGCCATAGAATGGTGTACAAATATTAGCACATGTTAAACGTATGTAAATACAAAACATGAATTTGTTAAAACATTAATATTATATCATGTCTAGATAATACTAGGTAAAATTTAAGGATTTGTATATATTCGAAATTTTAGTAGCCATATTTAACAGTAATTTTTTATCAAACAATTCTTTTACATTATCGAAACATTTGAAATATTACATATTTTTCCGCAGTCGCTGTTACTAAGTCGCGTGTCGCTTGAGTTTGTAGGTCGTGGCCAAGCAGTTAAGCATGTAATGGTTCCTAACGCCATGCATGCCGTTTAAGGTCAGTTTGTACCTTAAGTTAAATGTTAGTAAGTATTTATGTTTATTACTGTGCGACTTGCTAACTTTTGTTAGTCCCTATATTAAGGGGTATTGTACTGCCCTTTATGGTAAGATGTTAAGGTTCTTTATGTTGGTCTTGGAGTGTCGTTGTGTTGGGTATGCTGATGCGGTTAAATTATTCTATTTCTAAGGAATTTTAGAATGGGTGTATTTTCTTTGTTGTCTGGTTTGAAACAAGTTATTACATTTAATAACATTTTAATGGGATCTTCTGGGAATATACCCTATGGAACAAAAAAAAAATTTTACAAATCGGTTTCAGGCGTCTTCGAATAATCGGTGAATATACATAAAAAAAATTACGACGAATTGAGAACCTCCTTCTTTTTGAAGTCGGTTAAAAATCGTATTATAAAGTAAGTTTAATTAATAAAGAAGATAAAAAAGTGCTATTGCTACGAGAAAACACGAAAGAATGTTGCCATTTATTCGTTAAAATTAACAGAAAACTGAAAAACTGTTTTGAGTTTTCTTGTGTTGCCAACACAATATACCCTAATAATGATTTGATGATGATTTTCCATCAAAAATTACTTTTCATAACAAAACTCGCTAAGGTTAAAATGTGATTTGTTCAAGAATTGCTGCATAAGAATGCAGCAATTCTTGAACAAATCACCTTTTAACCCAACTTAAAACACCCCATACAGTGTAAAGTTCTTTGTGACTGAACCATTTTATTTTATGAAAAGGCGAGGAAAACTTATCACTTCAGATATTCCATTACTTCGATGCATGTTTTCAGTTAATGCGTCCCAGGGCTTCTTAATAAAAAATCTTCGGAATATGGAGTGCTAGATCACGTATTACGGACGTTTTAGTCGATGTAAGAAATTGAGTTCTCGAACACATGTTACTTGTAAGTCAAACTCAAACTCAAAGCATTTATTTCAATTAGACCATTACGGCACTTTTGAATGTCAAAAATCATATTATTATGTCGTAAGCTCTCTAAGGCTGGGGTATCTGCTAAATTAGCAACTCTATTTGTGGTGGTTCAAACTTCGTTCGAAATGTTGTTAGAATAAAGTTCTAATCAGCTTGCCCTACAAAGTGGTTGTTACGTCAGTCACTGCGGGCCGAATAATGCGAAATTAGTGGTTTTTATTTAATTGTAGCCTAATAAATCATTAGATCAAAATGCCAATTGTATACTTTGTGATGAAAAAAGTGACAAATATTTGTGTTAAAAAAAATTACTAAAACTGCCGTTTAGGAGTAGTTACGAAATTTCAAAGAAAAAATGCTTCACTTTGAATATTTTTTCTTGGAGTATTAGTAAAATTAGAATTATTTCAATTGTAGATACCAATTAAAGTTTAAAGTCTAATAAGCAACATAATCACTAATCAAAGAGGAGTTACTTGGAGGAAACCTCTCGTTAGCAGATACCACCCCCTCTTAAGGAGATTAGAGGCAACATATCTTGTGTAACATAAATATGGGTGGAACTTTCTTCGAAATCTACCTCCTCCTGCGGCTTGCCGAAGGAATTTTTTTTTGTGTATCAGTTTTAGGAGACCATATTTTAGGGTTGTAGGTAAACTAGGTCTACTACTAACTGGGTCACTAAAGCAGCATGAGGTTCTGGGTTCGATTCCAGGGTCGGGCAAAGTGCTATTGTGTTTTTTCCATCAAGAATTTCTCAGTAACAGCTATGGAGTCGCCCCCTATTACATGGTACTTATACATAACTGACGAAATGTTGATGTACCTGTGCCTAACCTAACCCTACGGGCATTACATTACATTATGTTATGATATGTTACTGTTTACCCCCGTGGAAGTAGAAAGTATCTACTACTACAACAGCCCATAACGTCCACTGCTGGACATAAGCCTCTCCCATGATGGGAGGAATTTGCCGTAATCTCCACGCTTGGCAGGCGGATTGGAGATCGCAGTGGTGAAAGACTAACAGAAAACGCTGTTGCCCATTCTCTGGTCTACGGAGGCGCAAGGTGTTCTGCCTCAGTCATTAGTCGCCTTATACGACACCCGTGAGTGTAATGGGTTGGTTCTATAGTATCTACTACAAGGATAAAAAGTTCTATGTCCTTACCTTAGGTAAGCCAGATCTATCTGTGTGCCTAATTTAATTGAAATCTGTTCTACCGTTAAGGCGTTGAAAGGTAAAACATACAATATTTAATCATTTATAGTATTAGTACTCATATGATTTTGATTTTCTCAACCTCAATTTACAACGCCATATTTTTATGCCATTCAACTATGTTCCACGTTCCTAAAGCAATTAATTTTCATTATATAACTAGGAATTTACATAACTGATGAAGTTATTAATTACTGTTACGTTCTCAAGTATCTACGTAGGTAAAAGATTATACAACAAAGTTTCAAGTGCTTAATTAATGAAAAGTTGTTAATTATTATTTTGAGAGACATCAAGAGCTGGCACGTGCGAGAAGTTCACACTGAAATTGTGAAATATGTCCCTTAATTAATATTATTATGAAATATTTCTACATTATTCTAGGGGGACGCCATAGAAGGACATACGGTGACCTTATTGGTGAGGTTCTCCAGAAACCAATAAACCAAAACCGGCGTGTGTGTATGACCAGATGTATGAAAGTGGGCGTTCTGTAGTTTCTGCCTACTCACCATGGGAAAAAGGCGTGATTTTATGTATGTATGTATTACTACATAGTTTTCAAGGAGAATACCTTTTAATTTGATTTCTCTAGCTGCACATTACATCTCTTTACATGGGACTGGCGATTATAACACGGCACCGCTCATCTGCGTGGAGGCGGCTAAGTTTTTGTGGCGGTGCGCCGTGCGGTGGAGCGGTGAGCACCGCTCGTCTGCGCGGTCTGGCGTTGTTAGGGTTGAACCTTATCTTCCTTATCTAGTAGCACGGAATCGCATTTCCATGCTCCTGGCCTTACCTGTCTGTAGAACCGTCATTTGCTAGAGCGAGAAACAGTGCGAGAATGCTATCGCACGCGGCAGCATCGATAATGCGCTCGGCAGCACCCTCATTTGTCATACAAGCCAATGCGACGTGAGATCCGGTTCACCGCCCGATCGCGCGGACGACCGGTGTCGTGTGTGAACAGTTCAAAACCTGGATTCTCTATAACAATCGATGCGTCAAAATTAAACGCAACTCAAGTAATGCAACTGGCTGTAATAGTATTACAACCAGACTCTTTGTTTGTTGTTTTGACATTGATTTTCGTTTCAGAAATCTGGAATCTTAGGTAAGGTAGGTAGGCATATTCCAGATTCCTGAATATCGTATCATCAATGAAGTAACTAACATAAATCCGATATTCCCCCAAACATAACACGCGTAGGTGCCTCCATTATACAATAGACACTGATTATCTAAATAAGTAATGACGTGATTTATCTATCAAGATCAAAGCGCTTATTAATACATGGCGTGCCTAACCGTCGTACACCATTCTATTGAAGTATGAATAGCACTCTGCATTAGCACTTACCAACCTCGAACTTTGACCTACATTACAATTTAATATCATCACCCTGTATATGAAATTCCGTAAATGAATACTCTGTATAATTTCATATACGAAACGTACAGTCCTTTGATATATAATTTACCTTTGACAGTTGCAGTCCAACAGCGAATTACATCTCCCTGCTATTGTCCCATGTTACTAATTGGGACCGGCGCGACATGTTTGTATCTTCGTTTCTCCCCTGTCAGCGGTCACGTTATATACTCCTTTTTCTTACATATCATTCCTCACATGAATCTATCTTTTCTTTGGTATTCCTTTCCCTCTCCAACTATCAACAGTTTTAATCATCACCCTTTTAGTGTAACAGTAACCTTATGTTAACTAAAACATCTAAGTAAAAGTCTGTCAAAATAATAGTGATTTTCACTATCATTTTGACAGACTCGGCAGTGCAATGTAACCACAACCTATTTGTTAGGCGCATAGAGATCAAATTGATTTTAACAGCGAAGCACGGAGGTGTTATAGCTGTGCAAAGACTGTACGACATATCAAAGCAGTACTTTGATATTGCTCACACGTATATTAACTAAGATCCAAGAAATTGAGATATTTCAATTTTGTATCCGATGTTTCTAGATTAAATTATACTTGTTCGTTCAAGCAGTTCCAATTTATCCTTGATAGCTAAATGTTTTGGAAACAGGTGGAGCTATCAAAGTTATAGTTAAGTTAGTGTTTCTTAGGGTAACAGCTTGTTTAGAGGAGTGAGTTGAATAGCGTGTGATTTGAGAGATGTTTGACATCTAGGGGAGGAGAGGGAAAGAGATGGCTTGATGTCCTGTATAGGTCCATCTCTTTCTCACTTTTGAATGAGATTAAAACCATACTGCTTTCAGACGTCGTGGTAGGCTAATGATTCTTCATCTCGTTTCTTGTACGTTGAGATCAGGACAGTTCCGTGTAACTAAAATGACTTTTAATAAAATAATATAACATCACGCCTGTAGTCCCCGGAGAGTTAAACAGAGGTGTACCTAATAGTACACACACATTTTGTCCGTTTTTATTTTTTTATTTTTTTGTATGGCATCTCGCAGTTCTGTCTACGAAGACTGGCTACTGCTTAACCGGTCTAATCCTGTGGATGCCTTGAATTTAAGGCCTCCAGCCAGGGGCATACAACTATAAACTAAGCGACCACGCACTAAGGCCACCCTCTGTGGCAGGCAGGCCAATAACACTGCTCGACCCGGGAATCCAACCCAGGACCTTACGCTTGCGAGCAATAGACCAACGAAGCAGCCTCTAACAAAATGTGTTTTGATAAAGCTGGTTAATCTTGTGCCGAAAACAAACCTATTACACGCCTCTGCTCCCTATTGGGATCCTAAAACCATCAATCAGGCACACGACGTAACGTGTCACGAATAACAAGACCTGCCTACCTTGAAATATCCTTAGCCCCAAACAATACGATCTAACAAAGCGTCGATCTGGCACCTGTACGCTATAATTCAGCCAATATGTATATCGGTCGTTTTTCACGGGCAAAAAACAGCGCTTTTCGAACGTGCAATAAGTCGAGGTGTCACGTCAGCCTTCAATGTGCCCCTGTATATCACTGGCAGAATGCTGGCAGTATAAATAAAGTTCCGTACGTGTGTGTAAACTAATTCAGAGAGCCACACAATCGATTTAGATGTCTACCGCTATCTATCTGGGTGTGAGAGTGAAAACAAATAAAGGAATAACGTTCTGTTTTGCGCAATTGTGTTGAAATAAAACGGAAATGAAAACGAGTTGCAATTTCAACATCATTTACGGGCGAATAACTGAGTTCGAATATTGATCGCGATCAGTTTCATTATAGAAACCTATACTAAATGTTTTCGTAAAATGTGGGTTCTAGTTTTACCTGCGTGACGAGGATTATCTTATAGTAGAACAGTATAGTTAGAATTCGTCGAGTCCCGCGAACTTTTGGTGTCGAAAAGGTAATTTACATCAAAGATAATCAAGATGAAATAAAATACAAAAATAATAAACGAAAGCAGGAGAAGACAAGTTATGACGTATTATAGACTTATGAAGTAGAGTGTCAACTAAGATTATGGATTTAACTTACGTAATTAAACCTCATAAAAAATTGTATAATCAGCATTTTATTCTTATTTCCTTTGGCCTCGGCTTTAAGTACTGAAAACATAAGTCAACAATTCGGGTCAAGACTATAAGTCTTACTGAAATCGCTCAAAAGATATTTCCTTTTTCGAGTGGCTGTGGGCGTATCAATTACAAACGTTCCACAAAGGAACAATTTTGAGATATTCATGAATTTTCAATTTTCATTACCCTTGCTAAATAGCGTTTCCATCAGTCTAATGACATAACTTTAGATTATAAATAACATGTTATTTGAAAAGCCGGGTGATCTGTATTTCAGGACCCTCCTACTTCAGGCACGTTTATTTATCCAAGTTTGTGCTTATAATTATGGACCAGTGATTGTAATTTAGATGTTATTCTTCATTATCGTGTGGTTAGTGCTTAACCTGGTGTCAGATTTATTAAGCCGCTTATGGGTCTTTGACATGGCTTTAAATGACGTCAAGAAATATCTCGCAGCGCAGGCGTGCTGGTTTCCTCACGATAGTTTCGTTCACCAAAGCAAGTGACAATAATTATACAATACGCAAATGAATCCGAAATATCAGAGGTATGACTCACACCACTACGCTATCACTGCTACATATTTTGATGTTCAGATAAAAAAAAAATAATGATTTTTATATTTTCACCATTTGGTATAAAGTATTCACTCGGTGCTGAACTGGGCGTCGACAAATCAACGGAACGCTTTAATTTAGGTCTGGACTCATTGAAAGGCATAAGTGCCCGATTTTAAAAGTAAGTACTTTATTTATTAAAATTGTCACGTATTTGGCCACAAGGTGATCCTTTTGTATGGTTATAAGTTCTAACTTATTCAGATTTTGGGGAATATTATGTCATTAAAATGTATTGTAGGTATTTCATTTAAAATATGTCTTGTTCTTGTTTGTAAATGATATATTTTATACCGAGCCCCACTTTGTAAATAAATATTTCCATCTTTGATGAAAGTCTTAAAGTTTTGATTTATCTCTTCTAGGTTATCATGAAACGTCGCAGTTTTCTTGAATAAAATTGAAACACATTGTCTTAAGCGGTCTTGTAACTATGTTTGTTTAATTTTATTTAGGAAACAGTAAAGTTATTATATTCTTAACTCCATAATTATATATTTTGTAGAATTTCCATTAGAATAACTGGCATTTATTTTACATTGTGAAAAACAATCCGTCTAACGAACGCGTTGACATGTCATCATAACATGAGCCATTGTTGGGACGTGTGGTCATAACGGATCGGTCCTTCAACTGTCAACTTGACAGATCACCAAATTTGCGACTTTTTTACCATGTTTAACAATATTTAACATTAAAATCACGCCATGTGTACCCAAAGAGTTAGGCAGAGATTTAACTAGTACAATCTCATTTGCCGGTTATGTTTAAGTTACATGTCTATTATATTCGGACCTTCGGAGCCGTGATGCACGCGTTAAACGGACAGCATCGATCTCCGCGATCGAAATGGGCTTCGACGTCGCACCTCACGTGGTGAAGCGCGACTAGTAAAGTCACAGGGCCATGGCTATTTTAGCCTATTGCTTTCAACAGGGCACAAATCCAGACTCCGAGTGCTACTGCGCCCAATAACACTTTACCGAACCTGGAAATTAAACCCAGGATCATGCTTGGTAGTAGCGTTTGTGACTGTATGTAGCAACCATGCAATTGAGTGTTCACCATATTTATATACATATATTTGTCATATCAATTCAAAGGCCTTCTCGACAACAACTATATTAACGCCTCTAGACACCAATTATCGTTCATACTCTAATATTTTTCTTGTAAATTCACGGTATTTAGTACATCCTTTATACAGACGGGTTGCCTATTAACGTAACAAATGTACCCTGTTTTATTTTGGGCCGTTATTTCGCACCGGACTGTTTTTTTCTGATGGTTTATGTGCACATTTAACTGAACGAAGTACGCGAATTTTATTAACTTTGAAACCGTTAAATTAATGGACTCTTGATGTCTATTTTGAGTTCAAAATAAATATGGCGAAGGATTCGTTTTGGGTTATAATTTTTAATGTCTTTTGATATTTTACGGGTTGTAATAAAACGGTACCTTATGTAAACGGTATTGCTAAAGTTATTTTTTTAAAATATAATGTTAATTTGTTCTTATAAAAACTGAGAGCAGCGGTGGCCACGACTTATGAAAAGTAAGTCGTGGGTTCAAACCCAGGCTGGCATTACATTGTGTAATCTATTTCATTACCACTGCTCTCAAAACGGTGCAGGAAAACATCGTAAGGAAACCGCCGTGTCTTCGAACCAAAAATTCGAAGACATATTATTATGTGACATCTACCAACCCGCACTGGGCCTGAGTGGTAGATTATAGACTATTCCCTCTCATAAAGAACAGGCATGTGTCCCAGCAGTGGGAAATTTTTAGGCAGATTATGAAAATAATGAACTGTTTTTTTAAATAAACGTACCTTTTTCAACTTTCTGCCCTTTTCAAAGTTCTCAGTAACAAAGCTAGGACACTCCAACCAAATGGGTTCGGTAGATTTTGTAAGTTAGTCCAGAAATAAATCCAACGAGAACTGAAATACGTGGAGTACGTACTTTCGGACATACGTAATGCGCGTAATGTAGAGATCGCATTTTGCATTAAAATGAGGTCGTTGCGAAATGAGGTCCACTTCAGACATGAATCTTGTTGAAAGCAGTTCATATTATATAAACCTTTTCTAACTTAGAGAGACATGTTGAAACTTAAAATTCTTTGCTTTCTTTGACGGTTCTTACTTTGTTCTAATTCTTTTCTATCGCTTAGAAATGCTTGCATAAGTAATTACTTAAATTTCATTACTAATTACTTAAGTCACAACAAAATGATTGTGTCACTTTTTGTGACTTGCTTGTCTGAACTCTGTTCAACGTTTCTAAGTGAATTGGTTCGTACACAAGCCACGCATACATAATGTTATTTTAACGACAATGTAGTGCAAGTTTTGAGTGAATTTCCACCGGTAAGTTTGTAAAGAGGCGAGTTTGCTTACTAACGAAGTGAACACGCTTTGGTGACCAAGGTGCTAAAATATAAATCTGACACGCTCTACTAACGGGAACTGGAAGAGACTACAGCACGAGACAAATATAATTAGTACCTAGGTAGGTGCCCACAGTTTCATTGCACTTAGAAACATAACATGACGCCTGTAATTCCCGAAGACAGTTAAGCAGAGGTATACTTTATACGTTCACATTTATGTATAAATCTATTGTATCTAGGAGGATCAACTATAGGAGCTATCAACCAGAAGCAAATCCAGTCTCCATGGCTGCTTCTAAAAAATCCTGATGGAAAAACCCAATAACACTTAGAATCTAAACCTTGCAATTACTAAAGTTGGTGCCAGTTAAGATGAGAATAGCGGTCATTGACCCATCTACGTTTATTAAACTTCTTAACTTTGAAAACCAAAAATAAGGCTGTTTAAGTCTGGAATCGTCATCTAGCATGATCTTCAACATTTTTTGTAATGAAAAGCGATACATGGTTTGTTTGTTTTAGTTCGTACGAAGAGATATTAGGGAAAGGGCAATGACCGCTATTCTCATCTTAACTGGCACCAACTATAGACCAGCCCACCACCACAGCATCGAGACAGAGTGATTTTTACATAGTAGACACAATATTATGATGTACGTGACATCCGTATTCGTAGAAGAGGTAGATCCAAATGCCGTTCCTACCTACTTGTCGAGAGGGTATGGGACTTCAGTCTGCGTTGGCTCAGTGTGGGATGGTAGTTTTTTTTCCTCGGTATAAATGTCACAATGTCTTCAAATTTTTTGAACTCGCACGATAATTTCCTTTACCGTTTAGACTTTCTTGTGTGCGCCCATATATATGGAAAACCCCAAAAACACTGGTCAAATCCAGGATCGTTCAGCATCACTAGCTAGTAGATCAATAAGAGAAATATTAAAATCCCCAACTATCGGGTCATCCAGTGCTGACCCAAATATAAGGGCCTTGCATATCAGATATCCTCACAATACTCGTCAAGATATTCGATATTAAAGGTTATTTCAGCTGGAAAAAGGTTCGAGTTCATTTTATTTGGTTTTCGACGGCCAACTCTATTATGTTACTGCGCTCTGACGGGATTTGATGTGTACCGTTGCTTTTATTGTATAGTAACGTACATCATGCCTATAATCCTCGAAGTGTTAGGCAGAGGTGTACCTAGTGTGTAATAATACACCTACATTTCGCCAGTTATGTTTAAGTCTCATGTGATAGCGGGCAAGCCTATTGACATCGATCGGGCCCAAATCCAAATTTCGTGGCTGCTAGTCAGAAATTCTTATTGGAAATCCCAATAAGACTTGTCCGACCCGGAAATCGAACACGGGACTCTATGCTCAGCAGTCGCACTTGTTACTACTAGACCAAAGAGGCAGTCTATTGTATAGTACGTTCACGGATACTTACATTATATACTCACGCCATTTCTCCAAGGTGGTACGCAGAAACTACAGAACAGCTGCTACGATATCTACACTCTTCTTTTTGCTTCATCTACTTTCATACTTTTTAGGGTTCCGTACCCAAAGGGTAAAAACGGCACCCTATTACTAAGACTCCACTGTCCGTCCGTCTGTCTGTCACCAGGCTGTATCTTGTGAACCGAGATAGCTAGATAGTTGAAATTTACATAAATATTTAAGGGGGGCCTCCCATACAACAAACGTGATTTTTTGCCGTACGGAACCATTCCCTTCGTGCACAAGTCCGACTCGCATTTGGCCGGTTTTTTTTTTAAGTACATCATTGATATCCAATCAGAAATACAGACAGGAGAACTCGTTACTAGACACATGGTACAAGCAAATTGTATTATTTGCTGAGTAAACATTCAATTTGCACAGACTGCACAGAAAGGAAAATATTACGCCGAAAGGCGAAGCTATAGAGTTGTGTTTGCATAGAACTTCTAGCAAACACTGAATCTATGGACCGTGTTGTGTTGAAGGAAAATGTTGCTCCCGGGATATGTGCCGTGTTAATAGTCACTGGTGTGCAACATAACGTGTTTACAGAAAAAACAACGTTAGGCTAAATTACTTAAGTACTAAAATAGGAACACAACTTCGGTAGGTAGGTAGGTACTGCATTTACAGATCACACTAGTTTTGGGTTAGATTGGTAGTTGGTAGGAGCTCGTGGCTAAATAATTACAGCCGCTCGTGTTGATCGTTAGGTTAAGCCGTGCTTGCCTAGGTTGTTCTGTGGATGGGTGACCGCCCATTACATACCGAGTTTCCTCCGTGCCTCGGAAAGCACGTTAAGCCGTTGGTCCCGACTGTCATTTGTAGATCTTTGACAGTCGTTAGGTAGTCAGAGGCCCAAAAAGTCTGACAACCAGTCTTACCAAGGGGTATCGTATTACCCAGTACTAACTGGGTAGTGGAGGTCAGATAGGTCCATGTAAAAACTGGTATTCAGCTGCATCCGGTAAAACTGGAAGCCGACCCCAACACAGTTGGGAAAAGGCTAGGCAGATGAATATATGACCGCAAAATTAAAAAAAAAAATGCCCGAGAAAGTTTGATTATTTCTCTAGGGAGCGCTCAAAATAAAAATCATTTTTTTTCTTGTACTTGAGTGTTAGACTCTTAAAACACTCAAATACTAGAAAAATTGTGATAGCCCTCTTCATGATTTTAGGATTTCTAAACAGTCTGTTTGCCTTATGGGCTTGCCATATTGTTGGCCACTAGGCACGCCACGGCTGGGTATAGGCCTCTCTTCAGTTCTTGCATCAGCCTCATCAACTCAGGCACTTAAGATGTGCGTAATTTATTTCATTACCACTGCGTGGTGAAAGAGGAACATGAGGAAACCCAGTACGCCCTGGAATCATAACTTCAAAGATATATAACATCCAGTATACCGTAGGTACCCAACACAGAGACGACGACTGTTTCCCAGCAGTGGGCTTTTTTATGCTGATTAAGTAGGCATTGTGATGTAGTGTAGGGTGCTTCCAAAAATGGTGTTCATTCTCCCAATAAATCACCCATCAAGTGTACATCGTCTTTTCAGTCCAAATTCTCCGACTCCTAACATCAACGTCCAAAGACAATAATCCTGCTAGACCAATGTTACACTGCAAGCCAAAAACAATGACCCAATATACTGAAGGCACTAGCGCTAGCCAAGCGGTACCTAAAACAAACAGTTTGCTAAGTCCATAACCTCTTTGGAACCTCCCGTTTTCGAAAAGCTTGCATGTGTCTAGTAGCTGTATATTGAAATGAACCTTTTGTAGTCTCCATATTGTGTCTGTTCTTTGCATTGTGCAGCCTCGGTTATATAGTTGAAAGGTCGCCGACCACTGAATTTACGCCAAGTCAGAACTTTAGCAAATTAAATCGAAAGTACCCGAAAGAGTCCCGTATTTTAGTTCAGTCAGAGTTTATTTTCTTGCGTTAAAAGCCGAGCTGCATTATAACGTTCTTAATTAATGGTTTAATTATTTAAATTTTATGATGAATGTTGTTTCTGTGGTAAATTGAGTACACAAATTTGAATTATTAAAGCAAAAATCTCGTTTATTTTAGTCTTCTTTTGATTTATTTTTGTAATTATGAAGCTTTAGAACTCAATTAAAAAGTAAGTTTATGTATGTTTTTACTTACATTAGACAACAATCAAATAAGTGACTAATGAGAAACCAACAGGTTTATTTTCAGCTGTTATCTTAGCTCTAAAAGCTGAAAATCAACTAGCGGAACTCTTGTTTAAGAAAAAATAATATCCTTCTAATATTATAAATGTGGAAGTTTGTGAGAATGTATGGATGTCTGGATGTTTGTTTCTCTGTCACGCAAAAACTACTGACCGGCACACAGATAGTTTATAGCTATGATTAAAACATAGGATGCTTTCTATCCCGGTAGTACAATCCCGTAGGGCAATTACGGAACTTCACGCAGCCGAAACCGCGGACATTTGCTAGTATGTCATCATCATCATCATCATCATCATCAGCCTAAGCATGTTCCCACTGCCGGGACACGGCCTCCTCTCAACGGGAGGCTAGTATGTCATGTACATAATATTATCGAGTTCACTTTCAAGTTCTCGCAGTCAAACAGACAGGGCTGTTACCCATTCCTAGACACAACATTGTTTCCTAAACTAGTTTCAATATAACCTTAATTTCAATATCAATGTCGGAACCGACTTACAGTGACATTATTAAATGGCTATAGAAGCGTAACCGTGTGGAAAATGGCTGCCTTTGAATGCCAAACAGATTTTCCAGTGTTGAGTTTACTAATGAACTTCTTATGGAGTCAATTATTACGGAAAAACTGGCTGAAAAGTACCTAAGTGGTTAGAGGAAAACTAGGAAGTTGAAAAAGAGTTACATGGGAAATAAGCATGAAGATTTTCATGATTTGCCTCAAGAAATTTTCTTTGATATAGCTAGCTACATAACATCACGCCTTTAATCCCCGAAGGGTAAGGCAGGGGTGTATCTAATAGTACTCTCAAATTTCGCCAGATATGTTTAAGTCCCATGTTAAAGGGGCGAACCTATTGCCATCAACCGGGCACAATTCCAAGCTCCGTGGCTGCTACTAAGAAATCCGTGATGAATCCTAATAACAATTTGACCGACCTGGAAATCGAACCCAGGGCCTCTTTCTCAGCAGTCGCATAGATAGGTTTTTTAGTCGATGTATTAACGAATTGACCTTTCACCTTTATGCCTTAAGGATTAAGACATAAAATCACTCGCTCGCTCGTCAGTGAACTTGGTAATACTTCGTCGGTAACACTTTGACCTTAACCTGAAACCTTAATATAATAAAATAGGTTAGAATGTAAAATGTTAATGTTAAACGAAGTTACCCTAACTTCGTTTAACATATTAATATTTTTGCTTTTAAAGTTCAATCCACACACACATTTTGTTACACCCACACTTATACTAATGTTGAAAATTTGAATTAAAAAAGCACAGCGAAATGTTTTATTTAGGTACTTACAATATAATTATATTTTTTTAGTTTAACACATTTAATTTTTTTTTTTATATATTTCATTATTATAACACTGAAAAGTTAAAAAAGCACGACTGGTTTTTGTTTATTTTGGGCTTAAAATCATTTGTGTTTTGACATTTTTGCTCTAGTTATCTACAAATTATTTGACACAAAATTACAATGATTAAAAACAACAAAAACGATTTAGCCGTGCGCTATTTAGGCGTACAATAAAAGGGTATCATTAATAAAGGCATGTAATATCTGTCACGTACCAGATAATCTCTTTGAAGGAAAACCAGAGATCGTCTTGTAGATTAAAATTATTCTGTACCCGTAAGAAGGAATTACCTTTCGTAAGAATACGCCTTATCTTGCACTTAAGCTTGATTAACGTTAAAATTAAATTCCACACATGATTTATCACTGTTGCATTATTTTTGGAACGACAGTGCAATGGGGTCATTGACCTAATGAGGAGGTGACTATTATAGAATTCATACGTACAGTATGTTCTAAAGAATCATGTAGGAATATTGTCATCACCAATTTCAACGGTTGGGTTAACAGAAATCAAAACTGATGACATGCGCCATTCACCAACGTGCATCACTCCTGCTTGGACTAATTCATCAACTGGTCCCACATGCCTACGGCCCATTTGGGACGAGTTGATGAAAATTAAAAAAAATAATATTTTCATTCTGCAACTCGTTTCACGTTATTATCAAAATGAAAAAGGTATAATCAGTGGTAAAAGTGTTAGTGTGAAAAAATAATGGCTTATAAAATATTGAATCATCACAAAATTGTCTAGTGTTAATACAGTTAGTTATGGGCCTAGTTAGTAACCTTTTTTGTTTTTTTTTTTTTTTTTGTTTTTTTCGGTTGGGAAATCATCAAATGACTTCTCCCGCTCTGGGCGGAGCAGGAGGGAGTGTCAGACTTTTACTGACTAAAACCCATCCATGTTCCTTCATCGCCCTTTGTGTTCCGGGGCCACGGTATCTCTTTCGAACAGTCCCGCAACCCCGGCAGGCATCGGTCCTTGCGGACCCCTTTTTGTTTTGTTTTTTTTTTTTCGGATGGGAAATCATCAAATGACTTCTCCCGCTCTGGGCGGAGCAGGAGGGATTGTCAGACTTTTACTAACTAAAACCCATCCATGTTCCTTCATCGCCCTTTATGTTCCGGGGTCACGGTATCTCTTTCGAACAGTCCCGCAACCCCGGCAGGCATCGGTCCTTGGGGACCCCTTCCTATTGCTGACTCTCTTTGAGGCGCGCGTGGAACACGAACGCGCCGTCGACACGGCCTGTCGTCATGAGACGGACGGACGGCGAGCTAGCCCATAGCCCACCGTCCACAGGCTCGCGCCTACGGTGGCCGGGGGCCACGTGGTGGCCCCCGACGCCCGGGGCGTCTCCCGCGGCGGCCGGGACGCTGTGAGGTTCTCTCCCTCTCACGTTCCGCCACCTCCTTCTCTAGCATTACTGCTTCGCAGAAGGAGGTGACGGCGTCCCATTCCGTCTCGCTCCGGACCATGGCTTGCACCAGGGCCGGACGCGAGAGGTCGCCGCCGCCAATCGCCGCTTCGAGGACACGGCGGTGCTCCGCCCACGCGGGGCACACCTCCACCGTGTCCTCCGGTCGATCCTCGCAGTGGAAACACCCGGGCGTTTCCTCCCGCCCGATTCGGTGCAGAAACCTCCCGAACTAGTTAGTAACCTTACGAAGAGTACTAGGCAGGCATGAATTCAAGAAGACGTGACTAGAGAACCACACCTACTTACAGAGAGGAGGCCTGTGCCCCAATTGTAGGATAATTACAGCAATTTATGCTAAGCTGAGGTTATTGAGAATGACAGTAGGGGTTTTATAAATTAATGACATTGAGGCCAGCGCAGCCAGGCGCATTACTGAGTGTAATTAATTTCATCACCACTGCTCTCAAAACGGTGAAGGAAAACATCGTGAGGAAACCGGCATGTCCTAGAACCAAAAATTCGAAGACATGTGACATCTACCAACCCGCACTGGGTCCGCGTGGTGGATTATAGCCCATTCCCTCTCATTGAGAGGAGGCCGTGTCCCAGCAGTGGGAACATTATAGGCTAATGGTGATGATGATGATAAAGGCCCTTCTAACCCTAAAATTAGCAACTCTACAAGTTGTGGTAGTTCAAACTTCGTTTGAAATACTGTTAGTATAAAGTTCTAATTAGCTTGCACTACAAAGCGGTTGTTACGTCAGTCACTGCGGCCGAATAGTGCGAAATGAGTGTTTTTTTGCGATTTACAAAAAATCTATTGATTGGACTAAAAAATAAAACACATAAGACCTGCTTTATAGTTAGTTCAGTTAGTATGCAAAGTTTCATGATCTAATTTGAAGTACTTTTTGAATACCAGCGGTTTATGGTTCGATTTGGAGGTAACTTTGGATTTTTTTTAGTTTATGGAATCGTGTTTTCGTTCACATAGTACCTAGCATTAATCCTCAACTTACCATATATTTATTTTAAAATTAATGCTGCAGTATTTTAGGCGTAACGGAGGATCATGCTAAGCCATTTGAGGCATGTTAGGCCCTTAAAAACGACACGAAAACATTGAATTTAATTTTACTCTTGTTTCAACGTGTTGCGTCAGTGCTACACCGAATAACGTAACACGATACTTATTCATGCATTTTGTTGTGCTCTCACATTCTCTGTTTTGCAAAATTAATGTGAAAATGTATGATAAAAGCAGTTGGTTTTCACTGTGTTAACTGATACCGCAACCCGGAAGCTGGAATCCATTATAATTAGCAACCTCAAGCGCGGTGTCTTGTATCTTTCTCATACATTTTACATTATCTTACCGCCGTTTAAGAAAAACCTTTGTTGTACCGTTTTCCCGACTTTACGCTCACCTCTTTGTTATTTAGTACCGGATTTAAAATACGAGTAACATCCTGTATTTCTAGAATAGCATTGGATGAGCTTGTGGTTAAAATAATAACAGCCGCTCGGGTCGATCTTTAGGTTAAGCCGTGCTTGCCGGTTAAGTTACTAGGTTGGTCCGCGGATGGGTGACTACCAATAGGGAATATGCATATATTTTTTTTTATTTCGATACGGAATGTTAAAGTACTATAAAAATAATGTAAAGCGAAAACAAGACATAAATCGGAAAAACAACACAAAAGTTATAACCATTTTAACTTTTGTTTCTGTTTAACTTCTGTATCTCTTTCTAGATAAACGGAATTTAGTATGAATTTTGTACGTCAATGCAGCGAATGACGTCATTCGCTGTATCGGATCTCTCTGTCTAATCAGCAGTTTCAAATGCTTATAGCTTAGTATTTTTTATAGAAATTAAAAAATAACTTCACTTTGCTATTTCTGATGTAGTACGAGTACGCTTTGTATAGTGTTAAAAAAAAAATATATTACTTACCGAGTTACAGACGCCATAGTTAATATTAGTAAGTATTAATGCTGGCACCACTTGTCTGTTAAATCTGGTGATATGACCAACGCTTATGCACGCTTGACGCTTACCCTAAAACTAAGCTTATCTATTGGTTAATGTATGCCTACATTTACCCAAAGATCCTTTAAAGGAGCCTTTTCTGCATCTACCCTATTCTGAAACCTAAAACTTCCCGAACTATAGTAACTAAGTCATTACAAGTACTACGCTACTAGTACTACACTAGCTGCTCCTTTTCACCCTTATGGCCTTAGTAATAGGGTTGAAAAAAAGCAGGCCTTCAGTGAACTTAGTAGTACATAGCAGTCAGTGGCTATGCTATATAAGGAAAGTCGGTTGATTAGCAAACTAGTTCCCCTTTTTTTTTCGGATGGGAAATCATCAAATGACTACTCCCGCTCTGGGCGGAGCAGGAGGAAGTGTCAGACTTTTACTGACTAAAACCCATCCATGTTCCTTCATCGCCCTTTTTGTTCCGGGGCCACGGTATTTCTTTCGAACAGTCCCGCAACCCCGGCAACAAACTAGTTCCCTCTCATTCATGATTTATCAAGTTTCTTACTCACGGGAAGCTAGTGCATCTAATTTACCTTCAAGAATTTAAGAGGAACCTCGTATGTATGCAAACGTAACTCCCAAGGGTTAGACAGGTGTACTAGATGCTCTTGACCTCATCCATCGCTTTCCATCAGGCGTGATCGAGGTCAAGAGCAGACCGATTTTGTAATAAAAAAAAACACATTTCACATGTTATGTGAATGCAATCCTAATGTCATCAAACGGGCACAAATCTAGCCTCCATGCTACTGAAAGGCTTCTGAAAATTATAATTATAATTAGTTTTTTAGTTATAATTTAGTTTTAAATTATAATTAGAATTATAATTTTAAACTTCTTTTCTGTATTGAGACATCTTTAAATATCGTTTAAACATAAACTGAACTTTACGGTAAACTATATTGGTATTCGTATGATACTTTAGAAGCCACTTTATCAACTTCTCAGGAGTAATAAACTGAATCTATTTGCTCTATCTTTACGTCTCTTTTACGGTCACTAAATTATTTTAAGTGTCGTCACTTTAGTACTTATTCATATTAATGTTAGAACATCCCATAATCTTTATCTACAAATGAATCGATATATCCCATAACCCCTCTTAATTTACGATAAGCACCATACTTTTTCCATTTACAACTTCGAAAGACTTATAAAGAAGAAATCATTACCTACGGCGAAGTTCACAATAGTGCGTCGTTAATTAAAGATGATTAAGGAAACCGATGCAAGTCGTACGAAAGTGTACTTACAATGGGTTGTAGCGCCACGCCGTCTGCTGAAAGAAGGGGAGGGATCAGCTGTGAGGGTGAAAGGGGGGAAGTCGAGACGTGCCGGGGGAGAGGAGGGGGGGTGTATACTGTATAGCTGTAAAAGCCTCGCCTCCCACAATAGCGCACGTTTTCAGTACATTGCGTTTTCTCCGATCTTATTTCCAATGAATTTCAGTCGCCGTTGAAATCAGTGCTTCTATCGGCACGACTGGTTGGGACCGTGTCGTCGCTGTACGCCGATGCGGGGCCTACTGTACCGTATCGGTGCTGTTACTTTTATGCATTCACAATGGCCGTTTAGGTTATTATGTCCTTCACTGATAAGTACTGTTTCGTTAGACTGGGAGTAACCAGGCTTTGATATTGCAAATTCTACTGAACTGCATCGTTGATCTGGTGGTCGCAAGCTCAATTGCAGAGTATCGTAGAGGTCTTGAATTCGATTCCCAGGTCGGGCAAAGTGTTATTGGTTTTAAGAGGCATGTTAGGGATGGATTAAGATTACCAATATAGTAAAAAAAAATTGTTCTAGTTTTATTTTTCCAGGGAGAAAACGCTTTTTTACGGGATTAACATCGCTAATACCCATGGAGTTTCTTGCCCATTTTTCTCCATGAGTTCTACTATTTTCAAATGGGCGACTACAGTCCATTCACAGCAAAACTGTTGTCACTGTTTGAAATAAATGGTTTGTTTTGACGTATGGGTCTGCAATTAAAAACTTGAAGTCAACATATTCATACCTAAACCGCTAACGAGTCATATTTCACAAATAATCCACACTTTTTTTTACTTCATTATTTATTAATTATTTTCTTCGAAAACCTGGCCGCCCAGTGACTCTCTCGCTCTCGTTTACTCCGATACAAATAGACAGTGTGCGCGCATTTTGGTGTTGACATCCCCTTAATCTTTATAGTCTAGTAATAAAATCTTAACAAGGATAGATTTTCACCACACGATAGGCAATACCAGCCCCGTCTCATCGTTTTCATTCTATTTTTAAAATTCATAATGGATGGCTGAGAAGGAAAGCTTATTAAGTCGATATTGGATCTGCAGGTAGCGGCTCTTTGTGTTTGTAGTATGTTGCGGTTATTGAAAAACGGCTTTAGCCTTTATGAAGCCGATGATAATGACATTATTTCCTGGAAAAAAATGTGTTGTATGGATAAATTATGCCGTGGGTAGACGATTCAACGGTATGCCATTACTTTGGTGTTACTTAGATTTCTATTTAAATCTGTATATGTTTTGTACCTTTGACATATAGAGATTTATAGAAGAGCCCCCCACCCCCCACCCCTATTATAATCTAATTAGTGCCTAGACTGCCTCGGGCACACTTCTCTTTATTGCTTGTTTTGACTAACGTTAAGTGGCATTTAATGAATGCCTGAACTGTTGAAATATCAACGTGGGTGCTCAGCCCAGCGGTGAAAATCGTACAGTACACTCCATATGTGAATATCACGCCTGGGCAGAGTTAACGACAAAATCGCGCGAAGAAATTGGGTTCCAATAACGACGCTTGCGGGAAATGCAAGTCTCTACATCCCAGATGCATCTTAGCGATTTTGTCGTTATCTCTGTCGCGACTGTACCTACATATGACTCCACTAAACTTCGAAACCCATTTTGACATGCAATTCCAGGACCAATTGACCGCCACGAACAGCAAAACATTCCCCCAGCCATCTTTTCTCCGTTAGAACTTCAGGTATCAATTGAGAATCTCAGAAACCTCTCCTGCATCAATATTGTGCATCGTCTGCAGCAAATGTTCCCGGGAGAGTAAACAACTCCGGACTGTTTTATTGCGAAACTTTCATTGTGCTTCTTTGTAATAATGAAAGAAATCGGAGAAAAATGAACGTTAGTTCAAACCGCTGAGAAGATGTTTCTTATGTTTGTAGCATTGTTTCTGGCAGAAGATTTACTGCTGCAGTATTATTTGTATTTATCAAGTAGCTCGTGTCTAAATGATAACAGCCCCTGTCCGTGGATGGGTGACCACCCACCCATTACATACCGAGTTTCCTCCGTTCCTCAGAAAGCACGTTAAGCCGTTGGTCCCGGATGTCATTCGTAGATCTTTAGCAGTCGTTACGGGTAGTCAGTGGCCGCGTAACCTGACAACCAGTCTTACCAAGGGGTATCGTATTACCCAGTACTAACTGGGTTGTGGAGATCAAATTACCAGCCGCTCAATGTAAAATACTGGTATTCATCTGCATCCGGTGAGACTGGAAGCCGACCCCAACATAGTTAGGAAAAGGCTATAGATGATAATGCAATTTTTGACTATCTCATTGGCCTAGTCGTAGGCCATGAGATCCTGTGTTCGTTTCCCAGGTCCGGTAAAGTTTATAAGGTTCCATTAGGAATTCCTCAGTAGAAGCCATGGATTCTGGATTTGTGCCCGGTTGATGGAAATAGTCAGCGCATAGCACCGGACGTGACCAGGTGCATATCTACCTAACCCTTTGGAAACGTGATGTTATGTTTCATGTAAGGCGAGGCCAGGGCATAGAGCAATGTTTGCAATAACACTTTCTTGCGCGATTTAGGGAGTTTATGGCTAATTGGCTAAATATTTTAAAGATTTATGTTAGTCAAGTCAAAGATCATAATACCTTTATGTACAGTCACGAGCTATGTATACACGCAGAAACTTTTAAAAATGATTTTCTCCTACTGTATTGATTAACGTTTTACGTTTTTACGAACATATTATTTTGGAAGCCATACTATTACGAAATAGGTCTTATCTCGAAGTAGATACTTAATTTTTGAGAAAATCCCTTTTAAATATTGCTCAGTGTATACATTTTAGTGGTCGGCACTGTACACCAATGAGGTATTTGACTTCGGCTGACCCTATAGTGTAATAGGGAATGATAGCCATAATATCCTGGCAATTATAAATGGCGTCGCAATCAAAAGTTCTTCTTGCAGGTCATTCACCTAAAATAGTGACTGTTACATTGAGAACTATTTATTAGGGCGATTGAAGGCGATCAACATTTCTAAACCGAGAAGAGCTGTCAGTGTCAATATTCCACAACAAAAATAATGACACTACACGCGGTTTAAATGGGCTGATCGCGTTCAATTTCATTAGTAAAATTCACCCTTTATGACGGAATATAGCCGGCTTTAGCTCAAGCATTTTTTTTTCAAACGATTATTTTCACTCTCAATTTAGTGGACAAACATGTGCACAAATAGGTAGGTACTAAAATAATTCTCCCGCTCGAAAGCTAAAACGCGTTGTTTCACACATAAGCCCTTTGACTCGGTTCAGCGATATTGTGCGGAAAATATTAGGGCCCATAATGCTTATAAATTCCGTTGCTGTGGTTGTATGAATAATAAGCGATTCCAATTTCGAAATGTGTTGTAATAATTTTCATTAATATTTCACGTAGAATTTATTTATGAGATCAACATCTGCTTGTATGTTTTAACCGATATTAAAAAAAAAAAAAATACAACAATGTTTTACGAATTTACTGAATATGATGAATAAAGATGACTTTAAATATTCCCCTGTTCCACCACAAAATAAAAGCAAGCTGAACACAGTTTCCTGTGCCAGTTAATAATGCACAAAAAAACAAATGAACAAGCGAGTTGGCTACGACGAAAAACGCGCGAAAGGAGCATTTTCAGTTTGGAAATAATAATTCGAAATTGTAAAATTTTATTTAAGTCAGCCAGGTTTTAAGTCTTTCCCCAAAGTGATTTACTAAGTTTAATTTATGATAATTAGGTAAGGCCGGTCAGCTGTGTAGAATGGGTAAAGTACCAAAATTAAGTTTTCTTAAATATTTTGCTTGTATAATTTCATTTTAACAACGTAGGTACCCATCTAAATCCAACGTGCTTTTTCTCGAAGTTTTTTTTTGTATAAATCAATGATGACACATTGGTGTCGATTCTGTTGTGCACAAACTAAACTTATTTTAGGCTATTGCTATCTTTTTCTCTCTAATAAAATGAGAAAGAGACGGGCGTAATTTAGAGCTGTCAAATTTAGTTTGAACTAATATTTCTATACAAATGAAGGGTGCACGTAAAAACATGTCGACTAAAAACACGGTGAAGCGCAAGGCATAAACTAGTTTGACATCTCTAACTTAGTTCATAGCTATAGCCGTCCTTTTCTTGCACGGCCTTTTAGTAAAAGATAGCAATAGCCTAAAATAAGTTTAGTTTGTGCACAACAGAATCGACACCATTATGTGTGTAGGTATCTCCTATACCGATGTCATCAATTTATACATACAAATATGCACAGAGGTTGAATGCGAGTTTGATTTGAAATAATATGCTTTGTTTGCGTAAAAATTTGCTTGCTGTCATGAAAACCGTCGCTACTATTTCCGTATGTTTTTCCTTTTATAGTGGTTCGTAACATTATTGGAAAAAGGAGCCTCTTTAGCGCTCATGATAACATTTAGGAGAAGCAATATCTTTGAGGTTTTTTTGGAAAGGAATAGGCGAATGATTTATATATTGAATATGTTTATGGCTTTGTGTGAACACACGCGGAGATATCAAAGGTACGTTTGGGATCTTTATAAAAATGCAAGATGAGTTTTGTTTTTGTCGTACGTACTTATGTAATATGTGATTATTAGGGTGAGGCCAAACGAGCGTAATTATGTGAGTCGCAGAATTTCGGTCGCAGAAATTCTGCCTGGCAGAAATTCTTTTGGGAGGCCAGACGAGCAAATTTTATTCAGTTACTATCCAACGATTATAGCGGATATTTGTCGTGCAATGGAATCGTTGTAAATTTTGTGTATTTACGAAGCATATTCAGCATATTAAACAATTCTCAGCGACCTCTTGCCAAGCCCTCTTGTTTTAAAAACTTATCACTAAACGCCTTCTCCGATAAGTTCCATAGACATGGCCGTTGTTCAATTTGAATTATCATTTTTTCTGTGTCCAGCGTTTTGTAAGTAAAAATACATGTCGACTCTCACGCAATCTGTACCCGACTGACGCTTTGCTCGGCCCGCATAGACCCCCTCGCCCCCCGCAAACTCAATTCGGTCCGAATAATGCGTGATGTGAGTCGGCAGCCAACTCATTTTGCGTCGCCGTATGAATGAAACAGGACTTTTGTGTGAAACCGAATGCAGCAGAAATTACGCGACCGAAATGACGCAACTCACAACTCAAAAATTTACGCTCGTTTGGCTTCAGCCTTAATATCTCTTATTCATGTTAGACAATGTTAAGTGATAAGCTCCATGCAAAATACTAATGTTCAGCTGTAGCCGGTTATACTGTAAGCTGGTCCCAACATAATTGGGGAAAAGGTGAAGCAGATGATGATCTAGATAATTCAAATGATAGCTTCTAAACTTTAAAGAGAGAGAGACACTGCTACACATACAAATGGTCTTAAAATATTAACTAGTTAGTAACTTCATTAAAACCATGATACTCAACAATTTTACTCAACTTCGTTTCGCACGTGACTATTTTTTAAATCAGAATTTTTACAAGTGGCAACACTGGCAAGTTGGCAACTTCGAGCTATAATATTTAATTCTTTTACTGTTATTAAGTTAAATGATATTTGAACTAGTTGAATTGTTAGTAGCTTTGTTTTGCCTTCGTGTATTAGATACTGACAATAACTTTTGGTGACTGATTTTATTCTGAAATTTGAATTACCTGTTTTTATTTTTATATTTGTGTTTACCTGGGTGACTTCATGAGCCATTAAATAGCTAAATGCCACTGTCTAAAGATAAAGCTTTCTATTTGTAGGGTTCCGTACCTCAAAAGGTAAAAAAAGGAACCCTTATAAGATCACTTTCTTGTCCGTCTGTCACCAGGTGTATAAAAATCAGGGTCCTGAGTCAACATGATATAAAGATATGGGCAAATTTAGATTTTCGCGAAAACATGTAAGAACCAAAATTTACCTTAAATTTCAACTTTTAAGAGAGAGAGAATTCGGTATTTTCCCTTTACTTGTGCTGTAAGATCTTGCTTTTAACCAAAATTAAGTTAATTAAAACAGCAAAGTTAAGTTTGTCCTTTAAAAAGTCTGTACGGAACCTTCGGTGCGCAAGTCCGACTCGCTCTTGGCCGGTTTTTTAAATATCCTAAGTATCGTGATCTTCCTAACTTTTTTGCCAAAGTCTATGTTGGAGTTAGCTTCAGCTATACAGGTGCCAGTATTTTATATGGAGTGACTGCTTACCTAACCTCGTTGCTAAATGTCATGATACTCCTTGGTAAGACTGGCTGTCAGACTAACCTATCAACTGTCCAAAATATACTACTACTACAACAGCCCATAACGTCCACTGCTGGACATAAGCCCCTCCCATGATGGGAGGAATTTGCCGTAATCTCCACGCTTGGCAGGCGAATTGGAGATCGCAGTGATGAAAGGCTAACAGAATACGCTGCCCCATTCTCTGGTCTACGGAGACGCAAGGTGTTCTGCCTCAGACATTAGTCGCCTTATACGACACCCGTGAATGTAATGGGTTGGTTCTATTCTACTCTGCCGGATACCACACGGCTAAGCGTTGGCTGCGTTGGCCGGCCTCGTTGCGTCCAAAATATAAGAAACAATAAACAATTTAATGCATTTCCTCCTGAATTATGACACTAACAGCTATACATTATTTGACGTCCACGACCGTCTACGTCGAAAGTTTCAGTATGTGTAGTGAATTAACGAGAACACGTCGGATACAAAGTAAAGTTTTTGCACTACCCGCTTTTGTCGAACGTTAATAACTAACAACGGTTCGGCTCGCCTTTTATTTTACGGGGTAGTCCAGGGATGGCTGGTTTATCTAACGAGAATCAAAAGGATTTTTACTTATTTATTGTGATACTCTTGATTTAGTGAAGAAATATGTCAGTTTTTTAAAAAAAAATAGAGAAATTTCAATGGTTAGCAATTCATTAAGAATAACAGGAAGTAATTCAATGACACTAAAGTATTTCTTCAAATTACTTTCAAAGACTTCTCAATCAGCTTGTCTTGTTTTAAGAAAAAATGGTACCTACCTACGGCTTAAATGGCTGACATTGTTCTGCATATACCTGTAAAACGTTTAATCAAATAAAATGTCAACTTTATTGTTTAAACACGTCTTATTTAAAAAAGAAAGTAGTTCTCCAAAATACATAAAATCTGTCGATTTTCAAATCAAAAACAGATTTTTTCCAACCCTACGCCTACGTGCCACAGAAGTTCGAGGGCTCGGATATTTTATGTTATGGCGGGGGAGCTTCACAGATCCGTTTTTGGTGTATAGGTCGGTCCGTGTTTCCCCGTTTTCCCCGTTGCCATGGAAACGGGACACGCGCTACCTGTACAAGGATTTGTTAAACAAGATTATGTGCATGTACCTACACAATTCGTTTTTATTTTTGACTTTGAAGTACGTTTTTCCATTCTGGTACGTTTGCATGCTTGCTGAATCCTTTTTCCTGCTTGTTAGCATTTGGGATACCTACTTAAGATTTAAACTGCAATTTTATAAAATTGTACCTGTAGTTTTGGGTAGATTTGAATTTTTTTCACGCCAATCTAAATAAATGAATAATAAAATAAAATAAAATAATATTATCCTGTAAAGTATTTTGTGTGTACATAAATAAATAAATAAATGATTGATAGACACTGGACAGAGTTATATGCTCTGTATTGTGTACAAAAATATGGAAAACGAATGAACAAGACAATTATTAAAATTCCTACGGACTACAAGATAGTGTTTCATGATATTTGTATTGTTTAGTTCGGTTTTGTAGTTTTGTAATTATTACTTGGAAAACATCGTATTTTTTTGTTTGCATTGATATTACCGGAAAGTAATGGAAATTGTGAATTCTATTTGTGTGTTTCACCGAATAATTGGATTCTTTTATTCGTCATCACAATAAAACGAATTCTTCTAAAAGCAAGTACTTAATCACCCTCCCAAACCTCGACTTATAAAGTCCTAAAAGTCTGCTTTAAATTCGACATGGGAATTAGGACCTAGTGACGGTAATAGCTACACATTTTTTGCACCATTTTGTCCAATAAATCCAGCTTAAAAGAAAGATCTTCGTACCACTCTATCGAATAAAACCTAATTATTAGTACTTTTGATCCGATCTGGGAATTAGGCCCTTGAAGTAGGTAATCACACCCTCATTTCCACACGGTTTTTCATCGTTTAGAAGCGAAATAACGTGCTATTTGGCTTTATATCGTTAAAAGAGACGTCAATCAAATTAAATGTGTGGAAATTGACGTCACTAACATGTCACTCGCAGGAGTCGCAGGAATAGTGGAAAACTAGCTTAGATTTTGTCTTTTTTTTTAATAATTATATAGCTTGGTACGTTTTAGGAAAATGCCTTGCCTTTTCCCAACTGTGTTAGGGTCGGCTTCCAGTTTTACCGGATATAGCTGAATACCAGTATTTTACATACATGGAGCGACTGCCTATCTGACCTCCACAACCCAGTTAGTACCGGGTAATACGATACCCCTTAGTAAGTCTAGTTGTCAGACTTTTTGGGCCTCTGACTACCTAACGATTGTCAAAGATCTACAAATGACAGCCGGGACCAAAGGCTTAACGTGCTTTCCGAGACACGGAGGAAACTCGGTATGTAATGGGTGGTCACCCGTCCACAGACCAACCTAGGCAAGCACGGCTTAACCTAAAGATCGACCCGAGCGGCTGTTATAATTTAGCCACGAGCTCCTCCGTACGTTTTAGGAAAATATAGAACATACATTTAATTTGGCGGCACGGTTGGCACAGTTGCTGAGCGATTGGCTGCTGCACTGCGCGTCGCGAGTTCGATCTCCGCACGAAACAAATATTTTTGCATGACCTACAGGTAGTTTCTAGGTCTGGTCTTGTGTGTGTCAGTTTAAATGTTTGTAAACGCACTCACGATACACAAGAAATTCTTATGTTTAAAAAAAATGCGTGTTGGTCCCGATTTAAACTTTGTCCTCAGACAACAGAAATTTCTAATGTAATTAGTGCTTACACCAATCCTAGTACTAGTTTGTATCTGGACTAACTGAACCTGTATTGGCGTAAAGCTAAGGACCAAGCATCTTCTGGTTAAGTAACACGATATTTAATTGCTATTAGCCATCATAACGATGAACAAGAAATAGGAAACGACTGCCAATAATTGCTCTTGTTTACTGTTCTCAGGTTACGTTAAATAAAAGCTTGTTCCAAGTTCTCTTGTTCTTCAAAACGCGGTACTAAACTTGTTCAACACACTTTAGACAACAGTGTTGTTGTAACTGTGATTGGTAGAAGCCCTGCTCTCTTCATACATACAAATACTTTCCAGCCAGTTGCTACTTTCGAACTGAAACCTAATATTCCCCTATGTGCGCTTACACTACAATGTTTTCTGTTTTCCACTAGATAAAAGGTAGATAAAGTTCTTACTCAAAGGCGCGCAAATTAGGTGCGCCATTTTCATTCGCTTATTTAAAAATATGAAAAACTACCCGTCGTGGATTTGTGGGGTGGGTTCGAAAACCTGAAACACGACTGAGTGGCAGCCTGTGGTTGCATGTTCCCGATTGCAATTGGAAAAGAGAAAAAATAGATGAAAAACATTGAGTGTAGAATGGTCTGATTGAAAAAAAAAAATACGGATGGAACATGACGGATGTAATTCTGAAAGGCTTTTGGTATTGCGAATTCAAAGAGAGCAGTGCGTGTTGTTGTGAATAGCACGTAACTATTGTAGTTTTTCAGTTTTTGCTATAATCTTACAAACTTTTATTCGGAAATAAACGTTGTAAAAAATACCAATGATAAGCGTTAGTGCCTGATTACATTTATAATTATAGATTATTATTCTATTGTACAACTAAGGGAATATTTCACCAATAAAATTGAGCACGACCAGTACTTAAACTATGTTCAAGCGTATAATAATTGTCAATATTTAACCACAATCTTTAAGACACTTGCAGCAGCTTAGTTTAGATGTGCGTTCAGTTTCGCTGGTGAAATTCACTCAAAGAATGATAATTTCTACTCCAAAGAATTAAAATCTGTATGCCTAATCCTTTTCCCTTCACTATTCGGGCTTACTTCAGGAGTCCCCATTTATGGAATATGTAGGGATTACATCGCCAATAAATATATGTTCGCAATCTTTCGCTACACTCTGTACGTAAGCCTTTAGCCAGCTTAGTGTCAACACTTTTAATAAAAGAAACCCAGCTTGCAACAACTGCGAATAAAGATTACTTCTAAGCTCCTAAGCTAACTAGGGAACATAGAATTTGTATTAAAAGACTTTTATTTTGCTCATAAGATTTTCTTTTTTGGTACCTATTGACTGCCAAAAACATATTAAGTAAGTCTAACACTGTTTTAAGCACAAAACAAATAGTAATGACGGAAGATATCCCGCAACAAGCATTAAAGCTATCTACAATGAACATTGAAAATTCATATTTTCGACAATTTAACGCTCAAAGGATAGGCAAGAAGGACGAATATCACACAAAGGTGTCCGTGTCATTTGTCACCACTCTCCCCCGTTAAGTCGGCACAGGTCACGATTCCCCCTAAGGGTGAAACGGTTTCTAAGGACTGTGTGCACTGACACGAAACTTAAACCCCTTTTTGTGACGAAAATATTTTAGCAAAGAAACGTCCTTTATTTAGTACAAAGATGAGATAAATATTGGATGTCGTTTGGTTTTAGATAATAAAGTAGAGGATATTTCAATACTTAATTCATCTTTAACTAATAGGAAAATGTACAGAGAAAAACGAAAAAACCGAGGAGTCACATAAACCGTCTGTAAGAAAAATAAAATATGCAAAGACTTAGGCTTAACTAAAACTAACAAGATTAGATTATGTAGGTACCTGCTAATTGCTTCAGCAACACGAAAATTTTTTGAATGCACAAATCTATTTTCAAGGTTGCTTGAACATTTTTGTGAAATGTTTGACATATTTTTGTTGCGCAAACGGACTAGCCCACGGCTTTGCATTCGTTAAACTAATCATTCATGCGTACAAAGCTTTAGTAGAGCAAACTGTTCGATACATTTGCAAAGATTTATACGTTTTTAGCAATGATTTAGAATGTTTTTATTTGTTTTTAAAACAATGTTATTCTTTGATCCTCTACAATAGAAGATAAAGCAAACATTGATAAACAAAGGAATATTATGTTCACAGATAAAAAGTAAAAAAAACTTGCCAAGAATGAGTCGGACTCGCACAAACTTTATTGAATGAAAGGTAAATTGCGGTTTACGATTTATGACGTATTAAAAAAAACTACTTACTAGATCTCGTTCAAGTTTCGGTGGAAGTTTACATGGTAATGTACATCATATATATTTTTTTAGTTTTATCATTCTCTTATTTTAGAAGTTACATTTTACCTCTTTGGAAGTGTCTCTCGCGCAAACTATTCAGAAACGTTTAGAAAAAAAAGATATTAGAAACCTCAATATCATTTTTGAAGACCTATCCATAAATACCCTTTTTTTTTACGGATGGGAATTCATCAAATGACTTCTCCCGCTGTGGGTGTGAGCAGTGGGGAGTGTCGGACTTTTACTGACTAAAACCCATCCATGTTCCTTCATCGCCCTTTGTGTTCCGGGGCCACGGTATCTCTTTCGAACAGTCCCGCAACCCCGGCAGGATCCATAGATACCCCAAACGTATGGGCTTGATGAAAACATTTTTTTGAGTTTCAATTTTAAGTATGGGGAACCCCCAAAGTGTATAGTTTTTTTTTCTATTTTTGTGTGAAAATCTTAACGCGGTTCACAGAATACAGTTAGGTTAGGTTAGGTTAGGTTAGGTTAGGTTATTCAGTCAAAAAAGTATCGGGAATGGATGATTTGTTTATGGTTCCAAATTCAAATTTTTGTTTTTTTTGTAGTTGTTAGATTGGCACAACTGTTTTCCATTTTGGCGCGGAGTTTGAGTTGCATCTGTTATTTATATTAAATACAGTGCTGGTTGTAGTAATATCATATATAGTGTGTATTGCGAATTTCATAATGGACAAAAATATCGAACAAAGAGTTTGTCTTAAATTTTGCATCGCCAATGGAATTTCGTGTTCGGAGTCACTGAAAATGTTACAGAAGGCTTACGGTGAATCGACTTTATCAAAAACTCGTGCTTATGAGTGGTTCAAAAGCGGTCGAGATGTGATGGAAGATTTGCCTCGCTCTGGTAGGCCGTCAACGTCTGCAACTGAAGTTAACATCGCAAAAGTGAAGAAAATAGTGACTGAAAATCCCCATTCAACTCTGAAAGAGATAGCCGCCGAACTTTCTGTATCTCACGAGTCGATCCGTACCATTTTAACTAATCATTTGGGTATGAAACATGTTGCTGCTCGGCTAGTCCCAAAAGATCTGAATTTTCTCCAAAAACTCAATCGCATGAAAGTCGCTGAGGACATGCTAGAACGAGTCAGTTCGGACCCAACATTCATGAAACGCATTGTTACTGGTGACGAGACGTGGGTTTACGAGTTTGACATGCAAACTAGTCAACAAGCTTCGGAGTGGCGCCTTCCAACTGAACCGAAACCGAAAAAACCACGCCAAAGTCGATCAAAAGTCAAAGTCATGTTGACTGTTTTCTTTGACTATCGCGGTGTTGTGCACTCTGAATTCTTACCGGAAGGTCTAACGGTAAATAAAGAATATTATTTGAGCGTTATGCGGCGTTTAAGAGAGCAAATTCGACGAAAAAGGCCAGATTTGTGGAATGAAAATTCTTGGATTTTGCACCACGACAATGCGCCTTCGCACAAGGCTATCATTGTGAACGAATTTTTGACCAAACACTCAACAAATACCATCCAGCAACCACCATAATCACCAGATATGGCTCCTGCTGACTTTTTTCTTTTTCCTAAACTCAAATTACCACTTCGTGGCACCCGTTTTCAATCGATAGAAGACATAAAGGAGAATTCGCGGCGAGAACTGAACTCAATTCCGGAAGCAGCGTTTAAAAAATGTTTTGATGAATGGATTATTCGTTGGCGCAAGTGTATCGTTTCTAAAGGAGCATACTTTGAAGGTGATAAAATAAATTTGGATGAATAACAGACATTTTGTGTATTATTGATCTTTTCCCGGTACTTTCTTGACAGAGTAGTACATCTACTTACCAAGTTTCAACAGCATAGTTCTTAAAGTTTCGGAAAAAAGTGGCTGTGACATACGGACGGACAGACAGACAGACAGACATGACGAATCCATAAGGGTTCCGTTTTTTGCCATTTGGCTACGGAACCCTAAAGACATCACTTAAATCAATGAATACCTACACGGCAAAATATTTGAGCACGACAAAATTAATTATCGCGAACGCCTTCGACATCGCTTTGACTTCGAAATCCTTTGTTAAAAGCCGGTAAGCTGCCAAATTTTCAAGTAGGTACGTAACACACTGGAGCTCCCTGCATATTGTATCAGCTTGGCTGCATGAAAATCCCTATTTCCACGTGAGTTCATAAATACGGCAAGCGCGGCGCCCGAAGGCACTCTTACCCAGGATCCCATACACCCGTGTCTCGTTGACCGTAAAGACTGCTTTTAAAATACATCGTGTTGAGTTACATAAAAGGAAAACAGAAAACAAACAGCTGTGAAAGTTTGTAAAGGGAATGAGTGAGTGAGGAACAAAGAAGTTGAAACGGTTTTTTTTTTTGGGAAATTGTTTTTCAGTCAATACCTGTCTCTATCTAGTAGTATTCACATTTCATTGATACTTTTTGATAAATACCTTCTAACACATTTTTCAATTTTTAATATTGGCATGGTTGTATGACCACTTTAAGTGTGCAGTAGAGGGAGCATTGATCAACGGCGTAGCACTTAAAATTGTCAATAATTTTAGGTATTTCGGTCACATTATTACGAACGACCTAAGGGACGACGGAGATATTGAGAAGGAGCGTAGGGCGTTGTCTGTGAGGAGCAATATGCTTGCCCGCAGGTTAAAAAAGGTTAATTTATTTATGGCTTGTTAAAAAAAAAATGCACCGATATCTCAAACTTGGTATGCTATTTTCACTGTTAAACAACCTTTTGAATGAGCGACTACATTTTGTTTAGGAAGACACAGAAAGTTTAGCTCTGTTTCATAGCAGAATTACCCATTAATGTTCACGTTAGCTTAACTTGGCAGTAAACAGAAACCTAACTAGATAATGAAAAAAAAAACGGTTTCTACCCTTGTTTCTAAATTCAACTGTAATCTGCTTTCTAATATTTTATTTTCCACGAAAAAGGTTACTACGCTAAAAACCCATTCGCAAGCCAAAAATATTTATAGCCTCTCAGGATGGCCCGTATCTGTCCCGCGGGGACTGCTGGAAAAAAAGCCAACACACCAACCGTGGAAAATAAACTTTAAAATTAATTGAATAATCAAATAAAGCTGAATGTTTCCAGAAAGGACGCCTTTCCCCTATTTCGCTTGAAATGGAACGACTAAACGCGCGAAATATTATTTTCAGGCTGTTTTATTAGAAATTATAACCGTAAAGTAGATTCGTGTTGGCAATAAATATAAAATAACGTCGAAATCATTTATTTATATCATTATTATAACACTCATGTTATGATCGTAATGAAATCTTCATGTACTTACACATAAATCGAAATAAAATATATTCGGAATTATGTAATGAAATTCAAATAACATATCAGTACGACACCGCAATGCGGAGATGGCAGTTATATGAAAATTTCAGCAATCGTGTAGTACGATGGCTTTGCCAAATTTTTCCGACAAACCTCAATTTTTCAAGTAGCTTAAAATCATTACTCATGTCGAATAGCAGTGAAGAATAAATATGACTTTTACCTTAAACTGGAATTAAAAGAACTTAAAACTAGACAAATAGAACCGTCGTCGTCGAGGTCTTTTTTCATAACAGGCCACTCACACTCTAGAGACTGTGAGCGTCTTTTCATAAATTTTAAATGCCAAGGCGAAAAACTGAAATATGGAAAACGTTATAAATTGTATTGAAACTGAGGGAAATTTTATATTAATGTTCCAGGATATTTATTACAATTTCGAATTACTTTAAAACGGAATTTGACTTTGTGAAAATTACACATAGGTACATTCGACAGAATTTTGCGAAATGTACGGAATCCGAAATCCGTTACGTTACACGTAAATTTAAAAACATTTGCCACTGAACCATTTAAATTAATTTTCCACGCATTTTACTTTGTTTAGAATTCTTAGTAGTGTCAAACTGGAATTCCATACAACTATGCACGAATACACAGTGCGGGTCACTGGTCACTTCGACCCCGGGTTATTGCAAAACACATTTCGAACCTAGCTGACTGAACCCAGTTCTATTGAACTGTAAATTAACGTCATTAGTTGAACTGAAGGACTTTTCAGCAATGTTGAGTAGAGGAAAAAATATAAAAAAACTCTTAGTTGAGAATAATAAAAATATAGGTATTTCTACGATTAATTGGATTGGCTTGGCAACGAATTTTTTTTTGGCGAAGTAATTTTTTGTAATCGATTTAACATCATGGAAGGTGCAATTAAAATCTGTAATTAAAAATCATTGCGATTTGTTACAAAAAATACGGGTAGAAATGAAAATGTATTCATGGTTACGACGGTATGTTTCGTTATAAAAAGCGTATGAATGGCTGTGTTAGCATCGACATCGTTGAAAAGTCGATATTTTCTGTGTCATTCTCTTGTAAAATTCGTTTTTTAGTCCACTGAGCTGCTTCATGTTTAATTGAAAGTTGTTTCTTAACAAAACAAAAAAAAACAACAATAAAACTATTAAATTACTGGAAAAAAAAAAGAGAAAAAAAGAAGATGATTGTTTTAGAATTCTGTCCAGATTTTGGAGTCGTTTTAAGAGGTTACAAAAAAGATAAAATGAATGTAAAAAAGGCAAAATAACATGTACTCCTAGCATTTTTAAAGTTCAGCATCAATTAAGTGGGCTAATCCTAACAAAGAATTAGATAAACAAAGTTAATTTGAAAGCGGTCACGTAAACCCGTAGTGGTGCTTTCATAAATATTTCTTTCTGCACTCTGAATTGAAATTGGGTTATTATTATAATTAAACTTGCAAATTAACTTAATTTGTTCATTCACGTTTATTACAGTCGAGAAATACGCTATCTTTTACTGCATCATTAGACTGGACTGCGGACAGAATAAACGGCTTTGTATCTCTACTAACTGGGTTTAATTACAATTTATTTGAATGTTTGGTTGGAATGTTTTCTTTTTTATTATGCCAGAATTCTAGGCGACCCGGTAGCCTCATTTCTATTATATAAATTGGGACGGTGAAATGTGCGTGAACCATTGAAATACCTGTACTTGTCTCATCGCTTTATACAAGCTGGATTCTACGCTAGGTTATGTTATAGGTAAGACTGTTCTTTGTAGCAACCTAGCCAGTGGGCCCATTTGGCTGTGACCCTCAGGTTAGTCTTGCAGGGGTAGGTAATAGGGAATATGCATAAATTTTAATTTTTTTATTTCGATTCGGATCGTTAAAGTACTATAAAAATAATGACAAAAAGCGAAAACAAGACATAAATCGGCCAAACAACACAAAAGTTATAACCATTTAAACTTTTGCTACTATCTCTTTCTAGAGATAAACGGAATTTAGTATGGATTTTGTACGTCGATGCAGCGAATGACGTAATTCGCTGTATCGGATCTCTCTGTCTAATGAGCAGTTTCAAATGCTTATAACTTAGTATTTTTTATAGATATTAAAACAATAATTTCACTTAGTTCTGATGTTAATACGCTTTGTTTATTTAGAGTGATAAAAAAAAATCATGCACATATACCCTATTGCGTAACATACTTTTATGGCCACTAACCTCAAACTCAAAGCATTTATTTCAATTAGGCTATTTACAGACACTTTTCAATGTCAAAACAAAAGGTAGAAGCTACAGTCCCAGTTACAAGGCCTAATAACTTGTAAAAGTACTGTAGTTGTCTATTCTAAATAGATCTATAAGGAGTTGAATGGACAAAAAACTTCATGGACACGCTTTTAAATTAAAATAATTTTACAAGATCTTGGTTGCATTATTCGTGTTTAGATTATACCTATGTATTTGTGAGCACGATTAAATAACTCAAATATATATTGATAATTCAACGACATTGTTTACATTGTTGAGTAAGTAGTCCATAAATTCCTAACATATTCTTCTCTATCTTCCCCAGATCTTCGACAACCATTACCACTTCCACCACCATGCCATCGTGAAGCGGTCTATCACACCAGCTCACGATCGCCATGGCAAGCTAGAAGGAGACACCCGAGTGCGATGGGCGAAGCAACAGCGGGCCCTCTCGAGGAAGAAGAGAGACTTCCAGACTATACCAGATTCATATCATTCTACAGGTATGTTTGCTAGAAAGAAAGAAAGAAAAATATTTATTTGACGTCAGTTATTAAAGCACACACATATATAACACACAAAAAAAAATCGAAATAAAGAGGATAACATAGTATGTGCTGTGTGCCTCACGGCTGCGCCAAAAAGGCCCATTTTAGCATTCATGCCAGACAGGTGATGCTGTCTGACGCTGGTCTTCCAATGAACCTTGAGGGGGTAGGTCTTGTTGGGGCTTTAGTTGGTGTTTTTCTTTGCAATCTGGAAAAGTTGTCAGATAGACGGGAATGATTTGAGTGTTACCTAGTACATTAACTGTTTATTCAACGTCAGTGTCAAAAATCTAAGAATATTGATGATTAATCCACCAGATGTGTAAATGTGTTCTATTCGATGCAAAGCAGTTCGTGGCTTTAAAATCATTTCCATTATTCATGCATCAATTGGTAAACTAGTCACTTCCTAAATCTCAGTAAACACAGAATTGGTAAAGTTTAGTGCTAACATATTTTGAAACATCTTCAAAGAAGACTAAAACACAAAGATTTAACTTTGCAATAACACCAACACAACACCGCACCGACACACTATCCCAGATCTTTGTACCTCACTCCAACCAAGCGTGCGACAAGTCGTGACTTATTTTTTGTCTTGTCGCAGCTGAGACGACGTCATCGGATGCGCCGGCGCCGTCAGCCGCGTCGAAGCGCGACACGAATTCGAAACGAGAGCTCCAACCGTCTCGGGTGAAGGGACGGCCAAGAGCAGCAGACTCCAAGTTTCAACTTAACGACCCGAAATGGCCTCACATGTGGTATTTAGTAAGTATTTTGGCCTTGAAAGGTTCATAGAACTTGTTAATTGTATGTAAAATTGGATAATCTCGCAGAGTAACTAATTTAGGCCTCACAGATAGATAGACTTATGACTTTTAAAAGGTGGCTGGGACAGCCTGGATGCAGAAGGTAAACAACCGGGTTCCATAGAGCAGTTTTGGAGTGGCTTATGTCCAGCATTTTACTGTTATAGGTAGGCTGATTTGATTGATGATTACACCGCATTCTTGTGTAACCAACTGGCAAAAACTCTGAATTTATGGATAAACTGGCTTTTGTTCGCGGCTTCACTAGCCTTAATTTGAAATTTGACAATAAATTCGGGTTGTACTCTGCTTGTAATAATATAATTCACTCATGATCCAAAAGACACGTGGCGCCATCTATTATCATCAGAACGTTATTGTTGTTTTCCTCGGGAAAGTCCTTTTTATCAGAATGAAAGGAAATGTTCGTTTCTGTATACCTGACAACGTAGATGATCGGTTCAGTGGTTTAGGCATGAAAAGGTTACAAACGATCAAACTTGCTTTCGCATTCATTATATTAGTTAGGATGGGACGTATCTTTATTACTAGATTAGGCTTGACCTGAATGCATGTAGATTCATTTACCAATGTCGGTTTCAACCAATACTTATGTAACTCTATGCTAGACAAAGAGATCTTGATGGCCAAAATCAGGTCACTTATTGAATCTATCATCGCTGCAACGTCAATCAATCGATGTGACAGTCATAATATAAGGGAAGTGTTGAATCTAAAGAGGTCTTTCTTTAGATTCAACACTTCCCTTATATTATGACTATATTTTCACAGTTGTAAAAGCCAGTCACTTTACTCTGAGTGCCCGGATTTAAGAGTAACTTTGAAGAGTGCCAATGCGATTAATATAGGGACCGAGTACTGTTCCTTTTACAAAACCAACTATCTGAAAATGAAATATGGGTCCTGAAAAGCTTTGAGCATTACTTTTTACAGTTAAAAACGTTTGGGACTTATCAACTTTGCTTTTCAAAGCTAGACCAGCTTTGAAAAGCAAAGTTGATAAGTAAATAAAATGTTTCATAAAAGTCGCCCAAACTACTGTGTGTCAATAATAAAAGCGAGAGAAGTTAATCTGTTATATGAAGCTAGTTATTTAACAAGTGCTTGACTAGTTTTCTGTTTACTTTTTGTTTGCTTTACACAGTTCAACACCAACGTATAAGGGCTTGCGCACACTATAGTCACTGGTCACGACTGTCATAAGACAGACTATTGCTAAAGGGAATTAATAGTCTGTCTCGCTCGCACTAGTAGGGTAATAATCTGTCTCAAGACAGTCGTGACTATAGTGTGCGAAAGCTCTAAATGTTTAGGTATAACATTTTACAGTCACCAGCAAATCAAGTTACTACAAACTGTCAAATTTCAGTCAAGTTCAACAGTTTATGGTTTAAAATCATTTGGAGAAATTTGTCAGTTTGTGGTAACTTTGTGTGCTGGTGACAGTGATGACTGTACCTACAAAAGATTTTGTAAGACGATATTGACAAAATACTGTTTTGAATAGGCATGACGACAGTATCAAAAAATTGCAAATCTAGTTAGTCCATCAGTTAGAGTATTGGAAATTAATGGACACGTATTTTTTGTTTTTGTAAATCAATGAATATTAACAAAGATAAAACGCATCAAAACTCGGTAATGGGGGCTTGTGACGTCAGAACTAGCTAAAAATTATACCTAGGCGTGACGTATTGAGAATTTTAAAAGCGTCATATCTTCGTCAATTTTGATTTACGGAACAAAAGAAAAAGCACGGGTCAAATATTTTCTGATAATCTAACTGACGGACTAATTAGTTTTTTTTTGTCGTCTCGCCTATTATAAAACAAGAAATTAATTAACAAGATACAAACCAACCAACCAAGGTACCAATTTTCAATTGCTTTTGACTTTATTATAATTGCAAAGGTGTCATTCAATTAAGATTCAGAATATCGCCGAAGTTTACTAGAAAGTTCTCAAGTTACACTGTGTAAGCACTCGATTCGCGTCGTTTTTGTTTTTCTTTACCGATTCAACTGAACCGAGAGTAAAGTTTAATTTTCTTTAAGAACTTATAACGCTCTTCTTAAATATTGACGCAGTGGAAGCCAAAAATTTGAGTTTTATTAAGCTATCGCGAGAAATTTGCCTAATTCTTACATAAAATCGCTATAAAAGCGTAACGAGGGTTCAGATGTTTTTGATTTCATATCTCGCTCGGGAGGCTCGAGTGAATTAATTTGTATAACATGTTATAAGTAAACGCTGTTTTGCTTCATAGAACTGAAAGTATAGATATCGCGACTGTCTCTTTGAGCATGAGGTTTCAGATTGGATTCCTAGGTTGGCAAAGTATTATTGGTGTTTTAGTCAGGAATTTCTCAGTAGCCTTTGCCCGATTGATGACAATAGGCTCGTCCCAAGTTACGCCCGTAATACTTAAACATTTATTTAACTGGCGAAATGTGGGTGTACTCTAAGGTACCAATCTACTATGACCGGTGCTCAACCCTTAGGGAAACACAGGTGTAATGTTGTGATGTAATGTTCTAAGTTATGTAGGTATTAAATAACGATCTATCAGCCCCACAATTTCCAACTCCAATTTGTGTAAACTTGTCAACACACAACACATGCCACAAACAAAGATATGTCTATACGCTCACCAATCAATCTACAAAAAAAAGTAATTCCAATTTAGGATGCGTTGTTTTTATTATTCGAGCGATTCGAATAGTTGAAATAAAAACCAATTTCTTAAAAATATCAGTGATACAGTCCGTCAATACAAATTTCCAGTGGTTGCTCTGATATTTCATTTTCATTTGCCTCTGCCACTGTTGCAAATATATTTCAACAAATTCGTTTTAGTAACAATTTTTAAATTAAAAATCTTCGCTGATGGAGGCTGAGTAATTGGTTTTACCCGTGCATTTCGTTTTTGTGGTACATTTCATGAGTTTACGACCGCCGAAGATTAAGTGGGTCATTGGTTTTATTTTATTACTTCTTGTTTGTTTATGTTTTGCCAAAACATTTCGTAAATCATGTGCTTAATGATAATAGGAGTAGGTATTTACTAAATATTTATATTGCCAACTGGATTCATTAATTTTTCTTTCGAATCTTCCTATTTATCTTGTTTTTATGTATTATTTAGAACCGAGGAGGAGGTTTGGACATGAACGTGATACCAGCATGGCGGGAAGGCATCACTGGCCGTGGCGTAGTGGTCACCATACTAGACGATGGCCTAGAAACCGATCACCCCGACTTGGTCGCTAATTACGTAAGTACAAAATATTCTGCCATTGTTCTGTATGTACTTACTTTAATCTAAACACTAACTTGTAGCATGTCGATTGGTTCAGCAACATGACGTTCCAGATTACGTCTGACGACATATCAAATGAATTTCTTCGGAATCATCTCATTGTATGTTTTATGACGTCCGCGTCGGTACTTTTGTTCCCTTTGTAGTTTTTACTGAAATCATTGTTGGCAAATAAGAGGCGCAGTTTCCACGTATGTTAGCAGGAAACGTTTGAAAAACACCCATGAAATCGGAACGAGAACGAGTAAGTGGGGGATCCGCGCTTTCGCGATAAAAGGCCGTAGAGTGACATCTGTGTTCTGTGTTCGGAACAAAAGCTTCGGAGTTTCAAATTACACGATTCATCTCACTGACTTTAATTCCACTGTTGGCGTTCGGAAAAAAAATGGGTAATTGGGTCGCGGGTATACCGAGGCGATTTATGTGCGACGTACGTAAGGGCCTTGCCTTAGGGAGTAACCAGACCGCGGTCGATCGACGTCAGTTTGACATATTTTGAGCATTATAAGCTATATACGAGTATATTGCCATTCTAGCTTCTTACCGGGACTTTGTCCACAGGAAGTCGCAAAACATACGAGTGTTTTAAACAGTCAAAACCATAGTTTTCCAGTACGAATGTAAATTACTGGAACAACATAAACACCATTGCATTGTTTACAGACTAACTACGATTTTATTACACAATTTATTTTTAGTATACAAGATCTAGTTAAATTATTTAGCAAAACTCCACAGATAAGGTTTATTTTTGTACTATTTTTTATTATTCATCGTGTTTAGATACACTATATGATATACTCACGTCACGTCTGCTGTAGTTTCACTAGCCTTCTAGATTGACCCAGTATATGGGACTTCATGTTTTAGGACAACCCTACTCGCCAGCTGTCTTGTTGCACCCTTATACCGGTATTAGTTTAAAAACATTATGCATTGTTTTCATATGTCATTACAAATGAAACATGAAACTGCTGAAACGCCGTAAGAACAAATGTGTTGTATGAAAGTTAGCAGATTACCTAAATGTTTCTGCTGAATTTATGAAAAGATGTAATCTGGGACTTGTTTGTTTCGGCAATTTTAATTTACCCGTTCGTGTTACAACTTCTCAAATCATCTCTAGAAAGACTAAACGAGATGAAAACTTTAAGGTTGAAGGCTTCGTTTGAGGAAGGCTTTCCAATTTTCTATAAGGTCAATAAGACTTAAGGTTTTCCTGAACAAGCCGCCTTTGTAGTCAAGATTGGCGACCGTGGCCTATTTATAACCGGGCGCTTTACCGGTACTGCCATAGGAAAATCACCAGAAGGAGAAGAATAATTTATTTGATACTAGCGGATGCCCGCAGCTTCGCCCGCCCGAAAATAATATACTAAAACCTTCCTCTTAAATCACTCTGTCTATTAAAAAAACCCGCATCAAAATCCGTTGCGTAGTTTTAAAGATCTAAGCATACATAGGGATAGACAGACAGACGCGGCGTGGGACTTTGTTTTATAATATGCAGTGATTTATCAAGTACCTAAGTCCGAACCTAAAAAAAAGGTGTAACTTTTAAAAACAGCAGTCCAATATCCATGTAAGTAACATGATGATGTGGCGGTAGTTTTATAGAAGCCTAAAATTTTAGCTTTACCATTATAACATAGTACTCTTCACGTTGTTAGGGTTTCTAAAATCTTAGCTTTACTATTACAACAAAGTACTCTTCACGTTGTTAGGGTTTCTAAAATCTTTAGCTTAAACTTTAACTCTAACTTTGCTTAAGCTTTACCATTATAACATAGTACTCTTCACGTTGTTATGGTTTCTAAAATCTTAGCTTTACCATTATAACATAGTACTCTTCACGTTGTTATGGTTTCTAAAACTTAGCTTTACCATTATAACATAGTACTCTTCACGTTGTTAGGGTTTCTAAAATCTTAGCTTTACCATTATAACATAGTACTCTTCACGTTGTTATGGTTTCTAAAACTTAGCTTTACCATTATAACATAGTACTCTTCACGTTGTTAGGGTTTCTAAAATCTTAGCTTTACCATTATAACATAGCACTCTTCACGTTGTTAGGGTTTCTAAAATCTTAGCTTTACCATTATAACATAGTACTCTTCACGTTGTTAGGGTTTCTAAAATCTTAGCTTTACCATTATAACATAGTACTCTTCACGTTGTTAGGGTTTCTAAAATCTTAGCTTTACCATTATAACATAGTACTCTTCACGTTGTTAGGGTTTCTAAAATCTTAGCTTTACCATTATAACATAGTACTCTTCACGTTGTTAGGGTTTCTAAAATCTTAGCTTTACCATTATAACATAGTACTCTTCACGTTGTTAGGGTTTCTAAAATCTTAGCTTTACCATTATAACATAGTACTCTTCACGTTGTTAGGGTTTCTAAAATCTTAGCTTTACCATTATAACATAGTACTCTTCACGTTGTTAGGGTTTCTAAAATCTTAGCTTTACCATTATAACATAGTACTCTTCACGTTGTTAGGGTTTCTAAAATCTTAGATTTACCATTATAACATAGTACTGTTCACGTTGTTAGGGTTTCTAAATAGCCTGCATGGCTTATGAGCTTGCCATATTATTGGACACTAGGCACGCCGTCTCCATTCGTATAAGATTGCCGACATTGCCGTCCTATCGGACTAAAAGAATGATGAAAGCGAGAGTCACCTGTATTTGCACACTCTCTTGAATGTACAGACAGCTGCATTTTTTAGGTATCCGTCATGCATTGAGACACTCAATAAATGGGGTAATTAATTAATACAGCCGTCCGTACATTATAATGGCTATGGCGATGGCTAATATTCGCCGAGTTTGGCCGCCATAACATAATAAAAAAAACCGGCCAAGTGCGAGTGGAACTGGCGTGTAGGGGGTTCCGTACAATGCTAAAGTCTTATATTGAGTTTACCACTTTATTTTCAATTGATAGAATTCTTCTAATCTTCGTTTTCCTGTAATCTACAAGCAATGAACTATGTTTTGTATTTTTTTCAAAATTTTAGGCTCAGTTGTTTCGGAGATCAGGGTGGAATGGTCAATTTTCGTCTTCTTTCATGAATAAAATCAATACTATTTATTTTACATTAATAATAAAAATATTTGAGATCTTCATAATGAGCCTTTCATTTGATATAATGACACAGTAAGGTGTTCAAAACTTTTTTTTTAATTTCCTAATTTGTCCCCCGAAAATGACCCAAAAAAAATACATTTATTAACTTTGCACATCTGTGTTTGGGTCATAGAATTACACGGTACACCATCCTACCAAATTTCACCTGATTTAATACAGTAGATTCCGAGCAAATTGGCTGTGACAGACGGACGGACAGACAGACAGACGCACGAGTGATCCTATAAGAGTTCCGTTTTTTCATTTTTGGACGGAACCCTAAAAACGGTCAGGAGGTGCACACAATACTATCACTAGTGTATTTATTAATTCTTATTCTCTTTACCAGGATCCCATGGCATCATATGACGTGAACTCCCACGATTCGGACCCACAGCCGAGGTACGACATGATCGACTCGAACCGCCACGGCACGAGATGCGCGGGTGAAGTCGCTGCTACTGCTAACAACTCACTGTGTGCTGTGGGGGTTGCTTACGGGGCCAGTGTTGGAGGTAAGAAACATATTCATAAGGATTTTACTCATTACGAAAGAAAAAAAAAGAAGAAAACAAACGCATTCATTTGTTATCGAAGAAAAGAACGCGTTTGAAACTGAGACCGATGATGGTAGGTGACACCAAAAAACAATAATTCCAAGACAACAATCTCTAAAAAAACACTTTAGTTTGGGCCTGAAAACCCGATTTATTTTCAATTAATTGATAAATTTGATTTTTAGTTGCTTTGAAATCAATAAATAATTGAGTCATTGAGTTGACTAAACAGTGACGTCACAGTTGGCTATTGCCATACAAAATCTATGAGAGAACCGCGTTTTGACAGCTCTTAAAAAGTATCTCAATTGATTGGTGTGTCATCTACCCCATTAATTACGTGACCGCGAATAGGTAAACACTTTCATGGCGACGTTGCCAATAGCAGCTGTGTTGCTACCTTTGAGAAATCATCAGTATCATCTGCCTATCTTTTTCTATATGGGGCTATCGCGTGTGAATTTGCCACTAGAGGCGCTTGTGTAGACTAAGGTCTTCCGAAATGTCAGATGTCATACAGTGTTCGCGCGTTGCGTGCTTTTTTATCACGTATTTATACAAATACTCACGATTGTGCTCTAGACTGAGCCATTCCTGATTAATTTATGACTTGAAGATTTTAAGTAGCAACTTAGGATCTTATTTGTTAGTACTTGGAGGTAAAATGATTTTTAAATGTTTCCTGATTGCTAATCTTAGGAAGAATATTGTAAATATGTATCTAAAGCTTACGCTATGTTGTTATACGTAATGAAATTAACTTTAAAGTATTAAAATCGTAATAAAATAAACTTAGAAGTATTAAATAGAATTATTGACAAGACCTTACTCGACAGTGGCGCCATCTGGTGAGCTCAAATACGATAGCCCCCATTGTGTTGAGATCGGCTTCCAGTCCAATTGGATGGTAGCGGTAGTCGGATGGAGCCACTGCCTTCTGACTTCCATAGGTTAGTTACTGGATAATAGTTAGCGTTAAAAGAGTCATGAATATAAATGTTGATGGATGGAGAAGGAGAGGAAGACCAAAGAAACGATGGATGGATTGTGTGGGGAAAAAAATGTGTGAATGATTGTGTGACGATTGTCAAGGGAGAATGATAGAAAAAAACGTGTTGCACCGACACCGACCCCAAAGGAAGATAACGATGAATTACCGTTAGTAAGAGACCCCTGATGACTTATTATAGCCGAAACGTGACCTCAAAATGGCCTCTTTGTACCAGTTTAGACTATCTTGACATTAGTTTCTTCAGGCATGATTGTTATTGAAACGAAAAACTGTAAAATTAAAAACAACATTGTCGTATTTCTCTTCATGCACCATCTAATGGATGATTAAAGTGTGACAAACACGGACCATTGTCCTCAAGAGTGCACTAGTGCTCTAGACTCACACTTTGCACGACTGATGTGCTCTTCAAGTGCGTTGTCAAGATTTGTCTTAGGTCTCCTAAGTTTGTAAGTGCAAAGTACTGTAGGTACATGTGGATGGAGTACGCATGACTACAAATCAAGCTTTACAAATCAGTTTATGCGGATCCCTTAGTCTGCGGGAAATGTATACAAAGCGCGGACATGTTATACTGGAAATGTATAGCTTGATGCGTTCCTGTATACACCTATATTTAACGCTTTTGTATCGAGGATTCCTGAATAGAGATCCGTGAATTGGCAAACACAGTGCCAGACTCCTTTGAAAAGTTGTTCCTAAGATCTTCACAAGGTAATTGGGAGTGGATAGATGATAGCCCAGTGGAACTGAGTTGCGTTTAATTAGGGAAACTAGTATGCAGTATGCACATCCGTTGCGTATATTGGTAACAATTTCACTACAGAGAAACAAACTGAATACATGACAAAATTTTGTGATGAACTCAAATGATAAGAGACTCATAACATTTATTGTTGAAACAGAATAAAGGATCTATAAAAAGATCCCTAGTTTACTACGAATTGATATGCTCATAGCTTATGTCGTTCAAAAAACGTGACATCATCAATAACATCCCAAAGGATTTAGGACCATAAGAAATAAAGAAGATAGATCAACCTTGGTATTTTGTAGGACAATTTATATATGCGTAATAAAGAATTGTTCAGCTTGACTTAATCTATTCGATAAATAACAAATATTAAGTAAGATAGATGGACTAGAATCTACTTAGTAAGTTTTTCTTGTTTTGCTTCACCATTTTGTTGATACGATACTAGACAGTTTACGATTTGGCAAAACATCAGTATTCAAAAGAATTTTCTAACATAACATCACGCCTTTAATCCCAGAAGGGTTAGGCAGAGGTGTAGTACCTAATTGTGCACCTACATTTCGCCAGTTATGTTTTAAGTCCGGTGTAATAGGGAGCGAGCTTATTGCGACCTAGACCAACGAGGGTTAGAATAGATAAAAATCAAAATCAAAGCATTTATTTCAAGTAGGCCAATTAGAGGCACTTTTGAATTGTCGAAACAAAGATGAAAATTAAATGTAGCTACAGTCACAAGACATAAAAACTGTGAAAGTACTGTAGTTGCCTATTTGATTCCCTAGCGTAGATCTCTATGGAGAAGAACGGGCAAGAAATTCCATGGACACTCTTTTAAATCAAAATATTGTTACAAAATCTTAGTTACATCATTCATGTTGAGATGGTATATTATGTGAGAACAATGTAGCAAGAAGTGCACGTTAAAAGTGTCCACAGTAAAAACAAAACAAAAAAATACAATTAAAAAAAGAAAATAATTCATTCAAATAAGCCATGGCAACTAAGAGATGACCAGTCACAACTGACAGCGCCCGTTCACGAACATGACGCATGGATCAGCACCATTCAACTCAATCATGCGGACTATGCCCAACTGGTCATGATATTTCTAATTATAGATATTTTGACTTAGTGGCGCTTTTGATATAAATATGTGTCGCACAGTTCGCTGGCTTGAAATTGGCAGTTTCATACTCCTTGAAATTACCTTTCAACATTGAGCTATTACTACTACGTATTGAGAAGACAGCGCGAACAAAATCTGTGCGCAGTGCGGGGCGCGCGGGGGGCGGCTAACCCCGTATATATAATGCTGTGGCGAGCAACCTTGCTCGACGAGCCAGCCCGCGACGCTGAGCATGTAACGACCGATTCCCCAATTAATGATCCGACCCAGCCTGTTGTCCCTTGCTGCCCTCTTATCAATGACGCACTAAGCCGAGGCCCGAACCCCACAGGGGGTGCCCTTAGTGACCGTTCATTTAATTTAAATCCTTAGCTTGTAAGCCCTGGCTGGGGGCCTTAAAGTAATTTTTGGCCACCACAGGATTGTCCGGTTAAGCAGTAAAGCAACCTTAGCGCGTTGCAACTGCGAGTGGTCCCTCTTAAAAAAAAAAAAAAACAAGCGACTGAGTGAATTGCAGCCAGCTGACAGCATTTGAACGGAGCACAGATTTTGTTCGCGGTGTCTTCTCTATACGTAGTCGTAATAGCTCAATGCCTTCCAACCTCTATTTTAAAAGAGCAGCATGTTTTTCCTGTAGTGTGTGGATATTGTTATTACGATTGTGCCTGGGTAAACATCCCATTTTACAGAACATTGACTATATTTCTTAAACCATTGCACGTTTTATTTTATATTTATAAGTATGTACTTTCACCTAAGCACACTCAGTCACGTAAAACGACCAATAACAACGGTTCACTGAAAGAAATTCTCAAGATTACCCACGAAAGTTCATTGTGCTAAAAAACACAAAGAAACAAAAAGTATATTTTCAAGTTTACTGTTACGCCGTATGCATGCTTTTATGTTGCCTCGTAATTTTTTATTAGGTTTTTTATATAAACACATGGTATATAATGTGGGTTGTAAAATGCCGATAAAATGGGTATGTACTGTCGGTTTTGTGCTGAATATTAAGTTAGTAATATCTGAGATAAACAATGAACAAAAGCTGAAAATATTTAATCAGTTAATTATTTTAATTTTACGAAAACAAAAACCCAATAGCCAGGTTGGTATTTGAGGTGTACTGAATTTAGGAATTACGTACCTACCTTTTTTTTTTTTTCGGATGTGAAATCATCAAATGACTTCTCCCGCTCTGGGCGGAACAGGAGGGAGTGTCAGACTTTTACTGACTAAAACCCATCCATGTTCCTTCATCGCCCTTTGTGTTCCGGGGCCACGGTATCTCTTTCGAACAATCCCGCAACCCCGGCAGATTACGTACCTACCTAAAACAGAAATATTTCTGAAATATTTAATTACAGCAGATACCATCGGTTGGTAGCGCATTTACACAGAATAAATAATTGAACGGTATGATTGATTAATAATTATAAACTGCATTTTTTTGCGGTCGCTTCGTACGCGTGTTTTTCGGGAATTATTCTACGGGAATGTACTACCTACTCGTATAAAAGTATCTTATGCCCAAGCTAAAGCCATGGGCTAGCTGTGTGCCAAATCTCATAGTTCAAATCTGATCAGCCGTTAAGTGTGTAAAGGTGACACACAGACAAACAGACACTTATTTTCACATACATATAAGTCACTAAAATTATAATTCACTTTAATAAATAGTAGACAAACTTGTTAAACATTCGGTCATATCTTTTACCCGAGTGACGTTGAAAAGTTCTCCAAAATGTGTTTTAGCGAAATGTTTGTACAAATAAGAAAATATGAACTTTTCCGTGTCAGAGCGTACTGTGTAGCGATATGAAATAGCTGCAGGATATAAACTTATTAGCAAGTCTGTAGCTACGAAGTATATTCATTTGTGTAACTCGCTTTACAAACACTGTTTAACTTGTCCTTACGCAGTATAACTTGCAAAGTTTATCGCAATCGCCATACTCATTTAAACATTATTTAGTAAACAAGTATAATGATAATAATGCGTTTATCTTCGCCATCTACACTGCAAACGTGCCTCGGTGCATAAATTCGGGATTTCATCGCAAATACACTTGTTTGATTGAACATAGTTGAATATTTATCAACATAGTCTACTTTATAACACTGTTTTAAGCTTTCACTGTTTAAAACTAAACTAATACAGTCACTTAGATGTCTTTTGTGATTTCTCTTTATATTTATATCGTAAAATCCACTTTAGAGGACTCTCTAATTATAATTTATATCAAACATGCGATCAAAGGCAGCTATACGGAATTCTGAGAATTTCGGAGACCCAGATACATGCGTGCTATGTTTTGATAAGAAACAGGGAGCGGTTCTAAAGTTATAAAACAGTTTACGTTCATCACATGAATGGAGGTGAAATAGAATGATAAGATTATGTTACTGATATGATTTATTATTCGGGGAGTGTCGCGTTTTATGCCATTAGAAGTTTAACAACTGAATGTTTCAAAACATCGGCCCTTGGGATGAGCTGAAATAAATTACTCAAGCTGACATCTACGGAACTTTAAATTAACACGAATTACAGTTACGAACGGGATAACAAAACATGTTTTTGTTGGGGTTAACATTTATTTTTGGTCAGGGACTTTTAATGCTAATTACACTTTTGTCCGAATACTCGCCCACGTACTTTTGAATTTGAAAAACACCCGAGAGGCTGTCCAACTAAAGCTAAACTTTTTGAATAACCCATTAGTCTGGCCGGTGTTGCGTGTAGTTTTCCAATGCAGTATGGAAAAAATAGAAATAAATAATAAAGTTCAGTTTTTATTTCATGGCACGTTAGTCCTACACTTTTATAATATTTCTAGTAATGGATGGGTATTTTTTTAGTAATTGAATCGAATAACGAGATTTACTTAAGCGAGTTTTAATGTTAATGCCTTGCAAAAACATTGTAAGTGAAAAAAAATCGTTTAAAACGCTTTCGTTGGTTCTAAAAGTAGCTCCCACACTGGAACTGGGTCAGACCAGAAATCAACCTTACTGACTATTCCACCACGACCAAACGTCGCGCCCAACCAAGCGATCGACCGTACGAATACGCGACCGATACGTTCACATTGTCATTCATCTGTCACGCCTTCGGGATCGCCAAACAACATGAACGCGACAGTCATGTATTTGCGTGATAACCATTTTAACCTGCATCCAAGCCTGGATGTTTTTCACTAAATTAACACAAAGCTTAATATAATTTGCACCAAATTTAAGGGAGTTGCTCTTTCCATTACGACTTCCCTCTCTTAGAAACGAGGCCTGTACCTTATAACACGATTATCATATGCTACATTGAACTACTATCATTCCCATTACTAAACATGTCTCTCTTTCCTCAGGAGTCCGAATGCTGGATGGTGACGTCACAGATGCTGTGGAAGCCCGCTCCTTGAGTCTGAACCCTCAGCATGTGGACATCTACAGTGCTTCGTGGGGCCCTGACGACGACGGGAAGACTGTCGATGGACCAGGAGAACTCGCCACTAGGGCGTTTATTGAAGGGGTAACTAAGGTAAGATTTGAGTTTCTTTAGCTCATACCTAATATTTAAAAAAATATTTCTACAATATTCTTCATGTATTAGAAAAGCGTCCTTATTAGATGTCTTTTGGCAAGGTACTGTAACTTGTGGTTCTGACGAGAAAGTACACAAGTACGAGAAAGTACTCGATGCTTCAAGATCTATTCGAACGTGGATGAAATAGTTTCAAAATTTATTTAAAACTGTAGTAAGGTTTTAGAAAAAAATCAGATATGTACCAGATCCATTAATTGATTTTGGTCAGATTTGTTGGTTTGTGATTTGGTGTTTTGTGATTTGTTTTTGTGTCGATTTGTAGCCACGAACTCCTCCTTAACCTAAATCAAAGCGAAATATTGGACAACTTTCAGGTCGGACTCGAACGTAACGAAAATACGCCAACATGCTTTTATTTAGGCATTCATTTAGGTCCCGCCTAGTTAGCGAAAGCGAAAGCGACATTAGCCACATCTCAGCATAACCCAACTGCTGTTAACGGCAAACGTGCTCACATCAAAGCTACGGAATCACGTCGGACTCGAAGACCGCAGACGTGCTTGAGTAGTGATTGATCAACGAATTCTGTAACCTAGAATTACTAGTACCCTCTTACATTGGCTTTATTATAGCTTAGAGCTGTCGGTTACATAACTATTTTCTGCCTAGTTTTCAAGAGTTTTTGTATTAAAATTCAGTCTCAATATAATGAATATGGTGAGAAGCTTGTGGCTAAAGTCGCTCGGATCAATCTTTCTTCAGGTTAAGCCGCGTTTGCCTAGACTGGTCGAGCTCTTAAGAGGCTGGCGACCAATGCATAGTTCATACAAACGTAATACCAATTTAATTTGTAAATCAAACATATTCTTAAGGTAGTGTGTATTTATTTCGATTGATTTACAGAATATCTATATCTTCCCAAATATATATTTTGAAAGGACAGCGATATAAAGCCGAGATATGAGGACTTTAAAATTTCTATAGAAAACTCTTATTTTTCTTATAACTCTTGTTTAAATCAGTGTCTATTCAAAATGTATATTTGGGAACCTAGATATTCTGTATTCCAATCGGAATAAAGACACACTACCTTAAGAATATGTTTGATTTATCAATTATTTTGGTATTACGTTTGTATGAACTACGCATCAATCGCCGGCTTCTTAAAGCACGTTAAGCTGTTGGTCCTGGCTGTCATTTGTAGATCTTTGACAGTCGTTACAGCTAGTCCGTGACCCGAAAGTCTGAGAACCAGTCTTATCAAGGGGTGATACCCCTTGGTAAGACTGGTTCTCAGTTATTACCCAGTACTAACTTGGTTATAGAGGTCAGATAGGCAGTCGCTCCATGTAAAATACTGGTTAGACTGGAAGACGACCCCAACATAGATGGGAAAAGGTAAGACAGATGATCATGAATAGAATTAATATGATCAGATGTATGAACGTGGACAAAGCACAGCGCGTGCGCGCGTAGCGTATTTTTGTTGTAATGTAATTTTGTGTATTTTATCTATGGGCCTTATGATGCCTGATAATAAAATGATTGATTGATTGATTGATTGAAAGCGAAAAAAGTATCTAAGGATTGTAGCAGGTGGTGTTCTGTGGTTTCTGCCTACCCCCATGGGAAGAAAGCGTGAGTTTATGTATGTACGAGTATGTATTTATCGCACAAGATTATTAAGGTATCAATTCATTATAAAATCACGAACATTTTAATGAAATAAGAGATTTAATAATAACAGCCGCTCGGGTCGATCTTAAGGTTAAGCCGTGCTTGCTGAGGTTAGTCTGTGGATGGGTGACCACCCATTACATACCGGGTTTCCTCGGAATGCACGTTAAGCAGTTGGTCCCGGCTGTCTATTGTTATCTTTGACAGTCGTAACAGGTAGTCAGTGGCCCAAAAAGTCTGACAACCAGTCTTACCAAGGGGTATCGTATTACCCAGTACTAACTGGGGTGTGGAGGTCAGATAGGCAGTCGCTCCATGTAAAATACTGGTATTCAGCTGCATCCGGTTAGACTGGAAGCCGACCCTAATAAAACTTGGGAAAAGGCTAGGCAGATGATGAACATTTTAACGAAATGAACAAAGAAAAGTATGAAAAATCTTTACTATAGACAAAAAAAAATCCTTTTCACAATTAATTTCATCAGAGTTTTGTAAATATATAAAACTGTGCCTGTTTTCGATTATTTTTACATAAGTAGCTACTACGGTAAAGATCAAAAGTATTAAAAATAGCAATGTTTAGATGTTTTCCTTTCCATAATGAATTTAATTTCCTTTGATAAGCCTACTATGATATTAACATTAATTGAAATAAACAGACGACTATTTTGTTGAACAAATATAACGAATAACGAATGTTTTCGTTTCTAGGTAAATACACAATAGGAAATTAGACAAACAAGTTTTTTGTAGTCTGTCTCTTTGAAGTTCTAGTTAACTAGAGTGTTTATTTCTATAGAATGAAAAACATAAAACAAGAACGCTTTAATTATAACAAAAAGGGTTTAAAATTAAACGTTATTATTGTTGTGAGTTCTGAGTTTCAGGACAACCATCAACCAGTTAAATGCGGTAAGGGCTTTCAAAAGCTAGACATGTCATAAAAGAGTGAATGTAATTCCTTCCAACAGCAAATTGGAACAAATTATTCAGTCGTTGTAAATTCTGCTGTTTTAGCGAATTATTTTTTCCCCACTGACTTCAATAACACACCGTACACCGTAAAGAAATTACCACGACTAGGTACTGAATGCATGTAAACAGTGTGGTCAGTTCTCGGCGTTTGGCACTGGCGCCGAAGACATACCCACTTATAAATCCGCCTTATCTTTCTAATCCGGCCAAGTGTGAGCCGGACTCGGGCACGAAGGGTTCCGTACCATTATCTATACAACATTAGACAAAACGACAAAAAAATCACGTTTGTTGTATGGGAGCCCCACTAAAATATTAATTTTATTCTGTATTTGTTGTTATAACGGCAACCAAAATACATTATCTGTGAAAATTTCAACTGTCTAGCTATCACGGTTCATGAGATACAGCCTATGACAGACAGACGGACAGTGGAGTCTTAGTAATAGGGTCCCGTTTATACCTTAGAAAGGTTTTACGTTGTAAATAAAAAAAAAACGAACTTTAAACAATAATTCTATCTGAAACGCTGTAGATGTAGTGTTCCACTTTCTTCACATAATATTATATGATTTTCGTTTACTACAAGGATGCACAAACACAACTACACATCTTCTACATAACTTGATTTACATAATATGTAAGAACTCCTCCGTGAATATACCTGTCATCACGTACCGAATACTGAATCTCAGGTATAAACGAAATTACTGAATAAATAAGATTTCAGATTCACACAACATTTTCAACGCGTCTGTGCACCTACCATCTACATAGAATGCTATAGACTGTACCTACAGACTTAATGAAAAGTCAGAACTCTGATAAATGCTGAACCTTAATTCTTCAATTTACCGAACTATAACTATAATTATTATATACTATACTAATTTACTAACTGACAAGCGAAGTTGACCTGTATTATGTCTTCACTAGGCTTTCTTTTTACTTCTTTTGTTATCCATGTCGATTTTGTTGCTAAGTCGAATAAACAAAATTTCAGATTCATACAAAATTTTCTGCGCGTCTGTACCTAGGTACAACGCGGTACATTCATAATGAAAAGTCACAACACCAGCCTCTGTTAAATGCTGAACTTTAATTCGTAATTTTTCACTGACATGTGACATTGACATTTATTTTGTTAGTCGTAAGGTTTATTTTCAATCCTTTTGTAATCCACGTCGATTTTGTAACTAAGTTACTGAAGGGTACCCGAGCAGGCAAGCGACACTGTTAAAGCAATTTCTGTGATGATGCAATTATTTTCTCTCTTACTCTCTTTCTTTCTCGCTCACTCAATTTCCCACACTATACGGTCAAGTGTTCACACAGTTACACAATTTACATAAACCTCATTCCCTTTTTGAACCGTAGGAATAGAAAGCTTGAAGGTTGTTGTTTATGTAAAACGAAGTGCGTTTAAAAAAGTTTTCTTGCTAACGTTTTTTTATTACCTACCTTCTGTGGTTTTTTCGGGTTTCGAATTTAAATAGAACGTGTAATGTAGTCGGGAAAAAAGATTTTTGCTTTGCGCCTTATACACCTGCGTCGCAAGTTTTTATGTGTCTTTTATTTAAAGTTTCGAGTTCGTAAAATCGTGGTAAATGGAACGAGAATAGGAAATAAGAGAGAATGAGACGTTTGTGCGTAGAAAGGCACACGTTTTTTAACCGACTTCAAAAAGGAGGAGGTTCTCAATTCGATTGATATTTTTTTTTGTGAAAATATCTCAAGTAGTCAACTTTCAGGTACGAGAAGCTCGTGGCTAAATAATAAGAGCTGTTCGGTTCGATCTTCAGGTTAAGCCGTGGTTGTCTAGGTTGGTCCGTGGGTGACCCATTGCATACCGAGTTTCCTCCGTGCCTCGAAAAGCACGTTAAGACGTTGGTCCCGCCTATCCCGAAAGTCTGACCACCAGTCTTACCAAGGGGTATTGTATTCCTCGGCTAAGCAGATGATGAGTCAGCTTTCAGGTTATGTCTGGTATAAAAATCGGTTATAGTTCATAAAACCTTAACCTTATATACGGTTAATTTTAGGTCGTTCTGGAACCGAAAGCCATAAACTCGATCATCGAACTCAAAACGATTGGGACTATTTAAAAAAAAACCCGGCCAAGTGAGAGTTGAACTCGCGTGGAGAGGGTTCCGTATAATGCCAAAGTTTACCACTTTATTTTCAATTGATAGAATTCTTATAGGTCTTCCTGTAACAAGCAAATGAACTCTATTTTGTATTTTTTTTTAAGTTTTAGACTCAGTAGTTTTGGAGATCAGGGGGGGAACGGTCAATTTTATTTATTTATTTATTAAAACTTTATGCACAGGTAAAAAAAACTGTACAAAGGCGGACTTAATGCCTTGGGCATTTTCTACCAGTCTACCTTAGGGTGATGCAGAGATAATACACAGTAGGTGCAATAAAAAAAGACTAGAAAATATTAATAAATTTATAACTAAAACATATAAGAATAAATACATACATAAAAATTTTCGTCTTCTTTCATGAAATCATCAAAACTATTTATTTAACAATAATAACAAAAATATATTTGAGATCCTCATAACGACCCCTTTCATTTGGTATGTAACACAGTAAGGTTTGCAAAACTGTTTTTTTATTTCCCAATTTGTCCCTTGAAAATTACACTTATTTAAAAAAAAAATTATTTACTTTGCACATCTGTATTTGGGTCATAGGATTACATCATCATACCAAATTTCACCTGATTTGATCCAGTAGATTTAGAGCAAATTGGCTGTGACAGACAGACGTACAGACAGCGGCACGAGTGATCCTATAAGGGTTCCGTTTTTTTTCATTTTTTGTACGGAACGGTAAAAAACAAAATTTAAGTTTTCGTAATTTTTATTGTTATTTTTTGAAAAAATTGTTCCAATCGTTCTGAGTTCCATGTTTAAGTTTATAACTTTCGGTTCCAGAACTACCTAAAATTAACTACACACATCAAAAATGTCTAGGGATCAAGCATTTTTATGCGGATTTCTTGAGATTGAGATGTGGCTTTGTAATAAATTTATGATTTTATAAATTTATATGGATCCTTTTTGGTGCATTTCATAATTTGAATCAGGAACTCTCAATCAAATTCGAGTAAAAGATGAAAATAAGCTGTCAATATTTTCCCTATAAAAACATACAACGCATTGAAGACATTATTAGTGCTACTGTTTCCCTACTACTGATTAAAACCAACGTTATTATGGAGCGGCGACGTCATTTAAGCAGGGAAGAAATGCTCAGAGCCGTGGGAATGATAGAAGCTGGTTCCCGGCAACGTACTGTAGCTTTAGCTCTGAATACAAGTCAGAGTGTTATCAGTCGACTTTGGACACGTTACCGAAGCACTGGTACCGTGGCTGAGCGCCATGGAGGACGGTATCGCTGCACCACACGGAGACAAGACCGATACATTCAAATCTTAACTCGAAGAGCTCCAACAATAACCGCCATGATGTTAGCCGTGAGGCTTCATCACTCTTCAGGGAACTTAATTAGCGACCAAACAGTCAGAAACCGCTTGCATGAAGTGAACCTTCATTCCCGAAGACCGCTACGGGTACCACCTATAGCAATGCACAATCGTAGGATTCGATATCAATGGGCTCTTGAACACAGAAATTGGGCAGAAGAACAATGGCGTTTCGTGTGCTTTTCTGATGAGTCTCGTTTTGGTATGAGACCGGATACAAGACGTATACGACACTGGAGAACCCCTGGACGCCAACAGCGATTAAAATCCTGCCAGGAAGTCCATCCTTATAGTGGTGGAACCATCATGGTATGGGCGGGTATTTGGATCGGCGGAAGAACTGAGTTGATTTGGATCAGAGGCAACCTCAACGCTCAAATTTATGATGAGACGATTGTATCAGACGTCATCGTTCCTCTACAAGTGCAAATCGGTCCCTTATTTCAGTTAATGCATGATAATGCACGACCGCACACCGCAAGAGTTGTAAGACAGACTCTCGCCGCAGCTAACATCAATGTCCTGCCCTGGCCTGCTCAGTCGCCAGACTTGAACCCGATTGAGCATGCATGGGATATGCTACAGAGAAGAGCTCTGCCGAATATGGAGGGTATCCAGTCGCAAGAAGACCTTTTTTTGTTGTTGCAACGAACATGGGCGGCCATTCCACAGCGTGATTTGGATGAACTCATTTTGAGTATGCCAAACCGATGTTCTTGTGTTGTTAGTGTTCGCGGTAGAAACACGGATTATTAATTGTTTAAGTTACCCAATAAAATTTTAAAGAAAACTGTTATTTCAGTCTTTTTTTCGAACTTTAATGTTAGTGGTTCAAATGTCAAAAATCCCTTTATTAGGAAAATGGCAAATTTCTTTATTAATGCAAAGGTGACTTGGTTTATCGTTACTGTGACAAACGAAAACACTTTATTTGATGAATCCTTAAAGAAAATTTTAATTAATATCAATCAGGAGAAAAGTTATTGCAAAAATATATGTTGATCCCTAGATACTTTTGATGTGTGTACTTCACTTCTTCTTCCGAGCTCAAAGACTAGGAAGCGGCGAAGGGCGAGCGTTTTATTTTTTGCGTACTTAACGTTCAAAAAGTGCTGATCTTCAGCCTAGTTTGAATAAATTAGTTTAGATTTGAACACTTCGCTCAGTGCTTAAAGTTGAAATTCCAACGGCGTGCTTTAACACAGGCATTACTGGCATATTAGAATGATAATTCTTCTAATACCAACATTAATTAACAACCATTACTCTGTACCGAATCATTGTACGAATCTAAATGACCACATGTTAATCGGGTACCTGAACAGTATTGATCCCGCTCAATAGGGAATATGCATGACATGCAAAACTAATTTTTTTTTTTTTTAAAAATGCCTTGTATTGGCTCATAAAAACATCGTGGTACACTTGTATATGTTGCTAATACATTACTTATTTTTCAATTTACTGTTTTATGTAGCATATTTCTGGTGAAACGGAACGCACTCTCAAAATGCGTCGTCCTCGATAACGCCGGTAGTAACGTCAAAGTCTATGTGTCAAAAAAAACACTTTTATTTGAAAAGTGCTTAAAGTTTCACTAAGATTTTATTATAATATTGTTATTGCAATTTTTACTTGACTAGAGCACATACAATTAGTAAAATTATTCTATTAAGGGCAAAAAAAATGATGTAAACAAGGCAGATTGTGGTAAATGACGTCACATCATGGCCGCGACAGCTACGGCCGTTTGAACTGTCATAGGAAGCAGGAGTGTAATATTATTTTTAAGCGAGAAGCAGTCGTTGAACTTAACTTTTAATACTTTTCTTAGGTTGATAGTACTGTATTTTATTGATTTAAGTGAAGAAAAAATTACGTGCATATTCCCTATTGTGCAGCTCGCGGGCCGGAGCAGCGACTGACGTCAATGACTGTTTAGCTGCCAATCTACTACTACTAATTACACGATATCGAGATACGTCTCAATATCAAATATCTAACTGATGGAGTTAAAAATACCCTTTTCTCAAACATGATTGGAAATTTGAGCATTATTTTGACAACCTTCTTCGAGATAAATCGAAATTGCTGTACTGGCCAGATACATGCGACCAGCGGCCGGCAAAAGTTGTATGAAAATCCATATCTGTCGTGTCATTTAAAAATGGAACGATCTTTTACTCTGAAACATGTAAAGAGGAGGTAACTTATCAAAGGTTTTATTTAAATTCGAATTGGCTTGCAAATACAAAGCGGTTTAATGAAAAAAAAAAAAACAAAAAAACTCTTCGACGCGAGAGTTTTAATTTCCTCGCATTATTTGAGAAAAGTACTATACAAGCCTTGGCCACAACTAGGCATTGATGGACTTACGTATGTGTGCCTCGGATTTGCCTCGGCCCACATTTACACGTTCGTCCATTAATGCCTATGTTGCTGGCTGCTGCAGTAATGTACTATAACAAAGCCAAAAGGCACTTGTTCTCCCTGTCATTGTGATGATTTTTTTATTCTAAACCATATCTGGGAACCTTTTAGTTTCGGAGATATTGGGTATCAGAGTTTTAATATAAGTTTTTAATGTTAAATAACTTTAGTTTAAATACCTCCACGACTCCCGTACTTTTCAATGCATCCATCAGGACAATGTTTTGAGTGAGTTACAATGAGTCTTACCGTAAAACGTGATATTTCGCCCAAAGAAATAGGTCGTTTCCTAGCAATAATTATTGCGTTAACTTAGTTTGATGTACAGAATGCTTGGTTGACGGCTTCGTGAAGGGTTCGTTTACACCTTGTATAGATGTCTATCCTAATTCCTAATCTTAACGAATTATAAATGTGAGTGAGTTGGATTGTTTGTCATGTTGCCTTCACGCCATATCGGTTGAATGGATTTCGATGAAATTTGACATACGGATAGACCATGAACGCTAGTATTTAAACCAATAGGACGTTCCCGTGGGACAATTACTGAGCTCCACGCGAGTGAAGTCGCAGGCGAAAGCTAGTACTTATAAACATTAAATAAAGTCGTTATCGTGTCTGTTTGTGTGATTGTGTTGTTCTTCTAAACTACAAAGGATTTTTATGCAAATGGTAAAAAAATATAATTTGTGAAATTAATAAAGAAATTTCGATATTTTACCCGAAAACCGTGCGAAGCCGGTGCAGGCTATAGCGATCAATAAATCTAAATTTATTTATCCCATGTTTCGATTCGTCTGTCCTTCAATAACAAAAGATTTCTAAATTCTCGTAACAAAATGTAGGCCCAGTGAACCGGATAAAAAGAACGCTTGGATATTCAAGTATCTTTCACCCGGTTTTGCGGTTTTATTCTAAAACACTGTGAAGCCAGACTTCAGCTGAAACCGGGTTTTATTCCTGAAAACTTTTTAATTGACCCTTTTGATCGTTGAATTGCGCGTTTACACAAATCGACTTTATGTTAATGTATGTAGATGTGGAATTTTCGTTTAATGGATTGAACGAATGCGTGGTACGACTGTGTAATAAAACCATCATGCAGGCGGGTAGCTTGGCTATGGCAAATGACGTGACATTTGAATATGATCAGGAGGCAGCGAATACGTTCCTCGTTTGTACGTCATTTGCCACGCCCGCCTCTGACGTTTCCGCTCCATGAAACTACGATTTAAAAAAATGGATGTTCATTTATGCTGCCGCAGTACGTCAAACCAATCATTCAGGCGTGTTCAGATAAATACAAACCTAGTGATTGGAATCAAAAAATTGTTGTATGATTTATTTCGCGCAGAATATTGTATCTATGCTGACGGCCGATCCGGACGCCCCATGGGGATAAAAATGCCCGTAGATTTTCCAGATATATCCTTTTGTTCCAAACAATAACATTTTGTTTTTATATAAAATTATGTGAATAGAATTTTTAACGTGAGAACCTTTGTGAACGTCAAATTCATCGGAAAAGCGAAATAAGCTCGTTTAGCTCGTTTGTTCTTGTTGTACACAAACACGTTGGTAATTGGTCAATTTAAAATTTAAGGATTCATCACAAACATTTTCTAAAACAAAAATATTTTTTTCACAAAGTATAAAGAGGGGCACTGCCCAACGATAATCTACCAAACACTTTAAATGGCAGCGTATGTAATTTGAAGCAAGACTATAATAAGGTAGTTGACTATAAAACAATAATTCCAAGACACCAATCTCTAAAAAAAAACTTTATTTTGGGCCCGAAAGCCCGATTTATTTTCAATTAATTGCCAAATTCGATTTTTAGATGCTTTGAAATCAATAAATAGTTGAGTCATTGAGTTAACCAAACAGTGACGTCACAGCGTGCTATTTCCATACAACTACTATGAGAGAACCGCGTTTTGACAGCTCTTAAAAAGAATGTCAACTGATTGGTGTGGCAACTACTCTTGTCAATAGATAACAAACCACACTAGACTACAAATCAGCTGTTTGTTAGTCTTAATCTATCACAACTGTCGCACAACCTCAAGAGAAATGTCTTGCCAAAACCATCACGTAGCGCCACCTATTAACTCGGACATGAACTAACTCAAACATGATAAATCTACCTCTTGCTTTACACATGACTCACGTTTCCCCAAATGCCCTATTTCCCCGAAGAAACGAGTTTGTAATATACTAAGAAATATTATTACATTGATACTTCCACAAATATTTTTTCACAGAAATTTACTGAAAGAAATGTGTACGTACTGATAGAGAAACCTATTGTTCGGCAAATTAACTATCTCAATCTCAGTTTCCATGTCAGTGTTTTCAAATCCTGTCTTATTTCTCGTGTGATTAGTGCCTAACCTGGTGTCAGAGTTTTAATGCCACCCAAGTTTTTATGCCTATGAATCTGAAAAATCAGAAGTGCTTATTGGGTTCGAACTTGAGACCTATGACTTGATAGTCCGACGGTCACACTACTAGACTATCACTGCTTAAATCCTGTCATTCTTAATCTATCAGTTGTATGAAATCGTGCCAATACACCAAATAATACGTTCATTTGCTCTGTCTGTACATTGCCATGATAAAAGAAAAAGTATCTCAACTGACTAGACTAATGCCTTTATTTCCGTCTACAGGGTCGTAACGGCAAAGGCTCCATTTTCGTATGGGCCTCAGGAAATGGCGGACGAGAACACGATAACTGCAACTGCGACGGGTACACCAACTCCATTTGGACACTATCAATTTCTTCGGCCACAGAACGGGGAGAGGTACCTTGGTACTCAGAAATGTGCAGTTCTACACTAGCAGCGACTTACAGCAGCGGGGCTATTAATGAGAAACAGGTAAGCTATTCATAATAACTAAGTATATTCTTAATTTCTTCGAAAAGGTGCCTTTTGGATAGTCGCAACCAATATAGGACACGTATTTTTTTCTTTTTTTCACTTAAATTTTCAGGCCATTTTCATTCATTTTCAGGTCAAGTGAAAATTGCAAAAAACGTAAGAAATTTTGAATTTCGCGGGCTACCCTGGAGCATCAGCCTTAACAAAAAATAAAGACGATAGTGATAGTGATAGTGACGTCACATTTTAGTGCATTTTTTACCAAAAAGTGGCGTCACGAGCCCCACTCATGATCTGAGACGCGTTTTATGTTTGTACATTTTTATTAGGTAATTTGATAAAACAAAAAACACGTATCCAATATTTTTCGATAAGCTAACCGACAGACTAAACATAATCATATTTTTTTTGTCAGTCGTCGTCCGTATTCTTAAAATGGTCATAAAGTTTTAATTCATGTAATATTAATTGCGTCTGTGACCATTTTGAGAATTTTGCGTGATTTATTCATTTATTTAAACTTCATGCACAAGAGGTGTACATAGGCAGTAAGTAGCAGTCTTAATGCCACAAGGCATTCTCTACCAATCAACCTTTGGGTCAAATAGGAATTCTGCTAAAACGGCTATAAACGTTGTAAAAGAATCGTAGCAAGTGGCGTACTGTGGTTTCTACCTCCCCCCATGGGGAAAACGCGTAGTTTTACGTGTATAAGTAAGCTATTTTTAACTGTCATTAAGGAACGATATTTTCAGCTTTTTAATGAAAAGGAAAATAAAGAAATGGTTTCTGAGATTTTTCCTTGTCCTGTAATGATCGCATGTAAATAAGGCCCTAGTCGCTGTCCTCCCCTTTTTCTTAAGCAATCTCAAGAACAGTTTGTTTATATAGATTTTGAGAGTTTCCTCAATATATTTTACCCAGTTCTCAATCCTTTTTGAGTAAGATAAATAATCTAGCTTCATCCTGCTGTTATTAGTAGTAACTTATATCTAGAGACAGGCGTTTCATTAAGACAAATTGATGGTTAACATCATTTGTCAAAATCAGTACCGTCTTGGCGGTAACAGAAATAGATTGCCTGGGGACACAACTTTTTGGTTTCGTGTACCCTAATAAAGTTAGTCATTATGTTCGATAATGGACTGGTCTAGAAATACACCAGGGGACAACACTTAGACATATTACTTCGTCGTATACAATTAAATGTGGGCACATTGCTCGCAGAACGGATGGCCGATGGGGCCGAAAAGTTCTGGAGTGGCGACCGCGAACCGTAAGACGTTGCGTTGGAAGGCCTCCCACTAGGTGGACCGATGACCTGGTGAAGGTTGCGGGAATCCACTGATGCGGTCCGGACCGGTCAATGTGGCGGCACTTGGGGGAGACCTATGTCCAGCAGTGGACGTCTTTCGGCTGAAATGATGATGATGATGATAAAATTAAATTAATCCCTGAAATAGCCTTTCTCGTTTGCAAGATTTAATTTTTACCAAATAAGAACTAAAGTTAAAGTAGCGCGTTCGTTTGATCTCTATTAAAACTGACGTCCAACGTGGGTTGTCCAAGATCAATGACACGTTTTCTATTTCCAGCATGTTTTGATTATCCCGCTTTGTTATGACAACACGTCTCTCGAGTGTGTTTCGTATTCTTAATCCAAGCTTAAATATTATTTACACCACACCTAAAAGTTGGTGTAACAATATTTTTACTGGTAGCAACAAGAAATTCACTTCCTCGGATTTCGAAAAAAAACTCGCTATTATTATTTTTCACTGAGGGTTTTACCTTTTTTCGTATTTGGACCCTCGATCCCACTTACCCAAAAAGTAGTTACGTCCTTCCCTACAGGGCTTTACACGTACATAACGTCAATTGCCCTTTTAGCAGGACGGGAGGTAAATAAAATTATGTCATTTCAATGTAAATTATAAGGTTGGTCTCGTTAATTCCAGGCGTAGGATGCCTGTGAACTTTTGTATTCGTCCTTTAGTTACGATACAAAAGAACGTGACTACTCAATCAAAGTTGTATAAACTTTTGGGTCAAACGAAATTGTTCCGAATAGATAAACTGTTGGGGCGAATAGTAACGGGTGGATACTTATTCAACCGATATGTTAGAGGACCTCATTTCAAGATAAAAGAAATTCCAAATGCAGAGTTATGATATACCCACCATCGCTAGGTTACAGATATTTTATCAAATAAAATGAAACCATTCATGAAAGTTATTGCTTAAAATATTAAATAGTTCATAATATACTTTTATTCAAATTGCAACCTTCTGAGGTAGGCATAACAAGTATTCTATTATATTATTTCAAACAGGAACAAAGCTTTTTCTAGTTCGCAAATGCGGGTAAGGTTAATATTCCTCTTTGTACCAGTTCAATCTAAAAACGTGAAGTGTAAAAACAGGATGTGTTATTTTGCACACAGACCAAAAAACAATATACCCAACATAGTATATAAAAGACACATTTTTTCGGACTAAGTTAACAGAACACAGTTGTTTGTGGTAGCAAGAAAATTCGTGTTCAAGTTAGTGTTATTTTTAAAACAACCTGTATACTCCACGTACAGCGAGATTGCTTTTTCCTTTTCCTCCAATTCCTCTTGTATTGTTACCCTATTATTTATGGGGGTGTATTTTATTTGTATATATTTTTAGAGGATTCAATTTATAGTAAACAAGGATTCTGATAAAAATAGATCAAAATCAGGCTCTATTGTCAGTTTGAAAACTTGTAGTAATTAATCGAATCGAATCATCAATCGAAGAATTGTATGAATTAATTGATTGAATTGAATGATGGACAACTTCCGTAGCAACAGGGATAATATTTTAATTTACCAGGAATTGTGATTTGACCTTTACATTTTGGTATTTACTTTTCTTAGAACCGATTTAGAATCGCTTTTGTTGGTAACAAGCCTTCTAGGAAAACGACTTTAGTTTAGTTCTGTAATATCAATATCGTGTAACAGAAATAGACTACGTTATTTATTAAAAGTTACTTTTATGATAAAAAAAATTTTAAAGTTAAAAACTGTGATTGAGAATCTCGTGGCTAAATAATAACAGCCGCTCAGATCAATCTTCAGGTTAAGCTACGCATGCCTAGGTTGGACACACTACATACCGAGTTTCTTGTGTGCCTCGGAAAGCACGTTAAGATGTTGGTCCCGGCTGTCATTTGTAGATCTTTGATCTCTTGAGTTGTTACAGGAAAGGTTGCGTTTTTCCTTTAATGGTTGGAACCTAAAAACTTCTGAAAAATTCTCAATTCTAAAACCGTAATTTTTTTTCTTATTTTTGTCCAGGTGGTTACAACAGACTTGCACCACTCTTGCACCGCGGGACACACCGGTACCTCGGCGTCTGCGCCGCTCGCTGCCGGTATCTGTGCATTAGCCTTGCAAGCCAACAGAGACCTTACTTGGAGGGATATGCAGCATATTGGTAAGTATCTTCCGCCATATAATTATAACTTTGAATAATTTAGAAGAATATATTATACATCATTCATTAGTTCATCATTGGAAGAGCAGCGGTGGCCCAGTGTGGCAGTTGGTTCGAACCCAGACAGGCGCATTACTTTGTGTAATTTATTTCTTCACCACTGCTGTCAAAACGGTGAAGGAAAACATCGTGATGAAACCGGCATGTCCTAGTACCAAAAATTCGAAGACATGTGACATCTACCAACCCACACTGGGCCCACGTGGTGGATTATAGCCCATTCTCTCTCAAAGGTAGAAGTCCCAGCAGTGGGAACATTATAGGCTGATTATACGCTTATGCATACTTTATCCGTAACAATATGGCCGCATAAGGGAATAAATTGACACTGTCCGTTAGGCATCTTGGTCGGTCTTAATATTTAGTTGATTCAGCCAACAATAGAATAGAACCCTATTCATACGTAATTGAAACTTGGGAACTATGCTTGGACAGGGCAAGTGGGTCTTTTGATATTGGGGGCCGATCGTCTTTGGGGCTCTGAAATTTTGGTAGATCTATTTGAAAACAATCATGCAAGCATTTACCAAAATGGGGTCAGCTGCTAGTTTAACCCCGTGTACTTAAACTAAAACGATGGTCACGTTCATAAGTCACAAATAGTTCGGATAATCTATAAGCTTCTTCTAATAATATTGGGCTTAACCGCGTTTGAAGACCGTTCTAAAGCCGCTATAAACCGGTACGTTTAATACGCTGTTGATATGTTCTAGTGTCATATTTCTTTCCGCGCCTTATCATAGCACGGTCTTGGTTTTGGGACATAAAAATTCAGTAGTGCCTATCTGTCGAACAACGAAGCCCACTCAAAGCTTTTACTCACCATTCCGGATCATACCATTGCTAATTTATATCCGGGTCGGCACAGTACAATTCGAGCTAAGCCGAGCGGCTTTTTTCCGGACATATCTTGTATAAACTCGATTTTGCCGCGCAGCAGTATCTTGCTGACTCGAACGGTTAGCACCCCTTTTTTTTTTTTTTTTTTTTTTTTTCGGATGGGAAATCATCAAATGACTTCTCCCGCTCTGGGCGGAGCAGGAGGGAGTGTCAGACTTTTACTGACTAAAACCCATCCATGTTCCTTCATCGCCCTTTGTGTTCCGGGGCCACGGTATCTCTTTCGAATAGTCCCGCAACCCCGGCAGGCCCGCAACCCCGGCAGGACGGTTAGCACCCCTTACTTCCAATATAGATTAACTCGACGTTCATAAACTCGAAGGTTACGATAAATAAATCTGCGATAAGTGTGACAGATTGAGTTATAAAAATTTTATACTTCAATCCTTCAAGCCATATTGGCTCTCAGCTTTAAACCTAACAACCGACTCCACATAATATCGAAACCAATAAAGCGAAAGAGGCAATGAGCGTATACTTTTACTCTTTCACTGATTGTTTTCTATAACACCAAGAATATACATACCATCTCGCCTGTAATTTCGATGGGCTAGGCGAAGGGGTACCTACCGATTTCTTCAGTTATGTTTAAGGCTGCAGTCTTGCAAAAGTCTCTCTAGACAGTTTTTTTAATTTAGTAGACTCTTTTTTTGTAGGTCTTTTGAGATTATTATTATTGTTAGAATAAGGTGATTTAGGTGCAATTTTTTTTTTGTATTTGCTTTATTGAACTCTTGGCATCAAAATAATTTAATGATTACATACTTACGATGCAAAGTTTTTATGAAACAACCCGTTTATTAAGAGATAAAAACAGAGAATTTTGATGAAATTGTGACCTCTGAATTAAGAAAATGAAATATAATTAGAAAAAACTAATCAGCGCATTTTGAAGACAAGAATGTTGAGCTCATTATGCGCTGAACAGATTTGTAAATTAATTCTTTATTGTCATAAACTAAGCGCACAAACACAACTCGAAATGATGTTGGGCACGAAAGACCTGTATTTAACGCTTAATTTACCTAACATAATCCACTTAAATGAACTTAAAAAAAATAAAATAATAATATTTCGTATTATTTCATCCGTTTGTTTAAAAAAATATATACTTTGTTGCCCAAATAATTCGCAGCGAGTGAATTTTGCAAGACTGCAGCCTTAAGTCCCATGTACTAGAAGGCAGAAATGAAGACATCCGCAAGAGAACCAAGGTTACCGACGTAGCCCGAAGAATTGCCAAACTTAAGTGGCAGTTGGCAGGGCACATTGCTCGCAGAACGGATGGCCGATGGGGCCGAAAAGTTCTGGAGTGGCGACCGCAAACCGGAAGACGTTGCGTTGGAAGGCCTCCCACTAGGTGGACCGATGACCTGGTGAAGGTTGCGGGAATCCGCTGGATGCGAGTTGCACGGGACCGGTCAATGTGGCGACACTTGGGGGAGGCCTATGTACAGCAGTGGACGTCTTTCGGCTGAAATGATGATGATGACTAGAAGGCAAGCCATCAGTCGGGCACAAATCTAAATTCCGGGCTACTACTGAGAAATTTCAAAATTGAGTTACGAGCAGTAAGTCGTAAGTTCGAACCCAGGCAGGCGCATTACTTTGTGTAATTTATTTCATCACCACTGCTCTCAAAACTATGAAGGAAAACATTGTGAGGAAACCGGCATGTTCAAAAAATCGAAGACATGTGAAATTTACCAACCCGTACTGGGCTGGCAGTCTCGACAGAATAACAACAAAATCTCTAACTTTCAATTGCTAATTACTAATGAATACATTGGGTTGCATTATCGAAGCAAGCTTGCGGGAAATCCAAGTCTCTACATCCAAGATGCGATTCTTGCAAGCATCGTTATCGGCCACGTGGTGGCCCCCGGTCACCGTAGGCGCGGGCCTGTGTAAATTTTGATTGCTTATTACTAACGAATAAATTCAGTTGCAATAATGATGTTTGCGAGTTACGCAAGTCTCTACATCCAAGATTCGTTTCCGGCCATGGGCCCGCGTGGTGGATTAGAGACCATTGCCTCTCATAGAGAAGAGCCCTGCGCCCCAGTAGTGGGAACATTATAGGCTGATTATACTATGCTTATGATACTGAGAAATTCCTCACGGAAAACCCAACAATACTCGGCCTGGGAACCGGACCCAGAACCTCATGATCAGCAAATAGCACTTGCCACCACTAGAACGGATCATTTATTTACCAAACCACGCAAAGCAAATAACGTGTTATTGTACAAATAATAAAATATGAAGTATGTGGACGCAAACCCGATGATCTGTGCGGATTTCTAACCCGCCCTAGCAATAATTCTCGATATCCTTAAGTTGGCAATTTTCTTTACGGCTCTCTGCGCTATTTTTGTCGGCCTTCGGCTTGAGTTTTCGACTGAAGCACGACAAATAGCCGTTGTTATTACGATTATTACTATGACATCGATAAATAAAAAAAGATCAAATATTTCAAGACTCTAAATAAAGTTTCACCCTTTATTTAAGCTTCAGTGGGTAATCAAAATACTGCCTGCCTCGTTGGTCGGGTGGTCACAAGCGCGATTGCTGAGCATGAGGCCCTGGGTTCGATTCCCGGGTCGGGCACTGCCCGGATTTTTTTATTTTTTTCAGTAGCAGCCACGGCGCAGCTTCTAGATTTATGCCATGCCCAGTTGATCGCCCCCTACTACACGGAACTTGAACACAACTAGCTAAATGTGGGTGTACGGTCGAACAAGCTATTTGGTTTACATTTTACAATGCGATTTGTGGGTAAAACTGTAAACCAAATAGCTTGTTCGACCGTACTATTAGGTACATCTCTGCCCAACCTGTCAGGGATTACAGGCGTGATGTTATGATGTTCAGACTGAAGTCCAGATTTGTCCTCAGTTAATACCGAAGCTCGCCTCTTACATTGCTTCCATTTTGGCAAGTACGTAAACATAACTGGCAAAATGTGGTTGGTCTCAACACCTCTGTCGAACCTTTTCGGGAATACAGGTAAAAACCAAAATACAGACATTCTAATAATAAAGTTTGCTGCCTATTTACATCTCATGAAAGGTACGGAATCTGTATCGGAAATCCCTAATTTTATTGGATTAGTTTCTTTACAAAATAAAAGGTACGAAAAGGTTACGAGATTGCTGAATTTCATTCAAATGTTACGTCGTAAGGGTTATTCACGTGTTTCACGAAAATATACTCGTATCATCGATTTCCATGTTGGTTCTAGGTTGGACTCCCAGATCCAGCAAAGTGTTTTTGGGTTTTTAACAGGAATTCCTCGTAGAAGATTAATGGCATACATGGTACTTAGACATAACTGGTGAAATGTGGATGCATTAGGACACACTTTTGCTTAACCCTTCGATTATTACAAGCATGGTTATGTTATGTTATTTCAGTTTTTATAAAATACCGTAATAATTTAAGTGGAATTTGGTATAATATGTATTTGCATAAAATAAATATCCACGCGAAGCTATTCATTAATGTTGATTCAGAATTAAATACACAAGTAAAATTGCTGAACCAAAATTCCATTAATGATGATGCAAAACTAACACAGAGTTTAATGAAAATACGTGTATTTTCATGAAAGCTTGTCGAACGTTACAAAATCCATACTATCAGACGAGACGCTAGCAAGAGTCTTTTTGTTACCTTTTCACGCCTAAACGGCTTACCGAAATGCGATAAAATTACACGCAGGTGGACGATAACCTGTGGTGGGACATAGGATACTTTTTATCCTATAATTCTACTTCCCCGTGGAATAATTCCCGACTATTACGCAAGCATAGTAGCGTGCTAAAGCTAGTAGACAAACATTCAAATACATACGTGTTTTATCTGCTCCCTTTATTCAAGCTTTGTCGAACGCTACACAATCATTTATGTATGAGTCTTTGTTTATAAGCTGATTCCAACGTTTTTCATGTTGTTTGGCATGTACTCCGTGCTGACTGATGATCTGCCAGTTTCACCCTTATGCCGTAGAAAATAAGGTTGAAAAGTGGTTGAATGTCATTGAGCTCGGTATTACTTACTCCATTTAATACTCTTTCATCTGGATCATCCACGTTTATAGACAAATCGTCTCGGGCACTTAGCCTTAACAGTTCCTTATGAGTGTTTAAAAAACCTTTTCTGGTATACATCATCATCTGCCTAGCCTTTTCCAAACTATGTTGGGGTCGGCTTCCAGTCTCACCGGATGCAGCTGAAAACCAGTCTTTATTTCCAACCAGTACTAGTTAGTACTCGGTAATATTATACATAGGGTTTGGGTCCCCGGACATCTCGTGTCTCGAAGTCCCGGGACTTTTCATGATTTTAGTTGTCTCGCGTCCCGGGACTTTCGGGCGAGACTCGAGACGAGACGAGATTGTCATAATTGTTATGTATACATTTTTATTTTCACATAATTGAAGGCCTAGCTATAAAGCCTTAAACACAATTAAACCGACATCTGTTGAAAACAAGAGAGTGTTCTCCTTGTCTGGTGGCATTATTACAAAAATCAGAAACAGATTGTTGGTTGGACAAAGCTTTGACGCTCTGATTTTTTTAAAAGCCTATTTTATTAAATCAGCAAAGATAGTGTGTTAGTTGATTATTTAAAAGATTGATTTATAAGTCTGTTTTAATATTAATATTATCTAATTATGAAACAAATCTGTGATTATGAGAATTACCAATGTTGTGATTATGACCAATGACTAGTACTGTCAAGTTATTAAGAATTAGTATGATTTTTAACTAAGTTCGTTTTATAACTATAAGATTTAACTGCTTAAAACTGAATCTGTGTGTGATTAAAAGAAATAAACAAAGCAATTGTTAAGACTGAAATGAACGTTAAAGTTATTAAGATTTAATTTTCTGTTTAATGAATGTTGAGTTTTACAAAAAAAAAGCCTTTTTAATATTCGTTTCACCAGAAATTAGCTCAATTAAAAGTCTTCAAAAAAGGCTTACTCCTCAAAATATTTTCTTAAGTCTCGAAGTCCCGGGAATTCCCGGAACTCTGATTGTAGGCTGTCTCGTGCCCTGGGACTTTGAAATTGTCGGGAATTCCCAAACCCTAGTTATACACCTTCGTAAGATTGCTTGTCAGACTTTCAGACCACTGAACTACTGACTACCTGTGACGTCTGTCAATGATCTACACGGTGGAAACTCGGTATGTAATCGGTGGTCACCCATTCACGGACCAACCTGCTTAACCAGAAGATCGACCCGAGCGGCTGTTATTATTTAGCCACGAGCTCCTTTTTTGGTATACAGTCTAGGTTTTACTATACCAAACTGTTTTAAACTCTGTGAAATTCTATTTACGGTTGAAATTCTTAGGTTTTATAATTTTTGGAGCAAGAGATAAAAATGTTCAAGCGTTGTCGAACGCTACAGAATCATTTATGTATGAGACTTTGTTTAAGCTGTAAAATACTGGTATTAAGCTACATCCAGTTAGACTGGAAGCTGACCTGAATATAATTATGTAGTTGGGATAAGGATAGGCAGATGATGACTTTGTTTATAAGCTAATTACAACATTTTACATGTTTCCATTCATTACTCTTACATCTGGATGCTCCACGTTTAGAGCCAAACTGTCTTGGGAATTCTGCCTAAACACTTCAAAGTGTGTTAAAAGAACTTTTGTTTCGCAAGGCCTATTGGATGCCAAAGTTTTCTAATGTCCACGACAAGTTGGACTGAAACGGGTATTTTGCGTAAAGTAGTTTCTGAACCGCTTTTGTTTTTTTTGATACACTATTTTGGTAAAGAGCTCTTGGGTACCAATCGTGGCTCCTACACTTTATATTACCTTAGTACTTACCTATTAATTTCCTGACTTTTCAATATATTTTTTTTCAAAATTTCCTTAATAAAAGTAAAGTTAGGTATTAAGTAGATAATGGTGTCGATTCTGTTGTGCACCAACTAAACTTAAATTAGGCTATTGCTATCTTTTTTCTCTAATAAAACGAGAAAGAGACGGACGTAATTTAGAGCTGTCAAATTTAGTTTGAACTAATATTTCTATACAAATCAAGGGTGCACGTAAAAACATGTCGACTAAAAACACGGTGAAGCGCAAGGCATAAACTAGTTTGACATCTCTATATTAGTTCATAGCTAGAGCCGTCCTTTTCTCGCACTGCCTTTCAGTAAAAGATAGCAATAGCATAAATTAAGTTTAGTTTGTGCACAACAGAATCGACACCAATGTCCGTTTGCACTAACGTCAAGGTTTTATTTCATTTTATTGGGACAAGTCCGCCACGCTATTCTCAAACCTCTGCAACTCCTAAAGGCCATCAACAGTGGTGACCACCAGAAAAACGCCGAGACAATGGAGCTCGAGGGAAATAATTTAACTGTCTTGGATCCCGCAGCGATATCAAAAGAGTAGTGAAGGAGTAGGAAAAACATAATTTATACTTCCCTCTACTTACACATCAGAAAAAGTTTGTGATCACTAGCATTTAAGCTGATATAATTTTTAAATTGAACTTTATCAAGAAAAATTCTTTGTTGTGTGTTTTTTGTTTAATGTTTTATTGTTTTATATTCTAAATCTATATTTTTAAATAAAGAATCAGAAAGAGGAAGAAGTCATAATATAATCTACCGTAACAAAAAAGATTTCGATTTTTCAAAGTGATCGCAAAGTTTTTTTGCTGTGTGTATATCAGCAGGAGACAGAACAAAACAAGGCCATTATCAAATATAGCAAAATCGAATTAGACAATGTCTAACGTAACTCCAACTTCAACGTTTAGATCTGTAGTCTGTTAATTTTGTTAGAAATCTGTTCATAAGCCACCAGAAAGGCTTGTTTAAGGAATATGCATCGATGCCGCAGCATTAGTCATTACTGATGATGGATCTGCTTTACGTCTACGCATTACATTTAGGCGTCTGCAAGGATCACTGATATCTGGCATTACTATCAATTGATAATGTTATCATTCGGCCCAGAATCAGTTGTATGTCTCTTGATGACCTATTTAGCTATGATGGCTAAGCTGATTGGTAAACTGAGACTATTGAATCCGTAATATCAGTCTTATCTGTCCTTAGACTAAGTCTAAACAGTATTAAACTAATAACAGAATAGGAGAACTATCTCGCGACTCCGAATAGAATCTGTGACTTGCAAGTTACTAAAATTAAGTCTAATCTAGCTTCGGGATTGTTGGGATACATCGGTTAATAAATGTATATATTCATATTAGTTAATATGGTAATAGTTCAATTTGTGCTTTGTTATATTAGTTTTGTTTAAGATTGAATGCTGAAGCAATTAGATTAATGCTGCGCTTCAGTGCCTTGGATCCTCGAAATTGTTTCATGGCATTTGTAGAAGATTGATTGTACTATACTGTTATAGTGCAATCAATCTTCTACAATTGTTTATAATAAAAGCTGTACTTAAAACAGCCGTATACAGTTATTACAGTAAAATATAATTGTTAAGTGTAAACTTAAATATACACGACATTTTATTTACCAGCGTGCTAACGCAAGTAGCATTTATACCCTGTAATCAAATACAAAATGCTTTCTTTGTCAACAGTTGTTCGCACGGCTCGCCCCGAACGCCTCAGCATCGGTGGCGAATGGCGAGTAAACGGCGTCGGCCGCAACGTTTCCCATTCCTTCGGCTACGGGCTTCTTGACGCCACTGGCATGGTGCGACTGGCCAAGAGCTGGCGGACTGTGCCACCACAGCGGAGGTGTGAACTCGCTGCACCTAGACCGCAAAGAGCAGTACCACCGAGGGCTTCTGTTTCACTACAGGTTAGTAACTTGTAGGCTGTGGTATGCTCCAATAAGCTAAGGATTGCTATTCGCTAATGGTATGGTGCGACTGGCTTTAGACTTGTTACAAGCTCTTAAGTGCAACGCAGTACCAGCAATAACTTCTTTTACACTTCAGGTAAGTTTAAGTTTGACACAGCATAGATAAATTAAATGTGATAAGGTGGTACGAATCGCATGTGACTTAAGAGTGATGAATATAAATGTTGATGGATTGAAAGGGGGGGAAGACCAAAGAAAGATGGATGGATGGTGTGAGGAATGATATAAAGTAAAAAGAAGTAAATGATATCGTGACGATTGACAGGGGAATTGAAGAATGAAACGTGTTGCGAGATAAATTCAAACATCTATGTAGAGGCGATATGATGTGGATATTCCCCAAAGGCCAATAGGAAATATGCATACATTTTCTTTTTTTATTTAGATACGGAATGTTAAAGTACTATAAAAATAATGACAAAAAGCGAAAACAAGACCTAAATCGGCCAAACAACACAAAAGTTATAACCATTTAATCTTTTGTTTCTATCTCTTTCTAGATAAACGGAATTTAGTATGGATTTGTACGTCGATGCAGCGAATGATTTCATTCGCTGTATCGGATCTCTCTGTCTAATCAGCAGTTTCAAAAGCTTATAACTTAGTATTTTTTATAGATTTAAAAAAAAAAATACATACAACAAAAATACACAATATATATAAAAAAAATCATGCATATACCCTATTCCATAAAACCTTGACACGACTTCATGATATCAAGAGTTACTAGTTCGAGCTACCTATAAAGACTCGTGATAAAGGCATTATGTCCAATCTACGTGCACATTATATCCATTTAAAAAGCAGTCGTACCACATAAATATAATCGATGGTGAGCGATCGGGAGCGAACTCGTGACTCGAATGATGGCGCACACAAATGTGGCTGTCACCGGCCGCGATGAGTAATGTGGGTAAAAGCCTCTGTCATATTACACGTTTAAATTAATGACGCAAACGAATTAACTCCTCTGTTATTTACACCAGTACATCCAAACCTCATAAAGATCCTCCAGAAATTCGCTTCAAATTCCTGAAATTTTAATACAAAACTCGAAACTTACTACATTTCTGAAGTTTAATTGCCCGATAAGGTCATAATAGAACGTTAAAGACGAAAACTTTCGCCATAATCATTTTTAATTGCTTCTTAAACGCTGAACATTGGCCATCATTAACAATTGCAACGTGAACTCGAAATAAGTGGTAGTATTATACCGAATTATACGCTACGAAGGCTTTTGTATCACTATCGAAGTTCACCAGTTTATGCTAATGGACTCGGAAAAGCATTCACACGCATTACCATACATAGTCATCCAACATCTGTGTGCGGTACATTCATTACACCAAGTCCACTGTCATATTAAATTCAGTAAATCAACGAATATATGGTCGTCATTAAAATATCTAGTGTTCCGACTAGTGTTGGGACAATTTAGTCCCAAATGTATCTTGTGCGAAATTCTCGTATGTCGGCAGTTGCCATACAGTATGTCCGGAGCAAAATGTGTTTTCAGCTTATTGCATTTCAGCCCATCTCCCGAATGAAGTGATGTCTACAACCGAGCCAGCGAATGGAGTTTGCTTTGCATGTGCAAAAAATACAGAGCTACGTATATTGAAAATCCAGGATTTAAAAAATCCAGTTTTACGTCGTATTTTTTTCGTTAACGCTTTAAAAGCTGTTTGTTGTGCTTTTACACTAATAGCCAATTCTGTGTTGAAAATTCTTAACACTGTTTTATTTTGAGAAAATGCATTCGCTTTTTATGCTACAAAGTAAACTTTACATTATTTCCGTTTTCGCCTTATTTCCTTATTTAGTAAATAACCTGATTAATACAGCATACTTTTGAATTATGAAATGCAAAAGTGACCCACTCTGTATTTTAATAAAGGGTGTAAAACACCTCTCAACGAAGCCGAAAGGCACTTGTTCTCCTCGTCATTGCGATCATTTTTTTGTTCTACACCATACCTGGGAACTTTCTAGTTACGGAGATATTGGGGGTCAAAGTTCCAACTTTTTGACAAGTTTTTTTTAAATACAAGTTTTTGTTTTAATATAAGATTTTTACTTTAAACACCTCCATGACCCCCGTACTATTCAATCCATCCATCAGCACAATGTTTTGAGTGCGTTACATTGAGTTCTACAACAATACATGATTTTTCACCCCAAAAAAAAAATTGTTTCCCAGCAATAATTTTTGCGCAAAGTTACTTAGTTTGATGTACAGATTGCTTGGTTGACGGCTTCGTGATGAGGTCTTTTACACCCTGTAGGTAAATCTAGTATGAGGCAGGGCATAAATAAATGCAAACATTCAGTGGACCCATGTATTGGTTGGATATCTGCAGCTGCACCCCCAAACGTATCGCTGGTGCAGAATAATTATAGCACCAACATCCATTATCCTTCAAAGCAGAACTCGCATGCTGGTTATTGTAGTCAGGGAAAATAATATAACAAAAAATATCAGCTGTTACCTACAATATGTTCGCATAACTCGTCAAATGTATGAAACAGCTGATTTAGGAACGCGATTCAGAGTAAAAGTTGTTCATGTTGATGAGTACAATGAACCCGTATGAGATTTCGTGTATGTATAGATAGACCTAATATATCGACTTGCCGTTTCATCGCCATTTCATACAACTCCCAACAATTTAAAGTTAAGGTTTTTGATAATGAATCAATTTCCCGGACTAGCTTCTATCTAATATCCATCTAACCACCCATTCTTCTCCAGCTGGACGTGGGCGCGTGCCCTGGAGTTAACTACTTGGAACACGTACAAGCGCGCGTGTCGTTGTCTGCTGCAAGACGAGGTGACCTGCGCATCGTGTTGACCTCACCTGCTGGGACAAAGGTCACTCTGCTTGCACCCAGGTATGTATACAGTGGTATGGTGTAGTGCTAGTGGCGATACCTTTACACAAGCCCAAAAGCTTGGCTTGAATTTATAACCTACTAGCTTCTGCCAGCGGCTTCGCCCGCGTGAAGATTGATAATTGTCCCATGGGAACTTACTACCCGGATAAAAAGTAAACTATATGTGTGCAAAATTTCATCCAAATCCGTGTAGTAGTTTTTGAGTGAAATAATGACAAATATAGGTACATCCATACTCACAAACTTTCGAATTTATAATATTATAGTAGGTCTACTCTCTCCTACTATTTATAATTTAATGGACCTCGCGCACACGCCGCCACGACCAATAAATATTACAGCAACTTTTGGTCGACACCAAAAATAAAGTTTTGTCGCACGACCGGTCGTCCGAACAGTTTTGTTCGAGATAGCTGCACGTCATGCGACAAGTCGTAGCGTCGTGTGCGAGATCCCTAAAGGTATCTGTAAAAAGTAGCTTGCCTTAAGGACTGGCTCTAGCTTGTCGTAATCTTGACTCCCTAGGCCCTCCACTGGTAGCTGCCTGTAATTGACGGACGTATCAAAGTAATAAGTATCCCCTTTATAAGTTTTATTTAAAGCTGTCTAAGTAAGGTACTTCGAAATCTACAAAGCTTTGTGTTCCAAAAATTTTGGAAGAAAAACATGAAAGTCCATTTCCAATAGGTTACACTTCTATAGTAAAATCGTTACAAGCCCTTTTTTTTTTTTTTCGGATGGGAAATCATCAAATGGCTTCTACCGCTCTGGGCGGAGCAGGAGGGAGTGTCAGACTTTTACTGACTAAAACCCATCCATGTTCCTTGATCGCCCTTTGTGTTCCGGGGCCACGGTATCTTTTTCGAACAGTCCCGCAACCCCGGCAGGCATCGGTCCTTGCGGACCCCTTCCTTTTTGCTGACTCTCTTTGAGGCGCGCGTGGAACACGAACGCGCCGTCGACACGGCCTGTCGTCATGAGACGGACGGACGGCGAGCTAGCCCATAGCCCACCGTCTACAGGCCCGCGCCTACGGTGGCCGGGGGCCACGTGGTGGCCCCCGACGCCCGGGGCGTCTCCCGCGGCGGCCGGGACGCTGTGAGGTTCTCTCCCTCTCACGTTCCGCCACCCCCTTCTCTAGCATTACTGCTTCGCAGAAGGAGGTGACGGCGTCCCATTCCGTCTCGCTCCGGACCATGGCTTGCACCAGGACCGGACGCGAGAGGTCGCCGCCGCAAATCGCCGCTTCGAGGACACGGCGGTGCTCCGCCCACGCGGGGCACACCTCCACCGTGTGCTCCACCGTGTCCTCCGGTCGATCCTCACAATGGAAACACCCGGGCGTTTCCTCCCGCCCGATTCGGTGCAGGAACCTCCCGAAACAACCGTGTCCGGTGAGGACCTGCGTCAGGCGGAAGGTGAGGACGCCGTGGCGTCTCTCAAGCCACTCCTCAAAGAGGGGACTTACCGCCACTATTGTGGCGTGCCCTGCACGGGGTTGCGACAGTCGCTCTCTCCATGTCGCCATGAGATCATGCCGGAAGTCTGTCCGCTGCGCGACAATAAGCCGCGGCAGCGGAGTTTCCCCCCGGCGTAGCACCTCCGCGCGCCATTCGTGCAGGCGCGCGAGGACAATTGCCTCCAGATCCCATGGCGGCAATCCGGCAAGGAGGCACGCCGCCTCACGGGAGATCGTGCGGTACCCACGGGATCGTTACAAGCCCTAAGTTATTATATTTCAACTGCTAGAAGTAATTCTAACAGTTGTAATATTGGAAATACTGGAACTTAGTGATTTCTGGTGATAAATCGTGAGGGAGAAGGCTATTAAAGAAAAAAAGTGTTCTGTTATCATTTATGAGGATATTTAAACAAACACAAACCGATTCTCTTTCGTGCCTAATATTACATTTTTTAAACTCGGAACTCTCTGAATTTTTTGTAGTTACACTTTGCGAAACATCATAATAACCAAGAACATATTCAATGTTAAACCACACAATACCAGTTAAACTCCGATAGCAACATAAGATTCGTCCAGTTCATTCAACATAAATATCGTTGCTATGTAAGTACCTAGATCGCAGCTCCACACTCCACAGTAATTGAGGTATAATGGCACGAGTACACAATGGCTCTGGTATTGAACGACGAAGATATACATCTATGTAGAATATACAAGATGAATGCTTGAACTGGGATTGAAAGGTTAAAACTGGAACTGTTTGGAGATAATAGTAGACCATAAGCTCTTGTACTATACCAACATTTCTACAAAAAGTACTACAGCACCAACTGTGACACAAATGAAGAACTACGATCATCATCTGCCTAGCCTTTTCCCAACTATGTTGGGCTAACCGGATGCAGCTGAATATCTGTATTTTACATGGAGCGACTGCCTACTTGTTCTGACCTCGATAACCCAGTTAGTACTGGGTAATACGGTACCCCTTGGTAAGACTGGTTGTCAGATGTTCTGGTCACAGACTACCTGTAACGACTGTCAAAGATCTACATATGACAGCCGGGAAAAACGGCTTTTCGGCTTTCCGGCTTTTTTGGCTAAATGAAGAACTAAGATCAAAAGTCTAAATCCCGCTATTTAAGTTATCCGCGACTTAGGCCATATAGAAAAACCCGACAACTGTTGGGCAGTGGCCTGACAGATAGTAAAATAAATATAAAACACCCGTCTGGTCGGAGTATTCTCCCTTTTCTATGAGGGATGAAGAAGTTTACACCCTGATCTTCATACCCCCCCTCGATGTAGCGGCACTACACTCTATTGAACATCAGCTGGTTAGCTTTTTCCAACTAGGGCCGGTTTTCAGACTAACCAGAATTTCTACTTGTTAGTAGCAATTTATATAAAGTGTCTGCTTACCTGACCTGGCTCACAATCCAGTTACTGGTCACCGGTCCACGGGTTGAACTCGGCAGGTATAACTTAATCTTCGTTCAAACTGCGGAGATGTTTTTACTTTAACACGAGTTAACCTAAAATTTGAACATTTTTAATTTCCTTCGACTCATTTTCATTGACGACACATTTTGTGCAGAATTTAATATCTCATATGAACAGTCGAAGACTTTTGGAGAAATGCTTACTGAGTTTTTTGCGAAAAATCTCAATTTCTGGCCACAACAAGTGGTTTTCAAAAGATATTTTTTGCAAAAAAGGTCAGATTAATTTTTTGGTTCAACACGCGTCATTTTCCAAACACTGAGTTGTGGTCTAGTTTCCTCAATACTTCTTACTTACTCAGCTTTGATTTTCGTCCTGTATTCTGTCATTCTATGAAGCGTTTCAAAGCCAGTGTTTGTACTAAAGCAAACATTTATCGAATGGCTACCAAGAAACGTTTTGTCTAAGCAAGATAAACCCTATCTTGCTTTGAGAAAACGTTTCTTGGTAGTCATACTAAGGCATTAGTTTCTGCAGCAAATAATAAAACTATTAGAAAAGACATTCCTTTTAATAAAAGCATAAACGCTATATATAGGTGTTGTGGTCTACAACTAATTAATGCTCATTGCAAAAAAAAAATATTTAATGAAAATCCTTTCAATACTCGTACAGTTAAATATTTACAGCTTGTTTAATTAATGTTAAATTAAACGCTCATACCTTCTCTGTATGAAAACAGGCCTTAGCCCTGCAGTGGGAAGTTGGATTTAAATCATACATTTAAAAAGATTCTAACTATACCACATACATCGAATCGGTTTGGGCGTTTAGAAGTTATGGTGGAATAAAGAACCACACATGAACCATAAAAACATAACACTTCTTTTTGGGCAGTCGTGTAAAAGTACCTCTTAAACAACTAAGACTAAACTTCAAGTGCCTATTCAAATTATACACATCCTATCCTATCCTACTTCCTACTAATATTATAAACGCGAAAGTTTGTGAGGATGGATGGATGTTTGTTACTCTTTCGCACAAAAACTCCTAAACTGAATTTGTATGAAATTTTGCACGCAGATAGTTTATCACCTGAATTAACACATGACATACTTTTTATACCGGTAGTATAATCCCGTAGGTCAATATTATTGCACTTCATGCGGGCGAAGCCGCGGGCATAAACTACAACCCGTTTACGTTATCTCTGGACCTGGCGTCTATGACTTTTATTTTACAATAGAAGTCCAATAAATGTTCAAAAATAAAACAGTGATAGCACGAAAATATCACGATATGACTGTATTGGCAACGGAAGTGCTTGTTTTTGAACATTTCATTGTTAAGTTTGGACTTTTATTGTTTAAAAGTATAAAAGACTTTAAAAGTCATCGACGTCAGGTCCAGAGATATGTATTGCAGTTATAAAAGAAGTATTCAGAGTTAGCCTACTGTTTAAACGCTAACTACACTGTCAAAGCTAATGCACGGCGCTATGATGTGCTGTGACATGGAACAACGTGGCCGCAAATACAAAATGCGCCATCTATTCAGTTTAAAATAGACGTGATAATGTTTTGCTACGTCCGTCATTGTTTGCCTTACTAGTTTCTAGCTCACGACTTTATATGCTCACGGACAACGTTATTAAAGCTAAAATACGGGGAAATTGGATGTTTTTAGAATGTTAAAATAAAAATGTTCACTAAACATTGTGTTTAGTTAACATTTTTGTTTATAGGCTGGAAATTAGCTATCTTAGGCTTTTAGAATACGTGCCTAGGTTGGTCTGTGGATGGGTGACCACTCATTACATACCAAGTTTCCTACGTGCCTCGGAAAGCACGCTAAGCAATTGGTCCCGGCTGTCATTTGACAGTCTCATCTCAGTTTCATCTTTGACAGTCGTTACAGGTGGCCCAAAAAGTCTGACAACCAGCCTTACCAAGGTGTATCGTATTACCCAGCACTAACTGTTTTGTGGAGGTCAGATAGGCAGTCGCTCCATGTAAAATAGTGGTATTCAGCTGCATCCGGTTAGACTGGAAGCCGACCCCAACATAGTTGGGAAAAAGCTAGGCAGATGATGAGGCTTATAGAATACTTAATAGCTCTGCACTAGATCGACATCGCCTCACTCAATTTTTACTAGCTGATTCTGATCCGAGTATGATGATGCCGTTACTGTGCTAATAGTGTGAGTTGCAGCATAGACTTTCTTGACACAAATCCCAAATGCCCCGAAATGAGGCGATGCTTGTCAAGTGCAGTGCTTATCTATGCGGTAGTCAAATATATTCCTTTCTCTACTCTCACTGTGTTCGCAGCGCGATTAATCATGTACAATGTACAGTGTGTTGTTAGTTGTTCACTTTATTAAAGCCGACACAAGACGCTAACTAGCGCTCGCTGGGTGTAATTAGACGGTTAATTTTCCGGCAGGCCGCACGACTCGTCCCGCGCTGGCTTCAACGCGTGGCCTTTTATGTCCGTGCACATGTGGGGCGAGTCGCCTCTGGGCGTCTGGCGCATAGAAGTCACCAACGAGGGACGATATATGGGTAAGCGAAATGACACTATACATGGTGCATGTTTTCAAGAGGTGCCAAATTTGACAGGGGAATTTTCGTACTAATTCAATCATCGTGCTAACTAATCTTAGAATTAAATACTCACCCTGTAATAAGTACCTACATACTTTAATGAATCTTTAATAGCAGAAACTCTGACTTTAATCTGCAAAGTTTTTATGACCGCATTTATAACGAATGGCTTGTCACAAAAGTCGGCGGTCTGGAAATTTTAAAGGCCCAAGAAAGGCTTAAGACGACAGTTCCAGAGATTGTTTATTCAGCTCAGCTACTTATCATTCTATTGAGCGAAAAGATTTTCACTAATCCTCGGTAGCTGTAGAATAAATACATGTAAATCAATATCTGTTTGTTCAATTCTACGTCATAGGGCGAGCAACGTTGCAAGATTGGTCTTTAACTTTATATGGAACTAGTACGCCTGCAGCTAAAAACGATCCCATACCGTTCCGGAATCCAATATTACGCAACAAGGGCAATGCGACGCGACCCATAGTGGTGCAGGCGGGCCGCAACAAAAACAATAGAGGGAAGCCGGTACCGATCGTGCCAACCTACACTGTTGGGCTGGTGAAGCGGAAAAAGAATAAGAATTCAAAGAATCCGAACAGGAATTCACAAAAGTCGAAACAGAGCCGGCCGGCGACACGTTCGCCGATTGAGAGCACGACCGCGCGCGTGACGACGTCGACTGCGGCGGACCTGAGTCTGAACCTGCGCGCGGACCTGGGCGACCCGCTGGCGGACGCTAGAGGGCGCAAGATGTCCAGTCTGTTCGAGCAGTACCCCAAGATACAGCGCATATACCCCGCACCACTTCAAGCCCACGGTACCGCAATGCATGTCGTGTCCGTGTTTTGCTCCGACCGTTTAATTTCGCCGCTAGTTTCCACCTGCACGTCAATTATACCTTCGTTCCAGAGTCCGCCGCTCTTTGCATGTCGTGTGTTTGCATTATTTACATTTTATTTTGTAGTGGAACTTTTATTTTATGATACAGTTTCGGTTTGAATCGAGTTTTTGTTTTCGATTAAATAATTACATGGAGTAGATAGTAACGGTTAATTTCGTTTGTGTGAATTTTTGAGTTTATTACTTTTGTAGTCGTTGTCGTCCAACAAGCCCTTTTTTACTAGTATTCATATTCACGCTTTGTGTATAACTGCGAAATAACAAAACATAGAGCTTTAATTGTAGAACACCATCACTCCACTATAATTCCTACCTATTAAAATGATTTAATTTCCACAGCGGGTCCACTAACACAATGGGAGTTGATATTCTACGGTACGGAAACACCACCTCAAGAGTATGACGCGTCTCCTGAGACGAACTCACTGAATGGCGGAGCGGGTGCGGCCGGGATGGTGATACCTCCAGAGATGGCATCTAATGGGGGTGGGACTACATGGAGCGGGGCGAGCGAAGCCGCGCAGTCAGTCGAAGACGTGCGACAGAATGCACTTGACGACGACCCCACGCTCATCTGGCACTCGCACACGGTTAGTTGGAACTCTCTGTTTGTTGTTTACTCTGTGCAAACAAATCCTTGATTCATATTTTGTTTCTTCTGTTTGGATGCGCCATGGAAACGTTTGTTTTGGAGCTAGAGTAGCATTTAGAAGTGATGAAAGTAATAAAATAATTTCGTTTGTGGAGAAGTACAATGCTACAAGGACCTTCTGTCGTTTGAAAGACGTTGGTAGAAGGGTATCAGGACACTTGCGCGAAAGACAGCGCAAAGTCCGTTGGCGCAAGTGGGTTCACGCAAGTATCTTTCGCGCAAATGTCTTTCGCGCAATTGTCTTTCGCGCAAAGTCCCAGATCCTGGTAGAGCAGCCCAGTTAGTAAACTTATGTGATTTTTTTTTGTTAGTTTTAATTAACTTTTGTCAAGCACCAGAATATCATTGTCACTCTTATACAGCTGTATAGGTGGTAGATATTGAAATTCGTATCTTAGGATCAGGTATGTAGTCATTACTAAAATGAACAAAATAAGTGGCAATTTCTAATCCATCTTTGTTCTCGTATACTGTAGAGATATCCATACAAGTCATACAACATGATGGCTCTGCATTGTCCTCATATTATTGTTATACCGAGTTCAAACATTTGGACTTAAGTCAATAACTAGACAATGGCTACCTGTGGCGTTATTGTTTTAAACACTTGTGCGCCTACGTGTCAACATTGAATTTAATAATCTACGTAACATCACGCCAGTTATCCCCAATAGGTTAGGCACAGGTGTATCTAATAGTGAGAAGATGATACATTAGTATGGATGAAGAAAACAATAATTATACTGAACTGACCCCAAATTAATTGGGATAAAGGTAAGATGTTTTCATCCTTGCAGAAAAACATACGATACCTATCAATGGGTTATTCCCAAAGTACTCCAAAAAGAGTTCCCAGTACTAACTGGGTTGTGGAGGTCAGATAGGCAGTCGCTCCATGTTAAATACATTCAGCTGCATCCGGTTAGACTGGATGTCGACCCCAAAGGGAAAGGGCTAGGCAGACTGATAATCGTAATAAACATCTAATAACCTGCTGCGACGCAGATCTCCTCTTTACGAGAAGAGATGGTTGCAATCCAACACGCGGGCTTAGTAACTAACTACTATAGTTGGTGCCAGTTAAGATGAGAATAGCGGTCATTGCCCTTTACCTAATATCTCTTCGTACGAACAAATAAACGATGTATCGTTTTTCATTACAAAAAATGTTGAAGATCACGATAGATGACGATTCCAGACTTATACAGGCTTATTTTTGGTTTTCAAAGTTAAGAAGTTTAATAAATGTAGGTGGGTCAATGACCGCTATTCTCATCTTAACTGGCACCAACTGTTTTTTGTATAGGCATTTTTATTACACTATAAAAATGGGGTTTAGCTTAGATTTTTATGAAGTCGTACGGATCGTCAAAATAAAGCCTCCATTAACACAATTTTCACGGCAATTTTTGACCATTGTTATTTTGCGCCATTTCTATGACGAAGATTTGTATTGCGTTCAAACGTGTGTAAATGGCTTTTTTACTGTGTGTACATTTGTAAGAGACATTTTGTTCGCGAATAAAATTTAATTTTATTTTACCGTATTGTGAACGGTCTGTGACAATCATTATTTCTATGGTGATAACAGTTTGAAGCGTTGTAAAGACATTGTCATTTATACGTTTTTAGCTTAAATAGTCTTGGAAAATATATAATAAGCATCTTTTTCTTTTATTTTACTTAAGGATAAGTAATTACAGATGTTTTTATTGGAAGATTTTCTATTTTCATTATTGTGCCCCAGACCCGTACCTGCGGGACATTGTAGAATTTTTTTTAATTCAAGTTTAAGCAAACATCACAGCTCCAAAGGACAGGTTTCAAAATACTGCCAATAGTGAAATATTGGGAATCCATTGCGTCATTGTTGACTATCAACATATCCCTGTACATTGCTTATCCTTGGTAAGACTGGTTGACAGACTTTTGGGCAACTGACTACCTGTAACGATTGTCAAAGTTCTAAAAATTACAGCCGGGACCAACGGCTAGAGGAAACTTGGTATGTAGTGGGTGGTCACCCATCTACGAACGAACCGGGGCAAGCGCAGCTTAACCTAAGGATCGACCCGATCGGCTGTTAGTATTTAGCCACGAGCTCCTCATTAGCTGATTATTATACTTAAGCTAGCTTCTATTTTAATATAGACTGACTGTAACCACATGTTTGATAAGTTCGTATGCTCGCAAACAAGAATAACGTAACATGTCAACACGAGAGGTATTGCAATTAGGATGCAGATTTGCTGCTGCATCAATGATGAATAGTTTTTTTAACACGTACGGTAGAACAAGCTATTTGGTTTACATTTTACAATGTAATTTGTGGGTTAAACTGTATACCAAATAGCTTGTTCGACCGTACAGTGCAGACCAGTACAACCAGACGTTCACTGCAATTATGTTCTTTATTGACAGCACCTCTAGTTCGCAGCAGTTTTCGTAGTTACTAATGTCGATTGACCCTCTATACTAATATTATAAAGAGGTAAAATCTGTCTGTAAGTTTGTGTGTGGTAGAATTTTTGAAATTGGATCCGTCGTTTCGAAAATTACCCCAATCTTCGATAGGCTTATATTAAAAAAGTTTCTGTGGGATAATTTACGACCTTAAGGCACCAATCTCACCTGCCGGGGCTGCGGGACTGTTCGAAAGAGATACCGTGGCCCCGGAACACAAAGGGCGATGAAGGAATATGAATGGGTTTCAGTCAGTAAAAGTCTGACACTCCCTCCTGCTCCGCCCAGAGCGGGAGGATTCATTTGGTGATTTCCCATCAGAAAAAAAGGCACCAATCTCAGCAGTGAGCACATTAAAGGCTAATACGCTAATAATGCTACATCGCAGGAAATCTACCAAATCAATTCCAAGAAAGTACCACAGAACATAACAGACAGACATGTTGTGGCCGAGTCAATCCACTGGACCATGACTGTCTATCGGCTCGACTAATTGGCTAATGTATCCTTGCTGCGGGCGTTAGATTTGCTAATGCAGCACACTGTAATATCGGCGTAATTTAACGGTTGATTCGATTCGCAATTAGTACAGTTGCATGTACATTTTTAACATCGACAAGTTGATTGGACAACGTGCGGAATAAATTTTGCGGAAAGCCTGTTAAAATGTATCGAAAATTGTAGGGTTCTCATTGGTAAATCTTTGAACACACTGAAACTTTAGGTGGAAGTGCCCGGGGTAGCCCACGAAATTTAAATTTTCTTACGTTTTTTTGGAATTTGCAGGTCAGTGTCAGGTTGTATGTTGATGAAAAATAAGTCGCGCAAGTAACACGTATGTAGTTACAGAATTATAATCATTAAAATCATCAATACAACCGTCTAAGTTTATTTAACTCCATTGAATGACTTTTTCATAAAGTAGTTGATCTCTGAGTTTCCATATAATTTCACACAAAGTGACACTGACCTCCTTAAATATAGCCTCCATTGAATAAATTCTTGAATAGGACGCAGATACCGAGAATGTATTAATGTAGTCATAGCTTTAGACGCTCCATCCGTGACATAATAGTACGTGGAGCTGACAGTTCCCTTCAACCGAAACACGTCACATTTAGGACCGAAATAGGAAACGCAAACAGCTGTTGTTCCCTTGACACCCATTCACCAAAAAACAACGTTGGATGTGTTCAAGCCCTTATCTGGGACTCTATTATTAATAGAATGATTATACCAAGATAGGAAAAAATATACGTGAAATCAGTCATACTTACTTAGGAGACTTTTGTTCGTGTACACACTTATCTTAAATGCAGACTAAATAACAAAACGTTGTTGGATTTTTCAAACCTCGGCTTAGCGTCGAAAGTTGTTAATACAACGGGCAATAATCTGATATCCAAGAATATCACAAAAAATATCTGTGATGATCATCTATGATATTGAAAATCTTACAGAATATCAGAGGATGAATTACATCTGTTAAGATAATGACTTACAACGTTAGATGTTGCAAAGAGGAATACAAAGGTGCAAAATAAACTAATTTGTAGATTAGAGTTTATTGTACTAAGATTTTTTTATTTTTTATTAATTTATTTAAGATCTATTGATAATGATATATATATATTAATAGTATTTTTAGTTTTTTCAGTATGTGAGGGGGCTTTAGGTTTATCTATTTTAGTTTCTATAATTCGAACTCATGGAAATGATTATTTTTAAAGATTTAATTTGTTATAAATAATTATTGGTTGACACAAAACAATTTTTCGCTCATTAACCTGAGGTTATCTCCCCATTGTCTCTTAAGACCCCCACTATCCCCTATGGGGAACGATTGCGGTAGTTAATTTATTTTTAACGACTAAAAACAAATAAATCGCGGTTTTTAATATGAAAATGCAAAAAAAAAATGAGCTTTTGTTGTTACGACTTGGGGAAACCTCGAGTTTTCTTTATACTCGGAATTAAGTCCGAGTGATGGTGAAAACCACATCCATTGCGGAGTAAAAAGAACACCGCTGTGACTTTAATTTATAATAGGCCGAAACGATACTTAAAATATCAGATTTCTATCCTGCTTAGGTTTCGTAAAGATCGTCTGAGAATATCAAGATGTAAATTCAAAGAAAAGATAACAATACAGAAAGGTTTGTTAGCTCAAATCTAAGAATCCTATCTTCAAGACTAAAAATACGATCTGAATTCTCATTTGAATAAAATATAGTCAAATAATTTACTCGGTGACAGATTTGAGACATCTTTGAGAAAAGATAGCGTGGTTCGTAGAGTCTAATGACTACCACATTATACTTAAATTACTGCTGTTATGATTTATTTCTACTTCGAAGATTTATAGCTCTTAATTATTTATTAGGTAGGAAAACTACTGCGCTTTGTATCTAGGCTAATATCCTCACGCGATTCGGAAATTTACGCCCCACACTAAGGGTGCTTGCATAAAGATATGGATCCCCGGACAAGTCGGAACGGATCGGTAACGATCGGTCTGGGTATAATAGTATCATGCTGTACTGTTTGCTTTCGCATACTATAAAGAAACAGACACATTTAAATAGTTTTTATTTTTTAGGCGATCCGACAAATCAGGACCGGAATGCTCATTTTTAGGGTTCCGTACCCAAATGATAAAAACTGGACCCTTTTACTAAGACTCTACTGTCCGTCCGACTGTCTGTCACTAGGCTGTATCTAATGAACCGTAATAGCTAGACAGTTGAAATTTCCAAAGATGATATATTTCTGTTGCCGCTATAACAACAAATAAAAACTAAAAAAACAGCATAAAATTAATATTTCACTTACAAACTTGTAAATTTTTTTTGCCGTTTTTTGCTCGATATTAACAGGTACATATTATTATTATGTTACCGGTAGATGCTTGAAATATTCACAAAATATTTAGTTGTATTATTAAAAATAAATAATTAAAATAAAATAAATATTTAAGGACAACCCATAAAACAAACGTGATTTTATTGTCGTTTTGTCTAAGGTTGTATAGATGTTTCTTTCTCTTTAGGTATGTGCGAGCGCATACAGAAAATATGGGACTACTTTACCCGTACCGATCAGTACCGAATTACAGATCCGTATCTATATATGCAAGCAGCCTTACACAAGAACACCAATTTGAACTCATCAAAACTTTGCCACCCGCAATTCTTGCGATAAAACCTGCTATTTCATGTAATAGAACTTAAATTTCTTCATATACTGTACCTACAGACGGTTTTTACGTTATTTGATAAACGCGAGACGATGATGAAACGAGAAACTTTATGAAGATTGTTTCTCTCTTTAGTGTGCATTGAAAGATATTTACTTGAACAAATGGTAGCAAGGACCAGACGAGTCTGAGTGAAAATTAGGAATTTAGTTCGTATACAGTCGCGAGGTCTATGCTCCTGAACACTTATCAACTTTTGTTTAACATTGTTTTTGAAAGCCATACTATTATGAAAGCTAGATCTCAAAGTTGCAAGGCACTTTTGAATTTTAATCACATAACAACAACAACAACAACAACAGCCCATAACGTCCACTGCTGGGCATAAGCCTCACCCATGATGGGAGGAATTTGCCGTAATCTCCACGCTTGGCAGGCGGATTTGAGATCGCAGTGATGAAAGACTAACAGAAAACGCTGCTGCCCATTCTCTGGTCTACGGAGGCGCAAGGTGTTCTGCCTCAGACATTAGTCGCCTTTTACGACACCCGTGAGTGTAATGGGTTGGTTCTATTCTACTCTGCCGGATACCACACGGCTAATTAATCACATAGTTTGTGTAAAATATTTGTGCTTGTGAATGTACTCTCTCTACTCATTTTGTGTAGATTGTGTCTCAGAAAAAAAAAAATACAATTAAGTACTTAAGAAGTTATTATGAAAATTCTCCAAGGATTTGTTTGCACAATTGTATATTTGGATATTGTAACTCACACAACAGTGTGCACATAATTAATCCGGTTAATTCTAGAAATTTATCCAAAATTAAATCGAGTTCATATTTTATTATCCCATGTTTTGTGAAGCACGCAAATACTGAGTTCAATAAAGTATTTTTTCGTTCGACATAGATATTCGGATAATGGTGAAAACGAATGAAGAATTCGGTAAAGTTACATGGTATGAAAAGTGTATGTTTATAACAAAATGTACCTAAAAACTTAAATTCGAGTATTTGTTTTCTAAAATCGTAAGGTTTTAATATTTATTTAGACCATTTTGGCGAGGTATTAATAACATTTCAACTGACATCCTATTAGAAATCAACTATATTTTTAGTAATGTCATGTGTATTTACGTTAGCCGCTATTTTAACTACCAGATTTCACTTCGTAGCGTATATAATATTAGAATCTTGTTTGTACTTATCCTAAAGTATCCTATCAAAGTATCTCATGAAATAAATTGTATTTCTTTGAACATTTTTGAGTGAAAAGAGACTGATTTTATTTTTGGAACTAACGAATTATATCTTTTATTTTTCACTAGATAAGCGAAGATAGTCCTCCAGAGACGGTGGACTCAGGCAGCGCGGGACAGTACACGGGCACCACTTCAGGATGCGCAACACACGCGCCACAGTCGCAACACTGCCTAGGTTTGTGCCTCTTCATCATCATGTTAATGTCAGTGGCCGACGCGTTGGGTCTACAGTCCTCAGGTATAAGGACTCAACGCAGACAGCCCCATAGAGTAAGTAATCGCGATTGTGCACTAACTGCTAGGTTAGAGTTAAGACGCGCGTGGTTTGGATCGCGGACGTCGCGGCCGCCGCGCGCGCCCTGCTTGCGACGCCTAACGCCGACCTCTGACACCCCGCTGGGTCCCTAGTACTGCGCCTAAGGCATTGTGATTTTAGTTAAATTTACCGGGTTTATATCTAAGTACAAGCTGTTATTATTGATATGTTTGTTTTTAAGTTACGATTATGCTGCTGTCCGATCACAATGTGGGAAGTAGCGATGCTGTATGTCTGCCGATTTTGTCTGAGTCTACCTTTGTTCCTTACCAATTAAGATACATGGTTTATTCATTTAAGTAAGTAAAACTTTCAATGGCTATGGTAGATACAAATAAAAAAATACTAAAACAACATTAACAAATGACTCTTCATTATGACATCGATTTCTTGTTCCTAAAAATGAATGCAGCTAGCAAAAAGATATGACAACTATACCTAAAAAATAATGCAACTAAACCAAACAAACAAGCTCAAACATTGCTTTGATCGGAGATACGGAGATACGGATACAGATACGGAGATACTTCCAAAAGGACCAGCTTTCAAAAGCTTTGACAATAACCAGAGCCTAACTGCTCTATAGGCAGCTATATATAGCTTTACTGCTTTGACAGTATTGAACGGTGGATTCATTAGAAATCCCATAATACTCTTTGGCTATTTGGTTCAGTCTTAATCCTTGCAGATTTGACTGATTACTTCAAAATGTTCTGTCTATTCAATTCGCATCTTGTTCAGACATCTGTTCATTTATTTATCTGGTTTTAGAGTACTTTTAAATATAAATCTATTGAATTTGGAAAAGACTTAACGATTACCGTCTTTCTCTTTTTATTTTCTTTATTAGTCAATTTTATTATCATCATCTCATATGCCTAGCCTTTTCCCAACTATGTTGGGATCGGCTTCCACCTTAAGGCTGATGCTCCAGGGTAGCCCGCGAAATTCAAATTTTCTTACGTTTTTTGCAATACAACTAAATTTTTCATGAAATATGTCATTCGATCGAGTTACATGAACTTGGAGGGTTGTATTGATGATTTTAATGACTATAATTCTATAATTACATACGTCTAACAGCTGCGAATAATATTTTAATATACATACGACCTAGCACTGGCCAGCAAATTGCAAAAAACGTAAGACAATTTGAATTTCGCGGGCTGGTTGGAGCATTCACCTTAACCGGATGCAGCTGAATATCAATGTTTTACACGGAGCGACTGCTTATCGGATCTCCACAACCCAGTGAATCAACAACAAGGGGTATGGGTGAATCAACCCCCCTTGGCTATTGGCTGATTAACCTGACCATGGAACTTAAAATCGATTTAGCAAGGAAAAGTCCGTATGTCCTTGCTTTTCCTAACGGCTTGATCTAGAAAAAAGGATATACTCCATTACTGATGTATTCAGACAAGATCGGCGTGCACACGGCCAAACTTATGTTAGAATGTTTACCAATAGTTAGAAAATAATGCTACGTCTCCTACATAGACTCGTACTTAAGATTTACGTTCTGTTTGTTAAGGGATGTATAATGTAATAGTTAACAGTTGCTACTGTTACGAGTATCGTGTTGAGTCCAAACGTTTGAAAAAGCAAATTAAGAAAAATTGTCGAAAGAAAAAGACGGAAAGACCAAATTTTCCTGTAAGGTCCGACAGCTAAAAGTATGCCTAAATAGCGTGTTGTTGGAGGTTCCAGTTTCGACGCTAATTCTTCGGAGTTTGGTTGAAAATCCAACAGTACAATAACATTTACGCATTCAATTAGGTGCCTCTTAGTGTTACTGAAAACAGACGTAAAGTCTCTGATGTAAACATGATAGATTTGTGACTGGTTGAAATAAAAACAGACAATCAAATCACTTGACATTATAATTATGTTTTTGACAATAGATTAAACAGATCTTATATGAAAACTAAGGAACAACTCAACTGGAAAAATTTTAAGCAAAGAAGTAGCTTTAACTAAACACAAGAAATTGCTATTTCGACGTCTGGACTTAACATTTTAACGCTGCGAAAAAACATCAATCTTTAAACATGGACAGCTAAAATAAAATGAAATAAATGTAATTCTCTAGGTGTTACTATATAAGTAATGTTCATTTGTATAAACCATCACTTTATTGGCAAAAATATTAATGAAGAGCTAGTGAACAAGTGCAATTATATGTATAATAATGTATAATTACGATATCAAGTCGGTAACGTCCATTTTTCACGAGTAATTGCAAACGTGTAAGTGAGTATGAGTGAACAATGTATAAAGTTTTTCTTAAAATCAATATGTAAGGCGGAGTTCACACCAAAACGTATCGTAGGCCGCCGACTCTGAGATTCTTTTTCAATGACATAGAACACGGAGACGCCACTTCATCTAGGTCGCTGTTACAGGCGGCATTCACAATACTTTCAATATAAACTAGCGTGTCACTTTTTACTCGCACTATGACATAAATGACGGCTTTAAAGCTGGTCTGTGACAAGTTTTAGTTAGTGTCACGAATTTTATACCTAAGTATTGCCGTCTCTGGACGCTGCACTGCCGTGTGAATATCTTTCTCCGACTTCAAAATGAATAAAAAAAAAAACAACTTCACCAGGCAACTGACTGTCTTTTGTTTCTCATACTTTGTCAAAGTCACTTCAATGTCGATGATAGACTATACATTTGGTGTGAACACTGTCTTACTGTAATATCCTTGTGGTGTATTAACTTAGGCCCATTCTACGTACTTATTTTGCTCTGTGACCAAAATTGTACTTAATATCAAAATGAGTAAGATTTTGGTAGATTTTGGTTTCGGACATACGTACGCTTTAAAATTACTCAGAGTTCATTTTTTTGCAGCCTGCAACGTGTAGCTATTTTTTATCTGTAAAATTATTGCTAGTTCACTGTGCAACTTAAATTTTCACTTAAAAACGTATCAGTCTACGTTGAATTATGAAAATTATACCAAATGTTAGCGCATTTACTGACGCCCTTGACATGTTTATAACATGATTTATTTATTAATGACTATATTTAGATATTATAATAAAGTAATAGAATAAATTTATTTTAGAATAAATCATGTTTTGATTTATTTAGGCATCGTTTTGGCGATATTTTTCAGTGAGTTGTTGCTTTATAATGTTGTAGAGTTGTTCGCAGCTATTTCTATTTTGATTATTCGTCAAAATTCATGAATATTTTGAAATAGTTTCCTAATTAAATGAAGAATACCTATAATTCTATATCTGTTATAATGAAAAGATCGCCTTTACGTATGTTTGAACAGGAATACATATCTGTTATAATAAGTTTCGTGTTTAAATTGTTCTTATTCTCGACGACGTGTTTGTCGTAGCATAATTAGGAGTTGTCACGCTACCAATCATGATTTTTGAAGCGTTTAGACATGTCGGAAACATGAGATGAACGTCAGAATGTTTATTATATGGAAGAAATATTGCAATAAATTCGATTTAACTTTTATTTTGTTTTTATGTTCGCTTGTTTTAATGGAAATGGCTTTCTTGCTTAATTTTTCACATGTTACTGGTATCAGCTCAGCTTTTCAATCAAAGAAACATATGCTACGATAAACACTACATAAAATGAATGTAGTTTTTCATCTATTTGGACGTAACTTGTAGGTTTAACATAATTGCATATTGTGGTTGTGATCATAGCAAAGATTGCCAATCCATATAGCATAGAACAATATAAAAATAAATTGTAAATAATAAGTAGATATGTATCGATATAAATAAATTTGGAGACTTGTACAAATTTGCTCACAAACCTGTAAATTGAAAACGACTGAACGTTCATGATTTCTCATCGACTGGTAGTAAAATTATCGTAATTTTAATATAATAGATAAGTATCTAGAATACTTCTTCATCATCACTTCTAACACTTCATTTTCTAAAGATTCCAAGTCAAAAAGAATGTTGGTCTACTGTAAAACTATCGCTCGATGGACTAGAAATCGTCAAAAAAAGCTCATTTTTATAATAGTTGTGTAAAATGTAAAATTGTTCACCGATTACGAAGTTTAGTAGCAGCCGAACGAACTGTATCTATAAATGTAAATGTTGAAGCATAATTTGTATATATTGAATCTAATGTGAACGGGAAATAATAAAAACAATCTTTTATTACAAAATTTACTCAGGTTTTCATTTTGACGACAATATTGTTATAGTGTCTTGTCTCTGATAGTACATTTAAGCAGTTAGTCGCATTCCGTGTTGTTATAAGAAAACAAACTGTGTTTCATTAGTTGTATTTTGTTTATTTTTACTACATTTGTTTAATGCATGTTTCGCTTTGCTTAGATTAAGCTTGCTTTAATCAGTTAGCACCGCAAACCACGCTTCATTTATTTCACATGTCGATTTAGTTACGCACTGGCACAATTTTGACAAACATTTACTATTAATTTCTTCTCACCTCTCATTCTTCGTCACATGAAATTAAACTTTATTTTCTGTCTGATTTCATTTAATTTTGTGCACGTCTCTTTGCATGTTTACTTCTATTTTAACATTCGTTTGTTTTCGTCAACTGTATGATTCGACAAAGTATGTATGACCAAAATTATTTGAGATCAGTGACAAGATTCTATGTTACCTTTCCTAAGTTTTCCCTAAACTTGCTTCCCTCTCTGTGAACTGACATCGAGTCTCGCTCGGACGCGCATCAGCATCATTTGGCAAGAGATCGCAAGCTGCATGGACGCTGGAACAGGTGCTGGGTGGTGAAGGACTGTCGCTCTATTGTTTCATGTAATTAAATATCTTTGTTCTCTTTCTTTCACTAGAATGCGCGAAGGGCTTGCATTTGTTCTCCGGTCGATGCTACAAACGTTGTCCAGACGGTACGTATGCCAGTGAGATTCTGATGGAACGGAGCTCAAGAAGACGTAATCTAACTTATTACTCCGAGGGGGCTATAATGAAAAGACAGGACGGCGACGCCCCTAAGCAGAGCGCATTAGAAGCTTTAGATATGGAACCTGCATCTAACGAGAGCGACGCTAAGCCCCCTCTCACATGCCTACCGTGTCATTACACATGCGCCACATGCGTGGGCCCTCACAACAATCAATGTTTGTCATGTTTAGACGACGCTCAACTCTTCAACTTAACAGACACCGAACCTAAATACTTCTGTTACCAGAAAACGGTACTGGCGCAAATAAAGGACGCTAATTGGCATTATAGGCTGAATGTAGCTCTTGTTGTAGTCTTGTTCACAGTCAGTTCTGTCTGTTTATATTTCATGTTATCGTGTGCCGCGAAGAGGTATTGTTGCGGTGGTTATTACAAACCAAATGTAGTCTATAATAAGTTGGCGGTAGATGAGAAACTGCAGAGCGAGATGGAAGTCGAGGCAGAGATACATAAAGCTTTAAAGGATTTTAGCGATAGCGAGTCAGATGACGACTTGAACTTATAGCAATTGTTAACATTCCAGCCTAAGTATTATAAACTGGCCGTTAGTGATTAGGAGATTGCAAAACAGATGCAGTGCTCATGTTGTGATATTTATCATTCGGTTGTCACAAAATTTTAGTATGTAGTGTTAGTATTAGTTCAATGAGATTTTAATTCGTACAAACATTGAAGTTATTTTGAAATTATTCCAAAGAGCTGTTACAACTCTTGAAAGTTATTCTATAAATTCTGTTTCTTTACCTTTTCGGGGTTCTTTACACGCGGTTCTTTATGAATATTGCCGAAGGTTGTGTCTATTTTTTATTATTGGTATTTTTATATTTTTTTTGAACTTTTTTTTCTTTATTAGTTTAGAGTATAAAGTGAAATAGAGTATTATGAAACATTCCATTCCAAAAATAATGATAAAATCTTATGATCGTTAAAATTATTTTCTATTCCCGTAGCTTTAGGACATTGGGACCTTTGGGGCTTTTATTATTTCTAAAAGGGGCGACAATTCACCCCCGCCCAAGATGGCGATATGTCGTAAATTGAAGTAATTTAATTTGCTCAAAATCTTACTCACTTCTCTTTATTTTATTTTCTTACTTAGTTTTTAAGGCTTGAGATTCGCTCAAAGAGACTCATAATAATTTTAATTTTGATAGTTTAGTTTTTATTCGTAAAGTGACGTCATAATAATCGATTTAATAATAACATAGGTGTATTTGCTCAAGATGCCATTCTGTTTGTATGTGTACCAAGAACGTTTGGTGCTGTGTAAATATTTTTTATGTAAATAAATGAGTTCCTATTTTCATTTGCTGTTTTATTACTAATGCTTTCTACCATAACTTATTGAACCACTTACGTGTATGAAATGCATGGGGAGTGGATTTTTGATTACCTAAGCTTAAAGTAAAGTTGGTAAGTATACATAAGTATGAATATGAAGTTCCTAAATATTTGGATCACAGAGAGTGCAGCAGAAAATGAGTATTTAGATAGAACATGTCACTAGATGACTTTTATTCAGCATCTGCCTAGCCTTTTCCCAACTATGTCGGGAAAACCGGTAAGCTGAATATGAATATTTTAAATGAAGCGACTGCCTTTCTGACCTCCACAACCCAGTTAGTACTAGGCAAAATGATGCTCTTTTGGTAAGACTAGTGGTTAGACTTTCGGGCCACTGACTAAGTGTGACTAGAGTCAAAGATCTACAAATAACACCCGGACTAACGGCTTAACGTGCTTTCCGAGACACGGAGGAAACGGTATGTAACGGGTCACCTATCTACGGACCAACCCGGGCAAGCGCGGCTTAACCTGAAAATCGACCCGAGCGGCTGTTATTATTTAGCTACGAGCTCCTCACTAGGTAACCTCAAAATGGACGCTAGATAAACTGCACTGTTAAATTTAACGCCCGAATAAGCGTCGAGTGCTTAAACTCCAATAGTAAAAATAAATTCTATGAAGTATCTAAGCGCTTCTGAACACAAACAAAACACACTCCGTAAGAAGTAAACCTTGAAGAAAACATTTACACAACTCTAAAAATTCTTTCACTAGCAAAAAGATACATTATTCGTGTATGCTGGGTATAAATTCAATTCCCAATTCAATTCTCAATTCTTTATTGCATACCATAATGTTTATAAGGTGGAGGAAAATAAATATTGTAAAAAAAAAAAAAAAAATTATATCATGCATATTACCCGAGCTATCACAAATTTTGCGATATTCACAAATATGCGGCACAAACACTGTTTCTCATTACATATGTAGTTTCGGTGGTAGTAAATTCCGAAGTAACATGACAGCTATGCCGACAGGCAGCGAGAGCAAAAAGAAAGATATTACAAAAACATGGGCTAATAAAAAGCCTTGCTACAGTATAGTTTCCTATTAGTTGGTCTATCAATACTGGCACACCATGATACTCCCTAATAATATCTTCTTACCAAAAAAAAACATCAACGCAGCCAAGATGATGTATTTCTCACGGACCCAGACCGCCATTATAACCGAGATCCCTCGAAAATAACTCGTCCATCGAACGATCAATAAACCTAATGTATTGGGTAATATAAGCCCTCACGGAGGTAGCAGTATCAGGGCAAGCTACCCTATATTGTGGATACGGTACTTGGAATTGCTACAACTAAGCTTTTAGGGTAGTTGCTAATACAAACATTCAACAACATAAATGATAAATGATGTTTATTTTGCAAGTAGGTTTTTACAAACACTTTTACACGTCATTTTTTTTTTAATACTAGATGGGGCCGGTGTTTCGTACCTGACTACTCTGAGAAGAAACAGCCGAAACAAACTCAGAGGTCATAGTCTCTTTTGAAGTCCAGACATAATTTTGCTCAATTCACATGAGGACTATGCAGAATAGTGTCTGAGATGGTCTTTTGAAGAAAGAACCACACAGATTTGAGTGGACCTGTCCAGTCAGTGCAAGCATTTGTCAGTTATCGTGTAGCTCGACTTATAACTCAAGGAGCTCAACGAAACGACGAACAATACCAAAGAAAGGACATTTGGGTAGGTCGCTTATAGTACTCAAACTGCCAGACAGTTGTGGGAAAAAAAAAGAAAACAAACAAAAATATATAAAACTGAAACCCACACGTCAAATGGATAGCCCTCGAAATTCTAATTTTCTTACGTTTTTTTGCAATTTGCCGGTCAGAGTCAGGCTGTATGTTAATTAAATAGTTTGTGATGATTTGTTGATTTTGGTACATCATAGGTGTACTTTTAAGTCTTTCGCTATAGAGAATAACCTTGTTCTGTGGCTATCAATAAATGGAATCTAGTTTGTTTATTCAATAAAGAGAGACTGGAAAGTAAGCTTTATTCATTACTATGGTCATTATTACAAACTACAAACAGATCTAAAATAAAAATAAAATTAAGACCCAAAGTAAGTACTTACATAATAGGCGAGACGACAAAAAAAATCTAATTAGTCCGTCAGTTAGATTATCAAAATATATTTGACCCGTGTTTTTTCTTCTGTTACGTAAACCAAAATTGACGAAGATATTATGTCGCTTTTAAAATTCTCAATACGTCACGCCTTGGTATAATTTTTAGCTAGTTCTAACGTCACGAGCCCCCACTCCCGAGTTTTGATGTGTTTTATCTGTGTTCATTAATTTACAAAAACAAAAAATACGTGTCCATTAATTTCCAATACTCTAACTGACGGACTAAATAGATTTGCAATTTTCTGTCGTCATGCCCATTATATACAACGACGACAGGACAGTGGACACTAAAGCGTCAAAGTACTCCGCATCACTGTCATCCGGTAATGGGCCCAGAAGACTGGCAGCATTCCCACGTTGAATGGCAATGCTAATTCTTTGGCCAAAGAAAGAAACTAGGTAAGTGTAGTCGATGTACTTTAGCATGTTTAAAAAAAAAAGTACCTACCTATAAATTGAGACTTCACAATGGTTGAAACTATGTAACTGAAACGTAAAGAAAGCTAGACCTTGGAGCTTTGCGATATGCGAGAGACTTTCTTCGTTTGGTCGACTATAAGTAACTCAGTGGAAATGAAACAGAATTGGTTTAGATAGAAGACTTGACTCCTTGAATAGTAAAGAAATGAAAGATCTATTGCGTAAATAAATGAAAACAAGATTCTATCTAGTTTTGTGAATTAAGGCCAAAGCTGACTCAAAGTTCAAGGACTGTTTAATTAAAGAGTATCTCGTCGTCTAGAGCTAGACGGTCTTACTACGTAGCTCCGCGTAGCGTCGTGTAGTTCCTCGTAGCGCCTTGTAGCGCCGCTTAGCAAGGCGTAGCACGGAGTATTGAAAGAGAAAATGTAGGTGAATATAACTCCTGAGTAGAGTGATCATTTATATTTGCCTTCGTAACAATCCGGCATAAGGAGGGAAGTTATTTATTGATTTCTCTATGTTGATGTTGAGAAACGTACCTAAAACATATTTTATTTCAATGTAAGGAAAGCAACTTTAATAAAATTGATTCAAAAGTTACTTCCAGTAAATAAACTAAATCAACGTTTAACCCCCGTGCCGTTGTCACGAGGTGACTCAAGATTCATCCGAAAATACCAATAATTGCACAGAGGGGAGAAAAATAATATCTCTTCTCCCTCACATGGCGCTTATATGGTACTTATGTACCGATTCCCCATCGACTTCAATAATGCGGCCCATTGTGCGCGTTCCAATTTATTATTCCGCTTAAATGGATCCGCATTTTCATTAAAATAAAAAAGAAACACAACCCACGAACGGTTCGTTTCTTTAGTTCTCTTTAATGTTGTGAATTACGCAAACTTTCAACTTCGCCGACGTCGAACTTAATTTCGATCTAATGAGCCTTAATTTTCCTTTCAGAAGTTGCGGAACATTTTTTGTATCAAAAAGTATTGCCACTAATTGGATACAATCTCCCAGAAAGTTGAAAACAGAAATAATATTATAAGAAAGAGTGCGAACATTATACCGACGGCGTCGTAAATAATATAAAGGGAGGTATAATTAGATCCGATCCTTCCACATCCCTTTTCGACTCATTTAATACCAATAATCGAATGAGGATTGGTTTCAAAGATCCCTCGCGTTCTAAAAATATGTCAACCGCATGACCTAATTCTTTTCCTCACATAAAATCATAGTACATGAGACAGGCCGCATCGCTACATCAAATCTCACTCTATGATAACGCTCACAGCTCATAAACAGTGTTTGTCCTGCGTTACTTTACTGAGTAATAAAACAAACCATGTGAACCTATCTAAAAGCCCCTTTATAGTCGGAGGCTTTTACGCTCTTTATAGTCTATTGACTGGCCGACTGGGAAAACTAAACGAACGATCCAATCTTTCCCTATCTTTTCAAATACATCTGAAGTCTGCAAGTCAAACGGGATGGTAGTTTACATACGAAACTCGTAGTGGAATATCGTTACGGTTGTCGGTGAAAAGGATTTTTTCATACATGCAGATGAACGCTTCGCCACACTTGTTAAATATTTTTTTCGAATTAAAAATACGCGTTCATTTACGGTTACGAGTATGTTCCAAGTGTGGGTGCATTACAGAGCCTTAACGAGTGATTATGCTTTCCTTCGTTAAACGCAGCCTGAACCGCCAGCTTGGTACTAATCTTGTTGACTGTCTTTCTACCATGATAATTATGATCTAGGTACTGTATAAATGTTGATGGATGGGGAAGGAGAGGAAGATCAAAGGAACGATGAATGTATTGTGTTAGGAATGATATGAAAGATAAAGGAGGAAATGATAGCGTGACGGTTGACAGCGCAGAATGTAAGAAAAAAACGTGATAAATGATAAATTATGTTTATTTTGCAAGTAGGTTTTTACAAACACTTTTACACGTCATTTTTTTAAAACTAGATGGGGCCGGTGTTTCGTACCTGACTACTCTGGGAAGAAATAGCCGAAACAAACTCAGAGGTCATAGTCGCTTTTGAAGTCCAGACATACAGACGCGATGCGCTGATCCTAAGTAACATGGGCCAATGGCACATGATCACATGAACTAGGTAGGTACTATAAGATACAGAGTTAGAGTTTACGAGCTGGTGGACCTTCAATAAAAGGCGTTTTTATCGTTGTTTGAAATAATTATTGGATAGAAATCATTATACTCGGTGCACATGTCACACTTCTGAACTTCTTCAACCGTCTCTTCTTTTCTTATTCTAATTTGAACCTTATTGATTATAATCTTTTTCTTTATAACTGGCCAGAGTTAACCCCACGTAGATCTAAGTTCGAAGGGTTAATACCCATAAAGCTTAAGGTCTCTACAAACACGGTCATCTTTTTGTGATCAAAATATTAAAAACCACATTGATGAATACACAGAGCAAACATCACAGCAACATTTCTAATACAATGCAACGAATTTTACAGTATATCAACCATATTCATTACAAAACATAAAAAAAACGATATCGCGTAATGTAAATATCGAATCCACTCCCACATTTCCATACAAAATATTATGTTCAAATAATCACATTAATGGAATTCGAAACAATAGGGCTTCATGTTGGTCGCAACAAATGAATATTGAATTGTTGTGCAAACAATACCTTTGGAAGCGAATGATTTTCGAGTACCTAGGTAAAACTTCCTGGTCTGATTAATAGCTGGAGGGTTACAATACTGACGGATCCTCTATCAAACCTAGGCATTTGAGAGTTTCCATGAATGACCTGCTACCAAGGAGCACAGGTCGGGTCAAATCAGCCAAACAGCCGCATGGTTCGAAATTACTTCAATTACCTACAAAATGGTAATTTTAAGGCTGGCAATTATGAAAAGTCTGCACATGAAACGAATTTTGAAAGTGTTTGAATTTAAATATGTTTATTCATATGAGATGGACATTAAAATTAGTTGGTAAGTAGGAACATCATAGGTAAATAAACAAATCAATTCGTGTCTGGATATGGCTAACATAGGGGCGGGTGATATAGCAGTAGATTGCGAGGTCGAGTGCATTTGGAATACGGTGATCACTGACCACTACTTTACTAACTTCAGATTCAAGATGAACTAGGTGCTCATACTGTCCACATATTGATCAGGATATCAAAGCTAAGCGTGTCGACTGTGTCGAGTCATTGGGATGGCACTTTACGTATGACGTCAAACTTTTAATTTTTTTTCTTCATTTCTAGTACAGTCGCCAGCACATCAAATTACCACAAACTGTCAAATTTTCTCAACCCATTTTGAACTTAACCACAGCATTTTGTGGTTTCAAAACATTTAGAGAAATTTGTCAATTTGTGGTACTTTGATGTGCTGGCGACTGTGCCTAATAATCTTCAAGAGCTTTAGCACTTAGTCTAGAACGAATCTTAATTTAAAATCCATGGATTTTAAACCAATCAAGTCTCTAATCAACCCTTGACCGAGTATTGTGCTAGAAAACCGGCCAAGTGTCTGTTACTTAAGTTAGTTCGATTTATCAAATTATAATCATTATTCCAGACATTTAGGCTAGGTCCTAAATCTGATGTAGCCTTTACGAGATGATGTTCTGTGGTTGAAACTAAACCTACCCCGATTTATACAGATATCAATCGACCTTTGTTTATACCAATAGACAAGGGTAAATTGACACGTACGGTCGAACAAGCTATTTAGTTTACAGTTTAACCAGCAAATTACATTGTAAAATGTATACCAAATAGCTTGTTCGACCGTACATGGCTAGATACTTAGTCCTAGTTAGGTTAGTTAGTACAGTCTGTGCGGATTACACTGAGGCGATTCTTTCACGACACCGCTTACCCGACCGTTGGAGGCATCAACGAATTTCGTACAAGCAATGGCAATGTGACGTGAGATCTGCTTCACCGCTCCGACTGCGCCGACGCGACGAGCGGTGTCGTCGAAGAACAACCTATGGCGAATCACACACGGATAAGCGCTACGCGGTCACGCGGTTCTAAATCTTAGACACTCTGAAGGTAATCTGTCGAATAACGACACCACCCTCACCACGTTCCGCGAGTATTTGCGGTGGTCCACGTGTTGTTAACAGATTTTGTGACGCGCTATTTGGTTCCGCAAACCGCAGCATCAAAGCCGGCCCAGTCTCTATGACAGACCGCAGTGACCGATGATTCCCGATGTGACACAATTTTTCAAAATAATTATCATTGACCCCCAGTGGCGGATAGTGACACAACTATTTTATACTATTCCCACTAGCTTAAATAGCTATATGTTTTTTAGGGTTTATTCAACTTGAATATGTTGAAATTTTTTTTTTTTTTTAAATTAGTAAGAGTGATCAGTAGGGATTTTAAATGGAAGTTTAAAAGCGAAGCGAGTTTTGGAGCAAAGAAGAGAAATGCCGAATTAGTGGCCCCGAGTTCAGAATTAAAACTACAATGGCGTTTTTGGTATCAGATATACAGCATCTGTCTGGCAATTTTTCTGAAATAAACCTTTCTTGTGCGTCCGTGAGACACAAAATCCATTATTTTGCTGTAGTAGGTTAGTTTTAAATTATTTATTTACAATGTGTTTCTTTCTTCATTGGCAAGCATCTTTTTTCTTTCTTTACTTGTTGTAAACCGTCTTCTGAAATGTACATGCAGATTTGAGCCGTTCGTTCGACTGCACAGCGCAGCGACCGGCGTCGACGTCATCTTTCTCCGTGTGTTCTTCATCTTATCTAAACAATACTAAACACTGGCCTGTTTTCATAGCATACACAGGCAAACTTTTGGTCCGATCAACAAAGTGGTGTGTATTACTTTACAGCTTACAACTAGTTCGCTCACTTAGTTAGTGTATCCCGGCTTAACCTTTGGAGACAGTCAATAATAGCCGATATCGACTGATTTTGTGTACTAGGGCTAATATTCAAACATTGTTTTTATTCGCAGAAATTTTTATAAAGCAGAAATATCAAGCGATACAGGAAATGAAAGCATCGACGGGCAGTATTAATTAAAATCTGGTATCTATCGAGATTACATAAAGTTATTGGTTTGTTGAACAAAAAACCAAAGCGTGTGTACGATTTTGCCATCCATTGACTTAAAAATGGTCAGTTTGTTAAAAAAGCATATTGCTAAATGATTGTTTATTTATTTGTTTTTTTTTGAACACACACTACACTAGGAAATTTCTCCTGTATCGTGGGTTCGTTTACAAAATAAAAAAAACCCGTCAAGTGCGGATTGAACTCGCGTGGAGACGGTTCCGTACAATAACAAAGTCATATATTGAGTTTACCACTTTTTTTTTCAATTGATAGAATTCTTATATTCCTGTAATCTACAAGCAATGAACTATATTTTGTATTTTTTTCAAAATTTTAGGCTAGGAGTTTCGGAGATCAGGGGGGGGGGAACGGTTAATTTTCGTCTTCTTTCATGAATAAAATCAAAACTATTTATTTTACAACAATAACAAAAATATATATTTGAGATTCTCATAACGCGCCGTTTCATTTGATATATATGACACAGCAAGGTTTGCAAAACTTTTCTTTTAATATCCTACTTTGTCCCCCGAAAATATTTAAAAAAATAATTATTTACTTGCACATCTGTGTTTGGGTCATAGAATTACACCATCCTACCAAATTTTACCTGATTTGATCCAGTAGATTCGGAGCAAATTGGCCATAAAAAGATTATTCATTAATTAATCTCAAAAGCATCACCATCACCATCGATATGTGCGTTTTTCCATGCACGGGTGACAACTGAAAACCAGCTCAGTAGTCAGCTCTATAGTTTATTTCCACTTTTTATTTTGTAATTTTGTATGATGCACGTCATGTCACTGCGACAAAAAAATAATTTTTCTTTCTTTTTTCTTTCTTTAAGGAACTATGTACCTAATAACTGGCAGTTCTTATTTACCTGCAGTAAAACATTTTCAAGTGGAATCCGGGCTTGTTGCCAGGTCCCTCTTCAGAATAACCGATATCATGTTATTATTCTCTTGCACCGATATTTTGTAATAAAAACTAGTGTCCGGTCGAAGATTTTCAGTTTCGGTTTCGGCTTTAAAAAGGCCGAAAATTCAGCTCGGCCGAACCTCGTGTTTGTGACTTGTTGGTTTCGATAGACCAGTTTTTTGGTTCCACTAGGATCTGCTTCTTTCTTGACCTGACGTGCCTAACCTGGTGTCAGAGTTTATTGTTATGCCGCCCATGGGCCTCTGACTTGGCTTTACATGCCGTCAAGAAATATGTCTCTCTGCTACAATGTTTAGAAAAAACATTAAGTTCCAGGCATCATTATGTCAATTCAACTGAATTTAAACTGTAGTTTCGGTATCAGATTCAGCCGAAACTAAGTGAAGAGCCGAATATTCGGATACGGTATCGGCTGAAAAATATATTTCGTTCAAACAGTAACAAAAAGTTCACATTAAAATCTTGCTCCGATAACTTATATCTAGTGCCAGCGAAGGCAGCCAAACGCCTTGTGTGTGCAGTTTTTATCGCGTTTTGCTTCGTTTAGCAGAATTCATGGAGAAGATTCAACGTGACACAAAAATATTTTATTGGAACTGTGGGTTGTTTGTTTTTAGGTTTGAACTTTTGAGTAAAATGTGAGAGCTAGTCCCAAAACTTGCGAATTATGATAAAAGATTTGTTGCAGGTTTCCAAAAAAAAAACCTTTTTTGATTATATATTCTGGAGTCACGTCAGCCGCATGCACGATGACCGCTGGGCAAAAGTCTCCACACGATGATTGCCGAAAGACGGACGACGCAGCCAAGGCCAGCCCAGTAAGAGGTGGCGAGACGATCTGGACGCGTACCACGAGGGCTTGTTCGAAGAGGCACGTGAAAAGAGTACATGGAACGAATTGGGGGAGGTCTTTGCCCAGTAGTGGGACAGTACAGGCTACTAAAATAAAAATCTGGAGTCTGGGATTATGGCAACTGACTCGTTGCTTATTAGATGATATTTTAATCATAACTAAACCTGATCGGACGCTACGGATCTGATGAAATATTTAGTGGTCGAATCTGAAATGCCTTTCTTGCGATAGTCCTACTACATCAAGAAAACCAGGTCTTTGTTAAAGTAGATACACATAAATCTATCTGAAAAAAGGATCTGTCAGTCGTCTTAGGTAAATGATGGATAATGCTTCGACACAAGACGTCTTAGTCGCCTTATAAAGTACACTGAACAAAAAAAAAAAACTCGGAAAATTTCTAAATTCTTTTTTTTTTTATTTATTAACTGACAGTACAATTCCTTGATGTATTTCAACTTCAATTTGTCACGTCATCGTGCTCTTGATACCTCGAATTTCTCTTTTGCCATCTCTGGAGAAAATTTTTAGGAATAAGACAAAGGAAAATCGCAAATTCTTTGTTTTTTTTTTCTCAAGGTTCTTCTTCTGAAGGCCATGCAAACGCGAATTTTATTCGGGAAATTTATGTATCATACATAAATAGTTGCCAAAAGATCTTAGATTGGGACGCGTATGTAACTCGGGAGGCTGAAATAGTAATTGGATAGGTTCTCCTATTTGGTTGATATTCATATTATATCCAATCTTATTAACTTATCATAAGAACCAAGATTGCTATAAGACTAAAAGCTGTTAAAATTATTATTAAGGCCCTTCTAACCCTAAAATTAGCAACTCTATTTGTGGTGGTACAAACTTCGTTTGAAATACTGTTATAATAAAGTTCTAATCAGCTTGCACTACAAAGCGGTTGTTACGTCAGTCACTGCGGTCGATGTGCAAAATGAGTGGTTTTTTGCGATTTACAAAAAAACTATTGATTGGACTAAAACAATAAAACACATAAGACTTGTTTTATAGTTAGTTCAGTTACTCGTAGCATGCAAAGTTTCATGATCTAATTTCAAGTACTTTTTAAATACCAGCGGTTTATTGTTCGATTTGGAGGTAACTTTGGATCTTTTTTCTATCAAGATAAAGAATCGTGTTTTCGTATACACATAGTACCTAGCATTAATCCTCAACTAACATATATTTATTTCAAAATTAATGCTGCAGTATTTTAGGCGTAACGGAGGATCATGCTAAGCCATTTGAGGCATGTTAGGCCCTTAAGTCTGACCCAATAAACAATTTGGTTTTAAAATGTAAACAAATGGGTCAGAAAACGTACCTACATAGATAATTAATAATTCTAAAAGACACCGTGCAAGTTTACTATAAAATAATTCTAAATTAATACGAAAATACATACATACATGCATGTATGTATTTTTGTATTTATTTACTATGAACTATAAACAAAAGTTAGCGGTTACAGTCCGCATATCGCACACATAACTTATAAGTTTGTCCCGCACAATAGAAGCAGGCTTTGAATGTTCGCAGTGGCAAACAACATTAAAACTAGCTTGGTAAGTAAAACTAGCCTGTATCTATAGAGTTGTTTTCTTTTTTCAATGTATTGCTAAAAGTTTCGTTACTGAGGTCATATTTATAGCTCAACTTTTTTTTTTGATCTTTTTTTTAACAGTCTACCTGAATTTGGTTACCCACCGCCACGTGTTTAACACCAATCGCTTTACCAAATTCATTTCATTTTTCTTTTTTTTAGGCAACGAAAACTTTCCTTCAATAAGTCGGGCCGAAAAAAAAGATAAATGAAATGAATTTGATCACTTTATATACACAGGGTTATTCCTGTACACTACTGTTTCAGATCTTCAAATCGCACCAGTTAGTAGCATCGTTTCTCACCGATTCTACGTCATCGTAACGCCCCACCAAACGCTGGGCCCTCGACCATACCGAGGGACACTCGCTTGCCGTCACTTACGTCTCATACATCGGCTATTTTTATTTGTAATCCACCCAGTCAATACAGTCTTTACACCAAAAAGCAGCAGTTTCATTTAGTCGAGACCACTAGCATTACCACTGGAGCTTGACATTCAAACAGTTGTCCTTCGAGCCGGATCAAACCGCTGCTTTTAGATACACATCAAAAACAAAAGACTACGGAAAAGCAATGCTGCAGCAGTGTACATGGGACCCTAGGTACTATCCCGTCCAAGCGTTTGTAGATATATTGCATAGCAGTCAATAATAAGACACAAAATAACCAACCAAATCAAAATCTTTAAACAGTCATATACATACGAAGGAATTTATCATTAGTACCGCACTTGGAATTTTTTTTTCACGCAGATATAGTTAGTTGGAAGTCGGAGAAGATTTTCAATAAGCCAAACATATCATTTGCATGAAGTCATATCTCACTAATTCATAGAGCTGCAAATTCGAATTAGTGCATATTAGTCCGTTTCAAATTTGGCTGTCAATGCAATATTGCGGAGACGCTGCTCGGAAGCCATTATCACAATTGTATTACCTACTGCGAATATAGAAATATTCACCTTCCTAGCATATTAATATCTCCTACTTGCATTGTATGACATTATTGCTTTTGCAGAGATTTTCATTAGGAAACTCATTCCTTATATTTCAACAGGACGTTTCATGTAACCTGCCTACCAACCTTTTAAGCAAAAAAAGATAGGTACCATCCTAATAATACGTGTATTCTCGTTCCTAATCAGGATTCTTTTCATAAGCTGAGATTATATCTTTGTTAATAAGAACAACTTTCTAGATAGCTACCTAATTGGAAAGAGTAGACGTCTTGTTACGTTGCTGGAAAGAAAAGGTTTTCTTTTGGGACCTGCTTTAATAATACAGGATGTAAACAGACCCTTCACGAAGCCGTCAACCAAGCATTCTGTACATCAAACTAAGTAACCCTACGCATACAATATTGCTAGGAAATTTGTTTTTTTTTATGGTGTAAAAACACATATTACGGTAAAACTCAATGTAACGCACTCAAAACATTGTTCTGGTGGAATGGATTGTATAGTTACTAGTACTTTACTTTAAACAACTCCACGACCCCCAAAACTAAAGTTCTTACATAAAAACATGTATTTAAAAAAAATCTAGTGAAAAAGTTGGAACTTTGACCCCCAATATCTCCGAAACTAGAAGGTTCCCAGGTATGGTGTAGAACAAAAAAAAATCGCAATGACGGGGAGAACAAGTGCCTTTCGGCTTCGTTAAGAGTCTTTTTACACCCTTTATAACAAACTAACTAACTAACTGTTAGTGGTAACAAACTAACGCCCACAGGCTTGAACATGAGAAGTGGTTACCAGATGTTCATGACAATTTGCCGCATTTGCACCTACGGAGCATCGAAGAAAAAACAATTGACGGTTTGTAGAAATTTACCTATCGACTTTGCTATTCATAGACCTGGCCAACATCTGATCCTAAGCTGATAAAACAGTGAATACTATCTACACGTGGCTGTTTGTCAAACTACTTACCCACTTTAAATCCGGGCCGATTGGCGTCCCAGTATAAGTAGGCGGCACTGCCCTCAAAAATCTTTAGAATGTTCAGAGTGACATGCAACGCCATCTGTTAGGTGTGGCACGAACTCTATGCGTGTTTACTCCGCCACAGAGCAGAGTTTTTGTACAAGTGTGATTGTACGGCCGAGGACATTAATTGATGAGCCACTTGCTACTATTCGTATTTTAGCAGTGTAATGCAAATCGGGTTTAGTCGGTTATATTTGTACTCGTGAATGTATAAAAGTGCAAAATTGTAAAGTACCGTAATGAAAGTGGCCCCATCAATTAAAGTCCTCGACTAAAAATACCAAGACTAAAAATATTGTACACCTTATAGGTATGTTACAGCGGTCTTTTATAATAATAATAAGAACAAATATTTCACCTGTGACAAACAATAAATGAATTTGATTTGATTTGATTTGACTCTACATACTTACTTCTTAGAACTTATGTAAATTTTATATTGATAATTGATAGACAAGAGATTAGAGAGGCACTGGACTCGTTCAGGCTGACGATAAAATAAGAAAGAAAGACAATATTTTCGTCTCGGTAACCTAGAAGACACAAATAAAATCAATAATAGCTAACCAAATGAATTCCGTCAACAACCAACTTTATCCCATTACACCGTCTGCAAACTTCAGTAGAAGATTTGCTGAACCTCAATATATATTACAAGCTTAAGCATTCTATAACATCAAAACTAAGTAAGATTGAAGATTCAAAGCTGAAAGCCACATAGTTGCTAGAATTATATCTTCACTGATTGTTCAACATAATTTAAATCTCAGATTAAACTAAACGCCTGCAATTTTCCGCTGGCTAAGTTCACAAGTTCATTTAAGTAAGGAAGTCTAAGTTAAAGTCTAGCCTAGTTAGATTGATTCTAAACTAAGAGAAAGTGCTTTGCTTGATTCTAGGCGCACTTTGTAGCAGTATTATTCGAGAATTTGACCCAAGTTCGGGCCTTTGTTTGTTGAGTTCGGTAAGCTAATGACCTTTGGAAGATTGCGAGGTATTATGTATGCGTAGCAAGTCTTGATGGAACTATTTAGGAAGGTACCTAATTACGCTAGCATAAACTGAAGTTTGGCTTCGGGAGAGTTTGGTTAGGTCCTATTTTGGAGATGAGATGTAGGTACCTAGATAATATTATATACACTATTTTGTTACATAACTGTTACCTGTTAAATATATTGCCTAACTGGAAACCGAACTTTTATCACAATTAGTCGAAGGCCCTTCTCGCGTTACGCCACAGCATTACCAGTTTTAACCAACTTTTGAATACTGTGCCCCTAAGCCTATGGATTTCAGTATCAGGATACATTCTTTTGAGAGGAACAAATTTAGTTAGTTTTTTCATTTTTTTCAGCAGTGGTTTTGACGAAAACGAGATGACTTTCTCTAAAAATAAAATACTTACCAATCATCAAACTAGAACTTCAACGCACTGACAAGTTTGGTTCCACGTAATCATCATTACCTAGTCAATGTCCCCTCTGACCGGTCACCAGAGGTCATTGGAGGAGTCATGATCAACATAGTTCGTATACGGACTATCTAACAAGTAGAGTAGGTAACTAGGTATAATACTTAATACAACAAGAATCTGTGTGGTACTACCAATAACTAAAAAACCCGACATCTGAAAAATCACGCTCTAATTAAATTCGGGTCCGATTCGGTTTCGGCTCCTATTTCTAAAGTCGGTTAAAATGTAGCTTATGTTACCCTGGTTATAATAATTAATCGATTGACCCCTTTTTTTTTTTTTTTTTTTTCGGATGCCAAATCATCAAATATCTTCTCCCGCTCTGGGCGGAGCAGGCGTGTCAGACTTTTACTGACTAAAACCCATCCATGTTCCTTCATCGCCCTTTGTGTTCCGGGGCCACGGTATCTCTTTCGAACAGTCCCGCAACCCCGGCAGGCATCGGTCCTTGCGGACCCCTTCCTATTGCTGACTCTCTTTGAGGCGCGTGGAACACGAACGCGCCGTCGACATGGCCTTTCGTCATGAGTCGTTTCGCCGTTTCGGTGCAGGAACCTCCCGAATCAACCGTGTCCGGTGAGGACCTGCGTCAGGCGGAAGGTGAGGACGCCGTGGCGTCTCTCAAGCCACTCCTCAAAGAGGGGACTTACCGCCACTATTGTGGCGTGCCCTATCGATTGATCATCGGATGAATACTTTTTGGCGCTACGAAATACAAACATAGACTGACATACAACATACATAGACTGTTAAAATCATTATCCGTCCTTTTGGCTTCGCCTTAGTCGAAAGTCTAATGTTACACACATTAGATTTTTACCCAACTCCACCGAAAAGTTAGGTTGACACCTCAGCCTAACTTGTTTTACCCACATATATGTTTAAATCACACGGAATAGGGGTTGAGTATTAACCGCGCACAAGATCTGACTCCAGGCTGCTACTGAGAAATGATTCCTGGAAATAACCAACCAACCCAATAACATTTTGTCCGACCTAGAAATCGATCCCAGTACCTCATGGTCAGTAGCAGCGCTTGCAATCACTTGACCGTCGAGGCAGTCAAAAATAACGTACTCAATCATCAATCTCGTAAGTGTAGCCCATCAATGTTCTGGCGTTAAACCGGTCATCATAGTTTCTTGGGGGACTCAGGATGGTCGACTAACGTTAGACATAAAGTATCTAAGTTAGTACCTAAATAGAAAATCATCATACATAACATTGTATTGTATTGTATTGTATAGCGGGCTGGTGTCCGCAACTCCACGTTAAAGCGCGTATTTTGCGTACGGGCGGGAAATTTATTCGATCCACCCTAACTCCCCGATAAAGGCCAGCAGCGCCTTGGTGCTGCTGACAATCTCGCGGAGAGTACCTGGGTTACCGAAGTACTTTGCCCTGTATGTTGCGACCACTGGGCAGTGCAGAAGCACGTGGGCTGCTGTCTCGTCTTCCTCCATGCAGGCACGGCACAGGGGGCTGTCAGTGACTCCTATGACAAAGAGGTGTTTATTAAAAGAGCCGTGTCCGGCTGTAACTGTGCGCAGCTGCGGTTTGGTCAACCGAAGCGCGCGTTTGGTGAGGCGGCCGTCGATAGTAGGAAGTGCTTCCTTGGCCTGCCTGCACTCGCCGCGGTCTAGCCATAGCTTGTGGTGTTGTTCACTAGTTCGGTTCCTTACAAGTTTGCGTAGGTATCCGAAAGGGAATGGTACGATAGGTTCGGGTCCCACCGCTGCCATGCTCGATCCCCTTCTAGCGAGTTCGTCTGCCGCATCATTGCCACAGGAATCGCTGTGTCCCTTGATCCATTGTACACATAACATAATGGGGCGAGCTTATTGCTATCAACCGGGCACAAATCCAAAGCCATCCAAAGCCGTGTGGTATCCGACAGAGTAGAATAGAACCAACCCATTACACTCACGGGTGTCGTATAAGGCGACTAATGTCTAAGGCAGAACACCTTGCGCCTCCGTAGACCAGAGAATGGGCAGCAGCGTTTTCTGTTAGTCTTTCATCACTGCTATCTCCAATCCAAGCGTGGAAATTACGGCAGATTCCTCCCATCATGGGAGAGGCTTATGTCCAGTAGTAGACGTTATGGGCTGTTGTTGTTGTTGTTGGGCACAAATCCAGACTCCGTGGCTGCTACTGAGAAATTCCTGATGGAAAAACCCAGTGACAGTTTGCCCGACTCGAGAATCGAACCCAGGACCTCATGCTCATCAGTCGTGCTTGCGACCACTCGACCAACGAGGCAGTCGTTAATAAAATAATCATTGTAAACAAAATTAATATGTAAGTAGGTATAATTTAAATACTCACTTCGTTGAATTTTGTAGCCGTGTCTCTGTAAACTCAAGAGGGCATTATTTATGGAGCCCTCACAGTGATCCTATTAGGAGGCCACCCGCTGAGCGAGCGCCTCTGTGAATTTGTCACCATGTCACTTTTTATGTCCTGTCAAAAATGCGGCGAAATAACATGAGCTGAGGCTGGCCGTGTCAGATCTTCTTATGAATAAAAAAGAAAAAGAAAATTCGGAGGAATGCTTGCCGAGTCGCCTTATTGATTGAACTGATTTTGTTGAAGTTTCGTGGCACAGATCAGCATACGAATTCATAGGTACTTTCATACTGTGAAAGTGTATTATTTACCTACTTTGTTCTTCTACCTGAGGAAAAAAAGAGAGAAAGATTAATTATGTTTGTTTAAAATTTAGAAAGAAAACCCGGCTAAGAGCGAGTCGGACCCGCGCACCGAGGGTTCCGCACAAACTTTTAAAAGGACAAACTTAACTTTGCAGTGCGATCCCATGAAACGGCTTTTGCACCAACTGCAAATAATAAGTTTGTAATAGTAAAATCGCTTTTTTTTGTTATTAAACTACATATTTACGGTTTTCAGATTTTTTCCTTTACATGTGCTGTAAGACATTATTTCTCGCCAAATTTCGTGATTCTGGGTCAACGGGAACTACCATATACCTACCTAGGTTTTCGACCCAAAACCTATAGGGTACTTCCGGTTGACCTAGAACTGTCAATTTTGGTTAAAAGCAAGGTCTTACCGCACGAGTAAAGGAAAAATTTACGAAAATAAAATAAGTAGAAAATTAAGGTAAACTAAACTACTACGGTAAACTACTTACAAGTTTTCGCAAAAATCGAAATTTGACCATATCTTTCTATCATATTGACTCAGGACCTTGATTTTTATACACCTAATAGGGACTATAGGCTTCAGTATCTGGTATAATTTTCATTTACTAGGTCCACCCGTTAATGAGAAAATCGATGGTGACAGACGGACGGACAGACGGACAAGAAAGTGATCTTATAAGGGTCCCTTTTTTACCTTTTGAGGTACGTAACCCTAAAATTAACAATTATTTTGTTTAGGCATTTAAGATGGACTGTATTGAAGTGTTATAGATCAGTTGATAAGTAGGCTAGGGTATCCATACTAATATTGTAAATGCGAAAGAAATACCTAACTCTGTCTGTCTGTTACCTGTTTGTGTTCATGTCTTAAGGGCTATGTATCCCTCAAATGGCTTAGCATGATCCTCCGTTACTCATAAAATACTGCAGCATTAATTTTGAAATAAATATATGGTAAAGTTGAGGATTAATGCTAAGTCCTTTGTGTGACGAAACCACGATTCCATAAACTTTTCTCGATAGATAAAAATTTTAAAGTTACCTCCAAATCGAACAATAAACCGCTGGTATTCAAAAAGTACTTGAAATTAGATCATGAAACTTTGCATACTAACTGAAATAAATATAAAGCAGGTATTATGTGTTTAATTTTTTTAGTCCAATCAATAGATTTTTTGTAAATCGCAAAAATCCACTCATTTCGCACTATTCGGCCGCAGTGACTGACGTAACAACCGCTTTGTAGTGCAAGCTGTTTAGAACTTTATTCTAACAGTATTTCAAACGAAGTTTGAACCACCACAAATAGAGTTGCTAATTTTAGGGTTAGAAGGGCTTTAACATCATCTACCTAGCCTTTTCCCAACTATGTTGGGGTCGGCTTCCAGTCTAACCAGATGCAGCTGAATATCACTATTTTACATCGAGCGACTGCATAACTGACCTCCACAACCCAGTTCATACTGGGTAATACGATACCACTTTGGTAAGACTGGTTGTCAGACATTTTGGGCCACTGACTACCTGTAACGACTGTCAAAGATGGACAAATGACAGCTGGGAACAACAGCTTAACGTGCTTTCCGAGGCACGGAGGAAACTCGGTATGTAAGGGTGGTCACCAATCCACAGACCAACCTAGGCAAGCATGGCTTAACCTAAAGATCGACCCGAGCGGCTGTTATTATTTACCCACGAGCTCGGACATTTTAATCATTTAAATACCGGTAGCAGGTTCCCGAATTAATGGAATCGAGGGCAAAAGCTTTGTTGTACCTACTTAATATACTTTACGACTAAAACAAAATATATTTTAACGCGTAAGGTTTTTTGTATGATTCGAAATTTCGTATCCACCAATGTAAGATATTTATCTGTAGAACCTGTTTAAAAAAAATTGACACAGATTATTTTCGTTTCAGTCACCAGTAGAGAGACTCCATGAACATTTTAGCAGATAAAAGGAAAACTGGCTTTCCGTCGAAAGTCCAACATCAATGTCAGTTGGCTATTTAAAAATCAATGATACGCGCGCAACTGAAATAAAAAAACACTTCCAAATTGCTCGATAATTACAGCCTGCAAAAGAAAACGAAATAAAAAATATTCAGGAAACTTTTTCTGGACATTTTACGTGTAGGTACAGTTACCCGCATACTAAATATCTACCTTACATACAAGACGTGAAAATCTGAAGTAATTTTATTTTTACTTTACATACCGATAGCAACTTTGAGCAAAGACAATATACAACATAAACGTCTCGCCAATTACTTATTACAATCGGGGTATTGAAAAGAAACCAAAGATGATTACTTAATTTATATTAAAACAAAAGTATTACATTAATTATATCCTAAACTAGACTCTAACTAGAGAGCAGCGGTGGCCCAGTAGTGGCGGCCCCGACTTACGAACAGTAAGTCGTGGGTTCGAACCCAGACAGGCGCATTACTTTGTGTAATTTATTTCATCACCCCTGCTCTCAAAACGGTGAAGGAAAACATCGTGAGGAAACTGGCATGTCCTAGAACCAAAAATTCGAAGACATGTGACGTCTACCAATCCGCACTGGGCCTGCGTGGTGGATTATAGCCCATTCCCTCTCATAGAGAGGAGGCCTGTGTCCCAGCAGTGGGAACATTAATAGGCTGATGATGATGATGATCCTAAACTAGCCTATAGTCTCCGCCAGATAAGAATTAAAGGACATTAACCCGCATACATTTATTCAAATACATAATTCCGAAAACAGAAATAATGACATAAACTTGTCCCCCCGAAACGACCTTTATCGTGATCCTTGACTTTTTCAAGTAATAAAAAACGATTCATAATGTATTGTCGGGGTACCTATGCAGAGAAATTAAGGAAAGAGCAATGACCTTTAATTCTTACCTATCTGGCGGAGACTTTAGCTCCTATTCGAAGTGTGAATATGGAATGTTTATCTTCTTAGATTCTTCTTATTTACTTAACTAGGTTTGTGCGTCACGATGTGCTGTCTCATCTTGTAGCTTCCGTATGGTTCTACCTTGAAACCTTGTAAGTATCGGGTGCTGAATTGGTGATTTCGGATTGCAAGGTCGATCGTCGATGTCCGTGCGTCACGTAGCGCTGTCTCGGCCGGCGTATTAGCTATATTCCCATATGCAGCGGAGTGTAAGTCGCGAATCTGGGTCTAAGTCGTAAGTAGCGCTGTCTTTACAGCTGCGCGTAACACGCCTGTAATTATTAATACGAGTATATAAATAAAAATAATATAATATATTTTTGCGTTTATTACAGGATCAATAAAATTATTATGTACATTATATACAAACTAGAACTATATATAATTACAATATATTATATATATTTTTTATTTTTATTTTCTACTATTTTTATTTTATAATACATTAATATATTTTTTTTTTTTTTTATTGTTCCAATAACTTCAAATTACAAACTAAACAAACGCTAAACAAACTAGAATTATAGGTTCCTACACAGTAAATCAGTGATCAAAAACTTGTGTGAAAATATTACATTAAAACAATAACATTAAGCCTGTTATTCTCGAAGGGTTAAGCAGAGGTGTACCTAATAGTACACCCACATTTCGCCAGTTATGTTCTAGTTCCATGTACTAGGGGGGAGCCTATTGCCCGGTGGGGCCACAAATCCAGACTCCGTGGCTGCTATTGATAAATTCCTGATGGAAAAACCCAATAACACTTTGCCCAACCTGAGAATTGAATCCGTAAAATTTGTATTAAAACTTTTGGAAAAAAATGCTTTGGAATTTAACGTAGCTGTAAGGTATTTTTGCTCGTAACTGTACCGACCTACGTAAACTAATTTAATTTCCCCATATTCCCGTAAAAGTTGGAGTAATTACGAAGTGGTGTTTGGAAGCACCTTTATTTAAAAAAGTGCCTTAAACAAGTGACGCTAATTAACCCGGAGTCCAGTACGGAACCCGAGTTATTTATTATAGCGTCCTTCTATTGCGGAACTGGGTATTACAATGATTTGTGAACGGTTTCGACGATGTTTGGAGCAGTAGTGATGAGCAAAAGAAAATGGGCGCTTGGGCTGTGTTGTTTAAAAAGTATTTAAGAAATAGCCAGAAAGAAAAAGTAAAACTTTTCTTCTTAAATGGAACATTGAAATTGCGAACCACATTTTCAACTTAATCAGTAATCTGACTGAAGAAGTTTTGAAATTAGCTACATAAATGCCTGAATATTTGAGAAACTGGTTAAATAATAACAGTTAGTCGGGTAGATCTTTGGCGCGCTTGCCTAGGTTGGTCCGTGGATGAGTAACCATCCATTACATACCGAGCTTCCTCCGTGCCTCGGAAAGCACGTTAAGCCGTTGATCCCGGCTGTCATTTGTAGATCTTTGAGGTAGTCAACGGCCGGAAAGTCCAACAACCAGTCTTAACAAGGAGTATCGTATTACCTAGTACTTAACTGGGTTGTGGAGGTCAGATAAGCAGTTACAACATGTCATCATCTGCCTAGCCTTTTCCCAAGTTTTATAGGGGTCGGCTTCCAGTCTAACCGGACGCATCTGAAAAAAAAAAAAAAAAATACTGGTAAGTATTTTACATGGAGCGACTGCCTATCTGACCTCCACAACCCAGTTAGTACTGGGTAATACGATACCCCTTGGTAAGACTGGTTGTCAGACTTTTTGGGCCTCTGAATACCTGTAACGACTGTCAAAGATCACAAATGACAGCCGGGACCAACTGCTTAACGTGCTTTCCGAGGCACGAAGGAAACTCGGTATGTAATAGGTGGTCACCCATCCACAGATCAACCTAGGCAAGCAGTCACAATATGTAAAATACTGATATTCAGCTGCATCTGGTTAGACTGAAAGCCGACTCCAACACAGTCGATAAAAGACTAGGCCGATGATGAGTCCGGTGTCTGCAATTTTTCCATTCAAATTTAATTCATTCACTTATTGCATCAAATATGGTAGGTACATGAAGTTCTTATATCAAATACTAGCTGATGCCCACGGCTTCTCCCGCTTGACAAATTCAAATAGAACCCGCATCAAAATCCGTTGCGTAGTTTTAAAGATCTAAGCATACATAGGGACCGACAGACACGGCGGGGGACTTTGGTTTATAATATATAGTGATTTAGTAACGCACATTTGGCCAATATATAGCATGCAATAGTACAGGTTTTTACAGTTAAGATATTTATTACTAGGTAACTACATTTTTTCAGTTTAAGTCTACTTATCAGTTAAATATGTCTGTGCTTTATAGTATAAAATTTACAGGGACAATTTTGAAAGAACATAAATCGAATAAAAATACTCTTCCAACAACCACTTCCGCAACGCAACACAAAACTTATTTCATTATTTCCCTTGATTGTATCTTTAAAAAATACCTGCTATTCTCACTATACAGTAGTTAAAGTATTGGAAACAAGCGAACAACAGAACTCAATTAAAGTTTACGGTATCGGCAAAACCGAACCTAAATTTTCGACTTTTCAGGGAGGTATAGTTCTCTCTGAAAAGTTGAAATTTTTGGGGCTGAAACTAGTTGTAGCTGTTATTCCAATCGCCTTTATCAGGTATGAATTGAATATAGGCAAAATGGAGTGAGGTAATTTCGCAAGTTTTAAAGGAACTACTTAAGGGGCTCCCCCATGCACACTAGCGCCACTTTAGTAAAAAAATCAGAACTCGTTTAATACACAATTAATATAAAATCTGATTGACAAAATCAATGCTTTAGAGTTCTAGATTATTGACGTCTATTTAATTCATTAAAATATACTTCACTGTAGTTACAGTTAGAAAAATTGCTAAAAACGGCCGTTTTTTTCCATTTTGTATCTGTAACGACAGCGAGCTATGTTTCAATGAGTTAAGCAGACGTAAATAATTTAGAAGACCAAAAGATTGATTTTGTCAATCAGATTTTATATTAATTGTGTATTTAACGAGTTCTGATTTTTTCAAGGTCAAGTGTGTGTGGATTAGACTATTAGACTGTGGACACCGGACTTAACCAGATAATTCAGTACATTATCTAAGTTAAGTTGTTCTTAAGTGCAGAGTCCGCTGTTGGTCCTTTCAGAGTGGATTCCGCTCGGTTTAATCGCAACTTAAATGAGAAGGAAGAGTAATTTTGTGTAATTTTTTTATCGGTACTTTAAAAAAAGCTACCTTTTTTTTTAATTACCGATGAAAAAATTATGAATCCCAGAGTTTTGTGAAGATTCGTGGTAAGCGTTTGTGGGTCAGTGTCCCACCTCGTATATTGAAAGACGTTTTATGTACCTGTCTACGTAGTAGTAATCCACAACACTTCAATATGACCCATTCTGAATATCAAGCCAAAACAAATATTATTTTTACACTCTAGTCCCAAACATAATTTAATTTTTCAGGTGACTGTCTACTTCCCTCTCAAAACACGCACAGTATGCAAAAAACTGTTTCTTCCCACTTTACATAATTTACTTTTCACTTAGGCCACTTCATTGTTAAAATTTTCCTCCTCGAATATGTTATTTTAAATTAACCCCACTTCCAAAAGAAAACCTTCTAAGCTTTGAACCTAATTAAATCGCTCAATTTTGAGGCTTCAATTTGCTTAAAATAGAATTTCCGTTGTTAAAGGAAGATAGGAATGCTTGCATTATGCAAATAAGATTGGCATCTTGTTAGCAATTTCGACATTCGCGCCTTTATTGGTTACATTGCTGACTTTAAATTGGTGGCCTATAAAATAAATACAGGCGCAATCTTCCGTGGTTAGGGGGTGAGAGAACATAATTAGGTGATCAATTACTCTTTAACATTTAAAGTGGTGCTGCTCAAATGGGCTGATCCGACTTTCGTGCTTTACGAGTCACATAATTTGATTATCATATTTTCCCTATACATTTAATTAAAGGGTGTTTTTTGGCGGAGAACTTTTAATTGAATACTTGATGATTTTTACTACCATGTTGGTCTATTGATCGCAAGCGCTACTGCCGAGGATGGGGTTCTTGGTTCGGTTCCCAGGCGCGAAGTTCTATCGAGGACACTCCTGCCTGATCACCACTAAGCTAATTTTTGCTTGCACGTACAACATAGAAACGCTCTCTAGCCCCGCCCCATTGACTTTATATAGAAATAATGAATGAAAAGATACCGAGCGCACTGACGACGCACGTCAAACGAGAGTAATTGTTATTTTGCGCGCCAAAGTTTACGCTTTCCTATTAGGGCTAAACTATAAGAAGGCGTGGCTCCGTATGGATTAAGCAAAAAAAAAAATTAACTGATTAGGCGGAAAAGACCACGACTGTACCTACAGTGGGATTTTTCCATTAGGAATTACTAGCAGCCCAGAGTCTAGATTTGAGTCTCTTTTAGTTGAAGTTTGAAAGCTTGTCATTCATGCTTCAATGCATATTCTTCTATCTTCTTCTTTTAAGCTATATGGTGCCACTGCTATAAAAAGTTCTCCACATAACCTTCCAATTTTCTCTCTGTGCAGTGTTCTCCGGCCAGTTTCTGTCAGAAACACATCTAATAATTCGTCATGCAAGCGTTTTTTAAACCTCTCGTCTTGTAATAATGTAATTAACAACACAATATTCAAAATTCTCCAATAAGGTCCTGTCAAATCCCGTAAGCCAAGAAGCCAATGCCAACATTAATTAAGTACAAGCCAACCGTGCTTAAACAACTTCCTACACCGTTTCATTTGTTTAAAGTTATTGCCACCGACAGTTCAGCCACCCATTAACTCGCTATCGTAACGAAACGAGTCTATTATTAGAATTCATAGTTATTAGAGGTAATACCATTACGGATAACTCGATCGGAAGGTCTATTGGGGCTTCGAAGTTGGCAACAAAGGGTAATAAAGGGCCGCCTTGTAACTGTTCTGGAGCATTCGAAAGTCACACTCTAAGGGCCGTCGTACACGATGCTACTCAAAAGGACAAAAAGCTAAAACAGTAAAAAACGTTTTAGGTGTGACGTCATACACTTTTTCGTATTCTTCTCAGCAAACTCTTTTAATTGAGACAATATCATAGGGGTGCATTAATATTAAAAATCCGCTATCTTTAGGAATCCGCCATATTGGATTTAAAATGACGTCGACTTAGCTAACCATACATTGTCATCCAAACTAGACGTGAATTCAAAAGTTCAGATCAATCGGTTGGCGATGACTGTTTTTAAATTCAGTTGCAAGATTTGACTTTCTTGTAATAAAATAATATTGTGTGCTTTTCCATTTTTTGAAAATTTGGGTAATAGAAAAAACAACTATATACATATGTTAAATAACCATGTACATTTTTTAGTAGGTCACTATAGTGACAGACTTATATATCTGGATATCAACACTATTGTTGGTAAACTGAAGTCGACACGGGGTAAGGTGTATCTACCTATTAGATGTAGACACAAAATAGCTCGGCTATTAGCTTATAATATTCACACAGACATAAATAGTATGTCTAAGTTTAGTTCTATTATTAACACTGCGACTATTAGTAGTAATACTAATGTACAGGTGACTTTAAATGAATATAGCATTAATGCTATAAATGTTTACAAACATTGTACTGAGGAGGATCCATGTGTCACCGTGGAGAATTCTCAATTAGGGTCTATTAGTATTAGTGATAGGGTCTTGTTGTCTGAGGATGGCACGGGAGTCTCCGGCCTCACTCCAAATATTAATTTAAACTAGAAAATGAGACAACAGGAGGTACGATTAACAATATTGTTAATCGTACCAACGTATCTTCTTGCACTCAATTAGTTAGCAAAAAAGGGCCTCAGCAGAACACTTTAAAATTATTCCACCAAAATATCCAAGGCATTTCTTCCAAATTATTAGAAATTGAATTGTTTTTAGAAAATAGTAAGTTTGACATTATTTGTTTTACTGAACATTGGCTAAAGGATTACCAAATGCTTATCAATTATGAGAACTATATGGTGGGTAGCTGCTTTAACCGTAAAACTATGCTTCGTGGAGGTTCCCTAATATTAATAAAAAATTGTTTTAAATATAAGCAACGTAATGACATAGTAGGTCTCTCGGTTGAACATTGCGTTGAACTGTCCTGTGTTGAGCTAGATAAGCATGTAATTGTGTGTGTGTACAGACCCCCAAACTATCAAAACTTTTCCTTATTTGAATCAATAATGGAAGATGTGATGCAAAACTTGCAGCCAGTAATAAATCTATAATTATTTGTGGTGATTTTAATATCAATATTTTAGAAGAATGCTCAAATAGCAGTCGCTTATTAAATCTTTTTAAGTCATTTGACTTGACCAACACTTTTAAAGAACCTACTAGAATCACTCCATCTTCTGCTACTTGTATAGATAATATTTTCTGCGATTGTGATTACTTAGATAAAGCAATAGTAAATTGTCTGCCTTCTGACCATAGTGGACAAACTGTAACCTTTAGGTGTAATACACCCCCATTGCAAAAAGTTCAAATTAAATTTAGACCTATAACTTCTAGCAATTAAATAGGTATAATATTTCGCTACAGAACAAGTTAAGTGTTATGAGCCTTGATGATATTAATATAGATCAATTGTATGATCGTTTCTTTTCAATAGTTCACACGGAATTCAATAAAACTTTTGAAAAGAAGACAAAAAGTATTTGCCCTAAATTCATATTTAGTGATTGGGCAACTAGAGGTATCAGAAAAAGTAGGGAAAGACTATTTGAGCTTTATGGCCTTAAGCCTTTTATAAACACTGAAACTTTTAACAAGTATGTTGCTAAGTATTCAAAAATTTTTAGAAATACGTGCAAGGTTGCTAAAGCACTGCACATTAGCAACAAGATCAAAACAGCAGAAAATAAAATAAAGACAGTTTGGAAAGTTATAAATAACGAGACTAACAGGAAGAAAATACGTAACACTAGCTACACATTAGATACAGCGTGTGGTCCTAAAAGCTCAAATCAGGAAGTAGCTCAAGAATTTGTAAATTTCTTTACCGATATACCACTAAAAACAACGGAGGCTCTTATTTCCTCACCTGAACTCTCAATTGGCTTATTAAAGGCGAATGTGTCTGGCTGCCTGGCTGAATTTAAATTTAAACACATTAACCCTATGATAGTTATTAAAACTTTCCGGCAAATAAAAATCAAACTAACCGAAGATCTATGGGGAATGTCTGTCAAAGTTTGTACATCCATACTTGAGACTATAGCCCCTTACTTAGCTTTAATTTTTAATTTATGTGTAGACCAAGCAGTTTTCCCTGATTTAATGAAATACAGTAAAGTCATACCTCTTTTCAAATCCGGAGACAGTAAAGATACTAATAATTATAGACCTGTATCCGTGTTACCAGTTTTTAGCAAGGTTTTCGAAAAAGTAATGCTTAATCAAATGCTCTATCATTTTAACACCAACAGAATCTTACATGATCAACAGTATGGCTTCACCAAGGGACGTTGTACAACTGACGCCGGTGTAACCTTATTAAAGCACATATTTACTGCGTGGGAAGAGTCTCAAGACGCCATAGGAATTTTTTGTGACCTCTCCAAAGCGTTTGATTGCGTAAATCACGACACATTACTTTTGAAACTTGAGCATTACGGACTGGGTAAACTTGCACTTAGTTTGGTAAAATCTTATTTGAATGATAGACAACAACATGTTCAAATAAATGGTGTTAATTCACAGGGTTTAAAAGTAAAAATGGGGGTTCCACAAGGCTCAATATTGGGTCCTTTTCTCTTTCTAGTATATATAAATGATCTTCCCTATTTACTGAAAAACCAACCGCAAAATATGGTGTTATTTGCTGATGACACTTCCCTAATTTTTAAGATAAATAGGCGGGCCCAAAATCTAGATGACGTGAATAATGCCCTACTTCAGGTCCAAAATTGGTTCACAGCAAACAATTTGGTATTAAATGAAAAAAAAAAAAACCAAATGCATAAGATTTGCTTTACCGAATCTTAAAAGTAATGACTGTGATATAATATTGAATAAAGAGAAACTTGAATTCGTAGATAAAACGGTTTTCCTGGGGATTACGCTTGATTCAAGGCTACAATGGGGTTCTCATTTGACTTCTCTTGCGGGGCGGCTAAGTTCAGCAGCCTATGCCATTAGAAAAATCCGTCAGTATACTGATGTAGATACCGCTAGACTGGTTTATTTTAGTTACTTTCATAGTATAATGTCTTATGGCATTTTACTGTGGGGACGGGCTGCAGATATTGAGTCTATATTTATTCTGCAGAAAAGAGCCATCAGGGCCATATATAATCTTCGTAAGCGCGATTCTCTAAGGGAACTGTTTAAGGATATTGGCATCATGACGGTACATTGTCAATACATCTACGAAAACATAATGTACGTCAGAAAAAATCTGCACCTTTTTGGTAAAAGGGGTGACAGACATAATTACAGTACTAGAAATAGGGACCAACTAGTTCAGCCAGGTTTCCGACTCGCTAAAGTAGACTCATCTTTCATGGGGTACTGTTTGAGATGCTATAATAAAATTCCACAAAGTATTCTTGAACTGAATGAGACGAAATTTAAAACATGCATTAAACGCACACTATGTAAGCAAGCATATTACAAGTTGAGCGATTATATAGCTGATAAAAATGCTTGGCTCAATGCTGGTCCTGCTCCACAAGGACAGGGGCGCATAAATTGATAGCATTAAAATGTATTGTTGGAGCTGCTGAAGATTGTACAACTATCTTTGTATTGTATAGATTCAACCTCTTTAGTATTATATAAATGCATAGCCCATATTGTGTGAGTACTATGTACTAGAAAGCTATCATTCACTGGAAACCTACGTCTTTTCTTGACTTGAATGTGCCCTGGCGGTTTAGAGTATGTCATGCTCACTCAAATGTCTCGCTGATGGTGGCGCATGTGTCGGATCATTTAGTTCCCTTCAAAATGGTTGAGTTGAATAGTGCTGATCCATGCGTCATGTCCGTGAACGGGCGCTGTCGGTTGTGACTGGTCATCTCTTAGTTGCCATGGCTTATTTGAATGAATTATTTTGAATTGTATTTTTTTTGTTTGTGTGTTTTTGCTGTGGACACTTTTAACGTGCACATCTTGCTACATTGTTCTCACATAATATACCATCTCAACATGAATGATGTAACCAAGATTTTGTAACAATATTCTGATTTAAAAGAGTGTCCATGGAGTTTCTTGCCCGTTCTTCTCCATAGAGATCTACGCTAGGGAATGGGCAACTACAGTACTTTCACAGTTTTTTATGTCTTGTGACTGGGACTGTAGCTACATTTAATTTTCATCTTTGTTTCAACAATTCAAAAGTGCCTGTAACTGGCTTACTTGAAATAAATGCTTTGATTGATTGATTTTGACCTAAACAAAGAAACATGCATACAAAAAAACATTGCAAGGTAAATAAAAGTTTGTAAAAAAGATACGGGTCAAATATATAAACACCTCTTTCTTAGTCAGTTTTTTGTTTTAGTTTTTACCATTCCCACTGCCGAGACACAGGCTTCCTTTCTATGAGAGGGAATGGGCGAAATCTACCACGCGAGTACAGTGAGGATTGGTGGATATCTTCGAATTTCAGACTCTAGAACCTCAGCCATTTGGTGTCAGTTCCCTCGCGATTCCTTCACCTTTTTAAGAACAGCGGTGATGAGATACTACACAAAGTAAACTTCCTACTGTGAGTTCGAAAACACAAATTACGTGAGTAGTTAGTATCGGAAATAGAAGATATTTCAATGGAAGTCTGTACACGGAACCAATCACAAACTAGTTAATAACTCGTTAGTAAGTGGCGTTGCGTCGGACTGTCTCTTTGGCCTAGTAAGCTGTACTGGCGAACATGAGGTATTACCATGAAGTCCTGAGTTCGATTCGTAAGCCAGAGAAAGTGTGATTGAGATATTCTGTCGGGAAATCCTCAGAAGCGACACGGTGTTTGGTTTTGTACCCAATTGATGTCAATAAGCTCGTCCCTGTCACATGGTCTAAGGTTAATGGTTAAAGGTACACAATATTAATATTGGTCAACACGACCTTTTCAATTACACATAATAATGGCTTGAATACCATGATTATATCTTGCTTCTAACACTCAAGGTTTTACACACAATACTTATAAATGGTTTAGAACAGCCGTGCCCCTAAGCACTGTTTTACTGTGTAGACGCAGACTCCTATGGGGCTTAAACATAGCTGATGAAATGTGGGTGTACTCTACCAAAGTCTTCGGGGAAACAGAGGCCCTACTCTCTAACGTTTCGTCCGAATATTCGGATCTATCCCTCCCTCTCGCGCACGTCTGCAGATGAGTGCGAGTGAGAGAGACGGATAGATCCGAATATTTGGACGAAACGTAAGAGAGTAGGGCCTCAGGCGTATTGTAACGTTATGTTGACTCGCGTCGTGTATGGGTCACTATTGAAAAACAAGTGCTCCAAAATTCTGGCTTCTCTTTTTTGTTTTTTTACTTTTGACTAGCTTCGTGAACGATGGGCCTAACGGCATTCGTGTTGCCAACTCAATTAAAAAGTTAAGTCTACCTGACTGAAGTTGGACTGACTAGGAAACTACATTAGGATGTAGTGGCTAAAAGTATCGTATTGCCGGAGTGCATGCTAATTCTAACTGGCCGAGTCTAGTCTTGTTATTCCTTATTTAGTATTCTGACGATTCTTTAGACAAAGCTGCTGTTCAAGGGAATATTTACATTAATATTCATAAAGATAGAGTACTAAGAACTATAACACCACCATAGAAACCAACATTTCAGTATTTGATATAACATAAAAAAAACATCGGGCCTTGTAATCTCCAAAGGGTTAGGCAAAGGTGTCCTTAACAAGTACACTGACGTCGTGTGCAATAGTTGACGTGTGAATATGGCCTTCAACCGGGCACAAATCCAGACCCCGTAGCTGCCACTGATAAATTCCTAATGGAAAAACCTAATTACATTTTGCCCGACCCCGGAAATCGAACCCAGGACCTCACTCATAGGGCACGCCACAATAGTGGCGATAAGTCCCCTCTTTGAGGAGTGGCTTGAGAGACGCCACAGCGTCCTCACCTTTCACCTGACGCAGGCCCTCACCGGTTGTTTCGGGAGGTTCCTACACCGAATCGGGCGGGAGGAAACGCCCGGGTGCTACCACTGTGAGGATCGACCGGAGCACACTGTGGAGGTGTGTCCCGCTTGGGCGGAACACCGCCGTGTCCTCGAAGTGGCGATCGGCGGCCGCGACCTCTCGCCCTGGTTCAATCCATGGTCCGGAGCGAGATGGAATGGCGAGATGGAATGGGACGCCGTCACCTTCTTCTGCGAAGCAGTCATGCTAGAGAAGGTGGTGGCGGAACGTGAGAGAGAGAGAACCTCACGTCCCGGCCGTCGCGGGAAACGCCCCGGGCGTCGGGAGCCACCACGTGGCCCCTGGCCACCGTAGGCGCGGGCCTGTGGACGGAGAGCTATAGGTTAGCTCGCCATCCGTCCGACTCATGCCGATAGGCCGTGTCCGTGGCCGTGTTCCACGCGCGCGTCAAAGAGAGTCAGCAAAAGGAAGGGGTCCGCAAGGGCCGATGCTTGCCGAGGCTGCGGGACTGTTCGAAAGAGATACCGTGGCTCCGGAACACAAAGGGCGATGAAGAAACATGGATGGATTTTAGTCAGTAAAAGTCTGACACTCCATCCTCCGTCCTCCCTCCTGCTCCGCCCAGAGCAGGAGGAGTAATTTGATGATTTCCCACCCAAAAAAAAAAAGGCCCTCACCCATTAGTAGTAAAAAAACGTTCAAAAAGAAAGTTAAGCGTTTAAAAGTAGTAATAAAGCTAGATAAATGAAACTGATGATGTTGATACCGTAAACAAAATAAGCGTAATGGGTCTAAAATATTCCGACTGGTGTGATACAGGCCTCCTTTGTATGCATATAATCTACCACACTGGCCCAGCGCGGGTTGATAAACCCAATATAGGCAGTAAATAAACGACGACCTACCCAAAAAGCAAGCTTCTTCCTTAAAAATATATCATTAACACACGTATCAGTGTCTAAACCCAGCCAATATATTACGCAGCAGAAACTACAAGAAAGCTCATTCATAACATTAGTGGTACGTAACGAGAAGAACCTTTATTTTGTTGGCGGCAGACATGATGTATCTCTGGGACGTGGATGCATCGCGTGCCGAGCGCGCATTCGAGTCGGGAGTGGAAATGCGATGATCGTGTACTGATCGTGGCTTGATGTGGTGTGATGTATTATGGGGTTGTGATGACCTTAAAGCTAGACCCTACAATTTTGTCAATGGTGTTCTGACATGTCCGCTTAGTGCTCGAAGTTTTAGAGTTTTAAAGTTGGATATGCAAGCCACTTGAGAGCACATAAAAGAGCAGCACACCAACCTCTCGACAACCATTCTAGAAAGCCATCGAATGCAGTCGCTGGGGCCAAAATTGGCTAGATGGTATCATCATCATCATCATCATCAATCTAAGATCTAGTATTGTTGGTGGATTGCTGGTCATGGGTTCCATTCTCGTGTCGGACAATGTATTATTGGGTTTTTCCATCAGGAACTTCTCAGTAGCAGCCACAGAGTCTGGATTTGTGCCCGGTTGATGGCAATAGGCTCGCCCCCTAATACATAGGACTTAAAAGATAACTGGTGAAATATTGTGGGTGTACTATTAGATAGCTTGCTTGGTTAAGCAGAGGTGTGTTGTTGTTATGATTTGTTTCTTGAAATGACATTATCAGAATAACTACCGTTTTACCTAATAAGCAAGTAGGAATCATGTTCGTGTATATATATGTGGTTGAAACTGTATCAGAGCAAGTTCTACAATAATTTATTTTAATGTAAGTATTAGCATTCCTTGATTCTGTAAGAAAATTACTTAGTTTTCTGTCAACCTATAAGCACTTACTATCATCAGGTATAGTGTCCTCATATCTCCTCTCTCTGTATTGCTGTTTCTGAATCACCTGTTATCAACGAATCCACGAAGAGTCGAGACAGATAATCAACTCGACTCAACCCTCAGTGCTTGATTGCTTGCTTTACGAGGCGTCATTATAAGGTGAACCTAATTTTCTCATAAAGATCAATGTATAATGCAACATAGATCGGGCAGGTCGCAGAACCAAACATTTGAATGCAACAACATCGTTACTTGCAACTGTGATATATATTTTAGTTTTAAGCACTAATTTATACCATTGTATAAGAAATAACACTGCTGCGCCAAACTGTATACTTTCGTAATACTATTTATATAAATTATTCTTAATGTCAAAGCTCTTGGGCGAGTTACACCGTACCAATATCAATCTCCGGCCAGTTTTCATTTAAATTTAAGCACTGCAGCAGACCTCCTCCGTCAAGCGTGCTGAGCTTTCGACGGACATGAAAACATGATGTATCGGCGCGACGTGAATGCATAGCGTTCGTGCCAAGCGCCCATTCCAGAGTTATACTTATCGCTTGAACTAACGCTATGTTACTGCATCATTTCATTTCAGCGCAGTCTTCTTGGATGTTAGTTTCCCTTTTTTTTAGTAGATGGGTTAGTCGTTATGTTGAGAATTTAGTGAAATGTGTGATGCATCTTTTTCTATATTTATTTATTCTTTTCTATATTTATTTATCTTTTTGTATATTTATTTTTTTCACAGGAGAATTTTTTGAATAAATGCATTCAGGATTTATTTTTGCATGTGTTTGGAACGAATATCGTGGTCGTTTCAAGTTAGAAGAGAACACAATAGATCGAGGTAGGAAAAAACCACGTTGTACCTATCTTATTTTAAACATAGAATAATATTAAACTTTCCATTTACAAACTACGCGAGTAGGTAGAGAAATCATTTAAAAAAAACAAAGTGCCAATTTAAAATCAAATTTTCAGAACACAAAACATTTCAAATATTTTAACTTCCATAAATTAAAAACACATGACATTTTAATAACGTTGTTAGAAACTCCACTTGTTCTACATCGGGACGTAAGGAAGTTCCCAGCAAAGCCGGAACTTAGTACAATGCCATTTAATTAAACTACCTCGGGTACATATTGCACCTGGCGTTTGACATTAACGGCTAGTTAGAGAGATCTGCTATTGGGTACGTTCGTTAGTTAAACGATCGGTTGAAACGGTGGTTTTCGATGGGGGAGCCTGATGTTTATGTACTTGTAGGAAATTGGTTCATTGTCTTTTATATTGAGCAAAACTGCAATCTATTCTATTTCTTGCAACACATACAAGGTTTCCTCAAAAAATAAACGTGAATTAATGTAGAAATTTTGTATGGACTGCCTCAATGGTCCAGTGGTCATTAGCGCGACTAGAGACTGAGCCCTTGCTCAGTCATTCTGGAAACCGAACCCAGGACCCCTTGGTCCTGGGTTCGGTTTCCAGAATTGGGATTTTCCATAAAAAAATCTCCTTAGCAGCCATGGAATCTGGATTCGTGCCTTGTTGATGGAAATAGGCTTGCCCCCTATTATATGGGATTTAAACATGTACCTGGCGAAATAGTGGTGCACTAATCTAATAAATATGGACACTACATACAACGATATCTAGTGCCACTCTAGGCAACGAGGCTTGTGTCGTGGACACCAGATAGTTGATATACTAAATAGATACTTTTTGTTTGTAAATACATTCATATTATAGGCACTTACATATAGAATGACTTTTTAATCACTTTCCAAAAAAAAAAAGAGGGTATAATAGGTGAACGCAGTAGAAGCAAATGGCATGCTTAGATTTTTTTTTTTTTTTTAAATAAAAATTAAAAAAAAATCGAATTTCAAATCATACGCGTATTGCGTATGATTTGAAATTCGATATTTTTAATTCTTATTCTCTTTCTTTGTTCTAATATGAAAAGTTTAATTTAAATTTGTAGCATTTTTTGATGATGGATCTTTTTTTTTCTAAGCTGTGGAAAAAAGAAACTAGGTATGCCATAAGCTTCTACTCCGTTCATCAATTATACCCATTTTTTTTGGAAAGTGATAAAAAAGTCATCCGGTATAAACATCCATGACTCGGAAACAAATGTCCATGCTCATCACACAAACATTTGTTCCTACAGGGATTGGAACCCGAGACCCTGAGAACCTAAGGCAGCCTCACTACCGCTGCGCCATTCGGGTCGTCAACGTCACCTATTAGGTACACCTGTCTGCCTAAACCTTCGCGGATTCATTACAGGCGTGATGTTATGTTATGTTTATTCCGAAAGGTTTATGTAATACTTAGCTTACGTTTATGTAGGAATTCTTCATGTTTAGTCAGTCAAGGCGCAGTAATTTTTCCTTTATTAGTGTAATTTATGTGTGGCGCTCTAGAGCGACGATAAACAAATAAATCATCGTCTGCCTAGGCTTTTCCCAAATATATTGGGGCCGGCTTCCAGTCTTACCGGATGCAGCTTAATACTAGTATTTACATGGAGTGACTGCCTATCCACCACAATTCAGTTAATACCGGGTAATACGAAACCCCTTGGAAGACTTTTTATCAGAATTTCGGGCCACTGATTACCTGTAACAACTGTCAACGGTCTACAATTGACAGCCGGGACCAACGGCTTAACGTGATTTCCGAGGCACGGAAGAAACTCAGTATGTAATGATGGTCACCCACCCACAGACCGACATTGGCAAGCGCGCCTTAACCTGTTATAATTTAGCTACGAGCTCCTCATTTACATAAATATATAAATCATGTTGTCAAAACCGTGCGAAGCAACGGGTCTCTAGTATAAACGGTACACAAAGAAACGTGATTTTGTGTAAACCAACTTTAAACGGATATTAAAAATGTCGGTAAAATTGTTATCAAATGTCTGCGCGAAGCTGGAAGATTTACTATGAAATATATTATGAAAAATGTTTCGTTTAACGTTCCTTTGTGTTCAAATAGGTATCTTTGAATGTATTCACGATGAAATATGTGCCATACGATATGTATTAATGTTGTATCGAGTGATGGTTTCGCAGTTATTTTGCTTTGTTTGAAAATCTGGTTGGCGAAACATAAAAACTGTATTTTTATTGAAAAGCTAAATAAACAGAAATAATGTTACTTTTATCTCAAAAATGAGATAAAACAAAATATTAAAGACAAGAAATAACTATACTACCTATATACGACAACCCGGGTTCGGATCCCGGTAGAAGCAAATTATTGTGTGATGAGCATGGACATTTGTTTCAGAGTCATGGATGTTTATATGTATAATAAGTATGTATTTATAAACAAAAAAGTATCTATGTAGTATATCAACTATCTGGTGTCCACGATACAAGCCTCGTTGCTTAGTGTGGCACTAGATGGCGCTGTGTGCAATGTCCAGCGATTTTTTTTATATTTAATACTGGAATAAATTACACCAAACATTATAAGATCGGAAGGAAAAAAATACCATTAAAATATACATTTCCCGGCAATGTCCTGTCATATATCTTCAATCTTCTTTCTATTATACCTTTAGGCCTCTTAATGTACGTTACGTAACATCACGCCTGTAATTCCCGAAGGGTTAGGCAGAGGTGTATGTACCTATAAAAGGTACCTACACTTACATTTTGCTCATTATGTTTATCATCATAAGGGTCAAAAATAATAGAGAACTATGGAAGAATTACATGTTGTGCCGACCACGAATATAGTGCGATAAGGACAGAAGAATTCAAATTCAATTTTTTTTATTTGTAGAACATAGGTAAACAAAAGTACCTACAGATGTCATGCCGTCAACGGTGTACAAATGAGTCGTTCATCAACTCGTCCCACAAGCCTACGGCCCATTTGGGACGAGTTGATGAAAACCAAAATTATTCTTATTAAAAGATAGATGATGATTTGATAGGGGGTGATTATTATTTTTATTTAGATAGATTGCTTGAAATTAGGCACAAAGGTCGACTTTCTGCTAATGTTACTAATTATGAAGGGTTCGTAATAATAAGATAATAACACTGCCTAACCTAGAAATAAAACCCTCATGTTCAGATTTATTGCTCCAGGTATTATGGTACCGTACTTCCGTGTTTTACGAAAGTACTCTATTTCATAGACCAAAACAGAACCCTGTTACTGCAGTGGGTAAAAAAAAAACGATTTGTACAAAAACAAATGAACGTGCGAGAATCTAAGCTGTTTGCAGTCAACGGTTACTCACGGATTCGTTCCTGCGTTCAGGTAGCAGAATTTATTGGCACCGAAGCGCTATTCAAATTCTACAAAGAGATTTAGAATTACCCCTATTTTTTGGAGCGTAAATTTTATCGTCACGTCAAAATTGAACGCACGACATGTGCTGTAATGGGAAGTCTGGTAAAAGCCGAGTGTAAATAAAACATGTAATTAAAAATACAAAATAACCCGACAAAACAACTTAAAACTCAAACTGGTTTTGTTATTCAGTTTTTTCAGTCGATTTTATTTTTAATTACTTTCACGTTTTTTGCCATTCTGACTTGGAACTAGACTTGCGAGCAATCAGTAGGCTAATTCACGTAGCTAAAGAAGTGCTGTTGCAGTGCAGTTGCAGTTAAGTTTCGATCAAAACAACGCTTTTCGTATTCTCTACCGCTGTCAGACACGCTCGCGTCAAGTTCGCGTCACGCGAGCGCAATAACGGCATTCTACTGTTTCGCGTCTTTGGTGCGTGCTTCGGAACGCAACATGATCGGTATTCTACTAAGTAAGAAAAAGCACTAAAATCTGTGCTGGGGTATTATTTTAATATTTTAATAACGTCCTTATCATTGAAATGTAATCGATTCTATTCGATTTTATAGTGAGTAATATCTTTTCTCTCATATGGCCACACCATAAGTAAGTTTGGTAGTTTGGTTGTCGTACAGTTGACGTGCAGTTCACGCGCAGCTTACGCGCAGTTCAAAGATTACAAGAATACCGTTTATCACTCGAACTTGAACTTAACTGCAACTGCACTACAACTTTATCGGCGCGTCATAAAATTACGTGAATTATCCCGCAGATTGGATTTAGCGAGCAGATAATGTACTATTTTGTTTGCGTTGTTTTGTCTTCCGTAAATATAGTGTAGGCGATTTATAGTAGCGATAAATTTCAGCTTGCTGACTGGAGAAAAATGGCCGCTGTGGTGAAATTAGAGCAGCTAGAGTGCAGTCCTCATATGGTCGACCAATCAAGATAATGCACGTATCGCAGAGTTGCCACGTGTCGAGCAATAACCATGTGGCAAATATGTGTTAAGAGAGTTGGTTACCTTTGCTCTTGTTACGTCGTACCCGTACCTACAATTACGGTAGTAGGTACCTACAATTACGGTAGTAGGTACCTACAAGTAGGTAGGTAGGTAGTAGTAGGTAGGTAGAACGAGTCCCGAATGATGTAGGTACAAATTCGCAAACTACCTATAAAAGAACATCAGGAATTGTCATTGTAATTTCTTTACGCCGAAGGCATTAAGTACCTACTTCTTTCCTTTGTACAAGTTGTGGAAGTTTCTCGAAGGACAATGACCCACTATGGAATTGTCTAGAAGATTCTAGGAAGTCGTGGATCTTTCTCGAACGTTCGGTCGCCATATAAATAGTCGACGTGTTTGCGGGAGCAGGCAGTCTGATTTTGGCTACACAACGAAGCCAATCGAAGTGAACTAGAAGTGCGATGTCTAAGCGAATAGTGATCAGTAGTGTATTTGTGATTGAGTTATAAATTGTTTTGTTTTAAATAAAGTTAGTTGTTGTTTAATCGGTAGTAATTAATTTATCCCATACCCAGCTCGTAACACTAAAAATACGTGGTGTACGTGATCTCGACGCACAAGCTGTTTAGAGGAATCCAGTAGGTACATAATTACGAGACTAGTAGATCTTGCCGCTAGTGTCGATCTTCTTCTGCTTTATGATGTGGTTAGTGTATGTTAGTATCCTGGTGTCAGAGTTTTTATGCCGCCCATGGGCCTCTGACTTGGCTTTACATGCCCTCGAGAAATATCTCTCAGGCATGCTGGTTTCCTCAAGATGTTTTCCTTCACCGAAGCAAGTGATAATTTATACAATACGCACATGAATCGTAAAATCAGAGGTGCATGTCTTGGGTTCGATCTTGAGACCAATGACTTGGCAGCCCGAAGGTCACACCATTTGCCACCATTTGTTTCCGAGTCATGGATGTTTATATGTATAATAAGTATGTATTTACAAACAAAAAGTATCTATGTAGTATATCAACTATATGGTGTCCACGACACAAGCCTCGTTGCTTAGTGTGGCACTAGATGGCGCTGTGTGTAATGTCCAGCGATATTTATTTTATTTTTTATTTATTTTTATTTGGTTATCACTGCTTTTAGTGTCGATTTGTCGGTTATTATGTCCGTGTATGTTTTAGTATCATCCAGTTATCTGTATTGTAGATTTCACACATGAAAACCAACCCTAATCTGGTTAGGAAAAAGTCCCACCTACCAAGTCGAGTCGATCCAATATTTATTTATCTAATGAAACAGTTCTTTTGCCTTAGTTAATGAATGCTGAACCCAATCACGGTTTTATTAAGTTCACTATTCACAAATTCCACTACTCAGATTGCGTACAATAGGTACTTGCCAGTACTTGCCAATAGCCGACATCACTCAACCATCGGCTCATTGGCTGCGAATCGAGCGAAACAATTGAAAATACGCGCGGATCCCAGTCGAGTGCCTTCGATAGTCTGTTACAGTTAGTTAAGGTCAAAACTGATGTTCATAACTAACGGTTTGTTGCTTTTTGTTAGGTATCAGTGAATTTCTGATGTTAAATTACAAATTTGAATAGGTATCATAGCTAATATTGTAAATGCGAAAGTAAGTTCTTTGTTTGTTACCTTTTCACGCCTAAATTACTGAACCGATCATCCTGAAATTTGCACATACGTTGTCAAGTGTAAAAACGGACAGCGTAGAAACGGACATAGGGTACATCCCAATAAAAAGTACTGTTCGAGAGGAAAATAACAGTAACGTTCTTATGATAATAGATGGCGCCACGTGTCTTTCGGATCATGAGTGAATTATATTATTAATAGCAGAGTACAACCGCAAACAAAAGCTAGTACTTAAGGGGCTCCCCCATGCACACTAGCGCCACTTTAGTAAAAAAATCAGAACTCGTTAAATACACAATTGATATAAAATCTGATTGACAAAATCAATGCTTTAGAGTTCTAGATTATTGACGTATATTTAATTCATTAAAATATACTTCACTGTAGTTACAGTTAGAAAAATTGATAAAAACGGCCGTTTTTTCCATTTTGTATCTGTAACGACAGCGAGCTATTTTTCAATGAGTTAAGCAGACGTAAATAATTTAGAAGACCAAACGATTGATTTTGTCAATCAGATTTTATATTAATTGTGTATTTAACGAGTTCTGATTTTTTAATAAAGTGGCGCTAGTGTGCATGGGGGAGCCCCTCTCGATTCACTATATAATGTAACCAAATTGATCTAATAGCACATATTATCGGGGTTTAAGAGCTTTGGAAATCATTATTCCATAGCAGTTATGACCCTGACAGCTGAATCAATTGAGATACTTTTTACGAGCTGTCAGAACGCGGTTCTCTCATAGATTTTGTATGGCAATAGCCAACTGTGACGTCACTGTTTATTCAACCCAATGACTCGACTATTTATTGATTTCATCATCATCATCTGCCTAGCCTTTTCCCAACTATGTTGGGTTCGGCTTCCAGTCTTACCGGATGCAGCTGAATACCAGTATTTTACATAGAGCGACTGCCTATCTGACCTCCACAACCCAGTTAGTACTGGGTTATATGACACCCCTTGGTAAGACTGGTTGTCATACTTTTTGGGCCACTGACTACCTGTAACGACTGTCAAAGATCTACAAATGACAGCCGGGACCAACGGCTTAACGTGCTTTCCGAGGCACGGAGAAAACTCGGATTATTATTATTATTATTATTGATTTCAAAGCAACTAAAATTCTAATTTGGCAATTCATTAAAAATAAATCGGGTTTTCAGGCCCAAAATAAAGTGTTTTTTTTTAGAGATAGGTGTCTGTGAATTATTGTTTTATGGTGTCATCTACCCTCGTCTGTAATCCCCAAAGGGTTACGCAGTTATGTTTAAGTCTCATGTTATAGAAGGCGAGCCTATTGCCATCAACTGGGCTCGAATCCAGACTCCGTGACTGCTACTTATCATCATTATAATCATCATTTCACGTCCTCTGCTGGACATAGGCCTCCCCCAAGGGTCTCCACATTGACCGGTCCCGTGCGATTCCCGCAACCTTCACCAGGTCATCGGTCCACCTAGTGGGAGGCCTTCCAACGCATCGTCTTCCGGTTCGCGGTCGCCACTCCAGAACTTTTCGGCCCCATCGGCCATCCGTTATGCTAACAACGTGCCCTGCCCACTGCCACTTAAGTTTGGCAATTTATCGAGCTACGTCGGTAACCTTGGTTCTCTTGCGGATGTCTTTATTTCTGATTCGATCGCGCAAGGAAAATCCGAGCATAGCCCTCTCCATTGCCCTTTGGGTGACTTCTTTTCTGACTGTTACTGAGTTTATTTATTTATTAAAACTTTATGCACGTAATGTACAAAGGCGGAATAATTAACACTGTTGCCGACCTTGGAATTGAACCCAAGATGCTCAGCAGTCAGTCACTTGACCAACGAGGCTACAAAACAGGCTGTAAAATGGAATGATGCAGATAAAATAAGAAGTCGTGTTTATTATTCTTACATAAGCAGTTTTTGTTTCGCCAACTGCACCACGAGGCTGTTCCTCGCATTCTGGTCACGTCCAGCGCAAATGCAGTCCTCGTTTGAGAAAAATACATTTACTTCTACCTTCACTCCACTTGTGTTATCATTAGGTGGTGCTTTGCTGGAAACAGTGATACAAATGAAATTTTAATACACCTTTTTGTTTGTATTTTGTCGTGGTTAAAGATTTGTAGGTTACATAGAGAACTAAAGAGATCGAAATAACTATCTCATACAGATATTTGGTGAGCTAGATATAGGCAAAAAATAACAAAACCAAAAATAAATCCTGGGGATTACACCAACGCAGTTTTGATTAGTAATGTTTAATATCTATAATTCCTTACCTCATCTAAATTGTAGCTCAATCTATGTCACGGGTGATCCACTCAAATCAAGTTATGATAGACTAATTAATCAAAAATTAAAAAAAATACAAAAAAAAAAAAATATAAAAGCATCGTATGGTAAATGATGTCAACAAAATGTGTCATAAGCTCATTAACATTTATAACCAATTGGTGCTTTTTTTAAACCGAATTATAAAGGTACAAAGTTGAGTCAATAATTGTGTAAATTACTTTGACTTTTGACTTGTATAAACATACATTTAAAATGAATATCTTTTACATTAATTTAGCAAGATTCAACAAACAACAATATCAAATTAATTAGTGTTTTATGAACTCGCACAAGCGAAGGAAAATGAAAAATATTCGTCTTCTAATAAAGTTGATCTTGTAAACACTTTCTAAAGGTGCCTTCAGAATTGTTCGATGTTTGACGAGCGATATTTGTGAATAAACAAAATTGAGTTTACGTGTAGACTAGGATTTTTTTAAACAGATACATTTTATCGATCAACAAAATCTACAAGTGATGCTCGATTTGAACCTCCATATTTATCGATTGTGTGTCTCGTTGTTCCAGTACTCGCAAGCGCTGCCTACTGTTAAGAATGAGGTCCAGGTACAAGTGTTATTGGGTTTTTCCACCAGGAATTTCTTAGTGGCAGTTCGGAGTCTGGATTTGTGCCCGGTTGATGGCGATAAGCTTGCCCCTTAGTACATGGGATTTAAACATTGCTTGCTAAATGTGGGTGTACCTCCTAAGATACACCTCTTGCTAACCTATCAAGGATTAATAGATGTGATGGTTTGTATTCAACTATGTATTATAAACAATATTATTGTTAACTGTCTAGTATCCCACTGCTAAGCAAAGGACTCCCCTTTCTCATTTCAAACATCTCTATCTTGTGCGATCTCTGGCTATGCTCACCCTGCAAACAAGATCAGGGGTTACCATGCCGTATTAAAGCAGTATTGTTTTAATATCACTCCAGGGCGAGAAAGAGACTATAGAGGACGTCTAGAGTCATCTCTTTCCCACTCTGGAATATAAGATTAGTACAAGCAATATATATTATATTCATCAAAAAATCTAACAAATCTGTTAACATCTTAAGATCACTTTGAGAGTTCGTTCGTTAGTAAAATACCTACCCAAGAACAAACAGCTTCATTTCACCGAGTAATTCGTTGAGTTTCTAATTAGTAATGAGAGTCTTTGATTTTATGTTAGACCTATGTTATTAGACGCTTCATTACGTCCAAATTCTGCTACGAAAAGTGAGACTGTAATTATCTCTGTAGAGGCCAAATTAGTGTATAAACAAGGTTTTTATGTAAACAAGATTTTCTTGGGATATAGAAACCAGATAATTCTACTTTTATCTTATTTTTGCAAAACAATGGTGTTGATTACGTTGTGTAGCTAACAAATAAACGTAATTTAGGCTATTTGTATATTTTTCTCGTACATGGAATTGAGAATGAAAAGTCGGAAAAAAAGAACAGTTATAAATATTTTCAAATGGGTTAAGACAACTCGTTGGAGCATCAATCAATAAATTCAACCTATTGCACTCCACTTCTGTACATAGGCCTCTCCTAAGCTGTGCCACAATACCCTGTGCTACACCTTCAGCATCAGGTTTGCCCCAGCCACCTTTTTAGTGTCGTCGGACCAAATCACGCGGGGCCGCTCCAAGTTACGCTTGCTGAAAATGCGGTCTCCACTACAGCATAGCTATTCACAACGCTTCGATTCGATTTTCGATTCGGAAAGTCGTATGTCTATCTCGCTCGATTTCGTAATTTAAAAAAAAGATAGACATATGACTTTCCGAATCGAAAATCGAATCGAAGCGTTGTGAATAAGGGGCCAGGACCCGTTTGCTTCAACGGCCCTAAGATATTCGACACTCATGGTAAGCCTACTGATAATGTCACTGTCCACGTTCGGCACTGTATGACACACCGAACAGGAATCACTGGTCTCAACATTGTAGAAGTTACTCGTCAGAGTATTTCCACTGAAAATAGCTAAGTGAAAGCGTCACGGTAGCTCGCGAAATTAAAATTTTCTTACGTTTTTTGCAATTTGCAGACCAGTGCTAGGTTGTATGTTGATTAAAATATTGTTCGCGACTGTAAGATGTATGTAGTTACAGAATTATAATCATCAATACAACCCTCCAAGTTCATAAAGGTCGAGGAATGACTTTGACCCTGAAAAAGTTTAATCAACATACAACCAAGCACTGGCCTGCAAATTGCAAAAAATGTAAGAAAATTTGAATTTCACGGGCTACCGTGACGCATTCACCTTAAACAAGTGTAACATCCTAATCGCGTCTTGAAAGCTTCGCTGTCCAAAGAGATAGCAGTACTCTAATTTTAGCTTAATTGGTATGCAAAAGAATAGGCACCATCGTCAATTAGGCAGGTGTAGTACTATTATTATACCTATTAAAGCCCTATAAAATACTATTCCGGGAACCAACGCCGCCATTGTATGGTTAATTGGAAGCGGTTCATTGGTGCTAAATTATTAATATCACGTTGGTGTATGTACTTTACATTTGGCAAAATAGGCCGATATATATATTTGGAACTATTCACTGAAATAATGATACGACTAGTGATGTACGATTCGATGAGATATTGGCAAATCGCACATCAAATAAAGTTTACATGTCATGCAATTCTTCCCTTTGTCCTAGAATTCATAAATTCCTTAATACTATATTTAATTTTATTTATTTGGCTCACCAACAATTGAATACACTGCTTCAAAGATACAAGATACATTCAATAGAGTCACAGACAAGCGCAGGAACACAGTACACAGAGTTACAGGTAAGCACATCATGCACTACTTACTTGTCGTTGAGTGTCTACTTAAAATCAGATGAGTACCTAAGTACTCACCACACTCAGTTATGGTTTTTAAATACATAGTTAAGTACATCAGAATTAATCAATTTCATTATTAAAATTACAATCAAATTAAGATAAGATCAAAATCAAAATTAAAACCAAAATCAAAGTCAACATTTAAATTAAATTTAAAAATAAAATTAAAATCAAATTACAACCATTGCAAAACCTAAATTAAAATCAAAATTTAAAAACATTAATTCAGTATACATGTCTGAAACAAAATTAAAATTAACAATATTTAACGATATATAATATAAAATAAAAATTACAATTATAATCTAAAATAAAATTTAAAATCAAATTACAACCAAAACTAAAATTAAAAATCAAAATTTAAAAACATTAAATAAGTATACATGCCTTAAACATAAGATTATTTTACAAGTTTTTGTAAATAATAGTTTTGAACTTACTAAGTCAATCAGAATGTACATCTACGAGGTCACTGCAGCTGTTTAATAATTTGCAAAAGCGGGGGATAGGTGAATTAGCACCAAGCACGGTTCTGCGAGGAGGAGGACGTAAGGGCGTTATAGGAGATCGTGGGCTTTTCGTGGGCACACGGAATTTGATCATGCTCAATATTATTGAGGACCGTCAATTTGGTTTCTCAAAATTTTAAATAAAAAGGCTGAATCCAGTAAATCTCTCCTCTTCTGTAGGGATATCATCTTGAAATGAAAGAGTCTCTCTTTTATGTATCTATAAAAACAGTTTTCTAAAAGCCATGCTCTGAGATGCTTTTGGAATAAGCTGGTTCGCAGTTCTCGATACAACAGGTTGGACAAATAAATATGATAAATGATCGGATCGATACAAAAGTGCTATAAAATGTTGGGGTCTTCAGGTCTTGGAAGTAGGGTAAAGTCATTATTAAATTACTCAGTTCGAGGAATAAAGCGTTCATTTATTTCGTAGTTAGCAATGACAAGTCTTTTTCTTAATGTCTAATGTTGCTACCAACTAAAATTAAATACTATTTTTTATTCAATTATGTGTTGCAAACTTTAAATATGAGGTGGTTTCACAACAGGTGCCATAATTATTGTTTATAATTGCCGTCAGTTCAAAGGTGAACTGGATCGAACCAAAGTATCGATACAAATGCAACTAATTGTGCATCCCTACACTGAAATAATGATATGACCCATTCCCGTTGTTCGTGACAGCGAATTGGTTGATAATAATAATATAATTATGCAAACGATGTGCACACATTTAATGGCTATATTTTGGACAAATGTATCTGTAACATTGTGTCACATTAAATTATGTGGAATATACTAATAGTGTGTTATTATCTTTATCTGACATTTCAGCCACGTTATTAGCATTATTTTAGCTAAAATAATTTGTGACATTCATTGAAAAACTGCGTTCATGATAAAGTTTTCAAAAAGGTAAAAAAAAGTTTTTTTTAATTACCTTCTTTGATATTCACAGGTAACGTACACGTTTTTTTTTAAATTCTAGTCATCAGTTGGCATTGGTGTCGATTCTGTTGTGCACAAACTAAACTTAATTTATGATATTGCTATCTTTTTCTCTCTAATAAAACAAGAAAGAGACGGACGTAATTTAGAGCTGTCAAATTTAGTTGGAACTAATATTTCTATACAAATGAAGAATGCACGTAAAAACATGTCGACTAAAAACACGGTGAAGCGCAAGGCATAAAACTAGTTTGACATCTCTAACTTAGTTCATAGCTATAGCCGTCCTTTTCTCGCACTGCCATTTAGTAAAAGATAGCAATAGCGTAAATTAAGTTAAGTTTGTGCACAACAGAATCGACACCATTGACGTACATTCGATATTCATTTATGTAGAAATAGCTTCAAATGGAAACAAAGATTTTACCAGAATTTACAACAGCACCTACATGCTTACACCTTTATTTTGTAGAGCGAATGTAGGCAAAGCCGTATTTTAGTTTCCATGCTGCAGTGCTTCACAAGGATAATCCTAAAACACATTGGATCTGTAGGTAGGTACCTACTCCAGCTGATACATCCATATTTGGATCTATTTCGGTACACCATACATTTCCTTTTTTGACGCAAACACTAGTAATTTTTGATGTCTACCTACTTATTAGGGCGTATCCATCGTAAGCCGGTTTCAAACGTACGTTCGAAATCTACTCGGACTAATTCACGGCAAAATCATTGTTTTTAAAACGATAGACACAAAATCAGGCCGAAAGGAAAAAGGTCAAATGTATTTTTGAACGCCTTCTAGATATTCAAGATTTATGTAAACGAAACGAAGTTCCTCTTTACTAAACAACTCACTCAAATTCTGACCTTTCGGAATAATAAAATACTTTGATTTATTTTTGTTTTACCAAAATCAATTTCGCTACATTCTAGAGAGTTGTTTTTTAAAAGAAACTTATTAGAGTTATTGACTTATTTTTCTTTCGGCCCATTGAGTTTCGTCCCACATAGATAACGTAAGTAAAGTTATACGCTAAATCAAAATTTAAATGAATTTTGCGAGAAGACCGAGTGACTTTTAAACGCCTTTGTAAATTCAGCATTTTCAGAATAACGCAAAGTGAACATTTTTATTTTTCGACAATTCAAAAGTGCCTGTAACTGGCCTACTTGAAATAAATGCTTTGATTTTGATTTTTTAATCGCCAATTATTATTTAATGATACTGAATGCCCGAAGAGAGAAATATAAAAAGACGAGTTTCAAAATAAAATACACAAAAGTTCATAAAATCGTATTAACGTTGTCGGCACACCGGGTGATCATTAGGCAGGAATGTACCTCTGCCTACCCACCTGCGGACTCGGGTAAAAAAATCGCATCAATAACCCACTGAGATGGCTTCTAACGACCTTTTAATGCGATATTACGTATCCGCATAAAATATAGGTGAAACGAGTTTTTATAAACACTTTCGAGTTTGGTATCGATACAAAATGGCAAATTATACATTTGGAATACCTAATCAGTATTCACTTAGCCTTATCCTAATTTGTTTCTCTTCTCTCATCTCTTCATCCATATTTCTCTATTACTCGTCATCTCATCACACATCTCCTTTCTAGCCATATCATCCTTCACACAGTCCATCCATCGCTTCTTTGGCCTTCCTCTTGTTCTGAATAGACTGAAGTGAAAATCCAACATTTTGTTTATGGACATAATATTTTTGAATCCTCGAAAGGAAAGCAACGGATTGCCCATAGACCTTATTTAAAGAGGGCCGAATTTGAAATCCGTTTCATTTGTATTTAGGACTTGAATACTTATTAGTTTGTATTACTTAAGGCCTTTGCCCAGCAGTGGGATGAAGCAGGCTAACAGTATCAGTATCAGTACTTAATTGAAAGTTAAAGTTTCATAAAGTTTAAAAAACATTCGCTCACTTTGATTGACAAAACTGTTAAAACCCACAGCTTCAGAACTTATTCAAAACCTTACGAAACTATTCTCCTTACACCGTTTAAGTTATAATTACTTGAACATACCGCAGCTGCCAATAAAATCTAAGTTGCTGACATTAACCCGAACATGATACCACTTAATCTTGTCATACAATGAGAACTATGTCAAAGTGTCGGGGCTCCCCCATTGATCGTCTCATTTCCTGAAGAACATCGTAAATCCTGGGCACAACTAAGATACGTTCAGAAGGTCAGCAACATACAAAACGCCTGATAGCCTGTCAACATTCTGACCCATACAAGACAGCAGATCCCCCCCCTTTCCCATTGAGTAGCGTATTGTTCCTGTGACCTGCCACTTTTTCATCCATCCAGAGTTAATTCTGTCCTTAACACTCCGATCTATTTCGCCATCGCTATCTTTTCCAAACCAAAAAAATTGCCTTGCAAATTCATCTATGCTTCGATTTTTTACGTTTTGTATCTTGTTCTTTAGTATTTTTGAAGTAAGCAACCTCTCGTTGTGAGGGTCTACGCTGTCCTCCCATACTTAACATTAGCACTGTAACAGAATAACATTGTGAAACCAAATGTTTTTGAAAAAGTAACTTAAAGATTTTCGTGTAGGTTCTTTTCCATAGGAAACGACCAACATTAACCATGGACCATGGATGGATATCTTTTGACGTTTCATAAGTGCCCCTGTAAGTTTATGTGATATTAAATATTCTGATATTTTCGCTTGCTGTATATACTCAATCTTCTCTACCTATCTGTACTATGTCATAGCCGATGACACAGTACAGACACACAGATCCGATCGTTCGGATATATGCTCCCTGTTTATTATGATATATTCCTCATGTATAGCCTTACTTTCGCTGAGACTTGTTAGAACTTCATTCTCGGAGTCGGGATCTTGGGATTGAAAAGGAATAAGTTTGGTAGTATAAAGACTGGTTTATGGAAATGTTTTTTGGCATAAAGGCTAAGCTTGAGCTCAACGTTATTGTTGAAAATAGCTAAAATTTGCATGTTACTGATCTTCTGGTTTCTAAAGTAATCATTCCTTTTTTTCATAATGTAAAACGGGATAAGAAGGCGCAAAAAAATGTCTGTCTACATAAAATTAACATAACATCATGCCTGTAATGCCCGAAGGGTTAGCAGATCCAGACTCCGGGGCTGTTACCGAGAAGTTCCTAATGCAGAAACCCAATAACACTTTGCCCGATTCGAGAATCAAACCGAGGACCTCTTGACCACCAACGAGGAAGTCAAAATCAAATTAACACTGATTCGTAAATCCTCGATCGTTAGTCATCATTATCTATTTATGTTCTAGCACTATCCTGTACGTCATTTATTTGTGGTCAACTTCCAGTATAACCAGATCCAGACGAATACCCGTATTTTACATTAAGCAAATCTAAGTTCAACAACCCAAACACTGTTTTAAGCTTTCCCGGTTTATAACGATACTTATAAGTATCGTTATAAACCGACATTATAATGTCACTTACGAGATATCTTCGGTAATCATTGTTAATTTTAATCTCCCGACATTTCGACGTTGCAGCTGTTGCAAGCGCCGGTTCATCCAAACGGCTCGCATCGCATCGGATCGGAAAGGATACGAACGGATGCGGCGACAGCCGATCGCGTCCGTCACAATGTCGACGCATACGATCAGCTCCGTACCGTCCGTTGCGAACGTATCCGTTTCTGGGGCCCTACTCTGTAACGTTTCGTCCGTATATTCGGATCTATCCGTCTCTCTCGGGCACATCTGCAGATGAGTGCGAGTGAGAGAAACGGATAGAGCCGAATATACGGACGAAACGTTAGAGAGTAGGGCCTCTGCGCCTACTCAAATAGTTTCACTGCTTGCGACGACAGGCGAACGGAGCCGATCGCACGTCTCAGCATACTTTCGGTTACGATCGCGTGTCGCGGAAGACGCCCGTGGTCAAGCTGCTGTGCGCGGCTTGGTATTATGGACTATAAATACACGACTGAATGTCGTTTAAAGATTGTTAAATCCATTCCGATCCGATGCGATGCGAGTCGTTTTTGGAAATCATCTTTTATACTAACACTGATCTTTTTTAACTAACGGTTTTACCAAGAGCAATATCCCGCTGGGTCCTGTTCCAGTGAATTTGTGACCGCAATAGAAATAATCATATTGTCATGAATTATTCATAATTCCGAATATCCTTCTATCATTCTTAAGTTGCTTGTTACGATACTCGGGGAAAGTGGTCAGAAAGGAATCCTTGAAGACGGATAAGGGGTCCATTGGTCATATAAACATATGTATGGATATTAGCTTGGAGAGGCTATTCAAAACGAAAAACTCTCGCATTTTTTTTGAAGATCTAAGTATAACATCGAGGTATTTAATATCCTATTTTCGGATAATTCTATAATCTTAATGTTACAATAACGACTGAAGTATTGTATTGGATCCCACATTAATTTTTATTTTAATAAATGCTCGAGTTAGCGAAAGGATATTACCTAGTCTTAAGTCATTTAATACCTAAAAATTAAGCTAGACTCTCGTTATAATAGTTAACAATGTTTAGAGTGTTATTCTCCATTATAAAATAGTTTTCTTTTTCACTTAGCACTTTAATTTTTAATTTATAGGAAGGTTCCTATAAATTAAAAATTAAAGTGCTAAGTGACATCATTCAGGTGAATGATGTCCTTTTAATTAAAAGCTTACAGTCCGAAAAAGACTGATCGCTTTTATAAATTGCAAGCCCTGTGTAAGATGGAATTTCTCGTAGGCAAGGATGACGAACGTCTTTAAAAACTATATTTCTCTATTAAAGCCCTTTAGGGAAAGAACATTCAAATATTTCATGCTTGTAGACCCAGGTTTATGCTGTAAATTGTCTGCCAGTGAGTTTATTTAGAACTAGATCGGAAATTATTCCATGGGAACATTTTAAATATAGCTGCACTTCGGAAATAATCGCAATTATTAGTGTAAGAATTTTCGGAATCCGCACAGTAGTTCCGAAGATTGCGAAAAACATTAAAACTTACAAACTTTTTCTTAATATGTATAATTATAGATTTTATAGTAGAAAAAAAGACCACGAACTCGCCATACCTTTAGACTTCATTCAAAGCACCAGACGAAGTAAAGTATCCAATTAAATTCAATTACAACCTAACATCAATAACAATAGGGTTCCTATTATGTTACTACAAGTGAACAGTTTGGCCGTTTAGAACCAGGTCACGGGGTACAGTTTGCATAATACGACGTGGATTACGAAGAACGAGTAGCAACAAAAATATAGCGAATTAATGTAAATTGCCGCTCAGTATCGCTTGCGGGCCGCGGAGAGACGCGAGCTGTGGTGCGTTTACACTACGTTGGTTGCCGAATTCGGCGAGTGCATTCGGCGATCGGTAAACGACTTGGCCTTTTAAGAACTAGATTTAGTCGGTTGAGCATATGTAGTGACCGTTGAGCATATGTTCCTCACTATGTTTTTCTTCACCGCTGCCTGCGTAGTAAGTAGGGGCCGCCACCACTGGGCCAGCGCTGCTATTTTTATTCGCAGCAAGCTATCAAGGTTAGCAAACATTAAGTTTATTATTCACTAACCTAATTGGCTTCGGAAAAGCGCATCTCAATACCGAAAAGGGGCTGTAACTGAGTATGGCCAGTCGAACAAAAGCTTACAGTAGCCGTTGATTCCCAACAGACAATGGCCTACCTTTTATCTTGCACCGCATGTCACTTGCGCACTTGATGACCTGTTAACTGCATCAGCAAACGGTGTTCATGTAAGTAGCTGAATTCTGGGCCAAACATACCCATTTGAAATTTTTGCCATCGATATGCTACCAAGCAGTAGCCGGTGACCGATTGCGGCCTAACCGTAAAGTGTAAACGCTCCACGATTCGCCGATTTAAATTGTCATCGATCTTGTGGTGTTTGTGAAGATTCTCGATTCTAAGAAATTGGATGCTTAGGTTTTGTCTGGATTATCGTTTTTGGGGTTGTTGAGAAAAGGGGATTTATATAAAAATAAATATTTTAAATAAATATAATTATATTTATATATATTTTATTGTTTTTATTTTTTAGGAGCTCGTGGTTAAATAATAACAGCCACTCGGGTCGATCTTTAGGTTAAGCCGTGCTTGCCTAAGTTGGTCTGTGGATGGGTGACTACCCATTACATACCGAGTTTCCTCCGTGCCTCGGAAAGCACGTTAAGCTGTTGGTCCCGGCTGTCATTTGTGATCTTTGACAGTCGTTACAGGTAGTCAGTGGCCCAAAAAGTCTGACAACCAGTCTTACCAAGGGGTATCGAATTACCCAGTACTAACTGGGTTGTGGAGGTCAGATAGGCTGTCGCTCCATGTAAAGTACTGGTATTCAGCTGCATCCGGTTAGACTGGAAGCCGACCCCAATAAAAAACTTGGGAAAAGGCTAGGCAGATGATGGTGTTTTTATTTTTTTATTATGTTTTTTATTATTTTTTTGTTTTATTAATGTAAGTTTACACAAAAGGGTTTTATTTAGGTTAGATCTTTGAATCTGATAAGTCTTGTTCAATCGGTCAGAGAGACACTAGTTTTCATAGGCAAACTCAGACTATAAATCACTAAAACAACTGAAGCATGAAACGCTTAAAGTCTTTATAAAATCAATCTCTCATCTACTTAAAAATAGATCAGAAGATTTGATTTCGTTTAAGGTTTTGGACAAAACACTAAATACTTTTAGAGATTTAATGATGCTTTAAATACCCGCTTTACACTACACACATTTCGTTTTTTTGTGATCCAAACTTAAACCTACTTACAAAAATAAAATAGCGTTTCAAATGTTTGCCCCACAATCTAAGAAACTAAATATTGACGGAAAATAAAGTGCATTCCACTTGTGTAGAGTGCGCTAATATTTTCTAGAACTACCAGCTTATATCGTTCCAAATTCACTAGCCAAAATATTAACTAAGAAACTAGCTTTAGCCCCCGGCTCTGCTCGCGTTTTTGTCGGCCATTAGTCCATGTGGACGTATTGCCATATTGGGATAAATAGTATTCTTTATCCTAACCTAAGTCATTGTTTGCCTGTATGCCAAATTTTATAGAAATTCGTGCAGCCGATAAGGCATTAAAAGATAACATACAAACAGAGTTACTGACGCATTATTTTATACCATGGATGTCCTTAATAATTTATCACCAATTTTTGAAAACGGTCTCTAAATCTTTACTAAAGATAGCATAATCTATGGTGTAACGTTATGGTTGGTAATGGCCCATCAAATTGTCACTTCCGCCATATAATTTTCAGCTACATTAAGCATTACTCTTAGCTTGCCAAAAAGATGAGGATAACCACAAAAGCACTTTATGAAGCTTCGAAATAATGTGAGCATAATGACATGTGTTTTATTTTTTTCCGTTATGATGAACGCCTTTTTTGGAATTACTTAAGCACTCAATTGTGGTTTAACACAATTACAATGTACTCTAATGTGAGTTTTAAAACCTCAATGTGACCTTTGCCACATGCAGAAAAAATGTCTGAATCTTGCTTAATTCCTACTCCTCTGCTATTTTTTCTGATTAATTTCGTTGCGGGATCCAAGACTGTTAAATTGTTTCTCTGGGACGGGACTGCGTTGAGCTTGATTGTCTCGGCGGTTTTCTGGTGGTCGACACTGTTGATTCTGGCTTTCAGGAGTTAGTGTGGTTTGAGAATAGAGTAAAGGGCTTGTCCCAAAAAAACATGTACGACAAGCGACTAAAAAGCTAGAGTAGTCTAGCTTTTTTGTCGCTTACTTATATAATTACAGAAATAGTAGGTCAATTTTCTTTTGAACGCAGCTATTTCTAGTATAAGTGATCTCAGCTTCTATGAAATTCCTGTTTTTCTCAAAATTGTTTACTTCTAACAAGTTTGAGGTTCAGTTGTTGATATTTTTTATTTTTGCATGAAGAAAAATATAACATATTATATACTTTTAAAAGAAAAATATAGGTCAGAAATAAAAAAAGTACTGTTTTCACAGACAAATTCACAGCCGATTATATCTATCGAAAAACAATTTCGTTAGCATAATCACCTCGCAAACTATCGCTTTGAATTTGATAGTGTTTTTGGCACAAAACACTTTCGACGATCGTGGATTCGACACGATAATGAACCAATCAATCAGTATAGTCTCTTGATTAGGTACTCTATTAGTAAAGTTCACATCGAGATTACAAAGACTTTGTCTTGGTTCTACTTTTCCCATTTTATTAGGGTTAGCACAGATAGATCAGTCGCTTTGCTAGTTTTCAGCAAAAACATGCCCTAGAATTATTGCACGCTATTTGAACTATATTTGAGTTATCATTTACTTTGAGGAAAAACTCATAGGAAACTGACAACCAAAAATTCCTAGAAATGTGATAACTACCAACCCTTGTTATGCCCGCTTGGAGATCTATAACAGAGAGGAACTGGCCTCTCAAAGAGAAGAGGCCTTGTCTAGCAGATGCTACATTTTCGTACATGAAATTACATACCGAGTTCCCTCCGTGCCTCGGAAAGCACGTTAAGCTGTTGATACTGACTCTCATTTGTAGATCTTTGACTAGTGCTCAGTTCATTATCACTAAAAAACAACTCTAGACTGGAAAGGAACAAATGGTATTAAAGTTAAAAAGTACTAAAACCAATTAGTAGTCTGTCTGTTAGGAAAAAGGGGAACTAATCGACTATCATGAGATCTTGCATAAAGGATTTAGTAAAAAAGGGCTAAAATGTTGGTGCATTTGCTTTGTACGTGCAAAAGGCTAGTTTTCGATTAATCCCCGTTTCAGAGACGAGGACAGGGCATTATGGTAATGGTAAAATGCAATCTGTTCGTCTATATTCGTTTTTAGATCGGCGATGATCGGATTTAATTGGCTTATGTTCATTTGTTTGTTTAGTTGGATGCTACGTGTTTACAAATAGCATTTTACATTTTATAATTTTCTAATAATTCAGCTGTGTTTCTGCTATAATTTTGAGAAGATCTTTAAAGCATTTTAAATACACGACTGTCCAAAAACAGGTTTTTTTCAGACTTTAAAACTTAACAGATTTTCTAGCATTCCGACTTTGATAAAACTACAATGGCCTGCAAACCTAGTACTTTTAAAATTTCAATTTTTTCTAAACTTCTAAAGTTAGAGATTTAAAATAAAAACGTTTCATAGCAATTTTTGTCAGTTTCATTAGTTTTTATGTACAAAATTAAACTCTTTTTCGATTATTACTACATTATAAACTATTGTCCTTATAAATTACACGATGAGAAAATAAACTAAACCAGTGCTGAATTCAACGTAATTTTCTTTCGTCGACAGCGAATTCCCGAGTCCTCTAAACCTATTGTCCTTACGCCTTTCAAATATGAACAAGAAATTAATTAGGTCCCTGGAGCGTGGCCGCACTAAAGACTGTGCAAAGTGCCCTATAACAGATGCGTAGAATTCCCAGGTGAGCTCTAATGGATGCCGGGTATAAACTAGATAGGTATAATAAGTTACTACGTAAGGAGTTCTAGTTGAAATTTGGGAATAGTAATCAGGTAAATAGTTAGAATATTGTTTTGGATTCAATCGTTTATAACATACCTACGTAATATATTACTGTAGCAGGCTCGAAGGCACCTAAAAAGCCGATTCCTGCCGACATCCTTTCGGGAACAAGGCAATCTACGGATGTGTGTATATATTATTTGGTTACAGTAGACACAGCAACGGTGTTGTTAGAATTTCAATCCTTAAGGGGGCTTATGGTTAGAAACTAACACAACGTACATTGTTGTTGTTTTTTTTTATTTCAACCCACAAGGGGGTGAAAGGGGATGAAGTTTTGTGTTGAAGTTGTTCATTCGCTAAATTTTGTTTTAAAATCTTCTTAAATATCCATAAGAAGAAACTGACTGACTGACTGACTGACACATCAACGCACATCTCAAATCGCTGGGTCTACAGACTCCAAATTTGGCAAGTAGGTTCCTTATGTGGTCTAAGGGTGCACTATGAAAGGATTATTATATTCCCGAGGGAGTGAAACAGAGTAGTTAGTAAGACTATTTTATTAGAAACTTCACAGGAGTACTTCTATTGATAAATGAGTAGAAACGAGTTTCAGGTTTTTTCAGAATTCCACCCCTAAGAGGGGGAAATGGGGTGACAAAGTCTGAAAATCAAAATGGTTATTGTTTGTATGGTGTATCGGGTCGGGTCATCGGGTGTATTAGAAAAACAACGGTTTTAAGATTTAATGTGGTGGCCCTGAAATATTATTATCCTCTGTTGGGGTGCGATGGGGTTGAAATGTCTAAAAATCAATATGGGTGCCAATTCTGAGATTGTCAGGGGTGCTGATTACGAATATGAGTAGAGAGTTAAATAATATTGAAATATTTTTAATTATTCTTGCTATTTTCTATTCGACAATGCTATTTTATTGATTATTTTTTGGATTCATCAAATACTATTTTTATTGACATGACATAATTATTATTGATCGCTATTTTAATATGTATAAATTTTTATTTTAAATGAATCTAATTAAATTAAATTTTAATTGATTTTTAATTCTAATTTTAATTATGATAAGTATTTTTATGTAATTGCTAATTACTAAATGTGTACTGCAAGTACTATTAGTATACCAAGATGTAAAATCTCAATATTTGTATGGCCGAAATGCCGAATATAGTGGAACCAATAGATATTAAGAACTTACCTATGTTAACTACCTACATTCTTGCAAATAAATGTATCATTCATTCATTCATCATTCAGAGAGTATTTTGAGTTTCAGAACATTCGACTTCTATACGGGTTATGGTTGATTTATTGTAATGATTGTGATAACGATGATGATGATAGTGATAATGATAATGATGATTATGATTGTGATTACGATGTTAATGATTGTGATTACGATGATGATGATTATGATAATGATGATGATGATTGTGATCACGATGATGATGATTGTGATGAATGTGATTACTATGATGATTGTAATAATGATGATGATGATGATTGTGATAACGACGATTGTGATTACGATGATAATGATTGTGATTACGATGATAATGATTGTGATAACGATGATGGTGATTGTGATAGTGAAAGTGACAGTGATAATGATGGTGATAATGATAGCGATTGTGATAGTCATCGTGATTGTGACAATGATGGTGATAGTGATGGTGATTGTGATAATGATGGTGATTGTGATAGTGATTGTGATGATTATAATTGTGATGATTATGAAATTTGGGCTATAGATAGTTTATAACCTGGATTAACATGTAAGATACTATTTATTCCTTTAATATTATCCCGTGGGACAGCTACCGAACTTCACGCGGGCAACAATCACAGTACAGATATTTATTACATCATTATTACTGAACATTGTATACTTACACATTTTCTGTGGAAATGTGGCGACGAAAGTGGCAATCGACAATCAAATCAATTTATCGCATTCCAAACCTGGACGCAGGCCTCACCCAAGCTATGCCACAACACCCCCGTCATCATCTACCTTTCCTGCCGAGTCCCAAACACCCTTTTTGAGATTTTCGGTCCATGTAACTGAGGGTTTCATGACATTACGGTCTCTAGTTCAGGAGTAATTTTCTGCTCATGTAGGTATCATCTAATGGCTTCCATTAAACTAGTAGCAGCTGAATAATAGTTTTTATCATGGAGCGACTGCCTATCTGACCTCCACAAACCAGTTAGTACTGGGCAATACGATAACCCTTGCGATAAAGTGCTTTCCGAGGCACAGAGGAAACTCGTTGAAAATACCCGTAAGTGTTGCATTTAAATGCTTTGGGGTGTGTAGGTAAACTTATTTTCACCTGGTATAAAATTTACCTTTAATAACGTAAAAATGTAATCTAAAAAAAAGCGGCGACCATAAAAAGAATTTATGCTGTACTAATAAACCGCGGTACCTAATTGCAATCCCGCGTTACCCAGGTATACGCATTGTGGTCCCGAATAGGCATTAACTCAACCTAGTTTATGATTATATAATTGTGCTGCGGTGGACAGGTGCCGCGCAATATGGCGGTGTTGGAGTGATGTATGTGACACAAGGGTGAGATATTGGAACATAACACGTTTGGATTGCCTAGAAGCGTTTGATAGAGAAGTTCAGCATTTAGTTCTGTGTAATATGGAGCGAGTCTATTGCCATCAACCGGGCATACATCCAGACTTCGTTGCTGCTACTGAGTTTGTGATGAACAAAGCCCAATAACACTTTGCCCGACCCGGGAACCGAACCCAGGATCTCAGACTCGGCAGTCGCACTTGAGACCACTGTTATGTTATGTGTGGCAGACAGCTGATACTAAGAAATTGTCTACTACTTTAATATTTATAAAAAATAATTATAAATCAATAAATATCGCTGGACATTACACACAGCGCCATCCAGGTGCCACACTAAGCAACGAGGCTTGTATCGTAGACACCAGATAGTTGATATACTACATAGATACTTTTTGTTTGTAAATACATTCTTATTATACATATATAAACATCCATGACTCTGAAACAAATGTCCATGCGCATCACACCAACATTTGCTCCTACCGGGATTCGAACCCCGGACCCTAAGGTCATGGCACACTACACAAGCACCACACCGGCACCGCTCCAACCCAGCATTTAACTTGCCATTCAAATTAGACCATTATGTCGTGTGTCATAAAATATGTAATGTCTGTATGAAAAAGCTTACGGCGGGCGGTCAGCGCGCTTGCCGCTACCATACGACTCGACTCGCGGGCGCCTCGTAGTCGGCGCGCGGACCGCGGTTGAACGCCGCGCCGTAGCCAAAATTCGAGGCACCGCCGGGCAACAGCTGTGCTGGTGAGGTGCTTGTGTAGTGTGCCATGACCTTAAGATCGGAAGGCAGCCTTACTACTGCTGCGCCATACGGGTCGTCAATATTTAATTTTTAAACAGTGCAATAATTTTTGCGTTAATGGTTTCTTAGTTTGATGTTCAGAATGCTTGGTTGACGGTATCATGAAGGGTTCGTTTACACCTTCTATACCTTACCATACAGTTAAAATAGTCGATAACCATTTAGTGTACCCATCGTTACTATTATGATTATGACCGTGTTAATATTCATATTTCAATTTCAACATATTGTACTTCACCTCACAATGAAGTTTTGTCCGTAGAACAGTGAGTTAGTTTCAAATTCAGCGTTAGTAAACCCCGTTCTAAAACTACCAAACCGCTTTCAGTTCACAATGGGGAGGTATTGTATCGCCTTTGTGTAGCTTGTATGCTTGTAGCTTTGTATAGCATTTGGTGTCGAGAGCCTTATTGGGTTGCATCAGGAACGAGCCTTGAAGTCTAAAGTCTCGAAAGGCTAATAATTGACAAAATAATCCAAACTCAATAAACTAAAAAACGGCTTCAAAAATCTCCTCTTCAACGCTGTCAGCTGGTAATGTGACTGGCGGCGTTGCCACGTTGTATGGCAACGCTAAGGCCTCTGGGCAAAATAAAAATCAGCTTTTGAGTCAGAAGCACCAACTAGGCTTTGAGAAATTTCCTTAAATAGGCTGAGCACTCGGACTCTTCGGTGTGCCTCGGTGTCAGAGTTTCATCGCCAAACATTCGAAATTTGAAAAAAAATTGTGAGCCGTCACGGGACGCCTGGCAGATGTGAAACATCGAAATTATTTTGTAAAAGTAATATACTTAAAAGAACACATTACGACAGGAACTAAATATGGCTTTATAAAAAAAAAAAATATTACAATTTTTTCCCTGAAAAAAAGAAAACAAACACATAAAATAAAATAAAAACAAAATGACTCGATTCACAAAAAGAAAGTCCTTATACAGGAAACGAACTCGAAGTCACGAGATTGTAACCCAGCGCTGTGCCTCGAGACCAGTTGGCTTGTTGTAAACCGTGGCGAATATGTAGCTCTTATGCTGCTGCAACAGGTCGGTAATGTTCGGGATTGTTCGGGCCGGGTTGCAAATTGACAGTTAGCGACGCGTCGCACGGCATGCATTGCCACCCCATTTTTTTATTTTACCCGCGCCTATAGAATGATGTTTCACATCAAAAAAAATAACGGTCTCGTAAATAACCAGTCTTATTGCCTACCTTTTCACTTAAATTGGTACGCGGTGAAAGGTTGAGCCAGATAGATACTAGTTAGAAGGGTTGACAACGGTCGAGCGAAGTCTAACAGCCAGTCTCCACCGATGCGGAGACGAGACGAGAGGAGAGGAGAGGAGATGTGTTGTAAACCACTAATAGAATTTCGATATTTTCACTTCTCGTCTCTGCTTAGCTTTAGTGGAAACGGTTGAGCAGAGAGTAGAGGAGATGTCTCGTAATTTTTGGCCAGCCTCCGCACTAGGCAGCAACGCACAGGGTAGAAGAGAAGAGACGTGAGCGGCGTGCTGTGAGTGGCGTGCGGGGAGCGGTGTGCTGTGAGCGGCGTGAGATGAACGGTGCACATCTCGTACGCTCTTCGTTTTGAACATCTCCGCACAGCTCCAGTCGTGTCCGATCTAGTGGAGTCCGGGCCTTATTGGGTTTCTCTTAGTACTAGAAGATACGGGCAATAGAGTATACGAAGGACACCTGGAATACCTCAGTGCCACAACTTCAATGGCTGGATAGATGCAAATATTTATTAAAATTTAATCATTTTTCTTTTTCTTTATAATACATTTGCTTCTATCAACAGTCTATATCTTTTTTTTTTCTTTTTCTTGATAACTAGGAAAACTTTCTTTACATTGCCGTTAGTCGTGAACTCGTGATAAAACCTTAATTATTTGTTGCAAACTCCTTGCTAATTAATAGTTTTCATAACACTGTTTTTAATTTTCCTTAGAAAGTTTCATAGACGAGCCGAGATGGGCTGATTATTACCTATTTTTTAGATACTTTATAGAGGAGTTTTTAATCTTAGGAGTATTTATTTTCAATTCTTCATTGTTAAAGTTACTAATTGGCTTTCTCTTAGATCTTTCTCTGAGATTTGATACAGAACAGTGTTTTTTTTATAATAAAATTGGAAGTAGGTAATTTGTTTTCGTGAACTAACAAAACCCTTACCGCAAATCTTTTGTTCATCTGTCATTTTGCAATGACAGATAAACAAAGGATTTGTCGATTCTCTTTCGTCTCTGCGGTGGTCATGCTACGCGGGGTGGGAACACAACAACAGAGAAATTGGAGGTCAAAGTTTCAACTTTTTTTACATGAATTAATTTTACTATAAGTACCTCCCTCCTCCTCCTCCTCCCTTGTACTATTTATTCAATGTATCCATCAGCACAATGGCGATTTTAATTGATTTTTCACTCCAAAAAAAGTCATTAGAGTTACAGTCGTGCTTTGATGTACAGAATGCTTGGTTGACAGCTTCGTGAAAGGCCCGCTTACACCTTGTATTTATGCCATTATAAACATATCTACATAAGCTCACGTCTTTGTCCTATGGGGACAGGCAGGACCTACAGCCGGTTGCAAGATATTTATATCATCATTGTATAAACTTTTAATTCAATATCCAGGGTACATATCCTCTTCCACATATCCATAAAGTTAATACATGAGTGAATTAATCCATTAGAAGGGAAGCACCTGATCCGTGCCATCCACAACTTCCGTGTGTCGCTCGCGAGAAGTAATTTAGTGATGAATTATGCAAGGCGCAGAGTATGGAGGTGTCTCGGCGATCGCTAGCAGAGGCGGCATTGTTAAAATTTTGCATACAAATAAACTTGTCACAGAAATTGACGGCAGTCCGTGGAAGTATTGCACTATTGTTGCTATTTGGCGCAGCCGTGAGGCACACAATGTTACAATTAAGTTTTGTTTTAATGTGAATTTCTGATATGTGCCAATTAAATGTTTTATCTTTCTTTCCTTCACTCAATTTTTTTTTGATACAACGATTATTAGGGTTTCGTATCCAAAGGAAGGCGATGGAACCCTATTCCATTGTTGCTATTTGGCACAGCCGTGAGGCACACAATGTTACATTTAAGTTTTTTTTTTAATGTGAATTTCTGATATGTGCCAATTAAATGTTTTTTTCTTTCTTTCTTTTCTTCATTCAATTTTTTTTTGATGCAACGATTATTAGGGTTTCGTATCCAAAGGAAGCCGATGGGACCTTATTACATACTAAGGCTTCGCTGTCTATCCGTCCTGTTACTGTATCTTTTCAACCATAATAGGTAGACGCATAAAATTTCAGAGTATGTATTACTGCGACCTGTCGCTCACCAAGCTACAAAAATAAAAACGATTAACGATTAAAAGCTGAAAACAAATTCACTTTCAAAAGAAAAGTTCGTAACAACTATTTAAGTCAGAATAGATAGCTCTCAATTTGAAGTCGTCATAATAATAATTATTAGGTTTCTTGATATTGTCTTTTTAATTTTTGGTATTTGTTAAAATATCTATTAGTTTATTTTATCTGTATATGTGTATTAGTATCAATCTAAATCTGAACTCTCGTTAGTAAAAAGTTTTTTTTAGACATTACTTTGTACCCTATCACTATGTTTTCCTATTTAACCCAAAGGTTGACTGGTAGAGAATGCCTTGTGGCATTAAGTCCGCCTATGTACCACTATTGTATATGAAGTTTAAATAAATAAATAAATAAACCTTTGTAGGAAAAAAAAACACGTGACTTGGATGTACCCCCTACGCGTGTTTTTTGGGAGTCTATTTACGGAACTGGCCGCTTATAATTAGAACTGACGTCTCTAGAAACAACCAGCTCGGTTTATCAGTGCTCTGTGACGGTCTGCTTCAACACAAGTCGACATCAAGCATTATACTATACATGTCCAGTATAAGTTAATTGTACCGAAGATACTCTGTAGAAGTATTCAAGTTGTTTTGGGTCCTAACCGACCCCCTGACCAGATATGGGTTGGCTATTTACGATTCTGGTTCCCAAATCATCTCAAACTGTATGGCTTATTGAAATTTTGTAGACATTTTTCATGTTGTTGTAGGTACACAACTGCATTTCCAGTTTGAAACTAAATCTCAGTCGAAATTCACAAATCTGTCATCGCTCTCAAGCAAAAAAACATTTTGTCCTTGGTGTCCAAACCCGACTTTGAGATTGTTGGTTCCCATTACACAAGATTAAAACATTTTCCGGTAAGTCTCACCGGATACCCATAATGCAGAAAACGCGAGTTCCTTTCTTTTATGTAGATTTTTTCTAAGTAAACTTTGATCGTTGTCTGTCGGCCCGTAGAGACGCTGTGGACTGGCTAAGTAAGTGGGCAAGTATATAACTGGTAAGGTAACGTTCCCACGAGGCAAGCTGACTTGCTAAACCTCTAGGTAATCTAATGGAAGGGAAATGTGTTGGCTGGGCGGTTTAAAGACTTCGCTTCACAAACAAAATAATGCTAGTTCAGTAAATGCAATAAATGCGAAAAGAAACAAACTTTACTAAGACAATGTACTGACTAACTGAAAATGAATTCAGAAAACCAGAAGTTCTGTGATTTAAAATCACTAACAGGCCACTAGAAGGCGTCACAAGATGGTGATCACTGCTTGTGCCTTTGTATGAGAAGTTGACTATATCTTGCTGACCCTACCAGGGTCAGACTGATAGCAAAATATAACATAAAACCGCGCCTGTATACCGAAAAGGCATAGCCAGATACACAACAGTTTAGTTCCATTAAAAAGAGCCTTGCTACTGCGAAATACGTAACAGTTTCTCGATCGAAATTCGAAGTGAAAAAGTGTGATGTGATTACTTTAAGCGTTATTGTGATTTCTCGAAAACACTTGAACCCTACCTGGGTTAGTTCAAGAGTAATCTAAGTATACTCAATCAATCAATAACTTAATTTTTCGCGGTCCATAAAGTTTTACATTGGTGTAATACATATTATACAGGTTAGAATAACATATTAACAAAAACCCATAAAATATTATCATTTGTAAGAGACTGGCGTCCATACTAATACCCTTTGACGGAACCAGGCTCTCATCTTCAATTAAATGTAGTTAACATAATAACTCAATGTTCTACATAACAAAGTAAAGTTCATGTTCGGACACTCTTGTCAGAAATTCCGCTGCATTTAGATCGTATGAAGAGGGCCATACATATCTCAACACCGGATCGGGTGGACGTATTCACGTATAGGGATGACAACCACTCAACGCTGAAACTTAATCTGATCTGCTCTGTCTCGCTAACAGATTTCCCATGTGTTGAATTGTTAAGCTACTTAGAGTAGTTGCAGTACTTTCGTTTTTTGTAGTGCGTATAAGCTCGTAACGGCCACAAGCTTACATGCGCGCCACATTATGTGCTTTAAAAATCGAACATGCGTACTCGCGGTTTTACACGGCGCGGCGGCGGCGTGTTCGCGTTAAGTAAGCGGGTATGCGCGCGGAGGCGTCTCTCGCGGCTTGCGCTTACACGAGCATATAAGCGCGTCAACGCTCGTACGAATCACTCGTAAAACAAAACGCTAGTATACGCGCGTACACGCCTATACCTGTTCCCATAGCATACTTTTTTTATCGTACCTAAAGAAATTGGAACAGTAGAAGTAAAAAAGACTCAATAATTTTCCAAAAATTTAAAAGGCCCTCCACGTTTGTCCGGACACACTTCCACCTGCAAAAAGCCATGCACAAAACCTTTACATTTAATTTAATCTCAAATAGAAAATTTCAATGTGTTGGCTTAAAAATAACGGTAACTTTTTTAATAAGCGTCCTCAAATGGTTTCGGGTCTCCCATTTTGAGGGTAGACGGCATGCAATATTGTAGTTATCATCCATATTTGTAGCCGACTTGCTGCCGTTATGTCAAATAGTTATTGCATTCCCGGGTTTTCATGCTCATATCGCGGTTAAAGTACCTCCCGGGCCTCCAATATGTTCGTGTGACACAATATGGCATTTAAGATTATTGCTTCGTACGTCGCTTATTGTAGGAATGGGCGTTGAAACTTGATGCAAAGTTTATTTGAAAGTGATATTAAAAATGGTAAATGTTCGGAATCAACAGGCAAGAACGGAGATTTATAAACGTAATCGATTTCAACCTTAAAATCGATTAGCATCATCATCTGCCTAGCCTTTTCCCAGTAGACTGGTTGTCAGACTTTCGAGCAACTGACCACCTGTAACGACTGTCGAAAATCTGAGAATGACTTACCTACATACTAGTATTTGATTTTATCATTATTGAAGTAAATTTTCAAGTTAATTGACGTAAGCAGTAAAATCCTCCCTTATAAGCAAAATCTAAAAAAAAAAAAAGTTTTTTTTTAACTTTGCCCCACACTATAAGATATTTCTCCTGTATCGTGGGTGCGTTTACAAACATTTAAACTCACATACACAAACAGCCAGACCCGGAACAACATCTGTAGGTCATCCAAATATTAAAATTTGCTCCGTGCGGTAATCGAAACTGATTATTTTGAACTTCTTTTGTTAGCTGATTCTCATACGACATCACTTGCTCGGTCGTTTGGGTGCAGATGGCGGCGAAGTTCTCCGGCTCAATATGCATAATCATCTAATGCTAAGAAAATCAGCCTACATTTGCATTGACTGTTGAAAACCATCGATAGAAATGAAAAAGAAAAATGTACGGTCGAACAAGCTATTTGGTTTACATTTAACAATGTAATTTGTTGGTTAAACTGTAAACTAAATAGCTTGGTACGTAATGAAAGAGATAAATTATTAGTTGCGGACAATTTTTTGTTTTGATCAAAACAATAATTACGCAATGTTAAATACTGGATAGAATACCTCAGCAAATTGACGTAGATGTGTTAATTTGATAAACAATGAGTTTCCCAGTCCATGCAAAGCGATACAGTCGTATTTAAATAAAGGCATTCGAATTAAGTTTTACTGGTTTTACAGCCACAAAATTGCGTATCCCGTTTCATTAAATAGTTGGCGTGAAATAAAACAGAAAATGTCCGCCATGTTGGTCGTGGTTGCAGATTCTGCTGTGTCGTCGGTGGTCGCTCGCTGTGGTCGCACGTGTCTCATATGGTCGCTAAAATGTCAGTTTGTCGGACCATACTTGTACACAAAGTCAGTCGTCACACGAATTGGAAAAGCAAATTGGAGCATTCGCTTCCGGTCATTTATTTTTAAATGAATGAATAAATTTTTATGTAACATGAATTTTGGGCGTTTAAAATTAATGTACCCTTTAATTTTAAATGAAATTTTCGTGCGCAAATTGTCGTGTTTGTAGCTACAATTATACGGAGTGTTTTACATTTTTATTACATCACTTCATTTCTACGTGTTATGATTTGATTGTGTGTGTGTTTATTGAATGTTTCATGTGTCTATTGACGAAGCTGTACTCAGTTATACTCTAATTTCGTTTATAATTAATCAGGCAATTATTTTAAGGCTTAATTGAAGGCTTATAAAAAAAAGAAAAAATGCTTGTTATATTAGATTCTTCAACCATATTTTCTTCCATTACTAACACTCTTTTATTGCCCTCCTGGTCTAAGTAGCTAAATGTCCAACAGCGCGAAACTTCTAATAAGCAGTAAGTCTAATATTTTAGCAAAATGTCCATGTACTTTATTTTCAGATTATTTTATAACTGGTGGGTGTTATTACGGTCACCTCTGGCTAACCGCACGGCGTGTATACCTAATTACGTTTTTTTTTTATGACATTTCAATTCAAAATATTTCATATTAAAAATATGACAATAATGCTTGCTTCGTTGGTCTTGGTTGCAAACGCGACTGCTGAGTGTGAGGTCCTGGGTTCGGTTCCCGATTCGGGTAGTGTTATTGGGTTTTTCCATTTCTCATAAGGTGGCCGGTTGATGGCAATAGGCTTGCCTCCATGCATGGGCTCTAAACACATAACTGGCGAAATGTGGTTGTACTTGTTAACCCTTGATCTGTCCACGAAGTAGACACAATAGTTAAACAATGGCGTCCCGACTGAATCGGTCGGGTGGACAGTTCATGACTTAAGTACACCTCTTCCGAACCATTTGGGGGTTACAAAGCGTGATGATATATATATATAAATAAAATGTTTATCCATAACCTACACTTTCACCCCAATATACCTTTTTTACTGCATTTCCAATCTCTATGTATGTCAGCAATCACATACCTTCACATTATGTGCCGAACTCAAAGCCGTGCCCCACTCGGCATCAATCATGGAATAGATCCACTTTGGCAAACATCCGCTCACTGCTTCTTTTATATCCAACATGGCCGCTATGCAGGTCCCACGGTTGAATAAATAAACACACTAGGTACGTATAAATACAGGGTGACTACTTAAACGAACGATATGTTAAAGCAACTACTCATTTATTCAGTGTTTATAGGTTAGTAAATGAAAATACAGTACTTCAAAATAATCTCTTTTGTTCACTATGATTTTTCACTATACATTTTTTCGAAGCAAAAAAGCTAGAAGCTTTGCATTTTTTTTTTCCGTATAAGTTTGGATCACCCTTACTTCGAACACCAAACTAGAATGCCTGTGTTATTTCAAGTGAACTAACGAACGAACGTCTTAGTAAAGTAACTCCATAATCTAAACAGTCACACTGTTTATATTGAAATTTGGCTTATCCGGCTTGTCAATTAACGTTAGTCAACATCAACTAAAACTAACTATGCTAATGTGAGCTTAGAACATTAGGTAAACACATTCAATCAAAAAAGATATTGAAATTGGAAGTCATTAACGGATCTTCAAATTTAATTGAAATTACATCTCAATTGGGGCTGTAATATTTATCTGATATAGTTTGATGCTGTGTCACTATATTGAGACCACACTGCTACCAAAGAAGTAGTTTTGTCAAAGTAAGGTTTAAATGTATGATATCAAATCATCGGTTCTATATGAAGTCAGACACAATAGCCATATTACACAATGATAAAAAACAATGCCTACAGTAAAGTCAATTAGGCAGTTGCACTTTACTCACTTGAGTGGTAGTCTAGCATTTCGACATCTATCACAGAATCTTACTCTCACAGTCCGAACCCCAATGCCGTTTCACCCAACAGGGTTGGAATTGACATTCAGTCAATTAGTCAAAGCTGAACGCAGTCACTTGAAGCCATTGTTGCATGAGTACCACAATATGCCTTCGACACCACTTATACATACATTCCAATTCCTGGAATGCAAATGGCTCTAAAGCATTCCACGTATTTGGGATACTGGTAATTTTAGGAGTCGTGTATGTCACGAAGCCTTCAACCAAGTATTCTGTAGGTACATCCATACCGAACCGAAACCATACAGCAATTACTTCTTGATTAAGGACTTTATTTAGCATGTGATTTAGAAAAAATATGATAACACACACCACCTGCAAAACGCTGTCTGTGTTTTGAAGGTTAAGGTTATAATTTTCTTTAAATTAACAATCTCGTTACATGTATACACAAAAAAATGTACCTAATCAATTTTAGTATTTTGTTTCTTCTTAGTTTTCATGATTAAATCTAAAAAAGATAATCTGACTGCTTCACAGTGATCGCAGACTGCTAGACGTGGGTTTGGTTCTCACGTTGGACAAAATTTTGACTGGGTTTTTCCATCGAGAAGGAGAAGGGTATATGCATGTTTTTTTTTATCACTCTAAACAAAGTGTAATATAACATCAGAAAAAGCAAAATAAAATATATTTTTTAATATCTATAAAAAATACTAAGTTATAAGCATTTCAAACTGCTGATTAGACAGAGAGATCCGATACAGCCAATGATGTCATTCACTGCATCAACGTACAAAATCCATACTAAATTCCGTTTATAGAAACAAGAAACGAAAGAGATAGAAACAAAAGTTTAAATGGTTATAACTTTTGTGTTGTTTGGCCGATTTATGTCTTGTTTTCGCTTTTTGTCATTATTTTTATAGTACTTTAACATTCCGTATCGAAACATTAAAAAAAAGAAAAATTATGCATATTCCCTATTTCTCAGTAGCTTAAATGGGACTGAAACATAACTGGCCAAACGTGGGTGTACATTAGGTACACCTCTGCCTAACCCTTCGGGGATTACAGGCGTGATGTTATGTTATGTATGAATTTCTCAGTAGCAGTCCCGGAATCTAAATAAGAGCCCGGTTGCTCACTCCCTATTACATGGGATTTAAACATAACTAACGAAATGTAGTTGTCCTTATTTAAATAAATATCGCTGGACATTAACACACAATGCCATCTAGTGCCACACTAAGCAACGAGGCTTGTGTCGTGGACACCAGACAGTTGATATACTACATAGATACTTTTTGTTTGTAAATACATACTTATTATACATATAAACATCCATGACTCGGAAACAAATGTCCATGCTCATCACACAAACATTTGCTCCAACTAGGATTCGAACCCGGGACCCTAAGAACGTAAGGCAACCTAACTACTGCTGCGCTATTCGGGTCGTTAAATTAAGTTATGTATTATTCCTACACCTCTGCTTAACCCACAGTGACGACTATTTCCAAATAATATTCGAGCACGTCGGTAGCCATTTAAAATGCAAACCAATACACTTCACAATGCACTAAAAGTAAACAAAGGCACATAAAATAAATGTGCGGGTTAATACCACTAATCGATTGAACAAATCGAATGCATTTCAAAATTAAATCGTAAACAACTCGAGTCGATCGCTGTGGTCCAGGCCCCGAGTTAGATACACTATGGGATTAGATTTTTATTATTCACATCGATAAATGATTTTAGGCTAGATACGTGCTTATGTTTTATTCAGAGGGTTTTAACCTTTTTAAATTCGTATAAACAGACTCTGGAGGGCGTGTTCATAATTTAGGAGCTATTTTTCATCCTATCAGCGGTTTGGTGAGTTGGTATGAGGCTCATTTATATTTTAAAGTAGCCTACGTTATTGTTTAATCATCAATTAATCATCAGTCAGGTTTTGAAAAGGTTTGATAGTATCAAATATTATGATATCGGTAATAATAATTAACATTAAAAAAATAAAAAGGGAATCATCGATACGAAGAAGATTAATATTTTGCAAGCGCTTCTACTACCTCAAATGGCTAAGCATGATCCTCCGTTACGACTAAAATACTGAAGCATTAATTTTGAAATAAACATATGGTAAAGTGGAGGATTAATGTTAAGTCCTATATTTGGCGAAAACACGATTCCATAAAATTTTCTCGATAGAAAAAATCCCAAAGTTACCTCTGAACTGAACAATAAACCGCTGGCAATCATTAAATACTTCAAATTAGATCATGAAACTTTTTATACTAACTGAACTAACTATAAAGCAGGTCTTATATTATTATCTTTTTTAGTCCAATCAATTGATTTTTTCTAAATCGCAAAAAAACACTAATTTCGCACTATTCGGCCGCAGTGACTGACGTACCAACCACTTTGTAGTGCAAGCTGATTAGAACATTATTCTAACAGTATTTCAAACAAGGTTTGAACTACCAAATATAGAGTTGCTAATTTGAGGTAGTATAGGCTCTTCACACGAGATTCCGGGTTCGGTTTTCTCAGGTCGGTTAAAGTTTTGTTTGGTTTTTCAGCAGAAAATAAGCGGCAGCCTACTATATATTTTTACAGATAATTTGCATGATGAAAATATAATTTAAGTCCCATGTAATGCAGGTGACACTACATGAGATTTAATTTACTTATTTAATTACAACGGCTGTTTACAACCAATGACAGTAAATAAAAGAGTTGTAACAAACTTAAAATATACAAAATAAAGTAAAGCAAAATTAAGCTGTTGTTCACATTTTCAGAAATAGAAAACCTAACTGGAGAAAAATTGGTTGAAGGTATGGGTGCATCTCAGCCTAATTCTTTGTGAAAAACAGGCGTTATGTCATGTGTGTACTTAGTTTATTGTATATTCAAAGTTTCTTCAATGGCTTCACAATAAAAGTGAGAGCACCATTTTCTTCGGCTCTTCCTTAACTGTCGCACACCGGGCAATTACAAAGCGTTCAAAACGTCTCCATCTCAAGTATAACGTCTTGTACGTGTTCACATCTCTCCTCGGCAATTGTTTGGAGACCATTCTGAACCGTAAATAATAGAAACATGAAACGTTGCGCTTAACTTGTCACACATCACGCTTCTAGTGCAAGCTGTAGAAGGCCGACTGGCCTTCTACTACCTATATCCCTACACTTCTGTGAATAAGAAAGATGGATGGGTGGTGTGTATGTGATGGTGGTGGTCGCTAGTTGTGATTGTCACAATGTTGTTTTCTGAAGCGATTCTTTTTTTTTTATGGGGGGACAAGCCCGCCACACTTTTCCCAAACCACTGTAACTCCTGAAAGCCAGAATCAACAGTGGCGACCACCAGAAAAGCGCCGAGACAATGAAGGTCGACCCAGAGAATGAATTTAACTGTCTTGGATCCCGCAACGAAATTAATCAGAAAAGTTTAGTGGAGGAGTAGGAAAAAACCGTAATTTCCACTTCCCTCCATATCAGCAGGAGACAGAACGAAACAAGGCCAATAGGCACAAAGGGACGTTTACAACTGGGATAGGCCCAGTTGCCTAGCACCACGGATAAATATTAACATTAATGGGTCCTAAGTTGTGAGCTGTTATATTTGATTCCAATAATAGGTATGGCAAAAACGCTTGAACGCACGTAAATTTGTTCTAGTTTCTACAAGGTCTGTATAGTAAATAACTCCGGATGTAACCTTTACACTATCCAACATAATATTGCGTTCATTCTGCCAAAGACTGCACTCCCATAAAATGAGACGTGCTGATTGTTCATATTCGCAGTCAGATGACAAAAAGGCGAGTCAACAAGCTTGAAGGAAAATAATTTACTTTGACAAAAAAGCGAGTCAACAAGCTTGAAGGAAAATAATTTACTCCTAAACTTACCATGACCGGTGAGAAACTGGGCAACACAGTGATCAACCTCCAACCATGTCCTGGCCAGCCGTTCACGAAGGGATGGAAAGAACTGGTGGAGGTGTCGGCCCTTGATGGAATTATCCCACCTACATTGCCATTCAGACAAAAGTTCCTCCCAGACGTCGGTCTGTGGTTTGTATAATCTAGCAATCTTATCACGGTCACGTAGGGTCTGAAACGATTCTGTTGATATTTGCCTCGAATTTAATGTTGATGTATATATAGCATGAGGCACTAGTTAAACATCATCATCACCTGCCTAGCCTTTTCCCAACTATGTTGGAGTCGGCTTCCAGTCTTACCGGATGCAGCTGAATACCAGTATTTTACATGGAGCGACTGCCTATCTGACCTCTACAATCCAGTTAGTACCGGGTAATGCGATACCCCTTGGTAAGACTGGTTGTCAGACTTTTTGGGCCTCTGTCTACCTAACGACTGTCAAAGATGTACAAATGACAGCCGGTACCAACGGCTTAACGTGCTTTCCGAGGCATGAGGGAAACTCTGTATGTAATGGGTGGTCACACATCCACAAACCAACCTAGGCAAGCGCGGCTTAACCTAACGATCGACCCGAGCGGCTGTTATTATTTAGCCACGTGCTCCTCCGAGGCACTAGTTAAACAATGCCATGGCAATTCAGAGTGGTTACCCGGCCGCCCGTCACAGGGGACACGCAAGCTCCACTACAATGGTAATTGTAAGTTAGTTACCTCGCAGCAAACGAATGTGCTCAACATTCGCTTGATGCTACGTAACTAAGCCGCTGTAACTCAAAAGTTCTGTAATTGGACTTTAATTTGTATGATGTGTGTGATTATAGTGTGATTTCTGAACACCTGCATGCGCCACATACACCCGTTCCCCGGCTATAAAATGTCTTGATGGTCAAATTATTGCAAGCGAGCGTAACTTTCTTGGGTTCTAATTTTGATCCCCGAGTCTCCAAGTCTACACATTCCGGACAAATGGGTAGTTATTTGTGATGGGCACATGTATGTATGTATCTGAAACGTTTTGCTGATACTTGCACGAAGCATCTTGGTTTAAAACTGGATATTGTGATGATAGCAAGTGAGACGGGTCCAGACCCGAGTCCATTGTTAGCCCGTTGAGTGTTACTACATAGGCTTCACCATCAGAAAACTGGATTTGGAATGGCAATAGGATTGAATATGTAACATAAATGTAAGTAACAAAACTTCAGTGAGATCAACTCTACTTATCTAGTAGAGGAACAGTTTAACACGTATTTTTTTGGTTGGTTACCTTTACTTAAGTTTCTGGTATTCACTTTAGTGTGTGTATGTCCTTAGTTGCATAAACAAGATTGTGTGAAAGTTAGGTGGCATATAACTTAGTTACCTGAACCAACTGTTTCCTTAGCAGTTTGAACTCAATTTGAGACTAATTGTATCGGGGTTTTGCAGTTAAATTAATGAATATTCAAGTTGTATGCTTGCAACAGTTAGAAGGTCGGTTTATGCACGTAAAGGTCACCTAATAAGCACACCTCCATCTCCATCCTTTCACGAATACTTCTATCCTCGCGTCCATACACACTCGAACATACAACTCTCCAACTCACTTACACATAAACACCACACACACCACTTATCCACACTAACACACAAACACTTACACACCCACAATCACATTTATTCACCCTCACCCTCTTAAACACACATCACACACACACACACACACACACACACACCACACACCACCCACCACACACCACCACCCACCACTCCCATCCCATCACCCATTTTTTTTGCTGCTGCGGCTGGGTAATCATCAAAGACTTCTCCCGCTCTGGGCGGAGCAGGAGGGAGTGTCAGACGTTTACTGACTAAAACCCATCCATGTTCCTTCATCGCCCTTTGAGTTCCGGGGCCACGGTATCTCTTTCGAACCACGCAGCCCCGGCAGGCATCGGTCCTTGCGGACCCCTCCCTTTTGCTGACTCTCTTTGAGGCGCGCGTGGAACACGAACGCGCCGTCGACACGGCCTGTCGTCATGAGACGGACGGACAGCGAGCTAGCCCATAGCCCACCATCCAGAGGCCCGCGCCTACGGTGGCCGGGGGCCACGTGGTGGTCCCCGGCCACCGTAGCCAGACAGCATTACTGCTTCGCAGAAGGAGGTGATGGCGTCCCATTCCGTCTCGCTCCGGACCATGGCTTGCACCAGGGCCGGACGCGAGAGTTCGCCGTCGCCAATTGCCGCTTCGAGGACACGGCGGTGCTCCGCCCACGCGGGGCACACCTCCACCGTGTCCTCCGGTCGATCCTTGCAATGGAAACACCCGGGCGTTTCCTCCCGCCCGATTTGGTGCAGGAACCTCCCGAAACAACCGTGTCCGGTGAGGACCTGCGTCAGGTGGAAGGCGAGGACGCCGTGGCGTCTCTCAAGCCACTCCTCAAAGAGGGGACTTACCGCCACTATTGTGGCGTGCCCTGCACGGGATCCCATCACCCATCACTAAAAAACAAAACTAAAGTAACCAATGACTTCTCTCTCTTCTTATGGTAAATCGACAGTCCCCTCATGCATCAATCAATTGGAACCTCATTGTTAAACACTATCTCTTAAAATACAGGATACCCTAGTTTAAGAGACAGTTTAATCTATTGTGTACAGATTTTTGAAGCATTCAAATGTTTAATGTAAGTGTTCTCTACCACTAATTCAAAATTGTAAACTCAAACTACAATAATAATCTGTATTTTTGGGAAATAATTAAGATATTAATTATTAAAGGTATGATTTTGGCAACTTGCACAATCCTATTATCTACGATATGTGTAACAAGTGCAAAAGGTGCATTTCATCGTCATCATCAAAGTTAAATAAAAAGTGGTCATTTCTGAAAGAAACATGTTCTAAAGGTGTTATTAGGTAATCTTTTCAAAACGTTTTAAAAAAACAATATTATAATTTAGTTTAAAATAGAAACCTATTTGGCAACTTGAAAGACATACTCACTCTGCACATATTTATGTAAATAATCATTTTGAATATTCGATTGACAAAAACAGAACGATGTTTTAAAATATTCTTAGCGTTAAACGTATTTAGCAACTTCTGGTGAAAGTGAACCTAAATGAATCGTATCTATGTGTATGTTAGTACGAAAAATAAATCAGAAAACCTTAACAATATCAAAAGAGGACATCTGTTTATGAAGCCTGTGGTCAACGGAAACGTCGAACACATTTCAAAAACAGGCCAAACTTGGGTCCTTCGGCCTTTCACGAGAGCAATTCCTCTTTTTTTATGTGAAAGTCGGCGACAATGACAAATAGCCTCGGAACTGTTCATCCGTCTCTTGACCTATTTCACGAATGAGTGCCGAAGCCTTTCGGAGTGACCTCAGTCAAGTTATAAACCCTTGGCCACGAGCCGCATGCTCAAGCGGCCCGCGTTTTGGGGCAGTGACCGCTTAGAAAATAAATCTAAGAGATTGCTTTGAGTGTGCAGGCACAAATCATACGCAACACGACTTCCGGAATGATCGCTACTTATTCAAGATTTTTTAACCTTTAAACTTTGCTCCTCAGTAGGAATTTCCCCTGTATCTTGGGTGCGTTTACAAACATTTAAACTCAGATACACAAACAGCCAGACCCAGAACAACTACCTGTAGACCACACAAATATTTGTTCCGTGTAGGGATCGAACCTGCGACACACAGCGCAGCAGCCAGTTGCTAACCCTCTGCGCCAACCGTGCCGTCAATATATAAAAAATATATATAAATATATATATATATATATATATATATATATATTCAAAAATATATGAGGTAAACGTTTACAGTTTTTCTTAAATCTATGTCAAGTTCACCCATGCTTTGAGCCTGAACTAGGTAATCCTGTGTTTCAGGCGCTTTGAGGTAACATTAATTTATGAAATAATCATAAATCATATTAATATTATTGGTACCAATGTAAAAAGGTATATAAAATTATACTATTTTAACTAAGCTAATTTAAAAAATAATAATATGGACAATATTTACTTTAGCACAAGTAATAACTTCTCTGTATCTTCATAGGACATAGTTTGAAGAGCTTCCTTAAGGATTTTCTTGCAGTTATTGTGATTTAAAGAGTAGATGCTTACTTTTTCATTTAGCCTGTTATAGAGTAGCGGTCCGAGGTACATATAAAACTTGGCTGTGAAAGCGTGTTTTGTACTTTTTTGAGGGCAAACTATATCTTTCCGGCTTTTGCTGCGTGTTGTTTTAGTACAGTGCTCATAATAAATAACTGTCGAACTGTTAATACTTCACAAGATTTATACAGGAGGTTAGTGGGGAAAAGGAAAGGGCGGCAAGTAGCCACCTTGAGAATAGCTCTTTGAGCTCTTTCAATGGGCAATAACAGAGTTTTACTTGCCCCACCCCATGAAGTAATGCAGTAAGTTAGAATTGACTGACAAAGAGCAAAATATACTTGCCTAAGTATTTTTGGATCTGTAAAAAATCGTAGTTTTTTGAATACGAATATCAGCTTACGAATTCTATTATTTAGAGCTTTCATATGTTGTTTGAAGGAAAGGGTTTCGTCTATTATAATACCCAAGTATTTTATTTTATCAGTCTTCTTAATATTGGGACACTTACACTGGCTATCTGCAGGGACTGGGCAACAATGAGCATGCAACGCTGAGGGGATACTGGATATATGCTTGCGCATCGAAAACTTAATATAATTTGTCTTCTCTGCATTTAGAGTTAGTGAGTTATTTTGAAGCCATTTGTTTACAATATTAAATCCGTGTTGCGCAAGCTTGTAGACTTCATTTTCTGAGTCAGCCGAAAAAAGTAAAGCATTGTCGTCAGCGTAAGTAATGATAGTACCATGCTCTAGCTTTAGATTGCAAAGGTCATTAATGTAGATCAAAAACAGGGTGGGCCCTAGAATACTTCCTTGGGGAACACCAAAAAATGAGTTTTTTTGAACAGCGCTGAAAACATCGCCAATCTTTACGCACTGGGAACGATCTTCTAAATAACTTTTGAATATTTTCAATTGGGTGCCTCTTACACCCATGATCTCAAGCTTGCGCAATAGAATTGGAATGGAAACTGTGTCAAAAGCTTTGGCGAGGTCCAGGAAAATTCCTACTGTGTGGTTACCCTTGTCAAGTTCTTGCGCTAGATAGTCAGTCAGATGATGTACCGCATCGGCAGTTGAAACTTTAGGTTTAAATCCAAACTGCCTTTCAGACAGAATAGATTTGTCTTCCAAATATTTCAACAACCTTTTGTTTATTATTTTCTCCAATATTTTTGACATAGAAGAAAGTAAAGAAATAGGTCTATAATTTGTCACTTGCTCTTTGCTGCCTGATTTATATACAGGGATAATTACAGCTTTTTTGAGACACTCTGGGAAATGTCCTGAAGATAAACAAATGCGGAAAATATAGGTCAGTGGTGGTACCAAAATGTCCTTGAATCTTTTAATAATTTTATTTGAAATGTTGTCCCAGCCAACTGCACAGACTTCTTTCAAGGTCATGATTATACTATTTACCTTAGTCTCGTCAGTATCAAGCGAAAGAAGGATGTTAAAGCAGTGTTAGAAGTCAAAGGAAAGTTCGTCATGTTTTAGGATTGACCCAGATTTTTTTCTGCTAGAGATTTACCCACATTAACAAAGAAATTATTTGCTATGTTAGCGGATTCCACTGGTGACGAGTGTGCTTGTAATAAACTTGAAGATGACTCATATTGTTTTGTAGTATACGTTGCGTCTTTAATATAAGTTCAGTTGCTTTTAATTTTCCTAAGAAGATCATTACAGAAATTTAGATATCTTTTGTACGAAAGTTGCAATACAACATTTTCTGGATTAGATTTAGCTTTCATATGCAGTTTATCCCTATGTTTCATACAGCGAATAAGACCTGATGAGATCCATAGTTTTATGTTGTGATTTTTGTTGCTCAACTGCGAAACGACTGTGTTTTTCTGAATTGCATTTCGTAGGTTTTCAATTACAAACAACATGCAAAACTGCGGGTCAGCGGAATTATAGACTGGATCATAATCGATGACGCGTAAATCTTCTTCAAGTCTATTTATATTCAGTTTAGAAATTTTGCGAGTGCCTTGTTTAGGTAATTTGCAATTTAGGGTTAGTAGGGCAGCATTGTGATCGGTTATTGTTGCGTTAACAACAAGTGCAAGTGAGGGGAAATTCGATTGAAGCATAATATGATCCAAACAGGAGCTCCTGTGATGTGTAGGAAAGCTGTGTGCTGGGAGCAGGCCATGAAAGGCGCATAGGTTGAGGTAGTCCTGAGCAGAAGCATCAGCACTTCCTGGAAGAATATTGATATTAATATCTCCAATTAAAATCATGTTTTTGATGGATGACAGGTTCTGCAAGGTCTCATTAAGAGAGTCTGTAAAATTGCTAGTATTTTTAAAAGACGGAAGTCGATATAATGCTAATATCGCAAAATCTGATCCAATTTTAACTAACAATCTGTTACAGTCGTGCATATCAGGTTCCTCAACAGAGACGTTCAGATGATGTCTTGCATAAACTATCACACCATCATTTTGGTTGTAATTTATGGTACTTCTATACATATTATATCCCGGGATTAGTGGTATGTTATATTGTTTGGCAAGCCAGCATTCGGTTAAAACAATAACGTCACAATTTATGTTCAGCCGTTGCTGAAATGTACTAAAGCTATCAAAATTCATAAAAACACTGCGAATATGTATTTTGTGTTATTATGGTTAGTGGAGATTTGTAGCCGGATAGATATTGTTTGCAGTTTTCAGCTTCACAGACTTTGGACTCAGATACAGAGAAATTATCTAAATCATTAATTAAACTATTTATCATAATGGTAGTCTAAATAAGAATATAAAATAAAAAGGTCAGAAAAATACCTAATTTACGGCGCTCTTAGGCGCCTCCATAATCTACAGAATTGATGTACCTCTTTTCAGCCATAATTTTCGCCGGGCAGTCAGCAGCACCTGTGTTATGCTTGTCTGGCTTTTTGAAATGCAAGCAAGTAGCGCATTTTGGTTCGTCAGTCTTTTTTGGACATTCTTTTACTGAGTGACCTTGATCACGACAGTGACCGCAGGTATACGAGGTCTGTCGACATGACTTGGCCGCATGTCCATACTGCTGACACTTATAGCATCGTGTGACCAAAGTAAAGTCTCTCACAGGGCATGATGACCAATTTCCAAACACTCGGTTTTGTGATATCAGGGCTTTGCGTATGACTGCAGATACCTCAACAATGTAATTACATGTCTCCGAGTCTTTCTTACCTGACTTATGACTTAACTTAATTAGGCTCAAAAACGTCTCAAGGCTGCAATCCTTAAGTTTTTCGGCTAGGTTTTGGTTGTACACACAGCTGAAAACCTCAAGTTCTTGCATGGATGTCGGCACTCCTATAATTACAACCCTAGGCTTTTTTTTTATGGGGCTCGTCGACTGTTAGGCCTGATTTGGTAAGCTGCACCGATTGTCTCAGCTTCTCAATGTCATCCTTCGTCTCGGTGCTGATGATAACACCGCCGTTCTTCGTCTTGCGCAGGCCTCTCACGTGGAGCTTCAATTGTTCGGGTCTGATAATTTTCTGGACAAGGGTTTTCGTCTCATCGCTGGTCTTCAATTTGTCACTCGGATAGATGGCCACAGAACTTACATGACTTGGCTGGATAAAATTATTGGCACCTTTCTTTACCATGTCAGCAAAGGAAGATCCCTGGGCAGGTTTCGTCGACTCTTCTATACTCAGCTTAAGGTTCTGTAGCTGCTGCGAAAGATCGAGCTGATTTTCCAGAGTTCTGACGGCATATTGCGATTGGAGGGCTTTAGCTTTGACGGACTGGTACATGACGGCCATCTGCGAGGTCCCGTAACTGACCTTCCGGGTTAGGTTAATGATGCGAGTTTTCGGCTCCACATTCAGCTTTCCCTCATTTGCAATAGCGCACACCTCCTTCGGGTTCTGTTCGATAGTCGCCATCCAGTTCTGAAGTTCTGCTGTCGAGACAACTGCAGGGGCATCGTTCCTTTGGATAGGCGCTTGAGGGGTAGAGGCGGGTACGGCAACGGGCACAGGTGTAGATGTGGGTACGGCAACGGGCACAGGGGTAGAGGTGGGTACGATCACGGGCAGAGGTGCACAGGGGCCGGGCACAGGTGTAGAAGGCGGGGACCGAACACATTTACTACACCGGTTGAATGGACTGTCCTCCATCATGAACCAGGATAATATATTGTTCCTGTTAAACACCGGTCATTTCTACTAAT